>JAWIIS010000029.1:1791809-3052783 GCA_033682625.1 Helicoverpa zea x Helicoverpa armigera
TTATTTCAGTCGGTCGCGGCGTGAATGTCCGCGGCGGAATTTCGGCCGCGAGGAATCCGATTCCGTTAGCTTGCAGCGACCGCGAGGCCGAGAGAGCACCGTCTCCGCGCCGGAGCCGGCGGCTGTGCTTGCTGCTAGGCTTAGATACCTGTTGCCAGGCGGCGCCGGCGCGGCCTGCAGCGCGCGACGCCACCGACACCCCCTCTATCACAATGCCACTATTCGAGCACGAGGAAAATTCGAGATGCCGCTGACTCATCACCTTGTTCACTGAAACCACCACGCTGCTCGTCTTGCTAAATACACTCTTATTACCCTAACTTTACTAATTTTGCTACCATTTTGCCAAACATCATTCTGACGTCAGATTTGCAGGTGTAATTTATTTTTTGCTTCTTACCTATGGAGAGAGGGGAGGGGGAACAGCATCCACACGGGTCATGACAGCACAAGCACGGTGATCCGGCCGGTGTTCACTCACTGCATTGTGCACAGTATTATCCGATCGTAACGACACACTAAAACGTCAGCGAATAGGAGCTCGCGTGCCAGGAGGCGCGCGCGCACGAGCGTCGACCAGCCTCGCGCGCGCTCACGGAACTGACTGCGCCGGCGCTCCATTTGGGTCACTGTCATACGGTGGTGGGTGGTGGGGGACACACGTTCGCCAGTTCGCCTCTGAAAAATTAGCGTCTCGCGAATATGTTTCATCGACGCGGGCGTTTTCCCTTGACTTGTGCACCAATCGCTTGCGGTGGTGCCGCCACTAGCCACTCACTCTTTTCGGCGCGCAACTTTGCAAACTTGCGACTGCGTTGTCCGAATATCTACTAGCAACTGATGACTGTCTCCTCACAAGACACCTGTGGACCACCTCGCGTTTCTCATAATCACTGGCGTTCGCTGCAAAACTTAATTGAAATTTTGCACCACACCTTTCATTATACTGAAGCCTCTACGGCAGTTGACGGTGTCGTCTCTTAAAACTTAAGTTTCTTTGCCAGCATGGCATGGAAAGAAAATGATGGTTAAAATATTTCTCTTACGAATAAGTTAATCTTCTTATAGTTCGTATAGGTGCAAGTACTTATTAGCACGAGAAATACGTTGTATTGTTTCTTTTGTATCCAGGAAATCATTAACACTTACTTTTAAGCGAATTTATGTGACTGTATACTGATTTCGAATGTTACGAATGAAATACCATAACCCAACTGGTCGAGGAAAGAATAATTGTCTATTCTCATTCATAAATCTGGCGCCAAAGCGTCTGCGTTGGCTATGGCCGTCGGGCCTGTGAGTTGGGTGGAGAAAGTAACCGACCAATCCACTCAATCAATCAGATTGGAGATTGTTTTGGAATAGGCCTTCTGTGAAATTACCATTCAATAAGCCTGGGAAAATATTATAAAGAACATTTTATTATCTTCCCTATTTTATTCGATACTGCTAAAATGTAGATCTATTTTAAAATCATCTGAGCTAAAGCTAGGCATACATAAGTAAATCCATAGAACCATTTGCATGCAAATAGCTGGAATAATTAATTGATGTTATCAAAATCTCCATAAAAAAGTTTCCTCGCGCCATAAATGCCTCCTAAAATGTTTTTGAGTATAAAACTTGATAGGTATACATAGATCTATCAATTTATTTAATCTCTTCTAGTCCATATGTCTCTTTCTAAAAATATCTTCTAGTAGGGCCAGAATGGGACACCTAGGATAAAAAGAGTTGGTCAATGGTTTACATACAAGTCATAAGATAGTTTACATCCTTTATTTTTATGTTCACAAAATTATTTATTGAAATTAGACTGAAAACCAACGTCATTGCTACAATTTTATTTCAGAAATCCACTTAGGAATTTGGTAATCTACATAATTTAAACGAAATAACAAGAGTATTGACGTAAGTGATTAAGATTAGGCACGTGCCTAAACCAGATCTGAAAAGTGCTATTAATAAAAGTTGAGTCTTTTTTTTTGTATTATAGGCATTTTTTTATAATATCAGATACATTTGATAAGAACATAACATTGGAATAAATGATCCTGTTGAAGTGTTCAAGTCAATAAAGCTGGCTGGAAGCGATAAGTTTCGTTAATTTCCATTAGTAATGAGGTTGGCCCCTGGCCTATTGATGCGGCATAACAAATGACTGCACGACTGTGGGGCACACGCCCATGCCATCATAACGCTGGTACCTGCTCCTACCACATTCTTCATGTAACAGGGCTGACACTTCCAGGGAATACTCTGGATTTGTGGGTGAAGTGAAGTTATTTTTGGTGACTTAAACTTGAGTAAGTAAAGCTACGTTGGACATTCCTGTATAAAATACTTAATAATCAGGAACGATCAAAAACCTGGCTCTTTGTAATATTAGTATGTGGAAGATTATCCTCTAGTAATAATTGAGAACCTCCTCCTTTTTGGGAAGCTGGCTGAAAAAGGAAGTAGCACAAAGTTTTGTTTCAGCTTTTGTAATTTTCTTTCAATATAAAATATGACTATGTCTTAAGATCATTACAATATTAAAACCTATAAGGTACTTAGCCATCTGTGCTTCAAGTGTTGTTCAAACTCTTTCACGCAAAAATTGCTGAACGGATTTTAATGGGATCTATATACGTCATATAAAAAGTGACATCCCTAAGAGTGGTCAGTCATTGCACGTTGACCACATTCCCTCGTATGACACAAGCTAATCAAAAACTACTGATTAACCAGTTACGTGTAACTTTTATTTTAAAACACTTGCATGTGAACAAGCTTCGTGAATTATTCATCGTATGCATAGGTTAAACCAATCGTGTCCGTGTTAAGATTGTAAAAAACTTCGATACAGTGTGACTCAATGTTCAAGAAGAACCGTCAATTAATAGGGAAAGTATTTTTGTTTCTTTCTTTAGAAATAATTTAATGGTACATTTATAATTTTTAATTTTAATATTTATTAAACTTGCTAATGTCCTTATCATAAATAACACGAGATTTTCTAGAACAAATACTGATTGCCATGGAAATTCTTGAAGAAGAAAAAACCTTCTTGCTGTATTTTTTAATTTTGCTTTGCACATTGTGTTCAAATCAAATAATTTATACAAAACGTAATAAATTATACATACGTTCATTTTTTTTTAAATTAAGAATCAATCAATAATATCTAAAAAAATAATGGAATGCAAGAATTTTTCATTTATATCCAAAATTAATATTAAAAGGAATTTATGAGTACATAAGTAATTATAATTAATTTGAATAGGAATTCGAATAAATAAATCTTATTACTACATTATGGAATTTGGCACGAAAAGATTGTATGTTACATCACGATACATAAATATTTTTTTTAATTATGATGTAAGATTGTAATTTCAGGCCCCTTGACAAATATTCTTTCCTATTATGTAAAAGCTTCGTTGAATTGATTCCCCTGGTTGAATCTTTTTCTTTAAACTCCAACTCTCTTTCTTGTTAATGGTCACCATGCCGAACTGCCGAACATGATAATTTACCATTGGACTAACCAACCGAAAGTATTCTTAATTAGTCCTGACATTATTATATTGAATTAGCCCTAAACCTTATATTGATAGTTTCCACTAAGCAATCGGTATAGTTATAGAAAACTCTTTTTTTTTTCATATTTAGGCTGGTATCACCATTGAAAGTTTCATTCAGGATCTCATGCTTAGCATGGATTATTCTGGTAACTTGCAGAGTGACATAAATGACAAAATTGTAAAAATATTTTTTCCACCTAAGCATACCAATCATTGCCAGCATATCAGATCATTGCCAGTAAAATAACTGTAGCTTGCACAATACTAAATATAAATTCAAAATAAACAAATAATGATTAATTTTAAGTAAAACGATAAAGAGAATATCATTGCAAAAAATAATGTCAGTGTCTGCTACGACCGTAGCAGGCTACGGGGCTACGAAAAACTCATTAAAATAGAAAATACGTTTTTCATACTTTTTAATGGCAATTCAGATTTATGTCTAGGTATTTAATTTATCTAACAATTAAGATATGGACATTAATTATATACATCTTGTATCTCACGTTGCTTGTCTTAGCAAAACTTTCGTGCAGGAGTGCTAGCAATGTTTAAAATACAGTTTTTAGAATACATGACACAAACTTGTTTTCCAAATACAAGAGTATTACTATTATAAAAGTGTCATACATAAAGACTTACTACACAGTACGATATTTTTAGGATCGAATTAATAATATAATTAATATATATGTTTTAGTTAAATAGATTCGATCAATTCATAGAAAGAGCATTACATAATTGTTTATGGTAATTTTACAATTAATTGTTCCAATAATTGCTCGTTATTTAAAGTATTTTTTTTCGTTTCGACATGAAGAATTTATGAACATATTAAATTCTTCGTAGCAGCTGTAGCATCTGCGTAGCGGCTACATAAATAACAATTATAATGTACCACGAAGGGACATTTTATTTCGGTTGCATGTTCTTTCTATGGGAATAAATACCATGTATTGTGAAGAAATTACTTTTTTTAACACGCTTTTATTAGGTCTTGTACAAACGTAACTTTGTAATGGAATCTAAGGTCACTAATTTAACCAACCGTAGCGTCATGCAAATTGGAATTTGTATAGTTCTGATGACAATATAATAATATGGTCTCGTCGAAATGATTTGATGACCTGGAACTTCATTGTGGAAAATTGAATCATATTCTTTGGATTTGTTAGAAAAGTTTTTCTGGGGCTTTTTAACTATGTATTAGTTTATTTACTATAAATATGACTACAGGTAAATGTAAGCGGGTAAAGTTCGTAACAAGTGCAGTTATAAAGCTTCTGTCTACCGCCTAGGCAATGGTAGCAATTGTATGTCTAATTTACAGAGCCATGATATGTTTTTTGATACTTAATTTTTTATGGCTTGAAGTTCCCTCAGTAGGTGAGTGAAACCGGGTGCAGAAGCTAGCAAGTAATTTTATTTGAATATAACCTTTGTGGCATGTGTGTGATATAAAATTATGATCAAGCTCTTAAGAAGCACTCAAAAGTCAGCATGAATCATGGGAGCCCCAATCTAAGATTTGCTTAAACAAGGTTTAATTTCGACCCGACATCTATTTATTAAGACAACCGGTTACAGACTCATCGAAAATATTTACTTTTGGACCAATCCGGTTTCGCACAGTAACACAACATGTCTCGCCGAAGAGTATTTTTACTTTATTAGAAAAGACTTCTTTTTTGTTTTATTGAGAATTTATCGAAGTAAAATCTAGTTTTCGGACGCTTTTGAAGATACATTTTGATTAGGTTATAAATTAATATTCGTGTTACATTACCTTGTTAAGATTTTTGGGATAGACAACAGGTTTCAGACAGTCACAAAAAGTGGTCTTGAAAAAAAAAAAGATTGAAGAAAAACCGGCCAAGTGCGAGTCGGACTCGTGCACGAAGGGTTCCGTAAATTACAGTTAAATCAACCTATCTCAAAAAATATAAGAGATACTTTGATCAAACCAAAAATCGTTGAAAGAGTTAATTAGCCTGCATCACCTCTATTTTTTTTAGAATTTTATACCCCGTATTTATAAAAATAGAGGGGGGGGGACATACTTTTTACGACTTTGAGAGCTGATATCTCAAAAACCGTTCACTTTAAGAAAAATGTTTTTTAGAAAACTTTATATCATTTTAAAAGACCTTTCCATTGATACCCCACACGGGTATGTACATCGAAAAAAAAAATTTCATCCCTCAGTTACATGTATGGGGGGCCCCACCCCCAATTCTTTTTTTTACTATTTAGTGTCATATTTTTGTAGCGGTTCATACAACACATATTCCCATCAAATTTCATCACTGTAGTACTTATAGTTTCCGAGTAAATCGGCTGTGACAGACGGACAGACGGACAGACGGACAGACGGACAGACGGACAGACGGACATGACGAAACTATAAGGGTTCCGTTTTTGCCATTTTGGCTACGGAACCCTAAAAAAGTAATCCCATATTTTTATGTTGGTATATAAAAGCAATGCCTTTAAACGTTTTCTAAAAAGTAATGATGTATAATTCCACGTAAAATAAAAATCTCTTTTTATAAAATTTAAAAAAAAGAGAATTTTATTATAAATTGGAAAACATAACAAACAAGTAAACGACTAGGTAAATATGTGAGTTAAAATACAAGTATAATTTATGACTCAGTAAAATCTTCATGCAAAGCTTTCATAGATTTTGCTTCAAGCACAGACGTTAAATAGAAAGTGTAAAACTATAATAAATCAACATTATATCAAAATCAGTAAAAACTAGTCGTAACTGAATAATTTTAAATACTTTCCGTGGCCATCAAGCATTACAATGCGTTTCAGCCGTTCTAAAACCTTTCTGTGTAAAATATAAGAAAGTTTTAAAGTTTCCACGTGACGCGACGAGGTGAGCGTGCATCGTCCATCGTCGACATAACTGAAACGCTAGCGGTACTCAATTTATTACACGTTTCATATCGCTAACAACGTTCTCTCGCTAACATCGGGAACAATCCGATACTTATCTCTTTAATAACGAGAGCGAATATGCTGTGATTACAGCGATTCATTCGGAATTTTATTTTGTAATTTAGGTACTAGGGTGCCTAGATTTAGGCAGGTTGAATTTACTTTTAATAATAAATATTAGCATTTTCATCTTAATGCATTGCATGTAACTACATATGTTTTTTCAGGCAAAAAATATGTAAAATCTTACTGTTTTAAGTACACGATATTCCTAGAACTTCTTTTGCTGTAAATACCGAAGTATCTCCAGTATTATTTTATAAAAAATATTAATCTTCATTTATATAAAAAAATCCTGTAAATAACTCTTTATATATTTTTGTTGTAAATGCATTTACAATTTCTAATAAGTTAGTGGAGACGTGGCGTCCAATCATCAATTTTGGTTACTCAGTAGTTTTTCCTTTATTTGTCACTAGCTTTTGCCCGCAACTTCGTTCGCGTGGAATAGTGACTACCAGCAGATTTTTGATTTGACCAATAGATGGCGCTATATGTCCGGAATAATTTTATTTTTACTTTTTTTTGTAATAAAAACTATCCTATGTCCTTTCTCAAGTTTCAAACTATGTCTGTACCAAATTTCACACAAATCGGTTCAGTAGTTTAGGCGTGAAGAAAAGACAGACAGACAGACAGAAAGACAGACAGACAGACAGACAGACAGAGTTACTTTCGCATTTATAATATTAGTTTGGATGTTAGCTATCACCTAAGTTGGTGGTCTTCCTCATAGCTAAAAACACAGGTATGACCTAATGGTATCGTCACCAATCGCTTAGTAATTTTGGCGTCATCTAGGTATTGATAAATAAATGATGGTCGAATGATTGAAATATGGAGGTTTGGATCCCAACATATGTTAATTACTCTTTACAATGTCATTAACGAAGACGACCATTATTGTTTTCAACTGAATAGATATATGGATTGTTAGTGCAATGTATTTAGATGCCAAATAGTTTGTGATGACTGATTTATATTCAAATGCATTATCACGATTTCCCGCGTTCTTTGAAAGTTGGGCAAAACAGGTACTAGGAAAAAATATATATCTACATAAGCTACAAATTGATTGCCTGTCATACAAAAAACCGTGTACGTATTACTTCATAGAATGGATTATATAGACTTACCTATTTATTATATTGGAAGCAGGTTTTGCCACGTGTTCCAAAAACTAGATATTATGACAGCAATTATTTGCTTTACAAATCCACTAAAGTGGCTTTATAGCCATGATAAGTGATCAGTGTTAGTCAAAGTAATAAAAAACTGACAACTGCTTACTTGTACGCTACAGCTCGTCGAAGCTTGCCCATCAGTGTTGCAGAGGGGGGAACGCACAGATCCAATACAGCCTGACTTCACAGTTCTCAGTAGAACACGCGTGAGTAGATAAGAAAAAATCTCCAGACAAATATAAGTACCACGACTCACGATATTATGATGAATGCCTGTTCGGTGGAGCAAGTCATTGACGTGACTACACCAGTGTTTGGCAACACATTAAGTATGACGCGGACATGCCCTGATTGAAAAAAAAGCGCGGTAAAATCATGGCTGGCTGGGCGGGGCGCGGGGCGGGACAGGGCGTAGCGCCCTTGGCACCGCCCCCTGAGTCACCGACGGCGTCGGGTGCGCCCGCGCAACAAACAAACGTTGCTCGCTACGAACAACATTATAGCTCAAGCGAAATAGATCAACACTTCTCTTCGCTTGTTAACTCGTTATCTTGAAACCTTTATCTGAGTATAAGACGTCGGAGAACAAAATCAGTGCTCGAGCACTATGTTTGTAGGGCTAACAATGCACTATGAAATGATTGTGAAGAATTTAGAATATCTACGTCCTGAATAGATAGTACAACTAGTTTAATGTTATCCGTAAGAACATTGATAGCCTCAATCACTTAAAGCATGTCATTTCATTGTTATTATTCTTGTATGGATGACGATAAGGAACTATTTTTACAGAATCTAGGTACACCGTCAAAAGAATTTAGCTCAATGTTTCAAAACTATTCGACGTGGGTGCAGCTAGTGCTGGCTAAAATATACGACAAGTGGACAGACCCAAATAAAATAATCTTTTGGTGTACAATCAATATATCGGCGAGTGACTCACACCTGCCCACAAATCTGGTTTCACAGCATCCGTGTGTTGTTTTTTACATAACGACCGTGACATTATTTTTTTGATCGATATCCATTGGGTATTTTATATTGGGGTCTTTGGCCCAGGTAGTCGAAAAACAGCAATGTATTTGGGTAATTGCGTAAGTGTGAGTATTGAGTCTTGAATGATCATGTGGTTATGTGGTGTCACGCAAGAGCTAAGGAACTTTCGGAGGAGGATCTAATTTTGACAGTGCGACCTTGTTTCAAGGTAGATATGTTCGATATCTTGTTCATAAGTTATGCAAGTATTTTCCTGAAAGGTGGCTGGTTATGGAGATTTGCAAGTGATATGATGTCGAAGTATTTGTGATGATTCTGTCTTAAAATATTATTAATGTTTGATGCAGGTATACTAACACAAAATCATCTTGTATTCGAAATTGATAAAAATAACTTGTGTTTAGCACTCGTAGCGTGCACGTTTAAATCTTTTATTGAGAACATTGGGGGCTACGACACAACAGGTTCAATAAAGTAAAATTAACTTTAGTATGTAACTTATAAATTGAAGATATTTTTTTTTATATAAAAATAAATAAATGTACAAAATACTTATTGTACATTTATTTATTTTTATATAAAATACCTGATATATATTATTTCTGATGTATTTTCACGTAATCTTGAAATTTAACACTTGGAATATTGTTAGTCAATACTAGGTCTGATGTGCCTGAAGTGGCTGAAGGGTTGTCTCATAAAGTGACTTTAAAATATACGAATGCTGAATATACTGGATAGCTAGTTCATTGAAGGTATTCTGATAAAAAGTATAAAGATTTTTCTTTACACTCACTTACAAAGTTTTTACTGTTTGCCTATTTAAAAATAAAAAAAAACAACATCTCCACAATATTTCTACCTGCATTAGGTTCGACCTTCTTATCTTGGAACCTAATCTGAGTCCACAATAGTCTTCAACATGAATATTAAGCTTGTGGTTATAACATCATCATTAGGTACTTAATATTTGAGTTTTTATTATAGTCTTCCTCTCAAGCTACGCACACTGGTGCGCAGGCGCTTTCAAATCCTCCGATGATTCATGTTCGGGGAGGGCGTTGATGACGTCATCGGCCCTCGCATTGGCTCTAACTGTTGTTGAACACCCTGCCCCCGCCACATTCTTTCCACGAAATCACAAGTTCTTTATTTGTTTTGTTTTGAAAGACCAGTCAGAGCTATTTGTCATCACTTGTTATTGTTATTTTGGTTATACCTAGCTTTAAACTTCTTTACTTCTTTATAAATATTCTCAAATGCAATAGTGTGTTATGCTTGTAAAGTACAATTCAAGTATAGAGTGTTGGTACAATGCTATCCGAAATATTATTAGGAGCAGGTTAAACGTAGACGGTGGCGGGCTTAGACGCCGACTGATTTTGATAATCTTATAAAAAATCAATTAAGTAGATAGACATCTAAAGCTTTATCCAATACCTACCTATCATAGTTGAGTGAGGTTTTCTTAGAAAATTGTTTTTCAATATAGAGGTAGAGTTTGTAAATTAACTTTCAAACGGAGTACCTAATTAATTAATCTCCCTCATTTAATATACCTAAAATAATTTAAATGTTATCTGCAAGTTTTCGAAATGTATCGTTGCGTGGTGAATTTTAAATTCGGCCGGGTGCGGGTGAATGACCGCCGAATCGCGCCAAACGGCCATATTGGATTCGTCACGGAGCGCGCGCATTATGTCTTGTGCGCAAAGTTGCCATCATTCACCGACTCACCGAGACACCGACCAGCATCTCATGTGCACTGCTTACGTCATGTCATTGCCTTATTACACGTGCCAAATCTAGCATTATATTTAGAACTAACTATATTTAATTGTATCTACACATTAGATAAATATAACGAGGCTGACGAATTTGTTCGAAATAAACATAGAGATTACGCTTATTTTAAAATACCTGCCACACACAAAGATGTATGTTGCCATGCTGATACATGTTCGTCTAACTTTATCGCTAATTCAAAGAATAAAGAGGCAACAACGAACAAAGTTTTTATTCATTTATTGAAATAATACCTGCAAACCAGCAGGAGTCTACCTTGACGTGGTAGATTAGGTACATAAACCACACATAAAATTACTTGAGCTTCAAAAGACCATTCAAAGTAGAAAATGAAAAGTTTCACTTATTTCGCAATTTATTTTTTAGGCTTATCCTAAGTTTGAATTCAAAAGGTCTATTTTATATTGGTCTAAAATTGTATCGAAGGTAAAGTCGCTTAGCAACAGCCTGGAGATTTCTCTCCGTGGCGCGTGCACCGAGCCTCGAAGCCATTACAGAAACCAGATTTGTTTTGTCACTAAATATTCCATTCTTATCATTTGTTAAAATGAAGCTAAAATTAAAATGCAAACGCTCACGGAAGATATTAAATTTCTCTATGACCTTTAAGTGAATTATGGTAAATGTGTGGACGCAACGCTTCTAAATTATGCATAGGTAGAGGCACTTTTAAAGTATAAAGCAGTCCTGCGATTCTATAAAACTCGATCAACAACTCGCATTTCACTTCGATTCGTAATGTCATTTCATGCTTTAGGGGAGGTAGGGGAGGGATGGGCACTTTTTCACATTTATTGCATAAAAAATCAGATTTTACAGATAATCAATTTTATTGCCATTTCTTATGTTTGGCTAGATAAAATCAAAGAGCTATCCTAAAAATTACAATCAGTTTCAACATTACGAGATATTTAAACGGTTTAAATAAAACCGTCGACACGTCAAAATTTTGTTTAGTCTGACATGCTTTAGTTGGTACTTACGTAGTGTTTAAAGTTACTTTTTGCTTTTTATAGGGTTTATCGTTTATAACATTTTGTCATAATAATTGCGTACTTTTTTGGGTCGGGGGTTTTTTTAAATTTATAATTTTATTTTATTTCATGGTTTTTTAAAGGAGCTCCTTAATTTTTCCTTCTTTTTATGATGGGTTCGCTATAATTATGCGATCTCAGCCAAAGGAAGCTGTTTAACAATCCTCATGACAAACTGGCTCTGGGAGAATTGCACAGATTGAGAAACAATAAAGATGGACCTTTGTTGATCCAGGGTTATATACCATTCTAGGGTTTCATCCGCCACATCCCATTTCCAGCATTAGGTTCTCGTCAATTAGAAACATGAAGAAAACTAGTCAAGACAAATTAAACGAGCCCAAACTGGATGGGTTTACTAAAAGGCAGTTCAGGGTTACGTCTCCTATCTTCGTGTCCTAACAGCAGACCAGCTCAGTGGTTTCAGAAGACATTAGTATTTCAAATTTTAGATCCCACATATGCTTGCAAGTAAACTGAGCGTGTAACATTCCTATCACACCTAACAAACGAGCTGATGACCTTGAAGACCTGAACCGATTTCCACCAAACATAGCTAAGAACACTCCCGAATGACATTCCTTTTAAACAAAAAAAACCGCATTACAATCGGATCATCCGTTTGGGAGCTACGATGCCACATACACACACACACACACACAGACACGTCAAACTTATAACACCCCGTCGTTTTTGCGTCGGGGGTTAAAAAGAATGGTTTGCGACGGGAAATTCCTAAAGATTTAATATAACGAGCAATACAAGAGGTATCAAAAGGTTAAAAAATAAAATTAACAGCTGATAAATATGGAGTCCCTAGATCAAGTTGGCAACGGTACCTGAAACAAGATTCTATAAAGGATTTTTAGCGCAGATTTATAACCTCACAAATTTTCACTGAAGAAGAAGAACAAAAATTTACAAATTATACATTACATGGTATGTCCAAGCCTCCCACCATAGGGAGCATTGGACACTTTTGAATTAGTTTATAAAAAAAAATCGGTAAAAAAACTTAAGTAAAACGGTTTTATCTTATGTGCACTGAAAACTAGAAAATAAAAAATAGTTACTTACCTGTCAACCTACGTAGGTGGTCCCGGTCATATTAGACTAAAATAAAAACGTGGGGCCCATAAACTATTGCTGTAGTACCTCTTCTAGAGGTATAATAGGTGTGGATTGCATCGACTTACTATAATCGTAACTGGAGATTTTGACAATCAATCATTAATAATAGAAAATACACATACCTTTCATTATTTTTCTCTTTATAACGATCCGAAACCGCAACAAAATATTTAAGTACTTTTACGAGTGTTTGTTCTTGACAACTCACAGAAATGACAGATAGTCTATGGATGAACACCGTTACCAGTCGGTAACGTAAACTACCCAATAAAAAAAAAAAAAAACTATGATCAAATCAGAATAAAAGGACCCCCCTTTTATTCTGATTTGATCATGTCTCCCAACTGCCCATCTCTCCCCTACCTCCCCTATAGATAGACAGATTTTGGCAGATCTGTCAAAATCTCGAGTTTAATTTAGTTCAACTTGTCAACACGCTCGACAGTGTAGCGCTAGTGTAGTTTGACAATGTCAATCACGGAACTTTAAGGTAGAATTCCGTGGGTCACGATTGTCGCAGCCGCGCGCGACAAAAGTCAACCTATGAAAATGTATGGCACCGCTGCCGAGGGCCGCGACAGTCGCGCGCGGATGACGAATTTCGTGAGCCGCTCGCGGCCGTACGCTTCTCAACATGGTCTAGCGCTTAATAACATCTATAGAATTTTAGTAAAACCAGAATTAAATTGTTGACAATGCCGCGAGCAGCTTACGAAATTCGTCGGCCGCGCGCGACTGTCACGGGCCTCGGCAACGGTGCCATACATTTTCATAGGTTGACTATTGTCGCGTCCACGGAATTCTACCTTTAGATCGAAGTCGAAGTGAGAGTGATGTCGAAGTGAGTTGTGATATTTTATAGAATCGACATGCAGAATTAAATTTATTTTCTCCTGTTTAAACTCGCCAAAAAACCAAACATTTGAATAAAAGCTGCGAGTTTTAAATTCAAATACATATAACATTGACTTAATATGTGCAGCCTATCAACTGACCTTTGCCAATAAAAATATTATAAGCATAATTGTTGATAGGTACATTCAATCGTTGGTTGAATCGTGATGACTTAAGTATGAATTGGTAAAAAACGTATGATTCTTTAACAAAATAGTTTGGTGCTCATACTGTACTGGCTTAGCGGAATTGAATCAGCCCCAGGGCAAAACTTAACAAATGAAATCCCGTAAGATGTATAGCATGTAGGTGACATTCCTCGCGCAAAGGAGAAACTAGTCGGACGGCATTCAGGGCTCGCCCTTAACCGCCGCGGAGGCCGGGTACCGTTGCTGCCATTGCTCTAGCAAATACCCGTAGGGTTGCTTGACATTGCCCAACTGATTAATGAGATTACAGGAGCTCAACCGTGTATGACGCTTCAGAGAGGCTGTCAATTACCTAAGTCCCGACAGGGTCAGCCAGGCCCTTAGGGAATCGATGGGACAAGCTAAGGTACAACAGTGGCAGAGATGATGTTGATTGAACACAGTGTTGATGTTTGTTTTGAAAACTGCTTACCTATCCCTTAAAACTCCTACATTTCGCTTAAACTCAGGGTGTCTAAACATGTTTTTTATGCCTTTGGAAGAAAATTGCTGGCTTAGTAATGTTCTTCTTTAGGCTGGAGTTCCAAGAAGCAGGGCATGTAAATTGGAGGATTGGTAAACGAGGCTGAAGGTTATTCGAGCACATATTGTGTTTATGTAAGTATTTAGAATATGGCATATTGGTGACATATTTCGATTGTTACAGGTTGAAGGTGTCTGACTCCAGAAGTCGTGAAATGATTGCAGTCAAATTAAACGTGGAGAGCGAAAATGAAGCAGACGTACAATACTTATTGCAAAACTTTTTAGAACGAAACATCAAACTGTGTTTAAAATACATAATACTTAATGCTACGATAAGTATGTATTACGGTTTTTTGCTTCAGTGTCCTAACGCATGCGCAATTATATTATCGTTAATTCACACTACACTATTAACATTCTTGTTAGTACTAAGGTCACCGCGATAAATTTTATCTTCAAACAAAGACTTCAAAACCTAGTGTTTTTAAATATGTAGATATCCAAGCATAGATAATGAAATAGAGCAAATAATTAAGATTACATAAACAAAGACACTGTACTCATTAGCAAAAATAGTATTTATTTAATTTGTATGATGCAATGTTGTATGTCCTACTTTAATATTAAAATCCCTGACCGTGTGAGCTCATGTGCCTTGACGAAAATCAAAGCAGAAGCCACAAACATAGTTACAGCATTTTTTGCTCATGGATATTACCAAATATTGAAGGGACAGGCTGAGCCGCAAGAGGCTCTGTTAGACAGTATCGGTGTCACGTATCAGAGCCGAAATTTCTCACAAAATTGGTTAGTATTAAGCTGAAAATTTTGAAAATGGCATGTGTATAAAGCAAATGATGTACAAAATAAATGAGATAAGTATAGGCAACCCTGTATGGCACGATTCACACAATAGCAAAGCATTGCATTCGTAGAGGCTGTTCACGATCTGTCCCATTGGACCGGCTGCAGACATTGGCATGCAGACTGGCTGAGATATTAGATTTACGTCTAAGCACATTGTCGAACCCTGTAATGTATTGATTTACTGATATGCAACGGCACGCAGTATTTATAATGACGACGCTTGAACTCCAGGGAATGCATTTCGTAGTAACAAATGTTGCAGTTTGGGTTTATTGCAAAAACAACTTTTACTCATATTATGCATTATCAAGTGTGACTTCATAGTTTTATTTTCATTTGTTTTAAATCCCTCGTGACTTGTTAAAATCTATGACTTATTACAGCCTAAAACTAGATTACAATTTGGTATTTGATAACAAATTCGAAAAACTTTCTGATGCTTTAAAATTAGATATCCATCGCACGATAGAACGCTTCCAAAGTGTTTTAAATTCAATAAGTGTTCGACATAACAACTACGTGATATCAACGAGGAAGGAACGACCGGCCTTGAGGAATGCCGCCGCTTTACAATGTAAGCAGGGGATCTACTGCGACCGTGCGAAAACTTATCATACCATAACCATTGAACTCACCTACACATATTCCATAGACTGTTTTCTTCGTATTACCTAAAACAAGTGCAAAGAAATGTATCAATGTATCTCAAATGGAAATGCGAACCGGTACAATCGCAGCTTTCATAATACATAGTTAGCTATATTCGCGGCTAAGCCACGGTCCCACAGCGCGATTCGATCGTATCAGGAGTTTCATCTCGACCGACGCTATGCTCCAAGTCTATATTAATTGGCTATTATAAAACGAACTTTGTTGTTTTTTGTACACGCTAGTACTCAATTTGGTTTTAATTAGAATGTAATTAAACGCGGCGTACAAACTGTTCAATAAGCAGGAATCGCAAAACAGATAAAAAGGCAGTTTTTGTTATAAAATGAGTGCTTCGATGATGTAAAATTGTTTGCGAACTTAAGTTCCCAGTAAGGAGGAAGTTGATTAACTTGCTGTTTGATTCATCGCTTGCGTGATGTTGTCACTTCAGGGAGACCACAGGAGATAATAATACAATTCACAAAGCTCCACTAGAGGATCCAATAAAACTACTTTATCGGGACAAATTACCTGCTATTTTATGAAACGCTAAGAGAAAATAGGCGGATAATATTGTCTATATGTTAGATACAACAGGTTTAAGAAGTTCCTAAACCTGTTGCCAAATAAACTTGTTTAAAAAAATACAAAACAAAATGTCTAAATCTGCCGCACATTCATTTTCTTTTGTATCATTAGAATCACGTTTAGTATCGACACCCGACATCCTTGAGGCTGTACAAAAGAAAAACTTCAACGCCTCAATATAATAAATCCGGTTTTATCCAGAATGATAGTAACCCTAGGTTTGACTCACCTCTCCGGTCTTTGTGTGTGTTGTCGGCAGCGCGCAGGCTATGATTCACTGGTTGCGTGATGTTCCCATTTCACTGTGATCACACACAAGGTTGTTTTTATTTCGGTATAATGCTCATTATGTAGTCACAGCACGCTGTTGTCCTACTGTCACATGTGGCGTCTTTGTTTTCTAGAAATATTGCTTTGAAACTCTAGCTTGGGTTTATAAGATGAATTAATAAAGTCTTCATTTCTCAACCCCGTCATAGCGTTTTGAGTTGTTGTATTGCAATAAAAACAAGGATAGAAAACTTATCAGTCAGGATGTGGTATGTCTACGTCCCACCGCAATTATTTGTTTGACTCATTGCCATCATTATTGAAAAACTGATAAAATGTGCCTATATTATTAAGTAGTACGTATGTGTTAGACTCATCACTGAACCACATCCGTTGATTGTTAAATCAAATCATAGAAAAGAATGAACACAACAATTCAATTTACTTTTTAGCGCCACACTGCTCAGTGATAATATTGTCTAAAACACACAGAGTTTTAAAGCTTAATGTTCAAATAAAGACGGGTCATAAAATGAAATGAAAACTAAAAAAATAATTAAAAGCATAATGTAGGACGTCGACGTCCCGGCCACAGACCGTGACGGTAGCAGACGTTACTTTATAATTTCAAATAATAATTATATTTTGAGGCATGTTCGCTAATTAGACTCGGAATAATTTTCTGGCAGACTATCGCTTGCCGCTGTTACCGTCGCCACGTAAAATATTGAGCTGCTTATTAAATCTTCGTAATGGGCAAGCCGTGAAATTTTTAAAGCAGAACTTTTTATAGTTTTTAAGTCTTTCCTTGGTAAGCGCTGAATGTTGAATTTAAACACCCGGAATAGGACTTCAGGCCTAGTTTCTGAAAAATGACAAATTCAAATACATAGTCTAGCTTTCTTTCACACTTATTGCGCCTTAATTCATATACTTAACAAAGATTATTGTACTTATATCGCATTTCGTATTATCCACATTTCAGGATTTGCTTTGTATGAGCGCACGCATCTTTCAATAGCCCAACATTATTAATGTTCACCCCTTCTGTTTGTAGTAGATAGCAATCTATCTCACCACAATCAGGAGAAACGTAACTGTATGTTGTGTCTGTTCTCAGATAGTTACACCCAGGAACCGTCTATCGGTCCTCTAACTCCGTATAAGGGATTAATTAAATAAGTAGAGCATTGACAAGACAGGCTAACATGAGATCAAAGCGCGGCAATGTCGGCTCAGACGGTCGACCAGACACGAAGAGGTGGGTGCAGCAAGGGGGGCGAGGTTGTCGCGGAGCGTGCGGGCCTCGGCGGGGGGAGGGGGAGTGAAGGCTGCGTTACGTCATCTGGCCGCATCCGGGTTCGCGGCCGCCGCACGCGCCGCCGACCGCTCCGTACTGTTCCAAGCCTGCGCCGGACCAGGTGAACTGCACTGCTGATCAAACTTTAACAATCCTCTATATTCTACATCTTCTTTTGCCGCAGATGATGTTTATAGCCCACATGTTTGACGCATCCGTTGTAACTTAACCAAAAAAATGATTTAAAATAATGCTTTGCCATGTGCAAAGTTTCACAGTGCATGTGGTGTTGTCGTGGCAATTTATGCTTGAATACAGAATAATTCAACGACTATCCTGTAGTTACCTACATGAGAATAATCTAGATCCAGCCAGTTTTGTAGAGTTTCCTAAAAAGTAGGAATTTGGTAGCACTTGAAGCACCCTCGTTCTTATGATTAAGCAATCTCCATTGTCTACCCTGATTAGATATCATATCACAAACTGTATCGTACTAATAAATTGTCCTAGATCTTGACTGAAATCCACATTGCGTTGGTATAACGCGATTTAAATAATTTATTTCTTCATTTTAATTGACCTTGTACTTGCGCGCTGTAAAGTTTCAAGCTGTAAATTGTCTTCACCGTTACCTCGGCTGTTGGTTGGAGAAGCCTAAGCTGCTGTTACTACACGCCGTAGTTGGACGTTCGACTATGTCTCGAAAAGTTTAAGCCTTCATAATTATTGCCCACAATTTAATTTCTAATTGTATTCTTTGCTGTAAAAACTGTTTGTATGCACATACAGTTGTCACTCGCTACCTAGTGAGACTCGAAGTTTTTATAATTCCTACATAGTTTCACTTATAATATTTGCGAAATAAACAAGCTGCGGGGTCAATATAAAGTCGATTTTCCTTACTTGTAAGCGTGTGCGCCGATCGCGTCTATCTGTTGCTAGGCGATGCCGCCTCCCCGCCCGGCCCGACCGTGGCAATCGGAAATTGTCTGAATTCTAGGCCAACACGACTATGAACATCGCTATACTCCGTCTCTCTTG
This sequence comes from Helicoverpa zea x Helicoverpa armigera, assembly GCA_033682625.1. Classification (NCBI taxonomy): domain Eukaryota; kingdom Metazoa; phylum Arthropoda; class Insecta; order Lepidoptera; family Noctuidae; genus Helicoverpa; species Helicoverpa zea x Helicoverpa armigera. The sequence goes on from JAWIIS010000029.1 coordinate 1,810,827, forward strand.
CACAGTTTCAAGCCTCCTCGCTTGAAACACACGAATACAGCCTTCCTTTTGATCAAATAGTTAATTAACACAAATTGCAAAAATGCATTTTACGGACTGCGTCTCATCTTCGTCATCGTTGTTACTCACAGCATGAAGTTGCTTATTTCTGAATACAATAATCAGAGGTTCATTTGTTATCTACTTAGAAATCCGTGATCCGTCTTCCAACATCATATTGAATTTTTACTGAAAAACAAGAATTTCTCCAATGACTTGACAATTGCGACCGAGGCTGAAATAACTTTACAGAAATAGCCTTTATTATCAGTCGTAGTTAACTATCGGTTTCTAAACGTACATGTATCTTATTGTCTGGTAAAGTCTACCAGGAAAACGTGCCTAACAATCGTGAACACTGACGTGTTTTTGCTGAATACCCAAGTGATTGTAAATTAGGCACATAATGTAGCTTTATTTTAAATGGACGATAAAAATTAACTATCAACTCATTCAACTCTACTTTAAAATAGGTCTAGATAATATTACGTAATTTGCATGACAGTGGAAACTTTTGGATGTTTTAATGGGTTTTTTGTTATGCTTCAATATTCTAGTTCAGTGCGAATAGTGTGATATCGCTTTCAAATATCAACAATTGTTGATTGCCTTAAGAGGATTAACTCTAGGTATATTATACCTTAGACTTTTGGCTTTTTGCTCCATTGACTTACCTATTAAGTTTAAAATTGTGACTCTGGGCTGCTGTTGAAAAATCCTTATTAATACGACGAATATGATACCCACCCTACCCACCTAAATAAAAGATCTTAGTTCCAACACACATAAAGCGATACACAGATCTCGGGGCATACATGGCTCCCGTAAAAAAAAATTAAGAAGTAGGTATGTACCTTGCAAAAAACGAGGCTCTGACGAGGCTGAGAACATAGACAGTTTTCCAAAGCAAGTATTATGGCTGGATGATTTAACACATGACGTGTCTATGCACACACATGGTAAATACAGTGCTAACATAAACAATATAATTTAACTGTTACCGAGGCAACCAGTACTTGTCAGCAAGCATTTCATTGATCATTTCGCAAGAACCCAAGGTCGTTGCAGATTTCTCTCATTGACTTAAAATCCGTGAAGGTCTGCTAAATCTGAACCAATGATATAAATGGGAAAGTTGTTGTGTCTGCCTGTCTGGAATTTTGTGACGATTAAAACGCTGGGACAATTTTGATAAAGCTGCTTCATAGGAAAAATGCGCTTTGCATCCAAGGGGATTCTGAAAATGCAGACACAAACTATCCAAGTATGTATCAATAGAACATCAGAAAGCTTAAGTGTATATCAGGTGTATGTTCTGGCTGGGCTGTTGGCTAAAATGCAGCTTGCACCCAGTGCAGTGCAGTGGTGCGGTCTTTGACTGACATAACCTCCTGCTAGTCGCACTCTTGAACAATTGATTGGTTTATTCATGTCGTGTTCGTTTATGGTACATACTGCAAAAAGCTTTTCTACGTATATAGCAGGTAATAAATGAGTCAGAAGTGTGAAATGATAACTACACATGGCGGAAAATAAACTGTTCAGGTATAATTGAAAAAGAAACAATACCGCAATTAATATTTTTTCTTCGTCGTGCCAATTTTCTAAGAGAGAAGATATTTGAAATTTATTTGTACCCCCACAAGCTTTCAAGTAGATAACGACACGGATCATTTGCAACATTCTGTGTTTTATGTCCACCGCTCTGAATTCACTAAACTGGCACCGGTCCAAGCGTGCCTAGTGCATTTTTTTCGCTAACATCAAACCGGTTACCGAAAGTTGCGCGAGCGCATAACGGCATGGCGGGCGAGAGGCGCGGGATCGGTCCGTGGGAAGAGCGAGTTCCGGCTGTGCCACTTGCGCCACGCCTTTCACCGAGCAAGGTCGCCGCGCGGCCGCGCCACTTTCTTTTATATAACCGCATGCGCCTGCCAACGGAATGTGACACCCGAATTTATAGCGATGACGTCACCAACCGAGGTGAATCACCGCAGTGCTCACCATAGGAACGCCTAAGCACCTCTTACTCTAATTGCGGATTAACATATTTGTGCATATTTGTTGTTGATGAACTTATAAAGCCGGGTCATAAAAATGTTTGCCATGAAGATAGACTCAACCAATCAAACCTGTAGCTATAGCTGTGTAGCCATAGAGGTATCTCTACTCGGTTCATTTCTTAGTTTGTCTACGTTGGTATGCTGAGTAAGTAGGTCCTCAATAAGAGGTAACACTGGCATGTCTCGAGAAACCGGGAAAATCATTAATAACTTTATGATTAACGGTAGCTTATAATTACTCGCATAGCTACCCCACCTTGTTATAAAACTTCTGAGCAATAAACTTTCTACCAGAGCGTAACTAAAGAAATAAAGGAAACTACTTAAGTACCTACTTATGAATCGGTTTAAAAAACACTTATCTTTACCACTTCTTAGAAATTCGTTTTTCAATTTACACCACAAAGACAGAATCGTGTCAATTTTGGACTTATTCAGTGTCGATGGTCGCTGTTGTGTTTCATCGGTGACTGAAACTGACTCCATAATCAAATTGGACATAAATGGCATGGAGCTTTCCGATCAATGCGGTTCTTTTTTTTCTTTCGAGTCGATGACATGTCAATTATTGAGATTACACTATGTCAGCCCAATATGCCGCCACAGCGAGAGCACGGCCGGATGCGCTCATTAGGTATGTATCAGCATAGCCTATCAAAAACGTAGTGATTATATACTCTCTGTAGCCTATGTGCCATGTTTTTCTTTCAGCAGTATTGGCACTACATTAAAAGACATATTACGTGGGTACGCTGACGCCTAAAACGCTAATGCCCATTGACAGCCTAGTGAGGTAAAATTGCCAAAATAACGTTGCAGAGTTAGAAAGTGACAGGTACATCCGGCATGATCCGGAACTGCGGCGCGTTTTGCGCGACGGAATGTGAGCGGTTACATCATCCGCGGTCACCGCCACAATTGTCGTCACATAATCTTTAATGCTGACGCACTATTCTAGCTGTTTACCAATATGCATGATGGGAAAGATCGTCTATTTCCTCGACGTAGGCAGTACCTATTCTCGGAGGGCATCTTTCAAAGTTGGTAACTTACGTTAGGGAAGGTCAGATGTTCAAGGGCGAGGGACTTGGGGAAGTTCCCGCCCCTACTCAGTGGACCCGAGGCGGTGGCACGCGCGTGTGTCGGCGCGTGCCCCTGAGGAGATGCACGGGGTAGGCGAACACCTCACTACCTCGTGCAAGAGACGAGGCCCGTGCGAGGGCCAGCACTAGTGTGGGGCTGCGGAAGAATCTGGATTCCCGCGGCCCCGCACACACGTGCAAGGAGGACACAAGGGGGTTTTAGCCGGTAAGAGTCATACCCTACCGAATCTCCCCAGGCGGAGGAAGTCCATGAGGATTTCACACTCCCAAAAAAAAAAAAAAAAACCGAAGGTCAGATAAGAAAAGATAAGTGAGATGACCCTTTAAGGTTCGGTAGATATTGCAGAAAGATGATTAAAGTTACACCGTAGTGAAACTGAATGTTGTAAAAATCTGTTAAGAAATACAACATGACAAAATAAACTCAAAATAAAATCAAAAGATGTTTTATATTTTAAGTAAAACGAAGAGCCAGCTTATTTACCGTCATCTAGCTAACACGTAACATCTCACGGTTTCATCTCAATCAGTTCGGGTGATTTTCTGTAAAAGTCAAACAGACTTTCATATGGTTAGTAAGGATAGAGGTTGTATAGCCGATTAAGTAATAGTATTAGTGTAGATTAAGAGTGTACTTAGGTAGGTATAGATAATAGCTGTAACATTCGTTAAGTAAAACATTCATAGTTGTTAGATATGAAAACTTCAAAACATAGTCATCATCTATCCTCTTGCAGTAAGGTACCGAGATCAGCGCCATCTAGCCAACAGCTAGGAAAATAATTAAAAAAATAAAGAAAATCCCTTATTACTAAGGCTCGCTAATGGACGATGATCGCACCCGAGAATGCCCTAACCAAAGTGGATAAAACATTTCAACCCTGCATTTTCGATAGGGAAAATCGAAAAAAAGGGACTGCAGATACATAAACCATTTTCAAAATATCTATAAATGACGAAGAAGCCCCCAGATCTGACGCACTTTGTGACTACTAAACTAAGGAGGAGCGCAATTCTTCGCACTATTATATCGTCTGTGGACAAATTAAGGTCTGTGGACTATGTAGTCTGTGGTTTATGTAACCGACGCTGTCAAACTGTCATTAAAGTGTCAAGTGCTTGTTATTTTTTGTGAAATATATTCAGTATTTTTGCGTTTCTATTTGAATTCAAGATACCAAAAAACAGTAAAAACAAATGAAATTTTCAAATTTATTCAATTTGAAGGTGTAAAACTTTTTCAACTAATCTTATAATACACCAACGGGACGCAATGACCTCGTGCGTTTGATCTGTGTAATCTCCGTAAATAACACCGTTCTCATGGTGCTCTGAAGGAGAACATAGCAAAACTGAATATGCAGTCTGCTATAAGTCCTCGTAAAAAACTGAAAAGTCCATTACAGGATGCTATCATCAATCCCAAAACATCTGTCACGTGAGTTTTGTATTTGTAGACTTACCCTCATAAATTACTTATTTTACTATTTCAGAACTTATTATAATTACCTAAAAAATCTAAAAGTTGCGCTTTAGGCATTGCCTATCACTTTTCAAATGTGGTATGCTAACATTTTTAAAGTCAAGAAAGCCATCTTTAATCTTAACTATAAACAAATTTCATATCTGTGCAACAATTCTGTGTTAAGATGTTCTTTTAATAGACTATGTTTATTTACAGATGCTCAAATGTCCCAGACAGTCTATTTGATGCAGCTGCAGCTAAGAAGCACTTCAGCAAGTTTGGACGAGTCCAGAAGATAAGGCTGTTCCCAAAGCGTCACATTTGTATCATAGAGTATGATCAGCCAAGTTCTGCAGAGAGGGCTGTGCTAAATGCTGGTGCTTATGATGGCTTCATGTTTGATGTTACTCGCCGTCAAGCTAGGGTGTAAGTTTACCATAAAATATTGCACAATATGTTGCATACTTTTAAAATTTTAAAACGTCACACATTGTTGATTGCATTGTGTGATTCATGTAGGTAATCTTATCTGTTACTATCAATAATTTGTTTGATCCATTGCTTTCTTTTCAACATTCTTTTGTACACTGATAAAATATACTTAATCATGACTTTTACATTTAAATGACTTAGGCGAAAACGCAGCACAAGGAAAGATGAAGATCCAGACTGGGTGCCTGATTCTGATGTTGAGGAGGAACTATCAGCTATGGGTGGAGCACCAACTTACAGAGTTACTCGTCAAAAATGTATGTAAAATTAATACGTACCCATTCTTTTATTGATTTTTTGTTTGGGTACAAAGTCTTATCAGCTGTAATTTAAAATAATATGGTTGTTTTTTCTTAGCCATGGATGTTGAACCGGAAATTAAAACCCCACCGTCAAAATTGAGAATACCAGCAAGGTCACTAAAACAGACTCCATTGAAGAAGAAACTCCCAATACGAGAGAAGAAGCTTGCAATGTAAGTTTATTGTCTAATGCCTTATTATCTCAACAAATCAAAGTAAAGCTGTTTGAAGACAGGAATAAATAAATAAATAATAATAAATAAATAATGTCGGGACACCTTTTCACACACGGTCGATTAGCCCCATGGTAAGTTATTAATTAACTTGTGTTATGGGTGCTAACACAACTGATAAACTACATATAGCTACATATATACATATTTATAAATACATATTGTAACACCCAGACCACGGCTAACAAGCATGCTCATCACACAAATGTTGACCGAGCCGGGAATGGAACCCGGGACCTCAGGTTCGGCAGTCCGGCATGGAGACCATTGCTTCAACGAGGTCGTCGATCACAATTAGTTTTAAACTTGACCTTGAACTTATTACCTTCATGCTTTTAATATTATTCAAGTACATAGCAACTTTTTCTCAGTCCAACATGGTCTTTAAATTCTATCAATATAACAATATTTAGATTTTTTATATAACTTTGTATGTTCAGTGCACAACCAGCTAAGGACATTGAAGCTCCAGTGGCAATAGTGACCACACAGACAACCCTGAGTACTTTGGAGGCTGCAACAGAACTGAACCAGCTGAGAACCAAGGTTTCCTTGTCTCCTGATGAGCAATGGAGAATTCTAGATGCAAGAGACAGGTAAGCGGGCATTTATGACCTCACAACTTTTTAATGTAACACAAAAAGATTTGTTTGTGATCTGGTTATACTATGTAGAAGTATAAATTAATTATATATTTGTTTTTTAAAGGATTCTAAGGGCTTGGGGCGGGGCTGGTTCCCGTATCAAAGTAGGTGGTGCTACGATAGGTACCTGTCAAGATATGTGCCCAGAAAAGGAGCTATTGCATAGACAAGCAGAACATCAGGTGCGAACACCATTCATTGTAGAAAGATTTTATATTTTTGTTATAAACAGTCAATTGTGACTTTTCAAAGCACAGCGATTAAAGACATAAGTACTATGTATGACGCCGGGGCTGCGGGTTGTTCGAAAGAGATACCGCGGCCCTGGTACATAAAAGGCCTGCGACGGAACACGACTTTTTTTTAGTCAGTAAGAGTCTGACACTCCCTCTCCGCTGCTAACCCACAGCGGAAGGGGTCATTTGATGATTTTTGACGTCGTTAAAAAAAAAAAAAAAGTACTATGTATGACTAATTATTTTCCTGAACATTTTCTCACAAAAGACCCTTATGTTAAGAGTGTGTGTGTTTTTTCAACATCACTTACCTATATGTTTTCCTATCATTTTTCCAGGTGATGACACTAGAAACAGTGGTGGACTCGGACGGGGAGCTGGAACCATGGCGAGCGGTGAAGCAGTACAGCCGCAGTTCAGCCGACCAGGAGATCCCCATGTGCTACGAGTTGCGGCCCGCGCCCGTACTCATGCGGACCTGCGCTTATCTGCTGCACGAGATCGCCGATACTAAGAGACAGGTACTATATACTTACAATAAACATGTAAAACCGGCCAAGTGGGAGCCGGACCCGCAGACGATGGACCTACCATTATTAATATGAACGTATCCATATGGGAGCCCCCTAAAATATTTATGCTATTCTAGTTTTCAGTACATATTTGTTATTTTAAGCGTCAGCGTACATCATCTTTGAAAATTACAGTTCTTGACAGCCAGCCTGGAGGCATACCAACAGAGAAACAACATCAGTCTTCGTAATAGGGTCTCGTTTTTCTTTTATTTAACCCTAAAAAGCAACTTTCGATATTCAATTTGAAGAATTTACAGTGGTTTTACTTGAGAGGAAATTAATAAAAATATGATGTATAATAAATAATATCATATTTTCTTGTTTTAGGTCTCATTGGCTGATTGGTTCCACTTCATGTGGGACCGTTTCCGCGGTATCAGGAAGGACATAACACAGCAGGCTCTGTGTTGTGCAGGTAAAAATTTGAATACAAAAACATATGTATATATTTTATTTCCCTTAGTTACCTAATTCCTAACAAAATCTTAAAATTTGCAGAGTCCATTTGCTTGGTGGAGATGTGCGCGCGATTCCACGCGCACTGTGCCGCACGCCTCGCAGACCTCGAACATACGCAGTTTGATCAGAAGCTGAATACAGACAACCTGACAAAATGTCTACAAACTCTGAAGCATATGTACGCAGATGTGGGCCCTGAACAAAAGCCTAGGGAAGCAGAATTTAGAGGATATGTTGCACTACTTAATCTTGGTGATGCTAATTTTTGGTGGGAGGTAAGTGCACCAGAAGGTAAATTTTATAATAATTAACATAGCAATTTTAATACTTATGCTTGTCCTATTATTTTCACAGATCAAACAACTGCCAATAGAAATACAGAAATCGGCTCCTATAATCTTCGCTATCAAAGTTTTTAATGCAATAGACAACAACAACTACGTAAGATTCTTTCGCCTAGTGAAAGAAGAAGCGACGTACCTACAAGCGTGTATTCTATTGCGATACTTTAACGATGTGCGAGCTAGGGCTCTCGCCAGAATCGTCAAAGCTTACGCTCCAAGAGGCGGTTCTCGCTACCCCGCCGAAGAAATGATGAACTCACTTGCTTTCGAAACAATAGAAAACTTGAAATCTTTCATCAATCATTATGGTCTCCGACTGGCAAGAACTGAGGAGTGTGAGGGTGAAATCACAATAATATTGGATAGAAATCACTTTATTGAAGACAGCGATCCTTATCCTACATCAAGATCTATTAACCTGATTGAATCCAAAAGGAAACTAACAGTTGGTGAAATTATAGCTGGTGGACAACTTCCTTCCGCTGAGTATAGTCGTCATGCGTTGTACACCAGTTTTAATCCGGATGGGAGACTAAAGGAAAGTGCACTAACTGCAGGCGATCAGGGCTACAACACATTGAACGACAGCAACAAAGACGTACAGACTCTCAAAGCAGAAATTCAAAGATTATCTCAAGGCAGATCACATGTGATGGAAGTAAGAGCACAAGTACCAGAACCCAAGGCGAATCTTTTCGTCAAACCTGATGTATTATCTACAAGTCCAAAACAACAACAAAAATTCAACGCTCCAATAAACCCCATATTTATGAAACCACCCCCTGCCTTCAACGAAGCCAAGCAGTTTCAGTTTAAACCAGCTATTCCCGTAGCACCAACGGATATTATTAAAAATTCGCCCGAAAAAATTGAAGATACAAAAAATATATTCTCGTTTTCTAAACCACAAGAAACCGTACCTCCTAACTTATTCACTAGAAAAATCGAAAATACATCAGGTCCAGGTAATAAAATTTTTGGAAATTTAAACAATGATAAGGATCAAAACTCACAACTTCTATTCAAAAGTACAAAACCTGAAGAACCTAATATATTCAAAAAACCAGAATCTAGTTCTGTATTTGGGCAGCCAGTTCAAACAAAGCCTTCAACAAATTTGTTTACTATGCCTAAGAATGTATTCTCATCAAAGGATGAAAAAGTTGCAGATCCCCAACCATTATTTAATAGTAAGAATATATTTGCTGGTGTTAAGAATGATATCTTCTCAAAACCTGACCCACCACCGGCATTTGAAAAAAGTGGTAATATATTTGCAAAGCCGATACCGCCGAAGGGAGAAGATAAGCGTCCAACAAATATATTCGGTAGTTTTTCCAAGCAGCCAGAAAGCAACAATTTGTTTACCAAACCTGGAAATGCAGAAGATCAATCGAAACCTAAGAGTATATTTGCTAATGGTGAAGCTGCAACTAGTAAATTGTCGCCAGGAAGTCTTTTCAAAAGTGCAATTATCCCACCGAACGGTACCGATAATAAGAACTATTCTATCTTTCAATCCAAAAATAAAGCACAAACAGTTGCTGACAATATTTTAAATTCAATACCACCAACGGATACTCCATCTATTTATGAATTTAACCAAAACGAGGATGAAGAACAAAAACAGGCGGAGCTTCAGCGTCTTAATGCTGAAAGAATGCGAAAGGAAGAGGAGAGATTGTTGCAAGAAAAAATAAGAAAAGAAGAGGAAATGAGGAGAATAGAAATGCAGCGACAAGAGGAAGAAAGGCGTAAAGAAGAAGCACGAAAAAAGCAAGAAGAAGCACGAAGAAGACAAGAAGAGCTCAGGCTTCAAGAAGAAAAACGCAGGAAGGAAGAGCAAAGGATACAAGAGGAACTTAAGAAGAAATTGGAAGAAGAGAAAAAGGCCGAGCTAAGACGCAAGGCTGAAGAAGAGCAGAAATTCAAAGAGAGAGTTGAAAAAGAATCAGATGAGCTTGTTGAAGAGCTTACCACTGAAATAAATGATGCAACTGTAAAGACTATATTAAACGAAGAGTTGGATAAGTTTAACAGTTTAATGAATTTTGCTAATACAGTAACTGATGAAATAGTTATGAATTTATCCAATGAGATATCTGAGGCTGAATTGAAAGCTGAAATATTTTTAACACAGCGCATTATGAAGAAATGGTTTTATGTGTGGAGGAAACAATACAAAAGAAATATAAAAAGGCGAAACCTTCTAGAGGATACTCCTGTTTGGCTGACTCGTAAGACTCCGCTAGAAGAAGCATCGTGTTTGAGAAGATTTGTTGAAAACGCTGCACTAAGAAATATGAATGCCATTCACAGAGGTTACAAGTTTACTGGAGAACTAAGACAATTGCCAACCCCTGAACCATACAACATTATGGAAATAATTAGATCGCCTCTATTAAAGCGCATGAAACAAATAAGCTATCCATACGATAAATGCTTCTTTTGGAAACTGACCCTTGTGTCACCCGGTGGAATGAAATGGTTACACAAGAAGGTTAATATTGAAAAATGGATTCTGGATGTTTTCAGTGATAAAAAACAGCATGAAGTTTCTGATACATTGATACATGTTGGGAAACAGTCTTGGAATCATTTGATGGATTTTGCTATATCTGTAAGTTTAATCAGTAAAGATAAAGAGATGAATGGTAACGAAGCCATCGAAGGTGCTAATGCTTTGCTATTTTATGCCTCGGAGAATGATAACGATCTTGCGGAGACAATTGAAGGCACTCTCAAACACAAATATCCATACCAAATAGTTCCAGTGGCCGTCATCATTCCGAAAATGGAATTTGTTCAGCACCGCGTGGAAGCCCTTCTGTCAAATCTTGCACAAAGAAATATTATAGCAGCTTATAAAATATATATAATAGAGTCGCAGAATGTTCTTGAAGCATTGAATGTATCAACCAAGAGTGCTATGAAATGGTTGGCGAAAAAATTCCCACAAAACCCACCACTGGAAATAGATTACTTGAAATCTATTTGTCAGAGATATCTCGGAAATGAAATTTGGTGCAGATTAAGGTTGGAAAAAGATAATCGTATGAACGTTGTCATAAGAGATTTATACAAATTAATTAACTGCTACAACACGGCTGTGGATAACTTAACGAAGGCCATAACAAATGAAGATCTATTTAACTACCCATCATTTCCATTAGAGTTTCATCAATATTTGGATATGACATCTCCTTATCCAAAACCGCATGAGTTCATTCCAAGTAGTGCCAAGACTGCTGATAATGTTGCGGCAATCAAAAGGATTATGAATCAATTGAAATTGCCTAACCCTTCATCGGAGTTTAACCCCGTGAATGCAATCACTATGCAACAGCAAATGAGCAGCTATTGCAACCAGATAGGCTGGTTTGAGAACCCTGAAGAGGTGTTGTGTAGAGTTGTAGCTGTGCTGCCAAATGAACTCGCAGACATAACAATGCCACGTGAGGATTTCAACAGATGTTTCGCTCAATATAATCTTTTAGACTTTATGAATATAATTGTTTATGAAAAGATTAATAGACTGAAGAACTTCGAAAATCGATTTGCAGTTTATGAGAAATCTTGTATGGAAGATTATCGCAGTGCACTTTGGTTGTATGAAGTGAATGTCGTTACTGAAATGAAGCACAAAGCTTTAGAGTATGAAGATGATATTGATTACTATATAGAAGCTAAGCGTCGGAAGATAGAAATGGATTCATTAGAATACCTTATGTTAGAAGACAAGGATCGCACATTAGTTGATGAAACTATAAAGGAAACAGATGAGAACATATCCAAATACGACAACTGTGCAGAAGCTGTCAAACAGCTCGAAAAACAAATTGAAGAGGGAAAACAGAAATCATTAGAATTTGAAAATTTACTCAAAGCTGCTTTAGGTGATATTTAAATGAAAGTGTATTTTTTCTATAAAAATGTGAATGAATTGTGTTGTTTCATTAAATTGAAATGTTTGATTTTCTAAACAGCTTTTTACTACTTACCCATCTCGATAAAAGTTATATAATAGCAGTAACGAAGATCCATAAAAATCTATTTAGTACTTTTTGTGTGAACGAGTGACATACTTTAAACCCTCACGTTTTAAAATAAGTCCTCTATTATACCATAATGTATATTTTTTTTAGCCTATGCTGATATATTGATTATAAATAGATATTGATATATTGATCAGCGGCATGAAAGTGGGCAGAGGACTTATTTGTGGATCTGTGCACTTTCATTCAAGGGATTTATCATGACAATAAAAAGGTAGTTTAACTTTAGCTTCTTATTTTATTTGTCAGTATTTTCTTGTGGTTGTACAACTTTCAAACAAGCATCAACAAATTCTGTGAAGATGGGTTCTTGCATGTACTCCTTCATCATTTCATCAGGGTACGGTGACTTGTCTAGTAGCTCGAGGATCTCTCTCACATGGGGATTCTCCAAACACTTTTTCAATTCTGTAGATTGCTCTGTAAATTGGTTAAAAAAATATGAATAAAACTAACTTCAGGCTTTACTTTTATGTTTACTTTTATAAGCTAAAATTAGCTTATTAATAAAAGTAAACAGATGGTACAACAACAGATGGGCAGATAAATGGTCAAAAGTCAATAGTAATATTTCTAAGAATATTGGTTACAGCTTACCTAATAATTTTAATTTTTCAACTGGTACTGTGTCTTCTGTAGGGTAGTCATATTCAATTTCCTTGTCATCTGATTCATTGGCCGGCATTGGTGGATCAGGCGGGGTACATGGTGTCTGCTTGTGAGTTTTATAGCACGGAACTGAGCAACTGTAACATTTATGAAAGGGATATTTACTTTGGCCCTTTTTCGGTATAAAAATGTTAATTTCCTGACCAAGTTATAATGAAAAACTTGGCACGTTTTACTTACTACGGCTGTCTGCATACAGGACATTTGTATTTGGAAATCTGTTCGCATTGTATGCAACTCATTTCAAGGAATTTCAATAAGTTTTTAAACAATTTTTGGTTGGTTTGTTTGTTTATATGCTACACGGGCTACACGTGACACTTGACACTGACAGCAGATCAGACAGTAGCGCACTAAGCTCGATGGTAGCGCATGACATTTGTTGTGTGTCAAATTGGTTCGCAAAAGTTGCCAGCACGCATAAAAGCACGCATAGACATAGATCTCTTATGTACTCTCTTATGTATTCTCTTATGTACTCACTTATGTACTCTGTTTAAATTGCAGTCAGAGGGCGCCGTAGAAATTTCTCCCAAGGCGCTGGTAGAGTTAAAACCGGCACTGTTAAGGCGTAATTAGTGCTCAGTGCTGTGTGTATTGGAAATAGGGTAAGTGTTAAGTGTTTTATGTTCTGTGTGTTTTGTTTAATTATGAACTACTAGCTTTTGCCCGCAACTTCGTTCGCGTGGAATAGTGACTACCAGCAGATTTTTGATTTGACCAATAGATGGCGCTATATGTCCGTAATAAATTTTATTTTTTATTTTTTGTAATAAAAACTATCCTATGTCCTTTCTCAAGTTTCAAACTATGTCTGTACCAAATTTCACACAAATCGGTTCAGTAGTTTAGGCGTGAAGAAAAGACAGACAGACAGACAGACAGACAGAGTTACTTTCGCATTTATAATATTAGTTTGGATTTGGATTTAGGGTCATTAACATTGACGGGTAATATTGACGGGATGTGTTATTATGCTTACATATCTTTTTTTCATTTCTTTTTGCTGACCACGGCTAAACCGGAATACGGCGATGAAACACCATCACGGCAGATAGAGTGCTATCACTATTGTTATGGACGTGTTTGCGATCATACTAAGTTGTTTTTGTGATTCAGTAAGGAAGATCTTTCGTAGGTGTGTTCGAAAAGTACCAAAGGTTTCGATATCTCTTATTGGCGGGGAAATATTGTTCTAGCATTTAGCAGCATACCTAAAACTGCTTCTGAAGGCCGCAGTACCTACTGTGCGGTTCCGTGGAGAGTTGCTGTTTTTTTTTAAATTCTTTATGACAAGTACGTTTCATTATACGACCTGAAAATTATATGACGTTGAAAAAAATACAAGATCGCATTTATTTTGTACTTTATTTGCATAATTACAATAAATATTTACATGTTTATTCATTATATTGAATAATAATAACAATTATTACACACGATATTTGCTTTAGATTGTTGTACACACATTTTTAGATCAAAATACAACAACTTAGTGACAACAGGTTTTTGTGTATTTTCCATGGTATTTCCATTAAACTATCTCTAGGCAAACGCTATAACATCTATATGTACTTATGAAAATTCTTGCGGAAGGGGCTTTGTTTATTTAGTACTTATGTGTGTTTGTTAGGATAGCTTTAAAACACACAACTAAACCTAAGCAAACTCGTTGTTCTCATCCAACGCGAAATCTATCCATCTACTTAACTTCAATATTAAAATACGTATAGTTTGGAAAGGGATTAAAATCCTCTCATGAAATAGCAGATTTCTTGTACTATTAATTATCGCAAATACTATTTACTAACAATAACGTTTGGTCATATTAATACATAAGGCATTTATGTAAACAAGTTCTACAATTTGGTCGAGATATCTTACATTTTACATTGTATCTACTAAGTAATATAAGTTTGCAGAACGTAAAAAATACACAAGTTTTGATATTATTAAGTACCAACGCGTAATCGCATAATTGTGGCACAAGCTTTAAAGTCTCTGTAATCTGTAGGACCTAGCCTGTTTTTTGGTCTATAAATATAAATAACGGACTATTGATCGGTTTTTAATTGGACGTACTAGTATTGTTCCTAAAACAATATCATTAGCAGAAAATAAGCTTGTCGGCTTCGGCGCTACTGTCGTCATTGCTCACTTGTTAAACATTTAGTTCCAAAAATATCCGCAGTTACCTAGGCGAGTGTTCTACTCTGTCAAACTATCGAACTCCATTGCATGCCTAAAAAACCTATACTTAGTAGATAATAAAGAATTTGGTGGGTATGGCAGGGTCTACAACTCCTCGTGATTGGCTGGCTTGTTGTCGCTGATGTAGTATGTGGTCTCGGCGAGGGGCATGCCGTAGTCGGAGGTGGCGAGCGCGTGGTAGCGAGACCTCAAGAGATGTGCTGCGGCCTTTGGCTGCCTATTGCGGGTGAAAATACCCTTTTTGTTGCCACCCACACGGGTTATTGCTAAAAAAATAAATGGCACAATTAGATGTATGATATTATATAAAAGTGATAAGAGTAAGAAATATGCCGCTCGTTCAATGCACGTAGATTTCTGTATATGCTTAGGTATCAAGGATGCTCCATTCGATGAAATGTCATGCTTTGCTTGTCAAAGAGAAAGTTTTCTTACAAAACAAAAGGCCTTGAATTTCCTAGTAAGTAATATCTCCTGTAGCTTCAATTGACTTTGTCTATATGATCTAGTCATGGAAGGGCTCAATAAATCATTCGAAATATTTCTCAACCATGCAAATTCAGTTCATCCAGCCTTACAAATACCATGCATTCTGATCACAAGCACTATGTCGATCCACCACCACCTTCAATCCTATGTTCACATAGCATTATATATTCTTAAAGGATAGTCATCATCGCTTACAACGCAACCACTTCAGGTGTCGAATGTGTGGCTGCAGGCGGTCTCGACGACGCTGAGGGCCTTTGCCTACCCTCCCTAGGCAACAAGCCGAACGTAAAGTTAGTGGCAAGAAACTTTTTGATTTCTGATTTAGATAATCTACTCAATCACCTCTTGATTGGCAAAAACAAGACCCTATTTCTGATTGATTATAAGCATAAGCAGACAAAATTTAAGGTAGGTAGTCATGTGGCTATGATTCGAAGAAAGAATTCATAACTTAATGAATGTTAATTTTAAATAATGGATACTAACACTGCGGCGTCTTGAAGTCGGCGAAGTTCCATATGAACTCTCCGACGAAGAAGCCAGCCCTCCGCAGGTGATCGAACGCCTTGAAATGTTCTGCGATTAACACGCACTGGTACTCTTCCGACCAAATGTATTCAGGATACTGGAAAATAAAAGAAGAAAGAAGTTTTAATACCTAATTAAATTTTGATGACGCCATTGAAATGCCACTAAGAGATTTACTAGTTTCATAATACTTTTAAATTGGATACATTTATGTAATATGTTTACCAATGGAAGTCATGCCAAATTAGAACATTTAAAAATCTCACTTCCTACTGACATCGAATATAATAATAGGTAGGTTAATAATTTTACACCTACAACTAGCATACGACTATTAAGTGCACAATCCTCTTTTTGTCCGAATAAATTAAGTTTTTAAGTTCACCGACAACATCAATGTTTTCTGAAGACAAATGTTTACTATGAATTTTACATTGAAGATTTTAAGTAAATTTTCCACTAAGGAAAACAGACGTTTATAATGTCGGCGAATTAGAGCTTTAGGCTGGGAATCAATGTAGTGATAGAAGACCTGGGCAACTGCGACTATAGCATGACATTATGACGTAACAATACTCACCAAGTGCAGCCCAGCAATAGTATCAGCTCCGTACTCAGTCATGATTATGGGCTTGTTGTGTATGCGATGCCAGTTGGTGGCCTCCTCGACCACATTGTTGGTGATCTGCGTCGTGTGGCCCGGGTTTGCGTACCAACCGTTGTAGCGGTTGAAGCTGATCACGTCTAAGTGACGACCCTGATTGAGGAAGAAAGGAATTCATTTTTGTGATTGTTTCTTGGTATTGTTGCTTCATTTTTCAAGATGTTACCCGAGTTCTGGGATGAAGTTTCTTTCTTATCAATAAATATGGTACAGTTTAACACACTCACAGATTTGTCACTAGAAGCACCGGCAGAGATAGCGATGGTAACAGGCCTGGAGAGATCCATAGATTTGACGTGACGCACAACTTCCCTGCAATACAAATAATACAATAATTGAATAATGATTTTCACACTCAAAAGCGTTCTCCAATGGGAAAAGACTTACCCAAAGTATCTGTCAGCTAATTTGTTGGCGGACCGAGGCTCGTTCGAGATGGACCACATAATAACACTCGGATGGTTCTTGTCCCTTCGGATCAGTTCCGTCAACGATTGCTTGTGTTTAGTCAATAACGCGTCCGAGAAGCCACTAAAATATAAATTTGAAGATTAACAAATAGTTCATTCTCATAGTTCTATTGTCATAGAAATAATTCTGGCGCCCAACATGGGACGGGTCTGCTCTTATAACTAGATGTACTAATCACTCACTCTGTATCGACGCTGGGGCATTCATCAATGATCATGATGCCATATTCGTCAGCAAGTTGGTATATCTCTTCGGCGTAAGGGTAGTGGGATGTTCTGAATGCGTTGGCGCCCAACCATTTGATTAAGTTGAAATTCTTTACCCATAAAACTGGGTCCCATCCTTTGCCTCTTAGCTGCAATTATCATAAATACAATAACTTTGCAGAAATTCTTTATATTTAATTTAAAAAAACACAGTTGTGACACAAAAAATTTACACAAAAAGTTCTAAAACATGAGACTCCTTACGTCTGAATCTTCATGCATGCCGAATCCTTTCAGATAGAGTGGCTTGTCGTTCAGGTAGATAGAAGTGTTGGACCACGTGACTGTCCTGATGCCAATCTTCTGACTGTAGCTGTCAATTATTTCGCCTTGTGGGCCTATAAGCGACGCCTGAAAACAATATGGAATATTATTTAGGAAAGTATGTACCTACACTTTTACCTTTGTCAGATTCTTTTTGAAGTTCGATATGAACTTTTCTATGTCCAATTAAGTTGTGTTGTAAAATATATAAAAAGAAACAGACAACATAATTATGGCTTTTACGTTTTTATATATAAATTAACTTTATCCTTATTTTCTCATATTGCAGGTACGTTCAATAATCGAGGTGAGTGTTGAAAATAAAGCAATTTTTGCCACGAGGAAAAATAAAAGGAAAATAAATATATTTTCCTTTTCGGTCTAATTAAGGCTTATTATTTACAATGAATATACGGCAATTATCAAAATCTTTATTTTGAAGGTGTGATGCAAGGCAGCAAGGGTACCTAAAGGGCTAAGATTTTGTTTTCAATGATATTAAGGTAAAGGGTCTTACCTTAAACGTGTACAAGTATCCAGGGTTAGGGTGCATGAGATAAGGCCACCAGAAGTGGGCATTACCGATCTCGAGCAGTCCAGCGCAGTCATTGTACGCCGTCACTTGCGTATCGTTCTTATCGAATATCTGTACAACGCACTGAACTTTGTCCGAATTCGGACCTTTCGTTGTCACATTGTATACTACGAAACCTGTAATTTGAGAGTAAATATAATATATGTACATAGTGAGCTAGTTATTAAATCATGAATTATGATAATGGTGCTCTTGGTTGGCGAGTATACTATACACCTACAGCCTCACTTATAAAAATCAACAAATCATCTTCTAAGCATTGTTTTAAGTAATTACTACTTAAAGCCTTAAGTAGTGATTAAATTATTTTGACCTATAAACGTTGCTTAAGCATGTCTTAAGTAATGAACAGATAATGACATAAAAACATACTAATTTCTCAACACTACCGGAATGTTGGTAGCTTAAAAAAATATTTGTCATCAAAACGTTGTGTAATGGCAACAATGGCATCCGTAAAATATAAAATTAAAAAGTTGAGCTGTCAATAAACCGGAAATCAAAAATCAGCTGGTAAGAATCCAGCCATTTTGATAATTAGCGGGTTAAACAAGGGTGTGAGGCTACTTAATTTGACAGCTCATTTAAGACATTGCTAAGAAAATGATTTATTTCAGCCACGTTTATAAGTAAGATTTTTTCTTAAACATCTCTTAAGAATAACTTATTATTTTATAAGTAAGGCTGCTATTGTTTAATTAATTAAAGATCAAGGTTATCATTAATCACTTGCATTAATCTAGGCCTGCATTATATTTAGTTTTGTCAGTGTTTTTGTTTGACCTTTAAATAATCAGTTGGACTAACCTGTGAGTCCTTGGATGTCTGTGTTGACGATGACGTCATCGATGTACACCTGAGGCGTGGAGTACAGGAAAACAGTTCGATGAATGCCGGCGTAGTTGTAGAAGTCAAATGTGTATTGTTGCTCTTGATGAAATCGGTTTGGCCTTTAGGAGAGATTTATATATGTTAGCTATTAAAAAATAAGTAGAGAAGGGGTGAAAGGGGAGGCAATGAGATCGGCAGTCATCGAAGTTTAGAGATATTTTATAGCATAGTATGTAGGTCTTAGAGTAAAACAAACAAGAATGCTAACGTTTGCGTAAAATCCTGCTAAGTACTTGAATATTGAGAATGCAGCAAGCCTTTAAATTTAGAATGTTATTGTAAACAGACTTTATTGTTTTCAAAGCAAGAGCCGTGAACAAATGTTTGCAAGCTCATTAAGTATCCGGGAACGGTAATGATATTTATTTTCCGGTCATTTCTAGCTGCACTCAATCTGTAGGTATTAATTAACGACTGTTTACCAAATGAATTTTGTTCTTAAATTATCCTTTTCGTCAGGTTAACAGTTATGTAAAATTTTGCATAATTTATGCAGACTTAGCACCTACCCATGCAGAGTAAGATATACCTAGTACAAACAATAAAATTACGATTAAATAATTTGCTTCCAACCGACGAAGTGTGTTGGTACCATACCATATTCAGAAAACCACCCATGTCACACGCATCTTTATTAGTTCTCCCACTAAAGCTCATTAAAACCTATTCGTAATCGGAGTTTAAAGTCTCACCCGTCATAAACAGTCTTGATGACTCCTTGTGGGACAGTGTCACTGAGCAGTGTGTTGTCCACGACGACGGTAAGCAGGTTGCTACTGTTGAAGCTCACCACGTTTGTAATCTCTGCTTCGAATGGAAGGTGCCCGATCTCGTGGTACATCACCGATTTGCCGTTGATGAACTGGAAGCAATTTTAAATGTAGCTAGAGTAGAAGGAGAAAAAGGTGGAGGAATGGATGAATATGTGTAGAAAATGTTGCAACAAATTATCAAGGAATAGCCATGAACCTTTGCTTTCATAAAAAAGGAGATTTGGTTAAACGACATATCGGTTATTGGAGGTTTCGGAACGCAAGACCTGATACGGATTCTAGTGCTAGAACATCTTGTACAGTCCAAATCTAATAGATCTGCCCATTTATTTATAATCTGGATAACTGCTGTAAAGATGTATAGGGTGTGACTGCTAAAAGTCAACAAGAATTTTTTAATCATGATTTAACAATTCGAATGCTGGTTTTAGAGCGTCTAAAAACTTTCAAGTGTCCTCAACTTAGAAATAAATATTAGCTAGAACGCAACACCTTTGATCTTAGCCATCATTTGTTAAATCATACTCATTTCCGTTCTTCGTTCAAGCACCTTCTTAAATTCACGAAAGAACAGTTACAGCTTAATATAATAGGTAGTATGTCATTTTAGATACTAATGTTGTTCTATTGTGTTATTTACATTTTATTGTACCGGTAAAATATAAAACGACATGTGCGTTTTTTTAACAAGACTGCTACCTAGCTGTTTTTTGTGTCCCGTGTGTTTTATCAAATTAGTTTTTCCCAAAAATCTCTCCTGTCGATTCCATTGGGATTTGAACATTTACATTTTCGCGTTAAGATTTCATTTACTAATTTTATGGTGTGTGAATAGTAGGTACTCCTTATTGTGGCCTTAACACTAACAGTTCCAGCTATTTTACATAATACTTAATATTACATATATTGTTTACCGTTACATTTTTATTGCGTTGAGTGTTGATTTGATGTATAATGTATGTATGCGATTTATACAAATACATAATGTGCCGACTTACATTATTTATCTACTTAAGCTGTCATATTATAATACCGAAATATCATATTAAACGTATTTGTTTAGTATCGCTTGTGAAACGCTAAAAGCTTGAACAAATACTGAGGCTATTTATATTGGTTCTTACTCAAATATGATAAATATGATAATACTAAGTGAGTGCTTGCGGATATTGCTCAATACCGCGCTATCTTTATTGGAATCAAGCTGTGAACAATTTAGCTAAATACACTAAAAAGATAAGACATTTTAAGTAGTACGAAACAGCCGATTACTGTGTACAAATTAGTTGGTGAACCGCGATGAGTTTCTAATAGCGTTACCAACAAGAAGACCTAATTAGCTCGTCTAAGCTGAAATGATTTTTGTGCACCGTGAATTAGACGAGCTTTACTAGCTACAGATTTTAAAATGGAAAACATTAATCAGTACCAACAATAAATAAACAACGAGTTAAAATGGAGATTAGAGAAAAATACGTTTAGTGCAAACGCGTGTTTTAAATTCCCCGCTGAGAAAATAAAGATAAGTCAAACATTACCAGGATAAGAATACACAGCTAATTTGAACAAAAGTCGGGCGCATTCACCTTGCGTGGGTGTCGGAATAATGTTCCTGCGATACAAGATGTATGGTACGTATCGAGAGGTATACTTTGGTTTATAGAGGGAGTAATTTGAAACTTGCTGAGGGGATTTTATTGGGATTCACTAAGGCACACCTACTACATGTAGGTCGAATGAGTTAGTAATGTTATTGTGAAGGTCTGTTGATTTATCACTGATCATATAGATTTTAGGAATGTAAAAGATGCAATAGATTGTGTTAGATTTAAGTTAAAATTTTATTATTTATATGTATGTGTGTAGGTATTGTGGACACCACTATCGAATTAGTATTACACTGTAATGATAGTGTGTATGTTTTTTAAATAAATAAATATAAGTACGCTCTAATATTATTGAAGACATAGAATATGAAGGGCCTTATGAACTTAGGGAAATTGGTAGGTATTTGACGATATTTGTAATTGAAAAAAACATGTCAAAAAACAAAACACATTGTCAGGTTTCATGAAGAATATGTCTCATACGAAGTAATATAAAAAGGCTGATCTTTATTGTGTCTAAGTTTTTATTTATTACAAGATCGATGAACTCTAAAATAAGCATCAGCGTATTATTTCCTTAAGTGAAGATCGTGACATAAAGACAGTATCTACAATACATATAAAAAAGAATAGTCAAAAGGTCTTAATACGAAGTCTTAACCTTATAATAATATCAAGGACAGAGTTCACTTTCATATCAATCAAAAACCACTAAGTTTGAGAACAATGGAAGACGTGCGAAATAAAAGCAAAGTGATCTGAATAACTGAAAGCTTTTGTCTTTCTGCTGTATTCATCATAATCATTTCAAGCTTTATATTTTTTTGACAGTTTATTTACTCTACTAAAATGTCAAACATAAAGTTAAAAGGCATTTTTACTATAGCTAACACCTAACTATGTTTTTTCGCGATGTCGATATTGAAAGTAAACGGACACTAAATTATTTACAAAGGAAAAACAATCGAGTTTCCAAGAAAACTTATCGTCGATTTCAGTGAAAATCTAACACCAATTACATTGTTTCGGAAGTCGCAATCTTTGATTTATTTTTGTAATTTACTTTTCTGTGAAGAACTACTTTCACTGATTCGTGTTATGGTTTGCAGTTTTCCAGTAACTGTTAATTTTATTGCATTGTGTGAGACGAAATGGATCGCTTTGTAGTTTCAAATATTAGTTATCCTACGTAGGTATTCTGACACAATAAGTTAGGTAAACAGTTTGTTGGTAGTAAAAAGTGAGGAACTATTGTTTTTACTGTAATTAGGGGAC
The DNA here is from genome assembly GCA_033682625.1 of Helicoverpa zea x Helicoverpa armigera. NCBI lineage: Eukaryota > Metazoa > Arthropoda > Insecta > Lepidoptera > Noctuidae > Helicoverpa > Helicoverpa zea x Helicoverpa armigera. Next base: position 1,833,543 of record JAWIIS010000029.1, read on the forward strand.
GTTTTCAATGACAGTCTTACCTACCCATGAACTAGAAAAAATATTGCTAAGTAAGTAAGGACCTCATAATTTAACATTTGTTGTTGGTAACAACAAAATTTATATTTTGTGTTAGCTTCTGTTAGCGTTTCACCTGCTTTTTGAGGGAACTATTTCCCGCTCCCAGATAAAAAGTAGCTAAAAGCTACTGTTACTCTGATATGTAAACTCCAGCAAGTTTTATTGAAATCCATTCTGTAGTTTGTGTAGTGATACAAACATCCATGAATCATACAAACTTTCGCATTTACAGGTAAGTAATATTAGTTGGATTAAAATCATATTTGAACAACTGTTAATGTCAAGTCTGTTTTTCCGTAATAAAACAACGTTGTTTATACTTTAGTGCTAGACTGGGCTAACAAGGCTTCAAGTACAATACAATATCGTTTTCCATACAGATTGCATTCTAAGTTTCCATTGAAGTGAATGTGAATGAACTTAATCCCGTAGGTGTAGGTATACCGGTGAATGATTTGTGTCTGTTTATACCTATTATGCAGATTGCTTACCCGACCCGTTTCTGGAGACATTGTCCTGCAAATTGCGTCTTTATAACACCTCTAAGTTGGTCGCCTCGCGGTTGATTTACAAATCATTGTACCAGAAATGAGGTATCGCCTACAGAGCAGTAAATTTGTGGTGTTCGCCTTAATGTACTGTAGGTCCCTACGAGTATATCCGTATGTAAAATGAATCACCAAGCCAGGTGATTTACAACTCCAATAGAATGCCTACTTGGAAGACATTGCATTTGCTTATTTTGACCTAGTAAACTTACAATGTAACTAGGCTTATAAATTACTTAGTTGAATGAAATAGTGCTATAATACGATTATTTCAGTAATCCGTGAAGGTTAGTAGTATAGATTGTATCTATCTAGTTCATGGGGAGTACTCATCCTTTTGAAATAAAGGCAACAATAATTGATGATTAAACGAACTTACCTGAAGTGAAGTTCAATCCCAATTACACGAAGGCTCTGTCCGAAGAGATCAAGAACAACTACGTAGTAACGCGTAGGTACTACACTATCCATCCACTGAATTTGAAATAAAAAAATAAAGATTGAAAACCAACAACTGTCAGCGCCCTCTCTTGGTAGGTAGGTCATTTAGTTAAAAGTAGAGAACGGAATTACTTACGATTACATACTTACAACGCATTTGGGTATCAATTGAACACACCTGGTTGTTCAAGTACGGGATCGGGCGGGTGTTGATCTCTTCGGACAGAGCCTTCGTGTAATTGGGATTGAACTTCACTTCAGGTAAGTTCGTTTAATCATCAATTACACTCTGCTCTGTCCTCGAGATCAAGAACAACTACGTAGAACTTGAAAGCATTCAGATGCGTTGTATGTATGTACGGTTTTGTTATTTTATGACTGAATAAAAGAAAATAAAGAGCATGTAATAGATTATTCATTAATTATATATTTATTTGTTTTACAATACTTAATGATTACTTATGGGAATTACATAAGTAGGTATGCTACATACTTACTAATTTAAATTAGATACTATTGAGAAAAAGGCATTCTTTACATTTACTGTAAAAATAAATTTCTTCTATCGAAATAAAAAGGGGTAATTAAGATTCTAAAACTGATTCAGCAAAATCATTGGCATTATCCGTTAGGACTGGTCTTTGATAAAACCTTGCAAATACTGATGAGGATCCACTCCAGCCTGCTGTTTTTCTAATTAAATCTATGGATACGCCTGATCTTAGAGCAGCTGAAGTAGATGCATGTCTAGTTGAATGGGCTTTGAATTTACTGGTATCAACACCACTGTCACATAAAACATTTTTAATCCAGCGGCTCAAAGTCTGTGAATTTACCGAATTATAGGGGCTTTTATAACTTATGAAAAGGTTTTCTTGTGCGCCTCTAATTGTCTGAGTCTTCGAAATATATGCTCTGAGAGCTTCTGCTGGGCATATTTCTGGCTGCTGGCTAAAAAATGGTAAATGAAGACAGGGTTGTGTTGAGCCAATACGTGAAGTTTTAATCAAATCTGGGATCTTAATAGATATGTGGTCTGAATTAACACTGATATTCTTAATATTAACTTTTGAGATGGTCTGAACCCTGTGAGCAGTCACTAATGCGATCAGTGCAACAGTCTTTTTGGTAAGACATTCTAAATCTAACTTATCGTTGGGATAACATTGAGACAAATGATTTAGTACAATAGACGGATTCCAGGTTTCATTATATGTATCTAGGCAGTGGTGGTCTAAGTTTATAGAAACCTTTAAATAAACGTATGATTCTATCATCAGTTCCGATTCTTGAACCAATAATCAAAGATAAGGCTGACCGATAACTATTCAAAGTTCCGTATTGGGCCCCGTTATTAAATTGCTTCGTAAGAAAATATATGATATTAGGGACAGAAGCTTCATATAAATCAACACTGTGAGATTGGCAAAAAAGGAACCATCTTTTCAAACCTGTATCATACTGCTTCATGGTATTATTGGAAAGTGAAGCGTACATTATATCAACAGAAGTAGTCGGGATGCCTCTTCTTAGAAGTGCCGTCCTGACAATCTGCCTGCAGCCAGGGTAAGCCGTGGAGGTGGAGGTCTGTGGGAACATGACAACAGAACTTGGTCACATGATTCAAACAGAATAATATCTGATACTAATAAACTTTCGAACAACGGAAACCAAGGTTGAGTAGGCCAGTATGGAACAACGACAATGCCTTCAGCCTCATCCGTGATTATCTTTCTCAAAGATTTTAAAATCACAGAAAAAGGTGGAAAAGCATAAAAATTTAGATTGCGCCAGTTTAGTGTGAAAGCATTAACGGCGTAAGCGTCAGGGTCTTTCTTCCATGACACATATAAGTCACACTTTCTATTTATTCTAGATGCAAAAAGATCAATAGATGGTGAACCAAACTTGTGAATGATTTTACTGAAGGCACGATTAGTTAGCTCCCATTCTACGTCAGGATGCGTGGCCCTAGATTCAGCATCTGCGATTTCATTATTTTCTGAGCTTATATAAGAAGCAAAAACATAAATATTTCTCTGCTCGCACCATTGCCAGAGCTCCCTAGCAATTTTATTTAAATTAGGAAACCTAATACCACCCATTCGATTAATATACGATATTGCGGTGGTATTATCGATGCGCAAAAGGATCTGACAATTTTTTAGGTGTTTTGCAAATATCTTGAGGCCAAAAAAGGCTGCCATGAGTTCTAGCAAGTTGATATGCAGATCCTTTTCTACATCACTCCACTGTCCGTTAGACGTCTCATCTCTACATGCCACCCCCCACCCTGTTTTGCTTGCATCTGAAAATATTTCAAGCAAATATTTTTCGTCACGAATAGGGTTGACACTATTTTTGACAGCGTTTAACCACCACAGTAAATCCTGACGAATGTGTGAAGGTATATCCATAAAACTTTCATAATCGTTAGACCTAAGCAGAGCTAAGTATTTACATCTTTCCGATTCCTTTGTATAAAGCCAACCGTATTGGATAGCTGGACAAGCAGAAACCAGAAGACCCACCAGGCGAGCAAGAATTCTAATTTTGCAGCGGTTAAGGGTCATAAAATTATTCACCTCTTTTATGATGTGCGACTTTTTCTTATCAGTTAACTGTATATGGAATAACTCTGTGTTAATAATGAAACCTAGATATTTACATGAAGTCTGTGGCGTCAATGAACTTTTTTCGATGTTAACAACAAATCCCAAAGATTCTAAAATTAATTTTGTCGTCTGAACATTTTTTAAGCATTCTTCATAAGTCTTCCCAATACAACATATGTCATCTAAATAAATAGTTGAAAAATATCCTAAGCTTCTCAGTAATGCCATCACGGGCTTTAGCAATTTGGTGAAGACATATGGAGCTGTACACAAACCAAATGGAAGGACGTTGAATTCGTAAAGATTATTATCCAACCCCTTAATATATGGTATTTGAAAACGCAAAAATTTACGAAATTCTTTATCAATTGAGATCAAGAAATATGCGTCCTTTAAATCTAACGTGGCTAAATAACAATTTCTAGAAATTAATTTTATTGTTGTTCGTAAATCTTCTAACTTGAAGTGATTCGTATTTATAAATGTATTTAATTTTTTAAGATTTAATATAAAACGCTGTCTTCCATCTGGTTTGGGTACAAGAAAAGTGCTTGAGACATATTGTCCCGGACATGGTACACATGGTGATACGGCACCCATCTTAATTAGATCAGTGACAATCTCCCTATAAGCTTTTAATTCATTTTTATTTAAGATTGGTGCCGATGGGGTATTATTTTGCTGTACGTAAGTATGGAAAGGTATTTTATAACCCCTTATCCAAGATAAAAGTAGCCCATCGCTGGTGATAAGACGCCACCTATCGATGAAGTGTGACAAACGTCCTGTATGACTCACCGGCTCTATCGGCGGTGCGGTGCGTGGGTCTGTGAGCGCCTGTAGGGTGCGCTCGGCTGCGGCCGCGGCGGCGGTGGGGCGCGACGCTGTTGGCGCGGGTACTCCGGTCGGGTCGGAGCAGGCGCTGTCGAACGTCTCGCCGCAACTCCCGTCTGCCTGCTCATGGGTGGAAGTGGGCGCCGCGAGTTTAAATTCTGCGTCTGATTGGTTAATCTTCTTGACGGTCCAGGTATAGGTGCTACAGTCTTCATTTCTGCACCTGTTTTATTAATCGCTTTTGCCGCCTTTAACAAGTCACCCAGTTGGCTACCAAAAAGATGGCTATCAATTTTTGCTTCGTACAAGTGATCTTTTATTTCTTTTTTGATTGAAGAACAGACAAAACTCCTACGAATCATGGATTCTGTATGTTGCAAGTCACAGGCTAGTTTACCGGCGTCAGTTAATGATTTAATAAGCGATATGTTTGTACTATCGGTGGATAAAATCTGTGAAAGGGCATCTCCTACACAAGCGATTATCAATGCGATTTGCTTCTGTTTATTTTCGATAGCTTTATCTTTCTTGCTGAGAACCTCAGACAAAGCTGCTTTTACCTCCTGATTGAGAGCAGGAGCATCGATATTCTTGCAGTTTTGTGGGATAGAATGTTTATCAAGAATCTGTTTTCTAGCTTCCTTAGAGAGACCATTCGTCGCTGTATGCTCCCACCTGATAGCTAGATTTGAATTCAAGGGTGGGCCAAATTTTTTATCGTTTATGGGGGCTTCCCCTAATATTTCTAAAATGTCATCAGGAAGAGAATCCTCAACTGTATCGTTGTCCGCTACTTGCGCGGCCGCCGCTGCAGTATCAGGGACAATAGAAGCTGATAAATCTGGAGGTTGCTCCGATATATTGACCACGTCATTAAGTGGGGCGTCATCCACGACATGGTGGTCTATATTTTGTGCGGCCTCGTTAGGTTGATGAGTTAGCGCGAGAGATGACGAGCGTTCTTCACCAGGGTGGGTTCTGTGAGGTTCGTCTGAAATGGGCATTATTGCCTTTAATTGTAATTGCTCGCATAATTTGTTATTTAACATTTATGCGGGGAACTATGACGGAAGCATTCCATTGTAATGCTCACAATCATCTTATTACAGCATTGGTAACAATCCCTGTGGACTGAACACAGCTTGTTGTTATCAGATGGCGGAAACATTCCATTAAAATGTTCACAACCAATAAAGTATATTTATGTTAATAGTTTATGAAATAATGTGGGTAGTAATCGTTAGAACTCGACTTAGCTTGTAGGAACATTCCGTTATAATATACTACCACGAGAATAAAATTTCAAAATTAAGAGGGTAGATCCAACATACCGAAACAAATAAATCTTTCTTATGGAAAAAAATCGTAGTATTGATGAAATCAGCTAATTAATAGGCACTTACCTAAGATTTTTAACGAATCCTGTGAAGATGAGCGAAGACGGTGTGCTCGCCTCTTCCGTAACTTTCTTTCGATCTTCCTCATTTTCCGATCTACGTAGAACTCAATATCTTCATCACTATATCGCTTTTTCGGCATAATTGTAACTTTAAGCTTGATTAACACAGTAATAAACACTTACGAGTACCTATAAGATGGATTTTTTAATTAAAATAATAATTATTTGAGAGGAGCGAAAAAACGTGGCGGATAGTGTGAGCACTAAAACGCGAATGACCTACCTACCAAGAGAGGGCGCTGACAGTTGTTGGTTTTCAATCTTTATTTTTTTATTTCAAATTCAGTGGATGGATAGTGTAGTACCTACGCGTTACTACGTAGTTGTTCTTGATCTCGAGGACAGAGCAGAGTGTAATTCAAGATTTATTTCTATCAATCTACTTGATTAACTTGAAAGAAGTTGGATGGAGGAACACTGAAACGGCAGAAGGGACTTAAGGCAGGAACATTTAGCTTAGGAAGGTAATCTTTCCTCAAATACTTCTATTATTTAGTTTAACCTTCGTATTACCTTTCCCAGAACAGCAGAGGTACCGACAAGAACGGGTCCACTAGACAACTCGGTCGGCAGGAAGCTGATTGAGTAATGTCAGTTAAGTGAGGTCAGTGATTCTTATTGCCCTCTAGTACAATTGGCGTATGAATGACGACCGTCTACAACATATAAGCGCTAAGACGCTACAAAGCGTGTATGCTAAGGAGAATATTTTAGGATAACAGTATGAAAATTGATGAGTGAAAGAGATGAGAGAACATAAGAGGTGCACCACTGTTTACAGTATAACTGGATTTATTGGTGAATGCCGTAGAAAAGTCTAACGGTAATGGCAAAAACGATAATGAATCTTATCTTTCCATTCAACTTCATCAATCAAAGGCAGCTGGTTTCGTTTCAGTGCTGCTTACTAATTCGCTGTAGACAAGCAAGACTCGTTACAAGGGTAAGCAAGTGCACGTATCAAACGCATCAATCAATCAGATCGGCCGCAGTTAATGAGTTGACAGCTAGAATATGCATGAAAGCGTTCTGCGTAAAGTAAATAATTGATGGCTTGCTGCTGTCTCCCCAAGTAGGTGTTTCGTATTGAATGTGAGTTAGTGGGCGCTTGGCAGTCAGGTCAAACGAGTGCGAACTCGCGAGACGGGTGTCACGCGACAAATTGTCCAATTACCTACCGTCGGACTGCCTCGTGACAACGACACCTCTCGGATACTACCGTGGCCGTCAATCGGGGCTGTAGCCGCCCTTTCTTGTTGCTAACTACAAATACCAGCGAAAATTGACGATAAAATCTAAGAGGAATATTTTTTAATGTGTGAATGTTAGCTCTTTTAAATATATGCATTGATTGTTAGCAAATATTGAGGACATGTCCCATCTATTGACCTGAACGACTTTAAAATTCGATGAATTATGTGGTAATTAGACTTAGGTATTGGCAAGTTTTGTGTGAACATTATTTTTTAGTTTTATGAAATGATTTATTTCCTAAGCTTCTCATAAACCTATGCAAAGTGAGATATCATTATTATGCAATGATATCATTACTTGCAAAAAATTTAAAGACAAAGAGACTTTTTACACACATCTGAAGGTTGTTGTCCAGTAAATGATATCTCTCGGAATATCATTTAGAGCGTGTGTAATCTAGACATACATTAAAAATGTCCTAATTTCCAAGCTTCCATAAGAAGCACTTATACATTTAAAATGACGTTTGGTATGGTGCAAATAACTGGACTCGTGTTAGCCATACGGAGAGTGAGGCAACTGATTTAAATTCATCGCTTCTTTGGGCATGGAGTCTCAAGAAGGATGTATCTAAAAAGATGAAATAGCGACCGCAAAAACCGTTTATATGTTAATCGTGTGAACTCCGGCTCAGCACAGCGCTGTGTAGCGCAAATCCTTTGAGTCAACAATGTTTGTACGCATTTTACGTATTTGTTATTGCGCTCATTTGAATAATGTAAAAGATACGCGTTGGAAATAATAACACTATAATGAAAGTATTCATGGTGTTATCGTAATTGATTGAAACATAATGTGCTTAGATATATATATATTATGGAAGTTATTAAGAAACCTATCAATGCATGAAAACATACATTACATTAGGTACTATGTAGCTATTACAAAACTTGAGAAACCATATCTTTAAATCCGTCAGTATCTTTGCCATAAAAGGGACAGTCGGTAACCTTAGAAAGTAACTGCCGAAAGCCGTTGCAAGTAGTTTTAATATGACAGACGATATATAATGGCAGATACTTCGTTAAATAAATATTTTATTTTGTTTAGTTTTAGACCCGCTTAAGCTGATTAAGTTTTTCGTCCTAAATATGCGATTAAAGTTGTTGCTACATAAATTGACTCGCCTAACTTAACTTAGTTGTACGAGTACATCCGTTATGAGTTGTGAACTACTTACAACTAAATTAGTTTCACCCATATTCCGTGATTTCTGAGGTTTGATTTAAGGGCAAAATCTGACATCCTTAAAAGCTTTTTTTTCAACATTTGATTCAACTCAACTAGCTTAACGGGGTCGTCTACTACATAGTATAAAACAGTCTCTTTTTTCTGTCCCTATGTTCCGTTGTCCCTATGTGCGCTTAAATGTTCAAAACAACGCAACCGATTTTCACGTGCTTTTTTAAAAATAGATAGTGTTTGAAAAGGAAGGTTTATAATAACATCCATTAAATTGTAGGGAAATACTGATATTCCCTGCAAAGCCGGGAGGGTCGCTAGTTAAGTTATAAAAACATAAACTTACCACTTCAGTCGCATAGTGGACGCTGCTGAACCTTAACCACACTCGCTGACCAGTAGACCCCCACCATGAAGGCACGAAGAACCGCCGGTCATACCACACCACTCCCACGTGGTCTCGTAGGGAAATATCTTCGCCGACGTCATTGTATGATGATGGCACTGGCATTGCGAGTACCGGGCCAGTCTGTGGAGGAAAAAATAGCAATACTTTTTGAAGTTTTGTTCTAAAGAATGATGTTCTTTCGAATTCTTTTGAATATGCTCAAATGATTTTTTGAGTGAAATTATAGATTGGCCCAAATTGTCTTATGGACTTCAGATTTCAAAATTACCGTGTCTTAATAGTTAAGGACAGTGTGAAAAGCAAAGTACAGTCAAGAGACGCATTAACTTCAGGTTTGAAAATGTCACCTTTGATGTTAACTTGTGATTAAAGTGCCTGTGTAAAAAAACCTGCTGTGTAAATAAATATTGCATTTAATATTTCTGTTTAAAACACAAGTGACTAGTTAAATACAGTTTTCAAGCTAAAACCGCAAGACAAAGGACAAATTAATTTGTAGATACGTGTTAAAAGTTATTACACGATATCTAAGGAGCGTGGTCAAATAAATCGGGTGATAAGATGGTGAGTCCAAACCAAATATTATAAAAGAAAATAATGAACGTGATTCATACATACACCTAGATTATAAAACATTTCTCAAGCGAGTTCTTCCATCCGCCACGCTTGAGTAGATCAATGAAAATGCAAGAGTGAAGTAATTATTGCAAAAAGTTTCAATGTTAAATTGGAATAACGATGCTCAAATCTGTTTTTATATTCATCGCTACGTTTTCACCATAGAAATCAAATTAGTGCTATTAATGTGATTAAGTGACAATGATGTACAGAATATGTAAATTAAGCATAATTTAAATATAAAAAACGCAGCTGATAAACCAGTTTTTCGTCAATATTATCGAACAAAGCTTACGTATTCATATTTGTACTAATAAATAACGCATAGGCGCCAAGGTCGACAGGTTTGCAATAGGAATCTATCACGATATAGTCTGGACATTTGACATTTTGATTGAAACATGAACTCATAATGTAGTTGTAACACGTAACATAGTCAGCCTCTTGTTCAATCCTTTTATAATTTAAAAAGCAAATAAAAGACTAGCCTTAAAATAGTTGAATTACAATGTCAATAAACTGGTAACACTGGTATTATAAAAACATCTTCACAATCGGTGCTTGTGTAGGCGTAAAACAATATGTAGATCGGATCACGGGCAAGTCGTAAAAAGTTTTCCCGCCGACTCACATGCTGCAGATTTTTTAAACTTTTTGAGCATTTGAGTAAACCTAACAATATGTCCTTTAATTACATAATAGGTAGCTGATAAAAGCGAGGGCGGTGCGTACAAGCCTTAGCCGTAAATATTTAGGAATATTTAGCAGCCATTGTTGGCCATTTATATACAATGTGGGTGGACGTGAAGGTTGTTATAATATTGATGATCATCGGCCAGATTACCAGGACGCACGGTCGTAAAATTTAAAGGATTTTCGCCGTTTATTTATTTTAAATTGCTTCGTCATTAAAAGGGTCCGTAAGCTGATTAAGAATCCGTGAATTTACGCACTGTTCCTTTTTTTGAAAGGTTTTGATGGATTCGATTTGAATTATGTGGAATAAACAAACAAATCATTTGGGAGATTATTCTATAGCATACCAACGTCGAAACATTATTCCGTAGTTAAAAAACGTGCTACACATAAATTCGAACCTACATAGCAACATGAAACATGTGGTATTGCCCCTCAGGCTTATGATATCATCGATGTAGGTTTTTATAGCGAAGGTACATTACCTTGTCGAGATCCTGTTCGAACCATCCAGCTCTGTACCCAGTCTCTGGATCGGAGGGTGATTTTCTGAAGTTCCATATTCCGTCGAGTGTTCGCAAGTCTCTTGTTTCTGTAGCTTTGGGATACAAAGGTCCACCAGTACTTGTTACGAGCTTTTTAGGTGTTAAATCGATTTCATTCACTGTAGCAGTATTTTGTACCACGGCGTTCACCACACATGTTAGTGTCGCGATCGTTAAGAATATATTCTTCCTTAACATTATCTGTAACAAAAAGGTAGATGGTAAATATCCACATAAAGATTTATCTGCACATTCGTCATTCTGTGAGCATGCTCAACCTTATTACCATGTTATAGTAATAAGGACAGAGGAAAATAACAACTTTACGACTACGCTGAGTGGTACCTGCACTTTTTACTGAACCCAGCTTTCGCTCTGATCATAGTTATTAAACAATAAAAATTACGATGTTAAAAGTTTCATAAAACATAAAACAGAGGCAGTGTAGTGACGAAACACCCATTCATGGGCTATTGACATCGGCAATATTAATCAGTGGGTAAAAGTGAAACACTTATTGAAGATGCAAGACGTGGCACTCCGCTTGTAATGTTGCATGTCGACGTTATTATCTAGTTTAGTCACACACCTACGAAAGCGATTTTATCTACTGCTTCAAAGTTTTTTACACTTATCTTTTTTAATTAAATAAATAATACAAACTATATTTACGGACTTAAAATTACCTTCTATTAGTAAAAATCTACAAGCTAAAATAAAAAAACAATAAAACGATTATAAAATAACTAACTGAGTGTTAGGCGTAGTACTCCTCCGCATCGCTGTCCTCCGGAAACGTGCCCAGAAGACTGGCCGCATTGCCACGTTGCGTGACAATAAAAAAATCTTTGTCCAAAGAACAAGCCAGCCTTCTGGTCACGTGAAGCGTCGACAAGCCTTTTCGCTATTTCCTTGAAGAGCAAGCGTGAACTCGGACTCCATGATCCGATCGTTTAGACCTCTAACGGTTCAAAAGTATGGTTTCCAATAAGGTTCCTATACTTGCGTCGATTGATGGCCTCTGCAGAAGCGTCAGCTGCACCAGCCCAACCTGCTGAGCTGGTGCCTGGAAGATGCGATGGCGCCAGGGTGTCGACGCACGTTACGTCCCACACCAACGGCCTACCCATCTTCCATGGCAACAACGTCATCCCATCAGCCCTCTTTCCATCGTCACGTACCATCCACGTCCATTAGGCTCTAACACGGCTGGTACGCTGGCAGTGGAAAGAACATGACGGATAATGTCGGTAATGCTGGCATGCCGCGCAATACGACCAGCACTTCTGAAGCACTACAGACAGACCATGGTGCCCGAGGCTGTCGACAGCTTCACCACAATGGCAGCGATGCGGAGCAACACAGGGAGCACCTACAGTAAAGAAACTTAACTAGAAACGTTTCGCATTTCCCTTGTTGCCTTGTTATTAAATCATCTAAATTGAAAGTTCTAATAGGCGATTCGCATTTGCCAAACACTAAGGAATGGCGGTCTGGAGTTGTTATTTAAACCTCCCACAAAATTATTTAACCATTTGAATAGGTACTACATTGGTAAAAAAGGAAAAAATCTCCAAAACTATTTCAAAGAACATCGTAAACAATCAAGCAAAGACACTGTAGCTATGTCATACCTATGTCATTATGTCATCAACATCATTATTTGACAACAGACAAGACGGTTAATATAAACTTTTTGGTCATTCCTTTGGTTATAGCGAAGAGCATAAAATATTATCCTTTGCATCTTCTTTATAGTTAAGTACATGAGAAATAAACTTATTAACATGTAAAACCACTTCCTAATTTATTGGATATTCATATCTGAATAATGCAAACCAATCTTGAGGTTGCAGTTTGTGGCAATAGTCTGGTGACTGGTAAGATTTCAAGTATTCAATAAGTTTCGTATTTCCGCGATATCGTCGCGGGCGCATCTAGAATTTCTCTATTCCACAATGCGGGGACATTGAAAGTGTATCGCACATCGATACCTTGACCACTGTACCATAACGAATAGTAGAAGTATTATTTGCACCATGTGGGAATTAGGTTGAAATCAGTACCAGCACAGAAATGTTAATAATAAGGCAACAAAGCGACTTCTGTAGTTTTCGGCCCCCAAAAGTCTGACTCCTTTTTTTAAGTGTTTTCTTATACGGTGAGTGTTGCATACAGGCCTCAACAGTTTTAGTAGAAAAGCCATTATAGCTCTCTTAATTTCTAAACTAAGCAGAACTTTAGTTCTGCTTTCGGAAGAAACTAATAACTGAAATTATTGCATTTTTTTAATTGTATACATGAATTAAGTATGAAGTATATGATAATATTACAGAAGATACTTATTATATTTATAACATTAAGTGACCACTGTACTATTATTTATTAGTTACCTGATTATTGCCTCAACTTGACTAGGCGTGCTAATTGTGACTGCACACTGCGAAGCTATTTATGGACAATAAATATCTACACAAAGTAATGTTAGTTATGAGCTGGTATGACAAATTAAAATTCATTCATTATTACGAAGTGTACGTAAACATTACAATAAATATGTTAGTTCCCGCATAATGGCTATGTTAATGCATGCGTTCGCGCGTTTGTTACAAAACCAGTGGCTTTCTCGCATGCACATGCGTTCAAACAATACGCGCTGAATTGTTGATCAGAATTCTGTGCGGATTCCGTCCACCACCATGTAGGTAACGCATAGGGCTGATGCTTCATTGCCCTATAGATTCGTTTAATATAAGAAATAAACTAAATAGGCGAGAAATCATCAGAATTCTGTGCGGATTCCGTCCACCACCATGTAGGTAACGCATAGGGCTGATGCTTCATTGCCCTATAGATTCGTTTAATATAAGAAATAAACTAAATAGGCGAGAAATCAGGCCATACTTGTCCCTATAGACCGCGATTTTGATCACACTCAGACAAATCTGTTTCTTAGAAAATCGAAACACTATCTATGTTATGTATTACGAATAGTGTATTAAGAATATACACGATGTGGGATTCCATTTTACTTCAATATATTTGCATTCTAAAAATAGAAACACAAAATTGCAAAAGGCAAGAAGTTTCGTTCCCGAAGACACTATTTCTTAGTAAAGGGAACCAAGCAAGATCGAATCCTATGATATTTTTTAATGGACGAGTCCCATCTTAGACAGCCCTATTACTAACATCATAATGTAGTCATTACGGTATGTTAGATAAACGGGCGACAAAAATATTCAAAGCGCCCGGTATGCCGCCACAGTTCCACGGATTGCTGGCTAGCTTATCTGTTGCCTAATACCAGGTATTTAGCATTACGACATTTTGTTTTGCTAGAATACCTAAAATAACTTGGCCTTGCGATACCCGAACGCAGGATATTAGTCCTTTTCCAAATTTCCTGCTTGAGTCTCGCAATTTGCTTATAATTTCAACAACACCGTTTACCGTAGTAAAATATGTGTTTACAAATCCTTTGTGCTTTTAATTCCGTGTATTTTAAAACAAAAAAATTAATGTTCTTCCAACTTGTAAACAAATGATAAGTATCTACACTAATTACTGCTTTATCTGAAACTTGTAACTCGTAATGTGTTAGCAGAACAAAAACTGCGTTTTTATCACAATCAATGACTCTAGAGTTATTAACCGACTTCTGTGATAACAAATGGAATCAGTGTTACCATTAGCACAGATTATTACGTTAGGGGAAAACTCTTTCGATATTTTATCATTGTTTGCACACTCATAGGTTACAGACCCTCGACGATTGATAACAGGAGAGTTACAAAGATTAGAGCACTTTGCGATTATTGTATCGATTTTGAATGTATTTTTTGCAAAAGAAAGGAATGAGAGAGAATGGAATAGACTTAGAGCTGAAAACTAAATCCCATGTTCACAATTTCTTCATCAAGCATGTATCTACATGGCTATATGGTACATAAATACAATCAATGCTACAATCTGTTCTACTTTATATCAATAAAAAATTATTTATTTTATTGAAATATGCCATCTTGACCCAAAAATCAAACCACTCTAGCTCTAATATTGAAAGATCATTCAGTCCAAACTTCTATTAAATATGCAATTTAAGAATTGATTTATTTATATGTAGATCTTAGCAACAAGAAATTACGAAGCCAAAGTTTATCATCACAATTAACCACAAATTATAGGTTATCAAACGTCAGTAAGTGGGAACCATAGACGGATGTGTTTGTCTCAGACACCCGGTACTGTTCCGCTACGGTAGCTCCTATAGACTTAATTAAAAACAGCAATTATAAGACAGAAAAAATGCGTTAATCAAATAATAAGATTTCCTATAACTTAATTGAAGCAAAACAAAAAAATGCTATAATATTTATAACATTTCGTGTTTGTCTATTTTCCTCGTGCTTCATTTAATATGAATTTATTCACGAAATCACGTGTTCACTGTTCTCTATTTATGTGTATTTCTAACAAACTTGCTTACAGTCAGACGTATATTTTTCTATCATCTTTTTACCAATGTAACTGGTGTCTGTGACCTTTCAACTAAGTTCAGTTGCCTTATGGAAAATACCTATTGATTAAAATAAATTATACGAACCAATGAATTTTTAATTAATGGTATTGTACCCATGTGTAATGTAAATATCACGTTTTGCTAGTTAAACTAGAGTTCAATGACCTGTGAGGTAATATCGTGATTTGTAAGAAAATGTTGGCAGGGGCTCGTCACAGCTCTGACTGCTTATTATCGAAGATCACTTAAGTTGACTTAAGGTAATCGACCGTTTAATTGATTTATTTTTATGAAGTAGTTTTATTAATTTTCTAAAATCAAGTTTTTATTTACTGTTTTTTTCCCTTGTCGCATATAAGTAGACGCGTGTGAGTGTTTTTATGGGCGTATATAATTACTTACTTGAATCAATTTATTGGTTGTGACGTGATATTAAAAGGATTATTTTCATAAAATAACATCTAACTCTTATTATCAAATTAACTCTTTATGTTTATGAACTACGTAAGCAATTACAGCATTTTTCAATGCGCGTGCGACACGTCTATAAGAACAAAGTCGCCGTAAAACTCTTAATATCCATCATCTATATCAGAATGCATTGATGTATATCATCAGTAGATACCATCAGTAAAATGTTTATTAGTGAAGATGAGAGAGTATCAAACATAGCGATTGCTAATAATATGCAATTATTATCCGCTGCTTGTCGGTAACAGCTCACTGTTACACGATTATAAAAATTCCTTCGATAACAAAAACAAGTTGGTTAAACTACAAGAAAGAATGAACTTTGTCGTGACTTCATTTGCATAAAGCCTCCAACTAGGTACCTACAGCATGTTGGGAATAAAATAACTTTTATTTTAGAGACTTCAAACTAACTACGTCAACTGTGCCTGTGAGTCACTGAAATGCTTACTAAGACCTCGACGTCAAGTAGGTAAGGTTAGCTTTCTTATTTTGATTTTGAATTTTAACAACAAAGTTCAGCTAATTGAAATGGGGATTGCATAATCACAGGATTTTTTTACTTTTCTTCAGAAAGAAAATTGCTGAAAGACACGATATTTCTTTACCCATTGTGAGTCGAGAAACTGGAACAGCTTATCATCTGGTGACATCTGGGAGGTGTTCTTATGCTTTAAATGAGGATTTTTCCAATCATTCGTTAAAGATTGTTCGGTAGCTTATGAACTGATTCCTTTTAATTTCATGTTTATAAGTCTGAGCTGCACTCAGCTTATCATCTCCATTACATTTCTATTAGCTTATGATTCAACAGAAATAACCGTTAAGTCCTTTTACTTAATAAAATTCAGTCGATCTCTTTTTCTGATCTGGCAATCTATCTTGTTTGTGTGCCACGTCTGCGCTCGCTGCCTGCCACAAACACAAATATTATTGTGCATAGAAATTATCTACCCTTCACGTATGCTCCAGTCTGTTGTATAGACTCATTGTGCCCAGAGGAACATTATCTTTGATCTCCCGATGTACACTCGATAGAGAAATGCTTAGTTTTTATTATAGGTGCGGAATATTAGTTTACGGAATGACTTAAACCTTTAGGTATAGTTACCGGCACGGATATTGAGCTCTCGGCGGAAGAGTGGGGATCGCTTTGCGCACTGTACACATAAGGCAATAAACCAATAAATTGCTTCTGCGCAGGTGAAGGTCAGGGCTCAATATCCGTGCCGATAACTATACTTATACATTAGTTTTAAGTAGATTTTTTTTATTTGTGTCATAGGTATTATCACAGATTATATAATAGGTATTATTTTTGGTTATTTATCTACAGCGAATACTTTTTTTAAATTGCTTTTGACGGCAAATTAAATAAAAGTATAGAGCAACATTTCAAAGCGACTCGTCGTAATAGATTTAAACTCCAGACTCATTCATATTGTATTTCAATAAAATCCAACAAAAGCAAAAGCCTATTGCGAGTGAGTTCGAGCATAACGCCCTGGACGACCTTGTGTGTATCGCCGTTCATCATAACTCATGCAGCTTTAGTTGGCGACTGTACGGACTGGCATCATTTAGCAAACTTATCACGGGATCAACCCGTCCGCGTCGCCGACACACCGCCCGTTGGAAATCGTGGTAACTCGAGATTAATATGCTAAGTACTATGTAAATGCACGTGTTTTTATGATAACATCTATGAAAGAGGAGCGATGCTGGTCGCAGATAATCTTTATGCTTAATCGTTATGAGATCGCACAATTGACGTAGTACTAAAATGATCGTTTGATTATAAGTTAGAAATTCCGTATTTCTACGCTTGTTTAATGTCAAGTCTAATTCATTTTAGCACTTGTTGCGCCTACGGATTCGTAGCGTTTCGTCATGTCCAAATTGCTAGGCAGTAACAGTCTTGTATAATATTATGTAGATTAGTAATTTTCGCTCAGCCACTGCTGTGCATGTTTGATGCGGGAATTGCTAAAACTAACGAGATGGCATTCTACAAATATCGCAACGATTATGCACAAGTACGAGGCGTGTAGTGCATCGCCCACACAACCGCAATACCCTAGTTTACGCTCATACATTTGCGCGGGATGACAATCAGATTACAATGAAAATGTGCTTTGTTTGTGCTTTCCTGTTTTAAAACAACGTGAAGTTCAAACAAACTATTCAGAGTTTTATTTTTTACTGTTTTCTGCATTTCGACTCGGTTGTGTAAACAAAAACAAGGAAGAGTAAACATTAGAGGAGCGAGGCGGCCATGGCCGACGCTATCGTCTGCTGCCACTGTAAACAGATCAATGTTCGGGTTTAGGACGTTCCGAATAAGAACTTTTTCGTACTTATCTCTAAACTTATTCCTGTTTAACGTCTAGCCTTTGTGACTAAATAAGCACGGTATGTTATAAGGTAACTAATTTAATGTTGTTTCACGGCATGGTCTACTTTTATTGAAGCCAAGGACATTTGAGTTTACAACCAGCTTTAACGCTAAGGTTCTTATCGTAGGCAATGGCAGGCAAGTAGGTAACACGATATTTTTTTGAATTACTTGTACATTATACAATATAGTACGCTTGCATCCTGCCTCACAATCTCTTACTATAAAAATTGCAATAGGTGCGGTAGCTCACAGTACAGTACAAATAAACGTTTTGTTATGCAAATTATAACGGATAGATTGTGTACATGTCCGACTCTACGATATTATATGCCACGCGATACGATCTAATCGTTTGAAAAAAGCCTTCTAATGAAGTTCCTTAATAGGACATTTAGCATAATGAAGCACGATAACACATCTTAATAGGAGTCAACTAGTCATTAGTTCAACAATTCAAATATAAACTGGTCACTTATGTACAGTACATTGTAAATGAACTTGTCACAAAAATTTGAAGCTTGCTTACTCCAAAAGCTTAAAAGAAAACTAACTACAGTAACGGCTAAGCATGGGAAAGTTCACGACATTTCCTTACCACCAAACTCGGACACAATTAGGCATATCATTAAAATATTAAAAGCAGTTGGACACGCAGCGCTTATGTCGTCGACAATGTAAAGGCAGGCGTAATTAGTCAAAGTCCTTTGTTCGGAGATGTTCTCAAAGTAAGTGCGATTGTGAGTCGAGAACTCGTACCTACGCTGCCGTTGACCCGGTTCAGTGAAATGTCTCATTAAGCCAATGAGCTTAATTACTTGTCCAATGCTACTGTACTTAGGCATGTACATGAATGAGCTGCATATATAATTACTTCTCCCATTAAAGGATTAGAAGTTAAAAAAATAGGTTATGATCAAATCAATAATTCACGGTGCAAAACACTGTGATACATGATTGAAATAAATAATTGCAAGAAACAGGTAAAAGGTTAGGCGTTTGTGTATCACGTCTGGCATTTAGAAGAACTACTGGCCGCAGAATGTATTTTCGTAGAAATGCAAATGATAGGCAGTATAATAACAATCCCAGAATAAGGAAGACTGCTGTACTTAACGCCTGTGAATTTCGCGATAAAATCGTCGGACAAAAAAGAGATATTCATGTGAAACAAGACATAGGACAGTGAAAGAATACTAATCCTATGTTGACGGGAAAGCGGATCGCGAGGCTTCTTATGTATGAGCAAGTGGTAGAAATCTGAATAGACATTTGCGTGATGATTATTCGAGTCGGAACTTCGGAAGGATCCAAGATAAAATGACAAATGACTATCAGTTTCGTCCTGTTTTATAGAACGTGAGGCCAGTTCAACAGTGTGCTGCATTATTTTGTTTCAAATTATAATTCTGTTAATGGGCATGGAAAATATTGAAAAATAAATGCTCAATATTAATAGAGGACCTCAATTATAATAATGACGGGTAGTTTCTTATTATGTTGTTAGCATGGAGTATGGAGTAATTAATTGAGGGTCATTTCCCAACCGCACAAAAATAGTTTTTATTGCATTAAATCATATTTAAGTTTGAAGAGTACCTACCTACCACGATGGAAGTTTTCGTGTTAACAGTAAATTTTGAAAATGACCTTTCATGTTGAGCTATGGGCAATAATAAACAGTGACCCAGTAAGTCAGAAAAGTAAACAAAGGTAGGTTTTATAGCCACAAATGACTCACAGGTGCTAACTTTATCTTGATATTTTTTACGATCTAGAAACTTTACACGTTCAACAATAACCTGCAATTCCATTGCGACATACACAATTATTACTAGATGACATTTATTTGTTACATGTGCATTTCTGTATATGTGACATTTTCAGTTCATATTGCAAAAAACAATAATTAATGATGAGATTTGACTTGGGTTAACTCTAAGAAGATTTTTTCTCACGCATGGAACATGAGTCAGCAAAATGTTGTTTATTGTTTAATTTAACTTTAATTTATTTACAATCGGTTATTGAGATGAGCTTTAGATTTTGCTTTTTGATTTATAGTTGTTTAGGTAATTCTGTGAAAATGCAAAATTGTGGTGAGTTAATACTCCAAAACCTCAATAACTACTTGATTTATGCCTTCATTTCACTCTGAATTTCAAAATGGGTAAGTAGTTGCATGTTTCTCAAGTTATAAAGTTAAAAGGTTGAAAAGATTTCTTAAGAGTTCGCTATTCGAGACAAGTTCACGAGAAAATAACGTATGTATTAAATTGCGTAAAAAAGAGGTGCCACATGAGTTGAAGTTAAACAGTTTACTGATTGAATGCATCTGGCATTAAACTGTAGAAATCGTTTTAGTATTTACGAGTTTACACGTCAATGACCGAACTCAGTTAAAACTGCGGAATGTAAACAAAGTCTTGCATGATGCGGCATGAAAATACATCAATAGGTACCCACATCAGATCGAACATCTGGTGCATTTACACCTTTTTCTTTTATATTCTTGTGATCCAGACAAGACGGACTTCACTATAGCTGACAGGCAGCTCTTTTGTTCCATAAATAATATTACCATTAAAATTTTTCACATCACGCAATGTGTCTTTGTTCTTATCTGTTTTGTTTTTACTTCTACGCATCGAAACAAATGAATGTGAAAGTTCATAAAATTGTAATTGAGACATGTTGCCTATCAATCAATTTCTTTGTATTGTTTGCGGGAAAATGTTACGAATACCTATGGTTTTTTTTAAATAATTTTTTTATTTGCTTTAAAAGAACTGTTTTGTAATCGAAATAACAAGCAGCTGTGACAATCAGTTTTACAAATAGTACATACACGTCAAACAATCAATATTTAATTGCATTTTTTCGAAAAGAAAGAATCATTGTTGCACTGAAGGTGTGAAAATTAAAAGCTCTTCAGTATTCGATATCTCGGTCTTTTGTACTTTCTGATCGATGTTTTGCACAGGAATTATTCTAGATAATATAAATAATAGGAAAAGCATTATAGAGGCAGGATACGTTAAATTACCTTCTACAGCAGAAACGAATAAGTTTGTGACCACCAAATATTTCTAAAGTTTTTCGTGGTCAATAAATACTACGCAAAATGAAAAATTGTGGTTTATTTTGCACGTAAATGCGACAACGATCTGTGTCTAATAGTCAGAGTGTTACAAAACATGATCTCAGGAGATGTTATTACAAGAAAATTACAAGTAGAGCGTGGGTAAGCAAAATGCTCGCAGTTGCGACGCGTACGAATCACGACTTTTTGTGCTGTTATTTTGTAATAACAGTTTTCCGATATGCTGAGTATTGCTGAGCCTGCTAAGTATTATTGTTACGTAAACTTCTACAATATATTTGTTTTGTATTGTTTGTAGAAAAGAGTGCTATTTGGGAATAAATTAGGAGCGTTAGAGAACAACGTATGTTGCTTTACCGAAGTTAATTTTTAACACGCTTATATTAGCTTCACTTGTAACTGACTGAATCTTAATTTCTATTTGTTTTGTTGCTAACACGAATTTGAATTTAATGTGACCCACTTCCCGGTCGAATATAAGGATAATTTTTTTTACAATTAAATTAATATTGACGCCTATATTATATCGATATTATTTACACCAGGCTATGTAACTCAACGGTAGAGAGATCATAACTGATTTTTGTTCTTCGTGAGCAAACTAATTTATTATAGTAGCTAAATTATTGCTTAGGCTACACCTTGTATCATGATAGTACGTTTAATAATATAATTCGTGAGTTATGTATCCCTGTGAAGTCATTACCTTGGCTAAGAGAGTTGTAGGCTAGAATTACGGATGTTATATTCGTAGATGCAGATATTTTGCGTAACAATTGAATACCTATAAAATAGTTATTTTTGAAAAAAAGAAAAAAAAAACAATATTTAGTTGTGAACTTTGGGGTGCTTTTTATAATAAAAACTAGACAGTAGTACTTAGGTACTTAACATTTTTACTGGAAAGATTTATTACGTTCGTTTTTCCCGTGTAGGCACTAAGTTTGTGAAAGTCGTAAGTTAGTTAGGTATAAACTTAATATTTAAAGCGGTAAAACTATTATAAAGTATAATGATTAAAGTAGTAAAATAATAAGTTATAATAAAATTTGTCTTTTAAAAACATGCTTAAAAATACGTTACTTTCCTTAACTCAATTCATAATAAAATAAAAGGAGCGTGTGCCTGGCAAACAGTTGATAATAGTTTTATCCTCAAGATAAAGTTAATTACGGATATTGTTACAAAATAAAATAACCATTAATTCCTTATAAATATTATAATTAATTGTTCGCCTATCAAGAAACACCAACACTAAGAATAAAAAAAAATCTTTAAAAACTCGACGAACATATATTACTTATTTGAATTATTAACAAGACTAATTAAAAATGTTTTGTAAGGAAACATAGGTAGTGTTTTTTAGTTTCTTATTTTTTCCTCGTTGTGTCTTTCTTTTATAAAAAAAAAGAAATGAGCAAACGTGATAAGAGGATGCAATGTTCAACAAGCGAAGTTCCAATACCTAATGTCGATGCCCGAAAAAGGTTTTAAGCTTTCACGCCTTGCACATTGCACATATTGTTAAACATTGGTACTTATGGATGTATCTGTACTAATCATTGGTACTAAAATAAAGAGGAAATATTTTTTTGTGCGGGTGTACTCTAAAGGCTCCGTAACTACCGAACCAATTTGAAAAGTTCTTTCTCTGTTGGAAAGCTACACTTTTCCAGTGTAACATAGGCTATATTTTATCCCATTACGGGAAGTAGTTCCCACGGGACGCGGATGAAACTCGGCTAGATAGCTATTAAGGTATACTTTAAATATACCGCTTTACCAACCAATTTACGAATAGTTTGGCTTGATACAATGTAATGCAAAAAGCAGTTAAATTTCATTCATAAATAATAATAAATATCAATAACCAAGACATTACGATATGAAGGGTCACGAGTTGTTATTTGTTTACATTAAATTACTTGCCTAATCGTGTTTAACGTAAAAGATAAGTACATAATAACTTTTTCCATTGAGTCTCTATTGGTAAATATCAAAGAGACTCAGATATCAAATATCAGAGAGATCTCGGAAAGTATTGAAAACATTTTCAAAATTCTTTCAGGATTAGCTATGAATCCTTGGATGGCAAGAAGCCTCGTTAGGTGTATAAGTATTTTTAAAAGTTCATATAAAAATTATAAACGAAGAAGTCGGGAAATAATGATTGTAAAAATAAGTTAGCTAAGTTATGTGGCCTCTAGGGACCTCTGGCAAAATAGATAGATGCATTTAGGTACTTATTAGATAAACCAGTTTTTTCAAAAACTTAGAATAATGATTACAGTGGGTTGACAAAATAGAGTTAGATTAAATATATCCATTGTGAAAATCTTAACTTAGGTTTTGAGATAAGTACCTACAAACAATCTTTTTTTAAATTATTTTCGAAACCTATTATAAAACCATTATTCTGCTATCATTTTAAAGGCCTTGTTAATTACAATAGCAATTAAAGAAACTTGATAACAAAAATTCAGTTCATGTATCAAAAATGTTTCCAATAACGAGGTTTTGAAAATATATAGGTAAGTATTAGACAAAGTTGGTAAATAATAAATTGGTAAAGACTACTGTTATTGCGTTTTTTGTGTCTTTGTCTATTTTTTGACGTTCAAAAAATGCTGATTTTCAGTCGATTGTAGTTTGATTAATGAAATGATTATGATTTTGGTACACCCAATTCAGAAGCCTAATTAATAAGCGTGATTTTAAGCTATGACCATGTGTACCTAACCAGTAATGGCTAGGTAACATTTATAATCAATTAGAAAATAAAATAAATTGCTGCGTGATCCACAAAAACAGCAAACACGATGATCTAGAATAGCCAGTTATTATATAAACAAAATATTTCTAACGTTCGTTCATTATAAAAACAAAAAAGTAACGTTTGAATAACAGTTTTTTAATCGCTCTCGTAAATCCTTATCACCATTTTAATAAATAGTTTTAACTATAAAGCGAGTTAGTGAATTGTTTTAACTTTTATTACTTACTTTTTTTTTCAAATTTTCCACAATATTGATATTTGATAGGAGAGCCAGACGTTAGTAAATAAACACTGATAAAACGATTATTATTGAATAAACGATGCTAAGTAAAATATTTAAGTATCAATGCAAGATTTTTGTACTTAAATTAATTCTAGGGAGTCGTCAAATAGCTTACTTACATTTGTGCATAAAACTTTCTTGAGATTAAAAAAGGATGTCAATAAATCATTCACGAATTTTCACCCGCGAAAATTATTTTAAGCAACTTAAATGACTATCGTCAATTTAACATTTAAAAACTATTCAAACTATCACATAAATAAAAGTAAAAACTTCTGCAGATTTATTTTTTACGCATGTCAAAATATCCCGCGATGTTTTATTATTTGAATTTCAAATTCGAATACATGCGCGTTCTCCGCCTGACGCGTGTCTGCGGACTGGCTGGATGTAAAAATCTGTTGTCACATATTATCGGAACGCACCGGCATAAACCAACCGAATCGGAATAAACACAATTAATTACTGATACCGTAGCCTGAATGGAACCACCTCTCGCGGTCGGTTATACGCTATTTCACTTTCTAGCTTAGGCGTAACTGCAGTGCTCCAGGCCGGGCGATAAAAACAAAGTGGTCGGCCGATTATGTCAGTAAAACGATAATGATAAAACTAGATTATGAGTCATGTGCATATGTTGGCCTGGACTCTCTGCTAATTGACATGTTATTGATGCATCTTTATATCAATTAGAGAATATTTTAAGCATTATAAGGAAATACCTATAGTAGGTATACGATGTAGTAGGCAGTAATATTTATCATTTAATATTACGATGGGGAATTAATATAGGTACTTATTAACTTGAATTTAAACCGACTTTCCAAAAAAGGTTGTTCTCAGTTTGACCGAGTACATTTTTGAAAATGTTTTCGGTTTGGTAATTCCAAAGAACATGTGGATATTACCATGACTTCAGTGTCAGGTAGGCAATAAGTATCGAGTTTATTTTAGAAATCAATCAATTTATATTTTTCCTTAAATATGTTACCTATATTCGATTTTCCCCAGAAATAAGTACTTAATTATAACAGTTAAATTCTTTATTGTTTAATTTAGTATTTATTCATCGGATTTCAGGTAGTTTTTGTGGTTTCACTTTCTTGTGCCTTCTTCTGGTTGTACTGATGTAGGTAGATGAACGTCAGCTTCTTCTTGAGACATTTTTTTTTTATTTAAAAAGTAAACATTTGTTTTAAGAAAACTGAAGTAGGTATATGTTGTCGGTGAACTAGGGCCTAAATGTTATTTTTCATTCCCCTTCTACAATCTAAATAATATGACTGTTTTCACATTTGTTATGGACAGTAGCACAAGGTGTGAGTGTGTGTGTGTTTTCTATTAGTTTAAATTTAAATTCTATTGATACCACAAACAATCTCAAACAAATAAACATAAGACGATCGGTTCCAGCCGCTGCTATTCGCATTTTATCAGGACAATAAGGAATTGGGCTGGGCCGACCTCCGGCCACTGACCTTGCCACAGATGCGAGTGATGCGACCTATTTGCTGTCACACGTCGACCCGATTATTAACTACGAGTGTGTCAGGTTATGCTCTGTGTAGAGGAGGCAGGTACGATGAACTGTTTGGCTGAAGGAGATTGAAATACTGGCTGGAATTGGTCAAGCAAGGAGATCTGAGTTTTGGTGACTTTGAAACTATCGCATAACCATTTTGAAATATGGATTAGCAATCAAGTAATGACATAAATTCAAAATTCAAATTCAAATATTTATTTTGGATTTCTCCATATTTTTAGTGTTAGTATAACTTAGCCTAATGTTAGTATTAAATTAAAATCTTAAATAACAGTTAAAGGTAGGTTTGGTTTTACAATTGGATTATTATAAGTAATGCTAAGTAAATTTTCGTGGTGATAATGAAATGATTATTATGATTAGGTCGAAATTCAGTATGCTCTGTAAACGAGACGAATGTGCTATGAAAGTTTTTTTGTGGAAATTGTACCATGGATGCGTTAATCATCTTATCATCATGTAGTTTCTCTATATTGGTGGCTTTAATTATCTTACTACGTTCAGGAAATTATTACCCTTGCAATTTAATCTTAAAAAAGTATCACTGGCCTGTTCGATTATTAAACATTATCCGCCACGTATTCTGTGAACAGAGAAATAAAAGGTAACGGTGTCCCTCATAAAACGAGTATTGACAGCACTTCAATTCGTCAGCCGACATATAAAAGTTTACGAGACGATGTAGCTGCGATTTCGGCGAACGATACGCATAGCTACGATACGATTCAACTCGATTCCTATAAATCGATTGCGAAAATTCTTAACTACGAGTCTAACGAGCTTAAAAATAAAATCGAGAATCCTCTTTGAATACGTTTATTTATTTCTTTTCGGTTATTAGGCCAAACTTTATTTATTTATTTAGGTATTTATAATAATAATTGTAATTTTTTAGTCTCTTTCGACAACCCCAGCGGAGCTCGGCAGGGCCAAGGTCTTTCGGGCTGCGGGATTGTTCGATAGAGTTACCGCGGCCCTGGTACATAAAAGGCCTACGACGGAACACGACGGATTTTAGTCAGTAAGAGTCTGACATTGCCTCACCGCTGCTAAGCCACAGCGGGATCATTTGACGTCGTTAAAAAAGAATTCTCTTTCGACAAATATTGGCAAATGCCATATCCTCCGTACCTGTTTCTCTTATCAAATAAAAGTCAATATTATAGAACCACTCAGTTAACATCGAATGCATTTATTTTTATCTGAGTTTGTTAAACAATTTCCTTTTCTTTCATATCTAAGTAGATCACAAATAAGCACAACAGCGTTAATGCATTTTAAAAGCAATTTAGCTATAGGTACTAAACACCTATGTACTCGTATACTCACTCTTGGTCGTGTTTTCATAGTATTTTAAAAATAGTTTTAGTTTTTAAAGAATTTATGTATTACGTGTTAGTAGGCAACCACAAAAGGAGATGACTTTTTTTTTACGAAAAGGGAGGCAGAACAAGTAAGATCCGACCAGTTTTCAGTAGTTTTTTGCAAATTGGTACTTATACATTTTGGGCACGCACTTTTCATTCAAAGCGTACCTGCAAAACGTATGTAAAAGGTACTTATGAGTACTTACCGTGTCTCGAAAGGTACGACTAATGGTTGGGTCCCAGCCCTGGATGCCATTTGAACATCTTCAGCAGTCGTGAATAGTAGTCAGAAGTCAGAAGCCAGAAAGTCTGACAACCAGTCCTAACTGGAAGCCGTCCCCAACTATGTTGGGAAAAGGCTAGACAGATTATGGAATGCACTTAAAAAGATTTAAGTATTGCTGAGAATCCACCTACTTAAGTTCTCAGATGCAAAATAAACTGTAAATAAGTATCAATAAAAGTGTGTAGTAGCATTTTATGTTTATTGAAAGGCTTTCTAGTGGGCATGACACTAGAAAGTATGTCTTTAAAAGCTTCTTTTTAACTTGTTTCAGTTGTTTCCTATCAAGATTGGTAATGTTCGAAATATTGAATGGCCTAGGTGTGGATCTTGGATTCAAAGAATCTCCATAGAATACTACTTTTGTGGAATGATCATTTTTTTCAAATCTTAACTTTTTTGATTTGGGTTGACCTTCCTTTTAGGAAGCCTGTGTGAAAAAAATATAAATTAAGGAAGAAACATCGTCATATGCTGAAAACAATACCTACGTCACAAGTTTGAAGCAATTTGAGCATTCAACCTTAAAACTAATACCGTAGTAACTATTATATAATCTGTGCTAATACCTTGATGATGCATACTGAAGCAGTAACAGAATGAAAATAAATAAAGTATCTATGTGCAGCGCCTCGTATTAATTTAGGCTTTAAATAAAATGAGAGTTTTAAAAATGATCCTTTTACATATTTCATACGATTACTACAAGGTAGATGATCTGCTAGTAGGTGACTCAACTCAGGGATTTTCCTTCTTCCTTGTCCAAAATTTTAATTACTGTAAAAACACCTCACTTTTAGTTTTTCTGCTGAACGATAAAATTATCAAAAAAAGGAAATTCATGTACCTACAATGTACACGTTACACATTTGGTACTTCCTGATTAAATTGTGTTACTGTTATAATATTGTTTTGTAGTACATTATAAGCACTAATATTGTTTGATGAACGATAAGTAATAATTGAATTATTTGATAATGATCTCGATGATTCAGATCTTGATAAGTAAGTAACTAATATAAATAAATTGGAATTATTAAAAAAATACTTAAAGAAATCTATTTTTGAACCAAATCCCTTAAAAATACATTAGCGCGGGTGAATTGAGACTCTCCTTCTTTTTTTAAAGTCAGTAAAAAAATATGTTGACAAATAGATTACTTCCGAACTTAGAATCTTCTCGCTGTGGTTATGACGTAGTTAAGTTCAACTGATAGCACAATTTCAAACACTATATGTAAGCATCGGTGGTTCAGTGGTAGAATGCTCGCCTGCCACGCGGGCGGCCCGGGTTCGATTCCCGGCCGATGCAATCCCTTTTTGCATCATTCTATTCTTCGATTTGTCGAAAAAGTGTTCACAATTTTTTTGTAAGGTTTACTATAAATTATATTCGTTAAAAGCGTGTATTCGATATCTTTGATGCTATCAGGAAGTTCTAAAAAGTCGCTTTTAAGGTTGCTGCTTCCCGCGGTACTCCCGTACCACGTAGCTCTTTATCGGTAAAAGAATTTGCAATATCGTTCTTTAAATCCAGAGAATACCCTCTTTATTATCCTTTACCTATGAACTGTTCCATCTTCGGCAGACGGTTAAAAACATCAACGTATGTTCAATGGAACTTGAGGCGTATATTGACGGACCTGCAAAAAGTTAACTGCCGAAACCCGGGATTGAACCGGGGACCTTTAGATCTTCAGTCTAACGCTCTCCCAACTGAGCTATTTCGGCCGATGTGAAGAGAAGCAAAATTATCTATCAGCAGCTATATATCTGCTTACACACATTTTTTCATTATTTTCTCTAGAATTCTTCAATATTTTTTTGTGATACGAATCTTGTCCAGAGAATTAGTATAAGTTTTATCTAGTTTGGTTCAGTTTTGTACGATAAATACAATAAAATAGCGCCATCTTCCGGAAAGTATTGACACAATTTAGTATATACGTAGTTTCAGAGTAACGCTACTCGACGATAGATGGCGCTGTGCATAGCTTATGAGTCGCTCTGAATTATTACGGAATACTTAGGTCATAGGTGGTAGAATTGGTATACGTTTATAATCAATTAACTGCATAGCCATCATGGTCTATGAGATAGGTACAACCTGGTGATAGACAGACGATAACCGCAGTCTTATACTCGGTACCGTTTTTTTTACCCACATAATATTTACCTATATTATACCATAATACTACAAAATACTGTACACACCAAGAAAAAATACCTTGCAGGTACCTAAGTGAGATATGAACTACTAAGACAACACTTAAGAGTTCAATAATATTACAAGTATTACAGCGACTCAGTAGTTATTTCTTTCGGTAGGTATATACCTATAGCTGTTATTTGGAGACTCGATAATGGTGACTATGGTGAACCATTTTCTGAAAATGCCCAAATAGTTTTTTAATGATGTTTATTTGCTTGAAGGCACGCCACTTCCTACATCACAGTGTTTGCCATGTAAGTCAACAAAGGTTAGCTATCCCTGAGTTACGCCAACAAGCGTAAAGGGTATTGTATCAAGCTTTCAGTATGCAACGGATCATTGTCACGAAATCCGATTTCCGAGATCCAAAATTAAAGGACAAAGCTGTTGTGGATATGGATTATAGGATAATTGGACGCTACGTCGCTTAACAAAGCGGCTTTCAGGTATTTATGCCTAAAAAGGATCAGAGTTTCGTGCATACAAACACAGGATTGCGATTGCGATCTTTTCGGATTTGCGACTAATCGTCGACGAAAAAGCTGCTGGGTTTTAGAATTTCGTTCTGTTGTTTTATTTGAATTGACTATGGTGTTTTTGCTACTAGTTCAAGCACTTTTGTTGTATATGATACTTTAGCTCTAGATAAAATGAAATAATCTATCTCTATAATGAAATAATGTAATTAAGTACTAAGTACAACTTTTTCCTGAAAGTAGAATCACTGAAATTTTTTGTCTAGGAATAAGTCGGTGACAAAATAAAAAGATTCAATTTATAAGTCTTAAGTCTTACGTCCACGAATTCATTCATAATACATAATCTCATTAGAGAACCTTATCTCAGGTTTCAAATATTAAGGCCCGATTTTTTATTATTTTCTATACAAAAGCTGTCAAAACCTTAAACATATTCTTCAGATATCTAACGATTAAAAAACGATCCTACATTTTATTATTCTCTTCTGTGTTGTCCTCAGGCACGGTGGAGTGATGACTTGCGCAAGACGGCTGGCAGGAGCTGGATGCGAGTAGCCGAAAATCGATCTCAGTGGCGTGCACTTGGAGAGGCCTATGTCCAGCAGTGGACTGCGATAGGCTGATGATGATGTGTTGCTATGGTGCAAACCTACTTTGTATTGAATTTCAGGCTGCTACTTAATTATATAATGAATAATTTCAGTTATCAATACACTAGATAGTAATTGGCAGACAACAATGCAGCTCTGAGTCAGTGCATCGCTGTGACACATCGAATGCCAATGTTATTGATTACCGCATATAAAAACTCACTAAAGGGCCACGAACACAGGAAAAAACTAAGGGTTCCTTATATATAAATTAATCATTAATTGTATTTCGTATTTAGGTTTGACCTTTTATAGTCATAAGCGAAAACGGTTTTTACAAAAATTACGCTGCAAATAATATTTGCATTAAGTCAAATTTACCCATTTAGGACAAAAGCGTTGTTTATTTATTAATTTACGTCATTTTTTCATTTTTTGATGCCCTGTATTAGTTTTAAGTTGTATATATATAAGTTTATTTTATTTTCAATTATTGTAAATATTTTGTGAATAAATAACTTATAGTAATTTTTTCATTAATTACATATTGAATATTATGTAAAAGTGGACTTTCCATATGTTGAATCATACCTACCATATTTTTTCTACTTTGTTGAATGTGCTGAAAATATTTCCCCGTGGCACATGTTAATTTCATAGGTACTCTGAAGACTAGTAAATTATGATTTTTGAATTAAGGATTCTCTTAATGGATAATGTCTGAAAGTTTTCAATTGTATGAAAAAAAAAATACAAATTATTGGTATAAGTCGTTTGGCAAAGAAACATTCCTATTACTTATTAGTTTAATAGGGTTGTTTCCAATTTTCGGAAATCTATTTAGATAGCTTCTAAATAATTTTAAGATCACCCTCTCTTTCATTTTTCGTCTCAAATCTTTTTATTTTTTATGTATTACATTTTTTTCTATTTCTCTTAAAATATTGCTCAGAAAACGCTAGATCACGTGACTGTGACGTCAACGTTCTCTGTTCATTCCTTTACATTTTAAAGCACATCTAACGAGAAAAACTAACATACCAACTAATGGATTTCTTAATTTTTATAATGTATTTTTATAAAATAGCTACAAAAACTATACTATTTTATACATGTAAATTATTTTTATACATTTGCACAAAAATAAAATACCTCAAATGTTTTGAGTTGTGTACGCGGAAAAATGAAACGGTGCAAAGAAACGTAAAGTTTGTGTTTATTTATATTGAGGTTATGTTTGTGTCCGCGTTCAAAAAGATTTGATGCTTTTTCAAAAAACTTAAATTAAATGCATGTCTACAAGGTTTGTGTTGTGCGAGACTGTGGAAATACGACCATTAGTGCTCCAAATAAACTGTTCATCCACGTTTAGCAGTTGTATCACTTAAATGCAATTAACACACAGAACTTCACAGAAGCGAATAAACAAAACATTAATTCTGAGGTTATTTCGATATATCTGTCACAGAAAAAATGACGTCATCAGTCTCTTCTCGTCGTTTTTAATGGCGTGACGTCATAGGCTCTAAATTAAGATTTCATAAATTAATTAAAAAATATATGGTCAGTTATAAATAATATGATATAGCTTATCGTGTTTCTAGTTTTGTGAACTTTCGGTGCATTTATTTACTTTTAACTAAATGAATACTAGGAAACAACCCTATTTCTACTCAGAGAATGATTCAAGATTTTGGTAAATATTGCAAGATGAGATGATTCATATTCAGGTTTCATAAACCTATTACTGAACCCTATGAATTAAAGCCGTCTGTAAGTTGCATCCCGTTGATAAATGATGAATGTACGACAACCTTTTTGCAATAACCATGTTTATTTTCGTACCTATCCTATCCAATTAAGTTTTTATAGACATTATTCTTCAACGAGAAATATGAATTCTAGTGGTAGGTTCTTTTTAAACGGTTTTTTGTAATAGTATGCCTCATTATATTGTGAAATATTTTAGAATAGCTAATTATGTGGTTTTTCACGGGCATGATAAAATAAACTTATCATAGGTACTTATTTGTGCAAGTTCAAAAGCAATCCTTTGAACTTAATCCAATTAAGTAAAGTACTACAGCAAAACAAGTTCATTGAAACATATTTATAATATTTTTTTCACTAATACCTAATGTTCGTACTAATGAGCTGTTTTTACATTGATTTTAATGTTATGTTTAAGATTATCAAAATTCTATTATCACGTCATTTGATTGAGTTGCTGGCGCCTGGCGCTGACGGCCGCCGGTTTGTATACTCACGTACGAAAGTTTTAAGGAAATCAATTAACGACTCTTTACTCACATAATATGTTTGAGAATCTTTTAATAATGAACATTATCGATAGATAGATAGATAGATAGATAGAATATTCTTTATTGTACACTAATAACAAACAAACAGAAGGACATAACAAACAAGTAGTAAACGAGTACAATAGGCGGTCTTATCACTAAATGTGATCTCTTCCAGACAACCTTTGGATGGAGTCGATCTGTTGTCGATGTTGCAGATGAAAAGATAACTCATTCGATTATACAATAATACAGCTTTTTT
Source organism: Helicoverpa zea x Helicoverpa armigera (assembly GCA_033682625.1). NCBI lineage: Eukaryota > Metazoa > Arthropoda > Insecta > Lepidoptera > Noctuidae > Helicoverpa > Helicoverpa zea x Helicoverpa armigera. Next base: position 1,866,790 of record JAWIIS010000029.1, read on the forward strand.
TTTGTAAAATTAAGGTAGTATGACTCAACTGCCAATATTTTGCCTGAGATGTTAACTCGAATGACGAATCCTATATATGCCTTCCTGTTCTTTCATAATAGAGCGCAATGAGTTTCAATTATGTTGATAATTCTTAAATTCCTGACTAAAAACTTCATTGGCCACAATCTTTATCGGCAAATTCCTTACAAAAGGCTCACACGGCAATAAAAAGAAATGTCATTAAACTTGTGTGCGCGACGCTACTCGCTCAGTATTCCGGCGGCGCGAAGGAAGTGGCACGGCCGACAGTTAGCTTTTACTTAGCAACGCCGATGACCTAAGCTCGACATATGCGATCGCTTATTACGTAGATAACCATAGGGTCTATGTGGGTCACTGGACCTCACTTATTTAATGTCGGTTAGTTTCGGGCAATTTGTTTTCAGGCGCCTGTTTTTACGGCGTCACTTACTAAGCCTTGGTTGATATCTTTCTTTTTGACTTTGGGGTTTTTTGTTTCTTAATACATGAAAATACTGTGAGTCATCAAATACACTGTCGAAATGTCGAATTAGCCACTAATTTATCTCTGAGACTTGTTACCGGTAAATATATACTTACGTGCACAAATACGTTTGAAAGGTAAAATTGTATAATTCTCCTGGTGTCATTATTACGAGGTACAATTTGCATAACTTCTTTTTAGTGTTTTTTTATTTTCTTATTTTTTAAGGAACTTTTACGCATAAGTAACGTTATCATCTATGCCATTCCGCTTAAATAAAAGTAAATACTGCAAACATATTTTTTAGTTTCCAAATCTCATCGTAACCATAACGAATTATAGTAAGAAGCGTGAGTAAAGAACATTAAAATAAAGCCCACGTGCATGACAGCTTACGAAAAACAATTAGCGCTTAACATAATTAAACTGTCAACTTCATGTAATCAGCAGTGAAGGAACAATGATGTTTCAATTCTGAAGAGAACTTTTAATGTGTTACAAGACCTTAATATAAAAAGTTCTTGAGTAAAAAAAAGTCCTTGGTTTGCAAGCAAGGACGCGGATGTTTTAAAAATAGCTAGGTAAGTACTTCGTTGGTCCAGTAATATTGTGATAAAGATACAGAAATTATCTTCGGTATTAGAAGTAAGTACCTATGATGTGTTGTTTCATTGATGACTAAAAGTGATTTGCAATGGATTCCGATAGATAAAAACTACGTAGGGAAACCCCACCAACTTTTTCGGATAGTAACAATGAAATATGACAGTTTATAATTCATGTTATTAGCAACGTTTACATGCCTATCCCACCAAATAGTTACCTTAGTAAGCTACCTGCAAAATTATATTTACCTTTTATTTTGACTCATAATTAAACTCTTTTGCAAAAAAAGCGGGCACCTATGCGAAATCTTAGTTTTAAGGACTTTACGTGTATTTCAAAGGGTTTTAATGATTGTAGTATGTTTCTAGCATGAATAGAGTTAGACGAGCAATCGTGAGAGTGTATTCTAAATTTTAATTTTGAACAATTGCTAAGAAATTGGTTAAACCTTGTTTTGGACTAATTGCTAGCAGAAAGTTCGTCGGTGTTTCGAAAAGTTTTTGAAGTGATTTTCAGAAAAATGATAATGCAGTTTTAATTAATGATTAATGTACTTTTTTGTTAGATCAAAACTTTTTGAAAAACTATGCGTATTTGATAAAATTTTCACCTGCTCTAAATGGGCTATACTAATGGTTGATGGCAATGTTAAGAGTTTCGGTATTTTAGTGTAAAGCGTTCTATTGTTTAGATATTGTACCCACGTGTTTTAAAATATCGCTTTTTCATAATTAAACACTATTTAGAAGAGTATCAGTACTTTGAGCTGCGACAAAACCAATTTAAAGTAAGCAGTGCCGATCACAACTCGTCTATTATCAGACTTTGACATTTTTAAAAGTCTTGAAATTCTACAAAATACAGAAAATAGCGAATAGACTGTGAGCACGAGGTCTTAAGGTCTCGTAATCACTGATTTTTAAACAACTTTGTCTCTTGGGAAACTCCGTGGACCTCTAAAGATCTATGAGTCTGAGCGTTCAAATAGCGTGTTTTCATCCCACGAACATTTTATAAAATAAACTTGCCTACAATAAGATTTTCTGGCATCTACAGCACTTTCCTGCTTAAATCATAACAATAATTGGCTATCTGCTCATTTCTTAAGAACCATACGTTTGGCCAATAATTTTGTATTCTTGACTCCCTTTCAGCTAAATCGTCGTTTAGTAACCCGATACCTATCGAGTTATCGAGAGCTTCAACGCGGCAATAATTTGACTTTTTAGATAGCTTAAACCCTCCTCATCATTTTTCATGTGGTTAATTTTAACATTTATCACAAAATGTTGTATTTTTTAAATGTCAAAGTCCGATAGGAGACGAGTTGTGATCGGCACTGCTTACTTTAAATTGGTTTTGTCGCAGCGAAAGGTACTGATACACTTCTAAATAGTGTTTATTTATGAAAAAGCGATATTTTAAAACACGTGGGTACAATATCTAAACAATAGAACGCTTTACACTAAGATACCGAAACTCTTAACATTGCCATCAATCATCAGTATAGCCCATTTAGAGCAGGTGAAAATTTTATCAAATACGCATAGTTTTTCAAAAATGTTTTGATCTAACAAAAAAGTACATTAATCATTAATTAAAACTGCATTATCATTTTCCTGAAAATCCTTTCAAAAACTTTTCAAAACACCGACGAACTTTCTGCTAGAAATTAGTCCAAAACAAGGTTTAACCAATTTCTTAGCAATTGTACAAAATTCAAATTTAGAATACACTCTCACGCATTCTCGGCTAACTCTTTTGATGTTAGAAACATACTACAATCATTAAAACCCTTTGAAATACACGTAAAGTCCTTAAAACTAAGATTTCGCATAGGTGCCCGTTTTTTTTGCAAAAGAGTGTATATTAATTCGTTGACCTACTAGAAATGATTGAAACACCTTTTTATTAAACAAATTGATTTACTAGTTTATTTATTTTGCGGTTTTTTACTATAAATGAGTTAGCACTCTGTGGCCGGTTTTCCCAGTGAGTCACGACTATAGTATCTAAACGTCAAAGAAATTAGGCGGAACTCTGCTGAACTTACGTGTTCCAATCAGCCCCGGATCTAGGGGGGGGGCAAGCCGGGGCCCATGCCCCGGGCGGCAAATTCAGGGGGCGGCAAAATCAGGTGGCTGCCAAATTCACACTTCACAGACCAATGGACTACCTACTCATCATTGATTTAACATTGACCACGGAATAAATAATAGCACAAGTACATACAGCAATTTTATGGCCATATCAACTTGACCGATACCCTGAGCGCGGAGAGAGATATGCTGCACGACTGCACGAACATTTATTATTCACGAGACGAAGTTTTAGCAAACTAAAACCGATTAAAATTATTTGCGATCATCTATGAGCCAGAAACGCTTATCGCATATTTATTGTTATTTTAAATCCTACTCCTTCTTAACCTATGGTGCAGGGCGTGCGAATAACCCGGGCGCCTCGGTCTCAGGGGCGCCGCGGGACGCCCCACCACCAGGAAATTTCAATGAAATGACACCCTTTTGATAAGGAAGTTTCACATTGTATCATGATACTGACAAGCAAAGTTTCTAAAAAGTCGCCTTAGCTTTGTTTGATTGATCATTTTGATTATTTTTCACTTTTAACATCCACTAAGTGAAAAAATTGCCGCTCGCTACGCTCGCGGCTATGTGACACTGTATGTACATTTTTTCTGATTGTTTATTATTTTTATTGACGCACCGAATCAACGAACACAAATGGCACTCGCTCTAATCACAGTTTCTTTTTATTTGTACTTACATAATTCCCAGTTTAATTTGTGAGTCATCAAACAAATATTTTAAAAAAGTTCGCGCTCGCTACGCTCGCGGCTACTTGTTGCTTTACAAGGTACTTTTGCGTCGTGGGCTCAAAAAATTTTTGTACATGGTTTGCCTTCGTTACTACATAAGTCGAATGTAGCAAAAAAGATTTTTACGGAGTCCTCAAAAACAAAAAAAATTGCGCTGCTTGTTACTTTACAGCGCTTTTTAAAACTTATTAAGTTTTTGTGTACCAAAATTAAAAAATTTGAATTTTTACTTTTTACGGTTGCATGAATCTGTCTCGACTTTCATAACGTAATCCTGGCCAACAGTTTAAGCCTACAATGATTTGGACACCTTTTTTAAGTCCTTTACCTACCAAAAAAGTGACTTTCGTTCGAACGTTCTTATTTATATTCCTTATAACTACTCTAAGTAATTCGATCAATATGTACTAGGTATAGGTGGCGCTTGGGTGATGATTGCACCCAAGCGCTACATGAGCTAGAGGCGGCCCTGCCTGCCTACATAGTGATAGCTGAAATTAAATGGATGATAAAGGTGAATAAACATAAGTAGGTAGGCGGGGCGGCATTTTTCAGTTTTGCCCCGCCTAAAAAAAATTGAAGATCCGGGGCTGGTTCCAATACAGCTTGGCTTTTGTTTCAGGTAAGTACGTGTATTATATTATTCAGTTTATATTGCACATGCAACGATAGCGGTTGAGTGCATGTGTATACTTAGTGTGTCATCGGATTTTCAATAGAAATAAACGTGTATAACTATAGAGGTAGTTTCTGTTTAGGAAATTGCCTGTTTTGGTTACGAATAAATACGAATGTTGTAATATTTATAATCCTATAAGTAATATAATTGAATCCGAATATTACTCAAAATAGACTCAAACATCCCTAAATATGAAAGAAACGAAATAGATCTGGAATTTCGAAATATAATCTAAAATATGTAAAAAGCATGTTTCCCTCGTCTTCCTAGTTAATGCAGAAGAAAATAGAAGAGCATATTTTTGAAAATTACACATTTTCTTGAGTAGGTAGGTAAGTAGTAGTTACTCAAGAAGGAAAACCACGAGTGTTTTCAGCGAAAACTTACTAACAGGTTAAAACAACCTCATTTCTGTTTTGTTTCCGAGTTGTATGGTACCTATTCTTGTGAGTATCGGTAATAGGGACACCGTCAACATAAGTTGGGATTCCCTAACCTGTTTGGCACATCGAAACTTCTTCAAAGGTACTTTAAAAACTTAAGTAAACATAATTCTACAGTTCTATAAGTGACGCAGACCGGTATTTCTAAGAATGAACTGGAATATTAACCGCACCAATTATACTTGTCTACTACTAGTGGTTTAGTAGTAAAAAAAAACAAATGACACGAGTGCAGTACTTTAGGTGCATGAACGTTGCATTTGAGAACGGAACGGAAATCTATGGTAAGTATAAAGGTAGGTACTACTTAAGTAGTATGGGAACGATTTCCTGAACTAAATGATTATTTAATTCATATTAATTACGGTCATAATGACTAAACGCAATAAAACCCATGGAAAAGTATGGACTTCGAACAAAATATTACCTGTAAACAAATCAGACGAGCATTCCATACTTCCAATGTACCATATCTTCATAATAAAGGTTAATTTGGTTGTCATTACGTCCATTTCTCGGTACGATGACAATATGCGAACATATCGAATCGTTCACCCCGTTTACGAGCGAGACCCGACGTTTTATGCGCGTCGCGGGTCATAATGAGAAATGCGTATGAGTTGTTGTAATTAATTTAGTAGGTATTGTCAGTTAGGTGCAATGAGACTGAGTGCACTTTCTTTAGCAGCTTTGGTTGATTTTTTTCTTTGATGGTGTACCGTTATTGTGTGGGAGGATGATGATTGAAGGAATAATAAAGGCAATAGGTATTGAATTCGATCAAGACTGAGGTAGCAAAGTACTTCTTGAAGTAAATCTAATGAACCAAAAATGCACAATTATTAAGACGTAAAAAACGGATCGAATAACACACAAAGGTGGGAAATGTAGGTACCTATTTAATATCATAATTAAAACGAAGGTGCATAAAAATCGGATTTTACATCCTAATTATGATTCCAAGTAAGAACATTTCCTAAGAAGATTATCACATCAAGATACCCCAATTAACAGAAATAAGAATTGATATTCTTATTAGTGCTTTTGTTTCGAAATTGTTTACAATTTACAAATCGCTTGTGCAGTGCAGTGCATTCGACGACGCGGTGACTCAGTTACTTTTGTAAACATAGTCGTGTCGTAAATATGTCTGCAAGGGAAAGCTGATGATCGATCGTAACTATAATGTTTTATGCTTACACCTCATAATAAGGCCGAAGTACGCCGACTATATAAACGTCAGCTTTTTTAAAACAATGGGAAACTGAACAAATGAATTTTCACTTTCCATTTTCGAATTAAACAGTTGTTTTAAGAATAACGGACTTTTGGAGGCACTCAGAGACATTTAATGGTGACTTAAGCCATTCCTTACTGAAGGATTTCTTTGACAATCCGTCACTAAGGAATGATTTAAGTAATCATGAAATGTCTCTGAGTGTGGGGGTTTTATGTTGACGGTGAACTTGGGCCGTAGGAATGTAGCAACATTTAACAAAGGAAAATTAAGGGCAACTGCGCAAGCAAAATACATCTTCTGTTATGGGGTTATAACGTGGAATGTCTATATTAATAATTTTATTTATTTTCGCTAATTGTTTCCTTATTTTGTCAGTCATTTATGTTTAATATGTATGATGCTGGTCTGTGTGAGAAACTTGGAAATTATAACACTAAAAGGTACTAATATAAGAGTTGTGGGTACTTGTTTATAATTTTTTGTACGTTTCATAAATTCTTATTGGGTTTGCGCGGGTCAATACAATCAGGTACGCTTAGGCTGACCTACTTTTAAAGCGTCATCATTTACTTGTTGTACGAGTGTGTAAGGAAGATCACTGTTACAACATCATTAAAAATGCATGACTAATATTTTTTCGGTAGCTTACCTAAATTCCTGTGGTCAATGAATCATGACGACAAATCTTTTTGCAGTATTTAACGCCCGTCATCGAAGTTTTATTTTTCTTTTTATTTAGATCAAATTGTTCCGTATTTATAGACCCGGAACGGAATATTGGACGCAATGGTCAATTTCAGCACAGGAGTCACAAGCCCGGCTAGCTCAGTCGGTAGAGCATGAGACTCTTAATCTCAGGGTCGTGGGTTCGAGCCCCACGTTGGGCGCAAACTTTTTGATCAAGTCAATGTTATCGGAATAAACGTACATGCGTTCTACAATGGGTCTACAAAATATTTAGCATTCTTCAAACATCGCGATCCTTTTCTTAAAGTCATGGATTTTTTTAAGCTTAATTCCGTGTTCATGCCTAGATTTTTTTAGATTTTACTCCGTCGTTTTGAAAAGACATCAAAACCTTAGAGATGTTTTTTCCATAGGTGACCTAGTTAGCAAAATGTATTTTCCCTTATACCTACTTCCTTCCTTTCTTAGATTTGTTTTGGCCTATTTTGCATGTATGAGAATTCATTGACGCGTGGATACCACTGTTTAGTTCCAATGGCAAACTTGACTCATGATTTCTGACGTCAAATTGTAATGTCATGTAGCAATTAGCACGCTGTGGTTTATACAGACGTGTCCACAGTACAGTTTTCCTTCTAGTATCTAGTCCAAAATAATGAAATTAACCCAGATACAAAACGCATGTTTATTAATTCTAAAATGTATACTTATTAATTCTGAAAACGGATATTATCTGCATGCCTGTGGTATTGGAGTCCATATAAAATGATCGAGATTATTTCTTATTTATTCGTAATTTATGTAACAGCTGTATTTATGGAACAACGTAACCTTCCTGTAAAAACCGAAAAAGATGTCCAAATGACAACGCTTTGGTCACGATAAGATGGTCACCCATCCAAGGCCCAACCGCGCTAAGCATTACTTGACTTTATGATCGTCCCGTACTCCCTTGCGGCTGTTACTTAGCCATCACGCACTGAAAAATTGCATTTTCATAAATTTTTTTGAGTAAGTAATATTTAGTGCAACTATATATCTTACCTACCTACTCGATTGATCATATCACTGAATTTCATTACCTATTAAATAGTTTTCAGTAATGACTCAAATGATGTAACTTTATCATGAAATTATATTCTCTACCTTTCCTTTTTTGGTAATTTTGTATATTTGACTAGTAGGTAGTTGCATATTGCGGTTTGGTGATGTCTGTAATTACGTAATTTAATTAATTTACGTAATCACCAATGGATTTTCCCAACAACATTGGGTTCAATGCAACTTATATCCTGTCGCAATACTTAACTTGATTTGTGAGGCTTTCCCGTTAAATAAGTCTGGATATATTAATAGGTACCTAAGATGTACCAAGGTGCTGCGGGTTGTTCGAAAGAGATACCGCGGCCCTGGTACATAAAAGGCCTATGATGGAACACGACGGCTTTTAGTCAGTAAGAGTCTGACACTCCCTCACCGCTGCTAACCCACAGCGGGAGGGGTCATATGATGATTTTTGACTTAAAAAAAAAAATGTACCAAGGTGAGTTCCTAAGGATGGGGAACAAATTACTTTTTAATCACCTGACAAAGTAGGTGTTTGGTACACAGATAGCCTGAAAAAGAACACTCACACAGTCTACTTTTTACCCGGGTTCAGTAAGTAGTGCCCTCGGGACTCCGGTGGAACCACGGGGAACAGATGGTTAGTATTTCTGACATAGGATACTTTGGTACAGGGTACACCAGAGTTTTATTTTATGTTTACGTGATTATAATAAAGACTGAAACCAATTAGTACAATACACACAATACAGCAAAGACTTATGAGTCATTTACATAGCGGTTATTCCAGGATTGTGACATGTACCTACTTACCTAAAAAAACTTCAGGTGGATTCCCGTTTCCCTCCTTGATGAACCATTTTGATATTTTTTCTTAAAATTAAATCATATCACTCTCTAGTTGGAAACTGACCTTCACAATAAGCATTATAAGTAATTGTTGGTTTATTTCCTGTCCCTCAGTCGGTCAAAGGCCTCTACTCCTAAAGGTCCTACTGAGAATTATGAAGTGGCAAGAAACGTATTAACTTCACATGGGTAATTTTATTACACTCACTTTATTTCATCGTAATTCAGTGAAAATGATCAAAGTACATAATGAGATTTGAATTGGTTCACAGGTCATACATAGGTCTCTACTAGTTTTTGGACACTTGTTATTACCTAATAATTGCAATGCAATAGCATAGCAAAAGTCAGGTATTAGGTATATAAATGTAAACGTATATATACTTCTGATTATGGTATGTATCAACGAATGTTTTACAAGATTCCATAGGAATTCCAACTGGGTAAAAGTTTCCATAATTTGTCGACTACTAAAACGATTAAGTAGATATCTTCTGTTGTAAAATACCAACCTTATTATATAGATGTGCTAACACATAACACAATATGAGCGAGAGCTTTTAACGTGCTAACAATTGCATGGGAAATCTTTGCTTATAGTCATACAAGACTCTGCAGAAAATCTTTTCTATTTTACAGAGTTCCCAGCTCTATTGTGCAGATATTTTAGCTCGTAATGTGAAAACAAATGAACGAACACTTGCCGTGCATTTAAACACTAATAGCCGTGGTCTTTGACCGAATTTTCTATTTTCGTATGTATCCGAAATGTTTTCCTATTAACAGATTGCCGGCCGAATTCTTTTCACAGATTTTACTAGGCGGCTAGCCTACCTATGTTTTGTGTATTTTAATACTTCCTTTTCAATAGAAGCAATGTTTTATAGCTACTCAATGGGGGTATCGTAAGTGCCTGTTATATGATATGAATGAAATTAAAAGTGTCTGACTCGCTACTTTATGTATGTATGTACAATGTGTAGCAAGCAGATGATGTCTGTGTAAGATCTTTATATAGGTAGAAACAAATAGTATTTCACGCTTTATTATACTTGTGAATGAAAATAGTAAAAATCGGAGGAGCATTAAACCTTTGTGACTTTGAGTAAACAAATCATCTATATTAGTATTTGTATGCGTAAAAATTAAATTAGAAATGCTTACTCTGAAAATACATTAATATAGTTGTTTTTGACAGGCCAGAATTAAGTTTTGCTAGGAATATTTAATTTTGCAATTGCCATTAATTTGAACCGAATTAACAGGCAATGTTTCATTCAGTAACTTATGTGTCGTGTGTGTTTAGTATATAGTGTTGTATGTAGCGAATATCGATATGTACATGTATAGAGGACGGTACATCTGTAGTACGTTAGTGCTCTAGTTAAGTTATACTGTCGATCGCAACGTTATCGTACGCAGGATGTCGTGCTCGTCGGGTCGACGGTCTGACAGCACGCAACTAATTGTTATAAATTGTGTTGCCATATATTACATGTGCGATAATGTTCGCGCAAAATATCATATAAACTTTTTATTGTACATACTTTTTACACTACAGCAGTAGACAACAAAAGCTGAGATGAAAACTTTTAGATTCTCAGTGTTGCTTTAAGCTACCTCTGAGGTTTCTGAAATATCGCTCTATTTTCTAACTTAGTTTAGTTTTCAAATTGAATATTTTAAGATTTTAGTAGAGTATAGGTTTTTTATGTGCGAATATAAAATATTGAGGTTTTGTGAATATTTGGTTTTATGAATAAACTCTGACAAGTTGAGGCGCCACCTGCAAAGAGGTCGATGGTGATTTGTTTTCTGACCTCTGAACTACCTTTGTGTATTACGTAAGTTAGTGCAATAACAAAGGGTTTCTTACGTAAAGATGGAAAGCCTAGCAGATTACTTATAACCTGTGTGTGTGTAAAACAAGATATTATCTTGTATTATTTTCACATAAGATATTTAATTGCTTTTGAACTATGAACCTGAACTGAGTTAGTGCATTGTTTTCCTATTGCAAGTAGTAAAGTATTAGAAATGATTTTCTTTTTACAATTGTTACTACTGAAACTAGTTATAACGAAAAAGTTTCACTGCTAATGCCATTTTATTTCCTAACCTACAATCCTACATACATATATGTGATGATAGATTCTCTAGTAATACTTGACACGGGTCATAGAAAAGCTTTTGATTCTCCTGCGTTATTAACTTAGGTACCCATATCAGTACAAAATCGAACATGTAGCAAAAGATTTTCTTGGTCAGTGCTGCAAAAAGCGGGTCAAGTTATTTTAACAGATTGTACTGGTAATTATCACGATGTAACTTCAACGGTCCGTGGTCAAAATATTCCGATGGGACGTTTCAATGAATCATTGCGGCGTCCGCGGCATCCGACATCTTCAGCATCATTAATCAACAAGGGACCACAAATTAAGAAATATTCATTTTTGTTCCAATTCTCGGAACTTAACGTGAACCCAGGCAAAAAGGTCGCATTTATTTATTTATAATAATATGTTGGCATATTAATGTTATGTCTTAACTGTACAAAATAACGTTATCTCTGTGGTATGTCTCGATTGGTTTGATAAACTTAATTTTTGTTTATAAGTAAGTACTTAGTAGTTCTACTCGAAATAGGTCCCACGTGCGACAAGCTTAATATGACTATTTGATGCGCAAAGCTTTCATTATATTTCGATTTATTCGTGTTCAAATATTTATACAAATACCAATCGTTGAATTGAATTCGGTATATTTTTTAATGTATCCAATTTTTATAAACCTCGTTCGCTCAAAGTCAGGCAAGAGGTCGTGTGTTTGAACCTCAAACGTTCTAGCAAGTTATCAATTAGGTATAATATTAAGTTTATGAATAAATAAATAAAAAAGTAATTGTCACTGAAATTGAACCTTTTCAGACCCAAACAGGCAGTGGTGACTTGCATTTGGGTGAGCGAGTGTATGAGAATCAACATAAAGTATGTTGTGAACATTTGTTCACATTTTTACGATATACATACTTTTATCTTCTTCTTCTTTCGAGTCGATGACATGTCATATGAGACTACACTATGTCAGCCCAATATTCCGCCACAGCAAGAGCACGGCCGGATGCGCTCATTAAGTCATCCCGCGAGCAGGTACAGACTTTTATGAAGTTACAACACATAACCAATAATAACCAATAAATAAGAGAGGTATTACTTACAATTGTTTAGCATACAATTTGCTGTTGTTTTGAAATCGTATGCATAACTTCTTGAACAGGTGAGGTGAGCCAGTTGTAAGGAGATTAAATGGGTACATTTTCCACACCTCTCGACCACAAAACACTATATACATTCCTTTGATGACACAACAAAGGAACTAAGTATACAAAAGTGACAGATAATTACTATGTATGGATTATTAAATGCATTATTCACATAATATTGTAGATAATAGTGCGTAATTTATAGTAATTCAAAGCTTTATTATGAAACAAATGCTAGATATCGGTATAAGTCATACTTACATGTAAACTTTTCCAATATCGCGCTTTATTTTGTTGCGTGAAAATGCGACGCAGTGGTGCAGTGGTAAGTTAAGTACATTGTAGGAACGCGTGTTTCGATGTATAAAAACAACTATTTTTCAGACTATCTAAATAGATTTCGAAGCAACAGTATTTCAATTTTTTTTTAAATGCTTTCAATATTTTTTCAATCTCCATCGCAAAAACCCCCATTCAAAAATCAATAAATAATGTTGAGATATACAATAAGTAGTCATTGATACTCCGTTTAAAATGTCAACAAAAGAAAAAACCTTCAACTAGAGGGCCGAGTGCGAATACCGTTTAACAGTATCATTACAAAAAGTATGAGTTAGCAAAGCAAACAACTATCCTAAGTACGCTTTTGAGTATCTATTCATAACTGTTGTAGTTATAGACCCAAATGTTGGTCATCATGTCATATGATGGTGTATAAAAAAAAATAAAGTTTATACTTAGCTTAAAATGGTTTGAAAAAACAAACATAAATAAAATAAAATTAAAACCATAATTTCAAGTCCTTTGTATACAAAATATAGTTAAAACATATCAATAACGTTTGTTTAACAATGCAAGCAGCAGACGTGATTCAAGATTGTCCAAGAACCTTTCTATTTAGGGGGCTTGGGTTTACAAAGCACGATCCCCTAAGAGAATCCCACGCACTGAAGGAATATATTATTCAAGAGATAAGAAGAAATAAAAAAGCTTTAAATTTTCTTAGAACGCAATGCTGATGTACTTACCCTTGAGACTTGGTCTTGGATATAAAGTCGCGAAATCTTGTGTCTGCAATTGCAGCAACCCAAATGAAAAATAACCCTGTTAATACTTAAATAACCTCTATTTTATTTTAGTTGCGATATTATTGTGTAATTTACATCTTTATCCGCCTAGCTTATTCCCAAATGTATGGGGCCGGTTTTCAGTCTAACCAGATGCAGCTGACAACCAGTGTTTTACAAGGAGCGACTGCCTAACTGACCTCCTCAACCCGACACTCCTTGGTAAGCAACTCCTCTCAAGCAACAGCAAAGTAGCGTATTGGGTATGCAGGAGCCATTAATAGGTTTTCTAATTTTGTGTCTCATTCAAAGATAGTTTATCCCTTATTTTGACGGAAACCAGCGATCTATTATCGGAATGATGATTAATCAGGCACTCGAATCTTATGTCCTTTCATTGACTCATATGAAAATGATATGAATGATCGGAAATCCGGTAGGTATACCCATTTTTTTCGATGATAATTTTCGACATTTTTTCATTTAGGCATTTAATTAAGTACATATTTACTTGTTTTCACCTTCTCTGTTTAAGAAGAGGTCAACGTAAATGCAAGAGGGACTTAATTATCTTAATGATAGTCTTTTGATTAAAAATAGTTTGCGCATGAAATTTTCGTCCAAAGTATTTAGAATATGGAATATGGAACTCCTTTGACTAAAACCTTGCATCGTCATAAATAAGTAATATCAAGTGCAATATTTAGTTAAGCCAAAAGCATTAGGTAGTACTATTTGACAGCTGACCTATTTCAAGTTACCCCGATTCCCAGAAAATGGTCGTACATTTGAATTACAGCAAGAGTTTTAGCTAATTAACGTAGAATAACTCCGTATAAAGTTTTCCATAAAGTTTATAATATAACCCACTTACGGTTAGCTTTCATAAATCCTATTAGTCAACTTATATGGTGACTTGTTGGTCCGCATGTGGGTCAACTACTTAGAATTTGGTGAACAACTAACGTTACTCATCAACACATAGAGTACGGTAAAGAAATTATAAGCAATGTTTTTATTTCTTTGTTTTTGTATTGGAGTATAAAGTCTTGATCTGTGATGACGAAAGGTCAACTGAGTGATATCATTGTTGCTTTAGGTTAGGAATTGCAGCTCTCATGTGTAGACATTTGATGCTCTTTAGCATTTGATTGAGGAAATCGTAATCTAAGTTTTTGGTTCAATTATCTCTGATATCACTGCGTATTTAATACATGTTGGGATTCCTTTAATGTCCAGGCTTGAGTGAGATATTTGCCCGAGTAAAATAAAATGTCCTATTTTGAAAGCAAATTCTGCCTTTTTCCTAACCTTCGATCCTCGATAACATTTCTTCCGGCGCAATAAAACAAACTCCAGACAAACATTCAATAAAATATCTTAAATAACAAACATGTGCTGCGTGATTAGTATAATGACAACACAGTCGTGGGTCAAAGTCACGTTGTGCCGGCGCCTCGACCAACACTCCTAGGCACGTACTATTCCATATGTGAAAACTGCGTCGGCCACACACGCTATTTTTAAATGTTTCTCTATGTGTCTGTGAAAGGTTTGAACGCAGTTAACAAAACTGCAGAAACTTCATTAGGTTTTAAGCAATGTTGGTTCTGATTAAAAGCTGTTCGAAGATTTGGAAAGTCCAAATAGATTTGTACGTCTCACTTAAGAATGTGAGAGGAAAATAGAAGATGTTCAAGAACATGGATATCTACTTGGTCGCATCAAAATAAAATGAAAGGTTGTAGACGTAAAAGCTCTAATAGTATTTTTATACCAAGGTTGGTTGGGTTAAATTAAAATAGGAAGGAAGGAAGAAATTTTCTTGAAGGAGTCGCTTAAGACCTTAATTACTAAAATGAAGGAAATAGAACCATAAGGTGACAGTTCTTTTTCACAGTTTGAAAATTTTCCTCCAGCACCATAAAATGGTGGGCATTATTTTAAGCAAGGAAATGCACCTTACATTAAAACAGTAAGGAAACAATGCTGCCATGTTTACGATTACAGTTTGTATCAACAAAAGTGCCTATCTGTCGCGTTTACGAAGCACGTGATGCAGATAATCTTGTACTCTTTTTGGTAAGCATTTCCTTTGACACAACACAAGGTACGCGTCGTAATAAAACATACGCAAAATAATAACACATTTGAAATCAGCAAAGTTGAAAGAATACTTTTATTGCACTCAACTTTTGTATGACTCAAAAAGACTGACATCATATCTATCGCCATCAATTGCTATATCCGGTCTTCCGAGAAATATATAGGTCATTTACATAAATTGACAACGCAGTTGACCATTTACAAATATTAATTCAATTATTAAATCCGATCGATAAAGCAGCCTAGAAAATTGTTTTCCGACATTTTAACATTGCAATTCTATTGAATCGTGAGAAATACTCGTATGCTACAATGTGGAGGCATAAGGTTTATTACCATCCAATTTTAGAAGCAGTCCATATACGTGATGAAACATTGTCAATTGTCGCCGTGGTCGTCTACCTGTCTGTCCAAACGCAGTGGCTATGCTAAACTACCGCATTATAGCACATTACCGTGAACTTGCCAGTTTCCTTTAACTGTCCGTTTTCCTGTTTGTGAGCGGACATCCAGACATATGCTCTGTGGGTTGGACTTTGTTTTAATTTATTTTGTATTGGTTTATAATTGCTTTTGCTCTGATTTACCTGTTTCAGCTGCAATTACAGAGAGAACTTCGCCGGCTGTGTAAAGTATATTATGTTTTTAATACATTCTTCTGCCATGATCTCAATACCTTCATTTTCCATTTCTACTTCGAGTAACTTTTTAGGTTTCAGTCTTCTTATTGTAGATATATTAATTTTGAACCAGCTTGAGAACAAAATAATATGATCGCAAAGAAAGAAACAAGTCTACGTGATACATAGCCATAGACCGTGATTTAAAAATCGTACCTGAGATGCGAGACTTCGAGAGACCTTTGCTCATATTTTTTCTCCTCAATTCAATTATCTGTTGAGTCATTAACACTGAATGTTTTGTTTGTATGCGATTACTCACTATCAAGTGTGCAATCGATCAATCCTGCATTTTTCTTGCTAAGTCAACTCGCTAACACTATTCATCTGCCTAGCCTTTTCCCAATTAGGTTAGGGTAGACTTCCAGTCTAACTGGGTGCAGCTGAGTATCAGCGTTTTACATGAAATGACTGCGTCGTCAACCCCGGAGAACCCCTTGGTGAGACTGATTGACAGACTTTCTGGCTGTTGACTACCCGTAACGACTAAAGATGTTCAAATAACCTACTAACGTTACTAACCCATATAAATCCTCTATCACATTATCTTTATTGATCATCGTGGCACCGTCATGGCTCAGGTATCAATTGATTACTGTATTACGAAAGGAAATGAGATTATCATTGTGAGAAATATAATCATTATCGTGTAATTCTGATTAAGAGCGTAGTATTAGATCATTCTATTTCTGAAAATAGTTGTAACGTTTATTTTAAGTCACTCTCATACTGAGGGAACTTCAAGATATTGATCAACTGTTCAATTTCCTTCTCTAGATTTTTATCTAGGTATTTAATTTAGTAGGAATTTAAAAGATACTATCTTAACAGACGTAAGGAGATGAGGTGTGTATATTGTCCAAACTTTAAACCTAATGACTAATACTTGGGTTGACCTATAAAATGTGTGGCCCTAATTTCAAAATTTAATGATACAATGAGTAATATCATTCGTCAGAAAAATGGGTTAAGATCTCTTCTGGTCTCATAAAAGCAATTGTTTACATTATAGTTAGCAGTCAATATGCCACCGATGTCTAGACCAGATGTTATGTTCCAAAAACTAGCGTCTGGAACTTACCTAGTTACAGTTACTGCGTGTCTAGACGATGCAGACATTCAGGAAACTTTATAGGACTCCCTTTAGACAAAACTAGCCAAATCTGACCTGCAATATTGTTTCAAATCTTCTCTCTGCTCTAAAATTTTTCTTTGTTTTCTAAATCAAAAGTAAGGATCGTAATTATATACTTGAAACAATTCACAACACAAGTAAGGCTTTTGTTTTTTTTTCATAACGGTAAACTGTGTTAATTGAACGCATTGAACCGCAGACTAATAAGTCCCCCAAGTTTGTGCACAAAGACCCTACAGAAGCTGCGTACGGGCGCATAGTAAAAAAAAAACTTTCAATCTGTATGGAACTTGAGGGCCCAGTGTTTTGCAATAAGCTCGTAATTTTATTTAATATAGGTAATGTTAATAATAAACCTGTTTTTTTCTTGAACATTTTTTTCATATTTTGTAGATGTAGTCTCATAGTCTTTCTAGCGTTTTTGAGGTCTCATAAATCACTGTTGTAATTAGCGCATATTACGTAGTACGAAAAATATTTGCATAATGGCAATGGATGCATGAAACACATGAAGCCCCATTGAAATCGGACGAGTCGACAATACAACAAAGCTCCGACCCTCCATTTATTTGAAGATATTTTACACACCGACGACAAAGCATGAAGGCACACATCATGAACGCTCGTTGAGAGACAGAAACAAGCATACGAGAAGAAAGGAGACAGATAGCGTGTTTTCAAGAATTCAAGCAACATAACGGAGTGGTTGCGTTGCCCGTCAAAAGTTTAGTAGTTAGTTCGCGCTGTGTCGCGGCGAACGCGAGCCGATACCGAGCGGTCCGCTCATGGACACTGTTCATTTTTATTTACGATAAACTCGTACTAAATTCAAATGTTCACAGAAACAGTGCGTTAGTTGAATTAAGTACTTAACCAGCCGTCTGTACGTATAGCTAAATAATAGTGTCTATTTTGATGTTCCATATATCGATTTTTGACAACTCTTTAGAGAATTAGGTAGTTAGCTTCATTATTTTTGAGTTCAAATTCATTGGATGTAAAGTCTCAGTGGTTCCATAAAGTTATTAGTGTTTTCAGTTTCAGTTGTGTAAGCTTGTTTGCTATCCCTCTCATTTGAGTGGAAAGGGAAAGGAAGGCCGAGTGTTACCCAAGCATTGTTTTGTTTTCATGATTTTCTTTGCTGTATGTTAATGTAGAGCGGATTAAGAAAATGTAAGTGTTTTTTAAGCTTATTTATCAGTTGTGTTGCGTGCTTGTTATATTTTTTTTGTGCTTTTAATGTGGAAATTATTCAGTCTAACATTAAATATTTTTCTTACTGTATAATAGGTATTTTTTGTAAGTTATCCTTTCACAATACATATACCTACGTATATTGTCGTAGTTATAATACAGTTACTGTGTTATGTTATGATTTATTTGTAGATCAGTCTCGGTCATGTGGACGGCTCCAATTAGACTTGAGTTCGTTTATAAATAGTCCCCACTTAGGATCACTTGCATGTTACTTACTTGTGCCAACCGCTAACTAAGCTTTGCATTATTCAAGTTATCATTCACAACTTATAGAGCTTGCTAATGTCTATGTATTTTAGAGTTTTATTCACATTATCAATGTCAATGACATTATGAATTTTCTGATCCGTTTTTCCATAGTTTCTGCCATAGTTTGAAACTTTCATTGATATAGGTACTTTCATTATGACCTGAACTTGAAAAATAGTAGGTACTTAATTAATTTCTGATTTTTTCTGCAGCTTGGCTGCTAAAAACGGTGTGCAAAAATATTTCAATTTGAGTTTAACCTTGATGATAGCTAGATTTTCGTAGAATTGGTGATTATCAACATTGCGAATTTAGTTCATGTCTCTCTCTCATGTCTGTTAGTACGGTCTGCAAAAAAAACGTTTATTGTTTTGGCAATACCTACCTACGGTCTGCAAAAAAAAAGTTTATTGTTTTGGCAATAAACTTTTTTTTGCAGACCGTAGGTAGGTTTCAATAGGAAAAAAAAATGAAAGCCCTTTGAATTAAAAAAAATGCCGACCGAGTACCTAATCAATAAATTGAATTAGGTACTAGGTTCTGGTTACAAGGTCACGAAACCGGGTTAATGACCTGAATAGATTTAACCTAAGGTGTCAAGTGTTTTTGAAGTAAGTAGGTGTTGAAGTTAATTTGACCAATATAATGATATGTGGATGAAAACAAATCAATTTTCTAAATTGTCAACGATTTCTTCAAGTTATTATGTTCGTAAATTGCACCTATTACTAAGGCTGACATTCAATTATAAATGAATTTGTGGTGAATGTTAAGAGTATGCCTAATATAGATATAGGTCAATACAATTTTCCATTGTCATCATAGGAAACGAGCAATAAAAATTATAAACAGTTCCTAAAAAACTGCTATAAAATTCCTACGGAACTCATAGGTACATCAATTTCTAATCAATTTGCAATATGAATCATAGGCCATAAATTAGCGGAATGATGACAATTGATATTTGACAGGTATGACAGACGAGAATCAAAATGGCGCCCGTTTTTCAGCATCGTGACGTCTATCGTCCAAAAGCTGAATGCAACTAATTGAATGATGTCATATTTCTGACGTCATTAAATACACCGAATTAAAATAAATATACCTATTGTTACCTGTTGCTTTCTTATGGTCTGTTGCAATAATATCCCTTATTTAGAGTGTTTCTACTCTGAACAAGGATTGTTGAGCATCAAACATCTTAAGCTAAAAGTTAAAGGCATTTTGCCGTCATTGAATGCAGGATCAGGGTCAAAGAAACTGTACACAGAACGAGTAGCCCATGTGGATTTATTAAAAATCATAAATAAAAAGATCAGAGTAAAGATCCTCCTAGATCCTGGAGATTCAGTAGCACGTCGAAAAACGTGAACCAATATGTAATACAGCCGTTACAAATGTTGATTAAAGTTTCATTATGATATTTGTAGCAGCATACGTAGGGACAGAAGAAAAAAATATTTAAAACTGACGAAGTTGAAATAACAGATTCTGATCAAGGTGCCATTTAGTACTAAGAGTGTAGACAATTAGCAAATAACTTATAATATTTATATCGCAAACCAATACGAAATTATTTGTAATTTAAAAAAATTAGTTTATTGAAACGATAGTAAAAATTAAGGTCAGTAAACTCTTGCCATTAATTGGTTTTGAAAGACTAATACATAATGTACTTATAGGTAAATATTGTTGTGGGTCCTGCTATCTGCATATACCTTCACATTTACGTAAAATCTATTTGTTTTATAATATAAAAGAAGATTTATGCCGGGGGCACAGGTGTTATCTCAGAAATATGATTAAATACTACTTTCTCTTCTGTTATCAAGCCACAATGTACTGCCCGGCAATATCAGTCAATATTAAGTCGCTCTGTGAGAGCTTTCCTTATCTGGATTTCCTGTTTTCAATGTTACTCCTATAAGTGACGAGTTCATGATCTCATATGGTTCTATCTGAGCGTATTTAATACAACTTGAGTACGGCGCTATGGAATCTAATTAATGTGCAATGTCAACAACATTACTAATGTAAAATTAAACTCTTGTACATGACACAAGGAATTTCTTTGTGTTGTAACTTATCTCATTAAAATCATCAAATATTTTTCTTTATTTTCAGAGATCGCTTCGATATCTTGTGCCTACAAGAATATTATAAGTACAAAACAAACACAGCGCATCGCCCACGTAGCGAGATAACACAGCATCCCGTCCACAGAGAAATTAATAATCTGGAACACGGTAACAGGAAGCATGTCGATAAAGTGTTCCATGCTATAACAGTGTTGATGAGAGAACTGCTCGACGCTGCTGACACTCTAATATGGTTAGCTGACACCTGCGAACTATCCGCTGCAGTTACCACGATGTTGTCAGACTCCCCGACACACTACAAACGCGACGCGTCCGCACATCACTTCCATAGAAGTTCAAAACTTGCTCTCGCCGTACACCCGACCTCATCCAACATGCATCACACTGCAAACGTTGTTGCTGCATCAAGCTCGCCGAGTGACAACTCGCAAACATCATGTGTAGTCACTAATATCGACAGAATGGCACACGACAATCATTCCAATGATAATTTAGAACAAGTTTATGAATTGACTGACTTAGATAGATGTAGGATACTTAATCATGGAAAATTAGAATGCCAATATGAGTCTGAAAGGCGATGCTCTGCCAAAGATAGAGCCTCTCAACGATACGTATTGCATAACAAAGAAGACGTATACGGAAAAGAATCGATTACCAGAAAGAGGGTTGAGGCTGACGAATGTGGTGGTTCAAGGCGGGCCGCTAATTTGAAATTTAAATGTAGTCGGGATGCACAGAAGTGGATGGGAGCGATCGGGAGGACAATGGGCATTCGTGTTCACGTGCGCGCCATAGCCGTCGTGGGGTTGTTCCTGGCCGTGTTAGCGACGAGTGCCGCGGCGCCGACGAGGTCCCGGCCCACGCGCAGCGCACACGAGAAATCAGCGGTAAGTTTTTAAACATAAATAAGAATTAAGTATCATCATTCACTGTAATTGCACAAGGAGGGAGATAGAAAAAACGAACTATGGTTTATAACATGTAGAAAGATGCGATCGTTCTAGCTCATGCATACTAAAAAGTACGATCCTACGTGTATCCGGACGACTTGTAAACTTTAGCTCCCTCCGAAGCGCGGCGGAAACGTGCTGCTTATTATACTGGCATTGTCTGCGTTATCTGAATCTGTCTGATTTACCAGGCAATGTCTTTCTTTACACTGCCTTTTTTTCGAGCACAGACTTGTGTCAGATCTTTTCATAAACAATACAAAGGCAGTTGGTACTGTCATTTTACTAAATAGGCTTTATTTAAACGGACAATTTTAGTCTTTAAAGCTGAGCGTTTAATGACACCACCCTCTGAGAGAGTATATATCTTCAGTTATGTTTATGATAGTCACAAACCCATATCAGAAATTGCGAAGATTCCAGTATTGTATTATAGATAGAATGTGGGCTATGCAGGTAGGTGTCTACTTTTATTATTCACGTGTAGTTAGTCGGAGCTCGTTATTCGATTACAATCGTGATGTTATGTAAGTCCACATAGATTGAGCCAGGGCTCGCAATGAAGGTCCCTTGTACCCGAGGAATGTTTGATTCTCCCTTAAAGGGACCTTTATCCAGTGACGGATTAACGACCATTTTAAGGCGTATTTCTACTGAGTGCAAGTAATATGGGGACAAAAAGCTGGCGTGTCGTATTAGATTACTGGCAGTGACAGGCGGACGGACCGTTTGGGAGGAGATTAATGGGCTAAGTGACGACTGGGAGGCATGCCTCTAGTCCTCCGCGAGTCGGGAAGACATCCCGCTCATTTATTTTGTGGACCGTTACAAATAGTGAAAAATTCGACTAATTTCATTGGGGCCTCACGACAGCTAGCAGGAGACACTGGTTTGTTGTTTCAGTGAATGAAAATTTTAAGTGTAGTCTCTTGTTCTTTTGTACGTAATTCGCAACTGGAGTTTATCACTTACTTTCTGTATCAAAAACCGCGCAATAAGAGTTCTAACAAAAATATTTTAGTCTAATTATGTCATAAAAAACTCTCACGTGAAATCAACGACCATTTTTACAATCGTCTGTTAATCCAAATTTCCTTAATCTAAACAGAAGAATAGCAACGAGATAAATTAGTTAGGTCGGTCGGGACGAGTTCAATCAGATTTGAGCCCGATTTAATTACAGTTTAAACACGGCGTGACCGCGATGTTAACGGCTTCCTGCGCAAGCGCATATAGGCCGTGTTTGTGTTAAACTTTAGTTATGTAAGTGATAACTGGTCCGTTGCAATCATAGTAGAGAACTTAAGTAAACGGAGTTTATGTATAAAAGCTAAACCTTTCTATGAAATATACACTCAATATACATACGCAAAACTGGACACTAAACACCATTAATTGTGGATAATTTATAATTAAACACCTAAGTAGGCAATATCTAAATTGAAACGTTTATCCTCATGTCTTCTGTACCTCAATAGGAAAATTAAATTTCTAAGCGAAAAGGTAAATGTGGGGCTATAATACATCAGTCATCGAAAACCAAACCATTTAAGTACTTACTGCGCAATTTCTAAAACCTATTAACATTGACCAAATCTCGTGAATTAATATGTATTTCAGTCTAATATGCTGTGTCATGATAAATCCATGTTCAAAATATTCTGATTATGATAGCTGTTGCTAGCTTATGTTTAAATCAGGTACCGGTGACCAGAGTTACTTAATTTATTTCGTGTAACAGATGTAGGAAAACTGGTGCAGTACGCAACTGAACGGATATTTCCATACCACTTGTTATTATGCAGCTGTTATGTTACGTCATTAGGACTTACCTGAGAAAAAGGGTTTTTCAGAATATAATAATTTTCTTTTGAATTAAATGAAAAGAAAATTACAACTGAAGTATTTTTTTTAATCAAAATTAGGGACTATATTAATAAATAAAAAATACAAATACTACTACAAAGAAGTATGATTATAAAATAGAAATAGATTCTTATTTGGATATATTTTCGCATTCCAATTTTTCGATCCATAAGGAATACCAGTTAGAAAGGTATTTTGAACGAAGTATTGGTGCATGAATAACGCGATTTATTCGACCGAATGCGTTTAAAATTTGTAATTCAATATATTTATTATATTAATATTAAAGTATTTAATATTCTTATACGCGTATCGGTGCATATTAAATACAATTCTATTGAACCAATTTGAAATTCACTTGTACAAAAAGAATTCTTGTTTTTTTTTTAATCTTATTCAGCCAGTTTGAATTCACTTTTACCAAGAGAATTCTTATGATTTTTTTTAACTGTTTCGTTTCAAAATTATTGAGAGCAATACGATCGTTCAAACAGCTGTGTATTACGTGGCTTTGTTGACACCAACACAGAATGCAGTGCAGTAAAGGTGCAATCATGACACCTTTACTTTCCTTCGACCAGTTTATTATCCGCGTGGGAAGAGTGGGTATTGTAGTCTATAGTGCTACCAGTATATCTTGACCTATAGTAATTAGTTATACTTATTTAATACATATGTCATTTTATTTGATGTCTATGATATAATTTGGCTCATGTAACGAATTATTTTTTACACCAATTTTATTTAGTTAATATGTATGTACCCACTGTAATACGGAAAATAAATGTGGTTGTGAACTATGCCATCATTAAAATTACTCATCTTTAGAACAACTTTCTTCCTTAACCTATACATATGAAAGTTTTACCCTTCATCCAATGAAAGTAATACAATGACTTACCTGAAATAAATAAAGTCCGATTGCGATTTGGAATAAGATTCCCGTACTCTTCATATTTCAATATCCTAATTTCAACAATAGTTCTTTAAACCTGTCTTTAACGGACATATACTAAAATAAGAATAAGAAAATCACAATTCTTATCTTCGTACGCAGTATCATCTTTATCCGTCATGTCGCTAGAAAGTCTGTGGCATTTCCTTCAACAGATTCAGTTTATGCACTGAGATACCGCTGTGTGGGTGACGTAGTACGAAACAAAAGGTGTCTGGGCCCGCCTGCAGCCAGTAAATACCTTGCAAACTGCAAGGGATATGCATTGTCTACGAGCTTCCCTTACGGCGGACCACTTAGCTTGGCTGTCTCCACTCCACTATAGTACCTTTATATTATTCATGCATATTTTGGTGCACAAACATTGCTGATATAGGAAATATTCTAAACTTTTAACTTAAGGGCTTATTACACTTGACTAAATTCAGTCGTCTAAATGATTCAGTCACTAAATTCAGTCAAATGTAATCGCATTTAGGAAGGTAGTAGTCATTAAATCATTTAGAAACGTAATTAGACAAACCAATTAGACGATTGAATTTAGTCAAACGTAATAAGGGCTTTAGTCAACATTTTTAAGAAAACAAATGAAAAACAAACTTAGTTACAAGCAAGTTTTATTCGCATGAAGATATTTGTAAAGTAGTCAAATTATATTTGCAAATGTTCTTTTATCTTGTAATGTTATCCGGATGTAAGCCATTAACACAATCTAAGGAGCAATTCTTTCCATTGTTTGGTACTCAGAACGGTAAATCTAGATTTATTGAAAGCAATAGCTACATTTTTATGACGATTGCTTTGCTCAACAGTATAATTTAGTTTCATAACCCATTCTATTCGAACTGCCTACTCGTATATTAGCGTAACTTCTAAAAAAACATGTCGTTAATAAATCGAGGAAATGAGTTAATCAATACCAACATGTTTAATTAACACAGTTAAATTGAACTCAATAGTGTTATGGTTAAAAAAAACCACGACATTCGGTCATTAGGTACCGTTGAAATATCTAGGTGTATCCGACGTATGTACACGGCCAACATTGTATGATGTGTATAATTCTCTTTAGCCGAAACGAGGTCACATCTGACTGTAACATGCGGCGCTAACATTGATCTAAGTGATAAACGAACGCAAATTCACACATCTCATGAGCCACTGCGAACCCGAGAAAATTATGAAATAATGTAATCCCTACGAAACGTTATCTCAATATAATTTGCCTATAGCTTATTTCATAAGTTAATATCCATGTAGAATTTGTTAAAAAAATGTTGTGTGCGTAAAACAGGAGCAAAAAGATATTGCGCCCAACGTGGGGCTCGAACCCACGACCCTGAGATTAAGAGTCTCATGCTCTACCGACTGAGCTAGCCGGGCTTGTGACTGATGTTTAAAATACTGCATTAGTTCTCCAGTGAGTCTTGTAAAGTCGATTTAACAGAATTTTAATTGAATAAATTATTTTCTTGGCACAATTCCAAGAGAAAATGTCTATGACGTAGAGGATTTACATATTGAGTGATATGGTGAACAATAGAAGTGAAAATTAACGTGAGTTATGCTTAAAATTAAATTGTAACTGCGCTGGAGGCCATTGCTATTGACCCAAATATTCATGGCGCTATCTATAGCATCCTATTCACACATCATGTTAACAAAATCTCGTTCGACAGTTTTACGAGTATATAAACATTTTTAATTTACCCGTTCAGAAACGCAATATTGTATGATTATATCATGTTTATATACATATTTTAATTATTTGATTTAATTAAGTTTTTTTTTCGTACACAGAAACAGCCACGTGTTATTTTCTTAAGACTCTCATGAAGCCGTCCAAAAGTATTAACCTCCACCTCTGTAATTCAGAAGTTTATAATGGGATTACGAGCCCCGACTTTAATCGAATATGAGCACGAAGACGGTCATTAAATTATTAGACACAAGGACTAAAAAATCTAGTGAATAGGTACGCTGTTCAATAAAAAACATAAGCAAGTAGTTCATCATTTTTATCTCAGCGGCCTCAAAAAATCTCTGCAGATCAAAAAAGAAAATAATTTCCATCGAATTTTGATTAAAGGTAACCTTTTTCTTTCTTTGGTTTTCCTGCTCATCCACTCTCTGCACATCCATTATGACAGGTTAATCAAAATCTCCTGAGCTTGTCAAAAACCTTTATTGTTCATCTATGCGCACGAATGAGTCTTCAATTTGCATTTGCAACCCGTAAGAGTACCCCCATACTACAGACTAAACCGTCAGCTGACAGCTGGCTGTCAATGTCAACTATTTATTTTTTAAGAAAATCTTAATTCCAATCTGGTCTGAATTCCGATTTGATACTGATCTTTGTTATGTGCTAACTACATATTACCATTCATCTTCATCTAATTTATGAGCCTAAACTGTCGGTCGACAAAAAGTTCTCTAAAGGTAGAGGTGCACCTTTGATAATAATCATCAAGTCAGCTTCTTCATAATTAACGGAATAACACTAATGAAGCGGTATGTTTGACCAACATTAGCATACTTGGAGTTGGTCATCTTTCACGCCATATTCGGTTAAACCTAGATTTCCAGGAAACGCTGATAACCTAGATACAAAATATGTTACAATTTAAATGTATGTTGTATAAATGTGGCTTGTTAGCGCCATTCATTTGATATGACAGCTATCTCATTTCATTCAAGTACTTTGCATTTCTTGTTTAACTTGTCCTAAGTGATTCTTACAACTTTTTGCGGAACTAATTAATTTTTCATCCCACCATCTCGGAAAGAGTAGTTTTACCCTTTGATATCTGAGCGCAAAAGCCGTTTTTATCCTCTAGAGCGGCAAAGTGATTTGAATTTAGAACATCGTGTGCAATACTCCATTTGTGACAATCTTGATAAGACTTTTCAAACAAATACATATTAAAAAAATAAAATACTGCTTAATATATTCAGTAATTTTTATTATTGTTTTTACATAGATTTTTAACCTCGTTTCATTTTTAAACTGAGTTTTCAAATAAATGAACTTTAATAGGTACTTCTTTTTTAATTTGATACTCATATGTGCGCGCCATTTTATTTTTTTGCATTTAGTAATTTCCTCGATGAGGTGGGATGAAAAGTTACGTGTTGCACTCGAGTGCAAAGATTTTTCACCTTGTGCTCTTTTGATTCCCTCGCTATCGCTCAGGATTCTAATTATTGAAACACTCGCTACGCTCGTGTTTCAATTTTAGAATCCTTCGCTTGCTCGGTCATCAAAATTGAGCCCGCGGTTAAAAAGCAACTTTGCACTCTTGTATAACAAATAACTATTATTTACTAGTACCAAAACAATAAATAAAAATTCTAACTGTAATAGAAAGTAAATAGTAGCACAATAATGTATCCGTGGTTTTAAATTAAACACAGTGAATAAGAAGTTCTTTTTTAAATTTTAATACATGTAAGTCACTCTTTTAGATTGCAGAACGATAAGTTCCACGAATTATACTCATTATAACTAAGTAGACGTTAATCCTCAATTTATAACGGCCTCGATAAATAATGCAATATGTTAAAATAATATGCCATATAAAATTATTATTCCTTTACTTTAAGACACAATAATTTATCATTCCTATGTCTTTAAAAAACAATTACTTAATGTTTTAAAATATTAAGTAATAACAAGTTTAAGTAATAGAACAAAATCGTTGTTACAAAAATACATCATAGAATGGTAAGATTCTCAATAGTCTCTTGTTAAACGCTCGCAAGATAACACGAGCAGATAAGACGACCGAAAATTGATAACGATGACATAAGACTCCAGCCATTATCTACTGCAAGGTGCAGTAAACACAACTGTACCAATAGCTCGATAAAGAAATATCTTTCCCTCTTTATTATCTGACAAAACATATACTTACTTCCGTCAACAAAATTCATATGTTCAGCCATACGGCAGAAAGCACAATGCAAATAAAACGATTCCAATAAATATACCATGCATTATCTTCTCAATGTAAAGCTTGTTATATTTAAACTTGAGGAAGTGCATGACTTTCACAAATTCATTCAAATTGTTCAGTGCAGTGCGATCTGGGAGCCTGCCGAATGGCATGTGCTGACCGGAAACCGCATCTCCGAGATATATTTAGATCCAAAGAGGACGGACATACAAAAATACTACCGAAACAAACCAGTTAGAGAGGGACAGACGTATTTCAGTTGTTCAGTTGCTGAGTGCTGAACTATTTACATGTGAATCGTTCATAATTAGGTTATGCATACGATGTTGATAGAATCCTATCATTGCCAACAAAATAAAATATTAGTCAATAATTATTCGGAGCTTATAAAGTATCAATTAAAATGAAGTAATCAATATTAAAATAAAATGAAATAATTGATATCAAGATCTTGAAATCAACTGAAGAGAAACCTGAAATATTGCTTCAAAAGCAACAGGTGAAGTTGAAACAATGTATTCTTCAGTTGCGTCGCTTGTATAAACTTAACACTGAATAAATAAATATTGCTAATGAAGATTCTTATGATAAGGAAGTACAGCCGCTCGACTGACTTGGCATAAATCAAGATCGAACGATAACACGCTCATGCAAAAATACGAATCCTAATTTCTATTCAGGACGAGTCGCCGTTCGAAAAATTAACAATGTAAATTGTAACAATTAATTGAGAGTATGTTTGAGCAGTGTGCTACCAACTATTCACAGATTCGTCAATTAGTATTCATTGCTTGTTCACCGCCGACTCCCAGGTGAATCCGGACACTATTCAGCGCAATGTTCCGGTGAGTCACTCTGCATCCGTCCAAATTCACCCATTCACAAACCATTTTAAACTCTATTGTAATCAAATAAGCTTCAATCCATATGCAAATAATAATTGTGTTAGTAATTTAACTCTATACCGCTTTCCCATTGTTATTCTAAATGTGTTTCAGTATCGTATTTTTAGACTATTCTTTTAACTTTATAACTATGACGTTTGACGTATCGTTGACCCATATTTTGTTTAGTATCTACAAAATAGTTTAGTGCCACCTTTGAATGGAAGATCCCATATTTGAAAAAGTTTGATATGTTCTTGTTGAACTATGAAATTTTTGTTCAAGGGTGTTTTTTGTTTTCCACTGAATTACTCATTCGCGTGCGACTTCAAATTTTGTTGGCTTTAATAACAATTGTTCAGCTTCTTAGAATCAGCGCATTTAATTTGTCAGTCTGCTAAAGTTTGCCAGCGATAATGATAAAATTTTGTTTGAGATTCAATGAGTAACCTTACAGTTCATATTAGTTTTCTTTGTAAAATATGATTGACTGAGGCTGGCTTCATGTTATTTTTGTCAATCTGATTAAAAAGCAATCTGATTAAATGTATAAATACTTCCAAACTCAAATATCAGTTTATTGCTTCCGCTGCTTATTTCCTTTCACAATACGAGAATGTTTTATAGAATTTTGATTTTGACGTTTTATTTGGAGCGAAATCAAGTTTATTTTCCTGTATATTCACTAGAACATTTCACGCATTCTCCTTATGTCACAACGCTCATCAGGTTTCACTAGAACTATGTACAGCTGACCGAAGAGCTTACCACTTCTCATCAAGCTTTACGCCAAAAAGGTCTGAAAGGCTTTGGGAGAAGGATTATTTCGGCGTGCATTGTTATGAAGGCCTGTCGCTTGTGTGACCAAGTGTACTCTTGTCGTAGTTGCTTTGTAACCTTAAAAGTGCATACTGCATTCTCGTTAACCGCCGTTTTTATATGGTCAAGTTTATTTCTTGGGCCTGTTACGTGTCTCCCTTGCTTTATACCCGATTGTTACTTTTAATGTTCTCCTTAGTCACATTGTGCTACAACAAATAGAATTACTTTCCTGTTCAGTTCTTGATAGTACAAGATATAGCGCTTTTAGAACGTAAACAGATTTGTTCTAATTATGTCATGATAATTAGTTTAAAATGTGGGTTTTAATAAAACAGAAGCGATATAGCAAAGAAGTAACCGTACATAAATAAGATGAGTAAAACCACGGGTGAAACAAATTACAAACACAATAATAATTTGGCAGGTATCCAAAATTGCCATTGATTTTGAATAAGCTAATGTTCTCTATACCTAATAGTAGGTACAGAATCGGCCTATATGAAAGTAAAATATAAATAAATGTTATATTCTCCTTTTTGGCTCTAAACTTTAGTTCAAGATTTACAATCCCCGCTGAGGTGTTTGCCCTCCGTTAATAGTCGATTTAATCACAGAACTTTGCGCCGTGTGACAAAAGAAAAAAGTTTAAAGTCTAGAATATATCTTTATTGGCGTTATAAATGCCAGCAACGCAGGTTATTCTACTATTAGAGTTAGACAAGTTTTACATGGCGACCTTTTATCGCTTTCCATTCTTTTCTCGCCCGTTCTGGTAAGCCGTATTTTTTAAACAATCGTTATATGCTTTCCGATAAGGGGAATAGGTAGGAATATCTTTTTTTTGTTGGGATATCATCAAATGACCCCCTGTGAGTGCAGCTTGAGAGAGAGTTAGATGCTTTCTGACTGAAATCCACCATGTTCCTTCTGCACTCTGTCTATCTTCTGAACTCTTCTTATTCTCTTTCGGATAATCCCGCAGCCCCAGCAGGCTGCGGCCATACATGGCCCCTAACTCATCATCATCTCCCGAGCCTTTTCCCAACTATGTTGGGGTCGGCTTCCAGTCTAACCGGATTCAGCTGAGCATCAGTGTTTATATGGCCCCTAACTAAGTCATCAATTTAGTTTCTTTTAATAAAATAAAATTTATTTCTTCCTAATCAAAACACTCAACAATATATTATAGCAACTGTACACTTTCTCACATCAGTTAACTCATATGGAGGAAATGGTGCCTAAACGCGGTTAGTCTCAATATCTTTTATCGATTGGCCGCTTCCGCTTGTACACTGTATAGCGTCGTCCCCTACGTGACTAGAGTTCACATGCAAACGAGCTTTTTGCATAATTTATTAATACCTGTGTGAAGTGACCATATAATTTATTATTTACACGCTGCCTATAAAGTGTTTAAGTAATTGAGCGACGTTTTAAGCGCACCTAGGTTGAGTTGTTTGAACAAAGTCTTTGTAATAGGCACTTAAAGTCAATGTGATTGCTTAATTTTAAGCAAAGTCTAGTACGAGCGTAAATAAATATCGTAATGATAAATCTATTACGCTCCAATTACAACTCTAAATTGACCTTTAATTAGGTTAACTCTGCACTAATTTAGATACGTTTAGAAGTCCATTTGAAGATGCGTTCGCTTCCGGCTCAGTAATATTTCTGTCGATTGACGCCTGCCGTATGCATAGTTCATAGCTATGCGGAGTCAATACAGTTTAAATACAAATATGTATTAATGCACGCAGACAGTGAGGGCGGCCGGCGCACGGGCGGCCGGCGCGTGCGCAGCCTAATATTAACTCTAGCTGCGTACACAGTGCATAAGCGATAGCGATTCTATTGGCTGTTAATACCAAAATAGAACTTGTTTTATCGTACCAAATACTACTATTATGGTAGATATACAACGACATATCATTTAGGATAACGATTGAGCACTGTTTTACCGAAAGAATATTACAATATTCCTCTCAATTACCAAACGTTCGGAATTTGCACTATCCTGCACACACAAGCTTCTATTTGTCTCCCAAGAATGCTGGTCGCCCATGCGCTAAGTCTGCAGTCTTAGGCTATGTTTAGCCAGACGCAGCGAGGGGGGCTACCTGTGCCTGCCGAACTATAAATGTGCCCACTTTCACTGCTCGCGAGGGCGTGACCCGTCCACAGCTGATGTATTGGCGAATGGGAGCAACAGAGCAACAGATCTCGGATCTAGCAATAAACATGATAGCTAAATGCTTAACAACGATATCAATTATATTTGTGTTCTGTTCTGTTCCAGTACAGGATTTAATTATAGTTATGGTCAATTTTATGTTAGGGTGATAGTTCTATGTGATATATGATTATTGCATAGTCAATGGATTACCCTTAGTAAAATATTGTTAGGTTGGTATAAGTTTTGTGTTAGTCGTCTGTATAATAGATATCTTTATTAGTTTAAAAATTGATGCAACGCTGAAAGAAAGATTATATACGTGGTATTTTTAAGTTTACAAGCTGCTGAACGATTAAGTTCAATGCTACAAACAGTAACTAACAAAATCATTAACTAACATGTTCACAAAAACAAACAGTTAAATGAAATTCTCTAAAATACAGTTCCGCAATTTAGTTCCCTTCATAGAACATTAAAAGTTGTTTGTTTACATAAGTCGAAAGCTCGTGCCATATTGCAGTAACTACCAATGAAATATGTACCTAACTAGTGAACCAGTGATTAACACATTGGTATACAGTGTACCGTCTGAGAAAACAGGAAGCACTAACGTAAAACTAGATCATCTTCTGGCATTCTGGTTTTCTTAACAATGTACACGATCAAATATAATATAGACCAGAAATAATTTTAATACATTTTGAGAGTATTTGTTGGTTTAGTCGAGCTTTGATGTGCTTTCAAGTTTTCATTGTTTCTATGCGTGTAAAACAATAGAAATAAATAGGTTCAAATCACACTAATAACGCATTGTTTATGCTATCGAAATCAGGCCGGTACGGTTGATGATTCAGTAGCGCAATCTTATGGGATGGTTTCAAAATGAAACTTAACATAAAATGAAGTTATTACATAAACATAGAAAGTGTTGGGTGAGGTTGGGACGCATATCCAAGGGGTAGGGAACCCACACAATATTTTCCGTATAAGCAAGGCGGAAGCGTCCCTCCATGGCACGTCATTAATTCACTTTCATCGAACGCTTTTATGACAGCAGTTTGTAGAGCATATCGGTTAGAGCTGTATTTGTAAAGGTCGGCGGTACCCCACGCCCTTATAAATAGGTAGACGCCCGTGGGGGCTGTAAAAATGCGCCAACGACCCCCCAGTAATATATCAAGATATCGGATTCCGTACGTGCCCACTTCCTGAAAAGATAGTGCAAGAAAAGAAGGTATTTTTAATTATCTACGTACATTATCTCGCAGTAGTCTACGTTTACCGACCCGATAGAATGCTGGTTCCTTTATCTCCGTAGTTTACGCGTTTCTGTTATTTGTATTCACACGGACACGGACAACGAAAGAATTGCATTTGTATAATGTTTGCCAAGCGTTTGCATTACCTACAGGTTGCACAGCATTTCCATTTACTTGAAGTAGAAACTCGTGATTTAAAATGTAAAACGGGTTAACTTTCATTGCGTTGTAAATACTTTTTATAATTATTTTCTATGGGCCTTGGGTTGTGAAAGGATAAAATAAGGATGGATATGAAATTATAAATGTATTCATCATCACGTACAGACGGCACGCAATATTCATAGTCGAGCCAAAGCTTAATGAATGCTACATACGAGTATTCGGTCTGTTTTCTGAAATGAGATTTCCAGTACTCTCACTGTGAGCCAAATACTCTTGTTATGTTTTGTTGGTCCGGGTCCAAAGTAATTTAATCCGACCTTTCAAAAGCCGTATCACATTAACTTTTCACTAGATTACATTATTACGTTCCTTCCTCAACAATTGTGGCTGAAAGGTAAAAGAAAGAAAAGTTAGATTGCAATATTTATTGAAGTGTTTTACGAAGAGGCGATGAATGAGACGGTTACCTAGAGTTGTTAATGAATCGTAATAACCGATGTTCGTGCCAGTACATGAATATTATTCAATGGAGATGCCAACAATACTCCATGGCGGGAAGCGCAATCGATTGCCGGGGTCAACGGCACGGAACTGACCTTTGAGCCAGCTGATCGAACGTTACTTGTTATTCGTAAAAATATATTTTTTAATCAAAAGTGAATAAATTGAGATTTTAAACTAATTAAATCAAATTAAAAATAGACAGTAATTTGTAAATTGTTTCTGCATGTAGGTAATAAATATCGTGATAAAAATGTGAAAAAAGTCGTATGTGCATATCGGATAACCCAAGCTGTGTCACTGAAAAGTGAAAACAGATGTTATTGTCGCGTTTCGCGAAGTACTCGCACACAACACGCTCACTCAATTTCAAATGTTCACTTATTTCATTTCAGTGAAGAAACGCGTTGTTTTATGTCTGAACAAGATGTTGAAACTGTGACAGATGTCAGTTATATACAGCTCTCTTAAATTAGCCGCCCAAATGATGAAGCAAGAACGTACTCTATTTTTACTGCTGTATGCAAATAAATGCGTCCCACGTATTTTAATCTTGAAAATCGTCTAAAATAGTACCAAAAATAGATGAAGAAAGTGCAAATAACTGCTTAATTTAAAAGCTCAAAAACTACATAGTCATAACACGCATATATTAAAGTACGGGTGAGTCACCTCGAGCGAAATCGCGTGGCGTCTCTTGTTTACTAATAAATCGTTCTGTGTCCCTGACACTGAGGAAAAGCAGTTAATGTCATAGGAAGGGGGCTCGAAAGAATTAAATGCAATGCTTTGGCTGGTCGCCAGTGACGCGGAAAATGAACTATCGAGTGGTCCTTTTGTTGTCATCCCAACCGACTGAACAAGCTTATTTGGCTCATTATTTAGCTAACATTTATTGTCAGTAATTGCGGCTGTGAATAAACTGTCAAACCCCTAATTCATGTAAGGCTCGGATTCAATGAGATTTGAGGGTTTAATTAACAATATCCTTTGCTGAAGTGGATAATAGAATTGACTGAGTATGAGTATGTGAGTACAATTGAATGAATGTTAGTTGGTGATCGATAAGTATTGTTAAATGATAGTTTAAAAAGAAACACACATTTGTAGGTACTTATTTATCAATTCGCGGAATCAATCATGTCATCCCGTCATTTAAGGTGCGCTTGCTCACATAATTCAGAAAATGACTTCTTAACACTTATTTGCAAGCTATGAGCCAACTATAAAGTGGCAGTACAAAGTTCAGTGGCTAGGTACTCTAACATTATCTATACACGTAAGTACGTCTTACGAGCTCGATAAAAGGTAATGGAGTAACTATGATTCATCTTAAAGAGGTACTGTTACATAAAATGTGGGTCGATGAAAGTTCATGTCTGTGATTTATCGCTTTTTTATATCAAACATTATGCATTCAATGTTATTATATAGTAATTGAGGATGTAAATATTTATACGTTTATAAACGGATAAGAGTTCTCTGTTGAAAATGAATAAAATTGCGATGTTTCCGGCATTGATAGTGTTATACGGTTAGGCCTATTAGCTTGCATTGATGTTACTTTCTCAAAAAAAACCCCCGACCCAAAAAAAGTACGCAATAATTATGACAAAAGGTTAAAAACGCTAAACCCTATAAAAAGCAAAAAATAACTTTTAACACTACGAAAACTAAATTTTGTCGTGTCGGGGGACCGCTCTAATTCATTACTTTAGATACGTTTTTTTTTTAAACGAATGTTGTAATTAGGTAGGTATCATTTGATTTATTTAAGTATTTATGAAGGTAAAAAGCGGTCCCCCGACACGTCAAAATTTAGTTTTCGTAGTGTTAAAAGTTATTTTTTGCTTTTTATAGGGTTTAGCGTTTTTAACCTTTTGTCATAATTATTGCGTACTTTTTTTGGGTCGGGGGTTTTTTTAAATTTATAATTTAATTTTATTTAATGCTTTTTAAAGGAGCTCCTTAATTTTTCCTTCTTTCATTTAATTTATTTTATCTTAAGATGGGGTCGCTGTATGCGATCTCGGCCAAAGGAAGCTGTTTAACAATCCTCATGACAAAGTGGCTTTGGGAGAATTGCACAGATTGAGAAACAGTAAAGATTAATCTTTGGAAATTCTAGATTTTCAGCAAAAATATAAATCGGTTTATCCGTTTCATTCCGGCATTCCAGGGTTTCATCCGCGACATCCCATTTCCAGCATCAGGTTCTCGTCAATTAGAAACATGAAGAGAACTCGTCAAGACAAATTCAACGAGCCCAAACTCGATGGGTTTACTAAAAGGCAGTTCAGGGTTACGTCTCCTACCTTCGTGCCAACGGCGGATCCAGGGGGTAGGTCACAAGGTCATGACCCCCCCCTGGGCCAGGTTCAAGACCTAAGACGACCAATAATTGAAATGGTTAAACACGATGTTTTATGTTTTTGTTATAAGTATAAGATAATTTTTATTCCGAGTGAATAGGTAGATACCTACATAGTTAAAGGTAGACTAGTTTTGCTGAAGAATCCGTGCTCGCAACGCTCGCTCTCTATTCTTTATTTACTCTTTATCAGTACCCAAAAGGAGGAAACGGGACCCTTTTACTAAGAATGCGTGTCCGGGTTGTCTACATTAAGTGCTGTATCTCATGCAGGGCCGTCTTAACCTATGGTGTAGGGTATGCGAATAACCTGGACGCCTTGATATCAGGGGCGTCGCGGGACGCCCCACCACCTGGAAATTACGAAAAAATTACACCCGTTCAATAAGGAAGTTCCACATTGTATCATGATACTGACAAAAGTCGCCTTCGCTTTGTTGGATTGATTATTTTTAACTTTTAACATCCTCAAACTAAGTGAAAAAATTCTAGCTCGCTACGCTCGCGAGTAAATGACTACCTATGTCTGTGCTGTATTTCTGATAGTTTATTATTTTTATTGACGCACCGAATCAACGAACGCGATTGGCACTGGCTCTAATCACGGTTCCTTTTTATTTTTACGTAATTCCCAGTCTGATTTGTGAGTCTTCAAAAATAATGTTAAAAAGTTCGCGCTCGCTGCGCTCGCGGCTACTTGTTGCTTTACAATGTACTTAATCAGGTGCTTTTGTGTCGTAGGCTCAAAAAATTTCGCTCAAAAGATTATATATACCTTGCCTTGAAAGCTTCATAAGTCAAATATAGCAAAAAATATATTAATGGAGTCCTCAAAAACAAAACAATTTGCGCTTCCGACTGCTTGTTACTTTACAGCGCTTTTTAAAACTTATGAACTTTTTGTGTCCCAAAATTAAAAAAATTGCCTGTTCGCGCTAATTTTTACAATAACGTTGTCCTGTTTTTAGTTTTTTAAGTCCTTTACCTACCAAAAAAGTGACTTTTGTTCGAACGTTCTTATTTATATTCCTTGTAAAGTACTTCGATCAATATGTACTACTCAACATCTTTCAATAGATACATAGGTGTCGCTTGGGTGATGATTGCACTCAGGCGCTACATGAGCTAGAGACGGCCCTGATCTCATGAACCCTTACCAATAGTAAGACAATGTTTTACTGTTGCTGCAATAAAAAACGTACGCACCCTTTTCTGCGTACACAATACTTTTCAAACGTTTAGTCTCCAACCTGAAAAAATTCTCGCGCTTGCTGTGATCGCGCTTTCTTGTATTTGTGCTGTATATTTGTTATACAGCAAGAAAGTGTTTTTATCTACTTTTAGTCCTCGAACTGAATAAAAAGGACAATGCTCAAAAAAAAGCCAAGCCCGGCGCAAACGAAAAGTAACTCAAATTCTAGGTAATAATAAGTAATGAAATACTGCATAGGAGGCATCATCGAAATCAATGGCTAAATGTATGAAATTGCTATTTGATTTTTTAAAGGGGTAACATGAGCAGCTGGGGCCTATAGTTTAATTAAAGTGCTATCTGAAAGAACAAACAAGTAATATGGCAAGTAATAAGCTTCTCCAAAAAGATAAATCAATACCGAAGTACAGGCTGCAGCGCCCACGTCATCGCGTCATTAGCGTTTTACATTACTTAGGGTGGGCTAGACATGAGGAACAGTTCGCGCATCCCGCAACATTTTTGGATCTCGTCGTGTTAGAAATAAAGAATCGATGACTTTTAAGCGTTATTATTAAAATGAAAAGTACATTCATATCC
This sequence comes from Helicoverpa zea x Helicoverpa armigera, assembly GCA_033682625.1. NCBI lineage: Eukaryota > Metazoa > Arthropoda > Insecta > Lepidoptera > Noctuidae > Helicoverpa > Helicoverpa zea x Helicoverpa armigera. The sequence continues at coordinate 1,905,240 of JAWIIS010000029.1, forward strand.
TGTTTTAGTTCTATCATCCTATTATCTTGTAAAAGTAGGTAGAATAGTGGAGAAGTTGCTATAAACATGTCATTATGTACACTCTTAAACCACAACTGTATCTGTTTGCTGTTCCTTTTACTAATACATTATGTTACCTCTAAAATCTTGAGTAGCAATGTACCGCAGATGTTAAAATTCGAATAGCAATTTCACACATATAGCCACTGATTTCGATAATGCCCCCTATGTAATATTTAATTACTTATTTTTACCTATATTTTGAGTTACATTTCTTTTGCGCCGGGCCTGGGTTTTTTTCTCATACTTCATGAGCATTGTCCTTTTCGCGCTCGCTTCGCTCGCGCTTTTTTCAATTTCGCGTCTGTGATTATGTCCAAGAAATCGCGTTCGCTTAGCTCGGACCATTTTCTACATAAAAACACTTTTTTAACCTTAGTCCTCGAGCTGAACAAAATTTTTCGCGCTCGCTTCGCTCGCGCTTTTTTGTTTGTCACGTGTGTGTGGTATTAATACGAGAAATTGCGCTCACTCTGCTCGGGCCATTTTCTATAAGAAAACACTTTTCTTAACATTCGTAAAAATTCCGAGCTCGGTACGATCGCGCTTATTGTATTTATACTACTACTTTTAATATTAAAAGAAGCATACGCTACAATATAAAATTTTTGTGACTTGACCACGACTGTGTGACCCCCCCCTGGCGCCGAAGCTGGATCCGCCCTTGCTTCGTGCCCTAACAGCAGACCAGCTCAGTGGTTCCAAAAGACATTAGTGTTTCAAATTTCAGATCCCACATATACTTGCAAGTAAACTGAGCGTGTAACATTGCTATCACATCTAGGATACGAGCTGATGACCTTGAAGACCTGAACCGATTTCCACCAAACATAGCTAAGAACACTCCCGACTGACATACCTTTTAAACAAAAAAAACCGCATTACAATCGGATCATCCGTTTGGGAGCTACGATGCCACATACACACACACACACACACACACACACACACACACACACACACACAGACACGTCAAACTTATAACACCCCGTCGATTTTGCGTCGGGGGTTAAAAACCAAACCGGCCTTTTGTATGTTAAATGAAAAACAATTGTTGTAGCGACCGCTATGTACAATAGTTTATGTCAAGTTTAAGATATGGGGATACTAACATATAAAGTACTTCATAGTTATTTGATTATTAAGTTAACTCTTATAAAATTATAAATTTAAAAAAACCCCCGACCCAAAAAAAGTACGCAATAATTATGACAAAAGGTTAAAAACGCTAAACCCTATAAAAAGCAAAAAATAACTTTTAACACTACGAAAACTAAATTTTGTCGTGTCGGGGGACCGCTCTAATTCATTACTTTAGATACGTTTTTTTTTTAAACGAATGTTGTAATTAGGTAGGTATCATTTGATTTATTTAAGTATTTATGAAGGTAAAAAGCGGTCCCCCGACACGTCAAAATTTAGTTTTCGTAGTGTTAAAAGTTATTTTTTGCTTTTTATAGGGTTTAGCGTTTTTAACCTTTTGTCATAATTATTGCGTACTTTTTTTGGGTCGGGGGTTTTTTTAAATTTATAATTTAATTTTATTTAATGCTTTTTAAAGGAGCTCCTTAATTTTTCCTTCTTTCATTTAATTTATTTTATCTTAAGATGGGGTCGCTGTATGCGATCTCGGCCAAAGGAAGCTGTTTAACAATCCTCATGACAAAGTGGCTTTGGGAGAATTGCACAGATTGAGAAACAGTAAAGATTAATCTTTGGAAATTCTAGATTTTCAGCAAAAATATAAATCGGTTTATCCGTTTCATTCCGGCATTCCAGGGTTTCATCCGCGACATCCCATTTCCAGCATCAGGTTCTCGTCAATTAGAAACATGAAGAGAACTCGTCAAGACAAATTCAACGAGCCCAAACTCGATGGGTTTACTAAAAGGCAGTTCAGGGTTACGTCTCCTACCTTCGTGCCCTAACAGCAGACCAGCTCAGTGGTTCCAAAAGACATTAGTGTTTCAAATTTCAGATCCCACATATACTTGCAAGTAAACTGAGCGTGTAACATTGCTATCACATCTAGGATACGAGCTGATGACCTTGAAGACCTGAACCGATTTCCACCAAACATAGCTAAGAACACTCCCGACTGACATACCTTTTAAACAAAAAAAACCGCATTACAATCGGATCATCCGTTTGGGAGCTACGATGCCACATACACACACACACACACACACACACACACACACACACACACACACACACACACACAGACACGTCAAACTTATAACACCCCGTCGTTTTTGCGTCGGGGGTTAAAAACGTCTGTCTACCATGTTTAACAGCTTGACTCCACATTTATTGCTTTGTCTGATAGCAAGCGATTATCATATCTTGCCTAATCTAATGCAGTTAGTTTCCGCATGGCCACGTAAAGACAAATGGTTAGCCAGTTGCGAAAAGTTGCCTGAATCAGAAACGACTGTTGATATCGACCAATAAAACTTGAACACAGATTTATTCTTATTTTGTGAGCATTTGATTTCATATTGAGAACTATTTCATTTCGATTTCGAACAGTATTTTGAATTCAATTGTTTTATTTTTTTATTTTTATATCAGCTTTTATTTAACGGCATCTTGCTCAGAAAACAATTGGAACGTTACATGCCCCAGTCTAAATGTATCTGTGGCAGAAATAAACCAGTAGTGTGAATCAGGCCTCAGACTGCCATTCGTTTGTTTTAGGGATGATTGATGCAAACAAATATCGATACTCTGATGAGTTTTCGAGATGTATGGTTTACATAGGTACGTAGACACAGCTGGTCGGTCATTGACCCGGTTTACCACTATAGACAGCTGTTGTTCGTTAAGGATATTTTGGAGTATGCAGTTATTCCTAAAAGCAAGTCATGACCTTTATTTAACTCCAAATTGCACGCAAAAAAAACTAGAAACGTCTATAAATATGTGTCTTATAAATGCTACCTAACCCTAATTACGTACACAGGTTCTATAACTTACCTTATTCCATCATAAGTTTTGTAATTTCGTTATCAATTAAACGCAGCTCAACCCACAGTAACCCACATTTGCGTACGCCTTCCTCCTCCGCTCTCAACTGACTCCATCTTACGTAATAATACAAAGCAGGGTTGTCAAACGTTATTCATGACGACGAACGCATAAGTGGCTGTTGTTTAACAAAGTCATCGATCACGGAACTGATGATAGCAGCCGAATCAATGGCGACATTGGGCGTCGCACGGAGAAGTAGCGAATGGAGTGCTAATGTGCGTAAAAGTGTTCTTGACATCTCGCCTAAACAAACATAGTATGTTAACGGATTACTTTGTAGATTTCAAAACAGTTTAATGAGTAATGAATGTTTTTTTTATATTTTAAAATACGTTCTGGATAGCTGTAAATACCTGTTGATAAAGTTACATATGAAATGATTGTAATTCTTATATCCAAAACAATATATTTGCGTATAATAAATAAATCAAAACTATTACAATCCTTCTCCGTGTGAGTGGAGGCCTGTGCCTAGCAGTGGGACGATAAAAAGGCTGTAACAGACAGATTACAATACTGCAGCAATCGCAACAACCCTCTAGCAGAGAACTCCAGAGTTCAGACTTAATTGCCCATTTTTTGGCAGTGCAGACCAACATTGGCACTCCATTCGTTCACTCCTCCATACAAACACATTCATTTCACTGCGATAGGTGAACGACTGCTTTATTAAGTTGACATTACGTTATTTAATCGATCCGCACAATTCTGAAACAGAACATAATGATGCGCAGAATTAATTTTAATTTCAGTCATCAGCGTCAAGCGTCACGTCCACTGACGATATTGTTTGTCACTCAAATCATTCCCAGTAGGATAAATGACCTGTAATTTAATGTAGATATAAGGTTCGTTGTAGATACGATCAGCACAGATTTGACGATGACCGAAATGTTTGTTTTCTAATATGCATTCTAAAATTGTAACTGTGTGTGTGTGAATTGCTAGGGGACGCTTCCCCTACCAATCTGTGAGAGTCAAAGAAAAATAAAGAATAAATTCTTATTTGTATGAAGTGTTACCTTACACTGAGATCTTCTGAAGAAATCAAAACACACGAATAAAATATTTATTTACAAACGAAGCTCTTGTAGTGCCGTATATCAAGTGCAGCTCTGTACTCAGTTTAATATCACTGTAATATTTCCCCGTGGAAGGTTTTATTGCGCGAATCAAGTACACACATTGGACTTTATTAAGGATATTAAGGATAATTTGATCAGTGCTTCGTGTGTAACGTTTACTACCGTTTTATTGGGCGAAGTGGGCACGTGTGCCTGAAGTTAATCATAACTGGCGCCGGCTTTGCCGAACAGATCTGTCTTGACCTGATCTGTATGACATACATAATGTGTTTCAATACATTCTCCCTCTAAACGGTTCACGGCTTACAATGATAAACATAAATACTGTTTGTGCAGTTGAGAAACAGAGATGATGAACACATTTCTCCAATAATTAAAAATAAGCAAATTTATAATTTATCAAATAATGTAAGTTATTTAATTTTGTTTAGTAAGTGATTATTAATGTGATTTTCTTGTTTGTTTTGTTTTTTATAAAATTTTGTTATACTGTCATACTTATTTATATTTAACTAGCTTTTGCCCGCAACTTCGTTCGCGTGGAATAGTGACTACCAGCAGATTTTTGATTTGACCAATAGATGGCGCTGTATGTCCGGAATATTTTTTTTTTTTTTTTTTTGTAATAAAAACTATCCTATGTCCTTTCTCAAGTTTCAAACTATGTCTGTACCAAATTTCACACAAATCGGTTCAGTAGTTTAGGCGTGAAGAAAAGACAGACAGATAGACAGACGGAAAGACAGACAGACAGACAGACGGACAGAGTTACTTTCGCATTTATAATATTAGTTTGGATTGTCTCGTTTGCACTGTAAGTGAAATTCAAATATTATATGTATTTTTGTCTTGTATTTAATTAATGTTGTTGGCCGATACAATGCATGTGGTGTTAGCCTGTTAGTAATTGTTGCACTTATTTAATTGTTCGTCATTGTTATTGTTATGTTTATGAATTGGTGTAAACAATTGTTGGCTAACCTCAATAAATAAATAAATAAACACATTATGGTCATGTACCTCATTTTTTCTGGAAACAAAAGCAGAGCGATGCTATAGAAATAGTATCCCCATTAATTAATTAAATAGTCCAATTTTAACTTCATAATGTTAGGCTCGTTTACATACATAATTTATCTTGCAGATAGTGCGTACCCAAAAGTTATGAAACACGCCTTCAGCTACAGAAATATTATTCCAATAACTACGGAGTGTAATTAAAACAATTTCGAGTGCGTATGCACGTACAGACAAAACGCTTTTACGAAAACCTATGAATATTTTATGATTTCGCAACACAAATATTGTATCTCTGTATTTATGTGTGCAATAAAGAATAAAGTAAAGTTTCTGAAAAACAATCAGCCAAGCTGACATTCAGTTGAAATTTAAATTACAATATAATATGGTATGTAGTGAAATATTAAAATTGGGATACGCTTTGCGCCGTGAATAATATATCGCAATGTGGCTTTTGACATAATATTGCAGAATAAAGCTCAAGGGACGCCAAGTCGAATCCCAGTTACTCATAATTTAATAATGCATATTGCTATAAAATTTGATATTGTCTTCATAAAGCTGTGACTCAGTTTTATTGGGATGTTGATATTTTTATTGTCATGCATTGATTTTCGTGCAATGGTCTCTTTCTGTAGCTTTAACTTTGTTTATACAAAAGATATTCGAGTATCATTCAGGTTCCTTAAAGTTATTTTTTTATTCAAAATAATTGATTTTAGATATTTGCTTATAAAGTGCTGAAAAAGTAAAATACTGAACACCGAAATAACGCAGCGATGTTCACCCGTCACTCCATTTATATCACCTATGAACATAGTGTCATCAAAACGTCATACAAATTGACAAGGGCCACTAAAATCTGCGCTACGATATTTATATCACAAAATATATCTCAATAATATCATAAAATGTCATAGGCTTCTAATGACTGACGTTCGGGGCAAAAGACCTAAATATTTTTGCAAAACAAAATAATATACGTACAATTGAGATAGGTCAAAGGGAACGTCTGACATAGACGATGTTAATTCAATGAAGAAATTGTTCAAATTCTAATTCGAACTAATATTTATTTGAAATCGTTATTTGAATAGCTCGGGTGATAGTGCAAATGTCAATTAAGAATATTTTAACAGAATATATCTTTTTTAGAAGTCGCAAAGGTGAATGGATCGAGGTTTATTAATAACTATAAAATATGGACTAAGTAATAGGCCTTTCTGCGTAAAACCTGTGCGTCATTTTGTCCGTCTAGAACATCCTCTTCCTTTAAATGCTTAAAAAAGAATGCATCATGAATATCACATAAAATGCGAATCATTTTTTTGGGGCACGTCACACAAAAAAGGTTTGTCTGTTCAATAATGATTCTAAACACGTGTCTTTTACTACCGCCGGCGCCTGCAGTTAGCTTAGTACCAAGTAGCTGCTGTTCCGAAATACCTGTTCCATGAATCACTGTTATTGTCACTGTTATATTGGAACTGTTTTACGAACTGACGTTTCATTTTAGTTGCACTAATAATGGTTTTGTTGTAAATGAGAATTGTTTGAATTCTTGAACTGGAATTACTGTTGCAGATCTGCTTTAATTTCGTCGAGTGTTATTTTTATGCGGACCGCTTTGTAGTTAATCGCTAATATGTAGATTGTATATTTTTGGCAGTTTTATGATTAAAAAATCGTGTCTCATTTTCCGCTATACGCCCATTGAGCTTGTTTATCTAAACGAACCGCATTCGTATCAATAAACTATAAATTGCACTTTCAATGTAATTGAAACCGCAGGATGTATCCTATCACATCCATTGAGGAGCTTTTCTGAACTTGCCACGGAAACTCAAAAACACAAATATATTTTACGCTTTATGGTGTTGTCATTAAAGCTCATAATGGAGTGACACTGACCCAGAGTCGAGTAGCAATGACCTTACAAGTCATTATTATATTGAATGGACAGACGGAGTAGGGTTAAAGGCCGTTATTAGAGACTATTATGTTAATTTGAATCATAATACTAGTAATAAATAAATACACAAAACATTTATGTAATTATAATGTCCTGTATAACTTAAACAACATAATTCTAAACTAGTTATAACACTGACACATTAATGTAGTTATAAACATAGGGTGAATGTTTGATTAAATAAATACCAGTTTCGAGTAGTTTACAAATATAATTTTAACTATAAATACCACTTACTTTACGTCTTTAATTAAAATAACTATAATTTGAAACACAAAACTTATTTATAATGTGTAATTCTATTCACTAAATCCAATTAAAGTTAGTGCATTTATTATTATTAAATAAAGTTGTTTTGCTTTCAGTCTTTCATTTGATAGTCAGCGTGGTATGTTCCACAAGGGGGCGCTTGCATGTCAGAACAATAAACATTAAACTTAGACGATACAAAACGATCCCCCATAAAAACGCCATCACTTTTATGACACAAGACTGCACTCACAAAACATGGATAGAACTTTCAAGAGCTTTCCTCATCAAAAACACAAATATTCAACAAAATACTATTGTAATTAATATTCCGATTGAGGATAAAAGATTGCTCGTTAATTGTGTTTTCATATAATCATACTTCTGTCCGATAAATAGTTCAAGGAGTCTTGTTTATCCGAACGTTCGATAAAACAAATGGAAACACAGAACAACAAAGCTTTTTAATGAAACTGTGGAAATACTAATCTATACATATAATAAATCTGTAAAAAAAGTGTGTCTGTACATTGAATATATTAAAAAAATAATAATTGGGTGGGGTTTAGAAACAGTAATGGAGCACAAATCCAAAAAAAAAATTTTGTCTGTATGTCTGTATGTCTGTATGTCTGTATGTCTGTATGTCTGTATGTCTGTATGTCTGTATGTCTGTTTGTTTGTACACGCTAATCTTCGGAACTACTGAACGGATTTCAATGATTTTTTCTTTGTTGTATCAGTATTAAGCCTGGTCAACATATAGGCTATAATTTATCTTCGAAACTTGAAGACCTGATGCAGAACACCAACAGACCAACAAAACTATAAGAGATACAAAAATGGTGCCATGGCAAAAATTGTTTCATGTGATGAGCATTTTCAGCTGAGATAATAAATTTGAAGATCTGGAACACCTTATGTAGAACCCCAAGAGCCCAGCTTCTCTGTACCATATACAGGTATGACGTTTTAGCAAAAGTTGTTCAATTTGATAAGCACTTTCTATTGCCTTATACAAATTGAAGATCTAAAACACCTGATGTGGAACTCCAGGGTCCCAGCTAGACTATAGCATATAGAGGTATGACGTTTCAGCAAAAGTTGTTCAATCTGATAAGCACTCTCTGTTGACTTATAAAAATTGAAGATGTAAAACACCTGATGTGGAACTTCAAGAGCAATACTACACTGTCTTAAAATGTATAGAAATGAATGTTATGAAATAGGAATCGTGAATTAAAAAAAGTAATTAGTCCGTCTTTTAGATAACCCTAAAATAATGGACACGTATTTTTTCTTTTCTTCTTCTCACAAACAAATAATAACGAAGATATAACACGCTTGAATTTTGTGTTAAGTCACTGCTTAGTACAAATTTTACATACCCAGACGTGGCGTCACGAGCCCCCACTCTCCGAATTTGTTGCGTTATATGTTATTATTATTTTGTATGTCTCTTCCAGACCTCGGGACTACAGAATTCCGAATTTTCGGCAGGAAAACGTGGGGCCGAAGCCAACACGCTGAAGCCCTTTTGAGACAACTTTAATGAAATGGTGACACAAAACCGACGATTATCCCTTTATACACTATAGAAATGTACTCAAGGACTATCCCCGTTTCAGTGCTAAACTGTTGCTACCTATGGATGAAAACTACTTGTGTAATGGCAGGTGGAGACTTAGACTCAGACCCCCGGGAATCAGTAACTGAATAGCAACAAGAGGGCAACAGGGACATCATGAACGACTGAAGTGTGAGGATACCTCGGCGGATTTTAAACGCAGATTACGCGCTCCCTGTGGGTCACTTACCACGAGGCACCTATCCTCCGAGCAGGGCTACTAACCCTGCTCCAGCGACTCCACTCTGGACGGCCAAGCCAAGCCAGAGGCGTGAGACCTACTACCGTCATGGTTCACTCCGACCGGCCGGAGATTGGGGACAGTATACTCTCCTTGGAGGACTCAGTATATATAGCCCCGCGGGGTCGCTACTCTCCGTCTGATGACGTCAGATGTCCTGCGGTGCTTATATCTCATTATTATTGTCGTTATTATCTCAAGAGCCTTTATCCCAATTATGTTAGGGTCGACTTCCAGTCACGATGCAACTGAGTACCAGTGTTTTACAAGGAGCGACTGCCCATCTGACCTCCACAACCCGGTTACCCGCTCAACCCAACACCCCTTGGTAAAACTGGTCAGACTTACTGGCTTCTGACTACCCATAACGACTGCCAAGACTGTTCAATGACAGCCGGAACCTACAGTTTAACATCCCCTCTAAATAACGGTCATTGGTATCCAAAATATACGTAGAAAGAAAATACGAACTTAGAAAAGTTGCATTAGCAGGTATTTGCCAGATCTGGAATCAAAGACGCACGCTCATACTTGAGAGATTGGTTCTCTACCCACTAAACCACCACGACTTCCACTAAGTCATCACGACTTTGTCATCTCAGTAACATTTAATGTTTTTTACATAATAATACGTGTAATATTTTTGCCACACACATCTTAAATGCGGACTAATTAGAATCACTACTCTTATCCCTATGGTCACGTCTATTGCTGTTCAGTTCTCAGCGTTTCGTTTAGGTAGTCTGCTGTGCTTTTGCCGTTGAAGTACAAAAATTAAATTTATGGTACGTTTCTGTTGTAATGGCTATGCGTACCTATTCCGTTGTTTTCAAGTCAACGGGCCCTTAAAATTCAATATCAGACGATACAGATCTTTGATTTTGCTGACCCCGTAGTCGCTGGCATAAGGGACAGGATCCGCGTACGAAGTCGCGGGCAGAAGCTATCATAAATAAGCTGGAAGTACCTCCAAGCGGTGAAGGCGGTAATAGTTTAGGATAGACTTTCAATGGTGATGGTATATCATCGTCAATTTTACCCTTTTACTACAAAACTTTATAGAATGAATGTTCGAGTTTTAATGCTATTTGAGTGTTGTATTATTTTCCATTTATCTTCGTGACAGGGTAGCTTACTCAGTAACGCGGGGGCGAGGGGGCAGTCAGCTAGATTTTAATTGATCAGGTATCTTCTTCACAATGAAACTATTACCATGGCTAGAAAGAGGTCGAACTAAGAAAATGCGGACTAATTAGAATCACTACTTTTATCCCTATGGTCACGCCTATTGCGCTTAAGTTCTTATCGTTGACGTACAAAAGTTAAATATGTGGAACGTTTCGAATGATTTTGCGTATTCCGTTTTCCCATCAACGGGCCCTTAAAATTCAACATCAGACGATTCAAATATCTTTGATTTTGCTGACCCCGTAGTCGCTGGCATAAGGGACAGGATCCGCGTACGAAGTCGCGGGCAGAAGCTAGTTAATAATAAGGTTAGATACATCATTTTGAACTGGAAACACGAGCCATTTGAATATTCGAGCTATATTTTTCAAACCACGAGCTCATAACAATTTTCTCACGTTTTGATTAAAACTAGAAAAAAGATCTACCTATTTACTTGCAAATTATTATTGCAGACTGTCTAGAGAGCTAATGAGAAAATTTACTCGAGTGAAATGAACCCTCAGCAGTTAGTGATAGTAAAATTAATAATGTAATAAAAAAAGCGTGGGATGCATGGTGTCAATAGTTATAAATATTTTATTGACAGATATGAGTAGAGTGATTTTCATTTCGATAATACCTTAAAAAGCACCCCACGCTTTTTTTATTATATTATTAATTTATATTCATTGAAATTTTTAACTATATTTTCTTAATTGAAATTCATTAAAATTTATTTTGTATTTTTTAGTTCGGTTTTCTATAAAAAGCGTGTTTTTTAGTTTTTTTTAAACTATTATTTATTTTCTACTTTTTAGTTTGGATTATTTATAATAGCTTTTTAATTTTAAACTATTGCACGACTCATGATGCGAAGCATCAGAGAGTGCTTTACGACCGAAAAAAAATTTTCGCCTTATTTTGGCAACTATTTTTAGTATTATAGCCTTGTTAGTATATAATTATAATTTATAAAAAACGACACCTACAAAATTAACATCGAGTCCTGCCTTATCGACTGTAGAGAAAAATTCTAGAAAATTTTAATTAATTTTCTTACCTTATCGACTATAGATGAAAATTATATTTAAATTAACAAAAATCATATTTTGCAAATTGAAAATTTATTTACAGCTTTTTGTGATACGAATAGTTGTCACTATCCATATTAGTGGAAAGTTCTCATCAATACAAAGAATATAAGCCCAAATACGAGGTATTTCACATATTCAGTTGTCGAGTTCCCTCGACCTTCTCTGATCTCCATCATCAGGTCAAATCCAAACCTTCCCTGTTGCAAAGGTTTCGTCAATACAAATAATATGAGCCCAAACACGAGGTACTTTACACATTCTGTTGTCGAGTTCCCTCGACCCTCTCTGGTCTCCAGCATCAGATCAACTCCAAACCTTCACTGTTGCAAAGGTCTCGTCAATACAAATAATATGAGCCCAAACACGAGGTACTTTACACATTCTGTTGTCGAGTTCCCTCGACCCTCTCTGGTCTCCAGCATCAGGTCAACTCCAAACCTTCACTGTTGAATAGTGTTTTTAGGCATACACCTGAGTGTCAAGTTTTTACCCTATGTATGCCTAAAACTTTCGAAGGTTGCCCTCGATTTCTCAGGGTTTCCATCATCAGATCCTGACCTGATGACTATGGGACTAACTGGCAGCAATTTCGCGTTGAACAAAAAAAGAATCACGTAAATCGGTCTATAAACCTCGGAGTAATCGATGTACATACATAGAAAAAAAACATACCGGCCAAATTGAGAACCTCCTCCTTTTTGGGAAGTCGTTTAAAAATGGAATAATATTATTAAATTAGTGTATTGTCATCGGTCCTCAATAAATCTACAAAGTTTGAACGAAATCTGGCCGTTTAAAGTGGGTCAAAATCGCGCCCAAAGAAGTCGGTTACAAACAAACATACAAACCTACAAACATACAAACATACAGGTGAAGCTAATAAAAAGCGTGTAAAAATACTCACAAATACCAGTTAATTTTTCCTTTTTCTTTGAAGAGGGGTCAGACACATTAATTTATCTGGTTCACTCAGCATTAACATGGCGGACAGGTGACGGCCCGCCCTACACTCCAGGCTCCGATATATCTATTCATACATTTTAATCTATTCTTTTCGTGATCACCTCCGTGGACAGAGCTGGTAAAATAGCCAATACATATTTCACTCAAATTGATAGGTCACTGGCAAAGTCAATGGAAACATTAATAACAATATTATTGACAAAATGTTATGCAGTGCGCGTCAAAATACATCCGTGGAGTATTTTTTTTGGGGTTCAAAGAACTTTTTATAGTCTCCATGAATCCGTCAATCAATGCATTTCAGTTTTAACTGCTTTGTGTAACGCACGTTTGCGGGCTCTTCAATGCTACGTTCAGGGCTGACTGAAAAGTTTTAATGACAATGAGCTTTTTGACACGACATGACATGACATTTTGACAATATTGTGGTTATTATAGAGTTGAGACTAAAACGTTTTACAAGTGTCTGGAAATGTTACCTACTTTGCAGAATTCGTGAATAGAGTGCTGTTATTTGAGAATTGGGTTGAAAATAAACCGTTTTACTAGTCTTTATTTTTTAAAAGAACTTCAAATATCTAACGGGAAACTGCATCCACATATTTTTTATTCATATCAGTTACCAGCCCTATCTCGTAGGCACATAACTTTAAAAGGTATTGAAACGTCGTTATAGTTTATGGCAAAGATTTACATCCACATAACAGAGGGGTAGCACTTATATCTTTAGGGTTCGGTTTAAGTGAGCCCCATTCATCTGCGTTATTTAAATAGTAAGCTTACTCATACAAGGCATTCCGCACTAATATATTAGTCTCCGTTTAAGATAGGGCCACAGCAGATGAAGATTATTATGAATCATGTGACACAGTTCTTAACTAGACAATAAGGCTAATTTATTAGCTAATTGAGATACAAAATCAAACACAGCAAGAGACAGACAAACTCTTATTTATTTATATTTTATTCTACGTATTCTATCTCACCGCAACAGTCGTAAAAAGACGATAAACTTAAACTTCTAGTATGTATAAGATTTTATTAACCAAAAAAAGCGTTTTTGATAAAAAAGTACCAAAAAGGATGCAAGTATATCGTGATAATCTCGCTATTTATCAATGTCTCCTTTATGTACGTTGTAAAGTTTATGGGACCTTAGTCGTGCTACGGGTTATCAGTAGTCAACTTGATCATGATTTTGGATAGTTTCAATCCCTCAGTTAAAGAAGGTTGAACAAGAAGATACCTTGAGCTTTACTTACTAAAACAATTGACAGTCGAAATAAATTCCCGCGCGTGCATGCCATAAATGTGCTCGATAGACGCAAAACTTATTGTCTTGTGTGCTATACATACGTTAACATTATGGTACGTGTTCCTAGAATTATCGAAATAAATCCTTTGTGAGTGCACGTTACTCATAACTTTTGACAGGCCACATCATTTTCCGCAACGTATTTTATAGAAGTGCGCATTTACACGCTTTAATGAACCTTCACTGTACTTATACTAATAATTGCTTTTTGAGTTTACTCAGGTAATTAAAGGAGTTAACTCAGAATGTAAATATTATTTTGATAAAGAGTAAAATAACATTTAATCACAATTTTATTTAAATAACATTTTAATTTACGTATGTTCGAGGTAAATGCAATTATTTGCCTGTTAAACTTATTCATAATCAAGTTATTCGTTTTTCAAACTTTTAACCTTTCAGTCTTATTTTAATAAATAATTTAGCGTCAACACTGAAAATCATAATTTGATTTTATTTCAAAGTTTATGAATCTGAAACTTTGTTAAAATATGTTTTTGTAGGACTTATTAATGTTATTGTAAGCTTCAGAACGCCTCGTGTAGAATCTGCATGATTAAGATCTTTGTTTTTATAATCATGTCGTTTTCTAAGACAAGTCCATCCCATCGGCGCCTGTCGTCCGTGCATCACCGACATAATGCGTTTACTGTTAGGTATGAATCAATCACAGGATAATAGCCCATAAAGACATTGCAATAAGGTATTTATTATCCTGATTGGAGTAAGCGGTGATTAATAGTGCTTAGTGTAGGATGCTCGCCAGACGTTACGTTGGTGCAGTGACGTGTTCGCCGGACGTCCATTGTGCACTGGACCTTAATTAAAAATAACATTTACTTGGAATAAGTTTCGTGATTACGGGGAATACGCTTTTCCTGTCAGGACGAACTGCACTTGCTAATATTAGGTACCTACTTATATGGAAATTATTTGTGTTCAGAAAATGGGCATTTACATTTCATCTAAAATAATTCATGACTAAAGGAAAACCAATTTTACAGAAACTGAGAAGTCTGAAATGACTCTTTATGTTAATAGAGATCGCGACATAACATCGTACACATCGTATCATATTAAAGAGACAGCTGTCGTTCGTGACTTGACATAAATCATGTAACTAATTCTCGTGATCTTGACAATGTAAGTGAGGACCATTCGGCATGAAAGCTTTTAATTAACTCCCATTGATCCAACTAATTGAGAATCAAGTGTAACTTAATATTACTGGGAATTTACATAGTTTCCAGTGCGCGTAGATATGCGCTACACTAATGAGTTACATTCTGATATCTATTATTAGATTCATAGAATACATTTTAAGTACTAGGGATGTACAAGTGTTAGCAGTATCATTTTATCGATATCGTAGTTCCAATACTTATCAGTCTTAAGCATAGGTACATCCTGGGTGAATACTGAGTAATTGCATAATAGCGTGGAAATTCTACCTAAGTAATAAATAATGTTATGAAAACTTCGCCGCAAATTAAACACTTTTCATTTTTAATGGACTGCATGCGTCACTCACACTTTTGGAAATTTAATTTGCATTTGCAACAATGACGACATAAAATTTACCAAAAGAATTATGGGAACAGTAAATAATTTTAAAGTGACCGTTCGCCGGGATTTCTGTGACAGATTCGCTGGCGACCATGACAGGATTTATTGTCACGACTTGCTTGCCACATTTTAAAGCACGGCAATAAATTTAATGTAATCACTGATTTTCGCTATCGAGGATTCAGAGCATCGATATGTGAGATTCATATCGATACAATGCAAGCACTATTTCATTGTGCTTAAAAATTTAAGTGTAATGTATGAAGGTATACCTGACATAAGTAAGTCATATAGGTAAAGAAAAGCGAGTGCAAAGTGACGTAAAAAACCCATTCATACAAATATGATTAATAGTTAGAGGTTATTCAATTAATGCTACCTAGTACTTAGTAATAAAACTACCACAAAGAATACCTAAGATCACCCAAAGACGTAAGTAAAGGAAATACACGTAATACCTACCTTTGCTTCGTTAGCAGTTTTCAGGAACAATGACTAATTATAAAATGTAATTATGTAAGCAAATAAATATAACTTCTGAACTTTAATCTTTGAAACATTCGAATCGTATACATTTAGTCTATGATTCAATGTTATAATATTTATGAATGATGCCTTCGATCGTGATACCAATAAAGAAATAAAATTAACGAGTAAATCTGTATTCAAATATCTAAAATATTGTACACATTGTAAAACGGCAAAGCCATGAGGTAATAATAATTGTCGGAACATCACGGTTTTCCAAGAATAAAATGCAATGGAGGAAAAATTACTCAATATTGTCTGAAATGGAACTACAAACAAGTAAACAATTTGCTGTTCAGTTTTTCGAACTTAGACTTTAATTCTTATCAAGCACTTTGTTGACCTTACATCACAAAGTTAATAATTAAACAATTTCATAAACAAAATTTAAAAAAAAGCATTTCAATACGACGAAGAAGCATTTTTATAATTATCATCAAGGAAAAAATATTTATTTACCTTATATTATTAATCAATTTTCTATTTATTTTTTGTTTTGTTGAGGGTCACGTAAAAATTATAATTGCCTACTTCAATCTAATAATAATAATTGGATTTATATTAAACAATAAAGAAAATATTTTCCATTTTCTTATATGGATGTAGGTAATATACTTACCCAGGTACCTATTCACATTTTATTAGTCGCAAACCTCTAACCAAAATTACAATCTGCTGGCTTATGATATTATATTTCATAATTCATCTAATATGAAAGCATCAGAAATGATTTCTTATATTTTATCGAAAAATAAATTTGGAGTAGGCCATAGGTACAAGCGATTAACTAAAATATAGCTCTTCTCATTGCATTCAATCGGATCTTGAACTTAAATATAGGTAATTTAACGTTTTTGACAAATGGTTTTAAAATTATTGATAATTTTATTTATTAATAAAATTAGTGAAGATCACGATACCAAATATAAGTCTGCTTGGCTTAAATTCTAAGCTCAAAGTGTAATAAAAATTAATAATATTAATGAATAAAGTTTGCGTAACATGACATAACTACAGATTAAGGCGTTATCCACATAACGCGACTGTATAAAGCCTGGCGCCGCTTTTGTTCGGATTTCGTTAAAATCTGCATAATTAATTCAGCAACACGCTACGTAACTTCACAGTGAATAAATTAATTAAGTCTTATTTGCGAGAAGATTCTGTCACCCCATTGTATCACATAATAAGTGCTAAGTTATAACATTGTTACCTAAGCTCTTGTCACCGCTATGACGTGAAACGTCACATCATATTTGATGTTCAACATTTTCATTTCATTTTGATAGTTTATTTTCGTGATTAAAATTAGAAAATTATGCGAACAACATTGTTATGGATTATCATGTACACCTAGCTATCCTTACCTTCGTAATAATTAAATTAAAGCAAATTAAGGAGTCCTTTATAATGTTTAATGTTATGCTAATCCCATTAATTTTGTGTCCATAGGGAAAATATTTTTTATGTGAATTGTCATTTTCCTTTAATATTAAGAAATAAAGAAGCTTTATGATCACGACAAGGGAGTTTACCAAACCTGCTTACATTTAAGGTATTAAGTATATGAAAAACAATTTGTATTTTGGCATGTCTGAAATTGCCTTTTGGATACATAACACAGAGATAAAAGTGTGTGTAACATATAATTTTCTAGGCTGACGGACACAGCTTTTCACATCAAACGAATGAAAATAGATTACTCGGTTCCCTGGGGTAGTCGGGTTCGGGTTAGTCGGGAAGACGTGGGATCGCGAAATCGCTAGGCGCCGGGATGACGACGATAGTGAATCATACGACCTCGTTAGCGACGCGACGCGACGCGCTCGCCGATGCAAACTCAACCCTATCGCATCGATAACAATAACATCGATAGCTTGCACCGCACTACCGATGTTTGTCTCGATAAAACTAAGTACCTAAGATGCAATAAATTAGTGACGTGGCGTGACTGCCATGTAGATTACAGAAAATCTTAATGTTATATTTACGATTCTTGTAAAATACAGGCAATACAGTTGTAAAAGTGAATGTTTTATGAAAAATGCATTCATAAAACGCTATGCTTGTCATAAAAGTGTGCGTAAATAAATCTCGACTTCTAATATTTTCTTTTACAGTAATATTAATATACGTTCAACCTTAAACGATATGCGAGCAAAACGTTATTAAATTATTTTGAAAATACATCATTTGTAAGAACAACAAAGTTTGTTATTAATAGCTTTATATACGCAATAACATCGCGGTATATTAAAACACACGTATAGCCTTCGTGTGTTGCTATAACCTTAATATATAAAGTAACTTATATCGAGTAAGTTTAAATTAAGCTTTTCGAACTTTAAACTGACTTGCCTAAATCAAACTGAAAACACCACATAAATAATGTTTAGTTTTCAACAGTGACTGCTGTTTATTCATCCAACAATATGCCTGCTGAATAAAATAAGGTCTCAATTAGAATATTGCTACAAAATTCTTCTAAAATCAGAAATTTCTTCCAATATTCGACACACCTTACATTTGAGTGTATGTATTCTCGTTCCACACAGCATTCCCTTCATATCATAATGACTTGCGATAACTGACAGCCAGCAAACTGCTTTTCTACTAGACCAGGCGATAGGTCCCACATACCAGAGCATCTACCCAGATAATAGTCATAACGGCAGCAGTAGACTAACATTACAATAAGCTGTAAATATGACCTAACAGCTAATTTTCTTTGACGCTTTTCCGGGAAAATTTTTCGTGTTCAATTTGTGTCTTATCACTATAAAGTTGTTCTGTGGAGCCCCATTAATTTGCCGTGCAAAAGTGTTGTATTCTTTTTCATTAATTGTACGTTACTGCTAATGTACATAGTATGGCAAAATCAATATTTTCAAAAAATCATATATTATAGTAGTCGTGACCCAATATCCAATGTGCATTTCTCTTCTCATTTCTCTGTTTAGCTTGTAAGTACTGCTAGTACGACTAATGTAGGTTATGTTTATAAATAATTATAATAAAAGCTAATCAATAAGTTATTTCATTGCTCTACGTGTGTGGGCCGGCTGACCGTTTTGACAACACTGTCGGCGCGCTCCCAGCTCGTATCAAATCTAAACCATATGTGAATGCTTATGTGATTATCATTTGCTGTCTCAATGAACCCTATTTCATCATAGAATAAAATCTATATCTGAATAACTCAATTGCGTGTGTACTGTGGTATAATTGCTTGATTGGCGTTTACACGGGTTGTTAATTATAACGCATCACATCGTTACAGACATCTTTCAAAGCAGTGGGTCAAGTGTCTGTTGCTTTTATACATCTGCTGATTTACAAGACTTCCCTCTTAGATTATTCCATAAATACCTGTAGGCTTAACAGTTTTCTCCCTGTATCTCAAAAGGCTCATATAAACAAAAACAAGTCGGTATCTTTTATCGCACAAGGAACCTTAGATGGGATTTTCCAAATTTCCCGTGGGGACATAAGACGCGAAAAAGAAAACAGTTTTGAACACGAATCAAGTCGCCAAGAATCGTGTGTAACACATCATATACATAAAATATACAATCTTGACACTTTTGTATTGAGGTGACATGGACGTGATTTTATGAGGTTTGGCACTACCGACTGCTGCGGTTGCTGAAGGTGGCAAGTTAGGTCACGGGTAGGTAAATGTTGTGGTAAGCAGCTAATTTGAATGAGGTCTTTGTATATGTATGTATATCTCATAATAATTAGTACTTCATAAGCAGAGTATAGAAGCATATGTTACTAAAAACTTAAACACATTTTCCTAATGAAAATCTGAATTATCTACCTCGAAGCGGCGCCCTCCTCAAAGGATCGCAGAAAGTACGCAACAGCAGTAGCAGTCCTTAATAGCATTAACTATTGCCTATTAATGCTATGATAATAAAACGAAGCCATTAAGTAGCTTTAATATAAGAACTATAAAACGATTACAAATAATTTATTTGATTGGTTACGAGTATTTTACGGCCAGTACTATCATAAGCTGATCAATGTTCTGATCATAGACAATTATCGAAATTGATGCGGCACACGCCGTTATGTTTAGTCATGTTTGAATGAATAGCTAACATTTGAAATTATCGAACGACTGATTATTATATATCCAAAGGTCTTATGTAAGTAAAGTATAAAAGCAACAAACTTTTTTTTCAACATCAAAGCAAAAAGTTTGAATAGAAAACTGAAATCGCAGAAAAAAAGTCTGCCTAAAATGAGTAGGGCTTCCTTTTATCATTAACGAAACCCTAAATTTCAATGCCCTCGACCATTGTATACAAAGTATTGCATTTGTATAAACCGCACCAACCATTACCTAATATGTGTCAGTGCAGTGACGATGACTGTACGAAATGTCAGATATGCATTCAATGCACGATGCCCATTGGTCGATTGCGACTTTCCACGTCCAGTCACTGAACTACGTTAACCCGAATTGGGTACCGTCTGGTTGTATCGTCCAACATAATTAATCACGCTCATTGCCAACCAAGGGACGTTAATATGTCCAAGGACCACTCCAATTTATCATAATACCGTGACAAAGTCCACTCGACAATTAATAGTTAGGACTAACTGCAGTTTGCCAACTTTGCGAAGTCTGTTAGATAGTTGTAAGCCCTTTATTGATGACAATCCGCTTCTGGTAATCGAACGCTTAAGTTAGACTTTAGTCATCTGTCTCGTTAATCTTGTCTTTCCTCAGATACATTTAATATACGTTTTAGGAGTCATTAATTGAGAAATGTTGATTAAATCCTGATTTGCATGGAATTGGATTTGATTTTACATGACATAAACTTTGTTAGAAGCTTCGTGTATATTGCAGGCGTTAATATTGTCTCATCGTCCGTGAGTAACCCCTCGCTGGCGACCGGTAAAATTAGTTCCACACAAATTGACTGTCTTTGTTTACATTCTACACTTATGAGCATCTATGAAGATGTGACTAAACTCTACTAAATTCTAAAATTCATCGCTGTATTTATGTACCGTATTGTATGTTGGGACTCATTGTAGTTCGGAACCGCAATATTTTGTATAAGTAAGACAATTTACTAAGAAAATGCAAACGAAAATACTAAAAAGCTTTACGAACAAACCCCGAACATCTTGTTTATTTATTTCTCCGAACATTTTCTCATTCTTCTAGAAAATAAACAAAAGCCTAATGACCTTTCTCTGAACCCCGCGAACGTGCTAAAACGGGCCAAAAAATAAACAAGTCTTTACCAAAAAAGCGGCCTGACCAGCCTTAATTGCGAAACGAAATTGCAAATTCAATAGCCAAGCAATCATTCTGCACTTACTGTAAACGCACTACATCATGTCTTGGCATTTATATTGCAGTAACTACGGGACATTGTAACCACGGCGAACACCTGTGCGATGGAGTCGACTTCGCAAGTCGTCGGTAGGAACTAATATCTCACTGTTCGAGGTGTCGGTTTCGCAACGACCTTGCTATTGCCATTTCAGTTTGCCGACCTCGCGCCATATGATACACGAATTTGCAAACGGTCATTGACTCACTTTGTATAATAAGATCGAGTGTTACAAGAAGACGACCTAATTCGTTTTTGGCGGACTTTTGATCTCAGTGGACGCGAGATCGTCGTGATTATGATCCGGGCACATGGAATGAATGGGGATACCGTGGGAAACATGTTTTAGAAATTATTTTAGTAGAACTCTGCATTTTGGTATCTTGAGTCCGTTAAAAATAAATGTGATTCTAAATAATATCTCAGTTGTCTCTTGGGGTATAGTCACAGTATTCTCAAATGGTTCGTACAAACAAAAAGAACTATTTAAGAAAACTAAAATAAACAAAACTTTAAAGCAAATGTACCAAAAACTTATTTATCTTTTACAATAATTTTGTTTAAAATACCTGTTTTAAAAAGAAATTTTCTGCGAACTGTCCTAGACTGAAACAATGGAATAAAGTTTGGCCTCTATCTTTATGACGCATAAACAATGTAGGAGACATGTCACAGTGTGTACTCAGGCTAACGGTAGCAGTGTGCTGTAAAAAAAAAACATTTAAAAAGCTGTAGTGTTTGTTTTGATTGTCGGGTGATTCACTCACGCTTGTTGCTCGCGGTGTAACGAGAGTAGCGTATGCGCTCTGCACGGCTAGCCAACTCCAGACTTTAGTTCAATGACTGACGCGACGCACGATCATTAAATAGACACAATATAGGCTGCCAAGAATGCTGTTATAATAACAACTTACATATAGGCAAACTAACACTTCTATATAAGCAATTAAGGTAAACGTACCAATAGTCGTCGGATTTCGGAAATCACTGACTTTGAAGCGCTACTGTGTGTTAAATATTCAATAGAAAATGAAAATTTTTGCATGACGTGATAGAGTATTTATTCATTATTCTAATTAACTAATGTTTTTGTAATCATTTTGATGGGTTTATATACTTATTAAAGCAAAAGTAAAAAAAGGGCGATTTGTACCAATAGTCGTCTGATTTGTACGGATACTCGTCAAATTATCCCAGTACTCGTCAACTTTTAATGCTAATGTAAACTCTCTGCTCTTGAACATAAGGTTCAAGTTATGTACATTTTTTTTGTGCTTGAATTTGTTAGGCATACTTATGCTTTTGAAACATTAGGTAGGTAGATAGATAAAAAACCAAATTCCTATTTAGAATAGCAGATCATAATCTGTTAGAAGAGCAGGTATTCAATAAAACAGATACATGGTTGCATTTTGATTTATATTCCTATCTATCAAACGCTTGGAATCACAAAACCAGTCTATAAAATATCTATACTAATATTATAAAGCTGAAGAGTTTGTTTGTTTGTTTGTTTGAACGCGCTAATCTCAGGAACTACTGGTCCGATTTGAAAATTTCTTTCAGTGTTAGATAGCCCATTTTTTATCCCGGTACGGGAAGTAGTTCCCACGGGATGCGGGTGAAACCGCTGGCAGAAGCTAGTATGTTATATTTTTTAATCATAATTACGATGCAGTTATGTGCATATGTAGCACGAGTAAAATAATTACTTTTAAAATATTTCAATTGTAAAATAAAATAATTAGTATTCACAAAAAATAAAAGCCACATTCATTTATATAGCTTTCCGCGAAATAATTACTAACATTCATAGATACGTAGGTAAGGTTGTCATTCATCAAAACTTCTGAACTGCTTAGCGCATGCTAAGTACCATTTGCAAAAATCTCTATAGACAGTTTAAACTGTCTGCTGTCTTAAAGGTATCAATCAAAAAATAAAATATTATTAGGTACAACTAACCGTTCAAACTCAATAATAATAATATCTAATAAGCCCCACAGGGCATCTGAGGTGGATGACGGGGAGTAGCGGAGAGTCCCCCATCTCCGGCCTGCCGGAGTGAAGGTCTCCCGCCTCTTGGCTTGCCTTCATCGGCCGACCAGAGTGGAGTCGCTAGAGCATGGTTAGCAGCCCTGCTCGGAGGGTAGGTGCCTCGTGGTAAGTGGCGAGTGGGCCGGTGATACTGGACCCACAGCGAGCGCGTGATCTACGTTTAAAGTCCGCCGAGGTATCCTCACCCTTCAGCCGCTCATGTACCTGTTGCCCTCTTGTTGCGATTTAGCAACTGATTCCCGGGGGCCCAGTAAGTGAGGTGGCGAGTCTCCACCTGCCATTTTAACATGTATTTTATACATTGTCATCGGCAGGTGCCATAGTTCCTCATCATCATCATCCTCTGACCCTTTTTTCCCAACTATGTTGGGGTCGGCTTCCAGCCTAACCGGATTCTGCCGAGTACCAGTACTTTACAAGAAGCGACTGCCTATCTGACCTTCTCAACCCAGTAACCCAGGCAACCCAATACCCCTTGGTTAGACTGGTGTGAGACTTACTGGCTTTTCACTACCCGTAACGACTGCCAAGAATGTTCAAGAATAGCCGGGACCTACAGTTTAACGTGCCATCCGAAACACAGTCATTGGTGTCATTGCAGGATATACTTAGAAAGTACATACAAACGTAGAAAAGTTGCGTTAAAATATAAAAACTAAAAATGACTCCTGTGGTTAAACCACTGAATGGATTCGGTTTTTTTTCAATTCGCCATAGAGTATCATAAAGTATATGCGATTGGATTTAATGTGATTGTGAACGACACACCCTGTATATACAGGGATAATCGTCGGTTTTGTGTCACCATTTCATTAAAGTTGTCTTAAAAGGGCGTTTTAAATTTTTTTGCTACATCTGATGTTGTGTGTGGGCCCTTGATTTACAGCTTTTATGACTTTTAAAAGGCCCTCTTGCTTGTAGTTTCTTTCAGTCATGATCTGCTATTAAAATTACGATCATGCAATCACTAAATACAGACAATATTAAATAAAAAAATCTTACTTAAGATTACTCTTTACCCGTCAATATCGAATACGACAAGCAAAGAAGTGACAGCGATGGAAGCTATGTCATCTTAGTTTTAAAACTGATTTTAATATTTTTGCGTCAAAACTAGTTGAATGACATAATTTTTATACAGGTGCTATTAAGGCACGTTAGGAAGACGCGGTACAATACGCGTGACGAAATGCAGTTATTTCGAACAAAAAGCATAGTGTAAGAACAGTCAATTTTTGTTTGCCACAAATTGTAATCCAAGCGTAGTAGAAACAAAGGCTAGTGCTAGACCTACTAGTACCCAAAGCGGTAGATCTTAATCAAGTGGTGGAGGCCTACAGCGGCCAATATATACCTGAAAAAACACTCGTAGAAAGTGCATACTTATAGAAAACAGGGGATTTAACCATTAAGAAACATATTAATTGAATCGAATACCATGACTGTGTACGTGCATCTAGAACCAGCAGAGTAAAATTTACCCCTAAGAAAAAGCTTAAAAGAAACGCAGTTTTATGAACAAATGTAGTCTTAACCTTAAATATGTTTGTTCTAGACAGTTATCAATTTTGTAAAAATCTCGATATTAGCAATTTATTCGCATTTTGTACTGAAAAACACAAAATATCCTCATTATGACGACTTTAGGTGCAACTTTTGAGCATGTCCCAGTAGTCGTCATAATAATTGTAAAATTGACGGGTTTTGGGTCAAATGGGAGTTTTGAAGTACCAATAGATGTCACATTAAAAAAATATATCTTCTATGTTAAAAGTATTCCAAATTGCATATTACATCGCTAGCAAATAAACTTAACTATCTAATTAAACAAAGAAACATACCACAGACCCCACTGGAGTTATGTAAATCAAAACTCAAAACCACGTGCTGAGTTTCACTTTTGACAGCTGAACTTCACGAAAAAACGATTTTGTTAGGACACACACGTTTGAAATAACATATCTTAGAAGCCGTGACTGTTAAAACCCCGTATTGTTATTTCAATTGTGCAATATATTATCAAGAATATGTTGATATATAAACCGGCCCATTTTAAGTTCAATAGAAAATAATAATAAAAGTTTTAAGATTAATTGACGACTACTGGGGCATGACGACTTCACCCGCGTTTACCTTAGCTATAAATATATCACAAACTGACTAACAAGTCGACTGTTAACGACATATTCTGAAGTGACGCTAATAGATACAGCTTTTTATGGACTTCTGTTTCCCTAAAAGTTTTTGTAAGTTTCCGAGTAATGGGAAAATATATCGTTATGGCTTTACAATGTAGTTCGTCTTTGTTAGAAGCGTGCATATCGCGTGTAATTGTCTACGTGAACTAAAGCATGCACTTAATGTAACAAGTTAAGGGCTGGCAGGTTAGTTTTTTGTTTAACAAAACACTCCAGTCTTGGAATCTTTTCAGTGACATACTATTTAATTCCAAAAATGAAATGTATTCCAAATAATATGTGTCATTTCATTTGTGGATTTCAGTAAGACCAGTTTACTCAATGAATTGTAACCGCATTCATAGATTCGCACGATAAAAATTCAGTCTAATTTTATCGAGATACATCAACATAATATTAAAAGCGTCAATTTAATTCATATTCTGTAATACTAATTATCATTGATCTCAACTATTTCTCCAGCTTTCCCTTTTCTGACGCAGCCCTAATAGCTAATCGTTGTGGTACATTCCCTTGCTACCGGCGCCCTATATGGCGTCTCCCGATAAAGTGGAACCTCTATGTGACGTATTCTACTTCCAATCCTGTCGAAACGCGTGACTCGTTACACTCCACTCGATTCCATCGGTTTTTTTCACTTCCCTAATAAGGTATCTTGTGGAGCCATCCGAGCCATAGAGTTTGTAGTTGAGGTTTCGTTCGGAACCTTTTTGCTAAAATACAGGTTACTCTAGGAAGATGGTGCTACTGAGGGAACTTTTTACCTAGGTACTCGTTAACCTGCTTAAGTTTATTTAGAGTAAAGTTATGAAGGAAGCTTGAGAATACATAAATGAAGAAAAATTTGCGTGTGACTAATTCCTCAAAAGTCCAAAAGCCTTCCATTTGAACTTCGCCAGTAAATTCAATGACATTGTAAAACCAAAGTTCGTGACAGCACCAAACAAAGCCGTTTGCAAACTTTTACAGCTTTAAGCTAATTTCGAAATAAATGTTAATTAAGAGGCCCTTAAGTTTCGCCATATTCCGCTAAATATTTTAGCGCCCACTTACATGAGAGTGTACTTCACAAGGCTCATGTAACTTCTGTTTTAGTATTCATTAGCTTACGTTTGCGCTGCGGACTGTTACGAAACTAATTTAACATGTTTAAATTCACCTTTCTCAGAATCAATTTAAAAGTAACTGAATTCATTTAAATTTTACACAAAGCAATTTCGTATTACGGGCGCTTTATAAATCTCCCGCGGAATAATGTTGCTTTATAAACCATAAATAGTGATTTAATATTTATAAGTTGAGGCCAGACATAGACATGGACTAATGAGGTTTTAATAAACTCTTTGTGTAAGTCATGTTGTCCAGTGAGTTACCATAAGAGTACGAGCGAGCTTGCATTATACGCAGCTGTCCGTTGAATCACTACAGTACCGGTTGTTAGTACTGGGTCCAATCATAATACGTAGGTATGTTATCGTTTCTTCATTTTAAAGAGATTTGTAATAAGGAAAGCAAACTTAATTTTCCCAACATAGTTGGGGAAAAGGCTCGGAGGATGATGATGTAATAAGGAAAGTAAATGTAAGAATTAACGCTAAAAGGAATACTTAGAGCAACCGGTATTTCTAACTGTAATTTCAGGTCACTTGTGATTCATTTCAAAGGTCCTCATCGGTCATCAAAATAGTCGTAGTGGTAAATAACGTAATATAATGTGCAGTTATTGAATGTCCAATTAATTCATACTTCAACTCAACTGTCGCACCTTACCCCATTACGATAAAGTTTATATTACCAAGTTGATATCCACCCTGATTCCACCCATCACATGGAGGTCTTGATTAATGATGTCATAAAAATAACGGTTTTTTATGTTGTTTCATACCTATAAACAAGTAGATATTCACGGGCACATACACGGAGATAATATTATATCAATTTCATAAACGTGGCATAAGTGTTGTAGTAAAACTCGGGAAATTTCTTCAGGAACTCGTAAAAGCTGCAAAAAGTGTCCATATAATGTTGGGCAATATCGCAAGTTTATAGCGCGGCCAGCCGATATTAGTATTTACTTTGTGGCAATAACTGAAACTTGGTGGAGTTCAGCCGTGGGCTATTTGGTCGCTCTCAGCTAAGCCTCGGATTTTCACCTTGATATTACTGAGAAACTTTCCACCTCAATGTTTACAAAACAAACTACATTTACATAACTAATCTTGGTATACGTCGCACTTGAAAAGCTCTCTTGCACTTGTTTGGATAATAAACACATTCGAAAACTTGCAGTGTGATTTTACGTACTTACTAGTATATGTTGGTAGCGTAAGTTTTAAAGTTTGAAACTTTGAATTCACAAATACTCTTTTATTGTAAAGAGGGAAATAATGAAATGAAACTGATAAAATTAAAATAGTGAGCAATTGAGCAATACTATTTACTTGACAACACATGAAACTCGACAACGCAAGAATATGGCTTGCACTTTAAAGCATATTTGAAAAGCGAAGCTCTTCTGATTTCTCCAGTTGGTCAATAGCCACCTTTACGTCAAAGGTCAGCCCCCTTTACGGTGCCTTACACACTTGTGACTAATGGCTCACGATAGCATCACTTAGAGGCACTCACCAATCACACGTCCCGCCATTTCTGGTTGTTCTCACGCACCTAACAAATTGCATGCGCAAACGCATCCGCGCCTCAACGGGTTTATTCAAACGGCGTATCAGCGATGTCTCGCGAGTCACGAGTGCATTAAACATCGTACTGTCTCGCCCCCATTTACGATTTAACGCACCCAACTCAAGTTATAAAATGTAATGAAGTTTGTTAATTAGAAACTGCATTTTTATTGCATTTTATAGTTTTGTGAGCATTAGTTTAGGGTTGATAATGAAGTAGTTTAATTTAACTATAAATTAAATTACTTATGAATGTTATGTAGACCTTGATGACTTTGATCAATTTACTAAAGTTGTGTAGTTGGTAAACTTTGAGCTGAAAGTTTTCACAAGAGGAAGACAAGTAACGATCTTAGTTAGCTTCAGTTGGAGCGGTTTAAGTGAATGACTGTACAAAGCTTTCTATAGAATCTATACATTTACATTTACTTATAATTTACCTACTTTATGTGATTTGATCATTTCGATTTCTTAAAAATAAAATTATTCTTATATTGGAAATTAAGAAAATAGCTTTCACGGTTCCTCGAAACAATGCTATTTTTCGTGATAACGCAATTACCTTAAATTGTTTACTTTTAGGTATATCTAACTAGAAAACTGAGGCGCCAGTTTTGAATAATACAATAAAAATACTGACTATGAATAATTTAGAATATCATTTGGAATGGGTATTGAATGTATGCTTTGGATTGAATTAATAAAACGTATTGAAAATAATTGGCTTCAGGATCCGAAGTTTCCACGGTTTAGGGATTGTTCACACCAAACGTATTGTCCGCCGCTGACTGTGAGTATACTCACTGTCTGCCCCAGTGTGAACGTCGACTCAATCTGCAGTACGCGTACTCACCAAGCCGACAATAGGCTATAGCGTACGATGCGCTACATGTGTGAACAAAAGAATAGGCTCTTGTAGGTTCACACTAGATGCGTACGCTGAGCGGCTGACTATTCTACACATAAAAGGGCTCAGTATTTGAAGTTGCTCGTAGTATTTTATAAACGATAAAACTAGCGTAATTTATTTTACTCAAATCAGACGTTTTACTGATATTTCAATTAAATGATGCGCATTCAGATAGTTGCCATTCGCGAAGCTCTAGAGGAAGACGAAAATAATAAAAAGAAGAGATTGTGGGTACATCTCTTAAATTTGAAGAGATGTTTTCTTGGTCAATTTCATACTTTATATTTCGAATATAGACTTTATCCAAATAAGTTCAAGAAATATTTTCGTATGACAGTAAAACATTCGATGAGTTACTATCTTTAATACCTTTAAGTTTATATAAAAGGGACACTAATTATCGACGTGCTGAACCGAGGCGCGGCGGTGCGTACGCGGCGGAGCGGCGCTATTCGGCGACTGCGTCCGCGTAGCCAATCCGCGTCCGCCGTGCATAGTCGCGTAGTAAAATAATCGGCCACTGAGAGTCAGCTACAACAGACGACGTAACAGCGTATAGTCGGTTCGGTGTGAACGACAATTTCAATATATATGGAAAAGCAATAAACTGCGTAACGCGCGCTCACAGTCAGCGGCCGACAATACGTTTGGTCTGAACGATGCCTATTTATTTAAATTGCTACGTATAAGGTTGAACAATATTATTGTTGAATATCAAATATATTGATGTTTCATACATATGTGTGATTACTATTTGACCTTCCTAACACAACCACTGCGTATGTACCTAGTTACTCTATTCTTAGGACAGATCAGTTTCAAGTCTTTCAAGATTCTCATGATTCTTACCATTACGGAAAAGTCCATCAGAGTAAATCAAATATAAAACTCGTTTTTCCTTATATTGATTTTTATAATCACATAAAAAAGAAAACCAACGAATTCAGTGTTACGAGTAGGTATCCCTGATTATATCTGTATCAAACCTTCTTTATTTTTATTTACCGCGAATGTTTGCATTAAAATCCGATGTAACTGAATAGGGTTAATTCTCAGTGCGCGTCAAGTTACTTACGGATGCCTGTCAGTCACAGTTCGATGGAAACGCGATAGTAATCTGACTCCTATTGCTGGGCCTCGCGAATTTTCATGGCTGGAACCACGCGTCATACTTTCTCAGGCTTTTGCATCACACTAGCCCTTCAGTACTTGTAAAAATTTACTGCATAGTAAAAACGATCTCACCCAAAGGTAAACTAATAGAGAACGCGTTAAGTCCGCCATTGAACTTTGTGAGCAAGAAGTACTTCCCTTTTTTAAACGAAATGCAATGCTATTCAGATTTAGAAACATTTCAATAATTTTATACAAAAAAGGATTTAATCACAGAGCACCTTTATCCTTTTGTTCAATGTAGCCAAAATGTTATGAGAAAAAAGTATACATAATGGTATGGTCGCAAAAATATTCTACAAGCCACGATTTCCGTTACCTTACGATAATGAAGACCTTTTAAAGACAGACTTCTGGCTGGAGGCCAAACCTCAGGTGGAAACAAAGGGAATCACAAAACATCCCAGAATGTCCCGAGAATCAACATACCGGAAACTCAAAGGAAAACATAATAATTATGTTATTAATATAAACCTCATACGGGTTTTTTAATGTTACAATTAACTTGTGAAAATTCTTTGGTTAGAAGATTTTTCTTAAGAAGCAGTTTTCTTACAATAACATTGTTTTTGGTTGTTTAACAACTTACGCTTAAAAAGATCATTATTACCCAGAGTTTGCCATTGTCATACACAGTTACACACCATCAAGCATATAAATACAGCATGATACATTTTTTTATCTGGTTCAATAGTTTTCGGTCACATTCAAAATCCGAATACTTACATCGCATCAGAAAACTGTATGAAAAGGTAATCTTTAAGTTATTTATGAAAACCCAGCTCTCCAGGTTCGGGCGTCTCGTCTAGACTTCAGAACACCCTTTATATTCAATAATGTATAGACTTATAGAGGTCAAGTCGAATAGAAAATTGGAGAAAATATTTTATTTCTAAAAGTTCTATCTTCCAGAACTAACTAGCTTATTTTTGTTGAATAAAAAAGTTTTCAAAATCTTAACATTATAAAAATATTATATCTTAAAAGAAATTGGATTTATTGAATTTTTTACCTTGGCTATGGCAAGAAGGCAGTTTAAATTAATATTAGAAGACACAAGACCAAGACCTCATCTACAACGATTTTATACAAGGGGTAAAAAAAACTTACCCAAGATAAAATATTTTTAAAAGAACTGATTCTTCTATTCTAAATAAACCGCGAATAGCCGTATAATACCATACGGTACCGTAGATACAGGTATACAATACTCGAAGAAGAGCAATTTAGAGATTACAATAGCAGCGCGGAAGTACGCAATTACAGATTGTTAGATCGCCTACGGACGCCAGAATAACCCATGACTGGACTTCACCTGCGGCTAAGATATGAAAATAGATAGTTTTATATTCTATGATGCATCGCGATGAATATTTTTATGTGTATTTAAATGAAATTGTTCTCGTGAAAACACTGGAGATTACTACTGCTCTATGAAAAATTATATTATAAATGTCAGTATAACATCTAGCAATCAAAGTCTTGTTAGTTGGTGCCTGGTTGATGAAAAAGGACTGCTTAAATGTATTAAATAAAAGAGTCAAAAAATTCATCATACAACGAAAAATTTTCATTATCTTATGAAAATCATGCTTTATTTATTCGAAACTTCTATCACGCATTCTCGTGTTCTATAATCTTCAAAAAAGTTTCCACTTACTGTACTGACCGCGCCTCTTTCATTAATAAGCACAATAGTAAAATAGTCATAAAACATTACAAGTATGGCATTGTGACCGCCATATACTTATATCGTCTGTCGTACCTTTTGTAAGAGAGAGTGATACCAGCTACATTTTACTGAATAATTTATTAACAATAAAAGCTAAACAGTTAGCCGTGACGTATTGCAACAGTCACGTCTTCATTGTTTTACAAATATAAATAAAGTTGAACTCTAAAGGAAGGCTAACGAGTCAATGCCCTAAACACCTGTTTTAAGCTTCTTTTTTCTTTTACCGCAAGACAATTTGCTCGTGAAAATAAAAACTTATAATGCATTTCCAGGCCCGCCGTAAGCGGGCGTGCAGCGCGTGCACCGCACGCGGGCGGCACGTCCTAGGGGGCGGCAAATCGAGCGACTTATCACGTAATATTGAAAAAATACAATATCTTTTTACCAATGATTTGATTTCAATATTTCCGAACACAGCAATAGCGCTAAGAATATTACTTACAGTGCCGGTTTCAGTTAGGTACATCTGTTGAAAGGAAATTTTCAAAATTAAAGATTCTTAAAAACGATTTAAGATCAACCAGTGGCGTAGCGTGGAGCAAATGCTATTTAGGGGGCGGCAAAATTAAACCAATAAAATTTCAGAAAAAGGCGCCCTAACTTTGGTCGTCTCCTATTAATTTTGAATGTTTCACCCTTTGCATCCCCAAAAAAATTCGCGCTCGCTGCGCTCGCGGTTCCATGTCAGATATCGCATTTTATCTTTGTTTAATTGTTGAGGCATTCAATTCCGAAAAAACATTTTTCGCTCACGTCCATTATGGCTTTTTATGATATGTTTACTTCATGAAAACTCTAAGGAAAAAATCGCGCTCGCTTCGCTCGCGGCTTTTGCACTTCACTTCTGTACATATCTTACTTTTTGACTTTGCTTTGTTAACGTACAGTAGTTTTTATTTGTTTTGTGTCCTTAGACTAAAAAATTTTCGCGCTCGCTCCGCTCGCGCTTCCTTACATATGAAATGTATCTTATAAGTTGACTTTTCAACGTACATATTTTTTTCTGTTGGACAAGTAAGATGGATATGAATTGTCCGGACCCCCTGGATCCGCCCCCGCCCCCCCTTATATATTTTTTTAAAACGTATGTAGTCGTAGGGCGGCATAATCAGTTTTGCACGCGGGCGAACAAACAGCTAGCGGCGGGCCTGTGCATTTCAATCAAAGCATAACAATGCGTAATTTGGTATTTACAGTGATTAATTGGAAATTCAGAATATTCCCAGCCATGACCTATATACGTTCCTAAATAATTTGCTTTAGTACTAAATGTTGATTAATGTAATTCGATAACACATCATACGCAAATATTTACCGCGAACATTAATCATTATTACTACAAACAGACAACGCGTCATCAAATAATGTAGCAGGAAAACGTCTTAAATTTGAAATGAATGGATTACATACGTTCACGTGAGTACAAAAGCCGGAACCAACATTGTAGAGAACTCGCCACCATTGTTTCACACTTAATTCCATTCAATTTCATGTGTCACTGACGCTATTAAAATTTGAATTTCAAATTCATCCCTCATTGTCCCCTAAACTCGAATTAGTGTTTTGATTCGAATTACCCCGTGCCACGTCATGAGACCGGCGCATTATGTGATGAGCACATCCACGTGACGACTGCTTCACTCTGATTGGATCCATTCAATGGACGCGTTATTACATCCGTCCATTCGACGCGACACTAAATCATTAACTTTTAAATTACAGATCGTCATATTCACAGAAATCATCACAAAAGTCCACGTGCTTTGAAGTGTTAAACTTATACAAAAAAGTATATTGTTCTTTGAAATTGATTTTCGAATTGAAAGGGCACATGTCTCGACCCGACCCGCATATTTTTGTTAAAGTTTACACCCGCAGGCCGTTTTCAACACGGTTGCACCGAAAACATACATTTTACGGATTCATGTGTGCAATTACGGTCTGAACTTTACATTTATGTAATTTTGTCCAAAATGTAGGTGGATAAAAACGGTACTTGATCGCAAAATTAACAAAACATGGCTCTTATCTTAAGTAAATAAAGGTTCGGAAATTAAAATTATCTTTTGAATGTCATACAGGTGGAGCGAGAAATCAGCTTCTGCCGCATTGCAATATCACTTCATCTCTGAGTTTTTGAAAATGACAACTGCATTGTATTACCTATGATATAAACTTCAATTTAATAAAAGGAGTACAAAAATCGAACATTCAATGCTATTATTAGCAGTCCATAATGCACAAACAGTTTCACCGGAGGGCAGGCCGCAATAAAATACAGTTTAATTTTACTCTCAACTCCCTTCTGGGAACGCCATGTGTTACTGGTAGCAGGAAACGACCATCGATGCCAACAAAATAAGCAACTTATTTAATTCGGCAGTTTATAATGCAATATTATCTGCATTAAGGATTTCGGTAAAAGCAAATCGTTTCTGATGAAAATTGCTTGACTCGAACTTTTATACTTCCCACGTGTAAATACTTTTAAGTATTTATATCTACATAGTAGGATAGGTATTTCAACTCTTTTTAATATAAAACAAAACAGAACAGCGTAGCTTTCTACAGTTTATATGAAGATAAAGTAGAATACATTTGCAGTACTCAGCACTATTCTTCATCGCTTTCACGAAACAAGCGAGATTTCGCAAATTACTAAAAGTAACTCTACCTACGAAACGCTTTTGGCACAGAAGGTGAAAATACCCATTAGTTAAGTATACATACATATACCGTGTTTATTATAACATGCATGTATAGCGGTCTATAAAGACGCGTGCATCACTTTATTGTTGGAACTAGGAAGCGCTTTTAACTAAAATAACACATGAAGAACTCCCACGCATGCGACAAATTGTTATCATTATTATCTAGCGAGCAGATGTTCGCTGATGAGTGAACGATAAACGTGGACCACGCTTGTACCGGAATCAACTTGAACGACCGTCCATTCAAGAATGTGTGTACATTTGCATTCATTCATCTGAACAAATTCCTACGCACGGCGTAAATTGCAACTATGAATATTTATATTATGACACCTAACTGCATTCTGCTTTGTGTGAGGTATAAAGCTAAAGGTATACTTAGTTATTCTCGGAAAAGTCTTCATGTATTACGTAAAATTAACGGCATTTTAACACAGCACGTTCCTAATCGATTTCAGTCCCCTAAAAACTTTAATTTACGAGCAGACTGCATAAATTAAAACTAAACTACAAAACGGTAGTGGTGTGAGTAATTTATAATCATATCCAGTGGGGGCGAGCCGGAGTGACAGCGGGTGTCAATCAAGGGGTGCAACGTGCACCGCGACCGCGACACCCTCGCCTCACTTGATTAGCTACCGATGACAACCACACACGATGCATTCTATAATCTATGGATCCCCACTATGGTGCGTTCGTTGTCTATGGTGTGCGATGACGGCCGCATGGTAATCACTATGGTAATTATCCCCGTATAATTTAATGGATATTGATGAAGTTTGAATTTATATTTTAATGAAGCTCATATTTTGCGGTGGCGACATGATAATACATATTTTAGCGTATGGTTATTACGTGATCGTATGATGAAATGGATCGCGGCTACGGAAATATAACTGACCTGTTTATTACCTAAATAATATACTTATAACCATTATTTACATGGAAAAGAGATTATTTGCTGAACAAAACAGTATTGAGAAAATTGCATACTCTTAAAGATCAAAGTCGTTTATCAAAGACACGCATCCTAATCGACCCAAATAAAGACTTTTGACTTGTTTCCGCAACGAAGAAACTGGCACAGGTTGATGGCAGAGATTTGTTAATTAATTAGGGGACAAAATAGGCGGCGTCACGCGACGCACTTAGTGATTCAGGGTACTTTACTTACCGCCGTGTCCTACATTTAGGGATCTTCGCTCCCCCATTTCCCTCATTCAGGATCGCCTGGTGTCGTTACCCGCTTACCATGCAAAATAGTAATTAAGTTAATACTACCGTAAAAAATATTAGGTAGTAGTAATTAAGTGTATTTGATGAAGTGGGTCCTTTTTAAGTAATCTCTAATATAAGTACTGAAATGCTTAAGATAAGTACTATAAATTATTTTTCTGAAACATTGCAGATTAATCCTCTGTTAACGAAGAAATTGCAATAAAAACTTCATAGCAACCAACAGCAACAAAGACTACAATATACACACTTAGAGAGACAGCACACCATTGGCAAAAAATAAGGATTTGCAAATATTAAGCATTTCCATTTTCACATATCTACAAGTTCAATTCAATTCAATTGTTCATGCACATATCTACAAGTTCAATTCAATTCAATTGTCCATATTATTAATTATTTAGTTACTAATTTTAGTCTTATTGACGTTAACACTTACTTAAACTGGGTTTAACCTCCAGGAAAACTAACATATTATTAATATAGAAAACATTTTCCCTTAAATTACTTACTGGGAATAGTCATGTAAACATTTTAGTAACACAAAAAGTTAGCATGTTTACAAGTTTGCAGAAGGAAATTGGTATTGAAGGAATGCTCGCTTGAAGCTTGCAAAAATTCCTTCGCACAAAAAGTTAGGTTCCAAGAATATAATTTAAAAGCACTTAAAATATTTTTTGGGTTATAAAAATTAATGTAGGAAAATATTGACGATTGTGCTTTTTAGTTTAACGTTTAATTTATATTTTAACAGATACAAATCTGACATTATCACACATTTCAAAAATAAAATACATATGTACTGAATTTAGTTTGTACAAATAGTTAGGTAGTAAAGCGCACTGGCTAATAAATTGCACCACAATACTGAAAGACCAATATTTTATACATAAAAAATGCAGAAAACAATCGCACTAAGATCAAAAAGCGATCATA
Organism: Helicoverpa zea x Helicoverpa armigera; assembly: GCA_033682625.1. Taxonomy (NCBI): domain Eukaryota; kingdom Metazoa; phylum Arthropoda; class Insecta; order Lepidoptera; family Noctuidae; genus Helicoverpa; species Helicoverpa zea x Helicoverpa armigera. The sequence goes on from JAWIIS010000029.1 coordinate 1,942,161, forward strand.
AAATCAACACACAGTTTTTTTTTTTAAGTACAGGAAAACAAGCAATAATTTATTTGTTTGCATACCAATTCCCCGTAATCACTAATCGCAAAAGCGGTCCGAGAACGGTTTATGAACAAAAAAAAACAATAGGATCGTTACCTTTCAACTTTTAGCAATCAATTCTGGGCCTCGCTGAAGCAATATTAACCTAATTCTTAAAATATTTGCATTGGTTTATGGGTTTCTTATGGGACTCGATAACTACGTCATCATCGTGAACTGGGGGTGTACCTGTTGACCTGACACAGATACACCGATAAAATATAGCTGCCCAATGATTTACGTGCTGCACTCTGGAAATGAAAAAAGATGGACCTATTAATCCGGTCATAAAAAAAACATAGGTACTCAGATTAATTTATGGCGTACAAATAGCTACTTTAATATAATATTCGTGGTTAAATAACAAAAGCCAGACTACTAAATAATGATATTCAGTAAACGAACTATGCGGTTAGCTTTTACAACCACAACACACACGCACGTCGGCTCGCAATTTTTAAGCAGATTATGGCATATTAAAAAACTTTGTGCCTCCGTGTGTAACAGAGGTATTGCTTTGATAAAGCTGTAGACAAAGCAGATAATACAGCCATTTTATCTCCCTACCTTAAAGGAATGATTGCCTTAATTTAAGTGAAATTGTTCAACTTGAAAGCAAGTTACTTTGGGTCCTTTTCAAACACAGGTATATGTAAATAAACAGAGTCCCACAGAAGCGTTTAGGAGCCAACTTAGATAAGTTAAGGGAGTGAATAATAGACGGCAGATTGCTTAACAAAGTCTTTATTGTTAGTCGTAAAGTCGGGGGCATCCTCGGTTAAAACAAACTTTGCGCTCACCGCAAGCTATGGACAAAAAGCGGTGCTATTTCAACTACTGATGCGCGATATTAGTTTGTAAGTTTTCGAATAACAATGTTAATGGAACTATATTCACGAAGTTTCTTTAGGAAAGGTAAATATTGATTTCGATCTGACTATCTTACAAAATTAACTGAGGAAGGTACAAAGATTAAGTATATTCATTTTATCCTTAAAGCATATAGAGCAGACATTCAAACCAGGTATACCAACAAAATACTTGTATGAAAAGCTTGCGATAAAATCTTCAGTCAGTTCAGATAATCGAGCGTAGCAGACGAACTGACAGGGCGACGTTATCTCCACCAGTTGCATCACAAAACTTTTTGAATAACCACCTCGTATCCCTAAACATATATGTACATACAGACAGACAAAAAGGAACTCTCGAAAAAACACAAAGGGATTCGTTTAACCACCATTGTCAACCCACAAGTGTGGTTTTAATTAAAATTTAAAAAAGAGGATGTTTAACGAAGAAACTAAAGTTGGTTTAGGATTAATGAGGGTGTTTAAAAATGTAGATCACAAATTTTATATTCCGTGGCCGTTTGCTGTGCAATAATGGGGGACCTTTTAATTAATTGCCGAAATAAACGAGCAATGTTTCAACTGTACATTTCATAAAACGTTGAATACAGAACTTAATTCTTCTTCTTCATCATCTGATAATTATATTATTATGACCTACGAAGGAACAGCTGTGCGGTAATGTTGGTACGTTGCCATTATTTCCTTTTGAAGGATTGTTTTGAAATCATACGTGTTAAATATTCCCTTCGCTTGCCAGATTGATTGAGGATTCTAGCCTTGTGTGCTAGGCATTCAATTCTGGAGCTGTCTTCTGAGAAATCTATTCCTTACATGACTTATGCACTAGAAATAGTTACCGCATATTTCACGCTGCGAGGATAGATATAGCTCTGTGCTCATCGTGGGTTCGTTTTTGTGTCTAACCTCTCCCTACTCAGAGACATTTAATGGTTACTTAAGCCTTTCTTATTAAAGGATTTGTATGGCATTCCGCCACTAAGGAGTGACTTAAGTAAGTTAGAGGTGATTTTGCCAAAACAAACTAAGATCAAGCAAGGTGTCACTTGTATTCCACATAACTCTGATAACATTAGACGTAGCAAAGTATATGCAAACTACTTCAAAATCATTATAAAGACCTAAAAGCAGATCAAAACAACCCTTGTAAAGTATCCATCTCAACACGTAATCCACAACTTACCTTTTCCACCACAACCTGCAAAAGAGGTAGCATATTCTTGCGGAAAATAATTACAATAACATGTCCGACTTTGTTGGGCAAGTTTGAGAGATAAATGTAGGGCCGTGTCCGGCAAGGGCCACTAATGGAGGCTTAATATCTGCTGTACTTTGGGGTTTCGCAATTCGAAAAGTAAAAGGAATCCTTAATGCGCTAAGTACGCGCTTAATCTGCTTAGCCGTCTCGTGTGTTTCACGTGAATATTATGACATGCTCATGTTGCTTCACTTACCTACTTCATGTCTACAAAAGTGACAAACATGGGTTTTACATAATATATTTGTTCGCGTTTACCTATAAAGCAAAGGTTTTTGAACCACTCATTCTGTATGAGTCAAGTACATGTTTGATAGTTAGGAGGTTATATTTAAATTAATATGCTACATTTAATGCGACTAAACAAATTGATTATTTCATGTGTTCAAGACTGTACCACGAACGCCGTAAAAATATTAAACAATTTGGATATTGCGGCCCTAAAACTTACTTGCATTCCCCTGCTCTTACCCCAATTTTATGTGTGATCGGTGCAGCATGTTTTCGTCTTCCTACTTGCGTAAATACCATAGTAAATAATTTTAAGTTAGAAATTACATTGTTGAACATCATAGAACACTCTTAGTAATACCGAATCAATATAATAATTTCGTTAATTGTTTATTTCCAGAGAAGTTACCTGGAAACGTTCGGCTACCTGAAGAAGGGCAGGCCGGAGGTCGGCAACCTGCAGCTCATGGGCAACGAACAAGAGTACGAAGACGACTTCAGGATCGCCATCAAGACTTTACAAGTGAGTAACTACACAATCAAACAGAATAAATATTTCTTACCGCCAAAAAGTATTAAAATTTAAATTATAAACCGACATCTCACAGTTGTAATTTTGATATGAATGGCTGCATTCGTCTCGACATCACCAATGAAGGTGATGCGATGATATACGATGTCCTATGTTTTATTTAAGTTGGGCACCAGTTCCACTCTTGGATACTATTAGTATAAAATCCCTTTTGGCCCCCGTAATCCTAAACAACCTATCCTTCTCTAAAATACAAAATAATGTTGCTTTTGCTCTCCTACTCACTGTCACGCATTAACCTATCAAAATCAACGTAACAAAGTCGTACTTAATACTGTGTTAAAGACAATAAATACATGTCTAATTTGCTATAATCTTCCAGGAATTCGGCGGTATACCAGTGACGGGAGAGATCGACACAGCTACGAAGAACTTGATGAAACAGAAGCGATGCGGCCGACCGGACCGGGAGGATGGTGAAGACGAACACAGGAGGAAGAAACGGTTTGCAGTGCAGGGGGAGAAGTGGAAATACACCAACTTAACTTGGAGGTAAGTTGCATGATTTATATTATGACAAAGTCTGTTTGGTATGTAACGATTTTAAATGAAAATAATTTTTACCCGGCATTTTTAATACTTATCTAATCAAAATTTTACATGCATAGTGTGTTCTCGAAACATATTTTAGGATGGGACCACCATTTACTTAATATAACAACGTTTTAAAATATTATAAACGGAATTAATTAATATTAAACATACAGCCATCTATGAATATAAACCAATATAAATTAAACCACTATGTTAAAAGTTTTAAATAAGAGACATCTATTGTTCAGACTGTAAACGAAGCAAACAACCATTAAAGTCTCAGTCGATGAGTTTCTGCTACTCGACGCTAGATGGCGCATGCAAGTAATTTCACTTCGAAGTTTAGTTTTACTAATGGTTTGAATTAATGTAATTTTGAAAACTGATATGAATATTAAATTACTATACATTTTGTTTTATAACAACCACAATTTTTGGATATTAATACTATTGAGCTTTTTTTAATGTAGTGGTACCTACGTGTTTCGTATATAATTTAATGGTTCTTTAATTGCTTAATCTGCCACTAAAATCAATTTACATAACTTCCTACTTAGATAATGCGTGCAAATTACGAGCAATAACGATATTAGAAAAAGAATAAGGTGGGACCTTAATGGCTCATTTTATGTCAAACAGTTCCAACTGTACTATTTGCTTTAAGACCACATAAAATTGATGACAAATAATAGTTAAATCACGGACCTCGTAAAAGTTACGACGCTTTCCGTGTGGCTTAATTAAAAGAATATGTCCTTTTGACGCCTGCCGATGACGGATATTTGGAGCTTCAAATAAACAGAGAAAGCTCTTAACTCCATCATACATCGTTCTGGTAACGACATTTCTTAATGGTAATAATATAATGTGCCATGTAGGTACTGAGTATTCCGAAATAACTGTTTTTCCTTCACTTACTATGGTACAGCGAAGTTCATTTCAAATATGCGTTGACGATATCCTTACCTTGCTCCATTGAGCACTTCTGCCAACTGTGTTTTAAGAGCTCACCTGATCCTAAGCTGGCTTGCATTTTCCATATGGTCGATTTGGACCAAGACGTTGGCCGCTTGCCCGTCGGGTTTACTTTGATATTGGGTACCTATGTTACCTGCGTAGACAACATAGAATTAACATAGCTTTGCGTAAGTAGGTAGGTACCTGTGTAGGAAATAGATGCCCTACCTACGTAGTAAACATCCCACTGTAGCTAGAGTGATATGTACGAGAAAAATCGATAGCGAGACATTTATATAAAAGTGTCGTGTTCGTGCCGCCTGTTACGGTGCCCACTAGGCTGCAGCTTGCAGAGTTTATTCAACTTGATGTCCCTGGAGTAAAAAGCCCGACTTGCTCGCTCGCTGTTTGAAGTAGAAACAACCGCCAAACATGCGGATAATTTAAAAAGTTCACAATCACCTGCACAGACCGCGGCTTCAGCACAATTTCCTGTCGAATTAATGGTCTGTCAATATTGTAGTCCTCCATTACAGCTTGTTGTGCAAACAAGCAATAAAACTAGCAGCGCCATCTCGCGGTGGGTTTACGAGAGCGCGGCGCCGGGTGGGTCAGCACAGACACAGACTCCAGAGCCAACCCGCGTCCTGCAGTAATTGTTCTATAAATACAATTCAACCTTATGCTTATTTTCGGATAGGGATTAAGGTATATTTTTAAGTCGATTGTGAGGTGTCTATAAAGAAACTCCTTCAACCAAAGACGTTTTGATGTGGGTTTCATGACAATTTTCTTAGAAAGGAATTCGACGATCCAAGCTATTTATTGTGTAACGCATTTTATCTTAAATAAGTTACGCAATTGATTGTTATGTGAACGCACGCGTTTTTGTCCCTAGGAAAGTTTTAAAATAGGTGAAGACAACAGCAGTAAAACCTGGTTATCTACAGGAAAACTTCTAATGAAACTCAGTAGGTACGCGAGAGGGATTTAGAAAAAAAAAATAGTAGAAACTAAAATTGGTTGAGGGGGAGAACCTATATTGAAAATTGGCTGTACGTGGGCATATTATCATAAATACATAAAATAACACTGAAATACTCTTATATTCACGTAAATACCTAAAATAACACTGAAATACCAAGTCTTGTAAAATTCAAATAATAACCAGCATAGTGTACTACTTATAACGTTATCTGTGCCGTAGCTATACGTACCTAGGTAGTAGTAGGTACCTATCGCACTAACAAAGCTGGACTTAATGCAATGGATACAATGAAATGTAAACAAACGTCGTTATGTTTTAGACGTCCGATAACGATAGAGTTATTACATGGAAATAACGGTATTGTTTTCGCTATGTCGCTGACAGGGAAGTGACAGGCGCATTTCGCCTCTCGCCGCATGGGGCGCTGTCATCGCCACTCAGCTCAACACTAGCAATAATAATATTATGAAATCCATACTTGCCGGCTACCGAGCTTATTGTTAAAATACTTCGTGAAAATTCGTAAGCATTCACGAACCGCGTTTTTTCTGCAACTTGCAACAAATAGAAAAAAAGTAGGAATAATGTGGGATGAATATAGTGTAATTTGATATTTGTCTGGTTTTTAATTGACGGGGCCACGACGGGCGGTCGCGACCCGCGGTGGGTAGTGTTTTTGTATAAATATTCTGTATGCTTCCTAGATCTTTATTTCAACTTATTTAACAGACACAAAGTTTATTAGATAAGTTTAGAGGTCAAGACTTGTTATTTATTGTGCTAATGTGTTTCACATCTACAATTTAAAATCATTGAAAATTGCCATGATGATTGCCATGGTGCAATGATAGTTCATCTTTTTATTTACGTGCCAGCTTTTTAATTTTCAAAGATGATCATAACTAAGATGGTACCTAACTGCTACAAAATTATACATCTATCATATCACACCACTGACTAACCTAGCAATTAACTACTTAATAATGTAATTAGGTACCACGTAACTTTAAAGGAAAAATATTTTCTGGCTGTATTATCGCAACGAAATGCCAATACATTTGCCAACGAAAATCGATATATTTTTTATTCTTACAGCTAAAAGTTTTATAGTTGGATACAATTTGCAGAAAGTTTAAAAATTTCAGGTCAAGTCTTACAGAGTGTTTGATGACGGAGATACAAACCTAATTACAGTACCTACCCTCCTTTTATTTCAGTGCTTAAGGTTTTCCCATAACTTTTATGTTTAACTGTTTGTTTTTCACCGATAAAGTAGATGAGGACCATGACGAGCCATTATTAATTGTAGTGACGTAGCCACTGCCCCTCCCCCGGTCGCCCCACCTCACCCCCCTCGCCTGCCACCGTCACCGGCCGCGCCCCGCAGGCACCCCGTGGCCACGCGAAGTAGGTCGACATTTCAATATTGAAGGCATTTCACAATTTCTATTGCTCTTTATTGCGACTGTACGGCGTAATAAAGAGCTTATTATGCGTATATTGAATGTAGTAAACCGACAATGAATCTGTGGATCATTTTATTAAAATTATGATTACAATTTAAACCGGGGATAAACAATTGACGGTTAACCTCTCGAACATCCCCGGTTATCGCAATAGTAGTAGGTATTATAGGTTCGGGTAGCAACGATAACACGGTCCAATATCATCATTTTGTTGTACCAAAGCATAAAAGTGTTTTAAAACTACCTCTAGTAACATTTTCTAAACTCCGACTGGACAGGAGAACCTCGTAAAATTTAATAAAGCGTGAATTTCGCCCACCTTCACTTGCATGTTGCTGTACTACCATTATGAATATAAGTGTACCGACATCTTTACACAATAAATATACGCTATCCGGTAGGAACTTGAAACAAATTAATATAATAAATGTAAATAAATACCCAGAAGTTAAAAGATTAAAAAAAATAACAAAATAGAATATCAAAACGATTGTGTACCCCTGGTGGGACTCGAACCCACAATCCCCGGCTTAGGAGGCCGATGCCTTATCCATTAGGCCACAGGGGCTTGTGGCAACTGCTTGAAATTAAACATTATTTACAACATATTATTGATTCTATGATTTGATTATCAATCATCATTTACCAAGTTTTTCCCTGATCCTCAGCCTTGCCTGATCTTCAAGCTCCGTCTGGAAAAAATAGCAGAAAATTGACTGCGTTTTTTTCTATTATTCAACGAATCAATCGTCTGCAAAATACTTGCTTTAATAAATAGTAGGAGTCAATGCACATAAGATACGCACAACAATAGTTATTAGTAGATATCATATATATAACTGTACTTCAATCATATCAATAATAATGTTAGTCTCCGTGACACCACGTTTTATCACATCCATGTATCAACTAGGTAAACATTAAACAGTTGATACGACCCGCTTAAGTTATTAAAAAAATGATACTAAAAATACCAAAATAAAAAATAGCAACCAAAAAGAAATACTGTGACATTAAATTGCAAAAAGAGAGCCGCCCGAACAGGGACTTGAACCCTGGACCCTTGGATTAAAAGTCCAATGCTCTACCGACTGAGCTATCCGGGCTCATGTATGATGTGCCGAAATTACGCGCCGCGTTCAAAATGGCACTTGTTTCTTTTTTATTTTAGGCGGATAATCGTGATAAGACGGTACATTTTATTTGAACAAAATTTTATAACATTGGGGAAACTCATGATTCGTTGAACATTAAATAATATCTATGGAATCCTTTTAGTTCCTAAACCGTTCTAAGAATCGTTACTTTTCATTCATTAGATTGAATTTTGATTGATTCTCGGAAACCAAGTCACGTAGGTATAAGCCAATTAAGTTTATTCATGCTGGGTAGTTATTTTTATGTGTATCAGTTACCGTTAGATTTTATTTAAAAAAGTGAGGAAAACAATACTGTGTTAGAATAACAAAACAACTTTTTTTCTAATGCATAAAATACTAAGATCAAACGATTGATTAATATTTGGTTTTCTAAAATGATAACAATGCAAATTATTTCACTATAAAATCAATCACCATGAAGTATTAATTAAATGGAACGAAATAACTAATTTGTAACGTACCCACGATGAGATCCGGTTTTAAGGCTAAAAATTACAAATTATTACAAAAGATTCGGTGTTAAACTTATTTATAACTTCCATTGTTTTTATAATTGTGATGATACCGCTATTAATGGGAAGTTGGCGTTAATGGCCTCCAAAAATGAAATAGATAGATCCTTTAGGGTTAGGTGTTATTCAATACTTAGTTTAAATAGAAGTTAATTATATTTAGAACCCTTCTATTTTTCTGTGAGTCTTGAGATGGATTAAAGGTATCCAACTATCATAACGTTATATGTATGATCTAGTCTAGAACATAATACACAAACAGTACCAAACACAGATACTTACCATATTATTATGTACAGAACTATAGACTATCTACGTCACATTACCTATCTATAAGTAGGTTTGTAACTTCCTGGAACTCCTAATGCCTCATAACCGACTATATACACACTTAGGTATCCTACATGTAGGTATGTATGTTGATACCTACACATAAATATGTAGGTATACATATGAAGTAAATGTTGGTACGTACATTGGTATACATATGTACTAAATGTTGGTACGTATATTGGCGTAGGTATATGTGTAGTAATATCCATAGACAACAGGTCAGCCGATGTTCAGGGTGTTCATATGACGTCATAACGCGATTAAATTAACACTATGGACGTCAAATTGTGTATTCGGCTTTTGTTTTTTTTTTTTACTTGAAAAGAGGTTCGACGGTAGGTTGTTTTCATTGATAGTTAAGTACATGCCACTGAAGTTACATAAGTACATGTATATTATTAACTACTTACATACATTTAGATTTTTTCTTCGTTAGAAATATAAATCTGGTCATTGCAATACTACTATAATTAAGAGTACATTTTTCGTTTTTTTGTCTGAAACTACTAAACCGATTTGCAAAATTTTACAATAATAGGTAGCTACACTACACTATTTCTGAGTAACATAGGCTATATTTTAATCAGGTACGGGCAGTAGTTTCCACGGGACGCGAGTGTAACCGCGGGAAATCAGCTAGTCATGAATAAGCTGCTTTCATGGTTAATTTTCATCTAAGTATAGAAGCTTCGCCTTCAGATTCCAGAAGGATCGTTTTAATCCATTGATCCTAAGTCTATTTATGATAGAGAAACTATTTATAGAGATTTTTTCTTAGAAAACTGATATTCCTGTTTATCTATCCTTATTTCTCCATCGCTAAAATTAAATTTTCAACATCCCATAATAAAGCTTTCATTGTATTAAGTTAATGTTTCTAGAAATCTGGAGTTAATTTTACCCTGAGACTGATATAGCTAGTTCTCTGAATAAACGGGAATAAAGTGCTAGAGGGTTCACTATGTGACACCCGACGTTTTATTCTACATAGGTATAAAAGGGAGAATATTGGTACGGCGTGGTCACTTTGCTCACTTGCAAGAGTATTTTTTTATAAATGGTAGTCTGATTAATATTGCAAGTAGCAAAGTTTTTGGACACCATCCTGTCATTTAATCCGTTCTAAAATCGGAAATTTTATCTACATATATGTAAGTAAACATTAGCATTACTTACATATATTATAAAAGAAAATAATGCTTTAGATACCGTTAGTTGCTGGGTAAACGAAAATATGATAAGTTTGGTTATTCTCAATCAAAATCAAATTGTTTTTATTTCAAATAGGCCTTTGCAGGCTCTTATAAAACGTCAAATTAGTATCACGGTTCCAAAAAGTTGGTCTCATGGAGAAGAGCCGGCAAGAAACTCCATAGACACTCTTTTAAAAAGTAATATTTTCACAAACATTCTATTACATAACAATAGTAAGCTGATAAACTTATACAATGCAACTGAAAGGTAAACAGTAAATCAATTTAATACAAAGAGAAAAGAAAAAGACGTTTAATTGCCAGGGAAGCCACACATGGAGAGATGAGACCTTCATGAGAGTGATTCTCACCTCATGAAGGTCTTATGTAAACGTGAAATACTTAATGCATGTACGATTCAGATGCGCTACAATTTGAGGACCTCATGCAAAAGGGCTTAACGGAAGAAGAATCCAATCCGGGCTGCTAATGTGAATTTCCTAATGGAAATACCCAATAACACTTGTAATTCGGGAAACGGGGATCGAACCCCAGGGCCTTCAGCCGCGCTTGCGTCCACTACACATGGCAGTAGTTACCTATGTTATACAGGAATATATAATGGATGATGACTGCAAAATTAAAAATGACAAATTTCAAATTAAATATCATTTTCAGTGAACATTTCCAGAATGCATATGCGGACAATTTCTACTTAATTCATCAAACATAAACTGAACACCACAAATAAACCGAAAAGATACAAGAATTTTCCCGAAACACCCGAGATTCTTACACTTATAAACAGACAACGGGAGCGAGATATTCGTTCTGTAGTTGTGTAGCACCCGTAGGTAAGTTGCACTCCGGGATATTCGCCGCGTGACGTCACCGAGGCCGCAATCAGCTTTTCTTCGAACCTGAAGGGTTCAAGTTACTACCAGCAGTAACGAAGTGATTAACTCCGTTACTGCCCACACAGATCCATTTGCTTTTTTCTATTACTTGTCGTAGTTCTTACAGCGGTGTCTGGTTTTTGTACTCTGGTTAGGTACCAGTATGGTTTTGTTATGTCACTTTTATGTAGCTGGGGGTGTATGCTGGTACAAATAAGAAGTACAACTTTAGGTTTGGATTCGAAACTATTTACAGTGGCAATAATGTATGTGCCACTTAATTCAGTCGGGTAGACTCGTTGGCTTAAACTTATAGTGATTCGTTAATTGCTTTGGCTTTAAGAACCAATAAGGTTTTGATGTTCTCGCTATTTGTGTTGTAAATTTTCTTAGAACTACTTTTCTGCAATACATCTTTGTCGTGAGCAAATTGAGACACTGTTAGACATGAGGTTGTTTTACAGGACGATATAAATCAGGTTCAATCTCGGCTGAGCTCGTTCAAACGCCACGTTTGGAGACCTCGTACGAGTGGCTCGTAAATCCTGGACTGGAAAACAATCCGTGCCTCGGCCAAGTATCCGGTGGGTCTGAAATTCCAATTAAGGGGAAGCTCTAGACGAGTTCGCAGGTCGACTGCACGCGGGCGATCACTCACTTGCACTTTTAATTAATTTATTTATCGAGTTCGCGAATCGACGGCGCAACTCGCGCCGACGCCCCGCCCCGCCGCCGCCTATATAACCCGACGAGGACCGGCGACGTCCGACAGTTTTCTCAGGGACGCCTCGGGCGCCGGTCGCCCTCACCCGGGAAAATGTGCCGGAAGGACGAGGAATACTTTAAATTTTTAAAGTGGGTAGTCGAAATGTAAGGAGGGTGGCGCGGCGGGGTTGCGAGTAGGGCTCGGGCGGCTCGCGGGCGATGGTCGGCAGCGGTGACCTTGAGGTGAGTGAGTGCACGCGCGAGGGCGGCGAGTCGATAGGCTCAGCGCGCCGCCGCCCGCCCACGCGCCTGCACTACAGCTGTTTCACTTGATAACGTGGCATTTTGACACTTTTTCTTCTATTTTGACGCAGCTTTCATTACTTCGACGAGTTGTGATCGCCGTTGAACCGACGGAAAGTTGGCCGCAGTTCCAGGTTCCAGCCAAATACTCAAGAATGTTAACAAACTTTTCAATTAGACTTATTTGAAACTTGTTAAGTTGTATTTTACAGGAGACGACTGAGGAAAGGCCTTGATACTTGCGTTTGTTTATATGTTACGTTGCATAAGTTTCGCTGGATATGATCGATATTTGAGTTTATAAATAGCTTCAATCGATGAAGACGCGGCTGAATTAATTTATAAGGGTACCTATCATAATAAACGTTATTATCTGAAACCTTAATCAGTTCATTGCTCAGTTGGGATAATCTCATCATTAAAAGTATCTCATAAAATCCTAAGCCGTAGTCGAGACAAAAATTGTTCAGCGTCGGTGCAGCTCTCGCCTACGATAACATTCATAATCCATAGCGATCCCATGGGGTTTGAACCAATCGAGTTACGTTTGAAAATCGGGCGAATCGAGTCGTTCATAAATCGAGCAGGATGTAGTATAAGTAGGCAGCGTACTTGGTCGATGGCCAAGTACAGACGCGCAGTAATTACTGTCTCAGGAGCGAGCTCTTAATTTGCTTAATTTACCCGAACCCGCTCTTCGGAGCTAAATCGCACGATTTAATGGGATATTTGAATGATGCGCATTGTTTTAAAACGTCTCGCGTCTGTTCCGAACGATCTTATTTCCGCTAAAACACTTATTCGTTAACTGAGCCATTAATGAATTAGCAGTCCGCTGTCTTCCGATTGGGCTTATCGTTGTTTCGGGAAACATTTGTCGTATACCTTCATAACTACCGTACCTACCTGCAATATTGACGGGTTTATGAGATGGTACATGAAAATGCATTTGAAATAGGTACCTTAAGGGTATAGCGTTCATACTTATACTTGAATGCAGTTCTTAAATGAAAAGATAATATCAGAGTGAAATTGCACCGGTATGTAAGAAAATGTAAAGGAAAATCTAAAAACGTAAGCACTTCAACCCCCGAGATGCACGGGGATACTTTGGCGGTTGATATTTTTACGTACATTTTTGGAGTAAGATCTCAAAAAAATTAAAAAGTTGTGGCACACCGTGCTCAAGATTGCTTTCGTGTGGTTGGCAATAAAAGACCACCAAGTGTGTACTCAACCGCGCGGCTCTGTATTTAGAGCATGAATTTTAGATACGTGTAACCAAGGACAATATAGGTGTACGTAAAAGTACTGTATATCATGTGCCGAGTGGGCTCATACTCTGCTATTATTCATAATCCGACTGTGCCACGTTTTGTTCCTTAAGCCCAAAAATGTAGCGCCGCGTACTGCTGGAAATATTCACTGCTATTTCGCTGCTAAGTATTTTATTACTAGGGGTGTATGTAACGCAATTCTGATGGGGAAGAAAAGGTTGTTTTTAAAAGGCATTATTACTATTAATAAGATTTCAAGTAGGTATAGTTATCTAACCACATTTGCAGAATAGCAAAAAAATTAAATACTTATAAAAAAGATCCAAATAAAAATTGTAAGCTCCAAATATTATTTAGAAGCGTGGAACACGTCGGAATATATGAGGACAGTACGCTACACATACGTGATGTATCCGCCACATTTTAAAATGTGCGGAAAGCTCAACTTTTCCGCTGAGAACGAGGAGGCCGCATTTGAATTATAGAGGAAACGTTGGGAAAGCCGTCAGTACCCTTGCAACGTCTTACACTCGTTAGGAATATTATGATTTATGCGGCACCCGGCTCGGCCGCTCCGGTAAACAAGGATGATTTGACACCATTTACTGACAATGTTTTTTGTACAATAAGTAATTTTAGCTTAACGCCGCCGCAGAGGTTAGACTGGCGCACAAATAATTTAATAGGCGTGCTCCTGCGTATTGTCATTGTAATAAAATTGCGATAAGGAAAGAAAGCAGTCGCTGTAATTAAAGGTGGAGGTTCCGTTTCACTTTTAATGTTCCTTTTAATTGCCGCTTTGATACCGAATTTTGCTGGCGTTCGCGAATTATCTTAAACAGATGTACGTCGTTTGAATGAACGTAAAGTTTTAAACAAATTGAATACAATGTAATTGTTGGAGTATCAATTTTAATTGAATGCGAACTACTGTTTTATTCAGTCCCTGTCAATTTGTTGTGTAACGACCGCGGCTAACAATTTAATAATAACGGTTAAAGCTGTACAATATCAAGGAGCGCTATTTCTAAATAACTAATGGAAACGGTTTTCCTTTCAATTATGAAAATTACCGCTGTATTTGTATAGGTATACAACAAAAGTATGATTTTGTTGTTACTGGGAATTGTCTATTAACATTGTGTGTATTCAAAGCTAATGCATTACAGATGTACCTACTTAATTGTACAATAATATCATTTGATAACAATATTAAATTAGTTTTTGAGTACGTTAAAGTTTTAAATGGAATTTCCAAATTTAGACAAGCTCTTACAATAATAATTCTTGAGTTAACATGCTAAGTTGTTATCGTCAGTAAATTCTAGTAAATACATATTTCATTTACTTATTCTACTGGGGCTTCTTTCATTCCGATTTTACAATAAATCATCTGACTTTTCCCAGAAGGATTTAATGTTGTAACACAAAATCCTATGATTCAGGAAAACATACCAAGTCTCAGTTATCGTTGTGTAGCAATGTATAATCCCATCAATTTCTTAAGCGCTTCACGTTCCCCCCGAGACAACCGCAATAAGACAAGCATCTAAAAACACATATCTACACAGAACTTATAAGGCGTCCTCATAGGCCCCTCCAAAAATACATAATCGATTCAAGTTTATTTTTCGTAGCAAAGGTAAATGCAAATGCGGAGGAATTCTTTCAACGATTCCGAAGAAAATGTTGCTGGTACGGGCTCAATCAAAAATGTTTACCTACGGACTGAGCTAGTTCAATATTTTAGCCCCTAGCATCACACATTCACGTCAGCGAGGGAGTGCACCTCACTCTGGCGCAATTGAGTTTACCGTTAACGCAAACGTGACGTTTTACACGGATAAGTGGTTCGGTAATAGAATTCATGTGTCTCGCGACCTTTCTCTAACGATCTAAATTAGTGTTCAATGAAATACGTGGGTTACACGGGTATTTGTTCCCGCTCTCAATCTTTTGCATTTCTCTTAAATGCTATCTTTTCTTAACCATGTCTAAATTTTCCGTAAACCTTTATGTTTCAAAGTCTTTCACAAAAAACGCAGACCGAGTAATTCACAGTTTCAGTAGTTCTCTACGGTGCGATAGATTCACTCCAATAGTTGAGTCTACAGGTAAAGCCATTGTTTTTGCAGAAAAAATACAAGTATTTGAAGAGACTAGTATTTCGCAGCCTCTAGTCAGGTAGAGCTACCGGTTCACAAAAAGACGACCAAGTTACACACACAGCGGACCGACAGAATTTTTTGCTGACCGCACGGGAATTGAAACTAGCGAAACTTTTATCAGGGCCATTCAGACATATGACTTTCAGACTAATACATACGTCAACAACTTCCAACCACAGCTTGTCAATTGCAGAGTTGAATCCTTACTAATATTATAAATCTGAAAGTGAGTTTGTTTGTTTGTTTGTTTGTTTGTTTGTTTGTTTGTTCCGCTTTCACGCCGTAACTACTGAACCGATTGCTTTGAAATTTTGCAGACGTAAAGTTAGAAGTCCGAATTAAATAATAGGGTACTTTTTATCCCGAAAAAAATAGATATTCCCGAGGGAAAACAAAAATATTGTTTGCTTGATGGATGGATTGTAGATGGCGCTGTGTGTCGTTTAAAATGACAGTAGATGCAGAGGGAATGATAACTTTAACGGAAGAGTTTTGTAATGTTGTGGGCAGCGAATCGGAGTTGGTAGCAAAAGTTTATACTGACTTACACGGTCATATAAATGATGATCAATGGCTCTGCGAACGCACAATATTAGCACCAAAAAATGAAACGGTCACTAAAGTAATAAATGAAAATATTTTGAATGAAGTTATGGGAGAAAATACTGAATATTTATTTGTAGACACAGTGATAGAAACAGAACATAGTGCCTCATATCCTGTGGAGTTTTTAAATTCTTTGGAATTATCTGGGGTGCCTTCTCATAAATTAAAACTAAAAGTAGGTGTTCCGGTGATGCTCATGCGTAATCTCGATGCCCCTAGACTGTGTAATGGTACCAGGCTGCGTGTCACTCAGCTTGGGCGGAACATTATTACAGCCACTATTTTAACTGGCGCAGCAAAGGGTGAAAGTGTACTCATTCCTCGGATTCCGATTATTCCATCAGACCTCCCATTTCAATTTAAAAGACTACAATTTCCTATAAGGGTTTCATTTGCAATGACCATTAACAAAGCACAAGGCCAAACTCTAAGGGTTGCTGGAGTACACTTAGAAAAACATTGTTTTTCGCATGGTCAGCTCTATGTAGCGTGTTCCCGGGTTTCCAGTGCCCAAAATCTGCATGTTTTTGCTCCACAAGGGAAAACGTATAATATAGTGTACCATTCAGTTTTGGTTTAACAACTAATCGTATCCAGCGTTACATCGCGCTTCTTAGATTTTTCCGTGGGAATGAGAAGTTTTCTTATAGTTGTGATTTATACCGCAATATAACCGAATTCCACGCGGGCGAAGCCGCGGGCGGAAAGCTAGTGTTAAATAATGAAGGATGCGTAGCTACACCATAGTCAACACAAACAGAAAGTACAACGTAACGCCCTAAACAAAAGGAATTAGACGGCATTATTTGCACGCGCCCGCTAAATGACCAGTTTACAACAACAAATGCTGAATAAAACGCAGTGTTAATTAAGATGGGTCGTATATCAATAAATCCAGGCGACTGATTCCTTGCTAATTGCCAGGTTGCGATGAAGTGCGGAATCAGATGCAAGCGCGACTCGGTGCAAAATGCAAATTCGCCGCCGCCCTAATAGCACTGAACAGGCGGACGTAAAAATGTTTACGTAGAACGCTTGACCGCTTTTAATTGTTCTATTTAAATACAGAGAGCTGACATAAAGGCTAAAATGCTCCGTTTGCAGATCAAATTACATTCATTTTCATCCGCTCCGTGATAATTAAAAACACATTTATATCGGAGCTTTACATGCAATTTGTTTCATGAAACATCATCATCTTTTATCGCGTCGCCTAGAAAGGTCAGGCATTTAGATTTTACTGGTTTTCCCTTCAAATTGAGTGCAAAATAAGAAAATGTTCGGTTTATTAGATTAATGGAGTTTTGTGATGTTAACCTGGGCTTAATTGCTAGCATTTGCTAAGAAGTATGTATCTAAAGGCTGTCTTAGTTGTAATTTTGATCACAGTTCTCTTTCCACATTCACTGTTAAAGTGTACTCAGGCGGTATTAAGCATATTAATTAATACGTTGTATACCTGACAAAGATATAGATATTGTAATGTACCTACGCAAGTTATGCTTTCCCGTGATTTGGGGTCGTGATTGAGGCTACGCAGATATTCAAAATATTTCTACCGCATTCCAGGCGCAGGTAGTGCGGTGCATATTGAAAGTCAAGCATGTTGTATAATTAAACGTTTCCTCGGCTATTTCGGTGGTACAAATTCGTAAATGTACGATACTTACATCTGACATGAGATTGGGCTCGTAGACTATCTGTATTCGCCGAGCGGCGCTCGTAGCCGGCGGCTACGTCGAGCGGACGGGGTGCGAATGCAATCCGGATTTAGTTCAATCAATGCATCCACTCGTCATGTTTACGTAAAATTGAGCAGAATCAATTTTCGTCGGCTCACTTAAAATTCGAACACATTCGCCGATATCCGGCGGCACATGGTACATTTCCTGCTGTCTAGTCAGCAGGCGCTGCACCGCGGCGCGCCCCTGCCAGCGGCCGCTCGACCACGCTACCGGAGCATTTCGTGTGCCATTTTTATTTCATCATAATTCCGTTTTCAATTTCTAGCGGGAACGTCGGTGGCGAGATTGGTGCGTAAAACTCGCGTAAACATTCGAGCGGTTGCGGAACGGTTACTCCCGACTGTAACCGGTTTATGCCAGTGTAGAATGTAAAGAGATAAGGTTCTTTATGTGTGTAATCATTTTGTGTTACGACGGACTTCGTCATCCGTGAGTGTTATTAGGGCGCGCCTGTCCTTCCGCCGCTGAGCTTTATGCTCCGCGATTTGAAGAATTCAAAAACACGTCTATTCATCATATCATTACTACGTTTTTGCGAGGTCGTTCTTGGTTTCTGACAGAATATTATCCAGGGCACATATTCTGAAAATCATAAACAAAAGATGAGGTTAAGTCGACTAAAATGTGTTATCTAGTGCCAGTCCATCGCTTCCGATCTACTTTCCTATTTACAGCTGAAGTGAGTGGTTTCAACCTCGGCGTCCGACCGATAATCCCTTCAGAAATAATAATGTGCCATCAAACGGAACATAATGGATACCAATTTTATTCGCAAGTAACGACCCGCAGTATAGCACGACGCTTTCTTCTCACTTCCAGTTCAATTTTATCAACGTCGGTATTTACTTTTTACTGCCAGCGCTTACTTTTCCTACTTTCATCACAGTTATGCCGCAACAGCCATGAATTGGCGCAGTGTGATTACAAATTTAAGCCGTCGCAGCTAATATGAATGACAACGGGTCGCCCTACTCGACATTCATTTCCCTCGGCGCACCTCTCTTATAATAACTTACACGGCAACTTCGCCTTAAGGTATCGATGTGTGCACACGTATGTGCCAGGGAAACAGCTTACCACGCCCTGGCTGCCGTCCTGAATGCCGCCTAATACACGATGTCATGTCATTTCTATTTGTTTCGCGGAATTTCAAAAAAGATCAAAAACAACATCGCCTTTTCAATCACGTCAGCGCATTATTTCGCACACCCTTACAACGCCAGGGTTATGATAAGGTAGTTTAATCTCATACAGCCGTTTTATTTGAGTCGTTGAATGGAGCAAAATTACAGACAGTGTACAATTTTGGGCGCCTCAATTGCCGATCTGCAAACAAATTTATACATATCTGATGAAGGTGCAGACTTTGGCGCCCTATAATCCGGATTCGACCCTTGAATGCGAGCGAACGAGCGGGTGGTCGAGGTTTTAGAGTGGCCCTTCAATCAGCCCTTCCTTGCGGGCGTGCGCGGCGACCGCGCTGCCGCCTGGTGCCGGGGGAGGGGCACGAGGACCTTTGAGCTACAGGCTCTTTGACACGAGCCACTGGCGCACTCTTCAAGTAATGATTCATTCTGCTGATGACTGACGCGGCTAATGCGTCAGTTTTCCCCTCCGCGATGTTTGCTTAAGGATTAAGGATTCGTTCGCTGTAAATTAGATTTTACCGCATCGTCTCTTTTTTAAATTACTTTGTTCGCATTAAATTTACATCGTCCTTGTGTAAAATGCAAACGTTAAATCATTTTATTGAGAGAGCTTCATTTCAGTTAAATGTGATAAGTGTTAGCGCTACCTTGCACATTAAAATTAGGAACGTTTTCCAACCATCAATATTCTCTGCTCCTTAAGAAATAAAAATAATTCTCTGGAAAAGTCATTTTAAATTACACTTACGTACAGAGGCATAGCTTCATTTACCTCATAACAAACACATGTTTTGCAAATAGTCCATCTCGAATAGTGATTAAAATCTCTTTACAGTCGCATTTAGTTTAAAAAATTCATTAGTATAACGTTGGAAGTATGTTTGACAGTGACATAACGCGTTGAACAAAATGTACGCTGAACGAGTCGCCGCACGCACCGCTGCGCCGCGACAAAGTGCTCATTGTTGGCAGAACTCACCAATTCTGAAAGACAATAGCGATCCTCCAGCTACAGGATTGTGCACATAGTTTAAATCCCTAATTGATATTCAGAATAATTTAATCCGTCGCTCAAAAGCTCATTGATATCGATAATCGAGTGAAAAAGCGGGAATGGAAAGTGTCATCTTGTGATGTAATAATAACTCACCATGAAAGCGTGTGCTTCACTGACGTAAAGTGGGCACAAACAATATAATCCTTCTTTAAAAATTCAAATATTAATTAATTTTTATACCTTAACTAGAGAAATGTATCTCATTTAACATATTTTTCTTTAACGTTACTTTTGACAAACTCCTCAGTAATAATTGTTTTAATCTACAAAAAATTCCAATTAAAAGTTTTTTATCTCTCGGAAAGCTTAGGCTCGGTTTGCAGCCAGCGGACTCGGATTACATTTTGCGTTTATTTTATTTTCACATTTTATTTACTGACCCCTGACGCTGTATTGTTGATCTTTTTGTCATTGTGAATGAACATTTTGGTTACACGGGTACTTCTGACTAAATAAGTAGCAGCTTTATATTTTCAATATTTCCTCGTTCCGTGAACAGTGGCAGCGAGATCGCACGTCAATAGAATATAATGTATTCGGTTGATATGAGCTGGGAACGCGGGTCGTTATCATGTCAAAGAAACTATCGCATTACCAGACTCAAAAGACTGCGGTTTGTTTGATGTCAGTCATGCACGATAGATCCTACTCAATAAACTGTAATTCTATTATGGCTTTTCAGCAATATTAAAATAGCAGCAGTAATAAAAATACTGCAAAGTATATTTCATAATTTGAGATTAATATTCTAATAATAATTTAATGTAAAACTTCTGGCCTAAGTACTGAAGGAAAGATAACATTTCGAAAAGTTTTCTCGAATAATTCTCGCGAAGATATTCGAACGCCACATTGATCCTTGGAATGCTATCTTTTCTCGGTTTAATTATAAATTCATTCTTATTTAAGACTTGCTCATGGCTTTATTTAACAAATAATAATATCAGAGGGAAATGTTTTGTTGTGGAAAACATAAAACAACTTCACACGTAATATCATACACAAAAGCGGGATAATGGTGTATTCCACGCCATTCTACTTTATTCCCAGCACACGGCTCTGTTGCATCGCCACCGCATATCAAAGCATAAAATGTCATTCTCCTTAATACATCTCGAATGACGCTGGAGTTTATGTAAATTGTAATACACGCCCGGAATATTTCGGTTCGTGTGAAACTCCGTGGTAATGCAAAAGGCAACTTTTTACGGATTCACAGCGTGTACCTATTAACGGGCAGTCTCCTTTAAAGATATTCTTAGAAGGAAAATAATATGAACCTGTGAAGCGAGTCGATGAACAGATTTCCGACTAGAGAGCTTTCACTTGTTATTCTGTTACCGAGCAGCTTACAGAATCATTATTTTCTTTCAGACTTCTTTAATAACGTGACGGAAAATTCTCGCATTTCGATTTGAACCTGGCTACGTTCATGATAAATTAAATCCATAATGTTATTTAAATGTGTCCATGTTGAAATCAGATCAGATAAAATGTGGGCGCCCGTCGTGTTTCCCTATATTTCATTAGGAGTACATTCGGCTTCCTGTGAAAAGTATCGTGTTTCGCGTGTCAATGAACACTGGATTTCATATTCCTAGCTATATAAATGTAATTAAAACATCAGCGTTACAAATTCACCAGTAAATATAAAGCTCTTAATTAACACAGCGGTCAAAGTATTAATTTCACCATTAATTTTGAGTAATTGCGCTCCGTTATAATTTAGACAGATATTAAGCAGCTTAAATTGTATTTATGTTGTTTTTATACTTTTCTAAACACATGTATCTTCGTCTGCCCTTAATTGGAATAAACGCGAGTAATATTATGATGTATGGATATGAAAATGAATAGGGTAGCGCAATTTATAATTATAATTTTGAAATATTAATGCCGGATTTGTTTTTTGTAGGAAATCTACCTTCATTACAAATTAAGCCTATGTTAGTTACATACATGTTAGTTACATGATTTTAACGAAGTTTTTTTTCTTGCAGGTACGTACATTGACAACACCATATCTGCCTACTTAGCTGAGCTGGTAAGGAACCACATTACCTTATATCTAAAGGCTGAAAAAAATACCCATAGAGGAAAACAGTACAAAAAGTATTTACTAATGGCCTTTAATTGTTGATTACGCTTCGATATAAAGCGATCAGTGTAAGGACGTAATTAATCCTTTGAGCCTCGGTCGCACGATATTTGTGACAATGGCGGCCGGTGTCCAGGGGCGACCGATCAAACTTTGTGGACCATTGACATACGCTCCATTGATACGACGGATCTACAAGGGCAATTTGTCCTTATTATTTCGTTCTTTCTGAACAATTACATTTGTAAAATAAATGGTTGTTACTTTTTTAAAATTTAAATGACTGGACTGGCTGAAAATATAAGTATGTAGGAGTAGTTTAAGGCATCGTTCAGAACAAACGTATTGTCGGCCGCTGACTGTGAGCGCGCGTTACGCAGTTTATTGCTTTTCCATGTATATTGAAATTGTCGTTCACACCGAACCGACTATACGCTGTTACGTCGTCTGTTGTAGCTGACTCTCAGTGGCCGATTATTTTACTACGCGACTATGCACGGCGGACGCGGATTGGCTACGCGGACGCAGTTGCCGAATAGCGCCGCTCCGCCGCGTACGCACCGCCGCGCCTCGGTACAGCACGTCGATAATTAGTGTCCCTTTTATATAAACTTTAACGTATTAAAGATAGTAACTCATCGAATGTTTTACTGTCATACGAAAATATTTCTTGAACTTATTTGGATAAAGTCTATATTCGAAATAAAAATTATGAAATTGACCAAGAAAACATCTCTTCAAATTTAAGGGATGTACCAACAATCTCTTCTTTTTATTATTTTCGTCTTCCTCTATAGCTTCGCAAATGGCAACTATCTGAATGCGCATCATTTAATTGAAATATCAGTAAAACTTCTGATTTGAAAAAAATAAATTACGCTAGTTTTATCGTTTATAAAATACTACGAGCAACTTCAAATACTGAGCCCTTTTATGTGTAGAATAGTCAGCCGCTCAGCGTACGCATCTAGTGTGAACCTACAAGAGCCTATTCTTTTGTTCACACATGTAGCGCATCGTACGCTATAGCCTATTGTCGGCTTGGTGAGTACGCGTACTGCAGATTGAGTCGACGTTCACACTGGGGCAGACAGTGAGTATACTCACAGTCAGCGGCGGACAATACGTTTGGTGTGAACAATCCCTTAGGCAAACAATGGCTACAGTAAAATAAACTGTGAGCAAGAATTCAATAATGTTTTTTTTTTTCATATTATCATTACATATTCGTAAATTAGCTCTCAAGCACTTAGTATTGGTAACTTCTTTATTAGTTCTAATCTGTTGTAAGGTATAACTGGTAGTAAGAAATATAGGAGCAGTTGTCAGGACCGGGTCGGGCGGAAACAGTGCATCCGGCCCTCAGGGACGCCCGGATTTTCTTACAACTCCAACATGCCCGCAGGACACTACCGAAAATACTTTATAAAGGTCCCTCTCACACTTGATATATTGTTACCGGATGTTTTATATCGATTTGTGCTCCATGAATGGGGATAAAATGTTAGAGGAAATATAAAAAGGTAATATTTTAAAGTAAATAAAACGATACTGGTCCTCCACTCCGAATGTTGGTACTCAGAATTTATATGCGTTTGATACAACTAAAATATATTATTTTTACGATATACGTCGTAAATCTGGTACTTAGCGCTGTTATAACGTTTTAGAGCCATCAAATACATTATAAAACAAACTTATAACCGTAAAAGTGTTTTCCGACAATGTTCACGTAACTCCGTAAGGTTCTTACAAAGTTGTTGAGTACTAAGAGCACTAAAAGGCGGCAATGCGTTAATCCGCCTGACGATATCGGAAACGCGTTCTCCGCCGGCTCCAAATATAATATAAATAAGAATCACGTATGTAATAAGGCGGGGCGGGGGCGCATTCCTCACACGTCCCGGGGCTTCCCGAGGCTTAGCCGAACTTGGGCCATTACCCACGACCACCGCCGGAGATTTCCTATACGACTTGACGCTCGTCCCGACGTCTGCAACATTTTTAAGTTTGGAAACAAACAATAAAAATATATTTTATTAAAAAACTTAATTCATAAATTGTTAACAAGTTTTGTCTTCATAAATAAATCATTCTCTAAGACGGAACAAAAAAACAAGGACCATTTCTAATACTGTTACAAATTTTGTAGACATCGACCATTTGCTGGCGAAACGTATGGGCTCGGTGTTTTAAAGGGAAGTGTGCGACTGACCCAATTAGATTGTTAAATTAGAACGCGCGCCGAACAAAACCATTAACCATGATAGTTGAAGTACCTGACAGGATGAGGAAGAAAATTGTCTATGCATATTATAAGTATCTAATATATCGCAATTACAGTTAAAAATATATAATAATATAGACGTAGAACTTACACGGCTGCGTGGGTTTGAAAATGTTACGTTATCATAACGCTTGAGGAAGGCACTGATACTCACATGTAACTACCTCATTAAAATACATGACGTAAAGCCTGCCTGCAAACATATTAGTTTACTTTACAGCTCAATGCAGAATCTAGCGTAATGCGCGTATCGTGCGCTCTCGTGTGTCACATTCTCGTCAAGCTTTCACAAAACCCATTCGCCTGAACTCGTACTTTCACATAATCAATACCCAAAATGATAGCCTCAATAACCACCATGTACGTTTGAGTCAACCTACATTTAAAATAAACATTTCCACTAACTCCAACATAAAATGTCGTCAGCAACACTGAAACGGATCGTAAGTATCCTTCGAAAACAACGTAAGTCGTTCTATAAAACCGCTTACTTACAACGGACGTGGAAACCATCAAAAAGTGTAAAACATATCCGTTCAATTGGCGCTCAAATAAAAGTTTTATCGGTTGCTAGTACACGGCAATCAGTGCAGTTTTAGCGGCACGTGCTCCGGGAACACAGTTTATGTAAATCGTGTGCGGTTGAACAATCTCAATTGAAGGTATTATGCGATAATATTGGAACACTCCGCTCTCTGCGGCTCTGTAAGCTAATACACAATATGCAGGCAGATTGGATCTGAGGCATGACCGACAATGCGTTTAGCGAGTATCTTAACGTTATTGACGTTTAATGGACAGCATAATTATTCAAATTAACGGCTACTCTTATCTCTTTTAATAACATTTCACATTACGCCGTTTTTCGTGATAACTATTTGCCAAATAGTGTTAATAAACCATTTTCGTTATGTAAATGTATGTATGTATTTAAATTAGAACTGCGAGAATATATACTTATTTTAAATGAGATTTTATACGTGTTGATATTTTTTTAATAAGAGTTAATGTTTGTAGCATATTCTATTCATATCATGCTAGACAAACATCGTTCTTAACATAGCGAGCTCTGATGAAGAACAGGCAAAGATTTTCAGCATAAAAATATTTTTCCAGACACAGATAACATTTAAAAAATAAAACATGTTCCAATTTTACTCCGCTTACAGAAAATACTATTTCGTAGATGGTCTACGCAGCGAGCCGTGAGAATCGCTGTACAAACTTGCATTTTGCTCGAGGAAATATATGGCTCCGTATAATATTTTACAATAATATTTATTATATCCATAAATATTTCATTAATAATTCTACACGACAGACTTACTTTTATTTTATCCTCATGTGTGCTACGGCGTAGCAGTTTGCTACGCTCGTGTTTGTGTAGACCTTGAGTTTATTTCAATACGACTGAAGTAAATATTACTACAGCAGTTAAGTAGTATAAAAAGCCATTAAGCCAGCATATTACTATAAGTAGTTTAAAAAGTGTTTGTTGTTAAACGTAGTCATGTTTCATAGTTCTAACGGAGCAAGTTTGAGTGCAATAATTCGGAGTTTATTTGCGATCTGGCCATTAGCAAGTTAATTATTCAGTGGCGGACAAACTTCGTGCACAACGGGAACGCGTATGTGCCACGCTGATATTGCGCTCTTATTCGCATTTTCATTAATTTCCCGGAAAATATTGCCTGCATCAACTTACGACACTTAAGTTATAACGCTGTTAGGAAATTTGTTCAAATTCGCCTAGTGTTTTAAGTATCTTATTTAGTATCTAGTTTGTAATATAATGTGATAAAGATTTAAAAAGTAGTTATCATATCAATTAATTATCACATTTGTTTATGAGAATACACAGGCGTTGCATGGAACTGGCCTTTGCTTGAACCTGTGCCCGTATGAAGTGTCCCACAGACAACATAGGGGCCTGCTCGCCCACAGATAAGATAACGTAGTTTGAATTGGCTATTATGAAATCGGGCATAGTAAATAAGGCTGTTGGCATACCGACTGACATCTGTGAATATTGGATATCGGTTGTAGTGTCGCTGAAGTTTGTAACTGCCCTAAACAAACTTGCAAATTCTAATCAATTATATTTTGTACAATTGCAAATGTGTGTACCACATATTAAAAAAATGCGATTGATGCGAGCGTAAATCTGTTAAAATAACGGAAGTTAGGTTTTACCGAACGTTCTTATTAATAGAAAAAACTATCAGAATAATTATTTCGCATCCTGAAACAGACAGTTTACAAATAGACATCCAAACAACTGAAGTTTAACTGAAAATAGTTAAGTAAATCCGACACTTGCCTCGGTTACGATATTGTGCTAAATAGGAACCTATCTAAACTAGCAACACAAATTCAAAGACATTCCGTGCATCGAGTTTGCAACGTTCCCGAGGTTTCACACCAACTCTGCCGACTGCAAGATAATAATTTATTCACATGTAAACTCGTCCGCTCACACAACTTAGATTGGACTTAAACGAGTATGTTGTGAGCTCGTATTATGCTTAATGAAGTTAAACATGTCCCGACCAGGAAACTTGACGACTAGTCTCGGCTAAATTACAATGCCACACTGAAATTATTGTGGAGCCCTCCGACCAACAACGTTTACATTAATAATTGATAGCTCTAAGTTATGATGGCGAAGCATGCGCCTAGTGGGACAAACCACCTCACTGAAATATGGACGACTCTAAAATATACTGAATGAAATTTCTAACGTAGGTATAATAAATTGTTCACGAACTACCCCAAAGGCCTTTTATCGTATATTAAATAGTCCCTCGTACAAAGTTCTCTTTTAACTTGTATTAAAGCAAGCTTTTTGTCCAATGTTTCGTACAAACACATATCTTAATAAAAGATCCTTTGCAAAGACAAAAAACCTTGCGTCGCGCCGCCTGCTCCGAATCTCTGCACACATCTTTTGCGTCCTCCACTCTTTTTTATTAGTACAAAGTTTTTTGTATTTTTCATCTTAAGTTTACCCAGACTTCGTTTTTCTTAAAATATGCTGGATAATATAAAGGATAGATATAATAGGTACATAGTTACCTATTGTGCTTCTATTCCTTCACTCTAAAAAGCAAAACAATATTTGAGTGCGTACATCGAATGGTTCTATACGTTAACCAGAATAGATTGAGCTCAAACATTCAAAATGTTTTCATTAATGGCTTATGCTAAAAAAAAAACATTGTTAGTTTTACAAATTGTTTCCCAAATGACAACACATGACGCGCACAAATTGAAGGTTTTAGTGGCTACTTTAATAGCAATAGTTGGTAGCCACATCTACGTAACTACATTTGAAGTTAGACGGGCAGCTAAAAGGCCATTACTAGACGGGTCGTATGAATTATTTGTAGTGGTAGCGGGCACGCGACGCGGGTAATCGAGTAAATTATTGTGGTAGCGATACGCTCCCTGGCCGCCCTCGCCTTCCCGAACAAACTGACATTACTACCACATTTCTACTACTACTTGAACTTCGACATTAGCTCCGCACGCTGGTACCAATATCAATTTACGTTCTCTGCATATTTGAGCATTAATGAAATGTTAATAACTGCATACCTACCTGCCTTCACGGAAAATATATTTTTAGACTGCGTTAATAAGTAAATATTTCAAAGGTAAACTACAGCTGTATTTCCGAGCTTTTAATAAATACGTGGAATCCAAACGTTACATAATACGGCGTAATCTATGAAAACGAAGCGGGTGAAACCTGTTTCGACATTCGATTCACTGGGAAATAGTGGAATAAAACGAGTAGTAATTAAAGATTTATTGGAAAAATATATTCTACAAATTAACATTCATTTTGAATAAGAACTGTTAGTTTAACTTATACATTAAAACACTTCTACATTTTATGTTAAAATAAAAATGTTAAGAACATTTTCTGCATTTAGATAGTCACGCAAACTTGTGACTTTTTTTCAGTCACTACATGATTTGATCTCATTTTCATAAGTCCAAGACCTTCCAAGATTTAACAAAGGTAACATAAAGACTACATACATACATACATTCTTTAAAACACAGCACTACAAGGACCGCCAAAAAACATCGAACAATCAACAATAAAACGTGAAATAAAACTGTTATACCCGTTGTTTAATGGCCTACCAACACTGCATATCACACTGCGATTATGTTACAAGCAGTATGTGCTTGTTTTATCGTCATCAGGAAATAGTTCCGGTCATATAAACGTGTAGTAATTAAAGATTTAAAGCGTAAGGCGCCGCCGCGGCTGGCTCGATGGCCTAGCGTGCTTTGTGCTCTATTTAAACCACAAACAAACAGTTACTACTCGGAATACTCGAATGATAATAATACTCGTCACTTGTCAATGTCGTTTCTGTAAGTGCTGTTTACGTTGAAAAGGCGTTTAATGACAGGAGGAGAATAGAACTTTTTATTTTACAATGTAGGATAATAATGTGATAACTAACATTCTTTGTACATATCGATGCAGCTTTGTACGTGTAGTATTATTTTACATGCAGCAAGCTATTTTTAAATAACAATGACAGTCAGTTCAGATAAGTAGATACAATGGAAAAAAAATTGTATCGAGAAACCGTAGTTGCAATCGTAGCGTCGACAAGTACCGGGTGGCCATGACGCTACCCCATATATCAAACTTCACATGAATAGTTACTACAATGCTACACACGTTGTATTTCAAACATAAGCCTGTGTATCACCGACCTTACTGGAATTACCAACTCAACTTTTTTACCGACTGTACGGAGCGTTAGTTACTGAAGCTTTTTGGCCTGTTTCAATTAATTCACTTAAGGTACATTAAAACCATTATCTGTAGTAGCGTGGGAGAGCCACGCAAATTACGTTAATTGTGTAGGCATTATTAGTAAGCAATTTTGATTAGGTTCAACTAAGTGCTCGCTAAAATTCACCGCATAAAGTTTGATACTGGTCCGTTAAAGTCCAAAGTAACAAAAAGGATTTTTATTTAAATTCGAATTTATTGTGCTGTCGCAGAGCATACGTTGTCTCCACATAAACCCGGCTGAAAAAACAGCTCAATAAAACCCCGAAATTTACTGCAGAGGCTGTGTAGTGGAAGTTCACAGTTTGTTATAGGCTTAATACACGCGAAACCTTTCTTGAGGTGACTCGACTAAACTAAGTTCGTGTCTAGTTGCGGTTGAAACTGTAGCACCGGGAGTAACTGGGGCACTCACCGCTTTCCTAGTTTTTTCCAACGTGCTTGAAACAATGATATTGTGGAGATGAAGCTTTACTCTTTACTTACGTTGAGAACTTGACAGTACGGTCTGAAGTTAGACTTTGTTCCGCGCTCAAACTATAAATGTTTTAACTCAGCACTCTGTTATTACGAGTATTTCACTTCTTGTTTTCAGTATATTTTAAAGTGTCGCTGTTTACGTTTGAAAAGACGACCCACAATGTTATCAATTTCTAATAGTAATATTATACTGTGATTAAAACTGAAACCTTATACGAATGTGAAATAAATGATCAGTGTTAGGATTATGATCCTGAAATAAACGCTTTAAAAGAACTCCAACAAAATCTACTTGTTAACATTTTAGAACACGTATTCTTTAGGCGTTATTCGAGCGTAAAGTTTTAGGGGTATGTCACAGAGTTAAAAGCATTTAATTGAGAGGAAATCAAGCGATGTAAAGTTGGTCCCGTAAGAACCGTTTTGTTTACACACATGAAAAGTATTTGAAGCTGAAGCTGCGACGACAGCCGCGCAGCCGAGTGTGTAACAACGTGCGCATCGCTCCGCCAGGACGACCTAACAACACTTTCATTTACATTACACAACTCTCGGCTATTTGCTTAATAAACGCTCGTTAAATTAACATACCCACCGAATAGAGGTTCTTTGAGACCCACTTAGGCTCGTTGAGCTTTGACTTTTTGTAACACTCCTATGCTTGCACGCTGGTTTTATTACAAGTGAGAATTGAAATTGTTTCAGCAAATATTCTGTTAGATACGGGGGACCTCTGTAAAAACCTTTGATGCGGTTATTACACACCACTATGTTCTTATCTGAGTAAAGGGAGCGAAAAATACTTAACCCTAAAATTTGTGAGTGTCGTGGCAAGTGTACATACAAAGAAACAAGATGAGTTGGAAACAGCCGGTAGACGCGGGAGACGTAACGCATCCGGCACACAAGCACCGGCAAGCGGAACTCGACTCACCGCGACAATCACGCCAACACGCCATCTTGCCGTATTCGCCACAAACCTCTGCCATTTAATGGACTTTCGGGACAGCGTTAAAAAGTATTTAGCCGAGTACTATTTTAATACAGTTAAAAGCCACTTAACGCGATTCTTAAATAAAGCGACCCCAGATAAACCAGTAAATGCGTATCTAAAGCGGACTAACAAGAAAAAAATGCTCTTTTTTACAGAGCACCATTCCACAGAATATTGGATACGAAAACTGCGTAACACAATGTTCTAAGCCAATTAGTTGGTCATTTTTGCAGTGGCACGGCCGTGTTTACGCGGAACCGGCCTAAGCTGGAGTAAGCCGGTTATGCCCGGTTCGAATCTAATTAAAGGGCACCGTTTCGTCCAAAATGCTGACAGTTGCCATTTGACGCGATTTTTATTTTATATAGCCATCGCAATCAGAAGGTTAATTGGTTTGTTTTTTTGGTGTATCGATCTGCGGGTGATATTCTTTTAACGTTCAACAAAAATAATGTAAGAAGCGATGTGAAAAGAAAAAGTAGGAATGAATAATTTGATCAAGTAATGCAGCAACCGCAGTCGCTCAAAATGAATACAATTGTTTTGTTTTCCCTCGGTAAATTTATTCGTTGTTTAGAATAATGAAACGGGCGTATTTGCTCAAGGAAATCCATTCTCTTACAATTTAAGACGGAGCCGCCTAATGTGTTGCAATTTTTCGTCTATAATAACAGTATGCAAATTGTGTGCGGACTCCGCGCTTATGAACAAAATGTGGCTCAGGGAAACCATTAGCTGATGCTCCTTGTATCTCTTAATCATTATTCTACTTTTATAAGATGAATTACTGAGAACATTGTACGTACTTAAGCATACTGTTGCATGCTGTACTCACACTGACGATTCTTATTTTAGCCATTTACTTACCTGTTAAAGCCAAATAAATATAGCATATACCTAAGTCAAGTCTTAGAAGTAATAATTCCAATACATAAGAGTACATTGTCATACATAACCTGCATCAGAATATCGGCTCCGCTCGTAGCATGATGTACACACCGGCACGCTCCAGTCAACGAACGACATTAAGTAAAAGAGTTTCGTGAGCTGTAATTTAGTAGAAAGCATTGAAATATTCGTGTATAATCTGAATAACATGCCGATATGAACAACGGGGGAATACGGACGAACGTTAGGGTGTATTTTATCCAATATTAAACGTTCAGGGAACTGCGAGTGGAATATTTTACGAATTACGCGAGGGCTTTTACAATATTCAATAAGATAATAGATGGAAAGAGTGTCTTCATCAAAATATATGTTTATGATTCAGTAATAAAGCGGTACACGTGTCCTCTTCAATGTTTGATCGTTGACTATAACCAAATTAGAATATGATTTTATTGTATTGAATCTTTTACGATGGAATAGAATATTCTTTGCCGCTTAAAGGATTTAGTCTTGTATAAAAGTCGTTTCAATGTCGCTTTTCATTGTTAATGTATTGTATACAAAATGTATTGAATAATATGAACAAGTATTATAATCAAATAATGTGTCTAGCATTGCATAAATGTAGGTCTGTACTCTATTTTATGATTCATATAAAACTCAAAGTACGGATGCATATCTTAAAACTTATACCCGCTATACAATTTGTAGTAGAGATGTCGAAATGAAAGTCGTACGAGCGATTTTATTCATGTAATAACTCCATCTGGCCGCTTGGTACGACATCTCGCGTCTACCTACACGCTCGTCTGATAAGAGAACCTCAATATCTCCCAGCTAGACCTTCGTAATGTAATTTTTCGCCTCTCCATTTTCTCATACCCAAAACTTGGAGCTTTATTGAAATATTGGATATCAAGTACGGTAGAGTTGTTTTTATTATTCAAAAGTTTGCCGAATTCTTGGTCCGGTCTACCAAACTATACATAAAAGACACATTGAGTTTATTTTGATTTTTACCCTGAACGAAATTGGTTTAACATAAAAGTAAGAGATAGGGTAATGTTGCCTGTGTCACGGAGAATGGAAAATTCGGTCACGCCTCGCGACGTGCGATATGAAATGCTTTTTATTTCCCATTGCTTCAGTTTACAAGTCAACATTTACCTCCGTGATCGATATAATATGCTTTGTACAAGTTTCATTTCTTTGTCAATAAATAACGTTTAGTATATAATATAGGATCGACCAATACATGACGAAGGTGATTTATTTACTCTGTAGACATGTATTATCTATCTTTATTGGCGAAAGCAGTTCCACGATAAATCATGAATGATTCTACCTAATCTAGTTCGCTCATCATAAGCTAACAAAATGGGCAGTGAACATACAAGAAGAAGTATCACTACTAAGGACTTATAGAAAGGTACCTACCATTCGTTTACGGTAAGTAGCGCTCTGTGAACCACTCCTTAGTGTCGCGTGAGGGAAGCGCATGAAACATTTGCAGCCACATACAATGTAGTGACACCGCTCGCCCTTTACTTAGACTAATATCTATTGCAATAACATTTGTCACATAATGCCATGCGATTACTCAGTAAATACCTACTTATTTATGTAAGTATTAAAATGGCAATGTGTCGGTATTAGTGATTAATCATCATCCGCTTGGCTGTTGGAAAAACCCTTCAACAAAATAATATTTATTCATTTACATCCATTGCGCATTGCTTATCTGTATGTATTTATTAAGTTGGGTGGGTATTAAAAACTACATATAAAATATCGGTTAAATTTTACACTACTGTAGTTAGCTTGTAATTCCCTAAAGTCTATATCTACAATTCCTCTCGTCTCTAAACTCGCGATTAGCTTAGGTCCTTGAACTTGTTATAATCATGTTAAGCCAAGACATTTTAGTATAATATTAACTCCAAGTATAAGTAGCAACAAATTCCCGTGTGTGTTGATTTGTAACAGTAATATGTACTGGGAATGCATAACTTGCGGCTAACATGCAACCGCGCGAAACTCGACGCCGGAGCGCGTATCGATATCCTTTCCCATCGCTAATGCAGCTAGACTTGATTTAGTAATCTATACTAATATAGTAAAACTAAGTGCCTGTCTGTTCGCTTCTACAATTTTACCTCTAGCAAAGTCCGTGGAGTCTCTGTTTGCAGAACGTTACGAAGGTTCTATTTTTGAATTTAAAAGAAAGAACGAAAAACAAATGAGCAACTTTAAGGACTTCAAACTGTTGCGTAGAAGCCGAACAAACGTGATTGTTTCTTATAAACTGTGCAAATAAGTGTTGCGTAGAGTTTTTGAGTTCTGCTGAAATCATAAAAATGCTGAAAATTTAAACAAAACGAAATGTTTTATAAAACATGTTTTGTTAAACTTAACTTAAAAATGATATTTATAAGTACGAAATTTAGTTTTTTCTTTAGACCAGGAGTAGCTATCCAGTACGTAATATAGTATAGGCTGGGAATGCGCAAGAGTGAAGAAAATGATGTGCAACTAAAACACAACATTTAATATTTTGCACAAACGCAGATAAACAAAGTTCCAAGTTGTTAAGTAACCGAGTCTCCCAAATTAGAAGACAAAACATAAACAACAAGTAAGTGGGTAGCAGACGAGACAAATTCTACCGCATGCCTCGGAGTAAACCGCTCAACTAGTGAAAAATTTTCTTGCTTTTATTTCTAGACGGGTGACACTCGATCGCTTACGGTGCGCGGTGTCACTTCGCCGCCCCGCTTGATTTATGCGACCAATATGGCCGCCGCTGTCACTCGCCGACCGATATCGAACCGCTCCTATCATCTAACGCAATATACTTGACCAGATTTTGATACAAAAAGAAAATTACAAAAGTAAATTGTCTTGCTGAGCTCTCAATTTACCAACCCAATAGATGTGGGTGTTTTATTTACAGAAAGAGGGAAATATTCAAGCAGAGGCAATCCTGCTTAATCTTGGCATTAGGAGCTATCCCGTAATTCACTCGACTGAATTTTTCAATTCGTTTTCGTTGAAGCCTTATTTTCTTACGTTTAATATTATACCCTCTTTACAAATGTAAGCAGAGCTCGTCTGTGGGCGTGTAGAAGACGTTACATTTTATAACTTGTATTGTGTGACTTACGATTATTAGGTAGGTATCTGCTTTCTTTTAGCGTATTCCTTATACCATGATTGAAGATAGGAAAATGTGAAAATAAATACACAAAGCGTCGTCACTTTTCAATTGAAGTTGAAGAACTTTACAGCGGCTATCAGATTTTTATAATTTCGTGGCGTTCACAAAAGAAACACAAAAATACTCGTGGATGTGAACAGGAGTCGTCCGCGTCGCACGACAATATCAAGTAGGCGGCTCCGGGTGACACCTCGGGCTCGCGGCGTCTATTGCCGCCTCTAAGTAGGTCGAATAATGTGACGGGCTCGCCACAAGTGCACTCCCGACCCTTCGGCCGCTTCGAGGGCTCTCCTGCGCGATCCTCCATACTAAAATCGCTTGATTTGACATGATTTTAAATACCGATACCGGAACACAGGTACGTTGGTAATATCCGTCGCGTTTTAAAAAATAACTGAAGGCTCGAATGCAGATCGCAGTCAAATCATATATTCACATAAAACATTTCAATAGCAATATTTAGGTATTCCGTGACTGTGGTTATTCTACAATGACAGTAGTAGAAAATCCGATCGCGTGCCATTATTTTCATAAATTCATGACAGCTCCTTTGATATGGGCACGGAACTACTGCATTGAAAAATAAACTTTGAAAAAGTAATCCCTTTAAAAATGTAACTGTCATATCGATTGTTTGTTAAAAAGATAGAAACCTAAGTCAAGATTTTCCATGTCAGAAAAATCACTAAAGCTGAATTCCAAATTACTTATACCTATCAAGCTACCTTCGATAAATAATTTATCAGCAGCTCAGTTTAGGGATACCTTATTAATTTGGGATTTCAGGTAAAGATTAAGACACCGTGGAACGACAAGAATCTCTTACACCATTATAAATCAATTCCTGCTTATTATAGATATGAAAGTTAAGATTTTTTACAATGTAATATAGTGTAGGAAGATTCTTGTACGACACTGGGTGTTAGGGAGCAGTGAGTGTAAGCCACAAGGGGGCGGCTGTCACGCTAGTTCGACGTGCGCATCGCTCACGCGCTCCGACGGACCGACTGAATTGAGAAATTGAAACGCGTATCTAATCACAAAAACCTCACCAATATCAATGTTGATCGCTTCAAATGTACTTCCCTCAGCAAATTATAAAGCTACGTAAGATATATGTTGTCGCTGTAGTCTTCGGAATCAAATCAAGATTCTACCTTAATAACATTTTAAAGGAACACGTACCCACTTAGAGCTCACACCCGCTGAATTTAATTGTCGCTCGCTTCTAGAACGTCATGCGGTAAGAATGTTAAAATAATTTCCACCGTGTTCGATATTCCTCTCAATTTCACAGACACGACTTGCCTTAGACAAGTATTTAGAACGCTTGATAAATTGGACCCGAAATCGATTTATTGCAGAGTCGCCTTTAAACGAAAATGAAAAATTCCCAAAATCTGGCGGAATCTCATAATAGCCTTTTCATCAATCAATACAATGAATTCGAAACTGACAGGAAACGGCGTCTATTATTTCATAATCATGGCATATTTTTTACGCGATAAATAACTTTTTCCTTCGAGTCATCGCATAAGCTTTGCAGAAATATGTCGGAGGCTTTCGTCTTTTTCATTGTTCAGCAAATAAGCCTAGTGGGTGGACAAAGGCGGCGTGTCGTGACGACAAGCACGTAAGGGCCCGCTTCCGCCGCGCCAGCACTCTCAGGCCGCGGGCTCGAGCCACCTCGAGCCTTGAGCCCGAGACTCGAGCCGCCTCGAGTGCCTCGAGAGCCGAGCGCTGACGAAGCCCACCGAATAGCTGACATTATTACGCTATGCAGCCGCCACAAAATAGGATGCTGCGGATTATGCCGAAATAGCTGCAGCTGTACATGCGCTCAGCACATTCATATTATGTGTTTGCATTACATAATACGTATAACCATATCGCATACTCTTACCACGTATTTACGTAGAGTTTTGCAAGTTGGGTTACACGCGTAGATATCATTTCATACCGAACATTAAATTTTATATTCTGTTCCGAACAGGTATGCAGAAAGCTCGCTAGTAAAATTAGAGTGTGCAGTAAAAACAATCCAAATAACTGTGCAGCTAACGAATTTAAAATTCCTCGTATTGCAATGGAAATTTAATATTCAATTTGAAGTGAATATAACTCGGTGGCGCGACAATCTGGCCGAACAAAAAGTTCCATTCAACATTTGTAATTAGACGCCACACAGTCGGAAACAGAAACTCGGGGATCTTATGTGTGCGCTAGAAATTTACAGACCCTTCTCATTACGAAAATTTTACTGTTATTTTCTGAGATGGAATGTTTTTTATGGCTATTCTTTTTTGGTTCTACACTCATAAATACGATGGTTGTATGGAAGTTATAATGTTATTTCAAAAATCATTTCAAATAAATAACAGAGATTAACAATTGTTGCTGCAATAATAAATCAGAATAATTATATCACCGTTATACAAAAATTCTCCACAATATTCTGTGTAGCCATTACAGCCAACAAAAAGCTTTTAAGGACTCGACCCAATATTATGCGATTAAAATTCAAAATGAGTTCTATTCCAACTTTTATTCATCGCAGTAAAGTTCTTAATCTAGCAGACACTGGCACGTTGTGAATGGAATTCTTTGAGCATGAAAATCCATCTTCTTATGCATTTTTGCATTAACTCACCGTCCGTCGCGCAGTCTACTCGCCATTGATACCGTCGCCACTGCCTTCATACTCATGCAAGCTCCTTACGCCTCTTCAGTAGAGTGTCTTTAATCTTTTAATGATCTGTGCGTGTCATCGAAATAACGAAAATCGTAATGCTGATATAATTCAGTTGTAAACAGAGTTTGTGAGTTTTTTTTTCCATTTTAATATTCAGTATTAGATCGCGTTGCAGGTAGAGTGGTACACACGTCGGGACGTGCCGGCCGACGGAGAAAATAACTCAATTAAGTTTTACATTCAAGAGTTCCACGGATGTGGATAAATGCGGTTATCACAATTATCCCGTGTCCGTGGAAACTAACGAGTTACACCGACACTCGGTAACGTGGCCCGTTTTTTTGTAATTTTACAATAAAATTATATTACGTTTCACAGATTACGTTACCGAGTAACCGGTTACCGTACCGTGTATTCCGTGATAAATTTTAGAATAGCTAACTGAACTGACTGTGGAACGTTTCCACGTATTTGGATGTTTGTTTATTCGAATATTGTTGTTTGCGAAATAATATTTGTAGCCATCAGTTTCATTTTGAAATTGCAAAATAATACCTAATCATAGCGCTAATACCATTTATTCGCCATGACTATCCCTGAAAAAGAAAGTAGTTAAAGTAGTGGGTAGTGTGTGGCGCCACGCTGAGCAGCGGCAGGGTTCCGCAGCAACACGCGCGCCTAATGGAGGGGCCGGCAGCGCGCCGGGGGGCTATTACAACCAGCTCTTATTGAACATCGACTTTCTTAATAACGAAGAATTAAGCCTTCTCTCTAACATACGCGAGGATACAATTTTTGAAAAACTACTCGCCTTTTTTCCAACAGGCAAGACTTATAACTGTTCTACTTCATCCCACTTAATCCAAGCTCTTATAGATTAAAGCTGAGCCGTCTGATAGAACTGGTAATATTTCAGATAGTGCAGACTCTTTCAAAGAAAAGGGGAAGAACTTTTCTGAATGAACTCATGATTATGTAAGGACAAGCCTGACTGCTGTTCGTACCGAGAGAACTCATCAAATTACATCTACTATAAGCTCATATGACATTAAACTTGCGTCAAGAATATTTACGACTTTTTCACATACAAGGTGAGGCAGGCTTAAACTACATCTATTAAAGTTTGTCTAACCCGATCGGCGACAAGTACAAAAATCTACGTACATTCCGTCAAGTGAAATACACTCGATTCACCACAACCTGACGGCGGAACTTCCGAGATCGACGTGTCGACTAACAACTGTTCGCGAACAAACTACACACAATTATACACCTTATGTAACAACTTTAAAGCATCAAATCGTTTAAAGCGAGTAGTTATTTAATTCTTTGACAACGATGTTTCACAGCCACTTAAAACTTTTGAGTGAATAACAAATCTCCTCCGAAAAGTCTATTCGACGAAGTTATACTGTTAAATTGTTTGTCGGTAGACAGAGAAGGTCTTTTAAAAAGTTAAAGGTTGAGAGAGCATATAAAGGGATCAGGTGGGGCGCCGGGCGCCGGGCAGTGAGCGTCGGGCGCTGGGTCTCGCTGCATTATCACGCTTTGTTTGCATATAATAACTATTAAGAAGCCACTATAAAGCTAATCGGTCTCCTGGTGACAGTTCCATCTCAAATTCATAAACAAGAGTTAAAAATTAATATAAATAAAATAAATATAAAAAAAACATTTACTTAATTATAATTATGTAGGTTTAGTTCAACCCTAAAACATCAAAAGCTGGAACTACGCCGACTCGAATTAACCATAACATTGGGGAAACGTGTCGAAGTGGCAACTTGACAAAAAGGTTTCAGTGATTGATGTCCTTCCCCCTTCCCCGGCCGACCAACTACCTACTAGAATTATATGTAATACGATCCGTGTAATACTTGATATCGTTACCATATTTATAACATGGAAATGAACATAGTAATTATTCTTGATTTTAACACTTTCATGTTGGTATTTGTTATTAACTGTACCAACTTGAAATAACCAGCCCTGAAGCCAAAAATTTGAGTGGATTATGTAACAACCGAAAATATAACTTTAAAAACTGATTTCGCAACGAGTAAGTTAAAATACGTATTTATCCGTTTTCCTTATATTCTTGATGAAAATATAAAACGGAAAGGTTAATTAATCTTTCACTCAGTTTTCTGTATCTCTATATAAATTTTCCATCATCCATGATAGGTTTGTTCCAGTTTCCAAAAATAGCTGGTTATTTTTTGTGAAATTCAAAATATATTACGGCTACGTGAAGTATCGCTGGTGTTCATCGTTTGCGGTCGGTACCTCATTACTCGATGCTCACAACTGCAGAGTTCACTAAACTAGACAGAACTAGGAGGTATTCTGCGAACAATTAAGATTCGTAATTTACTTGCCGAGACAAAAGCCATGCGACCGCTGATAAAACTTGTCAGCATGTAAACTAACCGTACAAGAGAAAAGAAACAAATAGTGTATTTATTTAATTACTGGCGCAGCAGTTGACAAATCCATTTACCACGAGACTCGGTATTATCTTTTGTTGTCTGCGTCTGAGACCAATCAATTACTCTGCAGTCGCCAGTGGGGAGTTGATTACTGTTCCACTACTGATGTAGACGTAACGATATTGTCCAAATGCATCAGTGTAAGGCTATCATTGCGATTACGTCTTTAGCATTCATCGAGCGGATGTTTCGCATGTACGTACTGATTCTATCGATGCCTACTCGGTTCCGTAGTGTAGGACGTATTTATCTGATGCTATTTGTAACGCAAAATGTACATGATAAGGGAATGATACAAGCACTTTTATTGATCTTGCTTGCTGTTAAGTAACGTCGTAGGTCGATCGTTTGCCAATTGAGTATCTACTACACGGCCGTTCTGGTTTGTATCTTATATATCGCTATAAAGTAGGAACGTACAATAAATAAAACTAAAAAAAAAACACGAAAAGCATTTAACAATATTAATATTTATACGTATATTAATAACAAATTTATCTTGTCACAGTTCATAAAATAAACTTCCATTGAAAAGGCGCCAAAAGATCCCTTATCTCGGTTACAGCCTCTTTGAATAACGATCCAAAGTGTAACCCCATCGCGGCGGTTCTTTGATGTCCTTTAATTATAAAAGTTTTTCTCGTAAAGGAAAACTTTTACAAGACGCGCAGAAACACTGCACACAACGCGTGGAGAAACCACCGACTTATGATTCTATTACTAAACTCGCTCACAAGTCACCATACAATGCCGGGCTCGGTTTAAGAACTTGTTTATAAAACGCGTTTGCAATCATGTTTGAGTAAGACAACTTTATTCTTGCTGCGTTAGGACTCTTCACATAATGATTACTGTAAAGGGCTTCCTCATACGTTTTATTACAAAACTTCGGTTTCGTGTTGCCTTTATGGGAGTCACTTTTCTTTTGCATAGCTTTCATATATTTCCACATTCACGCTTGTTTCAGTACCTATGTTACAGAAAACGAGAATTTATGTTGTTGGATCTATTTTACATTCACATTGTCTTTGGCATCACGTCCCGTCGAACTGCGTAAAGTTCATTTGTCAGGGTCTTACATTTTACCATAAATTCTCAAACGACACTTTCTAGACTGGTTGTCGCAAGTATGCCAAAAATGCGGGCGATTCCTACCTACTTCCCCGTTTACAAAGCGGAGGGTTCATAGTACCTACTTAATAATGTCCGCGCCAAGCTTTGCTCCTATGCTTTGTAATTAGCTGTTGAGCTCGGCATTACAGCGCTGACTTCTGTCACTTTGTTTTTTGGCGTATAAAGTTGTGGTCGGTTTCCTTTTTATACGGAACTTTCCGTTGTGTTTATTCTCTCTTTAAAATCAAGACGATTCTTTACTTGAATAAAAAAAAACGTTAAAAGGAAGAATTATACATACATCAACATTCCTTCGACGCTCAATTTCTTTTACTCCTGTTTTCAGAATGTTCATTGGAATTTTATCGGGCGATTCCTATTCCTTTTGCAAACGTTGAATTATTTATTGAACATAATATCTTCCATTACTATTTTGTTTCAACTACATAGAATACATGAGGTACGTAATCGCAATGGGTTTCATAATACATTCATCGTTGTATTCAAATAAAGGGCAAAAGAAAATAGAGTTGTGGGCAGCAGCAAAGTAGGGCGCGGTGGGCCGCGCGTATCGATCAGACGCTAAAACAAGCTCGACGCCGACGTCTGTCTAGCCATTGCCTAGCACACCCTACACAAAGCCTACATCACCTGCGACTCTCTGTGTTCCTGGTACAATGACCCAGTAAAACGATTCCGGGACATGTTGATTGAAACTTGAAATAGCGCTGTGTTTTATGGAATTGGATTGGAAAGGGCAGAGTTACGAGTGGACGCGGTTGAGTAGTTACGATCCGATCTAATAGTTATTCACTCTATTGTTTAAATAAAAGGTTGTGGGAATTAAATCACTCAACTATTTGATTTAGGGTATATTGGTTAGGCTTAGGGTTTCATTTGCATTCAATTTTAACGTAAAAAGGTTTTCGACAAAATTACCAGAATATAGGAAATCATTGTAAACTTCAGTCCTTGAAAAAAAGAGTAAATATGTATTAGAATAATCAAGGTCTAAAATCGTGACATTTTGCATAATGTGAATAATGGTTCAATTTACAATGAAAACCACTTATGGAAACATGATCGTGCTACATAACTATTAAATTCTAATTTGCCGTTGGTAAATGGAAAAATGGAATAAACCCCAAAGTCTCGAATTACTAATCGATGACGTAGATTTGTTTTACTTCCGAACTGAATCTCCCTCATTATTGTTCAATGTGATGAATCACTCGAGATAGACGTTTCATTCAACACAAAGTAAATCAAATGTCGAGTCGAGAGCAACGCGTCGAAAGCTTTTATTAAACATACTATTTGTTTAGCGTTTTATTTCAGTTTATTCATAATGGACATGTTAAGCGAACGTTAATCGTTCATTTTGGTAACAGAACCGCTACTCATCGAATTTAATGTTAGTTTTCAACAATAAATGTGAAAAGCCTGTAAAATGTTAGCAAGCAATAATATTCGTAGTTTTTTTGCGCAACAATTTATCAAGATACTTTGAGAGACTCGCCTCAGTATCTTGGTTCCTGGCCTAACAAAAGCGACAATACTATCAATGAGGCGAGCCATCTCGGGCCGCGTCGGTCATAATTGTGAACGTAACAAATATTCCGACAACTGCGGTCACGTTTATTCCCCTTTAATGAACCGTTAGTGGTATAACCATTCGTATTGCAAACGTTTTCTTACTGCTTTACCGCTGTCATGAATGTCCCTATGCACTTAGGTCGTCCATTAAGGCCAATGCAACGTTCTCTGACGGAACGCGATCGTAAAACCTTTATAACATCCTTCCAGCACTTGTAAAGCGTTTTGAGAGTCCTCGTCGTTTTATGCGACCCCGCATTACCCCGCACTATCTCCACTTTTTGTGTCTCAGTGTGATCATACAGTCGTCGCTAAGTATACAAGTTTATACATAAAGACGTCTGTACTGGATATCGCGAGCGCTCACTTTAAATGAAAGTATTTTGAAGTTACGCCTCGTTAGTCTACCCGCTTAGAGAGATCTTATCTTTGGCTCTAGCCAAACACTTGTTACTTTATATTCGTTAGTGTAACTTAAAACCTTTCCCTATATTTGGTAAGTCTGAAGCAGTACAAATGCAAATTATATTTAAGCAAACAGACTTGGAAATAGTATGCTAATGAATCAAATAATAAAACTACACAATGCTTTAGTTGTGTACAAACCGCACGATTTATAGAGCATCCTAAAGCATTTAGTGTAGCTATTTGTACGATGCACAAGTAAACGTATTAGGACAACAAACCAATGTCGGGTAGCTGGCGGGCGCCGCGCCAAGAAGCCATAGCTCCACACTTGACATATTCGCCCGGAATCCTCGGTTCATAGCGTTTTAATACTATGCAACTACTAAAAAGTGTAGGATTTGGCGAATGAGCGCTTATTAGAGGTCGTGATTTGCTAGCCCCAGAGATAAGTTTAATCAGAGTGCCATTAAGTTTTACTGCTTCGCCGGGTGCATACGGTTTATGGCGGGTTGGGGCGACATTGTCAACAGATCTTGCGACGCTCTTTACGGCTGCTGAAACGTTGCTTTAACGGTTTTATAGTTTTCGTCGTTTCGTCTCGCTGGCGGTCACAGCGCCCTTAATAGCCGAAGCTAAGTGCCCGCTCGGGGCTTCGTTGCCCTCAAGAATGTCTGTTTTTCGTTCATACATACTGAGATTTCCATCTCGAGTATCGTAAAGAATTTTATTTTTATGTTTTTACTTATACTTCTAGCTGGCACTATTGCTGTTTTCAATATTGCGAGAAAGCCAACCTTTCTATATTTTTTGCTTGAAATACAAAATCAAAACATTAAAGGTCTCGCGACCCACCTAAAACTTAGCTCCTTGAAAATCAAATAGAAAACTAATTATTTACACTTATGCAAAGAACGTTTTACTTTAAAAGGTAACACATTTGTGAGGATTCAGTCGTTCGGCGACGCCTTCACTCATAGCCGTTATAGGTAACATGCACAGCCGAACTGTAAGT
The DNA here is from genome assembly GCA_033682625.1 of Helicoverpa zea x Helicoverpa armigera. Classification (NCBI taxonomy): domain Eukaryota; kingdom Metazoa; phylum Arthropoda; class Insecta; order Lepidoptera; family Noctuidae; genus Helicoverpa; species Helicoverpa zea x Helicoverpa armigera. The sequence continues at coordinate 1,986,348 of JAWIIS010000029.1, forward strand.
CTTCTTTAATTAAACGGCGGTGCAGTGACGCAAAGCGCAATCACGCGGTGACGCATGTCGGCGACGGCGCGATGCAGCCTCACGTCAACTGCAAGCCTCACAATATTAATTTGTAGCAACTAATTAATTAATAACATGTGAACATTCTGCCATTAATCAGACGGTCACGTTTGTCGCGACTCGCACGGCCTCGCAACACCACTTCTCAGTAGCTGATTGGAGCTTCGACGACGCAAATTGGTTTTATTTACTTGACGTGTAGTTCATTTACTTACTTCTTCACATAGGAGCGTCGAACGGCTTCACGACTCGACTTGCCTTATTTATTTATTTATTTATTTTATTTATTTATTTATTTGTTTATATCAGGCAACTAGGGCCCATAGAAAATACAATACATACATAATGAAATTACAATAATTATAAACTAATACATATAAAATAACAATAATCGTCAAAATATCTATTTGTTGACACGAATAGGCGGTGTCGTGTTGCACTGCGTGGTGTCGCGTAGCCTCCCGCGGAATCGCCGGAATACGACACCCTTCGGCCAAAACTGTGCTTGAAATATGTCGAGATGCTGAGTCGGCACACGTACCACAAACGATTTAAAGTTCGTATTGTGCCTCGGCTCTAACTTCTCGACCCTCAATGTCCAGTTGGTCTTCACTCTTATGTACTCCACGATCTCCTCGACCTTCGTGGAGTGATGTAATCGCGAAACATACAACTGCGTCGTAGGAATAGCGGGGCGCAGCAGCATGTTCGGACCCGTCAATGCAGTTCCGCATTGATTACGGCTAGATGGCTTCTTCTTTTTCTTCCTCTCCACCTTGATGAAACCATCTGCATCAGCAGTCCCTTTGCTTGGTTCAAGATGAACCGTGCCCTGGGTTACTTCGGGGAGACTCTGGATTCCCACAGTAGCCTTAAGTTGCCGTTGAGCGGGATCGTTCTTTACGGCGGACGAGTAAACACGTCTAGGCTTCGACGTGCTTACATTCATCGGCGTCCCGACGACAGGAGACGCGGAGGGGGCGGGGCACAGTTTAGCATCGCTTGCAGTGACGGCGATCGGCGACGAGTGCAATTTTGCTGACGCGGCGCTCGGCGATGCGTTGACCTGTCCGTGGCGTGTGTTGTCGCTGTTGGCAGGCGCGTGTGACCTACATTCACAGTTTCGTAATTCCGCTACTTCACTGCGTAGATCACTGATGGTAGATTGCGATGCTTCCAGCTTCAACTGCAGCTCGACCAGGCTAGACCTCATGCTCGTGATGTCCTTTAATAACCTGGTGACGTCGACGTGGTCAAACGTGACCGGGGGCAGCTTGCGCAACTCCTTTGCCACGAAAGTTGGTACGTCGTCTGGGTCGGTCTCCTTCAACACTTTTATGATATCTTGGAGACTCCTCTCTCCCTTTTCATCCCTCCTGCGGGACGGCATTCGGTCTGCCATAAGCAGTGTCTCGTACAGCAGCGTCTTGGCGCTGCGTATCTCCGCCTCAGTGAAGTTTGAGGTGCAGATCTGGGTCACACTGACCTCATCCATGACGTCCAGCTGGTATTGCAGGAACGCCAGGACCTCGTTCGCCACGAGTTCTTCAGAACGCATGGTGTGAAAAAATGCGGCGACGGCTAACGCCGCGCTCGGCCGAAATTATGAATAATAATTTCTGCGTACGGTGCAAGCGCGTCCGATGTCAAAGCTTTGAGCTTTTTCTGTATAGCGAAGACGCTTTCGAACTCGACTTATGTTTGAGCATATCATTCTGTGAGACTTTTGCAATGACATCAATAAAAGAGAGAACTTTAACAATATATTGAGTATCTCGAAGCCTTAAATGATAACTTAGTAATAACTTTGCAAATATGTATGTCTTAGTTTAGATAAATCAAAGGTTGGACGTTTGTCAAGACATTTTTCAGTGAGTTTTTCAAGAGCTTGCAGTTACACAAAGAATCCAAAATTCCATTTGCGCGATTGTTTCTAAACTCAGTTGTAAAGTTTAACTTTCAAAGCGTGGACGAGGCTACTTTATCTCTGTTTTTTGTAGACACATTAATCTAAATCAATACTAAACTTAGACTGAAACTGTTTACAGAGCTATTTACAATATTTATCCACGAAATGACGTCGGCCGGTGGCCGCCTATTCAAAACAAGTTATCACTCGTTAGTGAATGTCAACATTCCAACAACAGGGGATCCCGTTATCTATTACGTAGATAGTGGTTGATAAGTGGGACGCAAATAAAACAAACTATCGCATAATATCCTCACGTAAGGGGTAGTTATGACGTTTCACAACGCAACAAGTAGAGGCAGGCGCCAGCCAGCCGCCGCCGTGGTGCTACGAAAGGAATTTCAATCTGGTCGTGATGAGCTGAGCAAAGGCGCAAATTACACACGAGCGACCGTCTTTTATTACCCTTAACGTGCTTTCTCGAATATTCGAGAAGTTCATTTGTGGGTGGACGCCATAAATTCATCCTATTAGGTACACTTAGTTAGTTAGGGATTTATCAGGCTTTGTTAGCTCCAGTAAAAAGAATATTGCCAAGCTACACGCTAAACCATCTATAACAAAAACATCAGAAAACTAATATTAGGTACGTGTTAAACGACAGAGCGTCTAATATGTAGATAGAGACATAACAATCGAGTGTGCTTAGCGAAAGAGTCGATATTGTTTTGTTTGAACGTAAATACTGAGCGGCGTGGCCTGCGCAACAAGTAGGGCGACGCGTCGGCGCCATCACATATTGGAATTAGTGAACCAACCTTCATGGATAACGTCGAAGGAAATTCAAATTACGTACTAAACCTCTTTGGACGAAACTGCTTTGAAATACCTTCGAACTTGCACCATTATAGGTAATTGGTTATTTTATTACCATCAAGTTCCTTCAATTATTTAAATTGCTTAAAAGGTTACTTTCATAATGATATTTATTCAATTTTACGAAATAGTGGACTCTTACCATCTTCAATACTTTTTTAAATCAATGTTTAAAGTGATGACTAAAATAATATTTAGTTAGAATGATATTGCTATTGCTACGAGTGCTACGGAGCTACGAACGTGCTACGGAAGTTTCTGATTGTATTTAGTTCAAACTAACGAACTGGTTAACTATACACAAGCTTGAATCCCGATGTAGTTAACAATATAAGTAATATTAATTTCATTTTCTTAGCAAAAATTTCATTTTAATTGAATATTGTCAAAAGGATAAATATGTATTAGAAATACATAAATAAATAATTTCTGATGTCGTAAGTTATTCCTGAACACTTAATACAGCCATAAAAATAAATTTAAAATAAATGTATATAATTTACACTACGTAATGAGCAACAGGACAAACAGCTTATCGCAAAACAGCTACACACAATACTCTAATCTGTTATCTTTTCTATAGAAATAAATTATAATAAAGTACAAAACTGAACTAAATAATAACGTTTCCGCTGACAATATTTATCTGAGCGCCGATACCCGCGGCTGATACCGACAGTGAGAGACAAGTGTTGGTGGACGCGTCGACGCAACAAAATAAATATGAATTATCATTGGTGGAATAACAAGGCCGCAGCGCTCCGCTACACCTACGAACGCAGTCTCAGGGGCGCGCCCTAATAGCAGTCCACTTCCACTTTATTAAATTTCTTCGCAAATACACTTTTATTGTCGACGGCCAACGATCTTTGTAAAGGACATCGTTGTCTTCACTCGTTTGTATCGTATGCAAACACTGGAACAAATGGGGGCCGCCCTTACTACGTTTTATGATTTTTATGGACGAAACCAAGCACTCGCATAAAATACGATGCAAAGAATGCTCTCGAGCAGAAATATTCATGTTGACACAGTCAGTCTGCAAATGCAGTCAAATGTTTTTGTTCCGTAAATGAATAAATAATGAGGCGGCATTGGACGGTAATGGTAATACTGCGCTCCATTTTATAACACATAATTTAATGAGATGTGAAACTGTAACAATATTGTTACAATCAATTATGAATTCAATTTGTTGCAATGCTAATGTATAATTTACCAATGTGCGAGTTTTGTCATAATTGAGTCCTCAGTATGTTAAAAACCTTTAGTGAGTATCGGATCGAATAAGTAAACATAAGCACGTACATAACTTAGTAGAGTGAACAATTTACTGCGTACGTTTAGGACTATCGTGTGATGCCTCTTCACGCCGCCTTATGGCTTCCTAATGAAGTTGTCGCCGCTAGCTCTGTGTGCGTGCATGACGTCAACACAAATACGTCTGTGTAGTGTGTATGTGTGTGTGCGGCATGTTATCGGTCTCCGTGTATGTGCACATTTTAAGCTAAAGGTCTTACCGATCTATAATTACTGTGAGCTCGATTTCCTTCGATAACACAAGCGAGAATAGGTATGTTTTAAGGTTGCCAACGATTTTTAGCACATTAACACAACCACGTAAAATTAATGTGTTGAAGGTAACTTTCTGAGCAATTGTAGGTATATTTTTCATGTAACCCGTGCAAACTATTTAATTAAGTTAAAACTTAAAAAGTTTTAAAAAATATCGTAAATCATTTTCAAATGGAAGAAAAATCAGTGTGTTTAAATCCTATCTCCCGCAACTAAAAGATTATCAAAATAAGAGGGCAACCCTGATATTGCCAGCACTCAAGCAGACTGGAGGTTCGTCTCGAACAAATTGGCGTGATGCCCCCGCCATATTAAGTTAACATCCCCCATCCCCACTTTTACTTCACTTGAACACACTAAATTCACTATTTCACTGTCATAATTAACTTAAGTCGGTAATAAAGGTTATTAGACATGATTAACGTGACTTCAGAACTTCCATTACATTTTTAGTACCTATCAAAACAGAGAACCCTTTAACTCGTCTGAAAGTCAGACATCCTCGAATCAGGCAACTAAAGTAGTTATTACGTAAAACTGTTTTTAAAGGAAAAAGTAATTTGAATTACTTATCTGTTACGTGTCAGATTGCTATGAGAAGATATCTTACAATGGCCCATTTCAGCTTTGGTTCAAATGTGAGTCAAACTTATTGAAGTTTTTAATTGCAAAACTTTCCCTATACTGCGTCAGAATTACTCTGAAATATTTCACCGTAGCAAACACGAGTAAAAACTATAATCAATATCCCGAGCCCTACATTTTTCATTAACGGAGGTAAGGGTGTGGGGAATAAATGCCAGTGCTTCAGTAGGGAAAGTTAGGGTGGCACGGGCAACTCAAGGGGTGAGGGGGGCGCTGTAGAACAATGGCCACCATGACATTTAGCATGGAAGCGATTGTCACGGCCCGTTAGAGTCGCGAGCCACTGGGCGTACAACCGTTCTCCGCATAGGTTCCCTCAAATACTGATTGTCATAGATTGTCGTCTTCCTTTTTCAAATTCTTCTATGCATTCCCTAATGGCTTGAAATAAGTAAGGCCGAAGCAAAAAATCAAAAAAATCTAATGTGATAGCGAATAAGTTGTCAGTATCAGACATTGTTCCATGATTCTGGTTACATAACACAGATGGGCACGAACGGCATTAACAGTTTGCGAAAGTTATCATCGAGTAATACTGAGCTCATAAGCAGTAACATAAGGATGCGAACGAAAACATAAGCTGTTTAAATATTTTAGGCACATTTTCTGTGCAAAAAGCAAAGCGGAAAAGTTTATTGGAAGAATAAATTGGGACTAAAAAGCAGGGCGCGCTTGCTCGAGTTTCTCTCGAGGGTGGGAAAAAACAAATTGTTGCTAGATGGTAAGTAATGCCGGGGACGTGCCGCAACGACTCGAATTACTTCATTTTACTTAGACCTGCAGGTGTAGCCAGTGCCACAAGCCGCACAGCCGCAATCAAATTAAAATTTAATTGTCAAATTAAGGACATTAATGGCGGGTTTTTTCGGTGGTCGGCAAACAAGTTAATTAATTTTTTGGGCTGCTCGAATACTTGCATACATAAAACAAAATTGAATTTGTATGTCATCCCCAAAAAGTTTTACATCTATGTTTGATGGAAAATATGTATTCTGTAAGCAGTTTGGCACTGCGCTGAGTCACGAGATCCTGAGAATGTTTAGTGCTCACCTGCCGCCAGACACCTGCGGTGTGGCACTCTTGTAACTACGCGAGCATATTCAACAGCACGACCAAATGTTACTTTTATGCATTTTGTGCGACAAACACATCGGAGCACGTCGGACTATAACAAAAGAGTAACTTATTTAACAATATGACTTATAATAGCACCGTTTTAGACCACAAATCTAACAGATTGCTTTATTTTATATCTACTTGAAATATAACCGAGCCATTAGTCAGTGATTCGAAAGGTCTGTAACATTATTGAAAATGAAAAATTATTGTCGTGGAAATTTTCAGTCTGAGCCATCTAACGAGGCAATTAAAGTTGAATGAACTCTATACCGCCATCAGAAATTATCGATATATCTTCTAAGTACTTTATCAGCCGCATTTATACTGCTTCTAGTTATTCAATACGATTTCTAACGACCAATGATTGGAAAATTAATCTGACTGTAGCGGTGCGCTTTGAAATATTTATTTCATAAATATGGAGCTCAGGTAAATACTCAATTATAGAGCTTTTTGAAATACATTCAATAATATAATTTAAGTCAACTTGGCATCCGTTGAAAACAAATTCCATCAACATACGACTTAAACATATTGCTCTTTATAAAATGAGTGCGGATTATCACGAACGCACCGATTTTATCCTTACATGAGCGTTTAATTCTCACTATACTTACTTTGCAAATCGCAGGGATGACAAACATTTAAGTTTAATATTGACGTGGACAATTAAGTGGCGGACGGACGGACGGACGGGACGGTGGGTAGACTCGTTTACATATTACAATAACTCGGAGACCGATGCTGCTGACAAGCATTCACTAGATAATCGCCTGCATTGTTTGCTGAACCCCTAATGCTTTTAAACCCGCCTAATCTTGCTTGTAAAGGATCTTTATTTTGGATATTAAAACGTAATTAAGTTGTCCGTTTGGTTAAGATTTTTTATTTTAATCGCACATTTCTGTAATGAGTTGTCAAACAGATATGTTAATGTGTTGCTTACCTTAACCAAACTAATAAATTATGTAGACATGTTATTTTGACTTTCCACCATATATCCGACGTCACGTTTCCGCTGAAAGCCTTACTGGTTCCGTAAGGGAAAAATGTAGCTCCATAAACCTAATAAATAGTTGAAGACGCATAGGTTTATTGATCGTTTCGTATGAAGCGAAAATACTCGTACGTGTACTAATACAGTAAATAAAGTATTAACGAATTTTTATTACAAGTACCACCCCCGCGCCCTCCGCCTCACACTCGCGGGGGGTGGCTGTTATGTAGGTATTTTTATTTTATGCGGCGACACTCTGAACCCCGATAGGGAAATTGGACTGATACTACTTTTAAGGGTTTTTTAGACATCAACCGCGGTTTTATGTTTAAACCAATATTGCGTCTTTATGTTTTTTATGCTTTACGACATTGCCAGTTATTATATTTATTTATCGCATATGGACAAGTACGGACACAAGAATGGAGAAGTTATCGATAACAAAATAAATTTTAGAATTACTTTGTAATGAAAAAGACTTCCAAAGCTTTAGATCGAAATTAAATTGAACAAGCTTTTATGGTAAGCCGGCAAGCCCACAGGTTGGTTATAAAAGAGCAAGAACTACGTTTATCGCGTTTAGATTGCTGCTCGGGAATAAATTGGGTGTGAAATAAAACTAAGTAGCTGAAAGTTTAACATGGCTACGCGCGACGGCGCGGCGCGGCTCGGTGCTACGCGCGTAGCAGTTGGTAGCGAGCGAAGTTGTAGCACTGTGGCCCCGCGGCTACGACTCACAACTTCTTTCGTGTGCCGGTTTTGTATTTCGTGAACTGATGTTCCGCCTCAGATTTTTCAATACTTCTCAGTTCTGTTGTATATCGCTGTTTTAATATTGTTGAGGAAACCAAACTCAAATACGAAAGTTCACGCGGTTGTTTCTTATTGTGTAATAAATCTTATGAAACTTATGGAGAACACAAAACTTATGAGATTTGTAATGTAATGTCATAATTAGGTCTGAAAATATAAAATAAAGATGTTGGCTGTACCTGAAATTCACCCCATAACATTGTTTTGGCTCCATAAAAATATCAGCATACAAATTCACCCTAAAACTTTTGGAGTCGGAACAAATTATAGGAACCGTTGTATACGTCATATGTACAACTTTATATTGTGTCTGTAGTTTGTTGCACGCGGATACTTGGCAGCTGTCACTCCAAAAGTCAATTTGGTCAAATGACTGCGTATAAAGGCGAAGTTGTATCTAGTGCGGGCCAAACGAGCCTGCGGAAATAAAACAAACAACTGTCATCAGCGACAACTCCTCCACCATCACACTACGCGAGGAGTATTGATTATTCCCGGAACCGCGGCTCAGATACCCACCAAACCCGCTTAGATAGTGGACCTCCCATACCCTCGAGACACCACTACTCCGCCCAACGAAACGCAAAACTAACCAAAAATACTCTTTTTATATTTTAGTTTGAATACACAGAAATCCAAGACTTAAATTGAAAAGTCAACAATCAAAAAAACTCATCCGTTGTTTTGTGCGCTGTGAACAAAAAGCTCCAAAAAATAAGAGTGCAATCATAGTATGCAGCGCTTTAACGAGTGAGTGGGATAAAGTTTAAATCTAGGGTTGTGCTATATAAAACTGAGTAAGAAATGTTGGCTTGATAAATGATGCGCTGGTTCAATGAATCTCCATCAGCGCGCGTGGCGCTGCAATTTGAAAAAGGAATTACAGCTATCTGCTTCCTGCTCTCTTTATGGACTTGGCATTACAGCATTCCTTGCATCAAAATGTCAGCGTGTCCGTTTGAGGATTCCTGTGCGACTATCAAATATTCAAATATGGAATTCGCACACTCAAACTTAGAATGCACTGAATTACTTTATATTTTTTATATAAAATAGTTCTTAAAATATAATCCTTTATCATAAAGTGTGATGTATGAGTTCGGTATCTTTGTGTTATGTGTGTATTTGGCTCGGTTGGCGACATAAAAACTGTCGCTCGTGTAACTAACAAGGTTATTGTATCGGAACTTTGAACCCGCGATGATAGATGCACTGGAGGCGGACGCTTGCATGCTTATCAACGAACATGCAGCTTATGTGCGCTTATTTTAAAATGTGGAATTTTAAAACTGTACTGTGCTGTAGCTTGCAATACGTTTTTTATATTAAAGTGCTTTTGAATTATTCAGTTGGATTTCGAGTTTGTCATTATTGAATTAACACAAATGCTTGAAGACATAGCTAATAACGCCGATTAAAACATATCAATACCTTGAAAATAACATAGTAGGTACGATATGAATTCAAATATCATATTGAAAATAAAGCTTCTTTCACCTGTGCCGTCTCATGACGGTTTCTTCCGTTCACGTCGACAAATCAATTACTAAAACCAATATAAGCTATAACATGTTAAAGTAGGCATGCACAAAGCGGCACTGCAAAGCGTGCACAAACATGAATCAGGTGAAAACCACTTCAAAGCGTCGCATTATAGCATAGCGTAGAGCACGCAAATTGAACGCGTTGATCGCGTCACAAGTTCTATTGATACAAAATAGCAACAAGCGTGCCGTTCGGCGACACATGAGCGTTCGCACGCGTGTTTGCTGCCGCTGTTGACCGTCCGAGGCACAGACGCAAACATCCCCGCCCTCCGACATCTGGCCCAAACGATATTGCTCACGCACAATACTCGCGACCCACGTTTGTTCAACCTCCGCTGTTTATACCTACCCTAGAACCACTTCCTCCGCTATGTGGACCTTCCCGCTATGCATTAGTGTCCCACAGAAATTACAATAGGTAAATTATACGCAAAAGCTAATCTAGTCAACTTTAATTTTCGGCTGCGAATCCGAACCCCATTACCGTATCCTTTTTACACCAAACAATGTAGGAAATAGATACAGGAAAAATGCAGGAGCAACTTTATGTGAACCCACTTACGATATTTGCTCTCGATAAAGGTGAAAAATGTAAAGTAGCAGATAAACGTTTAGATATGAGAAAACCACGTGCGAATAGATATTAAATCGAATTCTAACTAGAAATCTGAAACCTCATTAGAGAGGATATTCGTTCCAAATGCTCGAATGTGTCGCAGCGTTGACATAAAACTTGAATGCAAGGAGCATATAGGAGCATATAGAGCGTACAGTTGGAAATCAAATAAAGAGGAGCAGCTGTCGTCGGTGCAGTTGCGAAGTGCTCCGCTACATGCTCGTCTTCGTCACACAGACGTAATATCATCCAATCCCACGCGACTCCAACAAATGACACTAGAAAAATGTTGTCTCGCTTTCTGCAACTAAGTTCGTGAGCTGTGTACATACTGTTGCCACAATTTGTGAAAATAGCTAAATTCTCATAAGCTTAGAGCGCTTCATGTGATTTGATGCCTATTCATTAAAAGGTTAGGGCTCGTACTCGTTTCCACGCCTATGTTGGTACGAGCGTGTTGATCCTCACAATAAAAGGTTGTATTGCAGCGCAAATATTGAGAACTGAGAGCGCGCACTGACCCCGACTCATTTCATCTATGCTAACCCCTGTTATCGCCGTCCCATATAGACTCAATTGTCTTGTGGGAAAGCCCAATGACCGTTCACAAGCCCTATGATCGACTGGTTGGAATCCAGAATAAAAACTGAAAAATGACAATTACACTTTAGCATTAGCAATTAAAAGCGTTTTGTATTCAGATTTTTATATTTTCACAGAGCTTTGAAATGAATATCAAAAGGTTTTTCTAGTAGAAACAATAGAGGGATATTATACGTGAATGCTGGAATAACAGCACAAACGCACAACTGGGACTCTAATCCCGGCCGGGTTGGGGAGAGCACGCGCCGCCACACTTCCTCTGGATAATTTACAATTTGCGTTTATATTTAGACATTCTCTCAATACCACTATTAAATGAGTACCTACTATACAAAAAAGGAATAATTAGTTTTAGACTTCCAAAACCATTTGGTAAAACGGAATCCATTACCAAGACTTCCCTGTCCGTCTGTTTGTAATATTGCGAGTCTGCACTTGGGCAGTTTCTTAGCAACCTTAGTGACCACAAAGTACCTGTGACTAATCAATTCATAATACCTATATCAATAGAAGTAAACTTCCTGCACCTTCGAAACCATACTCAATTTATTTTGTCGGCCGTTAGTAGAATGTTCTCGAGCAAGCGATGATGTTACAAAGTGCTATTTCGAGCAATCCTTACAGCAACGGCGGATCCAGGGGGTAGGTCACAAGGTCATGACCCCCCCCTGGGCCAGCTTCAGGACCTAAGAGGACCAATAATTGAAATGGTTAAACACGATGTTTTATGTTTTTGTTATGAGTATAGGATAACTTTTATTCCGAGTGAATAGGTCGATACCTACATAGTTACAGATAGAGTAGTTTTGCTGAAGAATTCGTGCTCGCAACGCTCGCTCTCTATTTTTTATTTACTCTTTATCCGTACCCAAAAGGAGGAAACGGGACCCTGTTACTAAGAATCCGCTGTCCGGGTTGTCTACATTACATGCTGTATCTCATGCAGGGCCGTCTTAACCTATGGTGCAGGGTGTGCGAATAACCCGGGCGCCTAACCCGCGGGACGCCCCACCACCAGGAAATTTCGAAGAAATTATACCCGTTCGATAAGGAAGTTCCACATTCTATCATGATACTGACAAAAAAGTCGCCTTCGCTTTGTTGAATTGATCATTTTGATTATTTTAAACTTTTAACATCCTCCAATTAAGTGAAAAAATTCTAGCTCGCTACGCTCGCGAGTAAATGGCTATGTCTGTTCTGTTGATTGTTTATTATTTTTATTGACGCACCGAATCAAGGAACACAAATGGCACTTGCTGTAATCACGGTTTCTATTTATTTGTACGTAATTCCCAGTCTGATTTGTGAGTCTTCAAACAAATAATTTTAAAAAGTTCGCGCTCGCTGCGCTCGCGGCTACTTGTTGCTTTACAGTTTACTTAATCAGTTGCTTTTGTGTCGCAGGCTCAAAAAACTTCGCGCTCGCTTCGCTCGCGCAATATTATATATACCTTGCCTTGATAACTTCATAAGTCAAATATAGCAAAAAAAAATATATAGGAGTCCTCAAAAACAAAACAGTTTCCGAGCTTCCGATTGCTTGTTACTTTACAGCGCTTTTTAAAACTTATGAACTTTTTGTGTCCCAAAATTAAAAAATTTCCGCGCTCGCTTCGCTCGCGCAAATTTTTACAATTGCGTTGTCCTGTCTCGACTTTCATAACTTAAATCTGACCAATAGTTTCAGCCTACAATGGTTTGGAAACATTTTTTTAAGTCATTTCCTACCAAAAAAGTGACTTTCGTTCGAACGTTCTTATTTATATTCCTTGTATAATACTTCGATCAATATTTACTACTCAAAATCTTTCAATAGATACATAGGTGGCGCTTGGGTGATGATCTCATGAACCCTTACCAATAGTAAGACAAGTGAAGTTTTCGCAGAAAATGTTTTACTGTTGCTGCAATAAAAAAACGTACGCGCCCTTTTGTATACTTTTCAAACGTTTAGTCTTCAACCTGAAAAAATTCTCGCGCTTGCTATGATCGTGCTTTCTTGTATTTGTGCTGTATATTTGTTATACAGCAAGAAAGCGTTTTCATCTACTTTTAGTCATCGAACAGAAAAAAAAATTTCGCTCGCGCTTTTTTCATTTTCCTACCTATGATTATGTCCAAGAAATCGCGTTCGTTCAGCTCGGACCATTTTCTACATAAAAACACTTTTTTAACCTTAGTCCTCGACCTGAACAAAAATTTTCGCGCTCGCTTCGCTCGCGCTTTTTTTGGTTGCCACGTGTGTGTAGTGTAAATACGAGAAATTGCGCTCACTCTACTCGGGCCATTTCTACATGAAAACACTTTTCTTCAAATTATACCACTTTTAATATGAAAAGAAGTTTACGCTACAATATAATATTTTTTGTGACTTGACCACGACTGTGTGACCCCCCCCTGGCGCCGAAGCTGGATCCGCCCTTGCCTTACAGTTAGACCCTTATTTAAACAGCGGCTTTCATGGGTCCCAAGGTGGCCCTCCACGAGCTCACGTTGCGTACTGACTCGAGTTGCGCCACCGATCTGCTTTCAATAAAATTATATGCATAGATTTTCATACTGAGTCTTTTTCTATTTCAGTCGACACATGAAGTCAGGATTTCTAAGTGACAACTTATTTCGATTTCTATAACAAACCTCAGACGAATAATTCCAGAAATGTTTGAAGGTCTAACCGAATAGGGATTACAACATACTTTATAAAAACGTATTTATGTCTCCCAATAGAATTGAATCTGAATATTGTCGATGAATATCTCAAATCCAACGAATAAATCGTGCGATTGAAATGTAAATAGGTACGAACGAGCTGCGTTGTGGAATTAATATTTTGATTGGATTAATCTATTAACACAATATCGGAGTGCACAATGGCTCCACTCGCGGTGGTCGGCATACGTGCCTACTGGGCCAGTGCCGACAGTGCACTCATATTATGTACTTAGGTATAATGAACATCGGCCGGATGGCGCATAGGAAATGATAGCAATGTGAATCGTTTAATCATATCAGCCACACATGCCTAAACTGTTCATTATTGTACTATGAGCACGAGCTACAACTAATAGTAGGTACAGCCACACTATATGCGTGAGGAAATACTAGTAAATTAGCATACTTGTAATTGGAATGCAAGTTAGTAAAATTCATATGTCAGCGTATTTGCAAAAGATACCTTTGACCAGGGAGTGGGGCGCCCGAAGACACCTGAGAATCCGAATTATTGCCGGGGTTAGCGGAAATATGCGAGTATTACGAAGTTGATGTACTTTTCGGATGTTATTACTAGGCAATACACTAGCGTTTAATGTCTTTGAGACGCTTTAAACTGCGGAATGTGCGTGACACGCGATTTTATGTTAATAGTAGGGCCGTAAGTACTGAGAATATCTGGACATCTACCGGCCAGAGTTAATTTCGTTTTTATAACACCACAAACCCGAATGATCTGTTTACTAGCGGGTCAGTAATAAAAAAGGGGCCGTGGTAGCCATTACGGAGCGAGTAGTCGCGCCGCCCGGTGTCGCCCCCTATCGGGTTGCAAGTGAAACGGATCGTAGGGGGCGGTGACAGATAACGACCAATATGGCCGATGGTAAATGTCAACTCGATGATATCAACTGATCTACCTCAGTGAATTTCAGTGTTCATGTCCTAATTTTGGTATAACATTTTGAAGAACATTACATTCCACCCAATGGCGCTTCAAAGTGGATATTTGAGTCATGGACTGCTTGAAGTTGTAATTTGCGTAATGACATTCATCTTTACCCTCTTATAGCTTATAGATAGGTATGACGGTAGTCTTATAGAGCAATTCTGAAGCTTAGGAAACTTTCCTGAAAAGTTTTTAAATCTTTTATCAGGCTTAAAACCAGTAAATAACTAAAATTCGTCTTTCCATACATTTGTATAAGACTATTAGCAGACATCTACAATATCTGTCTTTAGTCACATTGGGCTTTCATCATCCATCATGTTTGGACATGTTTTCCGAACCGTAGTTATTGACTATCGCACTGAACCATCGCATTCATTACTCTGATTATAGGATCACATTCGTTAAACAAAAACTAAAAACTGATAAAATTGAACCTTATCGTATGACTGTCGGATTAGTTGATTTATAGTTGGTTATAAATGTGTAGTCCTTTTCCATTATAAAGAACTCAATACGGACTTTGATGATGTCGGTGTCTGTAAAAACCCGACTTGTTTTGTTCTAAATAAAAGAACTATCAGCTAGGCTGTCCGTACAATTCCGTTTCCCATCTGCGGTTGTTTGTTGCCCGTAGGTATTAAAATTTTCATCAAATCTGGTATTACTTAATCCACAGGGAGTGTGGAGTATCTGAGGCCGTGCATGCCGACGGGTCGCGTTATGCCACGATGCCGGTGACACATCCATTATAGTGACATTTTCCCGCCCTTTTCCCTGTCACATTTGACAGGTTTGAAAGCGACTCCTCCTCGCCAATGTTTTCGGCTTGATCCTCATCCTCTCCGCCCACATACATGATATATTGATGATTGAAAAACACTGTTGTTTCGTAATAGCGCAAAAAGAAGGCTTTACTGAAAAGATAAAACCTTTTCACTGAAGTTAACTTCAGTTTCAGACGTCAAACTCCGATTTTGATAGCATTTTCCTAAAGGTTCTTATTGTTTTCGGAATATAATAACTTCATGTTTATGCTATCCACTACTTAGAACTTCGTAGACCCTAAGACAATTTAGTCCACACATGACCAATTTTATAAGATTTACCAGCTTGATTAATTGTTTAATCAAGGCCACCTATCTCTCCTTGCTTACCAGGCTATCAGTCAAAGGCCTTGGAGCAGAGTGGACGTCCTGTCCCATCTCACTACTGCAGTTATTTATAGACGCAATCTTCGCATTGTTGCTGGAAAAAATCGCCACCTGTGTTAGCGCGTCCCACGATTTATTGCTTTTATTGGGAACAGATTCACGCTGATGCGAACACCACGTGTACTTACATTATATTTGTATATAATAATATGGTAAAATTATCTTTAACTGTACTAATTAAAATTTATTTTGTTACAGGTAAGCTTCTACTGATTCTGATCAACACCTACAGTAAGTGTAACTTAACTTAAAAGGCGGAGATCTTTAGAAAAGTCAACCGTATAGAGCTACCCTATAAAACATTAATCCAGTTAGCGACTAAAAACAAAACTCCAACTTAATTTCGGAGCTAAGCTCCACTCTGGCATAGCATCCTCGGCGGGCGTTGGTCGGCAGAATACCGCGAAAATTAATTTCCAAATGTGAAATAGCACTACGTTTGTGGAGACGAGCGGCGCCAATGAACTGTCCGTAATAAATGTCATTAGAGCACGTGACGTCACTCGGGGAACATGGCTGCCGACTCTCCGCATCCAATTATGTCTCAAAACTGCCGGACATAAATTTCAATAACACAATTTGTCACAATTTGCGGCGGCGTCGAAACTGCCGTCGGCTCTTTGTTTTTTGAATGCGGTGGGCAGTATCGTAACAGTTCCATATTCTCTCACTGACATCAACCAAGTAAACAGCGGTCTACATATCGGGTTAACGCGGCGCAATCAAATTTTCCCCGCGATAAGTTATGGCCTAAGTTATGGCCGATTCCAAACAATTGTTCAAGTGAAGATGTCGAATTCATACTCCCTCGTATGAATCATTTTACAAAACATATTGTTTTAGCACTAAATATAGTAGTTAGTTCTATTTATAGCCAACTTAACCGCAGAGCGTAAAGGGCTAAGTCAAGTCCACAATTAAATAGGTATTTTTAATTTTCTATGTTGATAGAGTATTTACATATAAAAGCGTCTATGAGTGCTGAGCTATACGTATATGGATTGATTTAACGAATTTCAATATGACCAGAAACAAGTAAAAGAACTAAACACCTTCATTCTATATGAAGCTCTTCCATATGATGGGAAAAGTCAAACGGAAAACCCATCCTTTATATATGTTATGGACCATGTGATTAATTCGGGCATTATTTATAATGCCCGAGCATTATGAATAATGTCTAGCTTTATCGGGCCAAGTGATTAATAACTATCTTAACTTCATTATTTATCACATTGTACGGGCATTATTATATTGCTACATGATAGTTGGGCAATTTGATAATAAAGCTATATTTTATGCGGTGCGAGGGTGGCAGTTGTTCTAATAAATAAATCCTGTTACTTGCTACATATTTTATGATTATTGTTTTAAATTATATGTTCTATTTTAATGGAAAATTACAAGTCTAGCCACAAAATTATTAATTGGACAATTGTCATCTGATTTACTAACTCGGCCTCGTTTTTCTTGATCTCATTTTTCTTGGCTCGGTTTTTTATGGTAGAATTTAATTTGGATTCAAAACATTGTAACAAAAATTGAACTTAGTGACGAAAACGAATCGCTGCAAAACCGACTCCACGTAGTCTTGTCTGCAATACCCCTAGAGTGCAATTCAAAACCGCGTAGGCGCGGAGGGGCGAGGCGGCCTGCGAGCTGAGGCGCAGGTAGTTGAAACGCTCGCCGCCGCGGCTGAGGCTGGCCGGCTGAGCCGGCCAGCAAGCCGAAGCTGCGGTGGTGAGCGTGAAAACCATCTGCGACGATAAGCTCGCATGGGACCGCCGGAGCCCCGCAGCGCCGGAGCCGTGACAGAAGCGATGCTTGCTGCATGTTGCATGCTTACTTCCATGCTGGGTCAATTAATATGGGATGTTTTATGTAAAAAAAATGAAATTAAATATGTTTGTATTACTTTGCCCAAAAGGTCACGGGCAATATGTATAGTGCCCGGTCAATTTGATTATTTGAATAATTATTATCAAATTGCACTCTCATATTGGGCATTTTTCATAATGACCGGGCATTATGTATAATGCCCAATTTATCACTTGGTCCATAACATATACAAACCATTATTGTGACTTAGGCCGTTTATTTATCACGTTGCTTAACAATACGAAAACAGCTTTGAAATCACGAAACAGATTTGAAATAAAGCTGCGAACTCACAGAAGGGAAACACAAACAAATTAATTGTTACAGTTATACAGTTGACATCGGGAACTGAATAATGACGTAAGCGACAAGCTGAGAGCGCCCTTAGCTAGCGGCGTCTACTCTACCAACTAAAATCGCGAATTAATCGCCAATGAAAATTTCCGTCGAGCCGTGAAATTACAATTTAACCGAAGCCTGTTTATATTATGACGTATAGGTAACTCAATGTTCTCTACCTATGTTACGTGTAGGATACATGGCAATACGTGTTACTGCCCTAAAATTATTTTAGTATCAAATGTAATTTAAGTTTAAATAAAGTTATAACTCGATTCCGTTGAGGTATAAATTATTCGAAACGCTAACTTCCAAGCCATAGAAGTGTTTTCAAGATATAATATAATCAGGAAACAACCCCATTAGCCTACCTAAATAATGAGAATAACGTTGTACCTGGGTGTAACTAACTATAGTTAGTAAAACCAACATTTATTGGATTAGAGCCATTCCGAGGTATAAATTTCCCGCAAAGTAATTTCCCGTTGCCTAAATATCAAAAACTAAATGTATTTAAAGCTACGTATCCATTTACAAGTATAATTAGATATCGGGTATATCCCGCCACAATCATTAGATTATCGTCGCTCGGACATGAAGCCACAATTCGGCGCTACTTATACCGGCGAAGCCTTGCGACGCCCTTACTCGATACTGACTCACACATTTATTACCTTATAGGATTATCATATCGGCATTTTGCTTGCTTCTATATTGATTGGGACAGGTAGACCTCTCTTTTATAAAAATCGTTTACGATCTTTATTTTTATGAAGGGATAATCCATTTACGAGGATATTAAAAATTATCGAACGCCCTTAATGAACTGCGCTGCAAGTAAATTACGAAAGGCCCAATATTAATTTTGTGAGAGAGAACTGATAAGTGGCCAGTCCCTTGAACAGATGTTAATATTTATCAGTTAATAGTTATGTAAAGTGCAGCTTTTAATAGTTACGAGTATGTAATGCGATATTATCGTATAATTTATCGACGCCGCCCCGCTGTCCGCGCTTATAACCGCCCGCCCGGCGCGGCGCAGGGCTGTGTGCGGGCCGTGGGCACAGCACGTCACGGCTCGAGCGCGCGGCTGCTGCCATATCACTCCCAACCTCCGCACGCCGCGGACGCACTCTCGGTGCCGCGGCCAGCTTCCTAACGCAAAACAATTCAAATCAAACATTCCATTAATTGTACGTCTCGCGGCGATAACGCGCGCCGTTTTATTACTCCGTCTTTTATTTTCGTTTTTATTTCGCATCTCCTAATGCAATTGCACTCGAGCAGCGCGGACTGTATTATTTTTTACGTTGTTATTCTTGTTTTTATTGGTTTTGTGCGTAAGTGAAAATGGAGGCGCGCTATGAAACGGTGAGTTGGTAACATTAATAAATTATTTATTACTTCCGTTTTACACAATGGGTATTATGTTTAGATTTTAATTTGTTTCATATTTGTTTATCTTTCGTATATTAGTTTGAGTTTTTTTTTTAACAAAAACAGTTGTGAATTTCAACCTGACTATCTATGAAACTATTAAAACATAAATAATTCAAAAATTAAGGTCGCTTCTAACTACTCAAATATTTTTATTTACATATTCCGGAAAACAACTTATGAAAACTGGCCCTATGGTTATTGGTCATTAGGGCTGTAACCATACTACGATATCAACTAACAAAAATATGAGTTTATCCAAAATATTTAACAATTCCATGGCTCTAGAAACAATTAGTCTCTGCAGTTACAATATCGACTGCTGGGGTGCTAGGACTATTAGGTTCAATCCTGAAGTCGGTCAAATTCTTTTCAAATTTTGCTACTGCAATTTTGGATTGAGTCCTATGTGGAATCAATTAATATAGTCTCAGTTTATTTGAAACAAATCAACTAGAAATCTGTAGAATTGTAACAAAATTCTGTCTTTGAACTTTCTCACTGCACACACAAATCTGTGACATCAATTTGACTTATGAATTGTGATCCCGAGCACTCTCCACTCAGGCGCATTGTGAGCCAATCAGTAACAAACATCCATTCCATTAGACCATTTAAACTTGTCACAGTGAGCGACAGTAAGCGTACGTACAATAAATTTCTATTGTCGTGGATATATCTCTAATCTTTACTTTATGTATCGCTTGTACATATAATGTCCTCACTAAATTAATCGTCATGCGTTATGTAGGAAATGTGTCAGCTAAATAATATTTTATTAAATATATAAATTATAGATTTAAAGTAAGGCGATCTATTTCTAAGTGTGTAAAATAATATATCGTTTACTCATTGATTTAAACTGCGAAAGGCAAGTCCCTAAAAGCAACGCCCCTATCAAATTCCTATTTATCCACAATGATACATTAAACTTCATTACACAAACATGATCTATCATATCGAACAATCGTAATAGCTCCTCGCATTATGTTCCCATAATACACAAGTATTTCATTCAGCTATCGATTGAGTGGCTTCCCTTTGGCCAGATAGCATATGATAAGATACTTTATCTCGTCCGGGCCGGCCGCCCCCTGACGCTGCCACTCTCACCCTGATATCAGAAAAAAAACATACCTTAATGAGGAGGCCCAATACTACGATACTATAACCTTAACCATCGCAAAAAGCACAGAACATTTCCGAAGAATGGTTATTTTCGGTTCATAAGTCGCGTTATTACAAGCGTCTATACAATCATAAAACATTAATAAAAGAGATTCAACTGCCCTTATTCAGCAAAGAATGATTGTGAATACATACATCCAAATTTAATGGGGCTATATACCTGCATTGAGATTGAGCCCAAGTGAATTAAAAAGGAACCAAATAAAAAGGGAAGCCATTATTTTGCTGTCGGTGCTATCTAATCTAAAACACTTTACAGCGAAATAGGCTGCAATATTGTGTTATTATTACAACCAGCCTCAATAATAACTTCCACCTACAGTCCCAAAAATTCTATATCCTCCTGAATTATGAAATTTTAATAAAACGTTTAGAAGTCATATTAATTCGAAACACGTAACTATAGACCGATTTTAAAAAATATGTCAACAATCGGTAGAATGATTACCCGCTATTTTCCTGGTAGATGTTCCATACTACACGTGAGTGCAATGCCGACTACAGAACAATGGAGCGCTAGGCACAAGGAGCTGCCTAGCTCTTTAATAGACCATTATTTTCATAGTCTCTCAATACGCAACGCAAGACCAAGAAACGCGGCTGTTTTGTTTTATAAACAAACGCCTTTGTGTGGCCACAGTCATACCTACTCGTAACTTACTCGATTTACTCATATCATAAGGAATTGTAATTCCTTATTATTACACTCTGGAAAGCATGATTCAATGTAAAGAGTTGAAACACATTTGAATTTCAAATTGCTCAAAATGTTGCCTTCATAATATTTCTGCTGTAGATTAATGAAGATATCTCTAAATATAATTTGCAATGTACAATTGTTGTGACGTAAGAATGTCTCGATCAATTAAGAACAGTCATGCGAGCGGCTAACTCTCTAATTATCTCTAGTGGTTTCCTCAAAACTACGCCATCCATTAGGAAAGTTAGTCCGTGGCCAACGTAACACCTCAGGCCACGTTACAACGTCATCCGATATTAGTCATCTAAACTAGTTGAGGAAAACCCAACAAGGAATATTATATAGGCCCAAAACATTCACATTTGTGCGACGCCAATTGATTAGTCACTCCGCACTGAGACACTAAGGGCCGCCGTACACGGACTGCTCGAGCAGTTAGCGGCTGAGTGAAATACACGGACCGCTCGAGTGGTCGGCGTCGACTGCTTGAGCTGTCGGTTGTTGACTGCTCGAGCTACGACCCAACTGCTCGAGCAGTCAAATGAGAAAACAGACGCCGCGAGGCCGCAAAGGGCGGGGGGGAGAGGGAAATCGGAGAGCTGTCGACTGCTCTAGCGCAGTCAACGGCTCGAGCAGTCGGTGTATGCCTCGCAACCGCTCGCGAGCGGTCGACGGCACGATGGAATTTCATCATGCAGTTGACGGCTTGAAGCGGTCGCGACTGCTCGAGCAGTCGTGTGTACGGCAGCGAATGAATGACTATAGTTCACTGCGCGGTCGCGGCTTTAAGCAGTCGGTCTCAACTGCTTGAAGCAGTCCGTGTACGGCGGCTCTAAAACAAAGGACAAAGATGTTCCACGCGTTTTAAAAAACTTAGAATGCATTCTTACAGAGAATAATCAAACTGTTTGTCAAAACATTATCTTCTGTTTAATAGAATCAGACATTCCAGTTATTCGTATAAAAACTATTCATATCTCTTCAGTACGCGTTAACAATTACAAAGTATTTATTATTTGGATCTCGAGTGAGTTCTATTTTTGGAATCGCCTATTTTTCCCGAAATATATTTTTGTGTAAACAAGACATTACTTATACCTGGTTTTGTGGGTGTGATCGTTTCGCGAAAATGTATAGAGAGAAGGTGAACGTCACTAGTTGGAAGTGTAGTGGGGAATACGATCCTGGCACAAATTGATTGAGAGCGACATTTGATATAAAATTGTGTTGTGATTGATGCGACCCCGCCTCGAACGTGGCTCCGCTAAGTGCTCTGTCGTGGTGTCGCTTATATATACACACCTACACCAGCATGTAAGGCCATTAGATACACGCTGAAAGTATATGTAACGTAACAACTAGATACATCTTACATTATGTACGAGGCGAAGCGGGTTTGCCGAGTAATCTTTTTATATATTCATATCGCCACATTGTCCCTTCACGGGTGAGTAAACGATAGGTGATCGACCTCATCATTAACCTGCCTTCTTGTAGATACGATCTGTTAAAGGCGCGCTTCTGAATTTTCCTCTCGTAGCGTGCCATCGCAGCATTATTATCAACTGGCTCATTTCCTCCTCGTTGACAACACGATATCTAAAATTATGTAAAACGTGAACAGTATAAGACTCAAGTTTTAGGACTCTCAACGACGTTGTAGATGTTCTTGCTTTATTTGCAGCCCATTATGTTTATGATTATGGTTTTATTTTTGGTATTTTTCTTCATTATGTTGGAGCACTTTAGAGAAAAATACTTATATTATTATGACCATTTAATAAAAACATATTGATTAAAAAGAAGCACGAGAGAGTAGGAATTAAGTTGAAAATAAACTTAGTATTATTTTTACGAATATCCTTACTGGATGCCAGTTTTCGTGAAACTGACAGCTCGTCGTAAAACTTTACTTCATTCCGCGACCATTCAAAGTGAGATAGAGCTTATTTTTCTAAGTCATTCAACACAAAAGGGTAAGCCGAAACGTTCGACAAATTACTTCAATGGTACGCTTAATTTACTTTACAAATGCTTTTAAAGTTTTCCGCAGAATATCTAATTGGTTAGTGGAATTCTGTGTTCATTGTGATTTTGCTGTTAGTAACGTTTTAGAAACCATATCATGTTTTTTACTTTTGTGAGGCGTAGGTATTTTATTTACGGTTACTGATGCATACACAAGCAAATAGATTTATTATAAACGACTTTAATCGACTATGCAGGGCTCTGCTCAGGCCGATCCATCCATCACACTCTGGATTCATAAGGCCCCGTGCAGATGTCCCCTGTTCGGTTATAACAGACGCGTTATATGTTCGATATGATATAGCACATACTAGTGTACACTCGGCTTAGTTGGCTACACTGCCAGTATTAATTTGGATTACAGATAGTTAATATACCCAGCTGTTATATAGTTCTCCATGTACATCATTGAAAAAAAAACAGACTTGTCTACTTTTGCCTTTTGTAAATACCGGTAAGCTATGAGTAACTATATTAACGTATATAAAGAATAAGAATAGAATAGAACGACGTTTACCACTAACGTTACACCTATTGATGATGGCTTTATAGAAATTCCCTTGAGCTCATGTTAAGCAGCCACGCCCTGGCAGCAAGTGAACGATGACGTGATTCCAACGCGATATATCGCCGTGCAGGGTAATATTGTGTCGCGGGACCAACTGATAGCTTCAGCCCTTCGGCAAAAAATAAGGTCGCCCGTTTACACGAGAGCAAAGGCTTAAAGTGACAGATACTAGATAAATGTTACGACGCATTAGATAAGGGTGGAGCGCATAAAAAGGTCGGGTAATCTCGCGTAAAAAGTGCACTTAACATTTTAATACGTAGAATATTGAACGTTGACATGAAGGAGCATGAAACATGGATGTAATTATTGACTATCGGGTAACTTTGTGAATTCTAGGACAGTTCCCATTTCATTATGCAGGGGTGTAGCGGACAGGCGACGTCGGGCCAAAGTTAGATTGAAGGCGACGACGCGGCGACGCGAGCGCGTGCTTAAACTGTATCCCGGCTCACTTAGACCAAGATTTACACCAACTTTGCACTGTTGCCTACACCCGACGCTGCCTGACACTATGTCATCAAAGCATCAATTACATACTATTGAATACCCGCATAACGATGGCATTCGATTTGTTCATTCATTGATTTTAAATTAACACACCCTTATTCATAGTAGGATAGTTCAATTGAACCGATTGAAAGTGAGCTGACTGTGGAATTTATGAATAGAACCATCATAAATTAGCTCTTGCAAAAACTTCACAAAAGAAAAACAAACTATAACACTGTTGCTATAATGAATCACAATAATATCACAGCGTGAGCTAAGATTCAAGAAGCAATTAGTTTAAAGTACACATGAGTGGCTACACTTCAATGAGAGCATCTCATTAATTCTATTTTAAGTTTCCTTTACGTATGTAATCATATGAAAAACATAATTTAATGTAATTATAATTAAAAGCTTGGTGTAATCGTTGGTTCAGGAAGCCTTATCATATCAGCGTGATGACAGATGTCAGACGGATGTGTTGTGGACGGAAGCGTGTGCGCGGGCGGCTTCCGTCGTCGCGTGCGCATGTCCGGCGACACTCGATACGACGCCAGCGACCCGGCTCGCCGCACAGATCGGGTTCCAATCGGCCGGCTCACCTTACATCTAGCAAACCTACCGCAAACACCGCCGCTAAATAATACCTACGTTCAACCAATCAAAGCAATATAATTTTCTCAGAACTCCCATTTTCTTAAAAACAAAGTGTTAATACAAAGTTACAATGATATCAAACATTAAGCTAATTCTAGGCGCATTCAAAATAACCGCGCGCGGTAATAAACAGTTAAAAACAAATGGAGAAACCTCACAATTGCTCTAATTACCGCCTCCGTTACCAAATCACGAGAAAATTCACGCCCTCAGCCCTCCACGTCACAATGAGGGAATGGAAGAAGCCTGTGAAAAAGCAAATTAAATTAATTGTGATGTAAACGAGGGTAGGCCGGGCACACTGCGTACTGTAAATAATAGATGGCGTTGCCTTCGAACCGCACCCCTTTACAATACAATTTTATTTGGCGTATAAAACGTTGGCCGCGTGTGGCATTACTTACGTACTTAATAAATAAATCGAATCTGTCGCTGTGTTACATAAAACTGTTTGTGTTTTATTGCCGAACAAAGATGTTATAAAACGAGCAATTTTATTCAGTTGTTTACTTCTCAGACACATATTCGTGTTTTCGTTTAACTTTTTACTTGTAGACAGAAATATGAATTCAGAATTGACACATAATAAATCAAAGAACTATTTCATAACAGAAGGTAATTAATTTATAACGTAGGTAATTAATAGCAAGCGACGGTCAAGACTCGAAGGTGAAAGCTATAAGAGTGTTTGTTATGAAAACAGCGTGTTCTTCGTTGAGGCCGAAATAGTCGGAGTAAGACGTCCGACCGGTTTACAAGCGAAGCTTTACACCGCGCTATTTTCGGAGCTCCATCAAATAACCGTCGATATCGCTCTTATGGATTTATACAATGATTCGAACATAATTCTTGCTGTATCGGATTTTTTGAGGAAAAATACCAAAAATGGATGTTACCTAAGCCTAATTTGTAGTGTGTTCACTGAAATAGTCATAGTGATATCATAGTTTATGCTTATTCTATGTTAGCTATACTCCTTTGATGTTATACAACCTCAAGCAAGAAGCTAGCAACACGGAAATGAAGATCACCAGAGTTCAGAATCTCATTTCCGGTTACTCACTCAACCTGGGTGTGATGTGTGCACTCGTTGCTCGGCCCATCACAACCTCCTTGAGTGAGCGATCGTGGACGAGACACTGCGGCTGATGAAGAGAAGGAACTGCATCACAGCATCGTGTCAGCGAAACTTCCTACCACAAGACTTATCTAGATACAAACATAACTGTCTTTTGTTTCTTTTTGTGGTTATATGTTTGTATTGTATTCAAATGTAGATATAAAACCTTTTGTAACCTTCATCCTCATCGTAATCTTAGCCATAGGACCAACATAAGAAACTGCTAGATATAAGCCTCATTAATTTCCATTTATTTGTAAGCTTTACAATAATATAATTGTAAACGTTTAGTTACTAGTCCTTAGATGAGTATGCATAACTTTAAAACCGTAAATCCAGTATAGTATAGTAAAATTCTACGAGGTGTACTGATACGCGTCTTGTCGAAATTTTCATAGAAAAACGTTTGGCCTGCTGGTCGGCAAAAATAGCATCACGGACATACAGAAAACAGGCGCGCATCGATCACGTGATTTATGCGTTATTGGCTACCGATTTGGCGGTTTACGACATCAGATCGAGAGCTTGTTCTGTACTACACCGATATGTCAAAAGAAAGATGGATAATACATATAATTTATTGAATAAAATGCCACAATGCACCTGCAAAGCATTGTGCTCGCGTAAAAGAAGATTCACAAACATCGTTACCTGAAGGCGTCCTCTGTTTACGTCAAGCAGTACTTTTATCCTCCGCTCTGTTCCATTTGCCGCGGTTATTGTTGTGCACAAATCGCTTAGCAAAATAACTACAAACTAGATTTTATAATGGAAGCCCAATATATGTATAAACTACACTTGTACCCTATGGGAATACTACCTCCACAGGGCAACCCATAAAAGTCACTAAATGTCAAACAAATTATTTCATCCGTGTCCGCTTTATGCACGATAGGAAACTTCGGAATATCTCAAAAACGACTGAAAAGAATTCGGTATGCTTTTCACAATCATGTAAAGCATTTTTCGAGAAAGTTTCAGTGCCGTATGCAATTTTATGGGCGTAAAGGTAGTATAGCGTTTTGATGTAGAGGACCTCAACTGTTTATAGTAGGCGCAGGCACTGTGTGTGGTTGTAGTAATAACTTCAATCACTTATGGTCATGTTATGGCAGTACTGTCCGTATCAAGCCTTACAGTCGCGAACAGTCATCAAGTACGCAGTAGTAGCTGCCATTATCTGACGGTTCCTACACCTGGCCGCATTGATATGCGCTTACTGAGCGCCTGATTAGCCATGCAATGTTTCACTCTTAGACACCGATTGTATTCGCTTAACACCTGTCTGATTGCATCTGCCATCTGTTATTATAATGACACGTATTGACGCTCGCACACATTCCAGCAATTAACGTAACATATTATGAACAACAACATTCAACACCATTTGCTTTTAATTATAAATTCCATCTTGATTTATCATGTGTTTAAATAATCTGTTTGTTATAAATCTAACACTTACCTAGTTTATTTTTTAACATCTACTTGTTTTACAAAACCATATCGCTGACACATTTATGAGTGAGTACTTCGGCTCGCAGTGTGCGTGTTCATAAAATAATTTTCCGCCTATTAAGAGCGTAACTCAACCCAACTAGTGTTTCTGCTCGATCGTACATTTGTTGTTTATGTCTGTGCCTCAGAATTTGTGTATATAGTGGCATATAGATGTCTTGCCATGTGTGTAACTGGTGGGCTTATCCGTTAGGCGCTGGCAACTCGCGCATTCGTAGCAGTTGCCAACTAACAGGCCTACGCGGCTAAGCCGATATCAGCTGTCGTCGCGTGCTACGCCGTCGCGCCGTAGCCGACTACGAGAATTACATTTTCATTGCCTCGATAGTAATTCATGGTACTTATATTAATTGCGCTATTTGCTCAGTATACCTTTGTTTCATGTAATTTACGTTATTGTTTTATGTAGTTTGTTTATTAAAACTTAACTTGTAATAAATAAAGTTTGTTTTCTTTGTTCAAGATATAACTGTAGATAAATTAATAAAAATGAAAACCACAATACAGACGAACATTAGAAGTAACCCTCTTGTATTGGTACAAGAGTATTGTCAGTAATAACAATAAAAGTTAATACAAAAACATCAGGTTATTACAACGACGAAACATTAAAGGCCAGTGGTGTAATTGTTAGGGCGGTTCCACACACGCCGGTAATTTGGCAGCGGCGACATCGCGTCTATTGCAACACCAATTTCATACCGACAACGTGTAGCTGGAATTGCTTTTATTATACACGCTAACAGCGCCCGTACTGCAGTCTGTACGCACACATTATCATTAGAAACCGATGCTCTTGGAAATAATAAAAATACACGTTATGAACTAAATTGAGAACTACATATTTTAAGACAGATTTTAAAGCTTATTTGGTAATAGTTGAACTGAATTACATTCTAATGAAGTACACCGCTAAGATGATTAAAAATTGAATATGCAAATGAATCAAAGTTTGCCACACTAGTGCCCTCTCTTCGCTCCTTTAAGTTGAGACGTGAAGTTGAACACTCGTTAGTTATTTACCGTAGCAAGGTAACAATATAATTTGCACGTGACTCCGTCTAGTTTTACACTTGACAATGGAACTTTGTTAGCAGCGCTCCGCTGTCCGGTAATTAATCAACTTGTTTAGCAGCGATTGAGGGTTATCACTGCGCTCTGCAAGGTGCCACTAATTGTCAAACTTTACCGACGTCCGTAATACATATTTATCACAAATTCTACTTTTGTACTCACAGTACGCTGACCTTACAATGCCAAAGTAAAATCTTTTAACTTTTTGATGAAATTCAGTAAGCCCCGGCGTTATTCGAGACGTTTATACAAGATAGTGCTCTTTAAACAAGCCAAAACAATTTCACTTTACAGTTTAAATAAAAAAGCCCCCTAAGTCACTTACGGCGAGAAGAAACGAGAGTCGAGTGCAATTTTAGGGCCGACACTACCCCTTTAGGAAATTGAAGGTGTTTGGTTTGAGAA
Source organism: Helicoverpa zea x Helicoverpa armigera (assembly GCA_033682625.1). NCBI lineage: Eukaryota > Metazoa > Arthropoda > Insecta > Lepidoptera > Noctuidae > Helicoverpa > Helicoverpa zea x Helicoverpa armigera. The sequence continues at coordinate 2,015,384 of JAWIIS010000029.1, forward strand.
CATCTGCATAGGGTGGAGTTGTTTACCGTCGCCGGCCGGTCTCAAGACAATTTATTTGAAAGGTGTCGCCGCGCAATCCACTCAGCGATCACTGGCGATACAAATACCCGACCTAGAATAACCTGGGGATAAATCACTCGGAGGAAATAAGTTGGTCGAGCCATTTACCTAGCTGGACATGTGTTTAAACAACGTCTCGCAGTGCCGATACACGCGACGCCACTCACGCTGACGATATTGTGAAAGCTTCGCTATTGATGTTATTCACTTCAATGGGAACACTGAAAACGTTTTGCATATCTGTTTTGTTTGTCCCCACTTAACTTCTCAAACTTCTAGCGTTGTTTATACCAAACATTTACCTGATCGTAAAAAAGTTACCATATTATTTCCGACTTGTTTACGAAAACAAATGATAATAACATTTATCAAAACGTTCCGGTGCCAATACTTGTTTATTTCATTAAGAGAGTACTCGCTCATATACAGAAATCTATGCAATCTCTATAAACCACAGTAAAATGCCAAAATTGATAAATGTTGAAATTGGATATAAGGTATGCAAAATTTGAGCACCTTCAAACACGGTCCCGAGATCTCAATATTTCACGGCAAACGTGATACGTAGAGTGATTTCGTTAGTCACAACGAAATTCCTAATTACGAGAGATGGCAAAATAAGAGGAAATTGTATTAAATCGTGGGTTATCTAAGCTCTCACTCTTATTATTTCGGAGATGGAGCGCGACGACTTCGAAATTTACTTAATTATGTTATAAAGATACTGATCTGAATAAAACGGAGCGCCGAAAGCCGAGGGAATAATCGTCTGGACCGACAGACAATTGGTATCTCATCGCAACTTCCAAATGCGACTTGATCCATTTTTTTATTATTTATGTCTTTCGTTACAAAACGGGCACTCTTTGCTGTATTTAAGACGACAAAATAAAAACACTATCGAAAGAAGATCGATCATTCGCGCTAGCCAACTAAAGTGGCACTTGGATGTTCTCGTTTATTAGTGCGATAGGAAGTAGCGAAGCAATGAAGAGTGCTGTCATAACAGTACATACGGTGCAGTCTCAATTTCGTTAGCGGCGGGCACGTATAGCCGTCGCCTGCTGAAATAGAAAACGGCTGGTGATTAATTGGCAATTACTCCAACTGGCGAGTAATTCCCGCGCCCACTTGTCGCCGAGCTAAGCTCGCATATTATTTTTCCATCGAGTAAATAAATTGAACGTGTGTGCTGCGAACAAAATACAATCAAACACTTAAGGCACGGTAATCAATATTTTTGTAATTGCATATATGGACGATATCGAGGTTTCCTATTAGGTACAGGGGACTTACTGGAAGTTCATATTGATTAGTACTTTGATTTTTTTGATATTTATACACTACAACAAGGAATTGCCTGTTCATAGAAATGTCAAATAAATCAAGTGAAAAATAAATTCCTTAATTATGTAATTAAATTCCCAGTTCATCTCTCTTCTCTATCAGAGATACCTCAAATGTCGCGAGTATCTAAAATAGAAATCATAGTACGAAGCTCATCTTTCTAACATAAATTGTACTAATTCGCACTGAGTATAGTGTTACCCTGGAGCAAAATTGTAATTTGCTGTGATATAATTCAATATTTAGCGAGATGTAATTGAATATTTTTCCAATTTGTCGCGCGTAATGGGGCAAGATTGAGTTGACGGTCCCCACGGCGCGCGGGCCGCCGCGGGCCGCACAGTCGGGGACACCGCGACTCCCCGTCCTCCACTCCTCACCTCGCACATACTTCAAATATTGTCAAACTATACAATTCAAACTTTTTGAAAACAAATACAGCAGAAAATAAATAATTCGAGATATTTAATTTTGTCACGATTTATCCGACGACATTACGGCATTCTGATCATTATAGTGACTTAAAAGTTGCCACAGTTGGATGTACATCATAGAAGATTGTTTCCAAGATTTAGCCTATTGAATGCACGTCATGGTCCCGTCAATACGTCTGGATTACGATCCGAACTCCCACATACTCGATGCACGTCACGTGCTATGTTTTCAGTAACCGACAAAAAATACCCCATCGTTCATCGCTCGATTTATTTCCAAATAGCTGCACAGTCCCCCTGTAATACCTACTTAATCATTATTTAGATATGATGTAAAGACTTAGGGTACGTGCACTGCCTAATATGACTGGTTGATATTAAATAAATGGCCAAGCACTCGAAAGTATGAAGATGTTTTAGTACATCAACCCTACAGAATTGTTTATTTAAATATCGCTCATTCCTTCGAAAGCAATTTTGTCAAGCTATCAATGAAATAGATCGTTATAAAGCCAGACACCTCGTCGGCACTTCATGAATATGCAACGTTTTAAAATATTATGCATTATCACCGCCTTTTCTCCTAGTTTAAGATATTCCTGTTATTGCACTTTGACGTAGCAACGGGGAAGATGCCGGCTACGTCACGTCGACTCATTCCAGCGGCGATCGCTACTGGCATACTAATATTGTCTGCGAGCGATTCCATGTAATTCCAGTCGGTACTCCACCGCCGATTGTGCGCCAGCCAGTATCTTGAATATGTTACTAGGACCTGCCGAATGCTATGCCGGATGCCTCCGAAATACCGATACTCAAATCTGTGCAGTCAAGTCATCACAACTCCGTGTGTTACATAATTCCTTACAAAACTACTGAACTGTAATATACGAAACCACAAACGGCTTTAGATTTATTGAAATGGGCATGCACATACGTACGGATAAACATTCCTTCTTTTGTTATTTAACAGTTCTGTAACATTTTTTATATAGGCACAGTTATCCGCCCTAGCTAAAAGGCCGTGAGCGTTATGGCTTGACGTGATTCAGCACTCGTAATTCGTCTCAGCCTGAGGCTAAACAAACTCAGCTTATCGCATAACATAAATTGGCAACACGTCGTTAAGGCGACCCGCACACTGCGAGCCGCGCAGGCTTTATCAGTAGCCTCTCGTAAACCAACGCCGTCTGTTATTGCAGCTCGGTTGCGACATTTCCCGAGACTTTTTTCATATCGCAAAACGGCTGCCGATTGTAACGCTAACCGAGGACCGGGACGCGGCAGTCGAACCGCGTAAACGATTTGGCTTGTGCCGATAAATATATCCATTTGGCAATGCGCACTCACTCCATGCTCGTATCAACTGAAAAAGCGCGCCGCCTTGAGCGCTGGCGTAATTAGAGGCCAATCGTAAAACGAAAGGGTTGCGCCGGAACGTCCCATCTGATAATGAGCACGACTGGCGCGGCTCCAGCCGCCGCTCATATTAGGCGGTCTCTCCGCTGCTATCGTTACGACTTTTACACTTTTACGAGTTGTTTAGTTTACAGAGCCGGCTGTGTACGAGCGCGTGCATTGCCAAATGCTAGTTCGCGGCTCACCGCGCGCGACCGCTCCCTAAATATCACCACCGCTACGTGTTAATGAGACGTACGCTTCAGCCTCGTTTGGCATTGCACGAAGCCGCTGCCGTCGCTCTGTGCCATATTACCTAAATATGCCTTTACGCCGTTATGCCACTTCATATAAGCTCTTCAGTAGTTTTCTTTTTCGTAGGTACAATTTTGTTCCCAATACCTATGAGAGAAAGCATTGTGGCATTTAGATAAAATTAAAAGAATATTTTCCTTGATAGCTATAACGATCTGTTGGCATCCGTTTACAATAACAGCGAAAGCTTCATTCCCGACGATATCAATTTTGTTCAGTGGCTCTTAATTAACATTTTCTTTTCTTTCGTTTCCAGGTGAGTGAGGGAGCGAATACAAAACCAGGCAGGCTTTGTGCGCGGCGCGCGCGGCGCCCGCTGCCAGACAAAAAAGAATATTACACCGCTTTCAATTCGAACACACAGAAGAAAAAATATGATCTGCACTTTTGTAAACGCAAATGAGGTTCGCTTTGTAATATGGGACTTAATTTAAATAACGTTTCAGGCTAACCAAACTGAAACAGGTGGGTAATTACGCAACAATTGGTTTAGTTTCGTTAATAGGCAATCACAAAAACCGATCGAGTGTAAATGTGACACTGTTTCCAAATTCAACAAATACTTAATGGAAACGCGTCATAAACAAACTAAGGTTAAACCTAATATTAAATACATGTTCCATATATTCTCAGAAGTATGATAAACTTTGGGTGTTGATATACGAGCAACCCGATGGCAGACAGAGATTATCCCAATGTTCCTCGCGCTATACAAACGGAGCTCACCTTAGCAGGAACATGAAAACTAGTTTCCACGAACTACTAGTCGCAGACAGCCAAAATGATTTAATGCTTAGGTGCCAACACTAGAATCTTTCGAAGTCCGCAAAACATTATTCATGAAAGTATTATCATAAGTTGAATTCTTTTATTGCTCATGGCAACAACAATACTTTGAATTGCAGACTTTTATATTGCCTTAGTTAGCGAAATTTTGTATACACGTTACATACACCAAAAACACTATTCCTAAAGCAGGTAAGTTCATTACTTTATTATAACTGGATACATTATTAGAAATCGTTAATTTCAATATTGATAATTGACTATACAAACTTGGTGTAGAAAGTATGTACATGAACGCTACATGAGCGAGACAAGTTACCTCACATACGTATTATGTAACAAAGACACTTGATCGCGGACTACGACCTTCGAACCCCAGGAGCTGTTGAACTCTGAACATGTTCAGTAACCTCGCGGTCGACGCCATTTCAAATAAAATTATATTGCAGTGATGCAATGCACACGCTTGCAGGAACGACAATTCAAACTAGTTCATGTATATTCCATATTATTCATAGGTATCGTTTGCATTATTCCCAAAAATCTATTTTCCATAGATCCTGCAGAAAGCACTTGACAGTTATCTTCACTGTACACCAGTATAATTTTCAATATTTTTCATTGCTAAACAAACACGAGAGATGTATGTTATGTACCTGGCGAAAACAAAGAATTTCAGCGCAGTTTCATAAATCCAATAAAATATTAAGATTTGTGATAAATCAGGCAAATGATATCGCAATAATTTACTGGTTTCACAAGTAGTGTTACCTATTCGGGTTGTTCAATCCATTACGTGATCTGGCTCAGTGGCATGGTTCAGGGATGCGCGGTCACCTGCGTGACGTAAGAGTTAAGACAATAGGTGCTAGTGCGGCCATGCACCCCGTGGGGCGGCGCCCTCAAGGGCCTTGCACCCTCGCTCTATCTCTACTCTGTTACTTTATTTAAGATAATGCACTTTTACGTAACTTTGTTCGTTTTCTAACAGCATAAAGCAATAAAAGTTCGTGGATCCTTGTAAAACGAACATACGATACTGTTTTATTTCTTAGATAGGTATTATTACATTTTCTAAAATAATAATGAGATATGTGCCCACCTTTTGAAGACAACATCTCCATAGACAATTTTTACGGTGCTTCTATTCCATATATTCCGTCAAATTAATGAGGGATGCAACATTATTTCCTTCGTATTCTGGTGCAGTGCACTCGTGTGGCAGCGACCCCGCGGTCTTCGACTCTGCAGTACAATACTCCATCTCCTTATTTCCTCTGAACAGCGCATCGACCGGTATAAGGAAACTATTTTCATATCACTTCTCCGTGCTTTATCATTAGGAAAGTTTCCGCTCACTCTTGAAATACAGCAGTTGCCGTTCGAACTGTTTTCATATTCATTACGCAATGAAATATTTTAACTACAAATATTATTTATTGAATTTCACTTCACCGGTGTGTACTTATGTACACATGTATGAATTCAAGACTCTTTTATTTATTTTTTGAGTGGTAAGTTGGAGATAATTAACAACATTTACGATTGAATTTAATTTTTAATACATACCCATACTTTTTTTACCGAAAGTGAATTATGTTTTTACTCTGAATTTTAATAAGCTTTAAAATACATAAAGATGGCATGTGTATCCCGGCGAGCACAAGAAGGCAACAGCCTGCTTCTAATCCGGAAGTTATAAATTTGCTTAAACTTGTTTGAGTTGCGAATTCCCGCGATGTTTGTCCGGACGTGCGGGTCCATTTAGTTCCTAAACCAACTCCGCTAACTTCTGCCACCAATAACCAACAAAGATGTTGATGATGATAAAATTTCAACGGACTTTATTGGGCAGCAGAAGCAAACATCGATTAATTTAGGCCTAACCGTACCCGAGTACTTCCAAAGTCATCAATATCCGGAACACACATTTAAAAACTGAATTGAACCGGTTATCCTCCCTTGCTTACGGTAAATAAAGTTACACACGCACGAAAAGGGTCACCTCGCCCTAGCCCATACGTGAGCCTGCTCACTATACCTTCAATGCTTTTGGGGTTATACAATAAAACGAAACGAAATTTGTCTCTACTATTGGTACGGAAGAAATTGATTCGTGACAAATTACTTAGGTACTCAAATTGATTAAAACATAGAATTGAAAGTATTTTTGTCTAATAACTTTTAAGAGATCAATGAACTAAGATCCCAAGTAGTGTCCGAATAAATTATAAAAACATCTTGGATATACAACACGCAATTAAATTACCTACGCAGAACATCCCCTTAACGACGCCAATGTCAATCGCTTTTAAAAATGAATCAGTAATTTTCCCGTAATTTTACGAGAGCCGTACCTGCCTTTATAAAGCGTCATCTCAGAGCCGCCTGTACAAAGTAAGGATGTAATATTAACTCCCAACGAAATGTAGTTCAGAATCTACATTGATACCTGGGATTACGTTTTACCCTCTTTCATGGCGACGTAATAAAATTCAGCTTAAAAATACCCATTACGTACCTGCCTACAAACCACCGCTGATCGCAGCTTTAGTATATATTCCTTTTAGAATATGAAAATATTTTAAAGCCGGGTACGATTATTTCTGTCTGTTTAGGCAAATCTTACAAAATATGAATATCTTAGAAGTTGAAATTGTTATTTACCGTGTTGGCAATATTTAAAGAGATGACAATGGCAGTTGAAAGAGATCGTAAGTAATGCCATTAAACATTAGCGCGTACAGTTGACGCGAGCGAGGGCGCGCTGAAGACGGCGACTCATTGTAAATGTATCAAGAGTTCAGTCCAACTATGTAGTTGCTGCGCCGGCTCCGGCGGAGCGTCTGAAAACAATCCCAACTGCGTTAATCACTTATTTACGTCCGGGGTCCACTGCCGCCAGAGTATTTCTAACGAACGCCGGGAATTCTGGGGAATCCTAATGAACCGTGGGAATTTCAATTCTAATGAAGCGAGCGAGTTGGAACTTTACAAGTGGACGTAGAGGGGACTTTTAGCTGGTGGTTCGTTCTTAAATCGAATTGCACAGTTTGGTTGGACATTGTTGCGGTGCATCGGGAGCTACGCGGGAAGTAATTTCGCTCAGTTCCGGCGGATATATCTCTCCCAGGACGCAGAGACCTGCAACTAATCGGTTTGTCATTTCCGCAATCGACCGCCGCGACGCCGTTTTGAATACTTGATATTTGTCCTTTGTTTACACGCCTCTGGAAGGATGCAGGCTCATCAAATCTGAAGTAGTAGTAATAAACCGTAAACATTCCAATACCGATGCGAAAAAAACCGCCTTTTTTCAGAAACTAACAAAAGTTCAATTGTATGTAATCAGCACCGTCGCAATTATTCCGTAAGTTTTTATCAATTGAACGAAATTCTTAGAAAACCTAGCACCTTTACCCACTTCTCGTAAAAGTTCAATTGACACTTTAAAAATTCAAGACAAAGACTTTTAGTGCACTGAGGTGAGCGTACAGTAAAAATAACTTGAGACACTTGGTCTTGGTGCTCCGAGAGTAAGGAGTTCCAACATCAAATAGCATCCGTTGTTTTAGCCGATGGCATTACTGGATAGATAAACTGAGCCTCACTTAGACACACAGCTTCAATATACACTCCTGAGTACCATCTCACACAACTTTTAAAGATTATATGGTTTTGGCGAGTATAATATTATTGTCAATTTTTAAGCGTTTTGTGCACGTCTGAAAGTTAAGAAATATTTTTAAAGTTGATCCTTGAATTTAATAATAATTTGATAGTCAAAAAAACATCATCGTAGAGCGCAGGATACGTGAAGGCATTCGGCATCCGTGCTCGCATGCCCTCTAATCTCTCGGAGTCCCGGAGCCTCAGAAAGCTTGCGGGAATATTCATACAGCCCGCTCACATCCGTCCGTTATCGGGCGGAACGCCGCCAAGTCCGCCGCAAACACTATATCGAAAGAGATACCAGAAAATTACATTTTTAACGTTTATTTCGTTCACATTTGAATGTTTGCCCATATAAAAGAAAATAATTAATGTGCATTGCAGTTGAAATAGCACTGGCTACATCTTAATTTCGAGTCTTCCACAAAAATAAAACACCCACAACTCAGCATTTCACGAAACCAAATTACACAAGAGAGTTTCCCGAGGAAACCATTAAAATATTACATCGCTTTAGAAACAGTTTGCAAGTTTTATTTTTTCAAAATAAAGCTTACCCTCATGTTTTGTTGTTTGACTTTATATTAAATAACTAAAACTATGTTTAGGTTTCCGCCGTCGCCCCAAACCATAAACGACATAAATAAAAGCTAATAACCAGCTACCAACAGCATAATATCAATGCACTTAACGCAAGAGAGATATGCCATGCAATATGAGCTCTTCAAAACTTAATTAACTGATTATATCTCTTAAAAAACTGAGCTTTTATAGCTAAAATTAAGGTCGTAACTGCCACCAGTACAGCGCGGTGGTATTGCAAACCGTCTCAAGTTTCCAATTACATCTCTCCCAGTTTAGCTAACTCATATAAAAGTTCTAACAACGCGTGTCGTTAAGTAGCTAGGTCTTAGTTTAGCTGACTTTATGAGCTTAGAACTAAGATATTATATTACGCCTTTCTACTTTAATCATATAAAATAAATTATACCGATTACTTTTAACTATCTTTTTTTCTATTGAAAACATAACTATAGTTTCCTTTCTCTCCTCCAACATGATAATATTTTTGAAATAAATCTGTAAAAGAAGATTGGAAACGATCCCACAAAGTCACATCATCAATATTCAACGTGAATTGTGAAGTGCACGCTCACTGATTACCGATGCAATCGTATCACTGAAAAATCGTTTCAATTTTGTATCTGTAGTCGTGCGGAAAATGTCCGCGCGGAGTGAACAGTAATATGCCATTACCATCATAACAACGTTACTCTCGACTTAATTCCGCTCCCGGCGCTCTGCCGGACGGCCAGCTTCGCTAATTTCTCTTATGCGCACCGCCCACCGTCACAACCCAATCTACCCGCCTATCGAACATAACACATGTTTGTTTACGGTCGCTCAAAACGAGTTCTACGAAACTTAATGCACATGAACCTAGCCTTTTATAAAGCCATTATAATCTTATATAAACATGTAACCGACACAATGGAGGCAGAACTAGAGTTTCAACCGACGTCTATAGAGAGACGGTAAAGCGTTGTCTAGAAATCCTCTCAAATCCCTAAGGAGCGTCAATGCTTCCTCCACAATGGCGCACGTGAGAGCTGCCGGCCGACAGCCGACATTCAAAGGAGCTATTATTAAAGGAATACGCCGATAGAGGTCAATTAGGAATCGACGTCAACATCGATAGACCGTTTTGCTCTAACTAACCTACTCTATCATTTGCATATAGCAAATTGCGTCTCAGGAATTCACTGTAAACAATGATTTTCCGCATTAAATAGCCATTTAAAAATGGGATACGTCTAGCTATACCTATTTACTGCAGTTGCATGTCTAAAAATGCAGAACAGAAAGGCATCAAGTTGAAATTGGAATTTGCTCACGTTGGAGAGTCTCTTTAGATCCATCAAAGAATTCAAGCGGTAGACGGCTATTGAAATCCCCAGTGAACATCAATGCCTATTGCCACGTCGCTTATCTACAATGTACGGCATGAGAGCTGAAGGCGTAGGCAACACGGCACGGAGGGGAAGACATTTCAAAGGAGTGCCTTGCTGCATCGGGTAAACAATTAAAGCAAGAACGATTAACATACAGTATTGACGATTTATTCGAGTCATCGGCATTTTTCTGTAGTATTTAACTTCCAATAAAACAATTGACTAATGTCACTATTCATTTATTGATTTTATTGATGCTTATGATAAAGACGTTGAATAAAATAATCGAACAAGAATTTCTGACACAGATGCGGGTATTTAGTTTTTTTTTTAATCTCGAACAGTTTGGTACTCTATTTGTATTCATTTTATTAGTGTGAAGTGTTAGATTTCAACTGTTTTGATACGTAGATAGCCACCCTCATCCCAGTTTCATTTTTTTCTGCAAATTCTCCCTTGCGAGAACAATACATATTTTCACGTCTCAGTAGGACTAAGTGTATTTTAACTTGTAATTATTTAATTATATTGCTGTACCGGTTTTCATTATACTCTTTCAGCAATTTTAGAATATTTTTACATGGTTTTGTATTGTAGAATTCCCATTTCCTTTTTTATATCCCTTTCGATCGGAATGAAGTTAATAAGTACGACACAATAGGAAATACACGCAGCGATAAAGCAATAGTAGGCCAACATAGTTGCTTTGTCCTGTTTGTAACATCTTTTGCAGTAATAAAGTGTAACGTCTGTAGGGTTGTACACGGACGAATAATTTTAATAGCTCGCTGACAGATTATTTCAGAAAATTAAATTTTAGCTCGTTGGACACAGCCCATAAAATTCGTGCTTACAAATCTGTTTGTTATGACATCGTAACGAGATTATGTCCGTTTCGCAATGAAGACGTCTCGCGTCGCCATGCCGTCACGATATCGCATGTTTTATTATTTCACGCAATAAACAGTGCCGCTGCCGCCTGCCTCTGCTAAATTATACAGAAACATTTTAATGCGAGTATCGAACGCTCATCGTGACAGTTTATTACCAATAAATATAACAATGGAAGTTATTTATAGGGAATAAAGATTTCATGAACTCATGCGGGTGTCACTCTCCTATAGATACACACATACGATAAACGAGTATGATAATAAAATGCATCCATTGTATTTTAAGTTATCCAATGACAAAATTAATAATGATACCCAATAAGCTTGGTTTTCAATACCTGTAGGAATTAAAGCTGAAATATTTTATTCTGTAGAAATTCAGAGAGTTTATGAGTTAGTCTTTAAACTTATTTACCTACTAATTGATAAATATCAATATTTTGCTTTTCCATTACCTTTCTCTATTGATTAGTAAAGATCAAATTTATATTTTTTGAGTGAAAACGTAGACAGAGTCTACCACGCAATATCTAAAATGCCTATGAGAAAATGTCTTATGATTTAAAGGCGTAGACCTGAGCATAGTGAAGGCGAGCACGTGGTCACGTGCGGGCGCCTGCTCCCGCCTACCATCACGTGTCCGCAGTTTCGCCACCCCAGCGCGCAGCCTCTAGGCTTCTGTTTACTCTCAACTCCTTCAAACTGACCCACCAATAAACAACGTGCCGCGAAGTCCTTCAAAACCACTACAAACTTATTTGTGAACTCACGTGTTTCATTTCAATGAAAATTATTACACAGCCGACCTCGTTTCGTAAAAAATTTGGGCATTTTTCTGGCTTTATCCTCAAGAACTTTGGTACCTGCCAAGTGAAGACTGTATAACGCTTGGTCCAGTAACAAAGGGAAAGTTTAACCTCATTACTTTAAAAAATGCCAACGCTTACTAGGTAGGTATATAGATTATGTAGATATTGCGCTAGCATATCTATCTATGAATACTGTAATCGATACTTACTTACCTAGATACAGTGAGTTAATTAAAATTCATGTGTGCACACGTTGCGAGAGTGTGTGTGAAGCTTGTCCCCTAACATATGTAGAGGCAAACGTGTGTGGATTTGATTATCAGATAATTAGCGTAATGGGGTGTAAAGATACATGACACGCGTCACGTGACCGCTCCAGGAGGCCTTCGGTAAACGATGTGACACAAACACGGCCATTGCAAACTGATCAATAAAAGCCGATAGTGATAAATTACAGATATTTCAATTACATTTTCAATAGCTCGTGTAACTTCAAAGTCTGTCATCAAGATTTTATGAATCCGTAGCAACAGCATAGTACATTAAATTCCCTCATGCTATTTGACCACACTCATTATTTTGGGCTGACATAACAACATTAACTTCGAAATGCGGTTGCGAGTTTCATCCAAGGCTTGCAATTAACTAGTTGGCTGATATAGTGCGTGCACGAGCGGCGGCCCATGTTAATATGGCAATAATAAATTTCGAGCGGTTTCCATCCGCCGCCACCCGACTGTCCTGGGGCAGCCGGCACATTAAAAAGACTCGATGAATTATTTTGCACATATCATTTTATTAGCGCTGCCCGTCGCTGCTGCCTAGAGACATGCATTCTACCGCTCAATGAATAACGTTGATTCCGAAATTAGTACGTCCTACTCCGCTTTATCTCTCTAATTTCCCCGGTGTCCCTCTAAATAATTATATTAAAATAATTGTTAACGACGGGAGCTGCGGGCGGCGGCCGCGTTGGTTAATTTTAATTACCCGCGGATACCATATTTTATCCAACAAAATGTGTTGTACAAATATAGACTGAAAGCTGACCGCGACACTAGCGGTTTTGTGCATTTGCGATACATCGATATTGAATAATGAGAGCCGCTACAGCTTATCCATTGCAGTTTTAATAACCTCGTGACAAATATCCGCTTAGTGATATTAAGCTCGGACTAGATCTCTAATTAAAACCTGTGCGGACCTAATGAGGTCCCGTGTGTTGTACATGACAACGCATAAATCCCGTGTAATGAACGCAGCGAGCGTTAAATAGAGCCGAGTCACTCAAATTGTCCACAATGCGATTATTCCATTACTCGAAAGCTGTCCGGCCGCAGCACTCACAACACAGCTCTGAAATAGGGAACACTCAGCCCCGTGGCACTCACACACGGGCAGAATACCTACCGCCACCGCGGCCTTCTACGTAATGACCACTCTCGTCAACTACTAGTAAGCTAAGGCTCACTGGTTTATTACCAGGACTTGAGACTTCTGTCTTGTTAAAAATAACCTAATAGGAACCTAAATAAAGTAGCAGTATTGAAACAGAAGTTGCTTCTCACTTTAGCAGTTTGCGACTCAACGGTGGGATTAGAAGAAATATCAGACCTGGATATCTTTCTTGATTTATTGTCTAAGCTTATGATAGGTTCCTTGATTATATTTGTATATTTATTAAACTTGTATTATTTGTCGTGCAGCCTGTCGTCGACGCGGCGGCCATCGCAACTGGACCCGTACGGGACGCGCAGCGTGCTGGCGCGCGCGCTCGACGTGTGGGCCCAGGCGTCGCGCCTCACCTTCACAGAAGTCAACTCGGATGAAGCAGACATCGTGGTCTCCTTTGCCAAGTGAGTTAAATTTCTTATTCCTTTTTCTTGTTCCATATATTGCTAGGTGTTACCTTATGTTTGTAAAGTAGGTTATCAATATGATTAGGTATTTTCAAAGGAAGACAATTAATGCCCTTAGTATGTATGTGTAGTTTCCAATTCTACTTTCTAAGCAAATCATGCAATACAGAATCTTTTGGCATTAAGGAACATTCTTTCGTTACAAATAAAATTGGCAGACTTCTTTAAATATCCCCAAGCTTGATTTATTGTGTTGATAATAAATAATAATCAACTAAGGATTTACAGAAACGTCCTATCCATTTTAAGGGGATTTGCGATCTCCTCGTGCGGGGCATAAGAATAGGGTCGGACGACGCTCAGACCGAAATGAGCCTTATGGCCTTCACCCTAAGATCGTTTCACCATACCCAGACTATAAATATACTTCTTCAGTTAAAAGTCAAAGAGTCAGAAAAATATATCTAAGCTTGCGACTGGTCGCAAGGACAAAATTAAACAACACCCACAATTTAAAGGTAGACGACATTTAGAAGGAAACCTAAACACTATTATTTTCAAGCGAGGGATGTTTTGGACGAGTGGACCTAGATATAAACACAAACCAGGAAAACATTATATTCGATTCAAAGTGGAGGAGCTCCAAGACGATACTACCTATACCTAAGTACACTCCCAAATCAAATGGTCCTCAAAAAATTGAGCTTTTTTTCTTTTATGGTAAAAGGAATAATCACATTTTACCTCTAGAACTTAATAGGTATACATAACATGATCCAATAAAATAACCGTAGTTATAAAAGTGAACATACGAAAGCGACGTTCTAAGCTTTACCCTGACAAATGACGCAAAGTTTCTGACAGGAGTCGCATATTGAATGAGAGTAGGGCAAAGTTTCATTTATTAGATCACCGTAAACGACGATATGAGAAAGTAGTGGCGACAAAAACCTCAACACTGGACATATTGCGACCACCATATTGCGGTGACGCTGCAAACTTGCAGTGGCGGCCGACAACTTCACCGCACTCTGCATACAATTTTCTTTTTACTCCGTGCCCCGGGAGCGTCTCATTTTGTGGAGTTGAGGCGCCCGTGGTCACATCAGGAGAGCACTTTTATTACTTGCTGTCGAATCAATAACAAGTTTGCTCGACTTCCGATATGTTATTCGATAATGCTTTGCGATATCTACATTTGGCGTAACTTGACTCAAAGTTTCGAGATTTTTATTATTTCATGCGTTCCTCACCTTGAAGAATGAGATTATTAGATACGTAGTTATATAAATAATGTAGCTTTGTTTTAATGCACGGAAGCTTTAAAAGATTAAAGTCGTATGTACGATGGAAAAGACATATCAAATCCTACGAAGCGTAGTACCTGCCACGGATTTTATGCGTGCCGTTAACTTATATTACACTCCATAAAAGTCTTCCGTTTCCTACTTCTACTACCTATAGGTATTACCTATATTTGTCCAACAATTGGATAGAAGCCATACAATACTTCTTATATGTACCTATTGGATTTTCAAAAAATGTGTTAGCTATTGTTTAATATTAATTTACTTACCTAATTAATTTACTTAAATAATTAATGTTACTTATATTCTCCATATACATTTAGGTACACTAGAGAAATAAAGAGATGTATATGTATGAAGATCCATAAATGTGTGATTTCCGGGAAAAGCGAAAGTTTTCACAACTAAGTTATACACAACAAAAAATACTACGTTCTTAGTTGATGTCAATTCTGTGTACCTAATATTTTATGATTTAATATGAAACGATTCTATCACCACTTCATTGAGATGGAACGCTCAGAATGATTGCACAAAGCACAGCACCCTACAGTATGCGTCTACCAGATTTATTACTCTCATAAACTGTAATATTGCCCAAGTAATAAAGGATACGTACAACATAACTGCGTTCTCCAACTCACGAATGATATAAGTGCAATCACTGGCTGATATCATACGCTTATATACCAACAGTACAAGACTTTAGTTCTCATGCATTTAGATGTGTAATGTGCATTTTATATGGACCAATTTCAAATGAAGAACTTTATGTTTCTTTCTTTTTTATTTGGCTTTATGCCTGCTAGTTTGACTTATGGCAGTTACAAAAAAAAAGGAAAAGATATTTGAAACACAAACATTGCCCCGTTTTATATCCGCACACATTTGGTTCACGCGCGGTTACTAAGGGCAGACACCAACACAGCAATAAATCATCCCTAAACTCGGAAACTTTCCATTCCGAACCCATTATATTTGACGGCGTATGTCAGCGAGACACTTCCTCATTCCACTACCTTACCTTTGTGAAAGCACTCAATAAAAGTGCTGTCATTACGAGAGAAGGTAATGTAGATTTCAAAATAGAGATTGCATTATTCTATCGCTTTTCAGATCTGAACAAAAAGGGGAATAAAATACAAATGAAAGTCGCGTTCCCGTCGCCACCAATATGGCGGCAAAGTCACTGCGGGAATATTCCACTGTGGTTGTATTACCTTAGCGATTCAGGAATCGAACGAGCATAATAATAGCCGTACTAAGTATAGGAATATTTTCCCTATTAGCGCACCCCGCTCATATCGGTTAATGGCAGAACTTTCACATGGAAACTCAATAACGCAACGGTCAGCTAATATCGCCCGAAATATGCATGGGTCTTTGGTCTTGGTCTTTGTCTTGGTCTTGGTCTTTCCGTTGTGTTTTGTTGGCGCGAAAAATGATTAGGTGGGTAGTAGCCGTGCACGGGACCCTGGGGACACAAGTTTGATTGCTGTACAGACTCCATCCACTCCATCCATTGTTGTTTGTTGTGAGATGAATATATTACTTTAGTATGACTGTTTTCACCGACACTAAAGCCTAATGCAACTTTGTTGTGATTTAGTGGTTGTCCTGTTTATATTCTGCTTATACTTATATTCATTTTTTGTTTGAACAGACGTTACCATGACGATGCGTATCCATTCGACGGGCGCGGAGCGATCCTTGCGCACGCGTTCTTCCCCGGCACTGGTCGCGGCGGAGACGCACATTTTGACGATGACGAGCTCTGGCTGTTGCAACCAAGGGATGACGATGAAGAAGGTAAGGACTTGCACCTTATTTTAAGTGCTTCCGGTTACCCCAAATAATTTCAATCCTTAGCACGTTTTATTGCTTTTGATCAGCAAAAGGTATGTAGTTGATGTTTAATAAACCCGGGCTCCATTATAACAGCCACATTGTTTATAGTTGGCTATAGTTTGCAAACATAAACGCATGGTGATGCACGTACGTAATTAACAGATTTCCAATGAATTTGCAGAGCTTCCGTGAAAAGTTCACGTGTAGCTCGGAAATGAGCATGTTGCGGTCAGCCATGTTTTGACATGCAAATGTCGAAAGTGCCGGAATACGCCGCTCACCTTAGTTGTTACACGCCCACCGTATTGCCTTTTGTAGCCTGACGGGGATTATATCACGGAATTTCAGCTTTCATTGTAAAATGTCGCCTATATAAACGGCTAATTTGGAAAAAAAAATAACATTATATACCTAGCTGGAGTTTGTTTGTTTGAACGTGCTTATATCAGGAACTTCGGAGTTTGAAAAAATCTTTCAGTGTTAGATATCCAATTTATCGATAAAGATTTTGGCGTAGACTAGTATATGTACGAGTAGTACATATATGTTAACATTTTAAGGTCATATAATGACAAAGGGCTAGCTTTTAGTAATCGCAGTCGTTACAGTTCATAAAGCTATGAGAATTACGTCATCGGAATAATGGACATAGTATAGGAGGTGTCCGAAGCGAGCCAAGTGTGGTCGTCGCATGTATAGTGTAAACACGACAGTAGCCGATAGGTGGCGACCGCAGGCGGGCGGGCGCCGCTACGATTACTGGGCACACGTGATAATTTACACGGACAACGGACGGGAACAACGCCACTTCCAATTGTATTCGGCTAGCCATGTGTAAATATCCACCTTTATTTGACTGAACCCACATACCTACCTGCTAAATCTATAGAAACTTATAGGCACCACTAGCTGATATTGCTAAAATGACGAGTTTGTTGGAGAAAAATCTGTTTTCATGAATGTCCATGGTATATTTCAATTGTGTTTTTTTTTTCAGGAACATCACTGTTTGCCGTGGCTGCACACGAATTTGGACATTCTCTAGGCCTCAGTCATAGTTCTGTGAAGGGCGCGCTTATGTTTCCGTGGTATCAAGGCATTCAACCAAACTTTGTGTTACCAGAAGACGACCGCAATGGTATCCAGCAAATGTATGGTAAGCATCGAAAATAATTGAGTTATAATGTCAGCTTCGGAGCGAAATGATGATAAGTAATCATTATTCAGACATGACCTATATTTTTACTCGTTATTTCCAGGGCCTAAAAAGAGTACGAAATGGGCCAAAATACCGTATTACCGTCCAGCTGAGCCACCACCAACTACGACTACCACCACGACCACCACTACCACCACAACAACTACAACCAGGAGGCCGTACATCAACCAACACCACAACAGACATCAAGATAGATACCCCAACCGGCCATACACCCCATACCCTCGCATTCCCAGCAAATACCCTGCATACTACCCGGAGAAACCCAACCATTACCCGTATCACCCCGACCGCCGCCATTACAACTCAAGCGAAGAACATCCTCGACGCACGAATCATCATCATAACTTCCGTCCCACGGAGACGACCAGCCATCCTACCACCTACCGCCCACGCTACCCCTATGTGCAGCCAGAGTACCCGAGCAATCCCAGACCGAATTATCCAAATGATCCGAGACAAGATAACCCTAGGAAGCCGTATTACCCGGAGAAGACGACGCAACGAACAACGACCACCACACCTTCGGACAAACCTGACAAGTGTGACACAAGTTATGATGCAGTCGCCCTTATACGTGGTGAACTCTTCATATTCAAAAATAGAGTAAGTACTTGTCGCTATTGTATATTCATGAAAATCCCTCTAATTAAACATTTAATTTTCTGATATATTGAAGTAATGACAGTTTCTCTCTTTTTTGTCTTAGCCTTACCAAATATGACACCGAACTGATCTTAATCTTTACTTTTCCAGTACCATTGGAGGATAGGAGCTAATGGACATTACCCTGGGTATCCAATGGAAACTACGAGAATGTGGCCCAGTCTACCGAGAGATCTTACCCACGTCGACGCTGTTTATGAAAGACCAGATCGAAAAATAGCTATTTTTATTGGTAAGAACACACACACTTTCGATTTTTCTTCCCAAAAAGGAGGTTTTCTATTCGGTTCTTTTTTTTCTTTATCTAACCTTTTCATTTTATTTCAGGTAAAGAACTATACTTATTTAATTCTCAATATCTGGTGCCGGGATACCCGAAACCACTATCCACGTTCGGCCTTCCTGAAAGTTTGGACAAACTAGACGCTGCCATGGTCTGGGGTCACAACGGCAACACCTATTTCTATAGCGGCACTATGTACTGGAAGTAAGTTACTTATATTATTTAGCACTCTACGTTAGTCATAAACTACTTATATCGTTATACTCTTACTTTCGTTTTTTCCTAAAAGGTACCAAGGTTCCTAATTATTTTTTTCCTTTCAGATATGATGAAGAAAAAGGTCGTGTTGACTACGATTACCCCCGCAACATGGCCATGTGGAAGGGCGTGGGTTACAATATTGACAGCGTCTTCCAGTGGAAAGACGGTAAGCATAAGCATTCTTTGATTTCCTTGTGTACCTACTTTATAATGTGCCATCAATTAGAAAAGTGACCAACCGTGAACCAACCGACCAATCGTAATCATGTTTCTTTTTTCAGGTAAAACGTATTTCTTCAAAGGGAAAGGCTTTTGGAAGTTCAACGACCTTCAAATGCGCGTCGAAAATGAGAGGCAGTACCCTTCGTCTACATTCTGGATGGGATGCCCCACGGAGCGCGCCGGTCGCCGCGCCGGCTACAAGGCGCCGCCCGCGCCCGGCTCAACTCTACGCTCACCTAGTGCTGCAACTACTATTACTGTAAACTTACTACCATTCTTATGCTCTACACTCTTAATATTAAGTTATATTAGGTACCTTACGTAAATTATTACTATGACTGGCATAATGGTGAACGCACACCTGTCAGAATCGATCGCGCCGAAGGAATCGAATGCATACGAAACCTCGCACACTTGCGCGCTCTGAATTTGTCGAATCGTCCGAATCTGGCAGAGTTACAGATATTATGATATTTGATAAATTCGATTATTTTGCCGTGGTCGATTTTGACAGGTTTTCGTTCACCATATTAAATTATAATTACCTATGGTATGGGTGGGTCATAGGCTTAGAATATATACTGTCCGGCTATATGCCAACATAATATGTAGACAAGTATATATCCTAAGTATATGATTCATGAACTTAAATCTGGTTACCTAATTAGGAATTTTGTAACGTACTGATAAGAGTTAAGATTTGGGAACATTGTAACGGTCAAGTTATAGTTCAGCTTATAGGAAGGTACCTATATATTTAGGTGTCTATACCTAACGTATATTTTTGCATAACATAAAGGATACGAAAGTAAAGAACGATAAAAAAAAATTAAAGCTACCTTAATTTAATTCTCCTGTAATATACCTAAAGCTAAAAGATGCAATTTTAACTTAACTGAGAAACCTATGTACCAGAGACGTGTCAAAACGTCGGAATCAACAAGTACATATCGGAAACGTCTGATTTAAGACTAGAATTAGTAACTATTGCGCAAAATTGCACTGCCTGTTTAGTATTAAACAAATATCTAAGTACGTTAGTATAATATACGCCAAGTAAGAAAATTAAATAAAATTACAAGTAATAGAAAGTATACCTACCTATCGATATCGATTAAGAGTCGACCTTTATTATTATTTAGGCAATAAGTAATTATATGAAATATTATTTCTATTATATGTACATTTTGATCTCAAAACGATCGAGTGCTTGGTTTGTTAATGTCATGTAAGGTATAAAACACCATCCATTTAGCTTCTGTACAGTTTGTATTGTACTTCGATGTTTAATTGTTAAAATGAAAATCACATACGGTAACTATGGTTACTCAATAAGTAATAAATACTTTGTGCCATAGGTACCCAATTCCATACTAATACTACATAACTGCCTTAGTTATTTGGTATTATAATTACATGCATTTGTAGATTAATGTTGTAAAAATTGTACTCGTTTACTTTATTATTACTTATGTATATCATCTATATAATAGTTGACTAACTTATTTATATCTCTTATGCTGGTTAAAAGAGGTACACATTTACTGTAATTTGTAAATTATATAAATGATTTAAAGTTATAGATAACTAAATATAAAGTAGATGCCATATAAATCAATGCTAACTATATACATATAATGGTATGATATATACATGTATTTTTTAACAAATGGCCTTACGTGTAAGTACTGAGAAAAAGTTAGGAATGATGAATTTGAAGCGTGTAATCTGATTGTGTTGCCAATGAGAAAAGAAAAAGTTAAACTTGTTAGAATGAATATGGTGCTTATTATAGTTAGTCATTGTACAGAATAAATTCTCTTTGGATATTTTTGTATGTTGCTGTTGTGTCTTGAGTCAATATTTACCAAACAAGTCAAATAAATATCTTACAGTCTTCTTTAATTCCCGAACTACATCGGGTACTATCTAATATGAAACGATCAATAGATACACCTACATTATAACGAAACAATAAAGTGAATATATAAAACACATATATTTAATTCTGTGCAATCAGCAGTCCAGTTTTGATCAATGTTCATTTTATTGTAAGGAAAATAATAATAATTTAAGGGTCCGCCATGTGGTGGCTAGGGTGACTTGTATGTAACGCAATGTTATACCTCTCAAGCCACTCAACATCTTAGTGTAATAAGTATAGGCTACATTCGATTTTTATAGTTTCTTTGGTCACAAATACATAATTTAATAATAACTGTGATATTTACTTTTATATAAAATGCCACGAAATCTGGCGATAAAAAGGAATAAAAAAAGTCTTGCTAAAATAATATTACTCAATGAATAATTTTAGTTCAATGTAATACCTTTAAGTACTATTATATGTTTAATAAAGAAATTTCTATGGTAACTTGTATATTATTTTGTAGTCATTCATGACTGAACTCAGAGACTACAGAGTTACAATTCAGGACAGTCAACGAACATCTTCTACATGTCATGGTTAACACAAAGGAGAGCTACAAGCGAGTTTTTAACATAGCAAGAGAAAGTGGACTTATTGGGCATAAGTTTGTACCGAAAGATAGAAAATGTTAGTTACCGAAAGATAGTTGTGTAGTTGCCAGTTATAAAAGGCTTGTGTTTAAACGCCACCCAAAAAAGTACCTATTTTACTACCAAAAAAATTCTAAACGGTTACCAAAATGGATAAATGGTCACCAAATAACGTTTCCAAAAATATTATTAGATAAAACCATTTTTTCGTATTATTGACTACTAAAAAAATATATGGACGCCTTTAAAATACACTTTAGACCAAATATTATATATTGTCACTACTTAGATGTTACCAATTATGTAATACCATGACTCCTAATTTGGTCATTTTTGTTAGACTAAAAAAGCTAACGATCGCTAGAATATTTTTCAAATACCAATTAATATACTAGGGTTCCCAAACGTACGTCGTTTATTTATTGTTATACGAATTTGTGTGTAACTCAGTGCGTTTAAAATGTAAGCACGCGACATGCAGCAAGCATGACTTCTGTCACGGCTCCGGCGCTGCGGGGCTCCGGCGGTCCCATGCGAGCTTATCGTCGCAGCTGGTTTTCACGCTCACCAACGCAGCTTCGGCTTTCTGGCCGGCTCCGCCGGCCAGCCTCAGCCGCGGCGGCGAGCGCTGAAACTACCTGCGCCTCAGCTCGCAGGCCGCCTCGCCACTCCGCGCCTACGCGGTTTTGAATTGCACTCTAGGGGTAGGGCAGACAAGACTACGTGGAGTCGGTTTTGCAGCGATTCGTTTTCGTCACTAACTTTGATTTTTGGTAGTAATATTAATCTTTTAGTTGGATAGAATTTGGTGACCATTAATCCATTTTGGGAACCAAAAATAATATTTGTGCGAGATTTGCGATTTTTCTGATGTTATTTTATTTTTTTTGGATCATAACATTAGATACTTTAGTGCCCTTTTAATAAAGTCAATTTATTTTTTTTGGTGTTGTTTATTTTATTTGGTGCCTCAGCTTAGAGTCTTAAAAATAATTTTGGTGACCGCCTAAATTATACCCGTTATAAAATTAGATCACAGAAGCACTTAAACCATCTTGCGGAGCAGCTTACAAATAACTTAAAATTCGTCTGTTTAAAAAAGCGGCGAGATATTTTCGACATTTAGTTTACTAAATAAAAAGAAAGAGCAAGAGAAGAGAGCGCAAGCCGCTCTACAGGCAGTAATGTCCTACCCGCCACTTGAAATTCACCATATCTAGTTATAGGCAGAAAGTCTGATCGCATGATTGAAACGAAAAAAAAGTATTCATCTGATTACCTATTCGTTAGTTGATAACCTTTCAAGCTCAAACAAACAAAAAAAGTTGCTACCATACCTAAAATTAGGACCTCAAACCACTTAATCATAATTAGTCAAGTTTCAATATATTAGCCAAAATTTGTGAGGGCAGTTTCAATCCCCACCACCTCCTATAAAAGCAAGCACTCAGTTGCATCCCTTCTCGAGGTCCGACCCCACAGGGGGTACCCTTAGCACAGTCGCTTAGTTTATAAGTTGTTTTACGCCCCTGGCTGGAGGCCTTCAATTCTGAACAGCGAGATGCCATACCAAAAAAACAAAAAAAAATACATCCCCTCTCTTCAGAGGGAACAACTAAAACTCATTTATGGTCAATTATTGATAACTTCCGTCAATTTGTAATAAAAACTACACAACTTCATTGTGATCCATCTTTTTTTTTAATATTTAACACTTCTGGTTCCTAAAAATATATTTTGTAGATAGATTATCAAGTAAGCCGAGATCACAGAAAGAAATGGACCTCCATGGAACAGAATACTTTTATTTTCAAATGGGTTTTGCTTTCACCATCAAATTGATAGCGACAGACATGGAAAAGTGAGTACTTTTTTGTGAGTATTATTCTCATTGTTTTTGCCCTAAATTATGATACCAAATCATCAACCTCAGAGCCTTTTTCCCAACTATGGTGGGGTCGGCTTTCAGTCTAACGTAGGGCTGCCATCCGTCCGGGTTTCCCCGGATTTGTCCTCGTTTTGACGCCGTCCGGGGGACGTCCGGGCGGGTTTTCTAGAAGCGTCCGGGGAAAACCCGGACACTTTTAATGTAAGAAAGTACCTCATTGAATTTAAGTATATGTTAATAGTAAATGGATTACAAAATAGGTATTATTTTGTTTCAACAAAATCGTACTCGTTCGGGGAAAAAATGCGATTTACGCCAAATGTCCGGGTTTTTTTAATGTTTGTCCGGGTTTGGCGAAATTCGAGATGGCAGCCCTAGTCTAACGGAATGTAGCTGAGTACAGTGTTTTGCAAGGACAGACTCCCCTATCTGACCTTCTCAACCCAGTTACCTGGGCAACCCAATACTTCTTGGTTACCGAAATTAAATACCAAATCTTAGGGCCAAAACAACTAAATCATGGTAAGCCATAATTTCAACATTTAGTTTTTTAGTTAGATTGTGCTCTGAGGTTACTAGTTTTTTGCAATATCTGCTGCTTGTGGCAATTTTGCAATATCAGTTGGATGTCTATAGGAATTCCTAATAACTTGGTTCAGCAATTAGACATAGAGAAAGATAGTCCATGAAACAGATTTATGAAACTTAATTTAGAGATAAGAAATTTCTACCACAAAAGGACTAGGGCTTCATTTAAAAAATATAAAAAAAACTTAATTCTATGGCTATAATTTATTAAATCAACAATATAACAATTTCCTTACCTAAAAACATTAGATATAATGTCATTTCTTCTCTTCAGTTGATACTTCAGTTTTAAATCCTAATTTATCCCAATCTTCTCTCGCCATGAGGTTATTCTCCATTCTGCAGCCTAAGTACTCTTTAGCTTCATCTCGGCACAAGGAATTATTGCCGTTGTTATTTAACAAACACTTCATATATTTCCTCATACTGCTTTTACATACTCCATCGTGATCCAGAGGAAAGCTACCCTTATCTGGCGGTGTTGGTATAAATTGTTTTTGTCCAAAAGTCATTGCAGTCGACATTTTTATAAGTATTAAATTACAAGTTATACAATTTTTTTTGCGGAGTTTTTGGTGCCTTTCTGCTTTATCTCTTCTACAATTTGACTTTATCAATATTTTTTCACTCAATAATTTTCTATAATCTTCACCGGGTGAACAGCTGATTATATTATCTTGCTTGACAGATTTACTTTTTTTACATTGGCACTTAATCATAGACATAATATTAGTAAACAGGACTGCGCACCTATACCCAAAAAACGAGCCGAGTGAAACAGTTAGTACCGAGGCTGTTTGTCCCTTTCTAATAGGGTGACTATGAGATTAAGCTATGTGAGACAAATCCGAATTTGCTAAGATTATTAAACACAGATTGGTATTGAAGTTTTAACTTACTCAGTTTGTGACCTTAAGATACTAATATCTGCTTTTAAAAATTAGCGGGAATTAGCCGTATAAAAGCAGGGAGATTCGAAGTGAAGACTGATTTGTCTGTATTTTTGCTTCACATATAGACTGCTAAGCCATTTATGTCGCCTTCCTTCATTTTTTGGGAAGCTATAACAATAGTACAACAGTTTTAAAATCCATCACCCATATTTTGACTCATTACAAGAATTCATGGGCACCCTAGTTGTTTGATTTACGAAAATGTTAATATTAGCTAACCTGTGGAACGATATACTGCAACCCCCATAGGATTCACTTTTACAAGTATAAACGCAACACTTTTTCACTATTTTAATAGTTTAAATTGATTTAATACAAAAAATATAAACAAGATTTTAAATGCTGATTACGCTCCAAGAATGTTCAGGGTTACCGCTAGAAAATAAAAAAAAGCAAAATAAAAATTTATGTTGTTTATGTTTTAATAATAAATACGAATAAATTAATGCGATTGTTATTAATTTGTTGACTTACAATTGTTAACATAAGATAAAAATATAAGTGATTCAATTGTTTTTTGGGAAGACAAAACTTTTGATCACAACATTTTTTTATGCTGGCAAGGTGTTAGAAAGAGACAAACAGCTTCCGTTTGAACTATCCCTCTCGGCTCGGATTTGCCTCTGTGTATTATGCAACCAATTTAGTACCTTATTGCGTTAAAATAGAGTTCATTTTCGTAAATATATATTTTGAGCGTGCGCAATCTTGTTTAGTAATATTATATCTATGCACTTAATAGACTACCAGCATTCGTTCAGAAACATTATTACCTACTTCATCAGCAACTGCGGTGTGGACTCTGCAAAATATATTTTGGCCGGTTAGAAGTCATGAATCTGCTTGAATTTTATATCGAGGAAGGCTGAAGTCGTCTTGTTACCCGGTTGTGCAAAAAAGAAGAGGAAAATGTGTAGATATTTTTGTTCATTTCCGCTCTTTCTTTGTGTTTTATGGGTGTATTCCAGTCAATTTGTAATTCCTTGTATTTTTCTTGGTGTCAAATCTGTCAACGTCAAAACTGTCAAAAAATAAAATGTGCATGTAGCACGTGCAAGATCGTGTTTATTTACAAAAATAAAAGTTAATTTTAATAAAAAATGTCGCGACTTATAGTGAAGAATTTACCAAATAAGGTGCGTATACCTAAAACCTACTCACAGATTTACCGCGGTGACTTTAGATTCCGAAACAACAACCAATAACCGATTAATTGCTGAACATTCAAAATTCTCAGTGCAAAGCTGATTTCATGTAAAAATTTTCGTTATTCGATCTTTCTAATTACTTAGTAATGTTATACAAGTAATTATTTTCCAGGTAACAGTTGAAAAACTGAAAGATATCTTTGGAGAAAAAGGAGAAGTAACTGATGTGCAGTTAAAATACACTAAAGATGGCAAGTTCAGGAACTTCGGTTTCATTGGATACAGGACAGAGGAACAGGCATCGCAGGCGAGGGAATATTTTGATGGTACATGCATAAATTCTATGCAAATACAAGTCCAAGTATGTGCTAACCTAGGGGATGAAACGAAGCCAAAAGCTTGGAGTAAATATGCACCAGATAGTACAGCATATAAAAAACTCCATAAAAATGAAGAAGAAGAAAAGAAAAAAACTGAAAAGAAAGCAAAGAAAATTGAGAAGAACAAGAATAAAATTAAAGAGCTTCTTAAAAAGGCAAGTACATATTTTTTTAGTAAGTAATTATGTTTTAATATTAACTTGATTGCATTTTCATGGTAAACTTTCTGAATTTCAGCACAAGGATGACCCACTATTTGCAGAGTTCATAGAAGCTCATGTGAATGACAATACAGCTTGGATCAAAGAAGCTCTGCAGTCTGCATCTAAAAGTGACGATGAGGATGAAGAAGAAAGTAAAGAAAATGCAGAGGTGGATGAACCTCCTCCAGTTGTCCCCAATGATGATAAGACTAAGAATGAAGATGTAGATAGCAATAAGGAGAAACAAGAGAAAAAGGTTGCTAATAAACCTATTAGTGATTTAGAGGTGTGTATTGTAAAACCATTACATATTATAAAAAATGATCTCTTTCATCTCATAATCAAAATCTGTTAGCAATAAGAGTTTCACCAACAGAAAGAATAATTAACAACTTTATAGTTTAGATATATGTATAGTATGTTTGACTAGACACAGTGATGTCATTAGTAATCTGTCTAAACAATATTAAATATACTGTCATAAATTCCTTTTTATAATAGAAATAATTTATTTACTCTTATTATGTTTATTTCAGTACATGAAAATGCTTATGAAAAAAGTTGGAGATCCTCCAAGTGAAAAAACTACAGATGATAGTACTACAACAAATGAACAGGATCAGCAGCCAAAGAAAATAAGAAATAGACCTTTATTTCATGTTAAAGTGAGTAAGCAGTTATAAGAAAATAAAATTATAGGTATAGCTAGTAGCCACAGCATTGTAGCAATTAGCATTCCAATAGGATATTCCTACTATCTTTTTCATTTTATAAACCAATGAATGTGCCTCTTTCACTAAACCAATACTGTTTTAGGTGAATATCAGAATAACATAATAAAAAGGCTACCTTTTATCCACATGCGGGAAGTATTATATTGGAATGTATGCGAAACCTTGTAGGATAGGATAGCTAGTTATTCATATTTTGTCATTTCAAAAATGACTTGCTTTTACACATCATCTGTCTCTACTCATTTTACAGTCATAAATTATAAATTCTTTGTTTCAGATTATGGGTCTACCATACAAATGTAAGAAAAAGGACATAAAAGAATTCTTCAGACCGCTGGTTCCATTTTCAATAAGACTGCCTTATGGAAAAGGGAAAAAAGTCACCGGATTCTGTTACGTTGGATTTAGAACTGAGAAAGAGTTGAAAAAAGCCCTAGGAAAAGACAAATTATTTTTAGGTATTTTTTATATATTTTACTATTCCTCAAAAATTATATTTGGTAATTGCTATAGACTAATATGGATTTATGAGCAGAATGTTATTCCATATTTTTATTCATCATCATCACCTATTACAATGCACCTTCCAGACAGTGTTCTAATATGTATGAATGAATTGATAGTTTAATAGCTTTTACAAGATATTAAAATTGCCTGTATCTTTACCGTAATATAAATATTTGTAATATATTTTCCATATGCAGGCAATCATCGTGTACAAGTACATAAGTATGAGGACAAATCAAAAATAGCTGAAGAAGAGAAAGAAGAATCAACAAGAAAGAGAAGGGAAGAGGTAAGTTTTCATCAGTATATTATAAAACAGTCACTGCATCTGTCTGTTTGTGATAAACATGTTTACTTACATTTCTTTTTAGTTAGCAGTGGATAGTGATTTAGAGTCTAAAGTAATAGGCTAGTTTCCTAAAAAATAATAATTAGTCCGTCTTGTAGATTGTCCAAAATTAAGCGATACGTATTTTTTCTTTTTTAAATTGGATCAGAACTTGTTAAGATATAGCGTGTTAAAGTTGAGTGTGACGTCACAAGTTGCTACAATTTTCAGGACACTGTGACGTAAAAGGTCCCCACTCCTAATTTTTGAAGCGTATTATCTTTGTCATTTTATGTTTAATTAAAAAAAGAAATACGTATCCAATATTTTTTGATTATCTAAAAAGCGGACTAAATATTATTTCATTATTTCGACCTAGACCAATTTGCGAGATGCTGACCAGTAGGACAGTCAAAAGGCTGATCGTAATGCTATTATTAGTGATTCACAAATGCCCAATCAATTCGATCTTATCAAACATGCACAGTTGTGTTGCATATTAGTTTACAAACTATACAGGTTGTCCGTCAAAGGACATTGGGCAGATTGGTATACCCCACCAATAGCAATGTCATGTATATCATTGGATAGGCCTTTTTATGTAGAACAACATTTACTATGACAGCTTTGCTGAAATGTTTGTCCGTTCTGAGATATAGATCAAAAACAGTACAAAAGTTAAACTAAAGTTAACTCAATAATCTATTGATATCTCAAGTTATTAGAGGAAAAACTAAGTTTCACTAAGTGTAAATCTCCCGAGTCCTACCTGCTGTGCCCGTTAGGGTCCATAATTGTTACTATTATTTAGCATTTCAACCTTATACTGTACCAACTGGATATTGGGCATAATGCTAAACCCCACCAATAACAAAGTCATACATATCGTTGGATAGGTCTTTTTAACTGGAACAACATTTACTATGACAGCTTTGTTCTATTGTTTGTCCGTTCTGAGATATGGCTAAAAAACAATGCTAATCAACACTGTAATCTGATTTTCTTTGAAAAATAACACCAATGTCTTTATTTTTTTTATAATCATTATGCAAGTCGTGGTGGCTTTGTCGGTAAAGAACCAACCTCTCAAAAGCGCGGGTTCGATTCCAGACCAGGGAAGTACCGATGCAACTTTTCTAAGTTTGTATGTACTGTCTTCCTAGGTATATCTTGTTGTGTTTCGGAGGGCACGTTAAACTGTAGGTTTCGGCTGTCATTGAACATCCTTGGCTGTCATTGCGGGTAGTCATAATTCAGTAAGTCTGACACCAGTCTAACCATGAGATATTGAATTACCCGGGTAGTTGGGTTGAGGAGGTCAGATAGGCAGTCACTCCTTGTAAAACACTCAGCTGCATACGGTTAATCTAAAAGCCGGTCCAATCAATATTTTTTATGTACTTTAGAATGAGAAAGATTTAATGATCATGAGAAAGAGAAACTCTTGTCTGAGTAATAGCCACATGTGTCGATCGATCATAAGAATCATAAGCAAACGCTTGGTGCGGTCGGTCCATGGTCGTGCATGGGTAACAACAGAAGACAAAGAGACTGGCAACCAATCTTACCAAGAGGTATCGAGTTGCCCAGATTACTGGGGTAAGGAGATCAGATAGGCAAAAAAAACATCCGGTTAGACTGGAAGCCGACCGCAATATAGTTGGGAAAAGGCTAATAGGATCATATTGAATTATTTAAATGTATAAAGTAACGTATGAACGAAAGGTGGATATTATTCTTATATTCTTATCGTCTATTTCATTCCGCAATGTACAGTAGGTACCTATAAGGTGGAACTGCTAAATATAGTAACAAATGCAGACTCAGAGCAGTTACTTAGTACATCGAAGACGAGATGGAAACCCTGAGAAATCGAGGGCAACTTTCGAAAATTGTAGGCGGGCATAGATTAAAAACTTGACAATAAGGTGTACGTCTGATAATACTATGCAACAGTGAAGGTTTGGAGCTGGCCTGATGATGGAGACCAGAGAAGGTCGAGGGAACTCGACAACTGAATATGTAAACTACCTCGTGTTTGGGCTTATATTATTCGTATTGATGAGAACTTTCCACAAATGCCAAAAATAAAGAACTTAAAATAAATGGAAAATAACTGGAAAATAAAACCGACTCCCAAAAACACTGAAAAGCAAAAAAAAACTTTTCTTAGGTGCGTCAGCCTAGAAGTCAGCGTCTAATGGATGTTACTGAGTTTATACGCCACCGACTTCTAGGTTGATGCACCTAAGAAAAGTTTTTTTTGCTTTTCAGTGTTTTTGGGAGTCGGTTTTATTTTCCTTTGAACACTAAATCTGCATTAATTTTAAGTTTGTATTTTATCTATATCTCAGAACGGACAAACAATAGAACAAAGCTGTCATAGTAAATGTTGTTCCAGTTAAAAAGACCTATCCAACGATATGTATGACTTTGTTATTGGTGGGGTTTAGCATTATGCCCATCTCCAGTTGGTACAGTATAAGGTTGAAATGCTAAATAATAGTAACAATTATGGACCCTAACGGGCACAGCAGGTAGGACTCGGGAGATTTACACTTAGTGGAACTTAGTTTTTCCTCTAAAAACATGAGATACCAATAGATTATTAAGTTAACTTTAGTTTAACTTTTGCACAATTTTTGATCTATATCTCAGAACGGACAAACGTTTCAGCAAAGCTGTCATAGTAAATGTTGTTCTACATAAAAAGGCCTATCCAATGATATATATGACATCGCTATTGGTGGGGTATACCAGGTCCCATATATTTGTGCCCATTGTCCTTTATGTATCAATTCAAATTGGAACAAAGCAATTCAGATAGAAGAATATGAGCAAGGTCATCCTTCAACATTTTCAATCTGTAAAATCAGTGTATTCTTTTGCCTTTAATATAATGTAATTTATTTGAATAAGAATTTGGAACCTCAACCATATTTTCGAGCATAAAATTAGAAATGGGATAAAATGCAAAGTTACCAAATTGGCGCGAACTATACATAACGAGAATTCGTCGAATTTAGATAGGTTTGCATTATCAATTCGATATCCGCAATACTATAACAAATAAGTTCAATTAAAATTACACACACGAGCTTATCATTCTTTGAAATCAGTTACTATTGAATGATAGTGATTAGACAATTCTTAACTAATGTTGGTATTGATAAACTAACTAAATAATTTTATATACTTAATGTAAAATTAGTAAACACGTAACTTGTGTATTTCAGATGATTTTTTTTCCTAGAGTAGGTACCTAGCTGATATTTTTATGCGAAACAATAGGCTAGTTTCCTAAAAAATAATAATTAGTCCGTCTTGTAGATTGTCCAAAATTAAGCGATACGTATTTTTTCTTTTTTAAATTGGATCAGAACTTGTTAAGATATAGCGTGTTAAAGTTGAGTGTGACGTCACAAGTTGCTACAATTTTCAGGACACTGTGACGTAAAAGGCCCCCACTCCTAATTTTTGAAGTGTATTATCTTTGTCATTTTATGTTTAATTAAAAAAAGAAAAAATACGTATCCAATATTTTTTGATTATCTAAAAAGCGGACTAAATATTATTTCATTATTTCGACCCTGGACACTACCCTATTAGGTCGTTATTCTTCTCTTGGAGATCTCATCAGGATCAATTTATTTCGCCACAGTCCTGTACAATTTTATAACCTACCTACAATAGCAAGTGTACATGCAACCTATTTTTCAGAACTCTAACAACGAAGAGAGTATTGGCGAAAGTGGGAGCATATTCGTACGAAATTTAGCG
Organism: Helicoverpa zea x Helicoverpa armigera; assembly: GCA_033682625.1. Taxonomy (NCBI): domain Eukaryota; kingdom Metazoa; phylum Arthropoda; class Insecta; order Lepidoptera; family Noctuidae; genus Helicoverpa; species Helicoverpa zea x Helicoverpa armigera. The sequence goes on from JAWIIS010000029.1 coordinate 2,047,744, forward strand.
TACGTTGTATCTGAGGAAGAAATAACGAGCTTGTTCGAGAAGTATGGTTAGTTACCTGATAATTTATTTTGTTTTTATTTTTATTTGGTAGGTAGCTACTTATGAAGTATTTTGCAGGTCCACTCGCAGAGGTTAACATGCCGATTGATCCAATTTCGCGCCAACCGAAGGGATTCGCAACAGTAACGTTTGTTATGCCTGAACATGCAGTAAAAGCGTATTCTGAGCTGGATGGTACCGCTTTCTGCGGTAGAATGCTTCATTTATTGCCCGCCAAAACAGAAAAACTTGAAAATGATGATGATGATGACGGTATGTCCCTAACAACATTTTTCTTTACAACCAGTATTTTTTGTTTCTATTTGAGGTGAACGCAACTACAAATCTGTCCCGACATTCTTTAGTTTATTAGTTAATGGTGTATAGTATATTATAAGTAGGTAAACCTATTGATTATTACACACGCACATAAACACTTGCTATTACATTGCAACGCTGAAAAGAGACCTTCCTTATAAAACGTGTTATCAACTTAAACCTCGTAAAATATTACAATATTGCTTCGCTATGCTTTTATGGAAGAAAAACACAGATTCTAATGAAACGACAATATTTATTTCGTAAACCGTCATAACTGTAGGTACGAAGATAGTTAAATTGCGGTTTGGTTCGTAGAATCAAGATCATGTTTCCTTTGCAGAGGGTTTATCGTTCAAAGAAAAGAAGGCTAAGAAGCTGAAGGCTCAAGCGAAGTCTTCACACAATTGGAATGTGTTGTTCTTGGGCACGAACGCGGTTGCTGACGTCATAGCGTCCACTTACAGCACTACTAAGGAGCAGTTACTTAACGACAATAATAAGAGTGAGTCTGATTTATTGTTATTAACTAATCCTCCTATATATTTTATTTTGCTGAAGACTTCGTAGTCAGATTGTCAGTAGGTACAATGTTTTAAATATGGAGTTTAATGAAATGAATTATGATTTATTTATAACAGATACAAGCGCAGCGGTAAGGCTGGCACTTGGTGAAACACAGCTGGTAGCTGAAACCAAAGCATTCCTTGAAGAAAATGGAGTGTATTTAGATGCTTTCAATAAAGTGGGTAATATTTTAACCGATTAATATATCATTAAGTCTAATCAAAGTGTAAAATCCTAATTTATAAAATCTCTTGCAGCCTGCCAAAAAAAGATCTAAAACATGCATACTCGTAAAAAATTTGCCTGCAAACACAGAAAAAGAAGAAATAAAGTCATTGTTTATAAAACACGGACAAATAGCGAGATTCTTAATGCCACAACATGGCATAACCGCTCTTGTTGACTTTATCGAACCATTCGAAGCTAAAAAAGCATTCACTAAATTAGCATATTCGCAATTCAAAAGTGCACCATTGTACTTAGAATGGGCGCCTGAAAATGTATTTATTAAATCTGCTGAGAAGTCTGAATCAAATAAATATGAGGTTGAAGAAGAGAAAGAATCTAAAGTCGTTGAAAATAAAGTCGAAACTCAGACCACGGCTGTGTCTCATGAAGTTAAAGAGAGCAAGGAAGATGTCAAAATCGACGATGAGGCCGAACTGGAGGAACCCGAAAATGATACGACATTATTTGTTAAAAATCTTAACTTCAGAACAACCGAACAAAGTCTAAAAGACGTGCGTATTTTGACACTTATTTATAAATTTTCCCTTTTTTAACAAATAATAATTCCAATTTATACATTGTTTCAGCATTTTTCAGTTGCTGGCAAAGTCTACAGTGTGACTATTGCAAAGAAGAAAGATCCCAAAAACCCTGGGCAAGTTCTCTCCATGGGTTATGGCTTTGTGCAATATTATAAAAGAGAAGATGCTAACGAAGCACTCAAGAATCTTCAAGTGTCTACACTTGATGGAAAGTCATTAGAATTGAAGAGATCAGAACGAGGAAATACGTTAGTTCATCTGTTTTGTGTTCACTATCAAATGTGGCCTAATTGCCTATTTTTTTTTGCATGTTCGTTGTATTCTCAACATTTCTTTATATATAATTTTAATGCGTATTAAAACTTACAGGAATGACGTAAGAACTTCTAAGAAGTCTACTAAAGATTCTACGCAGAATGGTACCAAAATACTGGTACGAAATGTACCCTTCCAAGCCAACAGAAATGAATTACACGAAATATTTAGGTAAAGTATTGAAGCTTGCACAGGTTTTTCATATACAGTAGAATTCATATATAACGACTTCGCTTATAACAACTAATCGGTTTTAGCGACGATAATCTTTACTCAAGTTAGGTTTCGTATATAGGTACTAAGACAATATAACCGTTTAGTGCGACTCCGGTTTAAGCGACCAACTGCTTATAGCGACCAATATTTATTATAATACGTCCGGTTAAAACGACACACGTGCAATGTTTTGTTTACCTACGCACTCGCACCCCCGCCCCGCGTTTGTATCTCTACAAACATTCTAAAACCAAAATAAGCCAAATCGGTCCAGTCATTCCGGAGTTTTAGTCAGACTAACGAACAGCAATTCATTTTTATATATAAGAAGACTAGCTGACCCAACAAACTTCGTATCGTTTAAACCTTCCCTGGACCTCTACGAACATTTTAAAACCAAAATAAGCCAACTCGGTCCAGCCATTCTTGAGTTTTAGTGAGACTAACGAACATCAATTCATTTTTATACATAAGCAGATAATAATATGTATTCGTAAGTTATTTATGTATGTAAAAGTTAAGTTATGTACTTAAGAAATAATCCGTCCGTTTTGTGCGTCGTCCGGTTAGTACGACATAGTATCGTCGGTCCCTTGAAGGTCGTTATATCCGGATTCTACTGTATTATTTTCGTCTGATCGTTAGTAGTTTTCGTCATAAATAATGCTTACACGGAAAAATAATTAAGATAAAGTACGATAAAGTAGTTATAAGAATAATAACCCGAATAAAACCACGAGAATTAGCCAATTAGTATTAGAAGATAATTATGCTAATCTTAGTTTAATGTGTTGCGCTTTCACCTCGTCTACCAGGGGCCCGATTCTCCTAAGTTAATAATGTCAAAATCGAATAGAAATCGAATCGCAATATGATCGCAATAGCAGTTTTAACCATATCGGGCATTCTGCTACTAATAAAAGACCAATCGTATTCGATTGACATTTGATTGGTGTGCGATTGGTCTGCTATTTTGGTAATTTTGGTCTATACGGTAGTTTGCTGTAAATCATTTTGCAATCGTTAATCATTTGCAGACAAAATGATTCATTATTGAATGACAGAAAAGGATTAAAACGTTTATTTCAAAGAAAAAATAGCGGAATGCCACATACGCTTCAATCGTAATCGAGTCGGGATCGGATCTCAGTCGAATCGAGTCGAACATCAATCGAATGTTGCTTAAGTAAAATTAGGAGAATCGGGCCCCAGCAGACTTGATTGTTTTCCAAACCGCGAGCTGCTAAACCAGTCAATGAAAAATAAAAATATTCAAAGTTATCCCTTATAGATATTGTAAATTACCGAAAAGGAGATAAATAAATACCTTAGTAGAAATACTATGTACCTATGTGTTGTATATTATTAAAGTTGGTGCTTCTATCCAATGCTAATGAACTGATATGGAGTTAGTGGTAATTAAAGTTATCGTAGAAAAGGTTTGATTAAACATTATTTAAAATTTCTTATCTGACGACTAAAACATTTCAATGATTTGAGCCACAATGCTATATTATGTTTTTTTTACAGGGCATTTGGAGAGCTTAAAACTTTAAGACTACCCAAAAAACTATCTCCTGGAGCGGACCAACATCGTGGATTTGCATTTGTGGATTATTATTCCAAGGCAGATGCCAAGGTAACTTATGTTCGATCTTATTTAGCAACTTGTAGCTATGTTGTTGCAATTTTACCCTTGAACTAAGAGAAAGTACAGGACTTCGTCGGTAACTGTCGGTAAAGGTAGAATTCCGTGGATAGCGGCTACGACAGCCGCGCGCGACAATAGTCAACCTATGAAAATGTATGGCACCGCTGCCGAGGTCCGCGACAGTCGCGCGCGGCCGACGAATTTCGTAAGCCGCGCGCGGCCGTATGCATCTCAACATGGTCTAGCGCTTAATAACATCTATAGAATTTTAGTAAAACCAGAATTGAATTGTTTTTTATTTAGTCGGCAAAACTTCCTTTTGTTTTCATTACAATACAAATGCTTTTGAATCAGTGTTTGGTAGTATCCTTCATCATTTTTACTTTTTAAAGATAGGGTCGATTAGTAATCCATTTTCATAATACAGCCACAGCAACACGTCATCCTCTTCTTCTTCAAGGATATCAATTAGCACTTCGACTAGAGGGAACGGACGAACAAAATCTACTAATTTCTACACAATGCCGCGCGCGGCTTACGAAATTCGTCGGCCGCGCGCGACTGTCGCGAGCCTCGGCAGCGGCGCCATACATTTTCATAGGTTGACTATTGTCGCGCGCGGCCGACGACTGTCGTAAGCCGCGCGCGGCTGCGTCAGCCGCGACCCACGGAATTCTACCTTAACCGAAGCCAGGTTAACGTAACTCATACAAATCCTACCATAACTTCTTTTTTTTTTCAGTCTGCTTTTGATGCTTTGTGTCAAAGTACCCATCTTTACGGAAGGCGGTTAGTTCTTGAATGGGCAGAACAAAGTGATGATACGGAAGATGTCAGCATGTTAAGGAAACGAACTGCGCTAAGTTTCAATGCACAAACTCCAGGAGGCAAGAAAAATAGAAAGGGAGCAGTTGACGTAGAGAAGTTTGTTGAGGGCGAAAATAATGTTATGTAAATAAATAAAGTCATATTTAACCTCAGTTTTATTTCCAATTTTCCAAAAATAATAATTTAGTACATTATTTAAGCGTAGTAATATTTCAAAGTCGTAAGTATTGAGCATCAAACGGCTGCACAAATACATAAGACACTTGCCAGTAATAGCAGTAATATAATATGTAGGTAGGCTACTTTTTATCCTGTATGGAAAATATTTATCTTGAGACGAGCTTGAGACGTGATTGATACCGCGCGCGAAAATAAGGTCTTAAATAAAAGCAAGATGTGTATCGTTAATCGCCTTTATTTTTATGCCAAAATAGGTACAAGTCTGTTGGATGGCATACAATATTATGAATTTATCTGTGTCACAAAAGATATGAAACCCAGCGATCATTGATCTCAATAAGCAATGTCTCTGAGCTTGCTCTTAATATAATTATTATATTTGCCCTAGTATTTACAAGATAAAGACAAATAAGATCTGAACTACAGTATATTCAAAATATTTGAAATAGTCTGAAATTAATCTTTCCAATATTTAGCACAGTAATAGTCATGAACAAGCTTTATCATGTGAATTAATTAATACAAATTGATTACTTGCTAATATTGTATAGAAAGCCTTACTTTAGACAATACCAATCATTTTGAAAGTACTGTTACACAATTAAGACATTTTTACGAAACAGTAACATTACTAGTGACCATTAATTCTCAATTAAAATTTTAAAACTATGAAGAAATATACAATAAATTATATTCCACACCTTATCATACAAACTAATGATTTAGAGCAATGATTATAAAGTACCACCAGTCATTGACCTATCAGTGAAATATGGTATATCACCATTAGCACTAAAGTTATTATTATAAACTATCACTAGAAAGACTGGGAAAGTATTTACATACCATGAAATAAGCATGAAAGTTATTTTATGGGTATAATAATATGTTGATGACTACCAATCACAATGTACGTTCTGATTGGCCTGGACATTAGGCATTACATGAAAGTGTGTTTACTTGCATATCATTACTCTCACTCCACAATACATACTATCTCATAGTGCTTTTGTAATATTATTTTAAATGAATACTTTTTTATACATACAGCTTTACCAATCTAAATGTCCTATTAATTCAAGCTTATTTTTATAACTACAATTTCTCTGGTAAGTATATTATCTATTGGTTTTCACATTACAATGCCTGAAGATTAAGAAGTAATGTGAAAGAAGGGTAATAGTATTTGTTTGCTTGGATATTGATAGTCAAACATGGCAGTGATAAACTATAAGATGAGATCTAAATTTTACAATGTATTTCAAAGTAGAAATTAGATGTGCTTTTTTCATAAAATTTAAGACATTCACATTAGATTTGAGAACCATTAAAAGTGCATTACAATATTAATTATAACATATTATACATGTTTTTAAGGAATGTATCCAATATATTAATGTGTAGCTCTTCACTTAACTTTAGATATTTGAACCAATAGTAAATGCAATTTGCTATTCTGATTGCTTTGACATATCATTACATTCCTAAGAGGGCGAAACTGCAATCACCACTAACAATATCATCAAAAATACGTAAACATGAATTGTTGAATCACAACATCTCAATCAATCTTTACAGTTGAATAAATTTTCCTGACAAATATGCTAGTGCCAATGTATCCCACAGTTCCACAAATAATACCGAGAGCTAAACTGAACAGAGCCATGTAGCCAAAATAGAAGGTAGTCTGAAACAGGCCGTACATTTTCGTTTTGAAAAGGAAATAATAGAAAGAGTACAAATAAACATAGATTGCGGTGCTACCTGCTGATAGGAAACTGGTCCATTGCCAACGATAATCCTCAGCATTTAACAGGAAGTAAGTACATACAATGGTAACACAAATGGTCACTATCATCAGAATTAGGAACACCAGTAACATGAACCCATAAACATAATAAATTTTGTATGCCCAAAAAGAGGTGAAGATAAAGTACATCTCAATAAAGATTGAACCAAAGGGTAATATGCCTCCAACTATAATGATTACAAAAGGCTCCATAAACCATTTCTTTTCTGGAATAGGTCTAGGAACTGCATTAATACGACACGGGTAGTCTGGCTGACCTGCTAAATTGCGACCAAGCACAGTTCCAACAAGAGTTAGAGGCAATATAACAAAAGTACAAATAGACATGACGGCTATCATACTACCAAATGGTATAGCTCTTGAAGCATGGTAATACATGGCAATAAAGTTAATAAAGAAAGCTGTTCCACAAACAAGTACAGGCAATAAAAATGCTGAAAGTAACATCTGTTTTATCCACAGTTTGCCACCCATCCTTGCATAAAGAGATCCTCCAAAATATCCGTTAACTGGAGATGTGGCAGCATATATAAATATTGCTGTGGACAGCAATGATCCCCTTTCAGTGTAGAGTTCTCCAAATATGGTAAATATTATAACTGCCAGAGTAACCACCGTCAGCTGATATCCAGATCCAATCAGTGCTGAGAACACTGGCAGATGAGGAACTGGTCTGAAGACGTCCCCGTGAACTTGCTTCCAACCATATTCATCACCAAGATCCTTTTCTAAATCATCAAGATCATCATCCTTTGAGTATCGTGCATAGTCCTTGCGAAGTGTTCTCATGAGAATCATTGAAACAAGGCCTACTAAAAATATTACCATCATAAAACTGTTGAAGATACTGAACCAATGAATGCGGTGTTGAAAGAAATTTGGGTCCAAATATTTATCAAACCTATCTTCAAAGTGTATATCGCTTTTCTTCCAGTTTACTTCATAAGTGAATGGAATTTTTGCGTCGGGTGTAAGTCGTTCCTTATTTTCAGCTGTGAGGTTTACTTCTACGATTCTGTTTCCATTGTACCCAATGTCGAATTTTTTATGAGTCCAAATATAATAATGGTCACCATCAATTTCGCCAACAGTTCCCCAAATTGGCAGATCATCAATATACATCTGGTACCAGTAGTGATTCTTCACGGCATAAACAAGTGCTTTGTAAGATTGGTCATTCAATTCAATGGCACAGAATTGTTGTGCCGGTACATTATCCTTATAGGTAATGTCCAGACCACTGAATTCCAGTTCAACCCCTTGGAGAGCTTCAGATAAAGTCTCATGGTAATGTCCAATAGTCACTTTAGTACCTACGCAGAAAGGTAATGAAAAATATGCATACGTCTCCTGGCGATTGTGATACGGACCCACTGTATTCATCCACAGAACAACTTGATCTCCATCTTTATATGTATGCGTATGTTCGTCACAATTAACTATAGTCCAAAAAATAAATAGTAAATAAAAATATTTCATTTTTATGCAGCAAATAACTTCTTAAAACCAATTAAAGTACAAATAAAATAAACATAACACGTATGTGAAATGCCGATGTCGGACATCTATGGTCTAAAGTTGCCATCAAGCAAAAAATATGAAAACGAGTAGTCGAGAAACGTCAGAGGATTTTTATTAGGAGCAGACGAGACGATCAATTGCGCGAAATTACCAATTTTGTATTTACTTTATAAAGATGATATTGAAAATACTTAAATAATTCTTGCACGATGCTACTATAATTTTGAGGGTCACCTTTTATACCAACAAAAATCGTTAATCTACGAGGCCGAGTGATTATTATCAGTGTACACTTTATTTTACACCATAGTCACGAGCACTGGCCAGTACATTTTGAATCACATGCTGCTTCTATGAACTTCTGAGTCGATCTATTATTATCTGACTGTTAAAATGAAAAGGCAGTATTCCTAAAAAAATATCTGAGTTGAAAGAGGGACTGTAGAGTGTAGACTGAGGTTCTATATAGTAGATGAAGGTTCTATACTGTACATAAGATTTTAATTGTAGTTTTTAGAACGAAACTAAAAGTGTCAGTGTCACTGTCAAAAATAAGTATTGACATTTCACGTTGAAGTGTTGTTTGGAGGTTATGTGCATGTTTATATTCCTTCTTTTTTAGACTATTAAAAATGGAAATAGACTTGCCTAGTTGCGTCCAAGCTAGACTTAAGTCCGACACTGGTGAAGAGACAGGAAGTCCTTTAGATCTTCCTCTAAATATAACTAGAGATCAACTACAATTGATATGTAATGCTCTTTTACAAGAAGTAAGTTCATCATTCCCTTTTTGAGGTATTTCATGATCAATATTAACTCCCTTAATATCCAGACGTGACTTTTGTCTGTGAGCTTTTGTTTCTTACTACTTTCAAGTTAATTTATTAACTTTGAGATTTTGCTGTGTGCGCCTTTGATAGGTGGCATGAAACTATTTCATAATATTTTATTTTATTTATTTTATATTAACTTACGTTATATACAATGTGTTGATGTCCCTTAAATATATTATTTTTTATTTCAGGAAGACAAGCCATTTTTATTTTTTGTCAAAGATGTAGAAATAACTAACAGCCTGAAAGATGCCCTTGATATAGAAAGTTTGAACTCTGAAGAAGTTGTTGAAATCATATATCAGCAGCAAGCCGTGTTTAGAGTCAGGCCTGTCACCAGATGCACGAGGTCAGTGTTAATAAAATACAAAACAACATTTTAATAAAACATTTAAGTCCAATATTCACTTAATCACTTAAATGTACTGTATATTTGATAAGTGTGGCAACACCTTTATTATTTTTCAGTTCAATACCTGGCCATGCAGAAGCAGTGATATCAACAAGTTTCAGTCCCTCTGGGAAACAGCTGGCAAGTGGCTCAGGAGATACCACTGTAAGATTTTGGGACCTAAGTACACAAACACCACTGCATGTTTGTAAAGGTAAGTTAAATTAATTAAAAGAAAAATGTTTTTTCCACAAATCATTGTAAAAAATAGAATGAACTGTATGTATAGACAACAGCACATCAACCTACCTCAATCTGTCAGCTTCAATAGATTTTCAAACTTATCACAATAGTGGAAAGTTAATGTTTGACTGGTCAAATTTTACAGATTTATATATTTAATAATAATTAGATATTTTGACAATAATTATTTGATACACAAGTAGTAATAACAATTCATTTTTGTTACTATTCAGGTCATGCCAACTGGGTACTCTGCATAAGCTGGTCACCAGATGGATTGAAATTAGCTTCAGCATGCAAGCAAGGCAGAGTGATGCTATGGGATCCAAGCACTGGCAATCAAATTGGAAAAACGATGATAGGGCACAAACAGTGGGTCACAGCACTTAGTTGGGAACCTTACCACAGGTAACATGTTATTTCATACATCAAAATGTAAAAAAATATAGTTTAAATACATTGAAAAACACACTTTTATAAAGGTACATAAAAATTATAACTAAATTTTTCAAACACAGCTATGATATGTTCAATCATGAAGTTTCAGTTCATACCTTCCAGCTCAATCATCAGATCAGTTCGTCAGTACCATATTATTGTATTCTCATCACAAAACCACACAGCAGTAAATTTTAAATTATGCTACAATCCTTGGTTGGAAGAATGGTTACATACAGTTCAACCCAATAAAAGTGTTTTAAAAATTAACATAAATAAATATTTACAATATTTTACAGGAATCCAGAATGTAGAAAACTGGCGAGTTCATCAAAAGATGGTGATGTCAGGATATGGGATACAGTAACATGCCTCACAATATTAAGTCTCACTGGACACTCGAAAGCAGTCACTTGTGTTAAATGGGGTGGCAATGGTCTTATCTATACTTCATCTCAGGATAGGACAATTAAGGTTGGTCTTCTTTAGTTTGCTCATCTTCCATAAAAATGGAGATATGAATTTCCATAAAGTATGTGTATCCATGGATATCACTGTTATTGTCAATACTGTTATTACTCACCAAATGAACAAATCTGTCAAGTAATATGTTTTTTGCATATGGTTCCTACACATTATGATTATGCAAAATGCAATTTTTTGAAGACAGTGTAGTGTAGTAGATATTTCTCCTGGCCAGTCATATGTCCAAGTCTCAAAACGTGACTAAAAAAAACAATTTTATTTAAGGTTTGGAGAGCTGATGATGGAGTACTCTGCAGGACTTTGGAAGGCCATGCTCACTGGGTGAACACACTGGCGTTGAGCACTGATTATGTACTCCGCACTGGGCCTTTCCATCCAGTCACTGATCAACAATTCAATGTTGATGACAGTAAGTCCTCATTAAAGTAAAGAAACTTTACCAAATGAGGGTTTTTTAAATTTTTTCTGCCACCAGGCGGCGCCACGTATGCGTCTGGTCCAAACAGCTGTCAAATAGTATGGAATTGTAGGTGCCGAACTTATTGTTTATTGAAATTCTGTTATATTGGAAGTGTTATTGATTTTATTATGGACTACGGTCAGAATAAGGTTTCCGAACTAAAAATTGAGCTAAGAGAGAGGGTGCAAAAGTCACTGGTACTAAGGAAAAGCTTGTTGAAAAATTTGTTAACACAATATGATTTAGTTTTTTTTATTTACTCAACCGCAATAGTAAAACAATAATGCAGTGCTTTAATTATAAAATAAAAAAAAAACACTAAAATCGTTCACTATTCATAGTAAAGATAAGCACTTTGACAGTTACCTGGACCTGACGACTCGGTGCTGCCACCTCGTGGACGCCATTTTAGAAAACCCTCATTAAAAGAATATTCTCTATTAAAAACTATTTTGAAAAGTCATTTTTAGGCTAAGTATTTTTTTATTTTTTTAGAAGCTACCCTCCAACAGCGTGCCCTGGAAAGGTATGAAGCAGTGTGCGGAAAAAGCGATGAGCGCTTAGTATCAGGATCGGACGATTTTACACTGTTTCTTTGGCTACCTGAGAAGGAGAAACGTCCTTTAGCCCGCATGACGGGCCACCAACAGCTCATTAATGATGTCAAATTTTCACCAGACACAAGGTAAAATAATATTTAATTTTTTCCTAATAAGGTTGTTGGAATATCTAGGCTAGCCATAACTAGCGAAATCAAATTTCACACTAGCAGTCTCAAATAGCTATACTGCTGGTAAATGCCTCGGTGTTGTCGTCGACAACGGTCTGGGAAAACATCCATCATTATTATATTACATGAGAATATGAGAACCATGTTATGTATTGTCATAGAAACACACAAATAACTTAATTTAATTTGTATTTTTTTTTTCAGAATTATAGCATCAGCATCATTTGATAAATCTGTGAAGCTGTGGGATGCAGTTACTGGTAAATTCATAACAACACTAAGAGGACATGTACAAGCAGTGTATATGGTGGCATGGTCAGCTGACTCCAGGCTTCTATTGAGCTCTAGTGCAGACTCTACTTTGAAAGGTAAAAAACATAAAAGATATGTCCCACTTTATAACCAACATCAAAAAAGAAGGTTCTTAATTTGACCTGTGTATTTTTGCGCGATTGTCTCACAATTTGCTGAACCAGTTTTCAGCAAAGTATTTGTCAGACTTCAGAGGTCATATAAAAAAGTTAAAGAAACTTTGTTTTTACAGTTTGGAACATGAAAATAAAGAAGCTGGAGTTAGATTTACCAGGGCATGCAGATGAGGTGTTTGCAGTTGATTGGTCACCTGACGGTGCTTATGTAGCTTCAGGAGGCAAAGATAAAGTGTTGAAATTGTAAGTATTTAAACAATTTATTTCCCAACCATTTTAAGAACTGTTTTATTTTAAGGCTATTTACTAACTTAATTATTTTATTATAATTTCAGATGGCAGCACTGAATAAGGACAACATTTTCATTGAAGTACAACTTTAATAATATAATAAACTTGTTACAATATTTTTGATAAAATAAACGAGTTTCACTTAATTTTAATGCTCTTTTTGACATTGGCCTTTATTCCTGAAGCTTCTCCAGCATATCTTGTCATCTCTGTTCTGGGCTCACGGATAGCTCCCTTCCTCCTAATCTTAGCTTTCCTGTATTTAAGCTTATGTTTGACTCTTGGGTTTCTTTGGTCCTTCTTTCTATGAGGAGTCAAGCCCTTGTTTTTAGCAATTTGATATGTAATCTCACGTTTTTCACCAACATCTTCAGGAACAATATCCTGTGATGAGCTTGAAGGTTTATTTTCTTCATTATCAATTTCATGAGGAGAAGTATCATTATCAGAAAATCCACTCTCTTCGGATTCATCTTGGTTTCTTTGAACATCAACTCCGCTTTCAGACTTGAAGAAGTCATTGCTTTCATATTCATTGTCATCATCAGATACTCCAGTATCTTCACCTTCATCCTTTTCTAATGCATTGATCAGTTTCAACTTCTTGGGTGTTGATTCAGGTGACTGTCTCCCAGATTTACGTTTCTTATCTTTACTTAGTTCCTTGATTTCAGTAACATGTAGTTCCAGATTGTTCTTCACTGCAAGGAGTATTTTGTCTATTTGAGGTTTAATGACTTCCAAGTAAATTGGTTCCATTTTGTTTAACATCTGTCTGTACTGGTACAATCTTTTTATAACAGGGTGATTTTGAATATTGATTCTTTGACTTTTGAGGAGTAAATAAAAACTTATATTAGTGCAGTAATTTAAAATAAGATCATAATTTGTTTTAACAAATTTTGAGGCGGGACATGTGGGGAGTTTGCCATCTTTAACAAGCTCTAAGAGAGGATGTAAATCATCTTTTGCTACTGTTAATTTTGTTTTGAAGTCATCAATTAATCCTGCAAATTCTGGGCTTTCTTTCTCAAGTAGCTGCAACTTTTGTCTTTTTGACAACTGGCTTAGGTCACTTTTTATCACAGTTTCTTTTTCCTCAGCATCTGCAACTTGCTTTGTTAAAAAATCAAGAGTGAAATCTTCTTCCCCAAGTTGTTCCAAAAGTCTTTTCTGGATATCCTTTGCTTCTTTTTCTTCCATTAATGCAATTTCTTCATCATTGCCGAAGCCTCCATAGTCTTCATCAACATAATCAGTTGCATAATATGATCCTTTCTTTTTGCCCCAAGCTTTTGAATCAGGTAAATCATCATCAGACTGTTCTTGTCCTTCTACATCACTATCAGCAATGCTAACATCTTTTTCGTTCTCTGACTCGCCTGACTCAGAAAATGCATACATTTCTTCTTCACTTTCCGAATCATGATGTTTTCTCTTCCGTACCTTTTCCAAGAGTTTTTTTTCTTGAGGAGTATATTCATCTTCCGAATCTGAAGGTTCATAATTACCTTTCATATCAAAGTTGGACTTGACTCTGAAAATAGAAAATTAAAAACATTATAAAAATTAAGTTTTGGTTTAATCATACGTAACCGTTCATGTGGCATGGAATATTGAAATAATAGGTACACAAATAAAAAAAAGATAAAAAAACTTTTTTCATACTATAAGTTCTTTTTTATCTTTATAATTTATAGGTACAATATGTAAAGTTAAACGTAGGAAAAATAATGGATGGCAGGGTGGACAGATGCAATGTACTTAAATACTTAGTATTTTTTGTAGCTAAAGACCGTATCGAATTATATATTGTATTTGACATTACTTACTTTATTTTATCTGCCATGGTCGCTGATTCTGGTTGCAACAATCATAGAAGTACGTTCGCAGGATGGGACTGAGGTTAGCTACCAGTCCATTCGTCACAAACCCACACCTTTTCAACAGTGTGACTCGTGGAATGAAAGTTACATATAGTGCAGCAGTAACTTCGTAACTAAACGCACAGTAAGATAAACTAAATTATATTAAATAAAAGGTGCCTCGTTGTTTTATTAAACTTCAGGGCACGTCGCTCATCATATCATGACAATAAAAAAACGCAATGAATGAATGAAATTGATCAATAGACTAGCCGAAATGACATATTTGTTTCGTTTTCTTTAGCTCTTTCTTGAACTTGAATATGTATTTTTTAAGACGCGTACCGTACGGAATCCTCGCTCATATTGTTTTCTACGGCAGTATACCTAATTATACTTTGTGTGTTTATTTTTTTATGCAGTTTTCAATCATTCGAATTCATGAGAGGTTTAACGAACCACGAGCTACTTTTACGAAATATATATAATACGAAATAAATGCTTAACTGTAGTAAACTTGAGTAAAACTAGAAAACTTAGGAGTCATAATTAAAAATTGAAAAGTAATTTCTTTTTTTTGTATATACAACGTGACGCATCCTTCTGTTACTTAACCATAATATTGTACAGAGTGTTCCGATCAATCAATGGTGTAGAGGTAGACTGTAGGTAGCTGTAGATCGTTGAAAATAATTTTTGACATTACAAATATCCATAGACTTCGCGACATCTGAGTTTTTGTTGTATTATATCTGTGGTAAATAAAATGAAGATTTGCAATGCTATGACAGAATTTGTTATACATTTTTTACGCTAATAAAATAACGAAATTAATTACATTTTATTGTATTGTAACATAAATTTGTCATGACATCGTTTTCTAAGAGATGAGTGTCTTCGGAGATTTTCAACGCGTGTGGGTGCAACGTTTTCCAGAGAGTGCTTTACCAGCAGCTTGGGAAGAAGATGTCAGGGCCAATTTGGCTAAACACAAACAAAAAGTTGCTATATTAAGAGAAGAATTGGAGAAAGAAGAGTTTTATGTGGAGTATTTAGAAACATTATTATCAGATGTCGAGAAACATAAAGCCGTCGCACAAGGCAACCGGACGGCTCCGCCCTCGGGGGGTGACGTGAACGATCTCGACGATAAGGCTTCTGATAGCAAGCAGGTAAATCATTCAGATTATGTGACTATCATAATAAAGGTCTACTTAAGTAAAACACACTTTGACTTTTCCTTGATTTTCATACAAAATAAAATGATTTTAAATTATTTTCAATTAAACTGTGAATTTTATCTTATTTAAAGTGTTTTAATTCGATTTTATTGTAAACTTCAACACAAGATGTTTAGTTCTATCATGAATTGCAATCAAAGCAATTCATTTTAAAATCACCACAAATTGCAAGCAGGTTTATTTTAGAGAATAAAATAATACGGTTCCTGGAACTGTCTCACTTGTACTTTTCCTCTACAGCTTAATTATGTACTACATACACATTGGGATGATTCATTAAGTCAGCCTTGTTACTCTATCTGAGAATATTCAATGTGTACAGTTTTAAACCACAGAAGTAATAAAAGGCCATTGTTACACAGAAATTATTATAGGTAGTGTTCCCACAGTAAGCTTTAGACTCAAGTTAGATGAATTGTACCAAAACCTTTTTTAAATTCATATGCAACTAATTTTAGATGCTGTCAAGAATGCCAATGAATAAATTTTATTTCATATTCTAATTAGACAAAACAAATATTCAAATATTTAACCTTTTCAAATCTAGATTACCATAACACAGCTAATATTCATTGAGTGAATGTGCATAGAGGTGCAACCACTTTAACCTTTGTTGCTTCAAGAATAATATGGAAGTATAGTTATATGTATGAATTTCTATTTGTTGATCTCTTTTTCATTTATACATATATAGTGTTGGATTATCTACCTAACTAATGTACATTAATATACCTATTTTTATAAATTAAATGAATTCTGCTATGTTGCTATTTAAATAGAGGTAAACAATATTGATAGGACTTCTTACAAAAATTCTGTAATAAACAACTGCTTAAAATAAAAGTTCAATTGATCGAGTACAGTTATCGCGAAGCTCAATAGCAGTCAACAAACTTCCAAGAATTATATAATATTAATATTATTCAGAGACATTGCAGTAAATTGTAGAAATTATTAAAAATCTCCATAACAATATGGACAGGAGAAACTTGAGATCTCTATTCAAAATACTGTGTACAAAGTATGGAATTTCACAGCTATAAACAATAAACAACATTAAGATCAGTAAAATAAAACAAACAAACATCCCAATTGAGAAACTCTTCCTTTTTGAGAAGCCTGTTTTGATAGTAACTACAGAAATTTATCATATAAACTGCATTATTCATTACTGCCTTATTTGCCATGGTCAATGGTGTTATAGTAAAGTATTACAATGTATGGTTGAGCTTAAGCTCATCTACCTGAAATATTCATAACTGTGGTATAAATATTAATGTTATGGAAATATTTTACACACATGAGTGCTAATTAATTAATATTTAATGTTAACTGTTAATTGATTTGTGAAGCGTGTGAAAGTAACAGTATATTTGACCTGCTTCATGGTTGTTTTTGTATCTTGCTACATGAGTGTCTACAAATTGTTATTATACATGTTGTTACAAAAATGTATAATGCATTTAATATTATACATTCCAAAAGGGGGTTAATTTGCCCCCTATTAAGAGTCAGTTAACAAATATTTTTTAACAGGTTTATCAAATTAATAAACAATAGGAAAGTCATGTTTTGAAAGAAGCTTCTCATCTTTTTTTAAAATACTTTTGCAACACATTGTATAACTATGCAGAGGTGTGTTGAGTCACCAATGTGTATGTAAAGGAGGTAGATATTACAATAAGGAGTGTTGATTTTGAATATCAATAAGTTCCTTACTAGCATTTACTATTCTGTTCAATAACAAGACATGTGAAAACTGATGTGCTTAGCTTTAGTTTGGTGTTTAAAAACACAGTATAAAAGCACTTATTATACAGGCCAGTTGAAATTACTTTAATTATTAAATTATCTTTCCATATTTTATATTCCAACATTCCTTCCTCTATACTTTTGTGCAAAAATAACCCATTTTAACCAGTAATTTAGAGCAGACCATGTCATTGTGTTAATTAGTTGAATTTGAGTCAAATGTGCTCATTGGCATTCATAAAAACTTAATTAAGTACCCAGTTATTACAGCTATTTAGATTGGTGTTTACATCCTTTTACCTTATAGTATGAAAGCATTGCTATTCAAGGCTGTATTAAGTTTCAACATTCCATTAATGTAATTAAAGTATGTCCAAATATTTTTGCGCTCTTTCAGCAGATAATGATGATTGTTAATCATTTTTTAGGAGTCTAACTCAGATTCGCTGAAGAAAAGTGAAGTAAGTCTTAACAGCAATAAAAGTGAGGATTCCACGCCTGAAACAGCTGAGTGTGAACCCGTGCAGCTCAGAAATAAACCAGTTCGCGTTACTGAGAGGAGTTCAGTGAATCAATGCATCAATGAGTTATCAAATCTTGCTGCGGAGGCGGCACGGAGAAGGTGTAATAGTGAAATAGTCCAGAGAACTGACATTAATCAGGATACTAATGGTAAACATTTTATATTTAGTTTGATGAGCTTTCAGTCTGTAATGTTATCTAAATAAGTATATTATTTATTTATTTCCACTTTGAAAACTGTTGCAATTGTCATAATGTTCTACTGTTCCTAGTTAAAACTTAGATTATAACAGTATTCCAACGGCAATGATAATTATTGCAGTAGCAGTAGAACAAACAAGTCCAAATCAAGCCAAAAACCGTCCAACATCACAAACTGGTGATTTTGTAACAGTCATCGAAGTAAATGGTCTGAAATTAGCAGCTTCAAAGAAGTCGGAAGAGTCCCAGCAATCTTCAGAGGGCAGTCCTGTTGATCCTGTGGCGATCGCTAAGAAGAAGGTCCCACCTAAGTAAGCATTCTTTGTCTTGTTAAATAGTTAATTAAGGTTTTAGAATCAGATATAATTCTTAAGATTATGCAGATATATAAAAATAGATCTCTAAAACATTTTTGACATCAGTAATTCTTGTCTAAAATCTATACTTTATATACAGGCCTCCACCAAAAGTGTTCAGTAAGCGTGGTGCTTCGCTGCCGGAGACTGGGCTCGCGGAGGACAGCCCGCCTTCCTCGCTGGGGCGTAGAATCCGTAACGCGGAATCACGCGAGTCCATTGCTAGTAGAGCGTCGACGCCCTCCATTAGTGAGAGAGTAAGTAATACATACATAAGTCATAGATACTTGATATGGCTAAATTAAATATAGTATTTACTAGCTTCTGCCAGGGGTTTCACCTGCATTCCGTGGGATAAAAAGTAGCCTATGGCCCTTCCTCGATAAATGGGCTATCTAACACTGAAAGATTTTTCAAATCCGACAGTAATTCTTGAGATTAGCGCGTTCAAACAAACAATCGAACTCTTCAGCTTTATAAAACTAGTATAGATTACATAAATATTTTATTTCTAGGTAAAAAGTTATGAATCCATCAATTCGTTATCGTCGGAGCGTAAGCGTTCTGGTGGGGCGGCTACCCCTCGGTCCATTGATGAGGAAGCTACGTCCACCACGCCGGACTTGGGCGAAGGAACTGATGCAGACAAGTCGGCGCCAATATCCTTGGAGAGTATACCGGCGGCCGTACCAGGCTCTGAAGATGAACCATACTATGACCAAGTGCCCGTTGACATCAATGATGGCGAATACGTTTACATTCAAGCAGGTGCGCCTAATAATTCTTTTCTGATTAGATTCTAATATAAATGTAACGACCAAATAAATGTTTATCCAGATGAAAAAAAAATAATGAGTAACTTTTTTTTTTCATTTTTTAAATATTTTGTACAAATAGAAGGTACCATAAACAAAGGAGTTTTTCCGTAAATGTTGTACAACCTTATTGTTGTCTCCATTCATAGTTTTTCAATGTTGATGTTTATCCTTACTTAAGTTGTAATATTAATTAATATCCATTATAATAAAATGAATAGAAAAGTTTATTTATCCAGCATTAGTCATTCATAACAACAATGTAAGTATTGTTTGCGGTTTAATGTACATAGGTACCCATTATGTGTTTACGTTACTATCGTACTAATTTAGAAATTAAACAGAATCATGAGTAATTGGTCAACAAACACGTATATTTTCGTCCCTTTTAAAGGAAATATGCGTAGTTAGGTATTACGGCGAAGCAAAAGTTTATTATTTCCACCTGTTCTCTTGTATTTTCTAAGTTACATACAGTTATCGGCACGGATATCGAGCCATGACCTTCACCTGCGCAGAAGCGATTTACTGCCTTATTGCCTTATGCGTACGGGTGCGCAAAGCGATCCCCACTCTTCCGCCGAGAGCCCAATATCCGTGCCGGTATCTGTACCTATCATAATTTGACAAATGAGGCATGGAATCGTTACGATCGTTCACTGTGTTTGTGACGTCTCCTTTGTATGTCTGTCTACCATAAAAAGGAGAGATGTATATTTGCTCCGATTTCAAAAAATCTTTTAACGTGTGGGAAAGTAGTCCTCTTGAGGCGTTATAAATATTTCAAGAAACAATGGGACTTTGTACACAGAGTAACTTTAATTCAGGCAACTATTATGTATATGATTAAATTGCTATGAGTGAGAAAACCTACTTAACCCGGCGGGAGTGTGGTGCGCAAAGATTACATAGAGTATGTGGTGGGGTGTAACATACCCCACGGAACAAAACGTCTTTTAACTAAGTATTTCTCCAAAATTGTACAAAATTATTACTAAGTATTATGAATGGGAACCCCTATAATAAAATAACAAACAAATAAATACATATTTTTAAGACTTTTGTTACTTAGTTAGCAGTTGAACAATTTGAGAACTTTTTGGTGACAAAAATTTATTTGCTCTATTAAAATATTGATAAAATCAACCATAATGATTAAAACAAAATAAAAACTTCTAAAGTAACAAAAAATTAAATCTTCTTTCAATTAAAAATTAAAAAAACTTATGGAAGTAAGTAAGTAAGAGGCCTCGCCGTCAGCACAATTTTTGCAAGAAAATATTGCATGTTCTAGGCACAGTGATTTTCTGCAGTTTGCACAGACATGTTTTGTGTTCCGATCTTTTTTCCGAGGACAATCCGCACATCCTCATCATCCCATTCCCACTCGCTGCTAATCGTTTCAAGGTCATCACACACTGCTTGCGTGTCAGATTCAAGCTCATGCTCACTGCAATGATCAAATTCTTCGGTAGAACTTGATTCATCTGAAGATTCTGCTAAAACTTCATCAATAATGCTTCTTATACGTCTTTCAACTGCCTCCAGTGCCATTTTTATTCAAAAAGTATAAAAAATATAAGTATACACGTAAAAATACATACTTATAAAGAATACGAAAACAATACGCGAACTATGTGGCGGGGTGTGACATACCCCACGGACGTTTACGCACTTGCACTTCAATCACCAGCCGGCGTAACACCGAGATCATGCCACTATCCTCTACTGCAACCTCTTACCTCCAGCTACACGAAGCCCCGAAATCTAGTTGTTACCAGTTAAAAAAATATACCTAGGTAAATCAAAGCTGGGGTATGCTACACCCCACCACACTCCCGCCGGGTTAAAAGTTTGGATGTGGGAAGTAGTTCTCTTTTGGCACGGTATAAATCTCGAGAAACTGATAGGGAAGAATCTGTTATCAGCTACTTGACCGGTAGAGATGCCTTGGGGCATAAGTCTGACAAAGGTCAATTTTTTTGTACAGTTGCAGCCTTTTTATAGTCCCATTGCTGGGCACAGGGGCTCCTCTCACATGTAGAAGGATTGGGCGTTAATCACGGTTGCTCAATGCGGGTTGGTGACTTTTTTGTACAAGAAGTTTAAATAAATATGTTTTGTATGGGTAAGGTGGCACGGGTTCGAGTACCGAGGACGGGTCGAGCGGCGCGAGCACGCTGCCGCTGGGGGCGAGCGCTCCGAGCGGCCCCACCGCGCCCGCGCCGCCCACCGCGCCCCGCGCGCCGGACTCGCCGCCCTGCGCCACCGCACCTAACTATGTCAACATACACTACTTCATACAGTAAGTTAATACTATTAATGGCTGGGATACGATCTCCTAGCCTTCATTAGAAATAAAACGTCACAATAACTTCTTGTGTTTACTTTTAAAACACATTTTGTAATAACAATCGTAAGAAAACATTGAAAAAACATAGTTTATCCGTCAATGAAGGAATCGCGCGTTCCATCTGTCAAAATCATACAGGGTTGTCACAGTCATCACAGTGGCAGCAGTGTATAAAATAAAAGGATCTAACACTATGTGTGTTTATCACTAGTCTAGTATTCCAATTCTTCGAACCCGGCGAGAAATCGCAAGGGCCTTCTTCACCTAAAATCGCATGAACAAAGAAAAGCGCCTATCTCTGTAGGCCTGTCTTTGGCTGAATAAGAATTGGTTCGTTCTGAATATAATGAGTTTAAAGATGTAGAAGAAGAAATGTCCCATTTGCCATTCTATTAAGTGTGATTTGACTAAAATTTATCCAGTTAAAGTCTATATATCTTAATATGTCTAGTGGTTTAATGCTGAAGTTAGATTTAACGTTTATTTTATTTTAAAGGAAAGGCGGCGATGGTACAGAAGGAAACGAAACGGTGTCTGACCTGGCGGATTCTAGCGACACTCCGCTCTTACTGAGAACAATATCTTCAGACACGGAGGCCAGTGCTACTCCGCCGGCACTTAGGAAACTGCACACTCAGGTAACAATTCACCTTCATTACATATACATAGTATAAAACAAAGTCGCTTTCTCTGTCCCTTTATCCCTATGTATGCTTAAGTATTTAAACTACGCAACGGATTTTAATGTGTCTTTTTAATAGATGGAGTCATTGGTTTATTTGTATCCATTAAGTAGTGGGGGAAATACTGTTAATCAGTGCGGTCGCTAGAATAAAAATAAATAAACGTCTACAAAACCAGACTTTTCGGCTTCTTATTGTATATTATATACCTTGCTTCCAACAAAACAAAGTAATTTGTACAAACGAATGACTTTAATAACTCATATCTAGTCAAGTCTACTATTGTTTTCACATTAACCGCCGAGGATTTCGTTATTAAGCAATATGTAAGCGTATTACGCTGCATATCGTATGGAGAGGACTTTTAATCTAAATTGCATAAGAGTGTCTATGCCATTTCCGTTTTATACGAACTAAGAAGTGGTATTTAAGAGAAATTCTGAATAATATTACAGCTATTTAATCAAGGAAATGTGTGTTTTGTAAAAAGTAAATTAAACCGCTAGTGTTTTTCTCAAAATACCATGGAACCCAATGACCAAATGTTCAGCTAGCGAAACATTAACTGGAGTTTTACCAAAGCGTTAACGCTATGATGTAAAATCAGGAATGACGTTATAATGATCATGTTATTATCTCCGTCACTCCCCTTCTTGTAAATAGTCGGAGTCATTTAGTAGGTTCCCCGAAATCACAAAAATAAAATAGGTAAGAAAAAAAAACAAAGTGTCATAGAATAATTATTTTAATCAGGAAGTAACTTACAGTAACGACTATTCCTATTACGAGTAGGAATGTTTATTTTATTACCCTCTTCCATACTCTTAAGACAAACATCTATGAACTTAACTAAGCCTTTCAATTCCTTATCTAGAAATGTAACAAAAGATAAGAAGTCGTTATACAGTTTTCAAATAGTCTATATTAGTTTGAAATACTAGTTGGCGATATTCTCATAACTAGCAGTATTTTTTCTTACACTGGGGTGATTAATTTTATTATGTCAAAAGGATTGCAACACCAACAGATAGATTACATTATTTTGCTCAATCAGTCAGTTGCTTCATTCGTTGTATATAATAAGCCCCTCTTGTGTACCAGCATTCTGTAAAACAAACATATTAAAAATTAATAACTCACTTTATCGAAAGCAAATTCTAGAGACTATCTATATCTATCCTTGCTGGTGCCTACATAACTTCTTGCAGTCCTCCATTTTTTAAATAAAGCATTTAAGAATCGCTTACCTCAATCTCTTTGATATGTTCCGAGTATTTTTTTATTTCATCCGATTTCTTGTCTTTAACAGTTAGCGATATAAGTTTTTCTAGTTCGAGAGGATGCTCTTCCGTCTTCAGGTTGCTTCCCTTTCCCTCCGTAGTATAACTTTCAGTAGAAGTTATTATCAAAATCTCTGTTGGCTTACTCATAATACTCGTACTCGTTTCTTTTGGAGTCGGTTCTGTTAACTTCGCCGCCAGAGGTTCTTCCGAAACATTTAAGATGTTATATTCTCTGCATTCTCCTCGAAAATTAGTATCATAAATGCTGCAGGTAATGTTCCTACATTGAGTCTTGTTACATTTGACTGTAGTACAAGTTTGATCGTTACAAGAAACAGATACTTTAAGGCTTCCGATGTCTATGATGTTGTTAGGGTCGCTTGTGGCAGCTGCTATAAGTGGTTGAGCCGCAGGTTGGCCACTTTCCTCAGAACTCCACCAAAGATAAGAAAATGGATATTTTATCCATTCCCATATGGAAGTCATAATTCCACGGCCTTCTATTACTTCATCTGCAATTGATACCATGTATAAATAAATCATACAAATAACTTTATTTGCTAGAGGCACTCAAAAAAATGCCCGCAAAAATAAGTAAAAACGTTTGTAATTAAATGAAGTCGTACTTACCTTCTGTTACTGGTTTACCAATGCAACCGTGAACAAAACACAGGAGAAACACTACAACTATCTTAGACGCGAGCATGGCGACAGTTAATATAGATACTCTTAACGGGAATAAATGTTGAAACAGTCCCAGCTCACCTTTATATACATACCTGAACTAAGTACGTTATTATCTTTGGGGAGATAAGATCCTGTTGGGAATGTTTACTTAATGAGACAAACGTGCATATTTAAGCATTCTAACTTTAATTTAATTTAGTTTACTTTTTTGATGGTTACAAATAATTAAAGAACATTGTAATTAATAATACGCCCTCCAATGGTCTAGTATTTGTATAGGTTGTTTGTTGTTGTACCTTTGTTGTTATAAATTTACTAATAAGTGAGAAATCCTGTCTTAAATGTCTCACAGTGCGTTGACTGACCTTCATGATTTTCAGCCAGACTAACATCACATAGAACGCAACTTATTTTAATATTAGGACAAGCCAAAAATCTGCACACAGTTCTTGATTTATTACACGTTGTTAGTACTTTTAATCGACGAGTGGACCTCTTTTTCAATTTATCCATTGCTTTCTTCAGAAGTTCCTCTGCAAGTGTTGTCTTATTGAGCGGTTTCCGCATAGGTTCATCAATAGTATTGAAACTCATTGCTTCTATCGTCGATATAATATTTAGCAGCGATTCATTTGGAATTTCTTTTAATAATAACTTCCCTTTTGCATCAAAGTCAATTATTTTAGTATTCAACTTCTTAATGGTTCTCCAAGGATTCCTATATAAGTTTTCTCCAATCTATTACACATAAAAGAAAATTGTATAGAGACAAACAGCGCCTGTTTCTAACAGAGGCCGCTATGTTAAATTAATCATTATATTATATGTTGAAGTGTACTGTCGTCGAGGTTTATTAGATAAGACACTTAAGCAAAAAAAAAACAGCAATACGTAATGTAATAATCATAAGCAATATGAATTTGTTATTCTATCCAAACTAAGATGTCAAATGTTTATGGAAAACAAAAATAAGTTAAATAATAAATATTTACATACCGGAAATCCAATACAAGAACTTGTGATAACAAAAATTATCATAAGTAAAACTGGATATATTGTTATCAACTGTAATTCAAAACGTAGAACCATTCTATCTGGATGTTGGAGTCATAATAAATCTAGCCGTTTAACACAGCTTCAAGCAATGACTGAGTAGAATTAGTAAACAATCGATTATTCAATTGAGCTTATTTATTAAACATAACTAGAACTTACATAAGTTTTGCACCTTTAGTATTCGAACAATGACCTGCAGTATTCAATTCTTTGACGGAACATCGAGATTTCACAAAATTCTTTTTGGATGCAACAAGTGTGATACATTTAGCGTTAATGCAAAACGTTGCCTTTCCAAATATTTTTCCCAACATTTTGTTTTGCAAAATGTCTACTATCTCAAATGCAATATTTGAAGGCAAATCCATAATTGATTCCATCGATGCTAGGCTATCTAAAACAAATACATTTTTATAACATTATAACCCAATTTAATTAACACGCGATTCTTAAAATATAGAATCTAGATGCTAGCTTCTAGGTTGATCTTACCTGCGCTGTTCGTCCCTCCGCAATGTCCTCTGTTATTCGGTCTATCTGAGGGCAAGCAAACCCTATGCAAACATGTCTTGTTGCCACATTTCATGGAATGACAAACTTTTTGAGAGCAGAATGTTAATACTCCACGAATATATTTGCCGACAAAAGACATAAAAGCTGGGACAACCGTGTCAACATCATCCCAGTCCACGTCACCGAATATGGCCTGTTCTAGTGCCCTAGTATGATTCTGACGAATTGTATCTTTACTCATGTTTAGCTTCGTTTTCTTATGTTCATTTTCTAGTATCATAGTGGTTATATTCTTGTTCGTTTTTATATCGTCCTTGTTGGTAATATTAGGCCAATACAATAACTCTGCGTCACTTAACAAATTTTTGTCTGCCTTTTTCCCAATATTCTTTTCTTTTGGAATATCGTTTTTTGCGGATTGCACATCGTTGAGCGTCAAATGGATGTCACTATTACTAGGTATATTAACATTCGAAACATCACGTTTTTCGCGCACGGCTACTGGAACCTTCATTGTCATGTTAATGTTCTTTCTAGGAAAATCAGTTTCAATACTATTTTCTATTTTATGTGCATCTTCTGTTCCATTATAAGTACTATTTGTTATATTAACCATTAGATATATACTTTCCTCGGTCTGGGTTTCATTTAAATTGTCATCAGTTTTGTTAATCACAGAATTAATTTCAAGTTGTAAAACATTTGAGGGTTGTAGGTTGGTATCATTATATAATAAGTTACTATTATTCTCGTTCTTAAATGTATCGCTTATGTTGTTATCACTCAAATGGTTTGAGAACAATGGTTGTTGCTCTACCTTAATATTTTGAAAGGTAATAACCTTCTTCCGGTGTTTTTTGTTATTATTGTTAGTTCTGGATTTCTTTTTCTTGTGGATCGTAATTTTGTGTAAGGGTGTTGAATCGTCTTTAGTAAACTTTGCTTTTTTGAAACCAAATATTTCCATGGGAACTGGGAAATTGAAATAAGGAAATGGCAAATTTACCCCAGGCGCGAGTTCTTTAGAAAACAAGTCATCAGTTTCAAGCATTCTGTCGCGATTGTGAATTTTATATTTTCCCAGAATATCTTGAGGCTTTGGCAGTTGAAGATCAATTTTAATGCGAATATTAAGCGTATTGTCGCCCAGCAAATCTTTCATATTTTCGTCAATTAAATGTTCAGATTTTCTAATAGAGTTCTCATATGGTGACGAATGTTGATATCTTTTCTGGTCATCTGTGGAACGCATTCTGATTTGTTCCATTGGATCTCTCAACAGTGGATCGAAGCGAACCAAACACTGTTTACAACCGCAATCGCATGGAAAGTGATTGCTTTTACAAAAACAGGAAGGTTTAATAGGCTCGTAAGAAGATTTATGCAAAATTGGAGAGAGATCTATGATTTTTTTTTCATTGAACATAATTTTTTCAAGTGGTACAAATTCCTCATGATTACCCTTTGGAGTTATAGTGGTCACTTCTGGTTTGTTATTCATGTATCTTGATTTTGCGTTTATAGGAATGAATACATCTAAAGGACTTCCGAATGGTGAAGGAGGAAATTTAAATGCTCCTGGATTGTAATAACTATTAGCGTAGAAGTAATCGTCATGTTTATTATCCAGTCCCGGTTTTGTTTTTGAATATTGGTCATGGCGTGGCAAAAGAGGTACTTTGTTTTTACCTTTAGTTTTTTCTAAATAAGTCTTTCTTTGTCTGTGGGCTTTATCCAAGTAGTGTTGATATTCAGATAGGAGATTTTCTATGGCTTCATCACTTTGGCTGTCGCTGTTCGCAAATATATCGAACGGTGTAACCTGAAAACGTAAGAAATGTTTTATCAAGTCACATATTGTTACGACGCCGATGGTCACAAATTGAACAGTAATACTTACACCATTATTTTCAAATTCATTTATTATATCAGCGATATCACTGTAGATAATAGTATCATAAATTGGACTCACTTCAATTCGATTAGATTCGGAACCTAAAAGTAAACGAAATTCTTTTAAATTAATAGTTTCTTACTACTGTAAATTTCTGCCTCAAATCATTTGACTTACTTTCTGAATCATAGCTGTAAATGGCACTTATAAAGAAGAAAAAATTGAAGACTAATGTAATTTTCATGGTTCGTTTCCCATGCAGAAATCTAAAAGAATGATTTAATCTGAAATGGTACTGATGGTTTACCATTTAATGTTTACCTTTCTAGGCTGAATGTTACTGCAAACAAACGTTTTAATGGCTATTGTGCACTGTTGCGAAACTAGTTATACAACTTCTCCGATTATACTCTTTAATTAATTTGGTATTTTTGTTATGAATAATGAATTTAATTATTTTTAGGAGTCGAGCAGCAACAATGCGGAGGCAGAGCGGCTGACTATGCACCGTTGCATAATAACAAGTATCATTGAGAGTGAAACCGTTTATGTTGAATGCCTTTATGTTATGGAGAAGGTAATTTTAGCAAAAAAACTTCATAAACTAATCCATAAAATATTATGATTTTGACTAAATTGTTTGTGCTCTTACATTGGTCCCCAAATAATAATAATACGTATGATTTGAAATCTATTTGTTTTGCAGTATATGAATGCAATCAAAGCGACACTGTCGACATCGCAGCCAGTCATTACAGAAGAAGAATTTAACACGATCTTCTACAAAATATCTGAGCTGCACGAGTTACATAAGAACTTTCTCGAAGGATTGAAAGCAGCTGTCGCTAGTTGGGAAGAGCCTCTGTCTGTTGGAATACATTTCAAAAAAATGGTATGCTATTTAAATACCTTAAGCTGTAAATTCTAGATATCCTATCCTAATAGACTCCTTATCTTATTATATAGGAATCATATATATTAATTTAATTAGTCTTATTTCAATAGACATCTCTAACTTTACCAATATCTTCTTTCAAATCATGATTACATTTTACTAGATATACCATTTCAGTTCAGGTATTAAAAAAAAATGTTTTTGTATAGGCTGAAAACATAAACATATACGGAGCATTTCTGCACAACTACGGTCGCGCGACGGACGCGGTGCGACGGCGATGTTCCTCGTCGCAGAGCTTCGCGCATCTCACGCGACAGATCTCGTGTCACGGACAGCCGATGTCTTTGGACGATCTGCTGCATAAGCCCGTCGCCAGGGTTCAGAAGAACGCACTAGTCTTGCATGTTAGTAATTTACTTAAGTTTTATGTTAACTAGACCGAAAAAGAATTATTGGATGAGGAATATTAAAGGACTCCTGCTTCGAATGGAATGTGTAAAAATGATTGACCTAAAAACTGGTGTCCCAAGGACTCGTGAAGTCTTTCGGGCGATCCCCAGCTCATTCGCGATGCCTAGTACAAGTTCTCTTTACTATTTTGAATATTTTTTCTCATATTTACACCATATGGTTAACTTATTGATGCTCATATTCACTTATATTTCTATATTTGAATAGTGTCCTATAATAAAAATATTTAAAAGGTTGTTATAAAATTGAAAACTATTTGTGCCTTGTTCGTTTTGTAGGATCTTATAAAATACACTCCAGCCAGTCACCCCGATCACGCCATGCTGACGGAAGCCCTCAACATGACGCAGCATTTCCTAGACGAATTCAATATTATTCAAACTAAATCCATGTTCCCTGTAAGTATTTATCTCCCTTCAAATTAGTGTGATGACTCATGTGAATAGGACCGAAGTTCGCAAGCCAATGATTTCTTATCTATTCGTAGAATGCCGACCGCGCCCAAAGAAGACTCGTCAAGAATTCGTTTATCGTGGAACTCTCAGATGGGCACAGAAAATTAAGGCATCTATTTCTTTTCAATGACGTCATTGCCTGTGCCAAGTATAAGGTAACTACGGTAATATGTGTTTGTATTTATGTTCTGAGTAGAATCATTTGAGATGCAAACGCCAACCGCATTAGAGCACCAAAATTTTTATTATGTAGAAAACAGAACCGTATGGCTTATGTTAGCATTCCATTTGTGTACTACTCAGTGGTTTTTACACAAACAATTGTACTTTTATTAAGATTTAATTTATCTATACAGGCATCAGGTCGTGATAAATTCACGTTCGAGCTAAAATGGTTTATCCCTCTGCCGGACATTGTGGTGGTAGAGGATGAAAGTGTTGGCGCGAACGCGAACGATGCGCGGGAGACTTCGCCCGCGAACATCGTGGCGCTCAAGTCGCAGGCCTCTACTGTACGAGATCAGATACTCGCTGAGGAAAGGGCTGCGGCTGATGATAAGGTGAGCTGGTGTAAATTAGAGTTTTTGCTATTGCAGATGCTGCGAAAGTAATATGAAAGTAAAAATCTTCATATTAGATGTATATTTTTTACGGTCAGAATTTACACTACTGGTCTGCCATGCGTTTGTTAAGCATTTGTACTATCATTTATTTATCAGCAAAAATACATATGAAAAGTCCAAAAAAAAAAAACATTTTACAAAGGTCCATTTCCACCGACTAAGCCATTAACACCGACATCAAACATATTTAAAAAAACTGATTACTTTGGAAATTGAGCGTGAAAATTCATAGTAAACAGTTTAAAGAAATTTGACGTTTAAGGTCTCGGTGAACTTGTGATCCTCTTACAGAAAATCCGTATCGGCGGTCGTGGCGCCGCAGAGAGGCAGCGCAAGAAGCTAGCGGAGCTCGAAGCGGCGCTAGTACTAGCATCTCCCAACCTTACCTTCCGCGTCGGAGCCCGGGCTCCAGGCTCGGCTAGTGCGCTGCAGCGACAACACATCTTCTTCCTCAGCTCCGAGTATGAGCGAACGCAGTGGATTGACTCCATACATGCTCTACAGGTTAGAATGCTTTTTATGATTTGCGCATACTTTGCGCAATTAAGCGCATCATTTGCGCAAAATTAATGCCGATGACGCATACTTTTCATAAAAGGGTTAATATTTGTGTTTTCAGGTAAAGAGTTTTAAACCTTATTAGTGCTTACTTCGGTACGCCTAATTCATGTTTTTTTTTTCAATTGTTTAAAATTACCTATGTGTATGAAGTACTCAATTGTGTATGAAGTGTAACAAAACGATGTTCAAGTTCTTTTCTTCTTCCTCTTAAAACCCTTAAATGAAACCCTTGATTAACGACTAATTACCACTCTAGGCATCATCAGCACCACCCGCGGGTTCAAGCGCGATCTCAATGCTGGAACTGCAAGCGTGGGTGACGGCGTGCCGCAGCTACTTGCAGACAGACATGGGCTCGTACCTCCTGCGCAGCGGCCGGGATGACTCGCTGCTGCTCGGAGATCTACAGCTGCATGTCGGCGGCATGACT
This sequence comes from Helicoverpa zea x Helicoverpa armigera, assembly GCA_033682625.1. Taxonomy (NCBI): domain Eukaryota; kingdom Metazoa; phylum Arthropoda; class Insecta; order Lepidoptera; family Noctuidae; genus Helicoverpa; species Helicoverpa zea x Helicoverpa armigera. The sequence continues at coordinate 2,078,918 of JAWIIS010000029.1, forward strand.
GCGCCGCTTGATACTGCTGCCGGTAATATGAGTTCTAATTTCAAATTATATGCGCCTTCTCTGAACCCACCCCTGTTTTGTAAAAACAAAAATCGTTGACAGACAGTCTCAAGGAACCTTCGAAGTCTTCGTTAGTTTACTCGTAACTAAACGTTTTGGTCATTTGGTCATGCCCACCGCAAGGCGCCTGGCCCTTACCTTCTTTATGGGATCTTTCCTTACTCCGTGCTCAAAACTGATCCAGCCTGACTGATCCTGTAGCAGCAGCATGCATGAGTCGAGTTTCTCTTTATTCGAACTGCTCGCTCCCTCTGTGTTCATTCCAGAAATTTGTCAAGATACTTACCGCACCTCGCGCCTCCATAGATATATTAATATTATAATTATAAAGAGAAACATTATTTGTTATTTGTACCCAAAAGGCACGGAAACTACTATTGCAATCAGAAATTAGTTCCTTTCACATATCCGCCACTCACTGAACAACCACAATAGCTCAATATAATCGCTAAACATTCGCACACAGATTACTACATAGTGGTGGAAGTGGACTCTTACGGCCACTACTTCCGCAAGGCGAAGTCGAAGCTAGTATGTCGCAGTGCTCAGCCGCGGTGGAACGAGAGCTTTACACTAGACCTGGAGGGATCGCAGAACTTGCGTCTATTGCTGTATGAAGATGCAGCCAGGCCGGTGTTGCGAGGGAAATGTACTATCAAGGTATTGTTACAAACTAAATATTTCTATAAGGACATCTCTCTGTTTAATTTATATTCTTTCTTTCTAATGTCTGTGTCTTCGGAAAACATCAATAAAATAACAAGAATTATGTCATTATTCAACTTTATTTTTAATTATGTCCGTCCACACGGCCATGTGATCAGCTATTGTTTTGTAAAAGTGTGGTCCTGTTTATTGTAAATATTTATAAACATAAGTAATAAGTATCTGTTTGTATCTTCAGTTGTAATTAAAAAGAACCGTTAAGAACAATGGTTACTATGGAACTAGGCGAGTAGGAGGTTAATTGTTTTGCAGCAGATTTTTAAGGTGCGTCCGTTTCGTACAAAATGTATAGATGCGTCGCGACCCAAAACATAGAAAGAGAGCGGCGGCGGTGTTGTGCTTCGTCTTTTCTAAATGTTTTAAAAATTTGTGACGGCGCTCTGTCTGCGATCTATCCGCGCCCCGTCTTCGTCTGACGTCTTTTCTGTGGTCTTTGTAACATTTTAGAAAAAGTTTATCTATTTGTACTGTAGCTACATTGTCATTTTGTGGTTGGCAGCTATCGCGCGAATGGGTAGCGGAAAGCGCGGGCGGCGGCGTAGGACGCACGGTGTGTGTGGGCGGCGGGTCGCTGACGCTGCGCCTGCGCCTGCTGCCGCCCGAGCGGTCCGCGCGCCGCGTGCCGGCCGCCAAGCCCGGCGCACTCTTCGGCAACAAGATCACGCACGTCGCCAAGTCAGTATATTTACTTAAGTCATGCATCTAAGGCCCATAGAGAATACAATACATAAATCACTACATAGTATAAAACAAAGTCGCTTTTTCTGTCCATATGTCCCTTTGTACGCTTAAATCTTCAAAACTACGCAACCGATTTTCATGCGGTTTTTTTAATAGATAGAGTGATTAAAGAGGAGGGTTTATATATATAATATATATATAACATTAAATAGTGGGGAAATTCTGCTATCCCGTGCGAAGCCGGGGCAGGTCGCTAGTATATTATACCATCAAATCATACACTAATACATATTTTACATAAACAACTTACAACTAATGCACACGAAGTGTCGGCGCCGTGCTAAGCTGCGATGTGTCGCGCAGCCTTCCTCGGAACCTCCGATATACGACACCCTTCGGCCAAAACTCTTCCTTGAGGAAGGTCTCGATGTGGTGAGCTTGAACTCGCACCATGAACGAACTGAAGTTCGTATATACCTATAGCTGCCGCGCGAGTAGGTGGTGGTGGAGAGCGCGGGTGCCTGCTGCAGCCGTAACGAAAGCGTAATTCATTGACAAGACAACTTATGAAACTAAATATATGTTTTGTTTGGTCATTTTGATATGTTTTTCTTTTAATAATTGCAAATTCGAAAATAACAGCGGTCGTTTTGTCCACAGACGTGAAAAACGCAACATTCCATTCATAATAAGCGCGTGCGTCCGTGAGGTAGAACGACGCGGCATTCACGAAGTGGGCATATATCGCGTATCCGGGAGCGCTTCCGACCTCAACAGACTCAAAAAGAGTTTCGAAACCAGTGAGTATTTACTCATTTCTATCAACTTACTATGGTGACTTCCGCGGCCTGCCGGAATATAAGTGATATTCCTTTTTCCCAGATGCCTATGAAGCTGAACAACTGCTAAAAGAAGTGGATATACACTCCGTGACTGGCGTCTTGAAGCTATATTTGCGAGAGTTGCCCGAGGCGCTGTTTACGGATGCTCTATATCCTGAATTGCTGAAGGCGTGGGGAGCTACACAAGTACGTACTAAATTACCTCTTAACTCTTAGAAGTGTTAACTCTTATGATGTGAACAGTTTCTGATTATTTTTTTATTTTTTAGGGCGCAGGCACGTCAGTGGACTCCGGACCGGCGCACACAAGACGCCACGCGCTGCTCAAATGTTACGCACAATTACCCGACCTCAACAAAAATTGTATCGACTTCCTTTTGAACCATTTTGTTAAGTAAGTACCATTGTATACATAATACAGCTTTAAAATGTGAACATAAACTAACGAACAAAACTTCTATAATTCATTGAATTGAAGAACATAACGTTCTATACTACTTTTTTTTTATTTCTATATAACAAATCTGTCTGATTTCCTCTGATATGGAATGTCAGAGCCATCCATCATATAATTAATTCTAAGCCACCACATTTAACAAATATCTCGTTTTTATAGAGTGAACCAACACGAGGGCGAGAACAAGATGTCACTACACAACTTAGCGACGGTGTTCGGTCCCACATTACTGCGGCCGGGAAGTGCAGGAGCGGGCAGTAAGCAACGCACGGATCTACTCGCCGCGGGTACAGTGGACGCCATGGCACAGGCCGGTATACTCTACTGCCTATTGCAGCAACGACAACTGGCTGCCCAACTGTCGAGTCACCATCGCGCCCCCCATTCGCTGCTAGACTAGTCCCACACGCGTTTAGGATTATAGAGGAAAGGCATTGCAGAAGAGTTTACCATTGTAGTATTCCAGACGTCTACCAGGCATCCCGTCAAGGGAACTCCAATACCGTGTCAGTTACTTCGTTTTGATACCAAGGCGTAAATTATAATCTTTTCAATATATGTAGTATTCGTACGAGATGACTTTGAATGTCATTTGATAAAAAAAAAAAAATCTTCTGCCATGCCGACCCGAAGTCCCTTTACGCCTAACGAATACGAAGCCGTTCAGCTTATAGTCAACCTTCACAAACGGTTTAGTTACTGTGGACGTACGTCCCGTAGATAGTCTTTACATTAAAAGTGGTTAAGTACTTCGACCCATAACTGTTTCGTGGAAAGTCGACATTCGATGAATTCGCTTCGCCGTATTCATATTACGGGTCATACGAAACGCGCCAAATCTATAGAAAGTCTCTCCATATTTCAAGCTTTTATTGAGATATATAACACCACCCGCCTTTATATTTTATCCCAGTATTAACATTATATCCATGTTTGCTATTGCCTCAAAGTTCACTTTGATGTTTACCAACAATACCATATAATAAGCATGGATGTTTTCGGGAGTTTTGTCTGAGTATTTATAAGGTCAAAACTATGAAACCAATATATATAAACAAAGTTTGTTTTTGCATTATTGGTTTTATGAAACTCATTGCAAATTATGTTAACATTTTAAATACCTAGGTTTTACTGGTATGATGCACTTTGATGTTTTCTATGTTAAATTCGAATGTGGAACAACAAAAACATTTTTCAACAGAATACATTCCATTAATTACGACAACAGACTGATAAATAGATGTATCATAGAAGATATAACATTTACAAACATTAGCATGTATTTAAAATGATGAAGAAGAATGTATGTAGATAGGGTTGCCAGGCTTTTCAGTATGCAAGTGGTTGTTTTTTTACATCCTTGTGGCCAATAACTTATACTGCCATTTGTCAGAAATTCAGTCAAGGAAAGTCTGATCTTATATTGCCAATTATTCAGTTAACAATCAGTAATATTTTATGTATACGAAATGGTTGTCATGGTTTCCTTAACATGGGTTTGTGTGGCAGGAAACGTCCGAAAGGTATAATGAACTATGGATTACCGGGAATAGAAAGAACATAAGTGCACAAATAATATGGACTAGATATGTTATAGAGAAAACTAGAATACGAACTATAGCAGCTTTTTATCGACTGCTAAAGCATGAACTTTGCTGTAATAAATATTTTTTTCCCATATAAGGCTGATTGTATTGGTTGTTTTAGTAACAGCTGCACTGTAGTTATTTCTATTCTAAAAAATAAAATAAACGAAATGCATATTAGGTGGCTAGCTTGTACATTTTGAGTTCTGGCAATCCTGTAATTTGACAAGATTTTTATATAAGTTTATCGAGTCGTGTTTCATTCAATTGGTATTTTTTATAGCGGTTGTGACTTGTGCAGCTGGCATCGTCGCAAGGGTAGCATGGCTTGGTTAATAATAACGAACGAATTTGGGGGAAACGATTGAATCAGGATAAAACGATTTAATCAAGTATTACGAAGAGGGACCGAAATAAATGTAATAATTTATGGTAATAAAATCATTAGCATAAATTGATGAAGCAGACTGATACTAATGTATTTGTGAGCGATAGTGTTTACTTTTTACTTTTGAAAGACGACAAATTAGTTTAATATGTGTTGCTGTTATGTATGGATACAAATGGGAATTTACGACACATGCACTTCAGGGGAGTCAATTCACGCTAAATAAATTTATTTGTGTGATTGATAACTAGCAGTTTCGAATCTGTTATCGGTCACATTTCAATAAAGTCTTTCATAGACGAGAAGCCACGCGTCGCTGGAGCGGATTATTTGATGAAGTTCTCGCGCTTCTCCAGTGCATGTTGTCGTTCTTATCGAATATATCTTTTACCAAATTATGTAAATCTACTTTCAGTTCAGTCACAAAATGGATCTATTTATAGGTAGGTTTGCAAAAATTGAGGATTGACTATTTTATGCAGTACTAAATGAATGTAAAAGCAGATTAAAGAAATACTACTACATGATTAAATAATGGAATGATTATAAGTTAAAACCCAGCATCACATGATAATTATTTATACAGATTTTATCCTGGCTAAAATACTTTTTTTGACCTTAGGTTCTTAGATCTCTAAGACAATGGTATATTGAATACAACAATAGTTGAACTAAACAGGACTATAGGATACTTTCATCTATTTTAGCATTTTATATGCTAGTCGTGTGTATGTTTTTTTTTTATATCAGCACCACTTTAGTAATTTGGTAAAAATCCCTTCAACAGATTGTGGGTGTCACACAAATGTCGATTATGATGACTAGTTTATATAACTTAGGTGTTCTATTTCACAAATAGGCTTAGGTGAAATGTGTTATATTAGTACTTAAAGTAAAATTTACCAAAAATAAAAATTCTTAGAACAATATTAATTTCATGTATTGAAATGCGTTTTTTTTTTTTTGTTGAAAGACATTAATTAATCTGTAATGTACGATAGTTTATGTTGTTGAGTAATATATTCAAGACTTAGTTAAGATTCTTCAGTTTTATTTTTATCATCTTAGATAAACAATGTGTATTCTTCACCAAAGACCACTGTTTATGACATAATATTCTTTTAATACCCGATTAATCAATTTTGAGAAATAGGTACCTACTGATGTGTATTCATATAGGTGTTTATTTGAAATAGTAGTACTAGTAATTGTCATAAACTATATTGTATGAATACCAATATCTAACTTGTTTAATTTTTATATTGCCATTCTATGCACAGCATTTTATCAACATTCTTTAAAATTAGTAAGCCACAGAGAGTAAATACTTTGATTGTCAATATGGACAACAAAAATTAATTTCTTCCTCTTTATCTTTTTAATGTTGTACTTTGTTTACTTGAGATCTTTTGTTGTTACTTAAATTGTAATAGATATAGTCAACAGGTTTTACATTTCCTTTATTAAAATGAATTACCTAGGTACAGTAAAGAATTGATTAAAACCATAATGCAATGATCAGTTGCTAAGTATGAATTGTGAGGATCAGTTGGTTTGCATGAACAAATTAGAATATTTATATTTTTTATTACTATTAAGAATGATCTTTTTGTCAGACTGAGAATACTTGTGCTTGCTGTTGCCAAATTTACCGTTGCCAATTGTATTCTTGATAATGATAGAGTAACATTTAAATATTTGGTCACTACTGATACAATTAGTCTTGATACATGTTAAAAAATGACATGATCTTGTTCACAAATGCAGTAATTAGCAGGCCTTTATAATAGATGTGCATTCATACCTTACGTTTAATAAACATGTTACCTTGTAGCCTGTTTTTACTATAAGTTTACTATTTAATTACTTTATTTTATAATTATAACCTACGATAATTGTTTATGGATAAGGGATTTTGCACATAATCTGGGGTGAGTATAGTGGCAAGGGTAATAAATCTTTCATTTTAACAATACCAGGCCTATATTTATATTTTTGCTGTTATTGCTTTCAGTTTGTGTGTTGAATCTCTGCACCAGCAGCTGTATTATATAAGTATTCCACAACTTGGTTATAATACCTACACATTGTATTTAATTTTTGTATATAAATGACACTATAATGTAGTTACATAAATTTTGCAATAAAATGTATTTTTAATACCACCTTTCCAAAGTCTTTTATTTATAAATACAGTCATTCATTGTACGTAATAATTATTAGGATTCCTTTTTTGATTTTTTGGAATTAAATAAAACACACCATCTAAGTTGAATTTATAATAATATGAAACAGCTATACAATGTAAATTTGTGCTGTATATTGGCATTTGTGGCCAAAATACTTATAGATTTCCAAAAATTTATTGATTCTATAAAACAATTTTTGTAAAAGGCGATTCCAAATTGTATCACTCATTGTTTAAATTGATTGCGAACAATACTAATATCCGTTTAAATGGTAACTTTAATGGGTTTATGAAAAATGAATATATAAACAAGAGCAAATCTTTCATTTATCTAGAATATCTTTGATAATTTTAACTCTTAAGTTTATTTGCACCACCTACGGACTATGGATATACTTGGCTAGATGAATAAATAAGAAGGAATGTTCAAGGTATGTAGAGAATATCATCAAAAGTTGTTTATTCGAATGCATGATAAGCGTAAATATGATTAACTGTAATGTGTGACTTTGTTAATAGGTTTATCTGATGATGAGTGAGGAGAGACAACAAAGAGTCAGACTAGGTCTGTCTTGGATAATATGTATTGGAGTTAAATACATGTATGTACATAGCTACTAATTACAATATAACAAACTAAATGTAACAAACTATTTAAAATTTTCATTTAATGTTTGGGTAACTACATCGAATGTATTCATTTTCAGATTCCTCTCTAAGAAGTACATTAATATTGCAATAATTAAAACTACAATTGAAGCTATTGATCTTGATGTGTGTGATATAAATATTGTAATAATTAGCAAACCAACATACATTGCTATTCTTTTATAGGTACTTGTTAAAATATTTTGTTTGAGTTCATTGTCTATACACATACCAAACCATAGCACACTGGCAGACTCACAAGATGTACAGTTTGAGGATCCTTCACCAGCACAAGTTTTGCATGATAAATCACATTCATTACATTTATAAGAGCCTTCTGTATTGCTGCAGTAATAGTGACCTTCACAAACTGCGTCCACACATTCATCTATGTCTGTGCACACACCAGACTGCATTTCCCAACCAGGGTTGCATGAATCACAAGCAACTGCACCTTCCCCACTACATCCATCACAAGCTTTGTGGCATACTTCACAAGAACCTGTACTAGTTTGGTAAAAACTCTCAGCACATTCATCACAAAGTTTTCCTGTGTAACCCTTTTTACATATGCATGTACCATTTCCTTTCCGAGTGCCAGCACCATCACAACGGCCATGTCCGGCACACACGTTATTGTGCTCATCTTGGAGACACGGTTCACATGCTTCGCCATAATGTTTACTTGGACAACAATGTTGAAGATTTTCAATACATAACCATGTGTATAAATCTAGTGAAACTGAATCTTTATTGAACCACCACTTTTCAAGAACTTGTTCTGATTCCTCAGCAATCGCATAGCATGCATCTTGATGTATTTTTAATTCTGAACATAAACCTTCTTGTATTTCTACCAGACGAACCTCACTACGCGCATATGATTTCAATTTTGCTTCCTCCCAAGCTGTATCTCCGCCTTCATATTTTCCTCTAGAAGTTTTCTCGAGCCAAGTATTAAAAGAATCAGTTAACACTTTACATCGTCGGCATTCATTCAATTCCTTTGAATCACGAGAATGTTTTGAATCGCGCAAGTTAAGTTTTTTGCTACTTATAAATACACAAAACAAAAGCAACATCAGAAAAAATATCCTTGGTATCTCAAAAATTCCCATAGTTGGAAAGTTAATTTTAACTATTGATTAAGCTTCTTTGGTTGATATTTTTATTACTTCTTTTGCTTATTACTATTTATAATAATTAACTATCCATAACCTTTTTTTTTTTTTTTTTTTTTTTTTTTATGGCAATCTGCCGTATTTGACGGCAATTTCTGCCAGACTCGCGTAGCTAGTGACGACACATGGGAAAATATGAAACAGAAAAAGAAAAATATATAGAAATTAATGTAAGAAAATAATTCCAACTTTTCTGGTGGAGGATATCGAGCCTGCAACAAAATACATACACTATAATTAATGAATTTGCCAAAATTAACTTAGTACACAAGTAATTATATACACATTACATATTACCATTATGAAAGATATAAACACTGTTACAATTTAACATTATTAGAAGAAATAAATCTAACAAAAGCATTTACCATTAGAGGGTTAGGAAAGAATGAAAGAAGATGACGAACATTTACCGGGTATTGAATTTTTAGTTTAGCAATGACACGATCAAAAGAGAAAGCATCATTCAGGGGGCAATTAAGAAAGATATGGTCAAGCGTGCCTTCATCTAGACCAGCCGTTCCCAAATGGTGTTCCGCGGAACCCTGAGGTTCCGTGACAGGTTCTCAGGGGTTCCGCGGAAAATTCAAGATTTCCATATAGTAAATCGTTTCACTTTTGACAATATTAAATTATTATTCATTTTAAATTAAATTGTTTTAAAATATTGCATTCCAAAAATCCATTTAGGTGCCATGTAGGTGGGTACCACTCGCGAGTGTAAGTACGAGTTCGCGACAAGTGGCGGGGGACTAATTTAATTCCGTTATTTGCAAATTGTAGATTAACTCAATACCTCCAGGTCTTCGGCAATCGGCAAAAGAAGGAAGCAAGTCGGCCAAAAATCACCGCATTTTTTGGGCTTATTTCATCGACAGGACGTGTCATGACAGGGCATACGAGTATGTCCAGTGGCTATTTTTACCATGAATCAAAAAATTAATTCCAATTTTTGCCCCTCTAAACTAAGAAAATTTCGCGCTCGCTTCGCTCGCGACTCCATGTTACGTGATGATTTTATGTTCGTTTAATTGGTCAGGTATCCAACTCCGAAAAAATTTCGCGCTCCTCCGTCGAGGTTTTTTATTCATTTTTCCTTTCATATGTTTATTTCTCTGGTTCAGAAAAAGCAACAGCGCTTTCTTCGCTAGCTGCTTCTTATTCATTTGCTTTTTCATGTCGATATTGTACTTTTTGAGACCTTATTAATTTACAGTGGTTTTATTTATTTTGTGTAGGTACTCAAACTAAAAAAAATTCGCGCTCGCTTCGCTCGCGATACCGGCTACCGCTGGGTGTCTTTCAATACTGGCCGGTGCTTGGAACTTCTTTTTTCAGTTAACAAAAAATCGCGCTCATTTGCCTCGCACCTGTACAATACCCAAACTATTTCTTTTTGAGTTTACTTCGTCAGTCTTCAAACTAAAAACTATTTACATAATACATAAAGTCAAGGGCGGCTAAATTCTTTTCTGGCCCGTCAGGCAGATAGCCATGCTACGCCTGAGTATGTCTCTAACCATGTAACCATTTGGTGCGCTTCCACACGCCACGAGCCGTACCTAAGTACTTCGTATTTACGTCTTTAGTTTACTTCTTACTTAAGCCACAGATTACAACTTAAGCTAGGGTTCCGCCGAAAAATGGTGAAACGAAAAGGGTTCCGAAGCCAAAAGAATTCGGGAACCGCTGATCTAGACCACATTCACAGAGTGAGGAGTCCCGAACTCTTATTTTGTTTAAGAAAACTGGGGAGCAACAGTGACCAATACGTATTCTGCAGATAACGGAAATAACGGTCTTGGATACTTTTTTATGTTTATAAAACCAAGGCTTCGCAGGAATGGATGGTTGAATAGAGGCAAACAGACCACCTTTCATCTTACTGGACTCGGACCAGTCAGTTTGCCAGGACTGGAATAGGTCTGATTTAGCTTTATGAGCCAGGTCATAGATCTGCACCGAGTAGTGTTTTTTATCAGCCATGCTGCTACTAATCGCACCTTTGGCTGATACATCCGCAATTTCATTACCTCTAATACCAACATGACTAGGAATCCATACCAATACAATCTCCACGCCCTTTGTAGAGCACAAAAGCAATACTGATTTAATTTCAACGATAATTGGGCTACGGAGATGGTCCTTAAACGAATTTTTAACAATCGCATCCAGGGCACTTTTGGAATCAGTGAAAACCACTGCTTTTTTAATAGCAGGGTGAGAGGAGATAAATAAACATGCCTCGAGGATCCCAATGCACTCTCCCGTGAACACCGATGACTCAGGAGGACATTGAAATTGGAGAAATATCTGAGAGTTAGAGTTGTATACGGCAACACCAGTCTTTCTATCAGTGGTTAATTTTGAAGCATCCGTATAGAATTTATAATAATCAGGCCACTTGTCATTTATAGTGCAGAGAAAATGGGCATTTGCGTTTGCAGTATCTTTCCTAATGTCAATATAGGAGACATTTGGCACAAAGTTACACGTGTCAAAGGAGCAGGAATACAAGGGAAGTTTATCTTGCTGAGAGATTAAGGAATTATCCTTAATTTCAAGGATTTTTCGAAAGGAATTAACTAAAAGAGGAGGGGCTTTATGTCTCCAGTAATCACTCTGCCTGCATAGGCCTTCAAGAGTTGACAGCCTAGGCAGAAGCAGGTGCTCACTGAGGAAATAAGTCTTGTAAAGAAACTTGTCAGCTAAATACTGTCTACGGATGAGAAGAGGGGGGTCGCCACTCTCCACTTGCAAGGTGTTTTTAGGGGTGGACCTCATGCACCCTAAAACGATTCTAAGAGATTTAGCCTGAATGGCCTCCAGCTTAGCAATAGCAACTTTATTACAGGGTTCAAATAAGAAGGAGCCGTAATCAAGCAAGCTTCTTATTGTAGCATTATATACCAATTTTAGGGTGAAGGGGTGAGCACCCCACCAGACTCCTGCTAGCGCACGAAGCATATTAAGTTTCTTCTCGCACTTAAGGCTAATGTAGTTGAGATGAAACACCCCTGACAATTTAGAGTCCAATATAACCCCAAGAAATTTCACATTATTAACAACTTCAATGGGAGATTCTTCAATTTTAAGGTTGACATGAGGAACAGTACGCTTACGTGTAAAAACAACCGCAGAGCTTTTTGGAGCAGACAGTACAAGGCCATGGTCAATTAACCACTGATTTAAGGAATTGAGTGATATTTGCATGGACTCACTAGCTCTTTCAATAGATGAAGTAGGGATGTACAAACACAGATCATCCGCATATTGAAGAATCTGACAATCCAAGTTGAGGGAATCATGAAGATCCGAGGTGTAAATATTATAAAGTAGCGGACTAAGAACGGACCCCTGAGGAAGCCCACGCCAGACCGTTCTACAATCGGAATCTTCTCCAGGGATACGAATCTTGACCCTACGACCAGAGAGCAGGTTACATGTACAATGCAGCATCCGTTCAGAAACACCCAGCTTCCGTAGTTTTTCCCTGAGAACCGAAAGAAGGACATTATCGTATGCCGCTGTTATGTCTAGGAAGACCGCTAAAACCGATTCATCTCTACTGAATGCTATCCGGGTATCAGTTGTCAGGATGCTAACACTGTCCATGGTACCTGCCCCCTTTCGGAAGCCAAACTGCGACTTAGATAAAACACCTCGGCTCTCCACAAACCACTCCAATCGGTTTTTAATAAGATGCTCCATAATTTTGCCTATGACTGGAGAAAGGGCAATAGGACGAAAGTGATCTGGACTATCCGGGGATTTCCCAGGTTTCAATATGGGGATGATCAACTGTGTTTTCCAGCTATCAGGGATATATGACAGAGTGAAGCAAGTATTCATGATGTCCAACAAGTATTGGCGTCCGCAGGCACCCAACTTCTTATAAAAAGAATATGGATGGCCGTCGATACCAGGTGCAGTGTCCTTGACATGCTGGAGCACGGCATTGAGTTCATTAATGGAAAAGGGGGCTTCCAACGGGTCTACCGACATGACCTCACTACTGGGAGCAGAAGGGCATTCTGTTACAAAAGGGACAGACGAAGGGGCTAACTTGTAAAGAAAAGAATCTGCTAGGTCAATGGGGATAGTTGAAGAATTTTGAACAGAACAACCACGTTTAAATCTTCTAAAGTTTTGCCAAATCATGGAAGAAGGAGTAGAGGGGGAAAGCGAAGAACAGAATTTTTTCCAACCTTCATATTTCTTTTTCTTAAGTAGGCGTCTGGATCTCGCAACAATCCGGTTATATTCCACCAGGTTTTCAATAGCCATGTTGAGAGCATAGCTCTGTTCAGCTTCATTGCGGAGTTTGATGATGCTGGTGCATTCGCGGTCCCACCAGGGCGGGGATGATATTTTTCCAGAAGCCGAATTCTTAAGAGGTATGCTCTCATCAGCGGCTGATGAAATGGCATCAGAAAGTTGCGAAATACAGACGTCAAGGTTGTCAAAAGACACCTGGGGCAAGGTATGGATTGCGTCCTCAAGGATCTGAGAGTACAGGTCCCACCTAGCATCAGACAGCCTGTACTTTAAAAGAGGGGGGCTTTCCTTTTGCGGAAGGCACCTAGTGGTGAGAGTAGTACATATAGGATAGTGGTCACTACCATGTGTTAGGTTAAGCCTTTTCCATACCATATCAGCGGCCAAACGGGCTGAACACAGTGTTAGATCTAAACAACTTAGCGATTGTCCAGGTCTAGGAAGGCGCGTGAAAGATCCATCATTGATAACACATAACCCCAAGTCATCCAGCAGATTCACTAATTCATTACCCGCACTATCACAATGGTCAGATCCCCACAGAGAGTGGTGGCAGTTGAAATCACCTAGAAAAATTACAGGATAAAATAAAGAGCAAATAGAACGTATATACTGGAAACAAGAGGAATCAGGAGAGGGTATATAGACAGAAATAACATTAACACCGACAATATTAACACCTACGGCATTAATCTCATCTCCATGTGGGGGAAGGGATAAGGGGGAAAATGGGAGAACATTATTAACCAGTATAGCCGCTCCGCCATAACCGTCAAGACGGTCATCCCGAAGCACGCTATACCCAGCCATATTAAACACGAGATGTGGCTTTAGCCATGTTTCAGAAATTGCAAACAATGCCGGTTTGTACTGATTAATTAAATGAGCAATTTCATTTTTTTTTGGGATCAGACTTCTGGTATTCCACTGTAGAAGATGGAATGTGCTGAGATTTAATGGAGCTTATTAAATTTGTGGCAACGTGGTCAGGTAGAGGAAAGTTAACGAGTAGAGAGGATAGTAAACGTATAATAGATTGTATGGTCTGTACATGATCTTTTTCAGAAGGAGGAGAATCCAGAAGAGCACAAACATTAGGCGAAGGGGAGAACGAGAAGCTATTAATAATGTCCTGGTGAGCCCTTCGGTCATAGCCAGGCTGCAGCGAGGGGTGAGGTTTAGGGCGGGTCAAAATAGTTTTTTTGTAGGATGATGAAGTGGAGGGTTGGGAGTGAGAAATGTAATTAGGGGGAGGGGGACGTGGGGAGCGAGGTTCCTGTGTGAGAATCTGATGAATAGTCTGAGTGATAGGGGTTGAAGCCGTAACATCTGCAAAGGAACGGAAGGAAGGGGCATGAATTCTGGCAGCTTCAGAGTAGGAAATGTTGTCTTTGGCCATGGACGCTTTGATATTTTTCTGACGGATAAACTCTGGGCAGTGTCTGCTATTAGCGGGATGAGAGCCAGAGCAATATAAACATTTGGGATCCTCAACAGAGCAACCGTCCCCAAGGTGATCCCCACCACAACGGAAGCATCGTGGCTTAGACCTGCAATTGGGTCTAGTGTGCCCGTATTTGCAGCATGCATAACATTGAACAGTGGGGTAGTTATATGTCTCCACAGGGAGCGAATTATAAAAACAAAAGACGCGATCCGGGAGGACCTGACCATCAAATGTGATGACCACGCTTGATGTAGGGACCCACTCCGACTTACCTTCATTGACAACCCTCCCATTTAAGCGTCTCACCTTCAACATTTTAGCATGGGGGGACTTAAGATTATCGATGACCTCTAATTCTGACCAATCAGTTGGTACACCCTTCACTACCCCCATCCTTGTGATGTTGAAGGTGGGAATAGTAGAAACAAAACCTTTGAGCTTAATAGCTGGGCTTTCAATAAAGATATTAGCATCCTCATGGCTTTCAAACTCCACCGAGATCTTATTTCTGCCAATTCTCTTGATCCCGCCTAATTTAATATTCTTAATGTTTAATTTTTGCATTAATTGACCAAATCTTATGGGGTGAAGGGTGGATCCAGAAGTGGAGTCTGAATCCGTGAAGGAAACATATACCAGATATGGCTCCCTATCTAAGTTGGTATACTTGGAACGTGACACCAATGATGGAGGGGTGACTCGGTCGCGTTTTGTAGCATTAACATTATTAACATCAGTAACATCCTCGTCCTGACTAGGATGCTTTCTCTTATGAGTTGAAGTTTCCGCTTCCATTGCCTCAAATTTAGACAATGGGACGGTCATTACTGTTTCAATTGCAGAAGTACATGAGGGGTCGGGAGGGCGTCCCGGCGGCCCCTGTTTGTCCGCCATGTTTATTTATTGGCATACGCCGACGTCGCACAAAATTAATTAAAATACAAGACTACTTACAGATGAAATGATGAAATGATGAATAATGAAACACAAATCTACATATAAAACACACTCAAAACTAAGCAGGCACCACAGAAAACACCAAAAAAGCACAAATATAGCTCAAAATTTGCGTTGAGAAGAAAACCACATGTGAACACCACCAACTCAAAATTCGAATCCTATCCATAACCTAAAGATAAAAGCATATAAATATGTCAAATCGAAAATGGCAAATGTGTCATGCCAATGTCACTGTCTTGCTTATTGACGTATGTACATAGACATAATATTAGTAAACAGGACTGCGCATATAAACCCAAAAAACGAGCCGAGTGAAACAGTTAGTACAGAGGCTGTCTGTCCCTTTCTAATAGGGTGACTATGAGATTAAGCTATGTGAGACAAATCCGAATTTGCTAAGATTATTAAACGCAGATTGGTATTGAAGTTTTAACTTACGCAGTTTGTGACCTTAAGATACTTATCAAGGCTTTTAATAATTAGCGGGAATTAGCAGTATAAAAGCAGAAAGATTCGAAGTGAAGACTGCTTTTTTTTGTATTTCTTCTTCATATATAGACTGCTGGGCCATTTATGTCGCCTTTCTTAATTTTTTGGGAAGCTATAACAATAGTACAACAGTTTTAAAATCCATCACCCATATTTTCACTCATTACAAGAATTCATGGGCACCCTAGTTGTTTGGTTAACGAAAATGTTATTATTGGCTAACCTGTGGAACGATATATTGCAACCACCATAGGATTCACTTTTACAAGTATAAACGCAACACTTTTTCACCATTTAAGTAGTTTAAATTGATTTAATACAAAAAATATAAACAAAATTTTAAATGCTGATTACGCGCCAAAAATGTTCAGGGTTACCGCTAGAAAATAAAAAAAAGCAAAATAAAAATTTATGTTGTTTATGTTTTAATAATAAATACGAATAAATTAATGCGATTGTTATTAATTTGTTGACTTACAATTTTTAAAATAAGATACAAATTTTATGTGATTCAATTGTTTTTTGGGATGACAAAACTTTTGATCACAACATTTTTTTATGCTGGCAAGGTGTTAGAAAGAGACAAACAGCCTCCGTTCGAACTATCCCTCTCGGCTCGGATTTGCCTCTGTGTATTATGCAACCAATTTAGTACCTTATTGCGTTAGAATAGAGTTCATTTTCGTAAATATATATTTTGAGCGTGCGCAATCTTGTTTAGTAATATTATATCTATGCGTATGTATGACAGACGATGCGTTCCGTCTCATCAATGTGCATTCCGTAGTTACATAAATTATTTCTTTGCAAGAAAGTTGGAGCAAGAGGGGACTGCGTTTATTTTCCAAGTTGGCCGACGCGACGAAGCCAAGATGAAGCTCCATAAATATTTAGTTGGGTAAAGCTATCTACGCGAAGCTCTAAAATAGCTTGCTAAATATATCTGTGCTCTAAAGTTAGTACAGATAAAAAAAAACTAATTAAGTCTGTGGTCGAAATCAGCTGGTTGCATTGAAAATGTCAAAAACTTTAACTTTGTTGTTATAATTTAGAAATTTAGCTTTGTTTGCTAGAAAATGGATAAAAATTATGTTAAATCCATAATAGAAGGACTAAAATCTTCATCCTCCAGCCGTGTCCAGGAAACCCTATTAAAAATAAGAAGCAAAATCATAACTAACGACAGTGGAATAAAGCTCTTTAGGGAATGTGGTGGTTTAGAATGTTTATTGCCACATTTGCGCAAACCTAATGAAAGAATTCTGGATATTACGTTAAGCATACTCGGTAATTGCTGCCTTGAAGAAGAAAGCAGTTTAGCGGTAAATAATTTATACCTTACAATATATTGCTTTTTGTAAAATGTAAAAATCACTCACAATAGCTTGCAGATCTCATTTGTTTTTTATGTGACTTTATGTGGTAATACCACAGTGGAATGCATTCTATGATAGTCGAAATAATTGAAAATGTTATTTCAGGTTGGCAAATTGTACAGCTTTGGTCCGTTAGTAAATATTATAAAAACAGTATGCCGTGACAGCATAGTGGGCAGGGCTTGTCGTGTGATAGGCAACCTGGCACAAAGAAATTCTAACGCAGACGGTTTACACAACCATGGTGCAGTGTCTGCATTGGTCACCCTCATTGAAAGCAGAGACAAGAATACTTCCTATCCAACGCTCACGATGGCTGTGCGAGCTATCAGGTAATTTAAAAATATATTTTACTATTAAAATATTTATAACAAATATGTTATGGGAAAATCAGCTTATTACATGCTGTAAAGTAACACAGGTATTTTACTGTAGTCACCACAAGTATTGTTGTCTTGTAACAATATTATTTTAATTAAATTATTACAAAAGTTAGTCTTAAAAGAACATAATTATTTCAGGCAACTCTGGATGGTAACAGAAAAAAGAGAAGAAATGCTAAGCCTGAACTCTGTACGCTGCATAGCAATATTGTTAACTACAGAATGTGAAACAGCCGGCATTATAAAATCAACTGGTCCCATTCGTGAGTCAGATGGGCTCAGAAAAAGTCAAGAAGAACTGATTTCTGGTATACTCAAATGCTTAGGGTACTTTACTACTCACTCTACTATACAGTGTGCTGAACAGGTAGGTTTATACAATAAATTACTAATTTATACAATCAAATTAGACATCAGAATGTGTGCATTTTCACAATACAAAATGTAGGAAACAACATAATAGGAAAATGCTATTGACCCCCATATTATGAATGGTTTCAATCAAAAACACGTCATCAATATGTTTTTTTTTTTCAGATCCAAGGAGATGGGAGAGGCTATCAATGCCTTGTAGCACTAACAAAAAAGTTTGAGTTACTTGCTCTAAAATGCCTGATGAATCTTTGCTACTTATCTAGCTGTCGACCACTCCTAGGCATAGCAGGCTTTGTTGAATGTTTAGTTGGCATACTGCAAAAAATAACTGGTAAGACTTAAAAAAAGAATTAAATTGTATGAGTGATGTGATTGATGATAAGAGAACTGAAAAAAAATCGCTATGTTTAAAATTTACTTAAAATATTAAAACGTTACTCAACTAAAAGCATTACTTAAATAAATTTCTGTTTTGTAGCCCTTAAAATTTCGTAGTGTTTCGATACTGAATAGTTTATACACAAAATTATTATATTGCAGATGTTGATCTTTGGCCTGAAGGCACTGCTCATGCGTTGGCGCAGCTCAGCGGCGAGTCAGTAAACCGGTCGCGCTTACGTCACTGCGGCGGCTTACCGCTGTTGGTAGCCGCCGCACGCGTTAACCCTCACGCCATGCATGCTCTGTTACAATACGTTTTCGATGACACATGTAAGTTCTCTGCTGTTTTTTTTATCATGGCGCAGTACTAGCCGAAAAGAAATGATGAGGTCAACAAGAAACCCATACTTTTGACCTAATGGATTGTGATTCTGAATGTTTTATGTCACCATGCATCTTAAATGTTTGCTTTTCTTGCAGCATTCCAGATCTTGGTAAATGAGGGTCTTGTAAGTTTGCTTACTGATGAACTGACTACATATCTCACAACAATGAACTATGAGCACACCAATCTAGAACATTCGTCCATGTTATGTGAAGCGGTAGAAAAAGTCAAGGAAACTCAAAAGGAAACTAAATCTGAAGAATTACAAGCTACTGAATCTACCTCAAGTACTGATGGAAAAATTAGTTTGTTTGCTCGACGCAAGGGTCCTCTGTCGAGTCAAAATGAAGACGAGTTGAAGGTAGTTATCGAAAGAGATAATATGATTGTCGGATTCGTTGATGCTGTGGATAGCGACGCTACCGATGACAGCCAGAGTGAAGATGAGGCACCGCCACTTAGACGCAAGGGTCTCAAAAGAGCTCGGTCTAAAAGCCCTAAAGCTATCAAAAAGGTCAGTTTTGCTTATATTTCTTGCATACAACAAATGGACGTAGTTATGCAGAAACATTCCAAACCACTTTGTATTCTTTTTTATTCAACCCAGTTGTATTCTTTTTTATTCTAACTAGTAAAGGTACTAGAGGTTTTATTGTTGAATTATATTGAGTTTAGATAACCATATGCTAAATTTTAGGCTGTTCAATCACAATAACTCGATTTCGGGTGACTTGTGGGTTGGAACGTTTCTGCATAACTACGTCCAAATATAACTCGCAAAAACGATTAACAATTTTTTTATATTTATAGAAATCTCAACTCATCAAAATGGCCAGCAAGGATTGGTCAGCTGGTGTATATTGGGAACCTAAAAGTCCCGAATGGCCTCCAAACGCCCAACCATCAGGTTCTCGCGTCTCAATGAGTCCAGACAGAGGGGACCACGGTCCATTATCGCCATACTCAGATGGATATCAGTCTGGTTTTAGTCCAGAATACAGGGGCTTTTCTTCCAATAAGAGACCTAAATGGGACTGGAGTCCAGAATCGGGCGTCAGTTCAGGAGAAACTAGTTCAATGTCTCCCTACTGGAATGACTGGAGTCCAAATAGTTCTGGTGGACCTTCTTCACCGTTTAGCATTAAAGAAGGTAAGACACTTTGACCAGTAATGGATTCTTAATAAAATTAAAAACGTTATTGCACCTCACCCTCTGTTTTTTTTTTGTTTCATTTTTGACGGCTACGTGTGTCTGTGGCACTGTAGCTCTTAAACTGATAATCCAATTTGAATGCGTATTTTTCTCTTATTTAAAAGCATTTTACTGACATCTATCATACTAATCAACTTGATCTATGCTTACAGATAGTTCGGACTCGGAAATCTCTGGTCGCTACTCGCCCGTGTGCAGTGACAACGAGGGCGAGTTGGTAGATTTGGCCGGCGTGACCAGTGCGGCTGCTGAGTTGGACGCGGCACAAGTGGCACACGACCTAGACGAACTTATCATGGAAGACGACGATGATGTAGAGGAAGAAGCTCCATTAGAAGGTAAAGTACATTTTTTGTATTTATTGCACCAAATTTTTTTTTCACACTTCTGTCTGTTGTATACAGAATTAAGGACGCGTTTGCAAAATTGATAGGCATGAAATCGAACTACTACATTGACACGGCCCACTCACACAAATGTAGGCATTGTTAGCTGCAAGAATATAGTCAAATAAACAAATTTTGAAACTTGGATAATTTATTTTGTTTTTTATGTACTCAAGTACTTATCTGCGTTTAGATAACCATAAAAATTTTACTGGTTTTGTTGGTTATGTATGATGACTATGATGAAACTTTACCTCCGGTCTTGATGGAGTGACCTGAATGTATATCGTCGGTGTCTGCTACTGGAACTCCGCGACGAATAGAGTTAGGTGTACCGAGTTTGGGCTCGTTTTGTTAGCTATGATGAGACCTGACCACCGGACTTGATGCAGTGACCTGAAGGTATATCCTCGGTGTCTGCTACTGGAACTCCGCTACGAATAGATCTAGGTGTACCGAGTTTGGGCACGTTTTGTTAGCTATGATGAGACCTTACCACCGGACTTGATGAAGTGACCTGAAGGTATACCCTCGGTGTCTGCTACTGGAACTCCGCGACGAATAGATCTAGGTGTACCGAGTTTGGGCTCGTTTTGTTAGCTATGATGAGACCTTACCACCGGACTTGATGGAGTAACCTGAAGGTATACCCTCGGTGTCTGCTACTGGAACTCCGCGACGAATAGATTCAGATGTACCGAGTTTGGACTCGTTTTGTGTGTTATGAAGAGACTTTACCACCGGACTTGATGGAGTAACCTGAAGGTATACCCTCGGTGTCTGCTACTGGAACTCCGCGACGAATAGAGTCAGATGTACCGAGTTTGGACTCGTTTTGTGTGTTATGAAGAGACTTTACCACCGGACTTGATGGAGTAACCTGAAGGTATACCCTCGGTGTCTGCTACTGGAACTCCGCGACGAATAGAGTCAGATGTACCGAGTTTGGACTCGTTTTGTGTGTTATGAAGAGACTTTACCACCGGACTTGATGGAGTAACCTGAAGGTATACCCTCGGTGTCTGCTACTGGAACTCCGCGACGAATAGATCTAGGTGTACCGAGTTTGGGCTCGTTTTGTTAGCTATGATGAGACCTTACCACCGGACTTGATGAAGTGACCTGAAGGTATACCCTCGGTGTCTGCTACTGGAACTCCGCGACGAATAGATCTAGGTGTACCGAGTTTGGGCTCGTTTTGTTAGCTATGATGAGACCTTACCACCGGACTTGATGAAGTGACCTGAAGGTATACCCTCGGTGTCTGCTACTGGAACTCCGTGACGAATAGAGTCAGGTGTACCGAGTTTGGACTCGTTTTGTGTGTTATGAAGAGACTTTACCGGCGGACTTATGGAGTAACCTGAAGGTATACCCTCGGTGTCTGCTACTGGAACTCCGCGACGAATAGATCTAGGTATACCGAGTTTGGGCTCGTTTTGTAAGTTATGATGAGAATGAATAAATATATATTTTATTTAATACAAGTGATGGTTTCATGTGAAATAAAAGAAGGTTTTGGATTCATTTTAATTTATTCACAAATTTTTCAGCCCTAGAATATTTTTTTTTAAGTGCGAGGAATGTACCCTCAGCTTCATATTCCGTGACATTCTTGGGTCAATCAATTCTGGAAGAAGACAATTTTGGTAAAAACTAATTAAATTTATCTCCATTTTTTCCTTCCAAAATTGTTCATCTCTTTGTATGTACTCATATTTGACTTTGCCAGGGCCCGTCCAAATAGCAAACACGCAAGTGTCTTGCCTAGTAATGCGTAGCTGTCCTTGTATTTGGTAATACCATTTATGTTTTTTGTTTACCGTAAATAAATTATCACTAGGCAACCAAAAATCAACTTTTTTGAGTTTAATGGCATCGTCTGGCTCCAAACCATATGCCGAAGATGGACATTTTATTTCTATTATTCCAATCTCACACTTTCCGTCGGGGGTTGCTCCAAGAAAGGGAAATTCTCGGTCTATGAACAACCCGCACTTTTCAATGGGCATATTCAAGATCGCTGCAAGTTCGCGGATGGCAGTCGCTTCATTGCTTCTGCCATGTTTTATTGACGGGATATTGCTTAAGTCTTTCTGATACAATATTTGTTTTATTAGTGGTCCACACTCAGTGGTTATGCGACGTTTACAGACTGCTGCGAACCACGACGCTGTCAGCAGTTTCCTTCTAGTTTCTAGCCATAATGTACTGCCACTCTGCAAAACTGTGTCCCTTTCTAAATTTACCTTTTCAGTCTCCGAAAGTTCTAATGCATTTAAAAATTTATTTTTGGCCTCTTCAAATTCTTCCTCGTTCATGTCCACCTTTTGGCAACTTTCACCATAATAGGCATCTTTAGATGCAGATGGCTTTGGATTCTTTTTCTTTTTAATTTTTCTGTTGTGCCTTTTTTGATTTAAATTTTGGCGTAATTTTTCTAGCCGAACAATTTCGGGATTGGCATCTGTGCCAAAAATATATTTGTGTACTGCCGACTGAAGGACACCCGTGTTATAGGACACCACGGCTGCAGCACAACGAGCAAGATAGGACCCCCGCTGGGTAAAGTTCACTCTTTTGCCTCCTATAAATTTTGCAACTCGTGCATTAAAACTTTCCACTGCATTATTTGTTTCATTGTAAACAAAACTACAGGAATGCAGTGAAAGACGTTGGGCCAAATCTTCAACTTTTTGAAAGACCCCGTAAGCTGTCAGTTCTGGCACCATATTATTCACGTTGCGTTTTTTGACGTCATCACTACAAAAATAAGTTGCGCAGTTGGAGTGATCACCAAATATATGATAGGGACCATTTATTATATCATTTTTGATACCTCTTGCCTTTTCTTCGAAAGCAACGTTTTTATTGGACCAATATTTGACGCTACTATCAATGCCCCAACGTATACGCAAATAATTTTCTTTCAGAATCTTTCGGCCCCTTATGTGGAAAGAAGTATTACTACAAATTGCTAGCAGGCCTTTGCAGTAATTTCTTAGTAAATGATTTTTACATTCGATTTTACCCACAGTTATGTTATCATAAGGCCTTGCGTTCCTAATGCTAGCATAAGTGCTTGAATCACCATCTGCTATAAACTGGTGGTAGATAAGTCCATGCATACCAATGGACTTTTTGAAGCCCTCTGTTATTACAACTGCTTCTATAGCGGTAGAAGGACCTTGAAAATTTTTAAAACAAGCATGTTTCCTAGGTAATGCCCCTTTATTTTCTGCTCGTGCACAGATATTGCAGAATTTATTTTTGACACCATAATATAATACTTTTTTTGAGTGCATGCCTACGATTGCACCAACACCGGAGGAAGCACTGTAATTGGTTCCATAAGAGCGCTTGGACCAACATGCATCACCCGATACAGGTATCATAGCTAACCCATCTGTATTTACACTTCCAATAGCTAAAGCATTGTCTTTCTCCTCTTTACCCGCCTCGATCATGTAGTGCTGCGCAGCCTTTTTCCACCACCGACTTATTATGTCATGCTTAGCTTGGTACAATCGTACTGACATTGGTGGCATATTTACATGACACAAAACAGTATTAAGCTGTGTAACCCCAGCACCAATCGTCATTATACCAGCGACAATTTCTTCATTCACGTCCATTTTATTTTCAGTTTTTTTGGATGATTCTAACGTGAATTCAGCACCACACATTTTGCATTTAATTGAAAAGGTCGAGTGAAGCCCAGACCTTTTTTCACTCAATAGTTCAATTGTACTCAAATTACAATTAAACATAGACTTATGATTGCTGATTCCTTGTAATTGCTCCATAAAATAAGCCATTTCAATAAGCCTTCTTCCTGAAATCTGATAGGTTACTTTTTCTTCATCCACAGCGGTCTAGAAAAAAATATTTAATTTGTCATTTGTACCAAAGGACGTTAGCAAAACACAATAATAGTACATGTACAAGTCGTAGTAAAGAAATATGATAACTTACGTAAGATGTCTCCAAGTCATTGTTATTGGAAGTACTACAATCTGTTTCTTCTGAATGCACCTCACTTATGTCACTAGAATTGCGACTCACTTCTCGAAGTCTGTGAAAACAAACGAATTAATTTGACAGTTCTCAATTATGATGAGCATTCCATAAACAAATGATTACCGTCTTATATTTTCCAATGCATTTTTTCTGGAAAGCACTTGTTTACGAGAGCTTTTGCCAAACGTTCGACTTCTCGGCATCTATAACAACAATTGAATATTCATAGTTATTATGTACTCAAACATTTTATTATAAAAAAAAAAAAAAAAATAATAAAAAAACGAGTCCAAACTCGGTACACCTAACTCTATTCGTCGCAGAGTTTCAGTAGCAGACACCGAGGGTATACCTTCAGGTCACTTCATCTAGTCCGGTGGTAAGGTCTCATCATAGCTAACAAAACGAGCCCAAACTCGGTACACCTAGATCTATTCGTCGCGGAGTTCCAGTAGCAGACACCGAGGGTATACCTTCAGGTCACTTCATCAAGTCCGGTGGTAAGGTCTCATCATAGCTAACAAAACGAGCCCAAACTCGGTACACCTAGATCTATTCGTCGCGGAGTTCCAGTAGCAGACACCGAGGGTATACCTTCAGGTCACTTCACCAAGTCCGGTGGTAAGGTCTCATCATAGCTAACAAAACGAGCCCAAACTCGGTACACCTAGATCTATTCGTCACGGAGTTCCAGTAGCAGACACCGAGGGTATACCTTCAGGTCACTTCATCAAGTCCGGTGGTAAGGTCTCATCATAGCTAACAAAACGAGCCCAAACTCGGTACACCTAGATCTATTCGTCGCGGAGTTCCAGTAGCAGACACCGAGGGTATACCTTCAGGTCACTTCACCAAGTCCGGTGGTAAGGTCTCATCATAGCTAACAAAACGAGCCCAAACTCGGTACACCTAGATCTATTCGTCGCGGAGTTCCAGTAGCAGACACCGAGGGTATACCTTCAGGTTACTCCATCAAGTCCGGTGGTAAAGTCTCTTCATAACACACAAAACGAGTCCAAACTCGGTACATCTGACTCAATTCGTCGCGGAGTTCCAGTAGCAGACACCGAGGGTATACCTTCAGGTCACTTCATCAAGTCCGGTGGTAAGGTCTCATCATAGCTAACAAAACGAGCCCAAACTCGGTACACCTAGATCTATTCGTCGCGGAGTTCCAGTAGCAGACACCGAGGGTATACCTTCAGGTCACTTCACCAAGTCCGGTGGTAAGGTCTCATCATAGCTAACAAAACGAGCCCAAACTCGGTACACCTAGATCTATTCGTCGCGGAGTTCCAGTAGCAGACACCGAGGGTATACCTTCAGGTTACTCCATCAAGTCCGGTGGTAAAGTCTCTTCATAACACACAAAACGAGTCCAAACTCGGTACATCTGACTCAATTCGTCGCGGAGTTCCAGTAGCAGACACCGAGGATATACCTTCAGGTCACTCCACGTTAGCAGTCACCAAAGTACTTCATGATCACGTGCGATGAAACGTTATTTTTTAGTGAAATATTTACAATATTGCATAATATTTTGGTGTAATGATAAAAATCAATAATCTTACCTTAGAAGGATCAAATTTGGTTAGTCGAATATTTTGTATTTATACAGCGATCTTTTTCAACACGAGCAGCTGGAAACGAGCGATACAGTGTCCTCTCACGACGGCGGCCGAGCGCAGACTGACTCAGAATGAGGCTTTCGCACAATCGTGGGTCGGAAGGAATACAAATAAAATAACCCCTATTTCAAGCTGTTAAGACTCATCGTTAGTAGCAAAATATGTGAAAAAAATTGGTTTTGTTTTTATTTTTTCTAACCTTATTCATAGCACAATACTGTATTTTTTTTCCTCACATTTAATCTTGACTATGTTTGCCTATTTACAAAAAATAAATCAATATTAAATTACTTTATTCTTAGTAGAAAATTGTACCTAAACTTGACCCGGAATCATGAATTTTGTAGAAAGGGGTTACGAAATAACTTTTTTATGATATCAAAAATTTATTTTTTCAAAAAAAACCTTCCTCGCGTTTATAGTTGAAGACCCAAGCTATAACTAGGAGTTATTTGTCATATTTGATTTGGCTTGGTTTAGTCGCAAAATGTACCGAAAAACAGCTTAATTTTGCTCAAACTGCAAACGCGTCCTTAACGTCTTATATTTATCATTATGATAACGCAATATTATAAGCATATATAACATAGTTTGATAGTCTGTTTCTGCTTGTATATGGCAGTGGTTTTCCGCTCGGCATAATCTCGAGCATAAAAATAAGCTTCGTAGTAGGCAAATAGGTTTGGCAAAGCCTGCACTACTTACTAAGTAGGAGCGGCTGTTGTTGGGAATTCAAAGAGTAAATTCAAACTTAATTCAAAATCAATCAATCATTTAAACTAGACTGTACATAATATTTTTTTTTTCCCACAGATGTTGTGCAGATCGCCACAAATAGCAAGTCTTCCCGCATAGCATGCGTGTTAGTATTACTGTTCCGAGTATCTCACGGCGCGTGTAACTCCTTCGGCGCTCTTCGCGAGGAGCCCGTGCCCAACCAAACACTAGAACTGTTGACGGGACGAGAGTGCCTCAATGCCTTGTTGGATTACGTAGAGCGATGCAGGCGACCTCTAGGGCGAGCTGCCCGCATACTCGCACGAGTATTAAGGTGAATATTGTTTTTAAATACACTGAACAAAACTGTAGTAATCTTCGATCGAGTGTTGTAACATCTTTGTCAATTGAGACTTAAAACTATGTAGTTATTCTGTTATTGAAACTAAAAAATATATATTTTATTTCAGCAACGCTTTATGCCTGATGAGCATACTGAAGCACAGACTAGCTCTAAGGTTACATAATATGTCGGTCAGTTCTAAGCATCCGCCTACTAAGTGCCAGCAGTGCAAACAAGTGAGTCCAGTTTATATACCTAAATCTTTAGAACACGGAGCTTTTGATACTTGTAAAAGTTATTAATATGTATTTTAATTTTCAGATCCTAAGGCTAAGTTCAAAGCTTTTGAGTCAGCTGACTATATTAGCAGAGTCAAGTTACGGTATCGGTGAGATTAGCTATCAGCTCCTCAAAGGGACGTCGTCTATGAAACAGACATTGTCACTTACACTGCCTTACATCGTGCGGTAAGTACAGGGAGAGTGCATGCATTTTATTTCCACTCATGTAGGGTGATTCCTTAATATTTTCGAATGTTTCAGAACCGAAAAACCACTCAAGAAATATTTAATAGACTGCAGTGCACTTAACCTTTTGTTCAGTATAATAGCTGAATCCAAGGAAGACATACAAGACTGCGTAACCGCTTTAGCCAAACTAGCCAATAATGTGCATATAAAAGATCCTAAGGTGCTTGAAAATAGGTTCACTGGTCAAATATGTGTTAGTTACGATCCCATCCTTGATAATTTGTCTCTTGACGAAATAGTAACTTTTGAACTAGATGATTTGACAACGGTCAAAGCCAACAGGGTATTTCTGTGTCAAAACTCCGAGGTTTTCAGTGCCATGTTAATGGGGTGTTTCAAGGAGTCGGTAGAAAAATGTGTAAGATTGAAAAATGTGACCAAACCTGCATTAGAATACTTATTGACGTTGTTACACTTTGGGTTAAATAATTCTAAATGTGAAGTCCAAGTCTTCCCAATGGCTGAAAAATTAGAAACCAATTTAGAAGTACTTTTACTAGCTGATAGATTCTTATTTGAGAAACTCAAAGGATTGCTTAGCAGTGCTATCTTACAGTTCCAGTTGAATCCAGATACTGCAGATAAAATATATGTATGGTCTCTAAGCGAGGGCATGGGTTTCTTATGTGTAGAATCAGTAGCTTACTTACTAACAGGTAAAATGTGCGAGTCTGAGCGCACGCAATCCTTCCGTAATATACTTAACCTAGAATATAAGGAACAATGGCTTGAAGATATCAAATCTATGATTCTTAGGCAGTTAGTGAAATGATCAGAAAGGAGACTTGATGTTTCCTCTATTACCATTATATTAATTTAGTGAGGAATTATTTAATGTGATAACTGCCATTTATAACTTTGTAACACCATGTATATATCTATTATGAGTTGGCATATTTTAAAATAATATTAATAGGTTTAATGTTTTTCAAAATTTATGCATTTAATTTTTACAAAGCTTATAATTATAGGAATTAATTACCCACCTTTATTATTATATTTCGTGTTTTGGTATTGTGAATAGAAATATGGCATCTTTTTGGGTAGTTCACACTAGTCAATTCATTATCATTTCATATTTTAATTATTTTTTTGTTCAGTGAATGTATTTACCTAAATGTTTTTTTTTTATATTTTATACATAGTAAAAGAACGTGAACTTGATGAGCTACAAATATATTGTAAATAAACTTTTTAAACTTAACTTTCATGCATTGTTTAATATTTTTAATAGCACATGTAACAAAAGTGGAGGAACATAATTTTGTCATTATTGTATTCTGCATGTATTAAACAGTAACTTTATCAAACTGCCTGTTTTCTGGTTGACGTAATGTAAAGGACAACTGTATGTCTCTGCTTGGTACAAGAACTTGTGAAGTATTCGCTCTTACCTCATCTTTGTTTAAACACTCAAATTCAAAGTTTTGGACAATCTGTAATAAGAAAACAAGTAGATTAGAGCAACATGAATAATGTCATCCAAAGGGTCTGTTTAAATTGTGACTTATTAGGACCTCAAATAAATTACATTTATAATAGATATACTTTGCTCACCTGACTGATAAGCTCTGTCATCTGTAGCATTGCTAACTTCTTCCCAATGCAAGATCTGGCGCCAAGCGCGAATGGTAGTGAAGCAGAAGTCACGTGGTTCACTAGTTCATTCTTCCTAGCATCATTACGGTCCCAGCGATAAGGTAGATATTCATTAGCTCTACTAAAGTTTTGCTCATCTCTGCCAGACGTATAAATTGAGGCTATGATCGGAGTCTGTAACATTGACATATTCCAGAGTTTTCATCAAATAAAGAACACCTTTTTTTGAAAGGAACATGATATAATTTATTTAGACTAGTGTGAAATGAAGTGTTTTGTTTTTATACAATAGTAATAATTTAAAGTTATAACGAAGACAATTCTTGTTTATATTTGAAAATAAAACCTTATGATTCTTTTAATATATTTCTTTTTAACTTCCTTCTAAATGAATCTTTCAATTCCTCTTTTATATGCTTGTAGGGCTCTTCCAGTTCACTTGGAGCTAAAGGTATCCTCAGCTTTCTTCTAATTGATGGAGACAACAATATTAAGTTATGAACTAAACCAATAGAACTTGATGTCATCCAATACAGACACATACATGAAGGAACATTGGCTGCTACAGGTATCATTATAATTGTAAATACTCTAAATACATTCGTAAAAACATTGTACAGCTTAGAGGGTTGCCTCAGTTTCGATAATCTCTGTATTTCTATAATTGACAAGTTGGTCAGTCCAAATGCTACAGGAAGTATCCAGGAGTGGTCAGGCTCTGTTAAATTAGGAATCCATCCAATGCCCCCAGTAGATAACTCCATAAGGGTAACTAATGCTGCAGGATCTGGACTATTTGTGTATACTAAGTTCCTCAAAGCAAAAGACATGCACACCCAAACTGGCAGTTGAAACCATATCAACAAGCTTGCTTTGAAAGGGTGACAGTTATCTCGCACTATTAAGTTGTTCCATTGTTTCTTCAATGATCTCTTATATAATAATACTGCTTGTTTATCTGTTAAATTGTAAACTTTCTTGGCTATCGTAGTTTCCTTTTTTAATTCATTTACCATATCCTTAAGTTCTAAACTGATATTCTCTACTTTTGCTAATATATAGTTTTGATAAACCGATAGAGGCAGGGTCATACATGTCCTAATGAGTATTGTGGAAGTAACAATTGTGGCCCACCATGGCATTCCCGTTAGATCATGGAAATAAAGTAACCCGTCCTGCATAAAATGCACCGGGGTACTTCCTGATATGCTTGCATATGTTTGTTCTTGCCATTTTGCGAATGCTTCCATTGAAATATTACGGCTTACATGGTTGTCAAATGAACATAATTTGTTTTGTTTCAATACATTGCACTTAACCGCTCTATTTTCGTTATTTACTGCTACAAGATGATTGTTACAAATAACACTGAATTTCCGATAAGTTTCTAGGGTAGAGTTGATTTTTAACTTTTTTATATGTTTGTAGAACATCATAGAGAAAATATAATAGTAAGCTTTAGTTCTTAATTTCTAATAATATCTTGAATAACAGTTCATATTTCTTTCAATACACAACCAAAAGTTTAAAAAGTTAGGTTATAGAAATGTCAATTGTCAGACTTGTCAACGTCAGGTTTTATTTTGACTGGTTTATTTATTGTTGCCAAGTACCGAAAATTCTACCATTCAATTAATTCAACCCACCGCATATGCGCTGATGTGCATTCATGTTAATGATGGACGGAAAAACGCAATTTTTTTATAGTTTTTCTCAAGATATGGTACCCTAACACACATCCCTAAATCATCAATGGTATAGCATCAGTTAATATACCGAATAATTATATGATAATCGGCACAATGAACAAGCATTAAAATAGAAAAGTAATTTCTAAATCGTAATAACAGTACACTTTAAAAAGTACTTACGCCTTTGCTTAATTTATAATTTCCAAAAATGCTCTCTTTGGGCAAAATTCTGGTTAAAAATGGTGCAACAGGATATAATCTCATCGATTCCTTAATGACATGATTTATGTAGGAGTCTCTTTGGTACAATTCTTGTCGCGCCTTTTCATTCTTTGAAAGTAAAAATAGCGTCCATATAGATGTGTAAGACGTCTGGAATGAAACAAATGAAGTATAAATTAAAATATAATTATTTAAAAAATTACTAATTGAACTATTTTGTACCGTGTCTCCGGCGGCAATTACGAAATCTCCGATTATTCTTTTAATGTCATCGGGTTTCACATTTTCATTCACGAGAAGATTTATCAGTCCATCGCCATCCTTGCTATTCATCAATATTTCCCCGACAATTTTATGAGCTGGAAGATGAAAACAGATTATAATGTTAATCAGAGATTTAAAATCAGAACGTGGCATGTGTCTTCTGAATATTGTATTCATTTCCAGTAAAACTGGCTGTTCTTTAAAACGGCTCTAGTGGCCGGCCGTGACTCGGCCTGGGCAACGGTATCATTAGTTAGAACGATTACTTTAAACTTAAATTACCTTGTGATAGAGATCCGTCAACCGATTCCTTGAATTCTCTCCATACTTTTAAGTTTAGTTTTTGGCAGATATCAACGGGCAATCCATATAATTTTGTTGTTGTTTGAAAAATTTTCTTGACTGTTTCCGAAAACATATCTAACAGAGTCTCATAATGTCTATCTCGCTGAAGAGATGAAGAACTGCCTAGCATCACTGCTATTATAACTGAAACAAACGTTGTATTTTATTTAATAAATGTAAATGGTGCGTGGTTGGGTGTATCTTCGTATGGTCATACATAGGAGCATGATGTGTGAATACATACCATCTATAGAAAACTTATAAAACTCCGTCTCCAAATCAGGAGTAAATTGTCCTTTTTCAGTTTCAATTTTCCATCTTTGTATCAGATTGTTAACTGTCTTTTTAACGGGGATTTCGAACCAATTTTCGCAGTTTTCTTTAAGTAAATACTTGTTCATCACTCTGCGATTATTCAACCATTCATCTCCATTCATAAAAAATAAGCCCCTTTTTGACCCATATAGTTTTTCGTATAATACCCAAGGTTCTGGTAATATATGAACTGGATACTTCCCTTCAAGGTTAATAAATAATGACCTTATTAGCATAGGGTCACTTACGAATACCAAATCAGTATTACCGCCCAACTTTTCACAGTATAGAGGACCTAACTGTTTATGACGTCGATCGGCATATTCGTGTAACCTGTAACATGGAAAATTTTAGCTAAAAAGTTCAGAATTTGATAGAAAATAAAATTTTATTATAAACAGGAAAGGAGGATTTGCGTAAAAAATCGGGCTTACTTTGTTCCGCTACCTGCAGCGATGAATTCTAATTTTGTCCCTATGATAGGTAACGATTTTGGACGTGGCATATCTTCAATCGACAAAGTTGTTTTACAAGCATTTTGCGACTGGCACATCTTGCTGTATGATAGTAGTTTTAAAAACGGCGTTGCGTTGATGCGTTGCATGGTATCTGTAACAAAAGTTTTTTTATTGGAGATCTAAGTCAGTTTTGATTTTATCCATTAGTTTAAAAATATCTGCTGTACTGCAGTATAATGTTTTTGTTTTAAACTAAAAACTGTAGGTAGAACTGACTCACTAACTAAAGAAAGCTAACTACAGAAATTAAATCATATGGATAAAACTAGTGTTTAGCCGGCTGTAACCGCGCGACACTATGCCGCTTTGGAAGATAATATTATAAACAAAATCATGCAAATATCAACATTCTATGTGTAGAACAGTCAAGTGGCTGGAAATTAAATTACGTAGATACAACGAAACTCGGGTATTATTACTATATGCACATCTTTGAATAGTTACTTAGACTGTAGGTACTTACCAAATAGGTAATAAGTTTCAAATTAAAAGTTACTGACCTCAATGCTGTGTGAATGAAGTTGATCTCACTGCGTCTCTTCACAAACTAAATCATACTTTAGTCTCAGTTCCGCAGAACCGCTACCTGATCTTTTTGTCTTTCTAGGTAAATCTCATTGACTTGGTAATCATTTTATCCAGTGCATAATGTATTATTCCGACAGGAATACATTTATTTTAATTTTAAGTCCGCTTACGCTATCCGTTTAATGTGAGAAGCTATGGTTTCATATATCTGCAATAGTCATCACATTACAGTGAGTTATTTATTTCATGATTGCTTTTTATGATGGAAGGTATCATGTCATATGATATGATCTAATGGCCATCAAGCCCTCATTAAGGTAGGCACTCAATTTCCGGTCCTTATGTAGGTAAGAATTAAACATGCGAAATTGTGTTTTTTTATGCTTTCACAGTAAAACGGCTGTACAGAATGAGATGCTGTTTTTTATTATATGTTGGCTTATATATCAATGGTTGCGGGAAGTTATTCGCTTATGATTCTGGTGAAACTACGGGATACAGTATGTTAGTTTTCTTTAAATGTGGCAACCATTACCAAAAGCTGTTTCACATGGACCCTATGTATTATTGTTTTTATATACTCTTTGCATGGAAGTGGTAGTTTCAATCTAATGAATTATATGTTTGATTTTGTAAGTTATGTAAGCAAAAAATTGTTTAAATGTCCCATCAGTTTAAGCCCATGGTGAGGTGCTTGCAGGTTAGTGTGAAATCGCTCTTATTTATATATCTTCATCTTCATGGTATCGATCCCGATGTTTCTGAATTCTCTGGTTCTCTGTATGAGGTTCGACGCTATTTTATTTGTGTATCTATAATCTATGCTGCTCCAGCCGGAGCCCAACAAAACAAAACACAAATACAATGAAAAAGTGATGTAAATCGATAACACTATAGTTTTACCTCAACATCTTTTTATCGATTTCAATTTTTCAGTTTTGAATACGAAAATAAATAAGTTTGCTTCGAACTGTAAACCATTTTGAAATATTGATTTGAGTATGTACATTACTACACCTTTAAAATTATTTTAAATTTATAATTAGACAATCTTAAATTAAGAATCGATGCACAGAGTAATCGATTCTCGGTATCTGGACAGAATAACCAGTAGAAGAATATAATCTGTGGTAGAAAAGAAACGTTTTGTGGTCGCTTCACTACGGTGATGGTGACTTGTCAAAATTTGTAAAAATCACTTGAAGCGGAGGAGAGTCACTGTGATTGTTTCATTTTAGAAGAAATTAACGAAAACAGAATCAAAATGACGGTGAAAAATAAAACTGAAGAACCGAAAAAAGAGAAAGCAGAGCCTGCAGCTGCGCCCAATGATGATTTGGTAAATATTGAACTTGGTCATGAAAATAAAGTTATCCGTAAATGAAAAGGAATTCATTGTTTGATTGTTTTTACAGTCTGAAGAAGACAAACGCCTGCAAGAAGAACTCAATATGTTGGTCGAGAAACTCTTGGTATGTTTGACACAGATGTTTGATGTGATATGTTGTGAAAATGACTAGTGAGAATCAATCGGTTCTAACCTATTTTGGCATTTTGTTGATAGGGAGAAGATGTCGATCTATATCTGCCGGCGTTGCAAATGTTGAGTAAACTTATAAGGACGTCAACAACATCGATGACTTCAGTTCCTAAACCCTTGAAGTTCCTAAGGGAGCATTACCCTTCACTCAAGATAGTGTATGAAAAAATTCAAGATGCTCAGACAAAGAAGTTCTGTGCTGATGTTGTATCAGTTCTGGCTATGGGTGTCAGTGGAACCACTGTAAGTATGAACTGTTTTAACTATATTGTCAACAAATATACATCAATTTTTCATAATAACTAAGTGCTATTTATTTACAAAATAGGATGCTGCAGAGAAAAGGGAATGCCTAAAGTACTGCCTTCTTGGAACTATGTCAAATGTAGGAGATTGGGGACATGAATATGTCAGGTATGTAACTTGATATGAAATCTGTATTCTTTAATCTGTTTATTTTTTTTTTCTTGTGCAACATCTAATCGAAATTATGTAAACAGACAACTTGAGGGTGAGATTGCTGAAGAGTGGAATGTAGAGAATATGGACTCCTTACTGAACCTCGTCAGAGATGTGATCTCTTTTGACATGAAGCACTCTGCTGAGATCCAGGCCTGTGACCTGTTGATGGAAATTGATCGTCTCGATCTACTCACCCAGCATATGGATCAAAGCAACTATCCTAGAGTATGCTTATATTTAATTGGGTAAGTAAAAACTTAACTTTATTGTTTACTAGCTGGTGCCCGCGACTTCGTCTGCGCAGGTTTAGTATTTCGAACAATATGTTTACAAATTGTAGCCTATGTGTTATTCTGATGTATAAGCTATATTATTGTAAAATTTCATTAAAATCCATTCAGTAGTTTTTGCGTGAAAGAGTAACAAACATCCATACATACAAACTTTCGCGGTTATAATATTAGTAGGATTACTCAGAAATCTTTCATATTGTGTTACGTGAATTAATAATATTCTAACATTCAGTAAGTTCTTTGGATACCTTTTAAACCGTCAAGTCTACCATACAAGTTGGTTATTTCATGCATGCTCATGTGCCAATTTATTTTCAGATGTGCCAGCTATGTTGTTGAGCCAGAATCCACACAGATCCTGCAAGGAGTTTTGGATACATACCTGAGGTTTGGTGAATACCCACGAGCCTTGCTTGTGTCCATGCAATTACATGATAAGGCTAAATGCGAAGAAGTCTTCAACTCCTGCACGGATCCGTAAGTAGAACTTTTCCAATTAGGTTTTTACATTATTTCATGAATCAAAAACTGTAGAGTAGTGTTAGTAGTAGAGTAATATTGACAGTTATGAAAATTAAACTCATACAAAACGTTAACTTATCTTAATACAATAATTGTAACAGGTTTTTCAACTCTTCTTTATGAGAAAGACTATGTATTAAGCTTGTCCCACATGAGTCATACATTATCGTCAATATATGATTGCTCCTTGCAGGTTGATCAAGAAACAACTGTGCTACATGTTGGCACGTCAGTATATTCCCCTGGAAGTGGATGATGAAGACCTCCGCACAATTCTCCTCAATGCACATATTAATGACCACTTCCTAAGCCTGGCTAGAGAGGTAAGCATCAGTGCTGCAATATTAATGTGTGAATAGAAAGAGCAAATTATTCATATCATATTTAAATTGCAATCTCTTAATTTGCATAAAAGTTACCAGAATCAAATACCCTGTATCTGAGTATTGACTGCATAGATCCAACATCACTTGATATAAATACATAGCACTTTCCAAGCTTAAAGAACTTTCCTTTACCTTCCGAAAGCTAATTTTCTACAAGATATACTCGTCATTTATCAGCTTGACATCATGGAGCCCAAGACACCAGAAGAGGTTTACAAAACATGGCTGGAGTCGGCCGGTTCGGCTCTCCGCCCCTCCCTACTGACAGAGCACCCAGTGGACTCCGCCAGACAGAACCTATCGGCTACCTTTGTGAACGCGTTCGTTAACGCTGGCTTTGGTCGCGATAAGCTTGTCACCACTGAAGATGGCAACAAATGGATGTACAAGAACAAAGATCACGGTAATAACCAATAACACATGTTAGCTGTGTTTTCTGAAAATTATTAGGAATATATTGTCAACAAGCTTATAAATGTTCAACCTTTATGTAACTATGCAATGGAAACTTAGGTAACTAATTTAATCATCTTCTGAAGATTGTAGCATCATGAAAATTGACAGCTATATGTAGTTTTCATGGCAATACAATAATATGGTACTGTCGAACTGATCAGATAATGGAGTTGGAAGATATGAACTGTAACTTCAAGATGAGTTATAGATTTTACGTGTATTTATAAAAGCGTATTTTCTAGCATTTTTCAACTTTTTATCTTCAGAGCCACTAATTCCAAGTTTCATATTTCTTCTAGGCATGTTATCAGCCGCCGCATCCCTTGGTATGATCCACTTATGGGACGTGGATGGTGGTTTGACTCCCATCGACAAGTACCTGTATACTGCCGACGAGCACATCAAGGCGGGCGCATTGCTCGCGCTGGGATTGGTCAACTGCGGCGTTCGCAACGAGTGTGATCCGGCGCTTGCGCTTCTCTCGGATTATGTTCTCCATTCAAGCTCCAACCTTAGGATTGGCAGTGTTTTGGGTAAGTTTGTTTGTTTTATTTTGTGCCCTTGATATTGTTTATGTTGTTTTACCTACTGTGTAATTTATAAATTTTTCTTCTTGGTCATATACTGCTACATTATTAAAAAATGAAATATAGACGCCAATTTACGCCATCCATGTAAATGCAAGATCTATATATTGATAAATGAGACAGGTTTCAGTCTAACCAAGGAGTATTGTGTTGCCCAGGTAACTGGGTTGTGGAAATCAGATAAAAACACTGGTACTCAGCTGCATCTTGTTAGTCTGAAGCAACATAGTTGTAAAAAGGTTAGGCAGATGGTGGAAAGAGGCAGGGTTTAATTCTATCGTATTTTCCAGGTCTGGGTATCGCATACGCGGGCACACAGCGCGAGGACGTGCTCTCCCACTTGCTGCCCGTGCTCAGCGACACGGCGGCGCCTGCAGAGATCTGCGCGCTCGCAGCCGTCTCCTGCGGTCTCATCGCTGTAGGTTCCTGTAATGGCGATGTAAGTACTCATTTATTATTAAACACTACATCTACAGCCGGACCAATACGTTACTAACATACCCATGATCCACGCGAGAAGCGGGAGGCTGGGAATGTCACTAACGAGCTGGCCAGGCAAATAAGGAGAGGTAAGGTGGCAAAATGTAGCTGCAAGATTGTTTCAGTCAGTTTGAGTCTGACACTCCTTCATGCTGCACCCAGAGCGAGATTGGTCATTAAATCCCCTTAAACTTACTAATAGCAAAGAAGGTCAACTTGATATATGAATATTATGTGTTTATAATTTTTGTGTTCGAATTAAAATATTTGTTGCTTTGATCTCAGGTCACATGCGCCATCATCCAACGTCTTATTGATGACAACAAGGACTTACATTCGTCTACTTACGCGAGATTCTTGCATCTGGGACTGGGATTATGTTTCTTGGGTAAGTTTTATTTTTACACCTGTTTTCTTAAGCCTCTATGGTTCCATTACTAATCAAAGCCACGAAATAAGTTTCCTTCTAAGGCATATTTTATGTTATCAGTTACTTCATTTGTATATATGGTCCCATCGATTTTTTGGAATTGCAAATATTGGAAAAATGTCGGGAAACAATTTTGCTAACGGCATAAGCTTTGGGCTTGAGCTATGGGCCATGCAATACTGACCTTAAGTTAGCTGTTTGAGAAAATTGTCATTTATGTTGAATTGCTAAGAACGTATACGTCATGTCCAGGCTGCAAGGAGCGCACGGAGGCGACGATGGCGGCGCTGGAGGTGCTGCCGGAGCCGCAGCAGTCGCTGTGCCAGACCACGCTCTCCATGTGCGCCTACGCCGGCACCGGCGACGTGCTCGTCGTGCAGCAGATGCTGCACATATGCTCCAAGCATTATGATACTGATGTAAGTATTGCTATTGTTTTTAACCCCTGAAAAAAATGGGGAGTGTTTGTGAGAGTTTGTGAATAAAATAAGCTTGATATAGACAAACAATCGTAAAGCTATATGAAAGTATTTCTCGCTCCTGTTCTTTTTTATTTCTAGTGTTGTGTAGAACTAGTGGTATTCCCGCGGTTTCCTCCGCGTCTCGGGGGAACTACTGCCCGTAACCGAACAATACACAGATTTTTTCAAATTGGTCCATTACTTTCGGAGCTTTTAGTGGTAGTATAAACATAGTTTATTGTATTAGCATAGAAACGTTTCAATTTTTTAATATAAGGACAAAAACAACATACTTCCAGAAGCTTTATATAGGGAAATGTGCATGTCTTTCGAAGTAAATAGCATTTAAATGTTATTATTTCCTATTTCAGAATGAGCAACAGTCGACCGAGGACACAGCTTTCAAGAAGCAAGATAAGAAAGAGGCTAAGGAGAGCTCCAGCACCACCTCAGCTGGCAGCTCCAAGGATGATAAGAGCTCTAAAGGTAAACTTACATCTCTTATCTATCTATGCACGTTTTGATTAAAAAATACCAGAAAAGTTTAAAATCATTTTACTGATGAAAAAAAAAGTAAATGGTTATAGATTCAAATAAATACGGTCGCTTTGACGATCTATAGAATACTCTAACATAATCTTCGCCAAAATTTTGTCGTCACAGTAAAAGGTATTAGCGGGTGGTGGTAAATGTACATACTTATTTAAAAATTAGTCTAAAACCGCCTACACAATTTGGTTTCGCCAGGCAAATCATCGAAAGACAGCAAAAGCAAGGAGAAGGAAAAGGAGAAGGAGGCGAACAAGGAGTTGTCGTCGGTGCAGGCCGTCGCCACGCTGGGCGTCGCCGTCATCGCGCTCGCTGAGGAGACCGGCGCTGAGATGTGCACCAGGATATTTGGACAGCTGGTGAGTGCTTACATATATTTGGTTTGATAGAATGTTTGAGCCTCATTTTGTGACCTCGTCCTTAATTTGAACTTAGAGCAGAGATAATTTGAAGAAAATAGATTTTTTTTTTTCTCAAAATACGTTCTATTCCGATGATTTTATCTATAGTGTATTATTTCTATAGTTGTCACCGAAAACCTTAGAAAATGGTTTTCTGGCTACTCAAACAGACACAGTCACTTCGAGGGGTCCTTGTGAAATGGATGCTTTTTGACGACACTTCAAAACATGCAAAATGAAAAGCCTTCCAATTTGTACAGAAAATTACAAGTTAATTAATTTATTCCCAAGCATTAATCTTTTAAAAAATTTGGCCTAAATATCAATTTTCTCCTCTCAGGGTCGTTACGGCGAGCCGGCAGTTCGTCGCGCGGTGCCGCTGGCCATCGCGCTGTGCTCCATCTCGAACCCGCAGCTGGCCGTCATCGACGTCCTCAACAAGTATTCTCACGACTCCGACAATGATGTCGCTTACAATGCCATCTTTGCTATGGGACTTGTTGGCGCTGGTACTAATAACGCAAGGTACAGTTTTGACCATTGTTTTTTTATTTATTTATTGTTTCGCTAGTTGTATATATATAAAGCTTCCTCTTCAATCACTCTATCTATAAAAAAATACCGCATCAAAATCAATTGCGTAGTTTTAAACATTTAAGCAAACATAGGGATAGAGAAAGCGACTGTTTTATATTATGTAATGATAAGATATGATTCAGTTTTTGAGAGTTTTACCATATGACAGTGAAACATTACAAAACCCATTTCCGACTTCCGAAAATCTTGTAACATGATTTTAATTAAAAATGCGTAAAACAATTTTTTGACTGTTGTGAGAAATTATAGTCCAAATTAGTAACCTATATGAATAACTGCAGGTTGGCGACCATGCTCCGCGCGCTGGCGCTGTACCACGGCAAGTCGCCGGTGCACCTGTTCATGGTGCGACTCGCGCAGGGGCTGTGCCACGCCGGCAAGGGCACCGTCACGCTGTGCCCCACGCACGCCGACCGCCGCCTCATCAACCAGCCCGCGCTCGCCGGCCTGCTCGTAGTGCTTACCGCCTTCTTGGACTGCAAGAACAGTAAGTAACCTCTTTTCTTTACCTAATGCAATTCTTCTCAACTGTTGCAACTTTTTGGGGCACAGAATTACATAACTAGAATGGAAAAATTAAATCTGCGACATCAATTTGGTGATGCGTATTTCTTTCTAAATATCTAATTACGTAGTAGATTTGATCGATCTATCACATAGTAGCTCAAAATGGTCGAAAGTATTTGAATTCGGTAAACTGGAACGTTAGATTTTTATTCGTTTTCTAGTCTCTGGATTTTCATAATATTTTAATTAAATTACTGTCTAAAAAAACAATCTGTGTTTTCCGTGATATTTAACTTTATATTCTTGTTACAGTTATTCTGGGCAAGTCTCACTACTTGTTGTACGTGTTGGCGACGGCGATGCAACCCCGTTGGTTGGTGACGCTCGACGAGAACCTTCAGCCCTTGAACGTGAGCGTACGCGTTGGCCAGGTATGTATCGTCATGCTTGAAATTTTTCACATCAACCATCATTAAAAAAAATCCTTACTCCAAGATTATAACCATACCGTACCATACTGTTACAATTTTAAGTATATTGTAATGCAATCATTTACAATGATGACAAATATATAACATTTAAATATTCACACACGTTCCAGGCTGTCGACGTTATCGGTAAG
This sequence comes from Helicoverpa zea x Helicoverpa armigera, assembly GCA_033682625.1. Lineage (NCBI taxonomy): Eukaryota > Metazoa > Arthropoda > Insecta > Lepidoptera > Noctuidae > Helicoverpa > Helicoverpa zea x Helicoverpa armigera. The sequence continues at coordinate 2,120,361 of JAWIIS010000029.1, forward strand.
GCTGGTACTCCGAAGACGATCGCCGGGTCTCACACACACACGACGCCCGTGCTGCTGTCGTTTGGCGAGCGCGCTGAACTCGCCACCGACGAATACATCCCCCTGTCACCCGTCATGGAGGGCTTCGTCATACTCAAGAAGAACGAGGACAGCGTTATGGCACCGGTCCAATAAACCTAGCATTAATCTTTAGAATTAATTAACATTTATCTGTATTCTTTTCCAGTTCTAATAAAATTTTGAGAACTATGCCATCTCTATTTCTAGTTTTTACAACCTACTTTATCCCACTTTACAACTACAAGCAAGCTATCTTTATCAAGCGTTTATTGATGCGGCAGTCACGATTATCCAACCATAAATGCATTAACATATCTGCAGTCTTTGCAACATATTGCTTTCGCAAGTCGGAATTAATTTTAAATTCTACCTACCTGTGTTTGTTATAAACTAAAAGTAATGAAAAAAGATGAGGGTATTTTTGTAAGTAATAGAAAAAACCTGGCCCTCCATTTTGATCAGTATAAATCGCAACTTTACATCGTCTTTACGCAGATTCGTTAAAAAATCACAAAAATGACAGATTTTTCACTGTGGTTTCTTGTAATATCGATTGTTTTAATATCCTTCACTTTATTGATGTTTGGGTAAGTACTGGATAATAATTATGATTAAAACCATGTTATACTTTAACAATTTGCTCATAGCCTAACAAAGACCTTCCAATCAGTGAAACATTTTTTAACTGCTTATTTCTGCGTGGATCCGCGCCACCGACATACAAGGGGTTAATCAGTACCTTCTATAATTCTCCTACATCTGTAAAAATTTTGTTCAGACCTTCATTTTCAATACCTAAGTGAAAAATAATTAACTCCTGATTGTTTCAGAATGAGTGTAATCCCATGGTGTATACGTGACACCGTTGACCCAATTTGCTACTCTACATCATGGTCTCGCTTGGCCATACCTGCACAGGACAACTTCACCGTGTCCATCCCACCGCTACCACCATACTTTTTTGAAAGTGAACTTAACTACAAAAGCTTCTCCGAATCAGTATGATTTTAAGTTTTTGTTAATGTATAAGATTGTTTTAGATATATGAGTAAATAAGTTATGTACTTTAATTTGTTATAATGAATCGAAAAGTTAAAAGTTGTGTATTTTGTTAAATATTTAAATAAAAGACTGGGGACTTAGTGTAATTCATTTAATTTACTTATTTTCTAGTTTCATGTTGATGTTTATCGTTATGAAGTATTTTCTTCAGATGCTGAAGTAGGTTCTTGATCCTTCTTAGATTCCTCAGTATCCTCGTCTTCACTACTGCTGTCAGACTGTGACGATGGATTCTGCTTATTGTCTGTTTTTGTTTGCTTCCCTTTCAATTTGGCATTTTTCTTTTTCTTCAGTCTCTTAGCTCTTTTCTTTGCTGTCTTCTCTTCGGCTGCTTTTCGATTCTGTTCTATTCTGTTGTGATATTCTTCATCAAGTTTTTCCTGAAAGAAGGGGGTAAAATATAAAAACCAGAAGTACCCTATCATTGACAATAATTAAATCAAACACCACATTCTCATCTATTATACCTTTTCGCTTTTCTCCTGTATGAACTTTTGCCTTGCATATTCTTTCCGTCTTAAATGTCGGTATACGTGAAACTCGCCCGAACCAGCGCCAGCACTCGAACCCATCACATTGCGGACAAAATCGGGAGGTGGAGCCAATGATTTTGATCGCGGCGGCTCCGGTATCACCACTGGTTTATCCTGTTGACATTAAATAATGCACAATAAATGCAGAACATTGGAGTTATTTCATAATATTTGGTACAAATATATGTTTTCCTTACTGGATTTTTCATGAGCTTTTCTAATTTTAGTCTTTGTAAATCAGTTGCATTCTTTATAACGATGGGTTTTTTATCGGATTTAGATTCCGTGTCACTCATTATTGGAGCAGAATAAGTATATATTACTGAATAGGAACACGAAGAATGCAGTAACCAAAATAAACAGATTCAGCAAATTCCTAAGGAATCTTGAGTTGCTGTCAAATAACAATAATAGTCAATGTCATTTTCTTGACAGAAAGAGAGTAGCTTCAACCGTTATTTTCCAAAACACGTCATGGTGGTAAGTTACGGTTGTGAATATCAAGATTTTCCAACTGTCCTTATGGACGAATGATATCGGTAAAAGTGAAATCTTCCCAACATTCATTGGCAATTCAAAGATTTTTATCTAACCAATGTCTCCGATTTAAAATTATTAAGAAATGTTTTCACCGAGCTAGCGGTGTACACAGAGATGAACAAGGGTCTGATATTAAATTGCTCTCCACGCTAGCTATTCCCGTATATAAATAATTATCTGGATAAGGATGCTTAAAAACTAACCAAGTTAAAATGAAGTACAGTTACGGTTTCTTAGATCAGTTTTTACAGCTCTAGTTTCACCTTGTGAAGGACAAACCTAGTCAACTATTGGCACTTTCCGGCGAATCCGGCAAATTCGTGCAATTAGATTGATTCCGTTTGATTGCTGAATTTACAGAAATACAGTCATGTAAGTAATACATTTCCTATTTAGTGTTTATAAATGATTTAGCTAATTTACTTGCTAGAATTTTCTGTAAAATATATTTATAAATGCCGGTTTTACATAACTTTTGCTTCAGGTTTTGCATACGTCAATTGTTAAAGTTAACTAAATTATAAATTGTCAGGTGTAATAATAATCTAAAATATTTTGTGTTATGATAATTAACTTGATTTTAAAACGTAGTCTTACCGACTACTATCGTCCTCAACCTATAGTTGACCTTGCCGCGTTTAGATGACTAAATTGAGGTAGGTAATGATAACATTGATAGTCCGCTAAGAAAACAATTTTAAAACATCAGAGTACAATATTTACACAAATTGATTAGACACTTTCTGCCCTGTTTATCTAGAATGCCGATCAAGTCCATCAAAGCCCGTCAAATCTTCGACTCCCGTGGCAACCCCACTGTGGAGGTTGACTTGGTATGTATATAATTACTATCGATTTTTATTTTTATTTAATTCTTCAAACCAATTAATGTTAATGGGACAATACAATAAAATGATTCCAGTTGGAATCTCATAAGACTGCAAATTTTTCTTGGATACATTAATTTTACTATCCTAGATCCATATGCTAGTTCATTTATTATATTAGTATCACTATCATATTAATATATTTTTTTCATAGGTCACCGAGTTGGGCCTGTTCCGTGCAGCCGTCCCATCTGGTGCTTCCACTGGTGTCCATGAGGCTCTGGAACTCCGAGACAACATCAAGGGCCAGTACCATGGCAAGGGAGTCCTCACTGCCATCAAGAACATCAATGAGACTATCGCTCCTGAGCTGCTGAAACAGAACCTTGAGGTCACACAGCAGAAGGAGGTATGTACTCATCAATATTTTATATAACCTTCACTTTGACCTTAACGGAACTATATACAGGTCAATTATGGATTATTGAATTTACTAAGGATTAACTTACACATCACAAGAGTTCTGATGTTTAGGCAGCTTTAAAAATGGAGAAGGATTTTTTTAACTTTTGACATTTCCCAACTCGTCTCACAGGATCTGCTTTTGCATGGATATTAAATAACATAATATGTGTAGCATATAATTCTGATATATGAACTTTCAATCTATATTACTGCCAAGTTTTATCAAAATTTATTCTGTAGTGTTTTCAGGAAAGAGTAACAACCATATTTTAATGTGCATTATAAATGTTACTGGATTGTCATCCAACCATTAATACATATGCTTATGCATATCCCTATTACATACATATTATAGTATGAATCACTTTTATTGCTATAGTACTCCTCACAAAGTTTTCCTTCTAAATATAAATGGCTATATTAAAACACAGCCTATTGTAAATTATTAAAAGAACTAAGGCAAAGTAAATAATAAATATTTGGTCCTGCTGCCATATTAACCTGACCAGAATATTATCAAGTTATGAATAACTTGTGCAGAAAAAAATTGATGTGATGCAACATATGTTAACCTGTTTGACAACCAGGGTATTATTACTCATACCAATGATAAGCCAAAGAAGGTAACATAATAAATGTAAATATATCTTATCAGAGTTTACAGCATTACAAGTCACCTGTCTTATTCTCTCCCGATTTTATTGTAAGTTTTAAGAATAGTAATACATTATAAATTGTTGTTTAACAGATTGACCAGTTCATGCTGGGTTTGGATGGCACTGAAAACAAGTCAAAGTTGGGTGCCAACGCTATCCTTGGTGTGTCTCTTGCCGTTGCTAAGGCCGGAGCTGCTAAAAAGGGTGTGCCTCTATACAAGCACTTGGCTGATTTGGCTGGCAATGCAGATATCGTCCTGCCTGTACCTGCCTTCAACGTCATCAACGGTGGCTCTCACGCTGGCAACAAGCTGGCCATGCAAGAATTCATGATCCTGCCTACTGGTAAATATTTTTCAGTTATAGTACTCTGCTTTGTGAATAAAACCATATAAGGCTTCCGATTTCCTAATAAAGATTTGTTTTCAATTCAAAAGCTAACTAAAATGGTTTTACCTAGGTGCCGCTTCCTTCAGTGAGGCCATGCGCATGGGCTCTGAGGTCTACCACCACTTGAAGAAAATCATCAAGGAAAAGTTCGGTCTTGACTCCACCGCTGTCGGTGATGAGGGTGGCTTTGCTCCCAACATCCAGAACAACAAGGATGCTCTCTTCCTCATTCAGGATGCCATCCAGCAGGCTGGTTACACTGGCAAGGTAAGGTTATCTACACTGTTACATACTTAGGGATGGATGATTTATATTAGGCCGGGCTGTCTCCGGGCTTTTACAAAATTCTAAAGACGAGCGTCGTTTGCACTGTGTAATATAAACTGCTTCATACAAAATGTATTTAACGTTTCACATCTGTGCCCCGTACGAGCCACGTACACTGCAATTATATTAGTAATACATTTGTATAAATCTACTTTTCAATTTGATACAATTGTCGCTAGAATTGCATAACAAATTACTTTGTTTATTCCTTAGATTGAAATTGGAATGGATGTTGCTGCATCTGAATTCTTCAAGAATGGCACCTATGACCTTGACTTCAAGAACCCTAAGTCCAACCCTGCTGACTACCTGTCTTCTGAGAAGTTGGCTGAAGTGTACCTGGACTTCATCAAAGATTTCCCCATGGTTTCCATTGAAGATCCCTTCGATCAGGACGACTGGGCCGCGTGGGCTAGCCTCACCTCCCGCACACCCATCCAGATTGTAGGAGATGATCTTACAGTGAGTAGACCTCCTTGCACCCAACAATATCTACCAAACAAAGATAAAAAGTGCAATATTTACTTTAATGCTCTGTGTACAGGTCACAAACCCCAAGCGTATTGCCACAGCTGTTGAGAAGAAAGCTTGCAACTGTTTGCTGCTGAAAGTGAACCAGATTGGCAGCGTAACTGAATCCATTGATGCTCACTTGCTGGCCAAGAAGAACGGATGGGGCACCATGGTTTCTCACAGGTCTGTATATTATATGAGTATTAGAAGAAAAATAATGATTTGGCTATGTTTTCGATGGAATAGAGTTGTGAAAGTGAAATTTCTTGTTGTTATCAGGTCTGGAGAGACTGAAGACACCTTCATTGCTGACCTCGTAGTGGGTCTGTCCACCGGTCAGATCAAGACTGGCGCGCCCTGCCGCTCGGAGCGTCTCGCCAAGTACAACCAGATCCTCCGCATTGAAGAGGAACTCGGATCTGCTGCTAAATACGCCGGCAAGAACTTCCGCAGGCCTGTTTAATTGCACAAAGACGTAAAAGGGCATGTTCCAGTACTATAGGAAAATGTGACTGAAATGAGTATGCTCTTAAAATGTTATACAGCATTTTACCCTCTGTAGAACACATAGATACATGATGTAACAAATTAAGATATTATTTCAGCACATATTGTCAAAAGTTTATACTTTTATTTATAAGAGATTACTGGCTGTAGTGATTGTATTAGTGTCGAATGTATGATGCTATTTATTTAAATTTTAAGATTATTTTTTAATTAAAAATGATTTGATATCAAGGCGTATGTTCAATAAATAATGATGTTATTGTAATCGTGTTTTTATTAGAGTTGTCTCAAACTTCCACCAACAGTTATCATTAGAGTAAATCTATTTTTGTAGATTCTTAACTATGAACTATTCTTAGTTCGGACATATGTCCCTGTTTCGTTTCATATATATGTATCGCAAGGCGTCCAACTTCGGTTGGGATAAACATATTTGCGTGATATACTGATATCCAAAAAGGATTTCTCTGCAACTAGCTCGTTATTTTGAGTCGCCGCGCCGTTACCTTTGGCGAGAGTAGTGGAAGGTAGCTTTTGCTATGGGTGGTTCTGGTTTATTCTAATAATTTTCTGAATAAGGGATCCTTTCCTCTTGCAACATCATTATATCAGCCAAATGCTCTCCACTGCTGAACGTAGGCCGGCCCCAAGAAAAGCCTAAATAAATTATTTTTCATTATCACTTGATAAAATAATTTCAATTTAGTTTGTTAAATTCTACGGAACCCTTTATTACTTGGACTGTGCAGTCCGAGGTCCGATTCTTTTTTTGAACAAATTACCAAGCATTAGGTACCTTCATATTTTTTTTAGAAAGGAAAAGCATTCTAACAAGATCTTGGGTAGGTAAATAAATTGTCTACGATCAAATAACCTGCAAACACGCGACTCATGCGTGATTGCGACGCCCGCGCCGCCTGCGTGGCCGGTTTACCGAAGAAAAGAGAAACTTCATAGTGATAGATAGAACAGTAGGTACAATAAATGATTGAAGCGTGCATTAATCGTGTTTTTACGATAATAAGTAGTAAACATTTGCTCAGTACAAACAACTCAGCTCGTTGTAATAATCGCTTTTAATAAGCTCAGTGTTTAGTCTGGTTATTGCATTGGGTTCGATTGCTACCTACTTTCAACAATGGCTCAAAACAAACAAGAACTTAATGTTGTGACATATATGTGTCCAAGTCATCCCGTACAACTGTACGAATTGATACAAGAGTTACTTGAGGATGCCTTGGGTTGTTACACCACCTTGCAATATGAAAGTAGAAGCCCGGGACCGCTACCGGATCGTCCGGATCCTTTTTCAACTGGCAAAGCTGACTTGGGTAAGATTTTATTTCACTAATTAATTATTTCAAATTAAATCCAACGCTTTACTGCGATGTGTATACGTACCTACCTACAGGTGAAGCAGCTTGAGGATAAAAGTAGTCTACGAAATTTTATAAATGTAGATAAGGAATGTGTGTCTGTCGAATAAACCAGCAGCTTCTGTTGAAGTTGTAAAACTTTTTCATTTAGTAAATAAGTAATTAGGTATTACATGGTTTTAAATAAAACGTTTGTTTTATTATTTGTAACTTTCAGCGTTCATGACTGCATCTGCGTACATGAAATTACGCGAAAAGGAAAACACTTACATAGATCTGCTTCCGGTAACGCCTGTTTTCGCACATCAAATGAACGTGGAAAATAAACCTGGATATTTCTCAGACATTATCATTCACAGTGATAAAAAGTAAGAACCCTTACCTATCTATAGGTAGGTAGGTACCTATTTAAAACAGACAATTTTGTGTTTCAAGTTTATATTTTCATTTTTATAATCTACCTATTAGTAGTCGTATAGTGCGACTACTGAGCACGGGTTCGATTCCCAAGTCGGGCCGAAATCGCTTTGTGAGTTTTATACATTTTCATAAAACATACAGCCCTATTGATACACCCATGCGTCTCTCTCCGGGCATGTCGAATTGTTGTCCCATCGGGCTATGAGAGTGTAAAGTACCTGTGTCTGCACCATAGAAATCTAAAAAAGTACGCCCAAATGCTTGTGCACTATGTTATAATACATCTTGCTCACTCAGCCACCCGGTATCCTTAGAGAGAACAGCCGCCGCAGCTGACAATCGGCCTGAACCCATTATCATTAAGTACCTACTTACTAAAGTCTAACGGTCAAAGTCAAACAAATAATGTACTGAAATACTGAAACCACTCAATATTAAAGATTCAATGATTCAAACATAATACTATCTAGATATAGGTACATACCTACGAAAAACCTCTACGGTGGGTAGTATATAGTTATGCGCTCTTTTCGAAATATTTAAACCACTGGTAGATATGGTATCATTGTTGAAATCTAAAAATCAGTATGGTTTAATATTATCACACGTGAGTTTTTGAACGTTAGGTGCTTACATATTATTTCCATTGAAATAAATACATACACAATAGATAAAAATGTTATCAGCATGTCATTGACTTCTGATAAGAATGAGTCTTCTATTATTCTACAATTAGCTACCAGACTGCTAATATTGTTTTATCGAAACGTACTGTACCTCATACTTACATAGTTAATTTATTATTTCAGAGCTCATAATGTGAATACGTTACTAGATCTCCGTGGTTGTACATTTGCATACAGTGACGAAGAATCTCTGAGTGGAAGTAAAATAGTTCTGAAAACATTAAAAGAAAAGGGCGAAAACGCATCTTTTTTTGGATCATTGCTAAGTATGTGTATACCTGCCACCTATTTATGAATTTCTGCTTTATCAATGATGTTTTTTTGTGTGTTTGATAAATACTTAGTCCTTTTGATATTGTTTTGAAGACTTACCCAATTTCTGAGTCATTGGTTGGAATAGATTATCAAAATGCCGTCAGATGTCGCTAAAACCATCGATTAAGTAATTTTATTTATTTAGTAAACGATATCGCTGCCTATCTATTTTTTCATAATGCTTTATTTCAGGATCTGGATCACATTTAGCATCAGCTCAGATGGTTCTGTCTAAACAAGCAGAATGGGCTGCGGTTGATTCAACAACTCTCCTTTATTCTAAAAATTATATGTTTGATGGTGGAAAAGATATCATCACTTTGGAAACATTGGGTCGTTTGCCACCGTATCCTATTGTAGTAAATGCAAAGTTAAGAGGTGAGTGTGAGTAATCCTAGTAGTACCCCCCGAGTCGTCAGTAGGGAGATCTTTTGATTTAGCTGAAAAATATAAAATGTAACCTTCATTGGTATTGGGAGTTGAGTATGTATGCCACATACCACTATAGTAAAGTCTGTAAAATTATGACAATCCTTTTTTATTGGTTGCTGCTGACCTTATTTATTGGCTGTTCTGACTGTGCACGGTGCGGGCGGGCGTCTCGGGTTCGGTTCCCAGGCTAGAGTATAGAAGTTGGTGATTGATACAAGGATTATTGGAGAACACGTAAATTAGTAAATGACGGTCCTGCGCATGATCTCTCCCCGGTGTCAGATTGTCGTCGCATCGGACTAAAAGAGTGAGGAAATAGTAGAGTGTACATGGCTGCGCAAATGCTTGTGCACTATAATATCGAATATGCCTTGCGCTGCTGGCTCATCTCTTGAAAGAGAACTGTTGCATACCCCCATGTATGCAGTTGCCGTTATTATTATATTTATACAACCCTAAAAAAAACTTGCCATATTTATGTTTTCTAAATTACTTTGCAGCTGAAACAAAAAAAGCGATATCAAATGCACTGCTTAACTTGCCTCAGAAACCACAGTGGAAAAGTAAATTCGCAAAATTTGGTGTAATCAAGTTTGAGGCTAACAGCGATGTCGCTTACAATGGGGCGCCTGCACAGGTGTGGGCCATCCAGAACGAAAAACTCAATGTTCGGTATTATTAGAGCATTTCTAATAATTTCTTTACTGTATATTATCTATATTTTATATACTGACTTCACTCCTAAATAGGAACTAATAAATAAAAGTTAATGAATGATATTTTTTTGTTTATTATGTATAATTTTTTATTCGTACATAAATATTCAAGAGCTTTTTTAACTACATGCAGGAACCTAGCCACAATATACCAAATCACATCAATTTTTTGGTTTGCATTTTTGTAAAACAATGTTCAAAGACACTACGTCTTTTTTCTTGTTTCCACAATCAATGAGAACACCACGTGGCACTTTAATGATTCCCAGTGTTGTTGGTGCGTCTTGTTTACTTTTCATGGATTGGGATTGGGAAGGTCCTGTCTGCAATATTAAGTGCATATAAATATATGACTGAAAGTTGTAAATAAATAATGTTATTCGATAAAAAGTGACTAATAATTTAACTATATGTATTTCAAATGCCTGACCAGTATAATTATTACTAACAGTTATGAAGTTCAGCATGACAATAATTACATGTTATGCTGCTGTTGTCAGCTTTGCAACTCATGCATATGATTTACAAATGTAAATGCTGCACAATTTTTTAAATTAATATATCTAATGCTACTAGTAGCTAAGTTATTAAATACTGTGTATTTATTAACCAAGGTCTACTTTTGAAAACTGCATCTACTATATGGTAAGTTGAGGGACTAAACAATTCCACCGCCATTGATGTGCTCAATTTCTTCCTCTGTTAGAGGGGCTCTTCTGTAACGACGTGGTAAATCAATATCAGGAATGGAAGACGTGCTCATGGGTGCAGCGCCCTGCACCTGTGCCTGAAAAAAAATAAATACAAATCAGTTTATAAACAGGCTAAAAGACCGAGTTTTGTACTTCTATCTAAGTAAATTAATATTATAAGCCTGCCTCGTTGGTCTAGTGGTTGCAAGTGCGGCTGCTGAGCACGAGGTCTCGGGTTCGATTCCCGAGTCGGGCCGAAATCGCTTTGTGGGTTTTAGAAGACTTTCACAAAGCAGCCCGGAGCCTGGAAGTTGGTGATTGATACACCCGTGCATCGGAGAGCACGCAAATGTCGGTCCTGCGCCTGATCTCTCTCCGGTCGTGTCGGATTTGCCGTCCCATCGGGTTATGAGAGTGAAGGAATAGGGAGTGCACCTGTGTCTGCGCAAATGCTTGTGCACTATAATATGTCCTGCGCAATTGGCTGATCTCCTTACATGAGAACAGCCGCCGTAGCCGATAATCGGCTAGGAGGACATCATCATTATAAGCCAGTCAACAGATGTACCTGGACATGCAGATGAGAATGTGGGGAACTATGTACTCTTTCAATTACGACAATTTTACCACCAATTCTAATATAATTTTTTTATTAGTCCCCTCAGGATGTGGACAGTTTATTTATAGTTGAACCTGAATCTTTGGGACTGAGATGTTCGAGGTTATTTTATATCACAAACCTATTTTGGGTTGGCACTGTTAATTACAATAAAAAATACACTGATGCTCTACTGATAAGTAAGCACCTAGGTACTCTGCAACTGTTTTTCCAGAAACTCAAGTAGATTTCCTGGTATTTGACATGTGACAGACAATATGTCAAATTAGTTATATAAACAATTTTTTGTATACTTATTATAATATTATAATCAAACAAATAAGTTCGTGTACAACTTACTGGGGCAGGAGCTCCTTGACCGCCAGCTGGTGGCGCAGCTGCTGGACCGGCGCCACCTCTGCCAGCTAATCCTGCTCCACCCTTACGAAATTTAATAACGGGAACGCGAGCAAGAACAGAGGTTACGCGCACCATTATGCCAATTTAATTTTACAGGGCTGTATTTTTAGCCAAAATATTTTGTTTTGTTGTAAAATTTTCTTTTTGAAGCTGGGGTTTGACAGTTTGGTTTTTTGTCAGGTGTCTTTTGTTTTGTATCAATGACAGCATGTTCCACACTTGACACTTCATTTTTTTTTCTTCAAGAGCATGTTTGTATAAAATACTTTGTATACATTATAACATGTCGAGAATCAAAGAAGCTTGAAAGGTAAAGGCTAGTAACATACCATTAACATACATACAGAACAGACAGACAAATAATAACGAGAAATATTTTTATTTATTTAAAAAACGAATAAAAAAAACAACAATGGTAGAAATTGTTTTCTACCATTGTTGCTGGGCTACAATATGTCTTGTTATGTATTTGTACAAAAATTACAATTCTTTCTCTTCTTGAAAGCAGTGCGAATAGGCAAAGCAGCACCCCCACTGACCTCTATATTTACCACAGCACCCTGCTTCATAGTAACCGCAGGCAGCCCTAATGTATCCCTTCTCGTCCCGAAAATGTCTATGTATTGCATCCATAGATTATATTATCCCTTCAATGCATTCTTCAATGTCCCTTCTTTGAAGGAAGAGTACTTCTTTGTAGTATCTGTGGCTGGGTTGAATGCTGATTGCTGACTGCTGTCAAGTGAATTAATTTTTTAATTTTTTGTGAATTGTTTGCCGTCAACGAGATCAGCATCCCTAATTTCACCGCATATAAAACAATTAATTTCGTTTTATCTGTTAATATAACTAAGGATATGGGTAAAGAAGATGTGTCCGCTAAAAAACGCCGAAAGATAAACACTAGCACACCCACTGAACCTACAAAACTAGTGCCAATCGACATTTATAAGGTTAGTGTTTATTATAAAAACTTTTTATTAAAAATCTCATTTAAATTACGCAGCCTGTGTACTGTGCACTGAAGAATATCCTGTACATTATATGTACATATGCTAATATTTCAAATTGGCTAGATTCTTTTCATTCGGCAAAAATTCACTGTGCCTACTCTATGTGGGCACGCTTAGAAAGCTACATTCACTCAGTTTGCTGAACATATTTGTTTTCAGTCATAAACTGCTTGACCAAAGTTACAATGTTTAAAAGCTCCTTACAGACTTTTGCATTAAATGGTTTGTAAATGATAAAATCTATGATTGATAGTGTTATTTTCTTTACAAACAGCGTGTGGTAGAGTTTGAGGAATCAGAAGCTCAACTACGTCCAGCTGAGAAAGATGCCGTGTTCTTCAAGAAGATCTGTCAAGATATCAGGCAGCTGTTTTCTGAAATAGCTGATTTAAAAGCTAAAGATACAGATGAAGTATGTTTTACATCTTTTTTTTGCTGATACCTTCACACCTAGTATTAGTTTGCAACTGATAAGTAAACAGTATAGCATTGTTTGAGGAAGGAATTTTGTTATGTATTTAACTAATGTGTTAATACAATTTCAGGCAAAAGAAAAAATCAATGCAAAAAGAGTAGAGGCCTCATTGAATTTGGTTGCCCTAAAAAAATTGAACCGTTTAGAAAAAGTTCGTACAAGGGCTGGCCGTGATGCACTCCACAAGGAGAAACAAAGAGTTGACTCAACTCACTTGCTTTTACAAAACTTGTTATATGAAGCTGACCACCTCAACAAGGAAGTTACTAAGTGTCTACAATTCAAATCGAAAGATGAAGAAATAGAACTTGTTCCACTTGAAGTTTTTTATACTGACGCTCCTGCTGAAATATCACGGAAAGTGAGTATTTGAATTTGATCCTATATCAGTTTTACAAATGTGGGAATAACCTTTTGCAGCCAAGTAGCAAGTTACTCAAAACTTGGCTCATAAATGAGTAATGGGTTTTTGGGACTTTCTGCTCTTAGCAAATGTATGAAATAAAATAAAAATTGTTATTTCAGGAACTGACTAAAACTGATGAACATCAACTTCAATTGGCGAGATTAGAATGGGAACTTCAACAACGACGTGAATTGTCATCAGCATGCAATGAACTGATTTCGTCAAAAGAACGCGTGGCAGCTGCTATAGCTGCAGCACGCTCCAGACTTGATGCATTAGTTCCACATCTAAGAGATGTTCTCAAGTCTACAAAGCCTTTGCAAGAATGTTTGGCTCTCAGACTTGATGATAAGAGGGATGAAGCTAGAGCCGCTTCCCTGTTGCCATCACCTTTATTTCTTCTCTTTGCTAATGCCAGTGCATACTCTGATGCTCTGGGTGCTAAGACTGTCACAGTTAGTAAGTGTCACATGTATCATAATACAAGTTTAAAAAGAACTACATGTATATCATATACATAATGCTATAATCAACCTTTTCAGGTATATCTGGAGATGAAGATGAGGCAAGAAGATTGGAACAGTTGAATAATGTGGATAGTGATTTAGTAGCATCCAATGATTCTGATTCTGATCAAGAAAATAATGAGGATGATCAAATGGAGAAGAAGAAGCGCCACCATAGAACTGCCAAGATATCCAAACAGGAAAAGGCTGAAGCCAAGAAGAAGGAAGTTCTTAAAAAACATCCATTGAATATTCAAGTCTCTGTGAAAGTGCAAGATGGAACAGCACTGAATTTAATTTTCTCATATCTACTCCATTTGAAAATAGTAGTGGTCAAGTTTACTGTGTCACCATCGAAACCTATAACAGGTGTCTCAGCAGCAGATGTGTTGAATGGTCATTGCATATTGAATGAGTTATACCCCGGCGACACTGGAACTGACTCCCCACATCCTGCTACTTCCTATTTATTGAATGCTGCAGGCATCACTGAAGATTTCCAGCATTTCATATCTGAACTTGGAAAGCCTTATATATGGGCGCAAAGAATGTGTGGTTTAGACTTCATGGCGACAATCACAGATGATCAAAAGAGCAATAAAAATATTCAACTTTGTCAGAGCCTTAGTGTTAGTACAGTTGAAAACTTTATTCTAACATTGAAGAAAAGGCTGAAGTCCAGGGTTGAACTAATGAAAGAGTTGCAGGACTTGGAGTCAGGAAAAATATTACCTGTTAAAGGAGATTCACCTTGCCCAGTAAGGCTATCAGGTTCTCTGACGCAGTGGCAATCGGTTGGTTGGCCCGAATACAGCCAGTCACCTTCAACATCATTTTTAATATCCGAGGGATTGGTAACTCCTAATGACATGTTATACAGAGCAATCATAACACGACAATCAGCTAAGTTGGTGGCATTGGTCGCTCTTCGTAGTGACTATCCTAGAAAGGCTCCAATGTTTTCTTTAACTCTCCATTGGAATGGAACGCATCATGCTGGTATCAATGACGATATCAGGGATATCGAGAGAGTTATCAATACGGACTGGGGATCAGAAGAAAACAAACAAAGCAAACTGTCTTCACAGATAACGAAGTTGCTGACTTGTTTGGACATACTTCTAGAAACAACTGGTTCTTCTGAGTTTCCACCTGATAAAGTTATGTTTTGTCCAGTGAGAGGACGCAATAGGGTGAAACCATACAAATTCCTCAAACAGGGTACTGGAGTTTTCGTACAGTATTGATTATTTTTTCAATAATAAAGTTTGTCATTTGAAATGCTCGTTCATATTTTTTTATAACTCACATAAGTTCTATTAGTCTGCGGATATTGGTCGATGTTTTGCGTCTAGAAGATATCACAAAGAACACGTCATGGACCGGTATCTCCCGTCGTCCTTTCAGCTGAGTCGAATCAGTTGTTTCCCCATGAATACTTAGGAGATACACATAGTGTGTATAGCTTTCTAAAGACAGTTAAACGACAAGAGGAATGCAAGGGCAAACTTGCGCGTTTATTAATAATAACTACTAGGTTGTAATGTTATAAGTATTTATTAAAACAAAATAATTTTATAGTACAACAGTCTTTATTCTTATTTCAGTAAAGCAGTAGACATTTTCTGAGGGAAAAAAATACATGTTTAAGAATCACAATGTGGGCAAAATAAGTATGATGACAGAAAATTAAACTAAAATTCATTCAATCATACATTCTTTTTAAGGAAAATACTTTTAAAATCATTTCACAGCTTAGCCTAAAAATGCCATAATATTGTTATTGGTCGTCAATGAGATCTCTATAGCATTATATTTATACCGAGACATTTACTTCATAATTTTCATTCATTTTACATGATAACTACAAGTTGGTAATAATAAAATGTTAATGAGACTTACTTTGAAACAATACTACGTTTTCTATCCTATGTTTTAGTATTTTATGCCTATTTATTTCACTAAAATGTAGATGACTGGAGAAAATAACTTGTATATTTATTATTTCTTATTATTCATAATATGTTTAGAAATTCACAGTTTGCTAACTTTAAGTGAAAATGTGCTTAATACTAAAATTTCAAAACCTCACTAAATGATACAACCATTTTTATTTAAAAGGAATTCTAGACACACATCTATCAAACTATATAATATTTATATTCATTTTAAAGCGGGCACTGAATTTTGTTCAGCATTCTATATATAATACTAAAGTATGTGCCTTATTTAGCTCAGTAAAATTAGTCCAGTGATTCATAGCGTACAGTAAAACATGTCAGCTTTACAGTTTGCTTAGCTAAATAAGGTACATATTTTTATGAATATCTACTAAGAACTCTTTCTCGTAATGTGCTGAATATAAAAAAATATAATTCGCTATTGCAATATCTTGTAATTTGCATTTTTATTAATCGCTAAACGATTGTATACAATGATTTAAATTTTAATGTCAATTGATATCATTCACTTTATATTTTTATACATTTTTAGATTATACAGTATTTTGTTTCTCACCGAGTCATTTTTTTGAGAACAAAATAAAATCACTTTTCATGTTGCATCACGTCCACTTACTTCCTACATGGTTGACTGCGTATTGCATTATGAGATCCCGGCCTCTAGTTTCACATCCATTATTTTGCGCGGCCCTTTGAGGCAGTTGAGCCGTCGTTGAACTGCGTCTCGGTCTGTGGGGAAAACATCGAGTGTTAGGTGTCTCTGTATATTCTAGTCCAGTCGTAATAGTAAACTTTTACAATTAAGCCATGTATTCACTGGGAAACAATGTTTCAGATACACAGTTTCTGAAACATCACGTAGATGTTTACAGCAACAATGTTTCGGAAACTGCCGTCCACACCGTCAGATGTTTACAATATGCCGCCCGAGGAAGTAGTGTTGTTGTGTGGTGCCTACATTTATTTGCATAAGTCCATTTCTAGTAAAAAGAAAAGAAAAAGAAAAGAGAAATTACTTGCTATGAAGACATTTATTTGGCGTTTATAAACAAATGAAACACGCGTCCACACTTGTATGCAAATGTTGCGCAACTGATTTGTTAAACATTCGATAAACACGTAGTGTTTACAGAAACAAAATTATATGTTTCTGAAACAAAATTATTTGTTTCAGAAACACGTAGATTTTGTTTCTGAAACAGTGTTTATAAACAATTTTTTCTCAGTGAATACATGGCTTTAGGTCTTGACACCCGGTTCAGAAATGAATGAATATGATAAAGGATTTTATCTTTGACCTAGTCAAAAATATCCAATCATTGTATAGAATTAAAGCAGGGTACATACACTTGGAGAGCGTGGTGCGGTGCTGCGGATGCAGCGGGTGGCGCTGCACGAGCGAGTGCAGCAGCACCTGCGCCGACATGTAGCGCCGCTCGCACTCCTTCATGTCGCCGAACAACTCTTCTATGGCTGCCATTTGACACTGCAACAAATAATACATACATAGAATATTCTTCATTGTATACCAATAACAAACATGGAACGACATAACAAACGTGTAGTAGACGAGTACAATAAGCGGTTTTATCAGTTAAAGCAATGTCTTCCAGGGGCCCGATTCTCCTAATTTTACTTAAGCGACCTTCGATTGACGTTCGACTCGATTCGACTGATATCCAATCCCGACTCGATTACGATTGAAGCGTATGTGGCATTACGCTATTTTTTCTTTGAAATAAACGTTTTTATCCTTTTCTGTCATTCAATAATGAATCATTTTGTCTGCAAGTGATTTACGATTGCAAAATGATTGTACAGCAAACTACCGTATAGACCAAAATCATCAAAATAGCAGACCAATCGCACACCAATCAAAATGTCAATCGAAAACGATTGGTCTTTTATTAGTAGCAGAATGCCCGATATGGTTAAAGGCTCCAGCAGACCGGATGCGTATGCGTAGACGGAAGCGTAGTCACGCGCGTAGTTACGGCGTAACCATGAGTTGTAATGTATGGAAATGTATGAGACAGGCCACACCGCTTGCGTAACGTAGACGTGCGCGTCGTTCGGTCGTTCGGTCTGCTGGAGCCTTTAAGGCGAGGAATTGGTCAACAATAATTCCATAACCGGCACGCGCATCTAAGGCGCCAAAAGGGGTCGGAGCGTCTGAGCGGGGCGAGGATAACAATACGCGCGCTAGCTTATAACTAAAAGTCGTAAGCGACAAAATGGTTTTGTAATTTTAATATTTAGAAATGATAATTTAATAAAAATTCCTACTACCATTTTAAAGAGTATGTATATACTCAACTACTAAAAAAGTTAAGAGGCTTAAATCGGTCCCGTTTGCCCATAATATGTGAATCTCTTTTTAAAAAGAGGTATGTTTGATATATTTTTCTCTGTTATAAAAGTTACCTAATCATGTTTCTACAACTAACAAAATAAGGCTTATATCATGAACTTTCAGGTAACCAAGTTGTATTTTGATCCGTTTTGTATTTACTGAGAAAAATTGACATCCTTGGCGCCAAAAATCCCAATTCGTCCTCTTAAACTGCTATTACGATCATATTGCGATTCGATTTCTATTCGATTTTGACATTATTAACTTAGGAGAATCGGGGCCCAGATAACATTTTAAATAAAACTTTACATGAAAGCCTTTGAAAGTCTTTTTAATATAATGATTTTTTTGTCAAAAGTCAGCGGACTGCTTGTTTCGTACCAACAACAAAAAATACAAACATCCGAATTGAGAACCTCCTTTTTGGGAAGTCGGTTAAAAATACGAATCCTGTGGGAATCAATACCTCATTGACGTTAAAGTTTGGCAAGATCCATTACTAACTCAAGCCTTTTAAAACAACTTGCAAAGTATTAATGAGCTTATTTACATCAATACAAATGAAATCACATTACATATTTGAACATTGAACCAAAGTTCTGTCGTCATGGTCAATATCGATGTATAAAATGATATATAAATTGTACGTACCAGTTCAATGGCATGCTCGTATAGGATTTTGTCGCAGACGGCAGGAGTGACGCCGGCTTCGTGGAGCCTCCGCGACTCGTTCACGATCCACTTGTACTTTCCGTTCATTAGGGAGACCACTATAACAATAACATTCTTTATTAGCATTCCATATAATATGTTGAACAGGTGGAAAATTTCATGAGATACGACACTACGAGGACCCTGCAAGGCAAAGCTTAAAGACAATGGAGTACGCAGATTATGCAGTTAATTACTTGTAAGATTATAATTATTATATTGAACACTAGCTTTTGCCAGCGGTTTCACTCGTGTCCCGTGGGAACTACTGCCTGTATCGGGATAAAACATAGTCTATGTATGTAACTCGCAGATAATGCAGCTTTTAAATGTTGAAAGAATTTTTAAAATCGGTCCAGTAGTTTTCCTCTTTATAATATTAGTATAGAACCTAATTATATAAAATTATTTATAACAATAATGTATTTTTTTTTTAGTTAAACATGATTGTTTCTCTGTGTGCGGAAAAGGCTAGGCATAAGATGAGCTGGTAGAATAGTAACAAGTTCCCGTACCGTTCCGCACTTGCGGCGTGGGCTGCAGCGTGCGCGAGCGGTAGTGCGCGGCGGCCAGGCGCAGCCCCGCCGCCAGCGCCTGCATCGCCTGCACCAGCAGCCCTAGTCGCACGCTCTCATTGCAACGCTCTGAACACAACAAAAACGATTTATTATTATTACTTCTACACTAGACACTATTAAACAATAAATTCTACGACATACAAAAACCTACGAAGAAAGGATCAAAAAACCACCCAAAACACGCAACACGCAAACTAAAACGAAAAATGCCCTCGTAGACATTGAAATCATAGTAGTTAACCCGAAAATGTCATATCAATACCCTGACTGATAGATTATAGTGCGCAAATAAATATACAAAAAATACTTGTGTACCGACCTATACAGTATTTTAAATCAATTATACACATTTTCTAAATTAGCTCAAAATCATACTGGTCAGTCTCTACATGTAAACCACTGCTATCCAAATGTTTCCAGTAAGACTCGAATCCAATGATGATTGTATTACGCTCGCAGTATATAAAGATGTACATACCGTCGGAGGCGTCCATGAGCGCGGCGATGGGGGCGCCGCACGACACGGCGAGGTCGGACAGCAGCTCCGCCAGCATCAGCACGAAGTTCAGCTGCGAGAACACTTTGCTGTGCTCCTCCTATAATGCAACAATACAAAAATTATTTGTTGAATAGCTTTTTTTGAGTTCGGTACCTAGAAGGGTATATTGGGACTCTATTAAAGATTAGTAGGGTAAGATTTTACTGTCCGCCTGTCTATTAGAAGTTGTGTGGTCGGTTAGCCAGCTGCAACTTTACACAAGGCGTATTTTAGATGTAGTGCCACTTCCAACCTGTCCGCGCTTGTCTATACTAATATTATAAAGAGGAAAACTTTGTTTGTTTGGTTGTAATGGATAACCTCAAAAACTACTGGAACGATTTTAAATATTCTTTCACCATTAGAAAGCTATATTATCTGCGAGTAACATAGGCTATATTTTATCCCGGTGCGGGCAGTAGCTCCCACGGGACGCGGGTGAAACCGCGGGAAAACGGCTAGTGTGGTATATAATGATACGTACGGCGAGTATGGTCTCCTCCTGCAGGTTGGGTATGTAGACGGGCGGGTCGGGCGCGTGCAGCTTGATGCCGCGCAGCAGCGCGTCGGGCAGGGCGCCGCGCTTGGGGGACCCGCCACCTGACCCGCTCGCCTTCAGCGCTAGCGGCACCGGAGGAGACGATCCTACACAAAAATACATTATGCGTTACTATATACCTTCTTATGTAAAAGAAATTAACAACAATATAAAGGAATGTTAATAAAAAGTCGTGGTGGCCTGGTGGGTAAAGGACAACCTCTCAAGTATGAGGGCGCGGGTTCGATCCCAGGTCAGGCAAGTACCAATGCACTTTTCTAAGTTTGTATGTACTTTCTAAGTATATCTTAGACACTATTGACTGTGTTTCGGATGGCACGTTAAACTGTAGGTGCCGGCTGTCAGTGATCATCCTTGGCAGTCGTTACGGGTAGTCAGAAGCCAGTAAGTCTGACACCAGTCTAACCAACGGGTATCGGGTTGCCCGGGTAACTGGGTTGAGGAGGTCAGATAGGCAGTCGCTTCTTGTAAAGCACTGGTACTCAGCTGAATCCGGTTAGACTGGAAGCCGACCCCAACATGATTGGGAA
The DNA here is from genome assembly GCA_033682625.1 of Helicoverpa zea x Helicoverpa armigera. Classification (NCBI taxonomy): domain Eukaryota; kingdom Metazoa; phylum Arthropoda; class Insecta; order Lepidoptera; family Noctuidae; genus Helicoverpa; species Helicoverpa zea x Helicoverpa armigera. The sequence continues at coordinate 2,141,526 of JAWIIS010000029.1, forward strand.
AAGGCCCGGAGGATTATGATAAAGGAAAGTTAATAAGTGAATTACCAGATCTACGCAGCGGGCTGGCGTTAGTGGGGGAGACCTGCCACAGCGAGGGCGGCGGCGAGCTGCCCGAGTTGCTGCTGCGCCGGCGAGTCGATGGCGGCGTCATCGTGAACGGCACCTGCAAATATATGTAGCTATTTTTAACATGCACAATCATTATTATAAGGAACTGACGACTCACTACTGACGACACATGGAACGTCTGCTAACGTCAGTGTAGTAAAAAATATCAATTTTACAGGAACGCAAAAGGTAGGGTGGCACCATTTAGTTATAACGATAAACAGGCCATTTTCGGCACTGGCAAATTTGCCCAATAGGCGGCTATTTCACGTCTGGTTACGGTTTGGAAAAATGCAAAGATTCGAATCGAGATCCCCATTTTGAAAATTGGTTAAATATATCAAATTTACGGGGAACACGTCTGGAAATTATTTTATTTTTTTGGGAAGTCTTAAAAAATACTTGGGCACTTTTAGAACTTAACAGACCCAAAATTTATCAAGAATATTGAAAATTTTGATATACCAATAAGTAAGTGCCGTCAGTCCGCAAACATTTCTTAATTGCCCATGCAAAACTGTGAGCAAATAGCAACCGGCACACAATACGCCGGTACACAATACATTACAAAGCATTTAGTTTAAACAGTTACATGGAAACACTTGAGTGAATACCATATAGAGTTACTATCTGACATTATGCAGTGTTGAGGGCGCAGATGTAACAATATGTAAGTGCGTTACATAAGATAATGAACTCGGGACAAAAGATAACGTGACGCCTTTGTTGTATTTGCTTCTAATTAATACACGTGCTAACCATTTGTAATGTGTTAAGGTATAAAGGATTTAATTAAAGCTTGTTCTTTTGTTGTTATTGTTTAATTTTACTAAGGTCGCATCTTCATTATTATTTGATTGAAGATGCTCATCTCAGAAATTATTGGTCGGATTTGCACTTCTTTTGTTTTAGTTTTAACCATCAACTCATTTTTTATGGAAACCCGAACTGTCAAGTCTGAAATCACCAACCCGCATTTGAGCAAGCGTGGTGATTAATGCTTAAGGCGAGGAAGTGGTCAACAATAATTCCATAACCGGCACGCGCATCTAAGGCGCCAAAAGGGGTCGGAGCGTCTGAGCGGGGCGAGGATAACAATACGCGCGCTAGCTTATAACTAAAAGTCGTAAGCGACAAAATGGTTTTGTAATTTTAATATTTAGAAATGATAATTTAATAAAAATTCCTACTACAATTTTAAAGAGTATGTATATACTCAACTACTAAAAAAGTTAAGAGGCTTAAATCGGTCCCGTTTGCCCATAATATGTGAATCTCTTTTTAAAAAGAGGTATGTTTGATATATTTTTCTCTGTTATAAAAGTTACCTAATCATGTTTCTACAACTAACAAAATAAGGTTTATATCATGAACTTTCAGGTAACCAAGTTGTATTTTGATCCGTTTTGTATTTACTGAGAAAAATTGACATCCTTGGCGCCAAAAATTCCAATTCGTCCTCTTAATCCTTCTTCGTGTGAGAGGAGGCCGGTGCCCAGCAGTGGGACAACAACAGTAACATTAAGCCAATTTTTCAAGAAGCCTACTTTTTAAACGGGTACTCGAATTAGTAAGTTCTCCGGATGCTGTACGAAGCGAACCGAATCTATACATTGTGAAAACTGCATGAAAAACCGTTCAGCAATTTCTGAGTTCATCGCTACATATAAATGGACATTTAAGTGATCAATATGATTGTGCATATACTCACGGTCGGAGGCGATAGCGAGCCGATGTTGGTCGCGTTGCGGCTGTAGTTCGATCGGAGCACGTCGATGGGTTGTGATCGCGGTACGTTATTGTTAGATGTTACGGCGAGTGGGTTCTGCAATGATCATTTGTAGTCACAGTTAGTGAAACGCACGGAGTTAGGAAAGATGAGCAGAGATGCCAAACATGTGGACATGACCAAAAGGATCAGTTACAAGTTACTAACAAGACATTCTTTGAGATATCTGTCAACGTAACGTATGTATGGCATCTCCGCTTGTCTTTTTGTTCTCCATGGTTGAACGCAAGCAATACTATGTACAGAATATACAGATCTTGCAATGATACAAATAAGAGTTTGCATATATTTCGTAGTGTAGGTACAAAAGCATATTAGTTAAGTGATACATGAGGTACTTGACAGTCAAGTGTCTGTAGTTTCTCCTCATGACGATTACGAAGAAAATTTCTATCAAATGAGTAATGCTCCTTTTAAGGGGCACTTAAATGGTGTTTTTAGATTGAGAACTGTTCTTCAGGTTATGGCAAGCTCTTATGATGTACTATGAATCTCACTCTCTGCCTAATTAATATACAGACGTTAGCACATCACGCTACTGCAATTTGTAAAATTTTCCCTATCAACATTGAAACCTTATCCGTTAGAGGTACCTAAAGCTGAAAATTTTTACGTTTTTTTTTTAATAATAATTATATTACATTGAGGAGAGAGGGTAACACTAATGGCATGTCTACGCCTTTCTCCTGACTGGTTTTGGGTTGGGAAGGTATTGTGGTGTTGTAGGTGGTTTAAGGAGTGATAGGTACCTATTTCACCTAATTACAAAAACAACCTATTAAACCTAATAAATAAATAACAAATTAAGTATCGATGGGTACATAAAAAAATAAAATTTACAGATTTGACAGATTATATTAGCTTAATTTTAAGACAACTATTGCATAACATAGATAACTGGAGAGGTAAAATGATAGGACACCTTATCAAACGACGATTTTGTCAAAACATCGTGGAAGGGAAGGTCGAAGGAAAGAGGGGAAGGGGTCGTCCAAGGTATAGCTACATCAAGAAAATTAAAGAGAAGGTGAATATTGTGACGTATAAGGAAGTTCAGGAATTGGCGCTAGATAAATGGAAGGAGCTGCACCGACAAGAGCTGGGCTCTTAAATTGATGATGATGAATATGCTGGCGTACCTATGTACATTTCGCCTGTTGTAGTAAAGTTCTAAAGGTCGGTACTCACCCTGAGCGCAGCGGGTTGGGGCTGCGGAGCGGTAGGCGCGGGCGGGTCTGGCGGCGCCTGGGGCGCGGCGGCCAGCGCCAGCGAGCGCGGCCGCGGCGCCGCCTCGGAGCCCGACGACGCGGAGTACTCGGCCGACCCGCTCTCCGTCGCCTCCACCAGCACGAAGTCGTCCTCGCCTGCCCAGGTCGTGTCTGACGACTCGGCTGTTAGACAACACAATGTTCTTTATTATTGTTTGTTAAAACTTGAAAGTTTTACAAAGCAGCCCGTAGTAGAAATTGGTGATTGAAACACCCGTGCATCGGAGAGCGATCGTTAATGTCGGTCTTTCGCTCGATCTCTCTTCGGTCGTGTCGGAATGCTGTCCCATCAGGCTATGAGAGTGGAGGAATAGTAAGTGCACTCGTGTATGCACTAATATACATATATGGACATATGTCAAAGATTGATATATTCCAACACGAGCCGGACTTCGTAATTGCAGCATTAGGTTCAATAATTAGAAACAGGTTTAACCCAGTGAACTACTGACCCCGTTGTTATTTACGCGAACTGCTGGCCCCGTGACTAATATATTACTAATCTGTCAACAGATAACCCGATATTGGTTCTGAAAGGGAATTTTTCTATTCCTAATTAAATTGTTACTTTAATAAGTTTGATGTGAAACAGTAATGAGAGTGTGTTTTCTTCGTGTCGGTAATCAAAATGTGGGACGACCGGTATCAGCCGCATCGTTACAAAGATTGCTCTATAGTCTATAGCAACGCGTAAATGGGTGCATTAACTCATATAAATGGCGGAACAAACAATAAATTATTGCACTTTACAACAATAAAATTGATACCGGCTCTAGGTGCTCAAGGGCAGGTTAGAGAGGGTTATCGAATTTGTTTACTCCGAGAACAATGATATATTATGTTCTAGATATATTTTAAGCCATTGATAAGAAAATTGTTTTCTATTTAATATACTCAATTTACTTCAGTGTTTGATCAAGTGGAAATAATACATGTATTTTCACACGTCAATTTCGTGAGGCACGACATGTGACTCGAGAAACCAATATGTTATATAAACGTCATGAGCGCTTTCATGAATTAGTGCAAGTACAATGACGTTGTCGCATGCCTGTTATCTGCAGGCGGCCAGTAGCGAATTAGTGTTGATAAAGCGATAAACTTCAATATAATGTAATCACTAATGACACTGAGTGATAACAAAGTCCTAATGACTATTTCTTAGTGTTTCTCGAATTATATAATAATTATGTAGGTACCTACCTATTAGTTTGTTCAAAGAACGTTTGAGTGAGAGTCTAGCGAAAATACAGTAGCATTGCAAATATAAACATATGTTACTATGTTAAACTATACTGTAGGTACTATGGTAATGAAACAATGAATGTACAATGTAGCCAATCGGAACCTCTAATAATGCCAATTGCATGTAAATAAATTCAGGTAAATGGGTGAATTCATACATTATTTGACAGGTATGTAGGTTTGATAACTTAACACGCAGTTTGTAATGTATTGAAACTTTCCAAACAAACCTACTTAGTTTTAAGATTTGTAGTGATGCGGCGACTAGTTATCAAGGACCAAAGATTACTAAACGCTGATTCCCACAAAAATAAAACAAGCAAAATAAGACGTCACTACTTCCGCTGATTATCAGGAAAACTGAATCATGATAATTCGGAAAATCATTGATTGTAAGATAGACTCATTCATGATAATGAGACCACTTCAGAGAACTGACTTTTCAGGAACTATAAACATGAAAGTTATGATAACCCGACCCGGTGAGATAGTCAGTACTGAATATACCTATAGGGGCTGCGGGATTATTCGAAGGAGTTACCTCGTTCGTGATACATTAAGGTCTTAAGACGGAACGTGGTGGGTTTCCATAATCAGCATAGTCTGGACACTCCCTCACGCTGCACCCACGCCCCCCCCCCACTCATTTGATAATTTCCCATAAAAAAGTACTGAATATGTAGTAATTAATTTATTTAAATTATACATGCTTCAGTCAATATACACAATGTCAATCCGTAATGCATATTACATTTATCATTATATTCAGCACGCATCGCTCAATTAATTAATGAGTTATTTTACAAATAATATAAGCAATGTCAATTGTTTCTTATTCCTCTTCCGCTCCGTTAACCCGGTAGGTGAAGGCGAAACCACATGTGATGTATTGCGTTTTGCTAATAGCTATGATAAATCTTATGTAATCATTTGAACCCACGCATTACAGCATGAAGACGTAAAGTTATTTATTTTGGCCTCTAAGAGGAAATGTCAAGAAGTTATTATAAATGTATTGGGAAAACACATCATACACAATTTCAACGTTAATGGCTACAAAATTTGCAATTACCTTATTTGGTAATATTTATTGATTATCTTTATGCCCTTCATTTAGCAATGAGTTAAACGGAAATGATATCATTGTACTGTGTACTGATCGCTTGTTCAACAAAGTCATTTGTTTTCGAACTCAACATTAATGCACGTCATCAACGTTCAACATCTTAATTTGTATTTAGTTTGCTAACAATTTTTTAATTGTTTGAGTTGGTTTACGTCATAATCTCAGACCCGCTACCTACTTTGTGGTGGATTAAACGTAAATCAAATGGAATAGGAAAGACAACAAGCTCTTAGCTCCTCATCATTAAAACATAATTATCTAATACTTGATATGGTAGGAAAGGAAAAGTAAACTACATACAATGTCAATCAAATGGTTCGTGCCGTATCAGCCGAGGGAAAGGTACCACTTGTGGGCATGGGCGGTGATTTCCTCAATATCAGTAAAGATAGCTATTGTTAGAGTAGCCGATAAGAAACTAGATCATCTACTAGTATGTTGTACAAGCGTACGTATACAATGACACATTGTATATCGGTGTTCAAGTCAAAGTATGTCAAGTTTCATAAACAGCAGGCGTAGTGCGGCTGAAGGATTCGAATGAGTTACCACGGGAACTTTTGACACTCCCTTCACCCACAAAATAGGAAAGGTAACATATTGGACACTTACCGGAGGATGTCGGCTGTGATTTCTTATACGCTTGTAGCGTGGGCAGTGGTTGTGGCGGCGGGTTGGAGCTGCGCGGCGCAGACGACGGCCTGGCGCCCGCTCCCGACCCGCCCGCACCCAGCGAAGGAGGGTTCACACTCGCTCCTGGCAACACATCTCCTTTACTAACCAAACTCTTTACAACAAAGCGCAACCCATGCAGAACTGTGCACAGTTTCTGTATTTTGAATATAGAATGCAAGCGACATATAATCATAAATAGCAAGCGATGAGATGATATAGTTTGCCAGTTACAACGTAGTCCTTGAAATTTTTGAACTTTGCCGGGAGACGAAAGTGGTCGGTCACCAGTAGTCCTCTTGTGATAATTAACAGATTGGTAAATGAGTGTAGGTACGTGCACAAATATTTGATGTCATGCTTTTTAATAAACATTAGTGCTCGGTTAGAGAACTATTGGCGACACAACGCAAACCGACACAGATTTACATGATCGGATTATAACGATATGCGCCACCCCCATCCCATGCACAACCAAAGCGAATTGAATAAGTGAGGATGTACCCTGGCTTTCCCATGACTCCTCTAGGTAACAGTTAGTATCAGGCCGACCCTCGAGATCGCTCTCCAATATGTCGGGCAGATCCGAGTCCAAACCTAAACAATATTCATAATTTCACACACCATGATAGGGTACTCAAGTCTAGCTTACATGTGTATTTACATACATATATTTATTTATACATAAATAGTTCAAAAATTCATGGACTAGAAGCTAGATTACGATAATGTAAATAAACTAAATGATGTGGTGATAGTTATAATGATGTTTGTTGGGAATAACATGTTTGATATACAGTATATCAAACATTATAATTTATTTATTCAAGCTACATAAATGTAAGTGTTAATGCAACTATAAATTATGTTTGAATTTTTTATAATGTCATTACTGTGTTGTAATTAAGACAACTGTTCCATTAATAAATACATTATTATTTGTTGTTATAATTTCATAATGGGTGGCTAGCGTAAAATTGCTAAGAATAGGTACCTACTAATACAAGACGGGAGTGTTAATTACACGGATACGGTACACGTGTTATGGTGGCAAAAGTTTTGTCTGAATATGTTTATAAAGATAATAGGACCACTATATACAATTATTAATTATAGAAACTATTCACAAAATACATATTCTGAAAAAAATATACAATCAAAGTTTGATAAAGAGTAGAGGATTTTGAAATGTTACAAACAATGGAATAGAGCACCGATGATTAGTCACTCGTTCCTAGTTTTATATGTTTCAATGTTAGTTACTTTATATTCACGTTAATGACTCATAGCGAGTGGTTTATTCACTAAGTCGAACAACCACGAACATGTGTCTGAATGTTTCAGCTGGTCGTATAATTTGTACAATAAAGATTAGTACAGTGCGGTTTTGAGAGCGTGGAATAAGGCGTTAATTAGTGTTAGTCAGTTAAATGAGTGATGTTGAGACTCACTGTTGATGGAGGTGGTCCGCGGTCGCTGTAGGAAGGGATGGTTGAAGAAAGCTTCGAAGGGCATGCGCTCGCGCGGGTTGCGCCGCAGCAGCCCGATGAGCAGGCTGCACAGCTCAGGACTTGTGCCCGCTGGCATCCTGAAATACATCCATATCATTAATAATTTTAATTAGTTCCTCTACATAATTAAGAATTCTTAAAAAAACCATTTGGTATTTTTATTTACCTGTCATGCTACAGTGTTCCAGTTATGACAAAGGTCATTCGATAATACTAGGATTAAGGTTGGACTCACTTATCACAGTTTTGTCATATCGTAGAAGATAATTATGTCATGCTGGACTTCTGAGACAAACATTGAGATAAATAATAATATCTAATGATGCAGATAGCTACCACACGCTCTCACTGTTTACATGTGTTTGGCTAGATGAGCCGTTTTCAGTACGTATTTAAGATTGCACCTAAGAACTAATATAATGTGTCACAAAATTGTCACAGAGCCAATTCTAATTCATCGCATAAGGACCTTGAACGCTAAAGCCGATTGTTCGGAGGTTTGTAAAAACTAGGTGCAAAAAATGTCCGAGTTAAGGTGTAATAGTTCCAGATATTTCGTACAGGCTGCTTCAAAAGAGTAATTACGGTTTACTGATTCATTCATTATTATACCGGCAGAAGTGTTTTTAAAGGGCTTATAACTTTTTATAATACTACAAGCTCCATGGTTGGTACTTACTTGGGTTGCAAGTCAACGCTGTTCTCGTAGAAAGCCTTCAGTTCGTGTGGTGTGGTGGCCTGGAAGGGCGCCTTGCCCGTTAAGCACTGGTACACGATGGTGCCCAGGCTCCACAGGTCTGCCTTAGCGTCATACTTCAGTGACATTATCACTTCTGGTGCCTGAAATATTTTACTATTTATATTATTCAGTTTCACATCACGTATTAGCATTTTCATCATCATATTTAAAACTTCAAACTTTGATCCACAAAATAATGATCTAGTAATACATTTTCATACATTCATGTTAATGTTTAACATAAATAATTTTATAAAATGTCCTTGAAAAAAAATAGCTACAATAATCTATTATATAAGTCATATTACCATATACATCGGTGACCCGCAAAGCGTAACGGCCATGTTTCCTTCTTCGAGGAACCTTGCGAAGCCAAAGTCAGCTGCACGAGAAAAAAACTATATTATTATAACATCATTATCAGCTAGATGTAGGTTGTTTATTTTCAATTTAATGTATATCATAAATTAGGTTTATTGTGAAAATGGTATTTGTTATAGATAATGTATTAGTCATGAAAATATTTCAAGAAGAACGTCCGCGTCTTCTTGATCGTTATCATATCCGCATGATAGTGACAAATTATTTCATACACTGCAGACAAGTGCAGGAAGTGGCTTACGCAATGTTATGAATTGAACTGCTCTGTATTAGGAAAGTCTTTACCTAGATATTTTCACAGGTATTGCTTCATGGGTTAAGTATACAATTTCTTTCAAAAATAGAATAGATATTAATACTGCAGTTTGATGATCAATTACGGTTTGTTGTTCTTCAATAGTATTTATACATTTTTAGTAAGAGGGATACGAACCGATTTTGAGTGTTATTTCAGAAGCGTGCGGCGTGCGTGGCGGTGCTACGTTGTGGGTGAGCAGGATATTCTGTGGCTTGAGGTCCCGGTGCACGATGCCCTTCGCGTGGATGGCTCGCATCGCCTCGGCCAGTTGCCTCAGGAACAGCCGGATGGTGCTTTCACTGAGCAGACGGTTCGCTTGCAGATAGTCCGCCAGGTCACCCCCGTTGCAGTACTGAACAAATAAAACAAACGATTCTTACAATCTGTTGGCCAATGGAGCCATTGGAAAGAATCCAGGAACGTTTTTTAACCACGTCAGTGAACGTCAAAGGGGAAAAAATACTTATAAGTAACACCAACTCAATATTTGTGGAAGAGATGGATGTATTTTAAGTGACTTCCCAACGCGAGGGATGTTCTCAATTAGTCGTCAAAGTACGTATATTTTTGGTGTACTTAAAAACAACCTTCTGTTAGATACCTAAATAAAATTTTGGGAATTTGAATACAAGTTTATTATACACTTTTATTTTGAATACACGTTTCAAATATTATTTGGTATTATTGTTCCCCAAAGCTTTTTTGCATAGACAGGATTTAATAAGCCGTAGCCTGCGCTTATAATATACTTAGGTTTAATTCTGTCCAGTTCTACAAAAAAAATCTTTCATAAAATATTCGGTCGGTTACAATTTATATATTCTGCAAGAACAGAAATAAGAAGAACAAACTGCACTGCTCATCAGATTAATGCTACAAGTTATTCAAACTGGACCAACGGTCTAATTATAGCAGAACTAAACAAGCATTAGAAAAGAATTTCAATACAATTAGGTTTATCAGTGCATTGGACCATATTTGTGTTGCCAATATACTTGAGACTGGGTACAACCATTCCTTGACAGATGACCAAAATATGCGTACACATTCTATGTGTGAAGTCCACCACTATATTTCACACTTGCCAATTAAGTTGCCTCCTTTATGTCTTTATCTTGTTCTCCTTTATTCCAAAACCCCTGTTCTAGAATCCCTTAAAATCTAGGAGCACCCTCGTGATGTAGAAGTCGATTGAAACTGTCTTTATTCACTGACAAAAGTGGGATAGGTACCTTAATTGTCTGTTTTTAGTAGCAGGCACATACTACTTAGTACCTCGTCTGGATGAGCAGAAGTAGAGCAATCTATTAACGGATGTACAACCTTGACCACATCGTAAAATATGCATTGAACATGTTGGTATTAGCTTTGTTTACCTAACTCAACCAGAACAATGACGATTTAAATCATGGGGTAATTACCTACCAAACCAACACACGAAACTTGTCATACTTGAAACTTGCGGTTTGCACATCGCACAACTAAAATCAAACAGCTGTGTTGTGTAACGTTAAACTTTACAGAATACAGCAATTTATAGACATGAAGCGTCAGCAAAGTACCAGTTACATCAGTGATGGAGAGATAACACAGTGTCCGTGTGCTTTTTCTTGTGAACTTCGATCATTTTTTGCATGTGGTTCAGCGTAATTGTGGTGAAGCATTACATTTAAATTGACTTATATGCAAAGGACTGTAGAACAAATTGTGGTGTCAAATCAACTAAAATTCGAAAATCATTAACATGGACGGTTTTGTGAGTTCGTAAAATTAGCAACTGGCAGTTAATGAAGTCCGTCGTGGCGTATCGAGCGCGATCGTTTACACATAATATATCTGTGCAAATAAGACCTCATACATGCTTGCTTTTGTCAGTCGAAGGTGTTATTGAAAATCGGCCACCTAATATTTTCTCGTTTATGCAGAGCGTCGTTATCGTGGTTGATTTGCGATAAGCTGCCATGCCGTTAGTAATCTTATCATTGAGTGATAATAGTTATAAGTGTCAGTGAGTTATGCGCTGTACGCTACGCTGGTACTTGTGCCACGACAGGTAACTCCTGAAGCCAGTTGAAAAATCTCTACATAGCAGTGTGCGCTTTTGGGAGTGACCATGACGCCCAAACATATTTTCATGCTATTGTTGGCACTATTTGCGTAAGTACAGCAAATTACTATTTATTTTATTCGCAGCCAGTGGATTTTGTTCACATGGTTTATACTATGTAGGATCAATTATGTACATACGTGACTGCACAAGCAAAATGTATTAATTTATTAATGGTCACTGTTTTGATTTTATTTTATAATCTACATTAATCTACAATAGTTTAAGTTATTCTCAATTTCAATCATCGTCGATTTGAAATTGGGACTTCCCAATTCTCAGAAAAATATTACGTGAATTTTACCTTGTAAGTGTATGCTTACATAAAAGCTGAACACTGTCATGGCGATTACGTTTATGACCCTAAAACTCTCAGGTGTGCCAAATAGTATTCATGTAATTTAGAAAAAGTTGAAAGTAATTTAAGCTATGGTGTATCTCAGGTATATCTCAGTTGCCCCATTTGCTTCATGAATCTCGTTAATGTTCATTCTATCAATCAAATTTAAGACAGTGCGCTAGCTACGCCCTTGTAGTACATATAGTTATCGCAATTTTTATCAACTACTTATTTATAACAATTTTGCGTCACCTGGTCACGATAAATCCGATAAAGTCACATGTTATTACCTATATTAATATCAATTTCCAGAACTGCAGTGGCTCAAAGCGATGATGATTTACCTATTGCCGTTGAAAATGACAATCAGTTCCCACCTGAGAAACAGTCGGAATCTGATGGGAGTCTAATAGAGGGCAGTGGAGCAGGCGTCATAGATGAGCCACTTGACGGGACAACTGTAGCACCGGCGCCAATACTTCAAGACGTGCAACTAAATTCATTCATAGATAGCGCACCCGCTGCTGAAGCTGAGCACGTGTGCCCTACACCATGCGTTTGCAATATAGAAGGAGACACAAACAAATATATTGTTGATTGTTCTGGGTACGAGTTAACAGAACTGCCTAAGCCTCTGGATCCCAAAACAACGGAGTTGAAGTTACAGAATAACAAGCTAACTGAAATACCAAAAGACATATCTGATTTGAAGAACTTAAAGATATTGAATGTTGACAACAACGAAATCATGCAAATCATTTCTGGTGTAAGTAGTAAATTTTTGCACACATATTAGATAATGTAATGTGGACGTACGCCTCCTTAAGACAGAAAAGCGGGGATTTTGCATTAACTGATCATGTCCGCTTATAAGTAAATATTGAAGTAGTCTAAAAAACTCATCAAAATTTAGATCTCATGATTTAAACTATTTACTTGCGGCATGGACAAAAAATATTGTTTATTTAACAAACATCATACCGTTGCCAATAGTTAATGATGCATAAGTGTGTAGTTACTGTGCTTTAATACATTCCTTTATCTTTTCAGTCCATAAGTGAACTACCTGAACTAACTAGTTTGAAACTAGGAAACAACCGTTTACTGGAGTATCCTCAAGATTTGAAAAACGCCTTTGGTTTAACGAAGTTAGAAGAACTTGATTTGGGGGGTAACGATATGAGAACGGTAAGTTTCCGAATAATTTAATCTTTTGACAGTTATGGCAGCATGTTTAGGCAATAGCTGAAAGATTATGACATAAATAACATTATTATTAAAACCTGCTGATTTGATCCGAAATATAATTAAATTACCTTTATTTTCAGGGCCTTAAACCGGAATCCTTCTCTAACTTCAAAGCTCTGCGCTCAATCACATTGCCAAAGGATGCTGCAAATCTAGTGGATGATTTGTGTGCTACTTTAAAAGAAACTTTAGAAACTGTATGCACAGAATCTTGCAACACTAAAGCAGTTGAATGCTCAGAAGCACCTCAGGACACATTCGGAGATATCGCTCTACCAGGATTAATTGCTCTGGTATCGGGTGATGAAGACGGAGAAGACCCGATTTTAAGCTCTACGCCTAAAACTGAAGAAGCTACTGTTTCAAAAAAAGAAGAAGAAGTGCCTCCAGTTGTTAATGTAGAAACTACTGAAACTGCTACGTTGGCTACAAATGACTCGACTAACTCAGCAGGAGATTTTTCACTTCGTTCTGCGATTATTAAAGCATCGGAAGAATCAAAGACAACAAATGCAGAGTCTACTAGTGAAGCTACTGTCAAATCAGAAAGTGAAGTGGTCGGAGCAACAACTACAGGAACAAAAACTGGAGGTGTTGACAAAAGCTTGATTGGAATGATTGTAGCTGGAATGGTTGTCGTAGTGGCGGGAATAACAATTAAGAAAAATTGGAGCTCTATTAAAAATCGTTTTAGTTCAACTCCAAGAAATGCAAATGACCGAACACCCGTCAGTGCAAACGGAACCACGCCTGAAGAAGTGCCGCTTCAGGAGAAATCTCCAGTTTAAACAAGAAAATATTAATTTTGTATGTTCTGTTATACTATGTTGAGATATGTTCTGTTTCGATCTGAATGATATAATTTATTGACCTTTAAATTAATGACATCTTTAACCAGGTCCAAAATGTGTGAATGATGAAGTGTATTAATGGATTAATTGATATGAACATAGATTAAGTCTAGTAGATGTGGCAGTATTTTTTGTAAATATATTAATATTATAACATTACGAAAACAATGTGCACAATAACTTGTTTTTTTTTTACTTTGACATAATAATTAAGTGTAATAATATCGAAATAAACGAGATGTTTATTTAAATTTGTTTTTCATTAATTTGCGGTAGTAATTTATTTCCAATTAAGGACAGGCAACAACATCGGTGATAACATGTTATAGTTTTAAGTTATAGTCTGGTCATAACAGGCAACCATTAGTTGGTAATTTAAAAATCAACTATCAACTTATTAAATGATACCTAAAAGTGTCTTAATTAAATTCAAGTCATAGTACATTGTTAAGTCAAAACACAAATTCGGATGTGTAACGTACGCTCGTGTCGTAGTGTTTAACGTTTGTGTAAAGCATTTAGACTAATTAATGAACAGGCTATATCAACGGCGGGGCCACCATGTCCAAAGGTAATGTCATATCATTTAGGAACCTATTAAAATGCACATGCAAATTTTAATCAAATCGGTCCATTGGGCCCATTTGCTGCTTGTATCTTTTTTCTTTTACATAGGTTCTAAATATTTTTCAACATTTGGATACATTTGCATAATTATGGTTAATTTTATACAAATGATTATGATTTTTTTTCTTATCAAAGTTGTTTTCCATGCCACTAATAAGGGACGACGACCCGGCACGTTGGGGTGTTACAGCCTCGGAATTTTCAGCTAAGGATCCTTTGCAGGAGCACATTTATAAACTCACCAGATTTTTGAAAAAAGAAATAAAAGTCTGTAGAGAACAAACATACAAGCATTCGATATTATTTATACATAGATATTGAAAATATCGGTGAAAAAAAGGGGTAACCACGTATTTTCTATTTATTGGCACTAAGGAGTCCAGAGTTCCGGATTCGCTTAAGTTGACAAGAATTTTACCTAAGCCTCGTTACATATTGTTGCCAATCCTCATGTAATTTTATTTCGGGTATAATTTAGGTGGTCATCAAAAATATTTTTAAGACTCTAAGCTGAGGCACCAAATAAAATAAACAACTCCAAAAAAATTTAATTGACTTTATTAAAAGGGCACTAAAGTATATAATGCTATGATCCAAAAAAAATAAAATAACATCACAAAAATCGCAAATCTCGCACAAATATTATTTTTGGTTCCCAAAATGGATTAATGGTCACCAAATTCTATCCAACTAAAAGATTAATATTACTACCAAAAAGTTAGTGACGAAAACGAATCGCTGCAAAACCGACTCCACGTAGTCTTGTCTGCCCTACCCCTAGAGTGCAATTCAAAACCGCGTAGGCGCGGAGGGGCGGCCTGCGAGCTGAGGCGCAGGTAGTTTTAAGGCTCGCCGCTGCGGCTGAGGCTGGCCGGCGGAGCCGGCCAGCAAGCCGAAGCTGCGGTGGTGAGCGTGAAAACCATCTGCGACGATAAGCTCGCATGGGACCGCCGGAGCCCTGCAGCGCCGGAGCCGTGACAAAAGTCATGCTTGCTGCATGTTGCGTGCTTACATTTTACTACTGAGTTACACACAAATTCATATAACAATAAATAAGCGACGTATGTTTGGGAACCCTAGTATATTAATTGGTATTTGGGAAATATTCTAGCGATCGTTAGCTTTTTTAGTCTAACAAAAATGACCAAATTAGGAGTCATGGTATTACATAATTGGTAACATCTAAGTAGTGACAATATATAATATTTGGTGTAAAGTGTATTTTAAAGGCGTCCATATATTTTTTTAGTAGTCAATAATACGAAAAAATGGTTTTATCTAATAATATTTTTGGAAACGTTATTTGGTGACCATTTATCCATTTTGGTAACCGTTTAGAATTTTTTTGGTAGTAAAATAGGTACTTTTTAGGGTGGTGTTTAAACATAAGCCTTTTATTTCCTTTCTGTGGACCATTATTACCATAAATAGATGGGCAAGGTGTCCATGTTGTTGTCGCAGATGTTAATAAATGATAAGAATCATGCGTAGTTCAATCAATTGTTTACGTAGGTAGTGAAATTTCAGACGCGCGTTGATAACATGGTGCAATAGATAAGCTTGTATATTTTTTTTTGAATAACAGATCTAGTTCTACAACTACTAGTAACAGCTACAATGAAACACATAGTTATTATTGAAAACACTATTTTACTATAGCAAGCCCAAGCTGGGTCACACAGTAACAGCAACAATAGAATTGTATATGAAAGTTTATGTGAAAAGAAATGTCGGTTGAAAGAGCGGGCCGCGGCACTTAGACGCAACACTATGGCGGATGTGCGCCTGACTGCCTGCCTGCCTGACCGACAACCTGTACTGTATCCCGTTACACCCCGTTACAGAACAACAATACTTAAGACTGGCGTGTGCTTCATTCTCCTAAGCAACTTTATTCGCTTCCCGATTGAAATTTTCTATAAATAAAACAGCACTTAATTGGGGAGTCGTTGACTTCAATACCCATCCAAAAGTTCTTTCACTCAATGATAAACATACAAACTGCGCAGTTTGGTAAAAAACCAGGCACATACAATACAATATACATATGTATATCAATATTCCGTCTGTTAATCACTGACAAGCAGGATTGTGGTACTAAAGATTACCTACATTATAAACATTTTTGAAGTTATGCGTATGACTCAAGTGCAGTGTCCTCGTTTCACATTTGTGTTCAACCATTCTGTAAAATCATTGACCCCGTTATATTTATTAAAAAGTGCCTATTTCGTTTATCGTCGCAGTGTTCACATCATGGCGAATTTAGTTATTCCTTATCGAAGTGTTTAATGCAAATTTTACCGGGTAATGGATTTCTACCCGTAATTACAGAATGGATTGTATTCTAATTGATTCAGCTTGTGTAAAACGCGACGGGAAGTGGTAACTACACGAGAAGTCGAGACCTTGGCTTTGTAAGCTGATGTATCATAGTATGTACCCACCTCTGCAAAAGTGGATGGGTTTTGTCTTATTGAACCGGTTTTGCTTATTACAACACCGACAAATGTTAATTGATTCTTGATATGGTTAAAATATGACGTGGATTGAATATTATAATAATAGTTGAAACAATTTAAGCTTGATGAAACACTGTGGACTGAAATGAGCAGAAACAACTATTAACAGCATTATAATTACTCCTAATTGACCACAAGCCTACTGAAACAATACTTCATGGTAATCGAAAGTGTTTAGTGGTTGTATTTTAACTGGCATGAGCATTAAGCGTATAGATAGAAAGCTGTGGTTTCCGGCACGACACTTTCCAGCTGTAGACGGGGCGTTGCAGCCGTGCTGAGAGAAACCAGTCTGACGCAATCGAGCATGCCAATTGTCTAGATCGTGTCAGTAATGTATAACATGCATGCAACGAGCTTATAACTCACTATATCTGACCATTAGATCGTTCATTGGTGCGCTTTTTGAGAAAGCTTCGCCTTTCTCGCGACTAGATCTATGAAAAATATTTCATTTGAATCGGTTCAGCAGTTTTTAATCTCAACGAACTGTAAAGACAGAAACAAGTTGAACAATCGTAGTTGGGGGATTATTTTACGGAACATCTCCTTAATAATCTATTCTAGCTATTTTTGCTTTGATTGTCAACAAATTAGGGAGCTATAATAATGCACAAAACAACAAAACTGTGCAAAATACTCGAAACTAATGTCCCACTACGCTCAGCGAGCGGCCACGTGGAGATCTAGGGCCCGAGAACCAGTCGTATATTAATGCGACCACGAGGTCACCACCTGACTCCGACGATACATCTCTTTATGTTTATAAATGTTATCAATGCGTGCTCTACTGTTTACAATAGATTCAGTCAAATGTGTAATTATGTCCTACTGATTATATCTATGCCAATTAGTAACTGATGGATGGTTAAAATGCTTTTATATTATTTAGTACATAACTAGTTAGCTAACAGCAGGTTTTTGGATTTGTGATCCATGCATTTTATTACAAAGAAACGATGTCGAGATCTGAATAAGCCATATTAAAATTAGCTAACTACGGAGGTTACTTTTACAAATGGTCACAGCTACACGTATTGAACGAAGAACCGAATCGTGCTTATCTTTGGTGACACTGTACTCTTTGTTTTGCTCAACGTGTTCACTCACAGTTCATTGTACGAACACAATCTTATTGTGAAATCACAGCCGCTAAGAAGAGACAATGTTTTTATGTGCGAGTACGTTTTCTAGATGAGTAGGTCATGATGATTATAGGCAATAACATTTTGACTTTATAAAAGTAGCTTTTATAAGGGTGCATCAACAGGGCAGGAAGATGATGATGATATAAGGGTGCATTAAAACTATCATTAGAACGTAACCAGGTGCAAAGCCGGGAACAGGCTGCAGGCAGGCATATGATACTAAAAACTCTATTCAGATGTATGTTTATACTGCACTTATATGAAACGTTAAACCTCTTTCTGTAAACGTACATTTGCACGTAATGCTGTAGCGGAAATGTTTCAAAGCTAGATGATTTACCGACGTTACGTAATTCTAGATTGTGTACGTAGGATAAAATATAACTGGAGGTATCATTCAATTAGTATGAGATCGCGTCAGGAAAATGCGATTGGATTAGATCAACACCCCGCTTAAGCTTGGCAAAGAGATTGCGTCCGCAGCTGTCAATATTACTATGCGAACGTGCATAATATTGCTGTGGTTTTCCATTTCCACAATATTATGTAGGCACTTACGGTTTCTTATGAATCGTATATGAAAATTATTGCCATGGTCCGCTAACCCTTTTGCCGATGTAAAAATGAAATCTAACTGTAAACCTTGTTAAACATTATCATCTGTACACATGTACTTAATTATTTTATGAGTGTTGTGATTCCGTTGCATCCGGCATGAAATCAGACGTGCATGCAATGCATTTGATCGGCAGATGACCTTACTGTGTTGTTAATTCTGCGTGCACACTGCGCGCGGTGAATGTGCTTTTTTCGCAATAGCTTGAAGACAGTTTCACAACTTGTAATAACGGCACCCTTTTATCACCAGGATTGTAAACAAACTCGGCAGACATTAGCATTTTAAATGGAACAACGAAAATACCATCGGTGCCTCCAATTTTTGGCCTCTCGTCAAGTCCTTGACGAACCCATATTTAATTTATTGGTAGGTACTGTTTGATTATCAAGTCAATTCTTATTTTTCTTATAAAGCATGGTTAAAAACTAAGTATTAAAAACATTTAAAATGTTCGTATTTATCAACTTTCCCAGTGGTCGTACACACGGAAAAAGATAAATAGAATGATGTTATGTAACGTATCAAAACTTTGCTCGAATATGGAACATTGGCACGGCACACGTGCTCGGTGTCCCGATCTCGCTGGCAACACGTGACCAGTTTAAATTGGGTGGCAAGTAGATAGATACATGCTGTGTGTACAATCCGCCAACCGTGACAGATGGTGGATCATATTCTATTGTGAGATTATAAATAATTAGGTAACAAATATTAAGATAGATATTTTTTTTAAATCAAATATTTTTCAGCTCAGTATGGATTTTGTTTACATGAGTACGTTATTGTGAAATTTCATTTAAATCGGACCACGCGGGATTAGTATGATTTCATAGAAAATAACAGAAAAATTGGTGAAGTAATTAATTTCTCACTCATTTTCATGTTACCGAATGAATAGATACAACTTACGCAAAAAACACCTTGCCTGAACGCTTATTAGCTTACTAAAGCTTCTTTTTAAACGCGAAGAATAAAAAAACGGTTAATCAACTCATTCGAATCATTAGAATATAAAAATGGCGAGACCCGACTATAACAATTATGACGACGCGATATACAATTGTGGTCCTTCCGTGTTGTTTTTGCTAGACTGTATGGGCACGGTAGAATGGGCCACAACAGACGTGATCAACTTATAGCAGGCAAGTTCATATTCGAACAGAGTAAGTGTATTTATGTATATTCAAACTAGACTACTTATAAACAGTAGCTATACGAATCTTGGTGGAATTTTGCATCCATTTTTGAAAATGAGAATATCTTTATCTTACTTTATTGTTAGTTTGATCAAACCAAACTCGTCTTCAAGAGCAATAAGAACGTTGGTAGTTTGAGAAAAAAATACGTATTAAATATTAACCATTACTGCTTTTACAAAAATTTTCCCTATTCTAGGTGTTATAATATTTCATCGTAACGCTTACAAGATCATAGAGTAAGTTATAAATAAACGTTGAAAACGCGGATGATGCCAATTATTAGATTGTCATGGTCCGCAGCAGCCATGGCGACTATGTACCCCAACTATAAAGAAATCGTGCCAATGAACTTGAGTTTGGCTTTGTAGCGCGATGAGGGCATTGCTGTTTTAGTTTTTTACGCAACGAAAACAAGTGCACGTAATATTATGAACAACTAGCGTCGCAGGTATTTTGGCTATACGTAGACGTCGCTTCTGACTGACCTGCTGCGTCCACTTGACTCGTGTGCCCTTGAAGTTATTTATAATAAACACATACATTTGGAAAGAAACAGAATTCTAACAATGTTCTTCGCCAACTCTAAATAACAAGAACAAAGACAACAAATTACGCAAATTCAAGCAATATAAATTGTGACGATAATGTCAACAAGACATGCCGCTCTACCTCAATCTATGTCTATCGGACACATTTCAACGACACCACGCGCACTATAATTACGGAAAAATACAATTAATAATTATGTGGTTCATTATCATCATGATGATCTAACTGAGCAGTGGGCAAGATATTTTATCATATAGTGTGTATTCTCACAAGACATTTGGCGTCATTGGCATATAAATATTATTTCAAAGCGAATGCAACAATGACGATCTTTAGGGGAGCGTTGGCATGCTACTTTGTACCATAGTGTTATGTTCTAAGTAGGTGCTCGCTATAACTATGTTCCATAAATGATACCAGTTTCGTATTTGTTTTTATTTGTTACCTTTTTCACGTGTAAGTATAACGTATACGCAACGCGCCGGATTTGGCGTACGTCATGGTCGTCATTTCTGCGCATTAATCTATTTATCAGTAAAGCAAAGCAGACGCTATAGTATTATCTATGTGTTAGTCTACACGAGGCAAAAACACGTACAGAGACGACACGTGTGGGAGCGTAACAGACACAATGTCGCCGCTATAGAATACTCTTACTAATTCAGTGTTGCATCATGCATGGAGCATGCATATGCAACCACCTGCTAATTAAGAGATGAATTAAGTTTCGATTACGATACCTTTGTTACTACACTGAATGCTCCAATGTGGAAATATAGGTAGGTACCTCTTTTGTGTGTAGGTACACTTTCTGTATACAGGGTGTGAAAAATTTATGAAAACCAGACGCTTCGGATTTGGAACTATTCATTTTATATGTATTATTTTTATGTCAGTAAACAATATTTCGTGGTAAAAACCACGCGGTGAGGTAAAATCTTATGTATATCTTGGTAGATCTTGTAGAAAATTAAATAATACCAGTCTCCATGGATATCACTCTTGAGAATTTGCACATTATAAAATTACTCCCAAATGAGAATCTTGGTAAGTTGGCTTTGCGGTCTTAATCTGATGGAGTGTTTTTATTTTGGAGCACAAAACGTTTTAGTCTACGTATAGGTAAATTTTATTGGAACATTTTATCAGTTGTAAGTTATAAATAACGAAGACATTTGGTATTTCCTTTGAAACTTCTTATAAGATATGAAATGTAGACTTATCATATAAGTAGGTAGGTATATTGTATAATGTATTGTTTATGTTTCGGTTAAGCATTCTTGGTTTCGGGAGTATTGTTAAAGATAAATAGGTTAGTAGGGTATCGCAGTGCCATCGAGCGAACACCGACAACTCGTTGCCATGGAGAACACTTCACATTTCTGTCTCAGATAAGAATGTGTAATAATATTGAATGGCGGACTATGTATATTCATGAAACTCCGCCATTTTATCATATTCAGGTGCCAGTCTGTTCATAATGTCAAAACAAAAGACAGTTGCAGTTATTTAATACATATGCTTCCATTCGACATCGGCTAAAGGCTAATGAGAAAATTTGGCTGCTTTTCAGAAAAGGTATCATAGTAAGTTTCTGCTCAAATTATTAAAATGAAATTGTGCAACACGGGCTACGCCGCGGGAAGAAGCTAGTTTATCTGTACAATCTTAATTGTTGATATTCCTTGACCCATTACTGTTCAAAACTGCGCAATAACGTGAGCCGGATTTTCACTATCCGCATTCGGGGTAACTGATGAAATGAATTTAGGTAATTTGAAGAGTACGGACGGCTCACGACACGCCCTGGCTGCGTGGTAAAGCCGACTACTATTTATCTAATGCGTAGTGACCTTGCTGCGAATCCACATATACGCGCATGTCATGCGGAAGCCGGCATGGTTGTCGACACACCAATAAAAAACTCACTTCGATAAATGTTATGTACTTTTGCGATTTTAATGTAATTCTTCTATGCTTAATCAATTCGTTTCAGTTATAAACTTGTATGAAGTAGACAGAATCTAAGCCATGTGATAATATAACGCTTATGATGCTAGAAGCTAAACTGGATTAAAAAATACAACGTGCCCAAAACCAGCACGTGTTTTTTTTTCAGTAATAAAACACGACTTTATACATGGCTACTACCAAGTCCTTTGTCTGAGAAAAAATGGTTTAAGTACTAAAAGCAAAAAATGTGAGCAACTAGGGTCTCTTGGTACATACTTTTACCAGCATTAAGAATATTTATGAAGGAATAAGTAATAAAACTTTTTGTAAAAAAGTTTAAAATAAAACGCAATTAAGTTCCTCGTTTTCTATTTGCGCAATCCCGGAATTGTTAATTAATTAACTCTATTGCCATTGAATGCAAAGTTGTCGTTTCAATACATTTCATCTACTTCGCTAGAACTATTAAATATGTATCAGGACATTGTTATTAATTAAGTACAGTGGCTAACATTATAAATGTCCATAACCCAGTAACCTTGCCCTTAATCCACATACGATAAAAATGTCAATTACATTTGTGTAAATGCAAATTATTACTTATTAAATGTGTATTATACTGTAATACTATAAAATTTATGTATTTATAGTTGCTATGAATTATTATATTCGTTTATATAAATTATGATTTATGCCTCAACATTCAACACAATCTTCTGCAAACGGAACCGATGCCGATCTTATATGGGAGTTATTTTAGGCACTGTTTGAGAAATATCGCCTCGAGATTCCTGTTTACAAAACGGCGAATGGCAATATTTGATAAATAACTACAGCTCTCACGCGGACGCGACGGCTACACGATTCGTTGAAATCGGTTTGTGTGACATGTTTCTGTGTAATTCGATGCTGGTATCTTTTGCTCCAAAACTCTGAGTAAAAGGCAATAAACTTTACCGGATGAGTCACATCGAACAACACGAACACTCGACGTTAAAAACAAACATTGTACTTGTTGCAAATCATTACTATGTTGTATGCCCAGGTCATTTGCTTGTAACCCTTTTTTATAATAACGTCAATTAAATTAGATGCATTGTTTTTCATTTTATGTGCGTCTATGTTCGCTTTCAGTTGATTTACAAGAAGATTGTTTTTCGTAAATATCAAAAATATCATCTTTGGTAAAAAAAGGTGGTAAGGACGCAAACAATGTATTTATAAATGGACCTACCTCCATGACGACATAGACGTAGGCGGGGCTGTCCATACAGTCGTGCATAGCGACCAAATTGGTGTGGTGAAGGGCAGTCAGTTCACGAAGAATCTTTATCTCTTTGACCAAAATCTCTGAAGCTTTCTGGATTCCTTTCTTCGTCACCACTTTGACGGCGACTGATTGTGACGGATTCTGTAAGAAAGGAAAAAGAATTAGACGTGAAGTCAAGTGAATCACAAAAAAGTCAATGTTTCTGAGGTTAGCGTCTTTCATGAACGCCGAACCTTTTTTTTTAATTTTAGGGAATATTTTCTTAAAGATTATATTACAGATGCTTGAATAAAAGCAAATGTAAGATGCGTTATCTAGGAACACTTCGTGGTGTGGTTCAGTCACATACGCAAACCAAGGATTGTAAGACGTCTATAAGAAGAGGAAGCCTATGAGCCTCATCAGCTTAAGAATCATTAAATTCCATAAGGACTCAGAAACTCGGTACAATTGCTAGATTTCACGTGCAGATTATGCTTTGTGCGATGAGATTATTTTTTTGGAAAGCCATCAGTTTCTTAATATGCAAGCGTGATTCATCACGTGGCCATTAGGTATATGTTTCACCGAATCGTATATGTTTACTTTAATTCTACTGCAGTACACGGTTGAGCCGATTTTTTATTCAAACTCTTTTATGTTACATCTGAACAATACCGTTTAACCCCCGTTTTAGCTTTCTTGTTTTTTGTAACACCCTATATACTTTAAAATTCATTAGACAACGTTCTAAATTATACAAAATCATAATTCATTAAAAGTTTCCTGACTCATTTTCCTGAACATTGCTCGTTTGTTTATTCTACAAAGCGGGAGAGTTCAAGTTGCAAATTGGAACGTGCAAGGATTTATTTTAAGTCATCGATGCGATTTGGTTTAATTTGCTTTTATCCAGAGGGTGGTGCGCCGGCGCAGATCTAACATTAGCCCGCCCTACATTCCGTAGGCTCGAGAAGCGATTACAGTTTGACCTGATTTCAACACGAGCCCCGTACGAGATTATACAGCAATTCCATCTTAGATGTATCTTGTGACGTACCCACCTCTAGCAGCTCGGTTTAGATACTTTAAATCAAAGGATAATAACAATTATAAATAGAGCAATTTAATTATACTATCCACACCTACACATTTCTTATTAATTACCTAGCTAGGTATTGATATTGCGGTGCCTGAAGTGCGGTCACGGTCACCGTTCGTGGTGCACTTCTCACTTGCCAACGTCATTCGTTTGCCAATGCAATTACGTTGTTACATCATTAAATGTCATGTCAAGAAAATTATACTAGCTTACTATAGCGATTAGTTGAACAACCTTGGGAAGTAGATTACCTATGTTATATGGAAATGTCGTGGAAATGCACGAACACTAAAAGTCTGCGGATACTACGAATTACAAGTACCTTTATACCTATGTTTGACTTATTGTATTTATCAAATTGATATGATACACAAGGAAGACCGATTTCGCAAATGTAACTCCTGCCTCCTTAACTCTTGGCTAAGATGTTTTCTACAATCGTAAACGCTGTAGAAATGTTAATCAATATTTCAAATCGATAAATCACGTGGTCATTTCATTCTCCTAACGGTTACGATTGCAGAAAATCTTGACTAAGATTTCAAACGCTTTCAAACTAGCGGATTATCCGCTTGGTTTTTTCGCGCGGTTGTCACGCGTATGCGGGCGACAACTGCTACTGTAAAACCGCTCTAATTGGGCAGTTTAATTAACACGTGGCTCATGTTAATTAAACATAAAGTTTTTGAAAAACTTGATTGTACAATTCTTATATCTGCAATCTTAATTTTTAGGGTTCCGTAGCCAAAATGGCAAAAACGGAACCCTTATAGTTTCGTCATGTCCGTCTGTCCGTCTGTCCGTCTGTCACAGCCGATTTACTCGGAAACTATAAGTACTACAGTGATGAAATTTGATGGGAATATGTGTTGTATGAACCGCTACAAAAATATGACACTAAATAGTAAAAAAAAGAATTGGGGGTGGGGCCCCCCATACATGTAACTGAGGGATGAAATTTTTTTTTTCGATGTACATACCCGTGTGGGGTATCAATGGAAAGGTCTTTTAAAATGATATAAAGTTTTCTAAAAAACATTTTTCTTAAAGTGAACGGTTTTTGAGATATCAGCTCTCAAAGTCGTAAAAAGTATGTCCCCCCCCTCTATTTTTATAACTACGGGGTATAAAATTCTAAAAAAAATAGAGGTGATGCATGCTAATTAACTCTTTCAACGATTTTTGGTTTGATCAAAGTATCTCTTATAGTTTTTGAGATAGGTTGATTTAACTGTAATTTACGGAACCCTTCGTGCACGAGTCCGACTCGCACTTGGCCGGTTTTTTTTTTTTATTTAGAAGTCACTCTTGTGAGAAGAAGGATTACTGAAACATGGTGTGGTTTGCTAATTAGTTGATATCCTTAGATTGACACAAGGCCCAACGGAAGCCGTTGCAATGTATTTAAATGCTTTTAGATGGTCCTGTGTGCACGTGCCTAGTATAACGCCCTTGAGGTGTAGGCACGGTGCGCACGTTGCGTGTCGCATTGTGCGGCGATCTATTGTCCACTTGCTTTTAAACAAAGACGAGAAACCTAATGCTCGTACTGCCACTGTACACAACTTAACCAGGTAAGCTGGTTAATGACGTCAGCTCAAGTAACACTTTGTTGGAAATAAATGAGAGGATTCATACTATGTAGTAATGATGTTACACTCGCAATTTTCGAAATTGTATAAAAACATTTTAGCTAGAGACAGGTGTTCTACAGCGGGTAAAAGGTTCAATTTTTGATATTTAATGTCATTTCAGGATTTGCAAATCATTGAGCAAATATATCTACGCCCGGGTACGATTATGTTACGAGCTATGAAAGAAATTCGGCCGAGTGCGAGTTCTGCTCGGACACAAAGTTTTTATATTGCATGACACACCATAACCCGTATTTATTATTCTAGCGGGAAATGAAAGGTGCGGTTTGACGTCACCTTTAGGACCACCCTGTATAATGTCAAAAAGACTGCATTGAATTGAAATGATACACATAGTATTAAACACTAAACAGGGTTTACGAATAAGTTCTGTTTTTAAGTGTATACTCACACACGCAAATTAACCTAGTTATTAGCAGCTGCAGACAGAAACCGGAATAGGCGAGCAGCTGCCTAAGTACACGCCACACGAGACGTTACTTCGAAATATAGCTGAGAAACTGAAATTTAAGTCTACTGTCTAGTAACATCTTTTATTAAACTGGCTTTAAGGAAACTTTACCTACAAACATAATATACTACTACTACTTTCGATAATAATATAGTAAATCCAGGTCAATCATTAAAGTCTTGATTTCATAAGTAGAGTAACAACCTATTGCTTTTGAATGGGACAGATAGAATTGAAAGAAGTGATTTAACTTTTGAGTCAATCAGAAACAACCTGTATGATAGATACCACCTTGATATGTAATATTCAAAGATCATTTAAATGGTAATTCTAATAATGTGGGAGATAATTAAGTATTTCTTTGTTTAATATGGTGAACTATGTAGTTTCTTATTTTTATTGTTTTTCAAATAACAGTACCTACTTGATGATGGTATGAGTCACCTTACCCTAGAAAAAGTTGTATCAACATAAGGTAACTTTATTTTGGTAATTTATTTGGTATTTTTATTTCAAGTAATAAACATACCAGAAAAATTATATAATTATTAAATTTAAATACAGCTATGAGACATGTTTGTAGTTATATCTTGTAGCCCATCAAGGAAAGCCGTTAGGAATATGGGTGAAATTGCGGGAAAAAGAACTGGTAATAAATAAAAAATGGTTTATGCAACTTGACTTAAGTACCAAGCGGTTAGTGTTACTGTTACAGCTTTGTTATCGTCCCACTGCTGGGCACAGGCCTCCTCTCACACGGAGAAGGATTGAGCATTAGGGAATTGAGTATAACAAGCAAGCATAATATAGTATAGCAAGTGGTTAGTGAATTGAGTATAATCAATGTTCATCTGTCCAAGCTATCCATATGATCAATGATGGGCATTTTTTTATTCATACTTGGGTGTACCACTGTGGGTGTAGGAATGTTTAGACATTTCCATAAACATAGAATTCCCTCATATATTGGCTCTTTACTTACAAAATGTTTTCTAAGCTTGTTCTTTATAATTTTAAGCTCAGAAAATTCATGATAAAGTTTGAAATCTGTGTAACATGGCCTGGGTAAATGTGAAAGAATATATGAATGAATTGTTATTGTATCATGGAAAATCTACTGAATAGATTTTGACGAATTAAACTGGAAGCAATAAAGCATTTAAATATCAGAATAACTTATGGCCAATTTTTTATTAACTAAGCAGGAAGTCAATATATGTGAAACTGAATAGAATTTAGTTATGCAGAAAAGAAGTTAATGAGATTTAAAATTTAATACAGCACTAGTATAAACTTCTAGTAAGATAATATGTAGAACCGGACAAGTATGTGGAACTAGTAACTATGTCTTTGTAACATAGTTTTAGAGAATCAATAGTATCTTATCAGTTTCGAAATTAGAGCATAGCCATCTGCAGTGATTTACTGCGCTCAAGCGCTTATATACAAAATAATTTGTGTTTATTTACTATTATCATAACTATGTATGTATTACAATGAGTGTATATCCTTAAACATGATCCTCTTTGATAAGCAAACTATAGTGAAAAACATCACCAACTGGCCGTTATAAAATTTGACCTCAAATATAACTTCAAATAAATCTATTTTTATTATAGTTTTCTGCAAAAATGTAGTAACAAAAAATTACATGCATTATTGAGACTAATAACTTAGAGTAAATAATAGTAATGTTTACAAAGTTTTATAGGTTATTTATTAACAGCTGATTACAAAAATTGAATTTTCAAACACTTCCTACAAACAACAACATATTATCTATTATTAATGGCATTTGCGTCAACTATTTAGAGTGGATAACACATTATTTTGATACTAAAATGTATTGCGAAATCAGTGCTATATACTCTGCAACATAATACAACAAAATGCCACCACCCACCACAGGAAGAAATCAATAATTGTAGATGCGTAAAACAACAATAGTTGTATTTTTCGCACCTAGGAGTATTTAGGTTTCTCTAATATAAGTTGTAAAGACAAGTTAGAACAAAAGCGCGTCATAGATCTTGAGATCATACATACCTTTCTCTTCCTTCCTTTGTATACCATGGCGAAGGCTCCATGGCCTATAATGTCTTGTTTGGTGAATTCGTATTCACCAACTTGGATGACTTCCATTTTCACAAGTTTTCCCTTGACCACAGACATGTTTCTTAGTTTATATTTATTTACAGTCTCATACAATAAAAAAAGATCAATAACTTATTTAGGGATAATGGATTACGGAACTTGACTGAGCGCTACATTATGATCACAACTAGCCGCTAATCACTTCCAAGCTTCCATAAAAAGTAATAATTTCACTTTGTTCTACACTAACGTTTCATCATTATTGTAAAACCAAAACACAACACACAACGAATGCAAAATGAGTAAAGTGATTTTATTTTGTGTTGTTTAGCGAAGTAGAAGACGATGTTGCCCACTACGAAAGACAAATAAAATACCATTAAAAAATAATTGTTACCGTTCCACGAAAAAAAATGGAACACAGGTATTTATTAAATTGGAAAATATTGTGTAGGATCCGTTTTTACTTTAGTAAGAATTATTAATTTATAATTCAATGTATAAAGCTAACATAAAGCTTTAGGTTACATGCAAAACATAGAAGCACTATTTGGGTGTATCGAGTATACAATAGTGTGCTGTATTTTTTTAAAGATAAAAACAACACAGAAATATAATTTTAAAAGTATGAGCCTCAACTAGTGGAGCTTGTGACTTGAGAGCCGCATGTTAAAATATTTTCGGGATTTTTACTTGTGGTTTATGAATGATAGTTATCTCTCTATTTTAAGTACGAGAAATGCCAGTACTATGAGGAGAAAAACAACATAATCATGTTGAAAAAGTCAACTCCAGTTTGTTATTATAAAATACCCTGATGTGCGCGACAGCAACGCCATCTAGAATTAGCAAATCTAACTGGTTGTTTCCATAGATATAGAATAGTAGATAGATATCGGCAATCGAATGTTTTTTTTTTCGGAGCCAAAATTGAAATAGGCACATTAGCTAAGTGACTTTTTCTTGTACGAGTAAGTATGCGCTGATTTCCTTATGTTGTTTACATTTGAGCTTGATAAATACAGTGCCCTACCGTATTGTTTTTGGACTCATACCACAATATCTGTCACGCCAATCCATCAAACTGTAGTGGGATCCTAAATCTATGGTTTTTTAAAATAGGATTTCATAATTAAAAACTGTAGGTGGACTACATGGAACAGAATATGATTTGTTCTGAATTTCTAACACGACGCGCGCTACGATCGCCTCACCCACATTTTATTCTTCCTTGAAGATACCTGTGAAACTGCTATTAAATATCATATCAAGCTTTGTGTTCTGATTCCAGTAAATTCGGCGCAATGTTGATTTATAGAGTTTTCAAGAATAAAATAGAAATTACGACAATCTTTCCACATCTTTATTCAAATTATGAAGACCATAATATAAATAAGAAAATGTTGACATAATGCTTTAATCCTTAATATTTTTACTTGAAGAATTATCTTCTTCAATGGTTTTCTTTTTATTGTGAAAGGAAAAACCCAATAAAAATAAAAAAGGTGTAGACTTAAACACTGACCAGACAGCAAAATTATTAAGTAAAAAAGCAACATCAGTTAATATCAATTCTCTAAAGTTGTGACTATCTTTTTTGATCTCCCAAGTCTTCAATACTATCTTCATCAATCTGAAACAACATCACATAATTTAATATACTTTTTGGTTTAAGGTAAGACTTTAACATAATTTAAGTGAGATTTATTTTAGTTTGAAGAATTTTACTAGTAGAAAGTAAAAATATGGTGCATACTTAAAAAATATATGTATATCAAATAAATGAAATCATTTTCTATTTCTAATGATGTGGCTATGGATAAGAGACTTGTTTCTGAAATTAGTCTATAATCTTTGGCATGTGATGGTCACTATGTTACACAGTAAATTATTTATGGTATGCAAAAATGCATATTTATAATTTATAAACAAATAACTAATAAAAATGAATACCTCAGGCCATTTTTCTGGTATAATATCAAAGAGATCATCTTTCACATCTCCTTGGATTACAATTTCATCATCCCCAGTAACAGAAGAGCCACAAGCAAACTTTGTGCCAAAGAATTTGGCAGCCACCTTCAAATCAATATCTGAAAATAAAAAAATAATTCTTAAGGCAAATGAGCTATATTTGTGTCTTATCACAGTGAAGCATTGACACAGTGAATGGACACGAACACTGAAATGGTAGACAAAATTGCAAGTCCAGCATATTTTTTTTACCAAATAGGATTTTATAGGGCTTGAGAAGGGCATTTATAATATAACGCAAAAAAAAGGTTCCAAATACCCACCAAAAGTACTCAGACCAGAGACCACAGTGACAGATTTCTTCTTGCCTCGAGGGGCCCTAGATACTTGCACTAGCTTGGGGACATCTTCCTTTTTCTTTGACTTCAACATGCCTTTTCCACCACGCTTTTGTCGCTTCTTTTCTTCTTCACCACCGGCATTTTCTTCTTCATCTATAATATTAAATTAACATTTGATGAAAGGATTCATATTAGATGCCATGATTGGTTATTTTTAATTTTTCAAACTTTTTTTTAAGTATAACTTTAATTAGCAAGATTATTTTCGCTTTAAATAAGTTTTAATCCATCAATATTGACAATTTAGCAGAAAACTTCGTTTATACACTTAACCTAGCATCCAACAAGTCACACAAAAGGCTCACCAATTTTCACTTTCTCAAATTCCGTGGGCAGGTTTTTTTCAAGCCATTGTTTGCATTTATCATATTCTGGGTAGTATTCACAATATTCTATCGGCATAGAACAATTACCACAATACTGAACCTTTATTGGATAGGTTACACCTTTCCGAGGGCCCATAGAAAGGTCTCTGTCACCCATTTTGAATTTCTATTTGGCTTCTAAAAAATATTATCGCATGCTCTATATTCTAATGGACTCAAATTTACACGTATTGAAATGCTATAGTTTATAAACTTTAATTTTTCAACCGCAGCAATAATTTCTTCCCTAATGATCGCTATTGGTCATTTGACAAGTATAACATTTTGACATTGCTATGTCTTGACATATGACAGCATGTTAAACATTCAGACTGATGCCGTGTCTTTTAAGTCCAGTTTTTAAAATGAGTTTGCCGGGTTTTAATGCAAAGAATGCAGGTATTTATAAGTATAAAGTAACACCGTCCTTGTTATACTGGAGGTTATACTGGATTAAATATAAAAACCTTGTTATTTGTTACCTAATATTTGGTCTAGTAGCGGTTGAAATAGTAGAAGAACCAGTGGAATCTCGCCCTAATATTTATCTATGGTTCGTGTTACAATTTTAACCATTAACCATTAACCGACTTCCAAACAAGGAAGAGGTTCTCAATATGCTTTTTGTGTGTTCGGGCTTACCATAACTGTTACTCTGTTTTTATACTCAATATTTTTTTCAAAGGGCATTATTCCGAAAAAGCTGTATATTTCACAGAGGTTGAATTTAGTCAGCGGTTGAGAGACAAGAAATATATATTTGTTGTGAGTTTTAAAATAAAAATCTCTTTAAAGTATCAATTTACAGTTTATTTCAATAATATCGATACAAAGTTCATAATTTATTAAACGCTTTGGTATAATTATCTAGACTGTGACAATGTTTTTTTTTCTGATAGTTGTAATAAATTTTCTTTCCAAAAAAATAAAAATATGTAGGTTAGTGGTCGAGTCCATTATGTGATACATGTATAGAAAGTCAGTCTGTCTATCTATACGATATTGTTACATTAGTAGGTACTGATGGTGATGAATTAATTGTTAACACAATTTTTGTTTCAACTTGCGTCGGCACAGGCAGCGGGGCAGGTGGGTACAAATGTTGCACATGGTGCTTCGCGGCAAAACTAAGGGCTGCCATCACTGTTAAATCCACAGACTATTGGACTGCGTCGTTGAAGCTGAACACTTTCTGAATCTCTTTGCAAATTACCCACTAAAGGCTCTGTACCCGCCTATCTAAAATAGGAAAAAATCCCAGGATAGATGGAAAGCCTTATTGATTGTACCAGAACTGATGACGCTTGTGCTGTTTGTGGAGGGTTTTCATTTTAAATGTATAATATAGGTGCATATAATAGTTGTTAGGCTTAGGTACTAATTATCAATCAAACTGCATAACAACTAGATCACTAAAAACTTAAAAGAGTTGATTGTAGATTAATACATCTAAGTAATGTTATTGCAAAGATAAAGTTGGTTAACTACCGACAATAACTATAATTTTACCTAGGTATATTCAGCCTAATGATAGTTTTCGATAGATCGTGAGGAAAAATCCATGTTCTTCCAAAAATGGCCCGTGTTATACGGAAATAGCGTTGCTCGACTGTACCTATCCATTGCGCGTTTCAATTTATTCTAGTGCACATTATTTTAGACATGGTGCCACCATTGACGGCGACTAAAGGCAACTGCTGTTTCCGACTCGGCCCCTCGGCCAAGTTTGGAGCGAGGAACTCCATAAAATTTCGTTTGTATAAATTATTATTACACCGCTCAATGTCTATACATACTTATGTGTAAGTACCATATACCTAATCGACTGGTATTATTTTATTCAACACGTTATTTTACTAGACACTGAATTGGGTAATAAAATGTATCTATACAAATACATGACAAATAGGTAGGTATCTACCTATAAATTAACACTTTGTTGTCTTTGAAAATTGTTGTAAATCACCATACCTATTGTATTAACTCATCCTCCGAGCCTTTTTCCCAAACTACGTTGGGGTCGGCTTCCAGTCTAACCGGATGTAGCTGAGTACCAGTGCTTTACAAGGAGCGACTGCCCTATCTGACCCCCTCAACCCAGTTACCCGGGCAACCCAATACCCCTTGGTTAGACTGGTGTCAGACTTACTGGCTTCTGACTACCCGTAACGACTGCCAAGGATGTTCAATGACAGCCGGGACCTACAGTTTAACGTGCCATCCGAAACACAGTCATTGGCGTCTAAGATATACTTAGAAAGTACATACAAACTTAGAAAAGTTGCATTGGTACTTGCCTGACCTGGAATCGAACCCGCGCCCTCATACTTGAGAGGTTGGTTCTTTGCCCACTAGGCCACCACGACTCTTGTATTAACTAACTTGTATTATAAAAATCTAAATTCATTTGAATTTTCTAAAGAGGTTCTCATAATTTATTATACGTCTACTTATGTGAGTACGTAATGTTTATGCTATGCTATACATTGCAGTCTATTTTCTATACATCTATAATACTGTCATGTTTTTTATCGGAAGCTTTGAGTTTTTCTTGCATCTGTGTCAACATGTCTTGCATACGACGGATCTGTGAAGGAAATAAAATACTATTAAGTACATTTGATATGAATTTGTAATGGCACTTGACTAAAGTATCTTGATTAGAGGATTGGTCTCGTTAAGGTATGGTTTATTACCTCTTCATCTTTCTGTAGCAACAATCTGTCTGTGTCCGTGATAACTACTTCGTTGTTGTTCCCCATGGAATCTCTCTTCAGTTTCCTGAAATTATCATAAAAATCCAACTTAAAAACATTATTGTGTTACAGTCAACCTGTGCCTAAGTAGGTAGAATATTCTATCAACTCAACAAGTTAGTTCTATTGTTGAATGCATGAATCTTTGGGCCGCTTTTAAAATACTAGAAGTCCTAAGAAGGCTACTAATTGGATAGGTAGCAGCGGGTTTAAAATGCACCAAATGAAGTTAGTTACAAACGTTCTATTTTTGAAAGGGACTAAAAATAACATAATGAAGTCATCTGTAATTGAGTAACGAGAACTTAAACGGGCAGAAACCGAAGAATTATTTTTATTTCAATCTATTTAGTAAGAGAAGAGATAACATTAATCATAAGATTATATGAGTTAATTTAAGCTAGGCCCCCAGAAACAGTCATGGCGTGGTCTATTGAGGTGAACCCTCTTTTATTTAGCACGGACAATTTAGCTAGTTAGTGGGGTCAACGTGATCGTTAATGTATGTAAGTATTGTAGGCGGGCTCTTGTAAAAGGATACTTCAATGAAAAAATCCGAATTACCCAAGTACGCAGTATTAGAAGGTATGGAGTAATCTTTTCACTTTCAGTTTACCTAGTCCATGCCTACGTATGTAGGTACATCCTGTATTGTCGCATGACTTCCTAACGGTAGTTGTTAGCGGGCACTCAAATAGAAGCAGTTATCTCTAGTTGATCTTCACATAGAGAAACTGTAGTTATGAACTTAGTACTACGTACATATACTTATACTATTTTTGAAATCTAAAGAAAATAAAGAGAACACAACAAACCCTCTTTCCCGCATGGCGTGTTGTGATATCTGCGAGATGCACTGCGCTCGGAAGTTCTCGTAGTGAACGTCTTGCGTGACATCCTTCAGGTCCTGCATGTGTGTCGAGATTAACATCGTCCGCAGCTTCGTGAAGTCCGAGTGCCGAGGGTTCTCCACTGCGAGGCAATGAATCAGCGTTAAATATTGTTAATGGTTAAAATTGGACTGCTGCTTAAATTGGATGCTAGCACAATCAATCATGATTAGATGTCGTTATATAACAGGGGGGATAAACACATGAATCTATGTAAGCATACCTCTTTTGGTACCTACCCACAAAATACTATGATTGATATACTTATAATGTGATGAATGGATTGATAATTTTGATTGTTGACAGAATTCAGAATGTAAACATGGATGACAAAACAAATGATGTAAGATTGTTTACTATTGTTTACTGATTTAGTACGAGAGCAATTTCCAGATAAGCCGTATTATTCTACTAACACAGGTAATGATAGAATATTAATAACTGATTGCATTTCAGAAACTAGTGTATGTGTTTCAGAAAATGATTTATAGCCTGATCTAGTTCGGGGTCCTCATGAAAGTAGATCTATACCATAGAAATCTAATATAGGTAGATACCTACCGGCACGGTAACTATAGCAAAAAGAAAGTCCATTAATAATCTTACCATCGACGATTCCCCAGGGGTATTGTCGGCCACGCACTCGCTTGCCTCCTACTTCTAACACAATATCTGAAGCGACGACAGCGAACGGAGCCGCCGCTTTCAACTCACGGTCTTGTTGTTTGAACTCTTCATCTTCGTCGCTGTCACATTCAGGAAACTGGTACACCTAATCACAAATTAAAAGATATATAAGTACCACATTCTAAGTCGCCAAATACTAAACTGTTTTCAAAATCTCATGTTATTCTTACTTGAATTTGATGTTCCTCCAAATCGTTTAGTATTCGCGATTTAAGCCGCTTCACCTCGGATGCCGTGAGAGAGTCCGCTTTCGCTATCACCACGACAATATTTACTTTACGGTGTAGCCTCCTCATCATTTCTAAGTCTACGTGACGTAAGCTGTAACAAAATGTGTATACGTAAGTATTGTGTTCCGTTCAGAAAAAATAAATAATAGACAGAACTTTCTGATGGACTATAATCGCATAAGGATGGACTATAATTTGTTGCTGTGTTAAAACGACCACTTGTAGATCAATTTACACAAAGAGATCGTGTTAGTAAATCAATATTCACTCGATGGCTTTCGTAACGACCATTGATAGGTTGTCAAAGTATGGTAAGAATTACAGTGGGGAAACGGCTGGCAAAGTCGTCATAAGAGTTTTAACAGCCGCACGACATCGGCTCGAAATTGATCTGTTTATTGCTAGCGATCAAATAAAGTGAAGTTATTGACGTTTATGACACTACAAATAAATCAAGCTATTTGTAGACGATGTGCCTCCCAATCCCTTAATAGGGATGCATTGATTAGGTTCTTTTCACTGGATCTTTCCGTCACTCTGTCGTGTGTCAGTGTGTATCAGTCTGAACTGCAGATGTCGGTGCAGTTAGTACTTACCTATAGCATACGAGTATAAGCATGGTAGCACGTGTGCTTCCGCATCGGCGCTCCTATCTCTAAGACCCTGACCATAATCGACCTAATAAAAATAATACTCCTCCGGACACGTACGACTGCGACTAGCACGCACATGGGAGATTGTACAATTTATGGGACGTAATCTATTTAGAGAAATTAGGTCGGTGTGTATTTTCTCCATAAAGTACCTATTGGCCAAGACTGACGGTGAAATTGGTCAATTTCAAATTATTTGCCTCATTACACACGATGTTCGCCTCTATAATTTTCTAATGTTCTCATAAGTACTTGTTTGACAACACAATACCGTCTAAGACAACGCAAGCAAAAAGAACAAAAGAGAAAGTAACTTAAGAGTAAAATACTATGTGCGTGTACGTATTGTAATATAAAATGTTACCTATGGGCCCAGGGCGGAACGAAATAGAGACAGCAGTGCACTCGATTGTCTTGCATGTGACGCCGGTTTAATCCACTTTCATCAGTAAAGTACTGTCTAAACTGTTCATCGATGTAAGCGGAACAAACTCTCCATGAGTCTTCACAGTTGATGGCATCTCCAAATCCAGGTGTATCTACAATAGTCAATCTTAACTTGACCCCTCGTTCTTCGATTTCCATAGTTTTCTTTTCCACTGTAGTTGTCTTTTCTATTCTATCTGCAATGGCATTGAGAGAAATTGGTAATGCATCATGTTTGATTGCAGAATGTTCTGAAATATTACAAACGGTGAAAATTGACTCTATTGTCTTACCATGAGCGTCTGGTATTTTCCTATTTCTGTAGAGGTCTCCTAAGAATAAGCTGTTAATGAGTGTCGACTTGCCCAGGCCAGACTCCCCGACTACCATTAGTGTGAAATCAAACCCTCTTTTCACAGATTTTCGGTGCACTTGCTCGGGTAGGGTCGCGAACCCGATGTAGTCCCGCTCACCGCGGTCACGTTCTGTCAACAAAATGATTTGTTCTATGTTAGCCATAGCTTTGGAAACACTAATTCAATGTGGAATCAAGGCGAGGTAAAAACCAATTGGTGAGGAATCAAGGCGTTACGTAGGTAGGTTGCGATACGTTAGCTGCTAACTAATAACGAAAGAATTAGTGATGGATTCCTTTTATAGGATGGTATACTTTGAAATACTGTCGGAAAGCTTGATAAATTACTTTTTTTTTTCAATATATTAACATTACACGGTCAATCAAAGTAAGTGGATCAGTTTTTCATACATCAGTTATGCAGTAACCGATACGATACCGACACCTGGTGTAAACTTACGAAAAACATGTAATTGGTAAACAATGTTTCCCGAATGTATTATTTATTACCGATAGATTTATGATCATGAACCACATATTTATTTACCGTGCTTTATAAAATATTTTCCTGATCTCTATCTGACACGCTTTCTCGGCATACAGCAGCAAGTCCCATGAGACTGCGTATTGTGACAACATGAATGTTGACAAGTGCCATACTATTGCGGAAGGTTACAATTAACATTAATTAGTTTACAACAGTAAGCCGCTTATTATTCTCTTTGTGTGCTTCCCAGCTATTTAAGCTAGAGCCTGCTTAGCTTATAGGAAGCAGGGCATTGCAACGCGCGCAGCAGAGTGGAACACGACTGGTTCCCTTAGAGCCTCGGTGTGGCTCACAACTCGCCGTCCAGGGACGAAGCGCGTGCGCACCTGATATT
This sequence comes from Helicoverpa zea x Helicoverpa armigera, assembly GCA_033682625.1. Classification (NCBI taxonomy): domain Eukaryota; kingdom Metazoa; phylum Arthropoda; class Insecta; order Lepidoptera; family Noctuidae; genus Helicoverpa; species Helicoverpa zea x Helicoverpa armigera. The sequence goes on from JAWIIS010000029.1 coordinate 2,179,995, forward strand.
GAGGGCGACTAGCGGAAGCGACAAACGTGCCACTAAGTCACTATACGCAAAACACATTCATGTTCTTCTTATCTAAGTATTATAAAGAGAAACTTAAGGCTCCACATGTCCCTAACCAATAGTTCGAGCGCTTCAATGAAGTAGTAGAAGTACCTAGTGAAATGATAATGTAGATAATTTTTGTAAAATGGGTACAACCTCGTACCTTGATGTGCTTTGCGGCATTTGTATTTATCCCTAAAGAAAAAAAACATTCGTAAATTCGTATTTTTATTCCTAAGTAGCGGATAGACATTTTAGCTTTATCAGTAAAAAAAGGAGATCTGGGTTCCTCTCACGATCTAAAAGTTGGACAATGCATATCTAGTGATCACAATACAGCAATTATTTTCTTGTTCAACAACAAAGTATGCTGTGTGAACGTAAATAAAAATAAAGCACTATTGTTATTATTGATGGTTGCAGAATTGTGAGTGCTGACTTGTTTTTTTTTTCTTAAAACATCAAGTCTTTGTATAGAGACTACCAGTTAGTGATAGGTGTACAAAAATAATAGGGGCGTTCACAGTTCCATCATTTTTGAAGAAATTTTATGCCAAAAATATTCCAAATTAGTATAAAATCAGTTAGCGTTTTCCTATTTCTTATAATTGTAATGTTAATTGGTTATTGTTGCTCTAGGACAATGTGTAGACTTACGAATTTTAATAACTGTAGTAAAGGGCTTGTTTTTCAAATTTTCATCGGAATCTGCACCATTATAATTGGTTTCGGAGTCTGCATCATTCTTATCGACCTTATCACCAATGTTGATATCCAAGATAGCAAATGAATCAGTTTTTTCCATTATTGTAATTCATACATTCAATGTTGTTCTGTCAGACTATTAGTGTAGTTATCTACGGGTTTTGCGATTGTGAGAAAAACCGCGCGAAAATTTTTCGTCACGCACGTTTGAATACGATTGTATCGTGTATTATGTTACGGTAGCGGTGCAGTCAATCTGCGTAAACCGAGGACATGGAGTACTTGGTGTAAGTGGTAAAGCCGTGGACACTGGACAACCGCGAGCGCAGGAAGGCGCGGCCGCGACTCACGCGCACAGTTCCGCGGCACGTTCGCACTGCGCGCGCTGCTCAACAAACTGACTTCACACTCAGTTTCAGTTATGCAGGTTAGATGGATCAAGTTAGATGTAACGTCAAAATTGCGTCACTCATTTACTAAATTAACATTCTAAATTAGGCGTCCTATTATGTACCTACCTACTACAATTGGCTTGTTTATTATAATAACATCAGTAATATATAAAGTTCCTTTATGAATAGAACGCCAAAATTACGTAATTTATTAGATTAGTAGATATCTTTGGTTTTGACAGGCTACCGAAAGAATTGAAAATAATGTAGGTAGGTACCTATTCCAGGATACCCAAAACACAACCCAAAATCTAGATTCAGGAGGAGAGAATGATGGATGAATTTATAGTTTATCATCATCTATCATTCATGGTCTGTTTATAGAAACGTTTGAAAGATAAAAATATTGAACGTGGGTTTTAGTAGGTACCTATCGTATTGATTTATTCTAATCCTTTTCTTCCTCTTTAAATGGCATCCTTTCATGAGCAGCCAGGTGTGCGTAGGAACTTAGTACCCTGTACATACATATCTACTTGCTACTGTAGATACGTAGAATTGAGAGGACACATTGCGATTTAGCCGCGTTTCATCCGGTGACGCAACATGCATCTCGTATTGTTGTGTCTGCTTGTACGGACTCGTATAATAAACACACGAGTTGCATTGCCGTAAGATATAGCAAGATGCAGTATGTAGATGAATGATATTTACGCAGAACTACCTAGATTTGTAGGTTTTATTTGTCCACTTTGATGTATCTACTTGTTGAGGTACCTTGTATAGATAGGTCACGTAGAACTCCCTAAATAGGAGGGATTTAGTTATCAATAGGCAGTTAGACTTAGGTAAGTGCAGTAAATTCAAGGTTCCATGTACGTCAAACTTAAGGTTCACGCTAAGAGCTACTATTTCGCTTGATCGGAACTCCTGCTATACCTATCTATAGATCTTTTACAGGTACTGGAGGTTTATTTTGTTCAGAGCTTATGGACTATGTTTTATATTGTTAAATATTGATATTGAAACTATATAAGACTGCCGTATGTCCAATCATTCAGGAAGAGGGCCTGTAAACACCAGGACCGTTGCTAAACTACGCATCAGCAAACATTTGCAGATTTGCTGAGTGAAGGAAAATTGCACTGATCATAAATTGATTGATTCAACAGTCATCGAAAATATTCCATGGCTCGAATCGAATATGAAAGTTTTGTGACAATAAACAAGAGGTAGGTAAAATTTAGTTTATTGAGAAAATATAATAATGCAAAACTTACCCATTGTCATCTTGTGATGTCACCACAACACACTGCTCTCTGTTATATACTCAACGAAAATTAACTTCGTATTGTTACATTTAGTACAATACTACTATTTTGTTTTGAAAACGTTTTCATTATTCCTAATGACTTAAACCTAACTAAACTTACTCTAAAGCGATCGATCGATTGTGTTCATAATTTATATCACTTTATAGAGAATTCTCTAATTATTTCACCAAAAGATATTATTTGCTGTAGTGTCTTTCTTCTTATTTTGCGTTGATTCAATAAATATTTTACGCGATATATGAGTGCCAAAATCACAAAACGTAAATAAAACTGAACTTCTTTTACACTTGACAGTTAACATAATATCACAATACCTATCCTAAAAAATTGTATATTCAAAAACAGTAGAAAAATTTAAGATAAAATAAAATCACATTGTTTGTGCGCCGTCCTGTGCGTTTAATGTTACGTAATGTGAGGGTCCCGGGCCGAGCTCGCGCCCTCGGAGGATACCCCTCTCTTCGCCCCTTTGTTTGGGCTTGCGCGTGGCTATGCGCGACTCCGATGCGCGGCGGGAAAACCTCAATCCCTCGTTGGTCAGACGATGGTGACACTACCCCCGGCTCCTGCGTGCGCACTGGCGGCGACAACAGGGCGGCGATCGATACTCCCATAACATAACGCGCCTGCGCTGCCCTCGCCCACTAAGCTTTCTACTCCAAGCTCTTTACTGCCCCAGATGCATAAGTATTGGCATTGTATGTTGATCCCCATTTGGAATCAAGGTCGTTTTCTATAAATAAGTACTTCATTTTTTTTTTGGTTAATTCCTATTTGGAGTTTTCATCATTTATGGTCCTAAAACTCCTGTTCCACTGAACACTAGACTCCTCTAAAGATTTTTCTTAATTCCACTATAAATATTTGAGGCGGGGAAATGCATGATTTTGCATAGATAGGTACTTCTAATTATTACTAATCTAATAGAAATTACATGTGTAGCAATTACCATATCGCAGTGGACCGAAAATACGCCCCTGAGGAACTTAAACTAAAAATTACCTAAAAAAGATTACCATTTCTAATTTTATTATCATCTAAAGTCTGTACAATAAGTTTTCTTATTTGGAAGGATCCACCTTTGAGATACAATTTTAGAATTTTAGATTTTAGAATTTTGGACATAGCTATTGGATTAAATTATCAGAATCACCTACATCTTAAAGATCGAGGTAGCAAGCTGCACTCCCAATACGCCTGGAACACAGAAATGTTTAATCCTTTGATCCACAAGTATTTCAAGTATTAATTTACCGGTATTCTTCTCCTCAGTTCACCGTGCGGATGTATAATCCAGGAAAATATTCTATGCTTCTTAACTAGTTAATCTTGAGGTACCGTGTTTGAGACTGATGCGCTGAATGCTTGGAAAATAGCTTTTCCGTTACCAAGGAGAGGTTCCTTCAGAGAGAATTCATTTTAAGAATCTTTATTGAGTGACTAAACTGAAATAGAGTGACCATTATGTTGGAAATAGCCTCTAGCTCGTCCGTATTTAGTAATACATAAAAGATGACCTCATTCAAAGCAGGACGGTTGATATGTTGATATGCTCTGTTGGTTCGATAGTTTCGGAATAGATGAGATGAGTTTAATTTTATTGAAGTTATTCATGGCTTATGGCAGTCGGTATTGAACACTTTCTGCGTAGGATCGTTGAAACAGAGGTACCAAAGTTATTCAATGAACTGAGGCATAGGCACTGACAGAAGTGACAGGTAAAGTACCGTGCGACGAATGAAGTCCAATAATACGGCGCGGCGCTAGCGTCAAAGGCCATTGTGTTGTACCTACCTAGTTACATGCACAAATAAATAATTCCTCAATTTTCCGCTGATATATTATTGAGGCGCTCACTATAGCAGCTGATGCAACTAAGCAGAGCCTTGTTTTAAGTACCTAGTGCTACTGTTCATCTGCCCTTCACAACCACATAGCTGGGTTACATTTACAGGATAGCAAAAAAAAAAACACAAAAAAAAAGCAAAATAGACTTTAAATCATCATCATCCTCCGAGCCTTTTCCCAATCACGTTGGGGTCGGCTTCCAGTCTAACCGGATTTAGCTGAGTACCAGTGCTTTACAAGAAGCGACTGCCTATCTGACCTCCTCAACCCAGTAACCCGGGCAACCCGATACCCCTTGGTTAGACTGGTGTCAGACTTTCTGGCTTCTGACTACCCGTAACGACTGCCAAGAATGTTCACTGACAGCCGGGACCTACAGTTTAACGTGCCATCCGAAACACAGTCAATGGTGTCTAAGATATACTTAGAAAGTACATACAAACTTAGAAAAGTTGCATTGGTACTTGCCTGACCTGGGATCGACCCCGCGCCCTCATACTTGAGGTTGGTCCTTTACCCACTAGGCCACCACGACTTTAAAAAATAGACTTTACATACGAGGTAATAATATATGCCATTAGTTTTGCATAAACCATAACCGAACTGTCCAGCAGCATTTAACAAAAAGTGCAGAAGTGTGCGCCGAATATAATTCATTGTACAGTTATTGTGTTTGAACCCTCTCAGCAACTTTTCTAGGTTGACCTACGAGATGCAGAAACACCAAAAATGAGACAGTACCTACTCTGAAATGTTTTATATCGCTTTCACACTGGCAGATTATAAGCGCGCGTGTTCGGATCCCACGGGGCGCGTACACGAGTACAAACAATTGACAACTACCACCGGTACAAAACAAAACAGACTTTCGCCTATAGAATTTTAGTGTGATACTCAATTGTTTAAATGTTTTTATTTTAGTATTTCTATGTTTTTTTTATACCCTATTTCTTTGATCTGAGTTTATACCTATGTAATATTGGATTTAGTACATAGTATCTCTGTCTGCTCTACCTTACTAAACATAAGTCGTTTCAATTCAATCCGAGCTTTTCATCCATACATTTCTGGGCATTTTCGGACTTCTGATTTAATATTTGTAAGAGACAGAAAAAGACAACATTAAATACCTATAGCACTAATGGGACCCTCTAATATTGCTCAAATTATCTTATAAAAAGGTTAGGTCATCTCGACCCAATCCGGCAATCGAACCCGAGACCTCGTACACTAGTCGCACTATGCGACAACTAGACCAGCGAAGCAGTTCCTTTATGTACATCCCCTATAAACTCCCCTAATTACTTCCTTGCATATTTCCGTATGAACAACACCTATGTTCTCCCTTACTTCGGTAAGTAAATCCTTACTACACTGACGTATTATGTAGTTCGGTGCTTGTTGCCTACTAATTTTGTCCAGGCAATACAGGTTTACTGCAAAATTAAGTCGATGAAACCTAATTTTAATTAGGAACATACAAAAGATACGATAATAATTTAATTTTCTCTACCAGACAAAATCGCTTACATTGTGCAGAATTTTAAATCGTGTGGTGTGGAAAGAGATTATCTAAAAGTGTCTAAAACTATCAATGACCGATGTAAAATAGTCCGAAAAACGGTATTATCTAGGCTCGTTCCTCATTTGAGGATTCCTTTAATGAAATCGGTTTAAACTTAGACCCATAATTCACATGGTTGGTTAATGTACATTTGGGATAAGACTCAATTTATCAAACGAAAGGTCACGGCCGTGCGATCGGAGCTGGGAAAGCTCTGTAATTTCCCAAAAGGGTAGAAGGGTGCCATTTGAGAAATGCTTGATATAGGCGTGTTGACGTCAACACTAAACTAATTCAATTGAGTTATTAATAACTTTCCCGAACCTCCAAACTTAGAACTGGGCCTTAGAATTAGGTCGTCCGAAAAATAACTTTAACTTTTATTTAGGGATTTGGGGTTGCTAATGTTGTCTAACTTATAATGCCTGCCTACCCTTATGTTATGTTAGAATTTTATTAAAGCCTTGGAGGTCAATAAACCTCCATTACATATCTGTAAGTCTCCGTTTACTTTGTTTCAACTAGATAGACTAAAATATTGAATTACTTGAAGAATTTTCTCGCTAACTAAATGGCTACTGCAGATTAAATATCGGGTAGTATAGAAATTCTATCCGCGGGAAAAGTGCCAGATGAGACGAGAGTTGGGAATACTCAGACTACGTCACGGAGAGGCCGAACAAACTTTTATAAACTCGCTTCTATATTGTGACCAGTAGAGTGGAAAGTACAACTTCTACGATGTTGAACACATCGGCGGTTCCCACGAACATGAATTAGACCTTATGGCGAGGAATTAGAAGCAGTTTTACAAACTTTGTTATGAGAGAAAGCACTTTCCGGTTGTGTGTCGTGTTGGATGACGCAGATGACGGCGTGTCACGCCGAACACCAACCCACCAACGGCTGCCAGTACTTGCCAGTCGAGCGGAGTCCACTCGTCTGCTAGGACTGGAACGTGACATCTCGACATAACGTACAGTTTTCGCGAGTAATAAGTTGCGGTGTGCTACAAACAAAATAAATGACATCCAGATAGTACATTCCATATCATTGCGCACTGTGATACAAGGTAAGTCATTCCTTATTTTGTTGTGATTTTATGTTACCTACTTATTTTATTTAATGAAAGTTTGAAAAATCTTAACTTGTAATCATAAATAACTTATAAATCAAATATAGAAAATTCATCTATGTAAACACCGTAAATAGGTTCTACGTGAAATAAAATCTTATCGTATTATTAGCGGATTCTTAATTTTAATCACATAATGATGTGAGAAAATTTTATTGTGTTATTGTCTGTAGTTACTAGATACTCGTGATGTCGATTCCTTGAGTTTACCGGTTTGTAAGCCTCTTATAAAGTATTATTTTATTACAAATGTGATTTTTATTATAAGATGGATATTATTATAGATGCATACTCAGCACTTATATGTATGCAGGCAAGAGATATTTGCGCAGAATAGTGCAGGTGCAGCACTGTAAAATATTTAAAATTTCAAAAAGTTATAAAAAATACTAAAGTTGTATTATTGTGTATCAATTATTATTCTCATCAAGATGTTTCATACCTACGGCATGCCCATTTCAATCGAACTAGATACAAACTTTCACATACTCAACAAAAAAGTGTGCTGCATTGTTTGTTGATTAACGATGCAAGGTGCATCAATGAAGTTTCACATTTAAAAAACCTTGTTAATTCATAAATAGATATCACTATAGACATAATTTTTAAGACATCACTTATTTAAAAATTTTATAAATGCCTAAAAAACAACCCGCTTTGCCAAGTAGCACGAAGTACCGTAAGAAGAAGAGTTGTCGCAAAAGAATTTAGCAATAATGTATATGCATAAGCCAGAAGGAATGCGAAAATACCAGTAAACTGGCTATTAATTTATGTTTCACTTTATTAAGAACAAGGTTAAGTACCTACAGATTATCAATCTGCATTAGAGAGCATACAACTATAACTGATATTTCATAATAATCTCTTTTCTCTAGGTAATATTGTTACATACTGCTAGAAAACATTAACTTGTGATGGTTAGATGTTGTTACGGTCTTTTGAAAAGGAAAGTTTTTCTTTCAATTAGCGGGACTATGACAATAGGGTGAATGCCTATACCTGCCAGCAGTGGGAGGAAAGCTATCAAAAAACAGTTGCCATGAGCATAAAAGCGCCCAACCAAAACCAAAAAAGACACTGGTTTTTGAGAAAACGTGTCTTATTATGACTCAAAAAGGTCAAATGTCCATAAATATATTTAACCTTTCAGAGAAAAACATAACATTTAGGTAAAAAGTTGGTTCAATATCGTTCGATTCCTACGTTGCTTCTAATTGAATGGAGTGTCAGTTACGGGTGCGATAATTGTTTTGAATTTAGATTACCTAACTGTGTTTGAACTCTTATTCTCAAATATAAGGTTCACCTATTAGTCGCTAGGTTTTTAAACAAGCACGTTTTCTAGGCATTTCAGTTAGGAAAGTCGTCGAAAATCAACATTGACTCAATTTACCATGTTCTCATTTTGAATTCTGCTGCCGTGCAAATAAAGTAGGCAATCTCGAACGTGATATTATTGCGATTTCAATGATAACCTAGTCAGCCAGAGGGTTACAATATGTGGACATGAGAGCATGCATGACCGCGGCATGTCGTGGGTTCATGACTAATACAAAATACCCGGTAATAGTACAAGACACGGTTTGAGTAAACAAAAGAAAGTTGCCAAATGCGCATACTGTAAAGTTAGCATTCTGTGTTTATCCATGACTGTGTTAGAAGGGTTTTATATTTACTTTTTTATAAATTGTAGGATTGTCAGCAAATCTTAACTGACTGTCTTAAAATTATTGTGAGCAGATTTTTTCAGTTCCATTGTATGAATACAGGGAATTAATGTAGGTACATTATTTTAGAGAATTAATAAATACTCTTAGGTAACCTCGAAGCTTGTTTGTGCTTTGTAAGGAACCGGTTTTTACATAATTACCTGTACAAAAATAATTATGTTTGAATAGGTAATTACTTTAACGTGTAGGTTCGTCAATTCATCTTTTATCTCTGCACAATCAATAATTTTCGCGGATCTTGTGGCCCCAACATGGTCACTTCTCATAGAAAGACATTGCAACGTAATGTGATGTTTACAAGGTAATTAAAAGTTTTAATTCATCTTTACCAATACCTGCTAGCGACTATATTTTTGACCTTTGAAAGATTTCTTAATTTTGATATAGGATGTTAAACGCAGTTATAATCTCTAAAAGTCCATAAAATGATTATGGATGTTTGCTATGTATAAGGTCGGTCCACTAACCCAGTGACCTTGAACCAGCGACCGGTTACGCCGCATAACTGGTGCGCTCGCCCAAACACACTATAGGGTACAGTTTAAAAGAAAGCTCTAATCCCACTTTTTTGTTATGGAAGCCGACGACTGATCACAAGATACAGTCTCAAACCCCTGGAAAAAAACGACTAATATAAAGTTTCGAACAAAATTTTCAATAAGTAGGCATTATAACAAAAATAAATAGACTATCAAACTTCCTCACAGAATATGCGCAAACAAACATCAAAAGACGATTTAAAGTTTTTTTAAGACTTAAACCATGGAAAAGTGTGTCTTTCATTGGAAGAAAAATAAACAGAATGAAGGGAGGTGCAATCAATTGAAAATGTAGATAATCTAAAGATGTATTGTTTTACAGATGGCGGGCAGTGCGAAAGCGAGTGTAGCTCGCATTTTCCTTTTGCTGACCTTTCTGGGCGCCACACGCTCACAGTCGCTCTCCAACCCCACGTATAATCCAGGTACGGTGCACATTATAGATATTGCAGGTACATAATATTATGCTCTTTGCAAAGGTAATTTTCGGAATACCTATACCTCTAGCATACATAACATAGCTAGGTAAACAGTGTTTATATACTAAGTTTCCAATCATAACATGAAAGGACATTTAACAAACGTGTTTCCTGATAGAAATCGGGCGTCGGGCGTTTTCATTAGACAGCATCAATAGGCATTAAGTTGCTAGGTATGTGCAATGAAGATAAAAATGTACAACACTTGTTCCCCAATTGAGAGAGCACTTAACTAAAGGCTTGACTAAGCAAGCATACCTACATGGGTAATGACTGCGAATTATAAGGAATCACCTGACAGCGCATTTCATGATTTCATCATTATTCTTTCCAAAAGAACTCAAAGTACATCTCTATCTACCTCGAAGTGTCTCAAACCAAGCTACAAGGAGGAAAAAGCTGTTTATTTTATGTTTACGACGCCCCTACCTAATTGCAATTGGGTTTTTCCGTAGCATTATTTTATTCGTTTATTAATGGACATTAAATGTAAATATCTGTATCAATACAGCTGCCTATAATTCTGATTATTACATCATACACAGATGAAGTTTCTACAAACTTAGGCGAAGTCGAGTCCAGGGAAAACGGACCAGATCTGGAGTTCCGTTATCACGACCATGATCAGATGACCAGATATTTACGGTCTGTGTCTGCGAGGTATCCGGCCCTGACGGCGCTCTATTCCGTCGGGAAATCTGTACAAGGTAAGAAAATATGTGTGGGTCTTGTTTAGACGGACTAACTGGTCAACCCTTCGCCAAAGAATTTGCATAACAATCCATAGCAAACACTCTGGCTAAAAATCTGGCTGCATTTCCATGCAATGCAGCCAGATTTTTGAGCGCGATCCCCGCTGAGTTTAATTTCTCTTTTTTTTCTTTTTGTTTCTAAGGCTTATTCTTTGATATTTCGCGATACCCTCGACGCATTCGTGAGAAAAAGAATTAACTTTTAATTTTTGAACTTATTTTTCCTTTTTTAAGATCAATGTTTTTACACAAAGTGTGTTTTTTACAACAAATTCAAAAAATCTTTGAATACCTTTTACCAAAACAATACTTGTGTTCCCACAGGTAGAGATCTATGGGTGATGGTAGTATCGGCATCGCCTTACGAGCACATGATCGGCAAGCCCGATGTCAAGTACGTGGGCAACATTCACGGAAACGAAGCCGTCGGTCGCGAGCTACTTCTGCACCTCATACAAGTTAGTTGCCGCAACCGGTGTTTAACTAAACGCCTAATCTCTATCATAATCACTGGCTTACCTAACTGGAAACTCCACGAGAAATCTTGTGGATAGTTGCCTTATCTAGTTTCGCAGTAGAAATATAGACACAATTTGTTAGCATTTTGCGATTTGCAATTTTCATTGAGCAGCCATATTAAAAGAAGTAAGATTAAACAACATCCTCATTCATACATGTTGTGCAATTTGAGAGCTTAGCGATGTCGTCAACTAAATTATTCAATTAAAAATGCGCGTGGTGACGCAGAGCTGACCTTTTAGACTTTTTGTAGAAGCGTTTACCTGCAGAACAAGTGTTTAATGTTAATTATGTTTGCAGTATCTCGTGACGTCATATGACACCGATCCTTACATAAAATGGTTGCTGGACAACACAAGGATCCACTTGATGCCCTCAATGAACCCGGATGGTTTCGCCATCTCCAAGGAAGGACAATGTGACAACACGTATGGCAGGTAAGAAATCAGTACTTTCAGAAGGTTAATTTACTGGCGGTATTAGGTTATTAAGAATGTTGCTTAGAATTAGGTCCGAATTCTTATCCAACCAATGCATTCAATTGGTTGTCACATCAGCACAATATATTTCGACAATATTTAGAGATTACCATTGTAACGTGTTGTAACAGTGACAAAATCATAATTCGCATTAGGTACATGTTCATAGTAATATTTAGGAAAAGTGATAGCGAAACAATTCATTGTGTGAATAACCTACATATTCACTAGCACGGATAACTCCAATGAAACCGTAATCTATACATATAATAAATCTGTAGAAAAGTAATTTTTGTACATTGAAGAAATTGGCAAAAAAAATAGCCAGCATGTTAAAGGATAACTAACAGAACCCATTTCCATCATTTTTGTCATTTTTGTCTGTTTGTCTGTTTATCTGTTTGTTCGTTCGGGATTCACGTAAAATCTACGAATTCAATGCAGACAATGCTTATATACAAAAATTCTACGTAACTTGGGGTATTACTTAGTTTTTGTTTCATCGAAATCGATTCACTCTATCAAAAGATATGATTAATTTTGTGAATTCAAGATGTAAAATATTACGACACGCAATCTGTTTGTCAAAACTGTACATTTGAATGTTGTACTTATATTAGTTGATCGGCCTATTATTAACCTTTACATAGAAAATCACACCTTCATAAGTAACTTCGGAAGAAAAAAAAAATGAAAATTGTGTTTAGCCAAGGTTAAAGTAGCTCCATCTGTGGTAATCTGTGTTAAATAAAATACATAAAATTTGTCAAAGGAGCGAGATGGTAAATGACAATAAATTACCATACATTCTTTATAGAGGATTATTATTTCAACAGATGGAGTTGTGTATTTTCCGTAATTCACCATATTTTAACACGTAGTGTAATTTTTCGATAGACATTTCAATAGTGTTTGTCAGTTTGCCGTGCCACATCAAAATCCAATTATAATTATTACATTGATGAAAGGCTTAGGTGATCTTCACACTGCCCCGCATCACGCTGCATCTTGCGTGTCGACGCACCCACGCGCGTTCCTGCGGGAGTGCAGATCTGCATCATCGTGCGGGTTTTTCGCGCACTCACGCGCGTAGGTGCGTTTTGTAAATTCACGCACGGCGGCTTCCATTTTCAAATATACACGTCACGCCCATTAAAAATCACGCGCGGCACTGCGGGATTCAGTGTGCCATACCTTGCGTTTCGCCCCGCACCTACGCGCGGGGGTGCGTGTTTCTCCGCATGTATGTGCGTGATCCGCATGAACGCGCGTGGATGCATTTTCAGTGTGTTGGACTATGCGTGTTTTCCATACAAACGGAGATATTTACAAGCAACGGAAAAAAACGCATCCACGCACTACGCTGCATCATGCGGGGCAGTGTGATAATCGCCTTAGGGGATCTTCACACTGCCCCGCATCACGCTGCATCTTGCGTGTCGACGCACCTACGCGCGTTCCTGCGGGAGTGCAGATCTGCATCATCGTGCGGGTTTTTCGCGCACTCACGCGCGCAGGTACGTTTTGTAAATTCACGCACAGCGGCTCTCATCGAGTTCCATTTTCAAATATACACGTCACGCCCATTCAAAATCACGCGCGTCACTGCGGGATTCAGTGTGCCATACCTTGCGTCTCGCCCCGCACCTACGCGCGGGGGTGCGTGTTTCTCCGCATGTATGTGCGTGACCCGCATGAACGCGCGTGGATGCATTTTCAGTGTGTTGGACTATGCGTGTTTTCCATACAAACGGAGATATTTCCATACAACGGAAAAAAACGCATCCACGCACTACGCTGCATCATGCGGGGCAGTGTGATAATCGCCTAATAGTTCTCAGCCAAATTTAAAACGGTGCCATCTAAATTATTTTTTGAATATTATGTCAAAAATGATGACTTTAGTATAACAATTAATTATCATTTAAAGTTACAGATGGAGTTAATATCAGGATTTTTTCATAAACATAGTTTAGCTTCTCTTCCACTAATGTGGTGGCCTTAAAACAAATTACTTTGAGTGAATAGTATTAAGTAGGCCTTCATTATTTTTTCTGATGCAAAGTATGTAAACTTAATCCTAGAAGAAAGGAGGATCTGTCTCTCGCAAGCGCTGCTAACCGTGAGGTAGGTAGGTAATGTAGGATTCTGTAGCTTTAAGAACAAGCCCAGATACAAAGTGCAGATAAGAAATGGGAGCTTTCTCGATTTAATACCATACACACGTAAAATGCTTTATGCGTCTGAAAACGTACAAATTGCGCGTCGCATACCAGAGACATGCTTACTTTCAACTTCTGATCGCAAATACACTGGTCACGATTACGAACAGTCTCAGTAAGACCCGAGCCAAGTCTAAAAAAACACCTTTTATATAAAACTACGTTTGAAGTCATTCAATCACAAAGACAGAATTGTTTTCTGTTGCAAATCCTATCCACCTGTATCCTATCCTAATCCAGCATGCATTGCAGGTGTGCATTGCACAAAAACCAATGGTATCCTATTCGAGAAGTCAAAAGAGTCGACCTGCCAACGTCAGCTTCTGCGCTAAGCAAGTGTTCTTAATAGTACCATCAGAATTACATTCATCGTTGAATGAGGTGAATAAATTTTCAGAAACCACAATAACAGTAGGAGCCAAAGCATATGATCGCTTCATAGAGCTCTGATTGGCCCCAGGTGACCAAGTCAGGTCTGATTTGTTCGTTCATCAGATCTTTGAAAGTGTTTCGGTGGATACTTACTGTCGTCCTGTGTGACACAAAATATGGTATATAAACGTCGTCCGCAAGAGCGAAATTTTCCCGGTGTGCGGTAGTGACGCACAGTATACAACACTTATGTTTCTTTCGATTTGCTGGCTCCACCAAGAAATTACAAATTGCAAGCGTACATTTTGAAAATCTTGGCAAAACTGCAGGTTTCAAGTACGAACACATGAAGTGGACTCTCACAGATACGTACATTTTGCCTATTCGTGAACTTAATGCAAACATTTCGGTGGAGTCCCGGCTTAGGCCTCCCCCACATTAGGCGTGCGCGATCCTCGGGCGTGTGAGTAGCGCGGGCGCCGCGCGTGCGTCGCGAGCGCGCTGCGTGAGCGTCGCGTTTTGCTGCCCTGCGGCATTTACCTACAGCGTTTAACTGCTAAGGCGTTTAGCGGGCGGCGGGGATAGCGGGCGAAGGGGTAAGAACGCAACTCGAGCGCCGCGTGCTCGCCGCGAGCGCGTCGCTTGCACTCTTCACACATGCCGCAGGGCAGCAAAACGCGACGTTCATGCAGCGTGCTCGCGACGCCCGCGCTACTCACACGCCCGAGGATCGCGCACGCCTAATGTGGGGTCAGCGTTACCATAGTGAGTAAGTGCACAGAAAATTCCCGTCATACAAGTGTTTCTCCCCAGTAGTGAAACTATCCTACCCTATGCGCCTGCTGATGATGATGACTCATTTTATCATCCATCCAGCTATTCCCCAACTATGTTGGTGTTGCCTTCCAGTCACCGAATCTGTTTGAGTACCAATATTTTGCTTGGAGCGACTACCTATCTACCTATCTTCAATCCAGTCTCACTACACAAGACGATATCCATGGTGAAACTGACAGACTTTCTGGCTTCTGATTAGTCGCAGCAGCTGCAGAAAATGTACAAATGACAGCTTTGTCAGACTCAAAGCATATAGACATAGATTATAACTGTTTCCTGTGAAAATTACTTACGCACCATACGTAATAATTTTCCAATTTGGCTGACTAGATCCAGAGATATTCACAACGTCACAAACTTTACTTCTTTTATTTAGATAAATGGTCACATCCACAACACAACCTTGATCATTGAATCTATGCGACTGCTAAGTGCTGATCCTAATTATACTGTCACGTGAAAGAATGCACCTACGGGATAAGTAGTATTTTGACTATTCTATATTGCCTACGCAGACGAAGTTGCGGGCAACAGCTAGTTTTCTAATAAATCTCAATGGTATTTCGTAAAACATTGTTGCCAGCAACTTTGCTCTTCTTTGTTGCAATGTATTTTTTCTGGGGTTCTCATTGGCTATCAGTATCTATCTAAAACTTTGGTGAATTCTCGGCATCCGTCAGACTTCTATATAGCTCTGCCCATCTGCAAAGACCCGTACCTAATACATGCTCGGATAGTATAAAACCCACAGGGAGTTTCTACGACGCATATTTTTTGCAAAATTTTCTGGTACGGTCCACGAGTCGGTATTTCGTTCTTACTTTTCCAGTTTTTAGCTATGCTATCTGACAATTTCGTAAAATTAAAACACTTCTTTGCAATTTTGCAGACACAACGCTCGTCGTTACGACTTGAACAGGAACTTCCCTGACTTCTTCAAGGCGAACACGAAGCAGCCGCAGCCGGAGACCGAGGCCATCAAGGAATGGATCAGCAAGATTCAGTTCGTGCTGTCTGGCTCCCTGCACGGCGGCGCTCTCGTCGCCTCGTACCCCTTCGACAACACGCCCAGTGCCAGTAACTGTCAATAACACTTTTAATGTTCCGTAATCATGTTCAATGACCAATTTCGTCACGTGCTACCGGACACGTGATACAGCAGCCTATTTAAATGATTGCCTTTCATGGGATTTCATGCATTATTGCAAAAGCAATCTGTTTTACTGGCTCTAATGCTGAATGGGTAAACATAATTTCGTCATGGATGCTTATTTATTTTAATCTAGAGTTACTTATATCATATTGAATTTAATTTGGTTTGTTTGTACTCTAGTCTCCGAACCTACAGAGACAGTTATTCATTGCACATTGATTACCGGTATATTTATTTTCCCCAGAATGTAAATCATTCCACTAATTAAAGACGTAACATACGAGGAAAATACATTTGCGACAACACCAAATAAGTGCCGGAGCTCACCTAACAATATTTATTTTCGTTTTCACGCAAATCAGGAATATGCAGATCATCAGTACTCTGCTCCGGTGAGGTACCACGTTAATTTTACCTGCTAATTTTAAAGGCAGGGAATTTAATATTGTTCGTTTTCTCCCAACATGTGGCCTGAACGCAGTGTTCCAGAGCTACGCGCACACTCCGTCGATAGCGCCTGATGATGACGTGTTCCGTCACCTGTCGCTGGTGTACTCCAACAACCACGCCAAGATGTCCCGCGGGGTCTCTTGCAAGTCAGGATCGCCTAGATTCGAGAAGGGCATCACTAATGGGGCGGCTTGGTACCCTCTCACAGGTATACTCAGTCAATTTATGTCTCCACCTAGCAACTAGCAGTAAATAATATTGGCATGTTGACGTTTTATGGAAATCAACAGTAAAGTTGCATTATAATTCTAAAACGTAACAGCGATGAGTCATGAGATGATGATGAGCACAGTGTGAGATTTTTATCTATCATTTTAAAAACCCCGACTCATCGCATCACGAGACTTTAACAGATATTCACCATTATCAAATTGCGCATGCTGCTCCAAACACTAAATTCTTTGGTTCAAATTAGTAGAAACGACCCTGTTCTAAACTGATTGGTTAATAATAATAATATGTTTTTAGGTGGTATGCAGGACTACAACTACCTGTGGCACGGATGTATGGAGATCACGTTAGAAATATCCTGCTGCAAGTACCCCCCGGCGCATGAACTAGCCAAGTATTGGCAAGATAATAAACAGGTAACAAAATATCATCAAACCCCACATAAATAGATATCTATTAAATGTCAAAAACCACATAGGTACTTAAAACAAGTGGGATGTTGAAGGTAAACATATTCATAATTAGGTATTCAGGTAAAAAATTAAACACCTTACGAATATGTTTGTTTATTCTATATCTTATCAACCGCTAAGACGCCCAAGAAAGCGAAAAATCTACTCGCGGTATATTATTCTGTGCCATACAAACAATAACATCACTTAGTACAATCACTTATTAGGTACGAAAAACAAATGATAATGCTAATAAAAAAAGAAGCACGGACAGAGACACAGTGGTTGCCGAGTTCCAAGGCTCACCGGGAGATTTGATTCCAATAACACCGCACGCTACTCGAGACCCCGCGTTTCCAGTAGTCAGAGAATTATCACTGTTACCCAGGCCTAGATCATCTTCTTGCTCGTGGAGAACCAAGGTACGGCCCAAAATACTGTTGCGCCCTCGAAGTGCAATAACATCGTCCACAAAATCTACATTAGCCACTCCAACGCCAGTTCCTACAAACAGGACATTTCCGAGGTCGCCGACATGGCGCACTGTGTGATCTCTGCCTCCGTGAGTGTTGCCGTCAGGGTTGAAGTGCGAACCTGACGCATCGCAAGTGGTCGTGTCACCCAACTCGTGCACATGGAACCCGTAGTTACCGGCGGGCAGGCCAATGATACTCCCAGTAACTCGAAGCCCAGCAGTTGTCTCCGTGAACTCGATGCTCCCGTTTACATTCTGGGACACAAGGCGAGCTATAGCAGTCCTCGTTTCACAATTTACGTAGCTTACAATAAAAATAGATATTAAATATGCGCAACGGACAAACATGATGTGGTAAAACCGAGAGACGTGCGCTCCAGTACGTAAACAAACAAGATATGACTGACTTCAGATATGTTGAACTAAAAAGTTAAAAGGATATCAATCTAGAATGCTGATAAAGATAAGATTGTATGGGTACTCTATTTTATCTAAGTACACTTAGGTGAAATTCCCACAGATCCAATCTGTCCGTGCAATGAACCTAGAGTTTGCGCAATTAGAATTTACTATGTAGTTATGGGCAAAGCTGGTTGATAAAATGCAGGTCGAAGATGTTTAAAAAATGAAAACTAGACAGTTTAAAACTGGTTGGTGCACGCTAACCAATACCAAAATTTTTAAGGGCTGTGAATCAGGCGAAGCATTCGTAATCACAAACACCCATGCATAGCATACATAAAAACACCTACCTACTGTTACTGACTTTCATATGCCATGAAATAAATAACAATAGATAAAGTTTTCCGCTGGTGTGAGCCGAAAAGGGGCAAAATTTTAATAGAACCGCAGTTTCGTGAAAATACACGCCGTCCACCTTTATCCGGAATTCTTTTTCCATGACGCGAACTCTACCACTGAACTTAAACGGACAACGAAACAAGATAGACCCCGAAAGATATCGGAAAGGAAAACGGTGGAAAGGAAATGCTGCATGCTAGAATAATGAAATAAACTCTAAATTATTATAAATTATGGAGGAAATTTAATTAAGATTCTAATTAAGGGCAATCTAAAGAGTCAAGTAATGCAGATACGAAGGTACATGGTCAGTGACTTGGATGGCTGAGTGATCACGTATGTGAAACAAGTACTTCCTTCATTGTATGATTATTGTTCAGTAACTCGATATGATAACAATGTTTTTAATTTCCTATCACTTGGTACCTATAAGTAAGGATTAATTGCGCATCATTTCCATGAACACAATATTTTTGTTTTTTGATAGGTCTGTATTATCTACCTAGGTAGGTACTTTAAGACAAGAAGGGGTATTGGACGAATAAATAAGATAATTTCCTTCATGTTTTTTTAAATAATATAATAATACTATTCTTTTGTATAATAATGTCGGGACACCTTTTCACACACGGTCCGCATATAACTAATAAATTACATAAAACATACACCTAGACCACGGCCAACAAGCATGCTCATCACACGATTGTCGATCGAACCGGGAATCAAACCCGGGATCTCAGGTTCGGCACTCCGGCATGGTGACCATTGCGCCATCGAGGTCGTCATTTAGGTACTAATTATATTTTTCATTTTCAGTCGCTTATAAAATACTTGGCTGAAGCTCACCGCGGTGCTCATGGCTTCGTGATGGACGAGAACGGCAACCCTGTGGAGCGAGCCAGCGTCAAAGTGAAGGGTCGTGACGTCACATACCACACCACCAAATACGGAGAGTTCTGGCGTATACTGCTTCCCGGGACCTACAGGATTGACGTAAGACCCTAAACATATTTGAATTCAGAAATTACACACGTTTTTTACTTACGTAACATCTCGTCAACATTGGAAACAAGTTATAAAAAAGGTCTTCGTAAGCTTCCGTTAGGTCACATAATATTATATCAACTACCCACTTCAGAATGTCTCTCTCTTGTACAAGGTCAAGTGCGTTAAGTGCAAACATTATGCTTGTCTAGATCAGAAACACAAATAACTGATAAACCTTAACATGTTCTGTGAATTCACGATGACAAATCAATGCATGTTTTTTTAATGTCCCTACGCGATTTTTATACATACAGATAAATTCAAAAAAATGTTAACTGCGTAAACTGTTAGTACAAACCCGATTCACTTTGCGACCTTATTTTTCACAATATTACAAAACAAGCATCACAACTGCATGCACGTAAAAACATCGCTGAGATCATTTGAAGAATGTTATCGGTTTTTTCTATCTTTTGGAGATTATGCACACCTATCAGTGATACATTTGGCAGGTCGACACATAGGTACATAAACTTACACACTTTCAATTTATTGTACCTAATGAAAATTCTACCACTTAAGGTTTTTGGTGACAATACAATCCAAGATGTTCCCATTTGTCTCACAAGCGATTCTCAACCTTTTGAATTATAATGCTATTTTGAGCCACTTTCCAAAAAGGAGGAGTTTCGTAATTCGGATGTTTGTTTTTTATGTCTCTATAAGTTCTTAAACTAAAAAATACGTGTCGTTTCTCTCCCAGGTATCAGCAGAGGGTTATTTGCCCCAAGAAGTTGAGTTCATTGTCATAGATAGCCATCCAACGCTATTGAACGTTACTTTACATTCCGCGAAGGTAAGTTCCCTCAATTTTTATCTTCTCTGATCCCCTATATTAACAAACTTATGTGACATAACTTGAGCTATTGTGTATATATTACGGCTGAAACCCGAAGTGTGGCGTTACCTAGGTTTAATCGGCTACAGCTATGTAGCTGAAACAAGAACTAGGTGTACATAATTATGTTCTCCCTTATGTATTTCGGGCTTTAGCCGTAATAAATAAAGTCCAAGTAAAAAGTATGATATTCAGTCCTGGCGCAGAGTCCACGGCGGCGCTAGTGACTACGCCCTATGCTTAGTAATTATGGGCAAAAATAAATAGTTCCACAATTTTCCGCCGGACTAGAGTGGTGGCGCGGACTCTGCACCTGATCTCAGCACCGATTTTGTCTGAACCTACCCGTTTCACTTAACAACTGCCTGCTGTAAATATACCCACACTACCGGTAACTTGTTATTTGATTGATCTGTAAATAAATAAAATACCTCTAGCTTGTACATAGTAGTTGCACTATGGGAGTATGGTTACAATTAGTTTTTGTGACTCCTTAGGGTTACATTCCGAAGGCGGCAGGTCCTCAGCCGGTCACGAAGCCGAAGCGAACCCTCCTACCCACCACAGCCACCTCCGTCTTCCAATCAGATGGTGCTATCGTGTTCCCCGAAGACTGATCTCAAACATTTACCTTATAAAAATGACAATATCGCTTAAATGTTATTTTGTAGACTAACGCGGTTTGCACAACAACGCTTACCAAGAATCATGTACTTAACAGGTACTTATATACATAAGATTAAATACATAGGTACATTTGTGTATCTTTCAGTGAGATAACTTTTGGGTATATGTAGGTAATGGTGGCATGAAATAAGCGCTGCGGTGCAAACGGCGTTACAAGTATCTTGTAATCAAAATAATGCTCTTATTTTTATAGTGGAGTGTTCTGTATTATAAAATGCATGCTTGTGTAGAATTGTTCCAATAATGTAAGTACAAATGCAAATGCATACCTAATTTGTAGAACACAATTATAAATTGTACATAACTGAATCCTTTCTGTGTTTTTACTTAAGTTCTTTTTTAGTTTGGTTATGGTTGATACAACATCTGCGATTTGGTGAAGGTGAGTAAATTGGCCAATAAAATATACCTACCTTTTATTGGTCATTCGAATTCATGCTGACCTACATGTACCTACTGCATGTTGCTAAATTTTATTACTTTTATGGTGTTGGTACTTGTATTTTTTTTTATATGAGTATTGGAAGTACAACTATCTATCTTATGTTTCAGCGCATAGACGGCGGGCCTTACTACCGGCCGGTAGCATTACCGCCGCGCCCACTCTCTCCGCCCGCCTCGCCGGGCATCTTCGCATCGCTCACTAACTCCTTCAACAGTATTGTCTCTAACATCTTCGGATAAAGCCATTGAAAGCCTGTGTTCGATATACAAACGTTGACTGATACAACTGTACAATCGGAATACTCATTTTACTATCAGATACAGGGATATACCACGTGTTCACAACTCTCGATAAATGCTGTAGGTACATAAAGCTATAGTATTAGAAATATGTATTTAATATTTATAAGTGAAAATAAACCTGTACTGAGATAATAATTAAAAAGGAACAATTTAGAATCTCTTAAGTAGGCATTTTCAGCAGCATTATCTAGGTATGACTGTAACTTGCTTATTTAGCATCACATAGATACGTTAGCTCTACGAGCGTGTTTTGTTTAATGAACGTTAAAGTACGGCGCGATCTGCCCCACCTTCAAGTTGGAATTAAGAATAAGTTCTGCATTTATTAAAATATATTAAGCAAAAGTATACTCAATCCTTAGCAAATCAGGAAATAAATTCATACATAATCAAATAGTGCTCAACCCCAAAAAGCAACGATCTCTTACAAAAAGATCATATTATATTTAATTTATATTTAAGTTGTAAATATAAAGTAGTGATAAGATTAGACGCTTAGGTTAAATAAAAAATAATTTATTGATTACACTGTTTTTTATTTTATTTTTCATTCACAATGATTTGACCAGCATAACTCAATTTTAAACACTTATTAAACAAGCGATTTACCCCCGTACTCAGAGATATTTAACGGTTACTTAGCCGTTCCTTAGTGAAGGGTTTCTTTGACAATCCGTCACTAAGGAGTGACTTAAGTAACCATTAAACGTCTCCGAGTACGGTATTATTCCTCAATCACACACTTATGTTCTCAACTCATTATTAAACTAAGTGTCGGTAGTGTCGATTTTGACTTGGTCCCTCGCCACTTGGAAGGCTGCGATGAGCGCGGCGAGCTCGATGCGTTCACTGCAGCCCGACGCCAGCCGCGCTTCAGCATCAGACATCTTGATGAGAAGTGTTATCAATACCTCGGGGGGCAGTTTCACTGTAAGGAAACAGGAAAGAATATTCATATTTAGCGTCTTATAGACTTTTATTACCTAAAAATTGATGCCTTTGTTTGAGCATTTATTTTGTAAATTCTCGTGTTAAAAACATACATACCTCTTTGTATGATTGTGTGAATTTCAGTCAAAATATCCCCAAGCGCTAATCCTTTAAGAAGTTTCAAATCTTGGATATCTGAGCAAGTATGTTCAGGAAATGTACAATCTAATAACAATATAACCACATAGCCTTAATATGTTTAAGTCACCTATATAACAAAAGAAGAGGCTGGGCCAAACAGACAATCCTGGCTATTGATCCAGCCTAGTTAGATACTAAACCTTTTTTTATATGACAACACTAGATTCCAGCAAAGTCGTGGTGGCCTAGTGGGTAAAGGACCAACCTCTCAAGTAAGAGGGCGCGGGTTCGATCCCAGGTCAGGCAAGTACCAATGCAACTTTGTATGTACTTTCTAAGTATATCTTAGACACCATTGACTGTGTTTCGGATGGCACGTTAAACTGTAGGTCCCGGCTGTCATTGAACATCCTTGGCAGTCGTTACGGGTAGCGGGTTGCCAGGGTAACTGGGTTGAGGGGGTCAGATAGGCAGTAGCTTCTTGTAAAGCTCTGGTACTCAGCTGAATCCGGTTACACTGGAAGCCGACCCCAACATAGTTGGAAAAAAAGGCTCGGAGGAAGATTAGATTGCAGCACACGGTTATCCAAGAAACTCTTTCAAAAAGGATACTCTTGAAGCAGACAGCGAAGTCATTCTCATTGAGGAGCCAATTAAGGATGTTGTTGATATCAGAACGCAGCGGGTGTCCCACACACGTGTACACATTGTCCTCGGTGACGTCACGGTACGCTAGCCACGTGCTCTGCAGTGTGTTCAGTACTTTACGCATGTCACCGCCAGACAAGGCTAGGAGGGCTTTCACACCATCTTCTGATATTTTTACGCTGAAATAAAAACATTGAAGTTGACTTTATGATCATCTGTGTGTCTTTGAGTATTAATACCAGTACTACAAGGAGCGTTATATCCTAGACACAGTCTTCTTGTCGGCTAGAGACAATATTTTGGAGGGAGTAATCCAGATTAGAAAGGCTTTAAAATCTAACTGTTAGAGAGCGTGTCAAAACAAGTAATCAAAATTTTAACGGGAAAACAGCCACTGAAGAAATAATTAGGAATGTAGCTAGGTAATAATTAAGATATAATACAGTACTAATGTTGTATACATTAGAGATACGAACGTGAATGTCTAGTTAATAAATATATGTATAGGTATTTAAGTGATAGCAAAATACACGTACCCTTCGGCATCAGCAACTTCCTTGAGCCGCGGGACAATCTGGCTCTGCTGCAGCGGAGCAAAACGGAAGCGAGTGCATCTGGACTGCAGCGCCGGTATTATCTTCCCCAGGTAGTTGCATATTATGCAAAACCGCACGTTTTCTGTGTACTTTTCTATGACTGAAACAAGTTGTTTGTGTTCACTGAATATATTGGATAAAATGAAATTTTATTGTTGAGGAAAATGTATACGGACATACATTACCTTAACATCCTTTTAGACTTAACGCAGCAATATGACCATGGGTCATGTGGTAGGTACGAGTATATGTCCTGTGGATATGACGGATGTCAACTTCGTGACATACCGAATCAGAGTGAAACTGTTTGAAATAAATGAAAAATGAAAAACCCATTATTAAAACCAAATATTTTATTATTGCATGTTACATATTGTCGATGACGCTTTCCTCTGAACTCTTCTCAGAGCTTTTCTATTCATTATAAGTGGTTGCATAGGTTCGGAGTGGGCGTGGCCGTTTAGTTCCAGTTCTTTGGGTGCGGGAGACCTGCCGTCGACGACAGTAGGCGGCAAGCGATGCACCTTCAGTCCTAATGCGCGCGCTACCAGGCTTGTGAACGCGTGGCTTACCTAAAAGTTTTAAAGGCGATTATAAGCAGCCTGTAGTAAGGAAAGTTGTGCAGAAATGCCTTAAGGCAGGTAGATCAGGCGCCTTCTTCTACCTTTTTGACCTAGAGGAAGGTTAACCAAAACTATCAGTTACGAGTGGTCTAACGAGGCATTCGGGTTGTTTGTGTGGACATCTGGCAATTTAATTTGCTACTTTCTTAGGAGATTGTCTGTCACGACATCTCCTCTAGTCACAATGAGGCAGGCAGACTTGCTAAGTATGTATGTGGTTATGTGTGTTACTCTTTCAGACAAAATGAAGGAAACGAGTCTTTCTTAAAGTCTGGTCCTACGTTTCCAGTCATTCAAATCACGGCAACGGTCATATCTAACATCAAATACTTTATTTACCATATCACCAGTGCGTGCAGATCCTTTGAAGTTTTCCAGCAAATGTTCGGACGCAAATTTTTGTACACAAGACAGTCGCACTGCCCTCTGGTGTTCTAAATCCGATTTATTGCCGAACAAAGCCATCAGCGGCTTCTTCATTTCATTTTCGAATATTTCCTTAAGTTTTCTAATCCATTCCTTTAACTTCTCGAAACTTTGTAAGTTTGTGAGGTCATACACAAACAAAATTATCTGCAACAGAGTAAGTACATAAATGGTAAAAATAATGCCAACAAATATTGGTTTACGGCCATTCGAAATATGCTAACTATCTTTTGTTTTGCTCAATAGAGATAGGGATTTGACATAAGCTAATGAGTAGGCAGATAGGATATTCGGAATGGCCGTTAATGGTAACGCTTTGGATATTTCTAGGATATACCAAATGAATCGAGCCAAAAAGACAACTATCAACAACGGTTGTATTCTTAGTAATCTACCAATAAGTTACATACTTATTTTTTTACTTGACCAACATTCTCTTAACACTAAAGGCATTTAAAGCACGTTTATACAGATATCCCACTCACATCAGAAGCATACAAATAGTTGGCGAGCATGTGCGTCTGCAGCGCGTTGCCGGCGACGTCACAAAGCTGCAGCGGCACCGCGGGCCGCAGCCCCACGCACTGCCCCGCCATCACCTCGGCGCCCTGCGTCCCGCCTGACGGCGCCAGGCTGGTCCCGCCGAGGTAGCGGTGGCAGAGGCAGCTCTAGAAGCATCCTTATAATTTTATAAATGCGAAAGTTTGTGAGGATGTGTGTTTGTTATTCTTTCACGTGGAAACGGCTGAATGGATTTTGATTAGACTCGGCAGTAATATAGCTTATATATTAGAATAAAATATAGGCTACTTCCTATCTCTGTGCGGGCAATAGTTTCCTCAGTAAGCGGATGAAATCGCTGGCAGAAAGTAGTCAGTTATATTTGCTTCTTGATATTGCAGACCTGAACCTCTTTTGTTTAATTCCAGCTACATTATGTATCAATTAATTGTTATAATTGTTTACAGCTCAATATTGCATGGCCGAAACCATATCACTTTTTCTGTTAACAATGGTTATGGTCAGAAACCGGTTGAATGCTAATGGCGATAACGATGTTGGTCAACAACAGAATTATTTATCGTACAACATATAGAAACTTACCTTGCCAGTTTTAGGTTCACCAATGACGGCGATCTGAACCGTCTTAGGCTCAACGTCATCTTCACTGTAGTACATCGTAATGAACTTGACATTTGCAAACTCATTTAAAGTCGAATTTTACGTAAAACTTTTTGCTATTCCGAATTAAAACGTCACTATTGCCGTAAATTCGGCAAATTCACTACCAACTTCTTGTATAAATAATTTTTTGGCTATAAATTAATCATGATTCAAGCATAGTATTTGTTTGCAATTAAATAACCATGGCAACTTAAATTACCCAAACAGTAGAATTACTAAAAGAGCCTCCTTCTATTGGAAGCAAGTTACAAACTGGTTCATTGAAGTATTGTATTGATTTTATTTCCCTGAAATTTTAATCAACTTCCCAGAAAGGGGGAAGTTTTCAATCATTCAAATTTTTTTTTTTTTAAATTCAACTTTTTTGTGAAAATATTTTGCTCACAGATTTTAAGACTAACTGCTATTAGCTTAAAAAAAACAACAATAACATGAATAACAATAATATTTGTCAGACTTGTGATCAACACGTTTAAATGAAGAAATAAATCCCTACATGAGTGAAACAGATAATTTATTTTTTAAAGGAATTAAATAAAAAGGGTGTTAAATTGTTAATGGTGATTACCATCCATCTATATAAATATTTGCAACAACGTGCAGCTATTGGCTTATTCAGCCACAAAAGAAAGTGCTTGCGGCATTATTAACAAGCACCTGCCACAATCAACGGACCAAGATGCTCTGTGGCCAATGATGATACAAATATTACAAACTTGAAGAGTTTGTTAGTTTAAACACGTTAGTCTCAGGAATACTGTGTCGATTTGGAAAATGCATTCGGTATAATTAGTAGAAGTTTCGTTTAGTAGAAGTGAACCATTAGTGAGCCATTCATAGAAGTGGGCTAATCCTACTATCTTACAAAACTGCATCAAACTGGTTTGATTCTATGAAATTCATGCATAATAATTTTAAACTTACTTCTCCTAAGGGCATTTTGTGCATCATTAGTCATAGCATCAGCTTCGTCCAATATAATGAGCTTGGGGCCAGCTTTGAATATGGTTCTTGTTGAGGCAAAGCTGAGAATCTGACCTCGGACAATGCCTATTCCTCTATCGTCAGATGCATTTAATTCTAGGACCTGTAGAACAATGAAACACACAATAAGCATTAAGGAGGAATAACTTTTTTAAATACAATATACAATAAAATAGCAGTTTTCCTGCAGTTTCACCCGTGTCCCGTGGAAACTACTGCCTGTACAGGGATAACATATTGCCTATGTTACTCAAAGATAATGTAGTTTTCTAATGGTGATATATAATGTTTAAAATGTTTTCAGTAGTTTTTAAACAAACAAAGTTTTTCTCTTTAAAGGAAACTTATTAGGATCCAATGATTCTATAAAATTGATAAAATTCTTACCATTGAGTTGAACTGTTGCGGCGTGTACATTTGCTTCGCACAAGCCAATATTGTTGAAGTTTTACCAGTTCCAGGAGGGCCGTAAAACAATAGGTGAGGTAGTTGATTTTCCTTCATAAACTGGTTTACTGAAATGTAAACAAAACATTAGTAAACTTTCAAATATAACCTACTAAATGTTTAGATAGCATTGATTGAAATTACTCACTTGTTTTAATTATATCGTCGTGGGAAATTAACTCTTCTAACTTTGAAGGACGGTATTTTTCGACCCTGAAACGTGAAAATTGAATTGAATTTGCAGTGAATGAAATGGAAATATTAGAATTCGACAACTACAGACATATTATTTTGCTTACCATGGTAAGTTTTTGCTCGCTTCACTCACAGTCATTATGAAAAATAATAACTTTTGCACAATTAGGCAGTGTTTGTTTGAATTTACACGACGAAATAACACTTGGATAAAATATTACTATTCAAAATTCAAACCACCCACAGGTACATTTCCCTTTTGTCGAAATGTCTTGTTTGTCTGTCAATGTCAAGCTGTCAAACAATTAAAAAACCCGCGAAAACGATTTTTGTATAGTCTGTCTGGACTCGAAACCACAGGTTAATAACATGTGCTACCCTAAAAGCTACTTCAAGCAGAAAATAATAATGGATTCAGAATTTCAGACTTTAAGCATGGATAGCAATCTGTTTTCTGTAGTCTAGCTGTCGCATGGCGTGGCTGCTGTAAGTTTGCTTTATGGGTTTTAGAAACTTACATAAAGCAGCCCGGAGCCGGAGACGGAGAAAGTTGGTGATTGATGGACCGGTGCATCGGAGGGCACGTAAATGATAAAATATGTTGGTTTGATCTCTCTCCGTTCGTGTCGGATTGCCGTCCTACCGAGCTATGAGTAGTGAGTGCTCCTGTGTCTGCAAGATCTTGTGCACTATAATAAGTCCTGCGCAGTTGGCTAATCACCTTACATGTGAAGAGCCGCATTGCCCGCCATGGCCGATAATCAGCTAGATAGGATATCATCATCAGCAACAGTTGTTTTGTAAGTTTTACGAGACCAAGAATTTAGAACCATATTTTCTTCATTCTCGTTAGATGCCACTCCAATAACTGTGACACCCCTGGGGGTGCCGCGGGTCCTTTGTCGATTGTTGGAGTATGATTTAAAAAAATAAAAGCATAGTTTCATTCAATCAATAAACTTTTATAATTACGCTACATACTTACATAACAATTATGTACGTAAATGTTATATTACATTTGAAACATGTCTATAATTATATAGTAGTCGAAGGATTTTATCTTTTCTCTCTTGTACCTACAGACGACAGCACATGAACCTACCACGATTTGTCAAATTTCGTCAATAGATTTTCAACCTTATCACCATAGTGGAAGGTAAATTTTCGAAAATTTTACAGGTTCGTGTAGGTTGACCTGCTGGCCTAGGTACCTAGGTAACAAAAATATTTATTTATTTTTATTTGTTAGGGTATATTTGACCTAATTTCACCGAATTGTATTTGATTTTCTTTTTATTTACATTTCGTAAGTACTGGCTGAAATCCGTACTACAAAACCAGAATCAAGATTCGAGCACTGCATGATATTTTGTTTCTGTTGATTGAATGTGCTTAGAGGCATGAACAGATTAGTGCTTGAGCTTGATTGTTCTGTAATACGGATTTAGAACTGTTATTTATTAACAGCACTGGATACATATGCTTCCATGTCAGCTCGAGTTACGTGTTCTGTTGTTTGACTGTCAAAAATAGCACTGGCTGATGGTTCCCAGGGCCACATAACTCGCCGCGTGTAAGCACTTATCATATCCATCTTGGCGTCTGAAGGAATATTGTATTCGCTGTTGTGCTTCCCATCGCGGCCTACGCTGAAAAAATATTTTTTTCCGCTCGTCTTTGATATTACAGCAATCCAAGGATCTGTTAAAAATAATGATTTCATTTATTAGTCAGTAAAATGCATATCCATACGAGTAAGTAGATATGTCAGGGTTTTTGATCTTATCACAGCTAATAATATTACCTTTAACTTCTTTCAAGAATAGTACAGATCCAACTACATAGAACATATCATTTCTGTTTATCCTATCTGGAGTATTAATGGTCACCGCTCTCTTCACTCGTTTCATGCCGCGATATTCCAAATTATTGACGGCTGACTCGAACTGGTCCATATTGTACAACCTCTTTGTTCTTATAGGAAGAGCTTGATTATCAAATGGTTTATTTAGTGCTGTACAAAACAAATTGCATTGGTTTATTCTGAAACAAAACGTATTGTATATCTATCTACTTCATATTTTAAATTAATATGATTAAATAAAGACCTTGTGATAAACTAACCTTTCGCTCAGGGTATCGCCAGAGATGTCTACTCCGCCCAACATCAAGGCGTCTATGATATGCAGCGACTTGCTGTATATTTGATTGTTACCCTGTCCACGATATTCTTTTACAACCTAAAACAAGTAATTTCTTGTAAATAGATCGTGAATAGTACCGCTATGGACACGTATTTTTTATTTTCTCCCACAAATAAATAACAACGAAGTTACATACAACGTGTTTGAATTTTGCGTGTCAGCCTAACTTTATTGCGTTATATGTTAGTAAATATTAACTTTGTTGTTAAAATACGTGTCCAATATTTTTCGCTAATAGATAATTGCAATCATTATTTCACGAATTACAGTATAATTCGTTTCGATAAGGCAAAAGAGCTAATAGTCGACAGTATTTTTTCGGGAACCCTATAAGAATACATACCTCTCCATATAATAGTGTTTTAGCAGGCAAAGTTAGATGTAAATCAATAACATTCCTCCATGAATTTGATTCCAACTGAAAAACTTGCTTACCGCCACATCCTAAAACAAAATTGAATTAATATTACACACACTTTTAGAGGTTGTCTAAAAATAAAACATTCTGCACCCATCAGACCATAAAAATAACAAAAAAAAAATTGCTAAGTACCTAATCACAAGTTATTACAAAATAGCATTACCTATAAATATTCTTAAATCGGGGCTATTCTTCCCACTACTTAAAAACATGAAATTCCAGTCGTAGACATTTTTAAAATAGGTTTTTAGATCGGCTGGGTTTTCCAAGTAGTCAGGTGGTTTATTTAACACATTTGATTTGAAGGAATATAAGCTGTGCGAGTCTGCCGCTGGCTTCTTTATTAGCGATCTAATGGCGGATAATGTGTCGTCATGGCCTCTACGATCCGGTTGTGTTCTCACTGAATCCGGCAACTGAAAAATACATAAAAAATTAATAGAATGAAGAATTAGAATAAATAGTCCCAATGAATATATTTTTTAAACTCACTTTCCATAACGCTAAACATTGCTCTTTCATTTCTGCTTGTGTTGAACCATCTTTTAAGTTTTTGTCTTTGCTATACCTAGCTATTTTCAATAAATTTTGAATTTGTCTTTCGCCAAGTCTGAAAGTAATGAAATAACAGATAATTTATTTGTTTAATTATTGCACTCGTTGTTTTATTTTTGATTTAGCAAGAGAAAAGTGAAATTGCGTTTTATTCCCATGTGAATCAAGAAGCCACATTTGCATAAAAATCTAAATTATATTAGGATATATCTGCTGAATATCAAGGCAGGATCGACGTTGGTATAAGGTAAAAATATAATCGTGTGATACCTACAGGCAATTGCTTTTATACACATATTCAAAAAAGTTTTTATCTTCCTTGAGGACACTTAGAGGTACGAGTTGTGTGACATCGCCGTTTCGTTCCGCATTACTCCATAGCAGTGAGTTCACATAGGCTAGATGCTGCTCAGCTGGCTCAGTACCCAATCGCTTCCAAAAACATATGAGATATCGCTCGGAATTAGCTGGTCTTGAAGTTACAGGTTTGTGAATACATACTGAAAAATCAAGAAAACCTTTAATAAAGATTTGATACTAAAATCCATAATTTCTTATACTTCTTATTATTACCCGGACTTTAACATGGAGAACAAAATTACTAGCTTGGATGTAAAAACGCAAAATCTCTTGAGAAAGTACCGCGTACCGTAAGTTCGGGCATTTGGGGGTCAAAGAACGTTACTAGCTCCGCCCTCATATGCCGACTTTAAAACCCGTCCATTTTTTTTAACAAAAGGAATGGTGAAAGCTGTGTTGCTAAAGTATAATGTTTACCTTTATCAAAACATCTGTACATGATGTAAATCAATCCAACACTAAAAAGAGTGAAGACATCAAAAAGTTTCACGACAAAATGGCCTCCAGTCCTAACAAGCATCAAAGCTGCGAGACATTGACATAGGTACAACTGTTTTGACAATATTTCTTGTATATTTTCTTGACCTTCCACAGAGAAACCCTGAAAGTTAAGTAACCATTAAAAATTATGATGTTTTTTTCTAAAATTTAAGCTCATAATTTGTATAAGGTATACTCACACCATCAGCCATAAGAAAATGTACTCCTGTATCATCTGTTTGTTTCAGTACATGTTCCTTTAGAGATGCAAGATTTGCAGGGTCAAATATGTTTCCATCATTCTTCACACCATAGTACGGGTTGAAAGTTTCAGGCGATCCAGCGTAGAAGTCCGATAGTTTAAAATCGTTTGAACCTTTCAAAGTAAACCCAAAACCTACAATAATAACAGTCAATTTAGTATATTCAATACATCTATTCTATGTACTAAATGTAAAGGTTTCTTTTTACTGGTGTAAAGAAACACCAAAGGTGAATTAAATGAAACTTGTTAATTTAATTACCTTTTGCCCTCCAGCCCTTGCGATATAGCACATATTCTGAAAAGCCCCCTGGCCCTGCACATACGTCTGCAAAATACAATATTTCTTTCCTATCTATTGCATTTTCTCCATTTTGTTTCTTTGGCTTTGTAAAATTGAAGTCAAATACAGCGTCAATATTGGCCATTTTCACGGCGGCTCTATTCAAAAATATCACTGCGCCGATTGTTTCATAGGGATTACTACGAGATCGTGCATGGCGTAAGTCTTCATCATCTAAACTATCAAAAATTGTCTGCAAAAAATAAAAACAATAAAAATTGCTGTAATATTTCTCATCACTGCAATTAATGGTATGTAACTATTGTCAAATACAACGTTAAATCCTATTGAGGTCGGTTTTATTTACCGCCCAAACAGACAGTGTTTACGTAAATAAATGCACGACAAAAACTTCAAAATACCTTCGAATTTAATACGCCTTTTAATATATCTGGATCTACAAATTCTGTTTCATCATCAATTGTTAATTTTTTTGGGCCTCTTCGTAACCATTGTTCCAAAATATCTCCAGATAGCGGTTCATCCGGTGCTCGGTCAAGCCATAACTAAAAAATAAAGTGATGAATTTAAACAATAATTATGATGCTACATAAACATAGTTTAGATTTATGTTGCAACAAGTCTCAGTAGGCGGCGAGTGATAACATTGAAGGAGTCTTATCTATATAAATAAAAAAACATGCTGGTATAGTTTTACTTACTACTTCTTCTCTGGCTTGTGGTTTTGGTTCTTCAGCCATTTCCTTGATATCTTGGGGCAAAGCTCCAACTGCAGATGGTTTCGCTCCCAATCCTCTACGACCTTTTTGAGCTGATGCCTCTACAGGTTCTACTCTACCATGCTCAAATTTACCTAGACCTTTTCCTGGCTTGTAACCCATGTTCATCATCATCCTTTTTGATTTTTCTGAATATTCTCCACTGTATGCTTCCTCAAGATTTTTGATTTGTTCAGGATTCTTATTATAGAATGTATCCCCTGAATCCTGAAAGCCTGGGCGTCCAGAACCTTCGCCATCTTCTGGTTCATCAAATACAGGGCGATAATCATCATATTGATCATTTGGTGACGAACAATTTTCACTTAAGCTACTTCTACTTAACCTAATATTCTCTTCTGGGCTCCTGTCTCCATAACTTTGTATAACTTTCCCTGGTTGTTGGAAATCACTTCCATAGCCATCAGCAATGGGTGTGTCTGGGCTTTCCTTATCAGATTCTTGCAATGCTGTTTAAATACATGTTTTATTACAATAACTAAACAATGTAACATTTACCATTGTTATACATATAAAACTGCATCTGCTAAAATGGAACTACAGAAAGAATCAATTTCTTTTTAAAAAGTAATCAGTAACCTAGATGTAAATAGCAAGTTTAAGATGATTGCATGGTTGATGCAAATCCGGAAAGAGCCTTTGTGTATACATATTTACTTGTCTTTATAAGCCACATGTGGAACATAAGTATAATTTTGGAAACTACATTTTGTTTATTTCTCAGATAAGTTAAAAGATGTTAAATGTTATGTTTGGAAAGTGCTTGGTATAACTCACCTGAGCCATGAGACGTTGTAGATGATGCTCCATAAGTGTCAGTTCTTGTGCGTTTAGCAGGTACCACAGTGCTCTCATCACTACTGGTGTCTTCATCGGAAGGATCTGCCACAAAATAGTATTCAAAACAAAGGTGGCATACTCAAAAGAAAGGTGGACACTGAGGTTGCAAGTTCTATGTTGTTTGGAAGAAGAAACTTATATCAAAATCAGGGATGATCGTGAGAATCGAAACTGGAGGAAAGTAGCGTATAATAAAATAAACTTCATTTGAGGTTAAATGCCGATTATACAAATACATAATCTAAATATGAAACTAGCAAGTAATACCAAATTATGACATAATGCCAAAAATCAAGATAAAGTAAGCATAGTTTATTTACCAGAAAGATTCATTTTGAGCCTTTGCTTAGAAACTGGCACTATTTATTATTGTTTGGCGAATGCTGATTGCAAATTCACATGAACCTTGCCAAACGTCAACCGTCGACAAGAAGGGAATAACTCGCACTGTGCACTCGTTACACTTATAGTCCCTGTGGCAGTCCAATATGATTTTGTTTAGCAAAGAGATAATGAGAATCAACTGGAAAGTATGAAAGTAAATTTGTAAAAATA
Organism: Helicoverpa zea x Helicoverpa armigera; assembly: GCA_033682625.1. Classification (NCBI taxonomy): domain Eukaryota; kingdom Metazoa; phylum Arthropoda; class Insecta; order Lepidoptera; family Noctuidae; genus Helicoverpa; species Helicoverpa zea x Helicoverpa armigera. Next base: position 2,214,763 of record JAWIIS010000029.1, read on the forward strand.
CCCGAGTATAGACCCATACACAGTCCCCCAATATTTTTATTTATTTTCAAACTGTAGATGTTGCCAGTGGAAAAAAAACAAGTGTCAAAAACATTAGTGTTGACTCTATGGACTTCTATAAGGCGATCTTCACACTGCCCCGCATCATGCTGCATATTGCGTGTTGACGCACCTACGCGCGTTCCTGGATCTGCATCATCGTGTGGATTTTTTACGCGCGTAGTTGCGTTTTGTAGATTCACGCACGGCGGCTCTCATCGAGATCCATTTTCAAACACACATGTCACGCCCATTAAAATCACGCGCGACACTGCGGGATTCGGTGTGCCATAACTTGCGTCTCGCCCCGCACTAATATAAGACCAATCGTATTCCAACGACATTCGATTTGTTTGCGATTGGTCAGCTATTTTGGTGATTTTAGTCTATAAGTACGGTAGTTTGCTCTACAATCATATTGCAATAGTTAATCATTTGTAGACAAAATGATTCATTATTGTCGTAATCGTTATCGAGTCGGGATTGGATCGCAGTCGAACGTGAATCGTATGTTGCTGAAGTAAAATAAGGAGAATCGGGCCCCTGCAATGGGGGATTTATTTTTTACTCTTTTTTTAGCTGATACTTAGATCATCGTCGTAGAAAGGAGGGTTGCGCGTCAACTCATATCTTATTCACTTTGATTATATCAACGACGTATAAATTTGGGCTTGCATAACGATACAAAAAATTAAAACAAAGGAGAAAAGAAGTAAGATTATCCGAATGTCCCAAAAGATTTTGAAAACAATTTGTCTATAAATCTGGCTTAGGGTGTTACCACACCAATCGATCGATAGTCGACCGGTTGGCTTACCAATCGATCGTTTGACGGTCGATGGCATCGATCAACATCGGTCGACATCGGTCGACGATTGGTCTAGTAGAAACTAACGATCGACGTCGACTAATCCATTCTACCATCGATCGATTGGTGTGGTAACACCCTTACTTGAACCAAGTACTTAAAAGGTTCGGCGCTAAGTTTTTCCATTTTGGCAAAGGCCCAGTCACGTTAGGAAGGTACAACGCCATCTATCATTGTTTTGGGAACTAGAAAATCTCAAAAAGAAAATCACCATTAGGTACCTTTTCTCTTAAAAAGCTTTGATGACTGAAACCTGAACGTTTTATTCGATATATTTTATATCGTTATATTTAACGATCTTGAACCTTTTGCAATTTGACAAGCACACTATCTTGTACTCATATTTTATATTAATCATAGTTTACTTTTATGGAAATACCTAGGTACGTACTAGCTGCTTCCATACTATACTGAACTCTGCTACATCATTTCAATGGTAGAATATAATGTGCTTATTTTATCACAATGAAAAGGCATTCTTGTAACATCTTACAATTCAACAACTGTTTGAGTATGTGTTGGTTTCAGCTTTGCTCATGACTTACTATAAAATCTTTCTTTCTGTACATAATAAATATCTATGACAAACATAACCCGTATACACAAATTGTCTTCATGAACATCTGGAAATGCATCAGAGGAGTACAATGAAAAAAAGGGAAAATGAACATTTTCTGAATATGTACCAAAATCGTATGTTTATTAAATCATAACATTGAATCAAAACCACAATTTATTTTAGCATGTGCTATTTTTTGTTTTACCACAGCTAAGGTATCAAGTCATAAAATATCCACTGTCAATATTGAGTCTCTTTGTATTAATCTAAACTTATAATAGAGTGTCTCATGCACAACACTTGCTGCGAACTTTCACTTAATTTCTTTAACATAGGCATCTAGTTCAGCATCCAACTGTTCGGCGGTGGGCACAGGACGCTTGCCGCGGCCTGCCCCAGTGCCACCGCGTCCGCCGCGGCGAGTGTTGCCGCGTGACCCGCCGCCTCCCTGGTTTCTGCTAGCTCCACCTGTTGGGATTACATATTTATATGCAAATATACCTTTTTTTACCAAGAAACACATGTAGACCATCAGGGTTTTTCATTTTAATGAATATTTCTTTTTGGATGTGTTTTATGAATTGAATTACTTTATTACAACCAAACTTATCCTTCTTCAGTATGGTTATGTTAAATTATAGTCATATTTTCAGATATTAAAAGTACCTCTACTGATGTTTCGTCGAACTGGTCCACTGCCGCCGCTGTTTCCTCCTCCAATGCGCCCTCCTCTATCTTCAGTCCTAAAGCTACTGATTTCAGATGTCGCTAATTGTATATTCATAGCTCTTCCATCTAATGGCACCCCATTGTATTGCTTCATTGCTTTCAAAGCATCAGCTCTTCTGTCAAACACCACGTCCGCAGTACCTAAAAACAATTGCATTGTAATGTAAGTACATTAAAATCTCTAAACCTGTTACAGTGTTCAAAATATGTAAATTACATTCAAATATGCTTACCTAAAGATCTTCCAGATCTATCATAATGTACAGCTGCACTTTTCAGAATGCCAAATTCAGAAAACAGCTCCTGAATATCTGAATCGGAGACTCCAAAATCCAGATTAGATACTAACAACTTGGTAGGACCAGTCGTGATAGCTGGCATGGCATTTCTCTGAAGCTTCCTTTCACCAAAGTCATTGAACATGTCATGTTTCCATGCGCTGTTAACATCGCCCTGAAATAGGTGGTCCTTCAAAGAGCTTGCCGAGTGGCAGCTCTATGCCTGATTGAACATGATTACACCCAAGTGTAATAGTGCGGCATACATATTAGTTACATACTCTTCTACATTTCAGTAACAATATAACAATTTTACAGTGATACAATTAAATTACAAAACAATGTTGAGTTAATAAACAAATTAAAATGTAGTTTTCCCAAAGCATGACATTTTGAATTATATTGTCCCACGTTTTAATAACAGTTCTTTGGTTATTGCACTGGCTGGCACACACTCGCGTTGATTTTATACTGCATCTTGCAAATAAATCAGTCACAAGTAAACACCAGAGCAGATTGTTCACTCGATTCCATGGCGAAGAAAACACGGTGACTTAATCTCACTAACTTTACTGGCACATCCACAATAACAGTGAGAAATGAAGTTGATTGTCGGGAATCCCAGAAACAGGTCACCTGGAGCGTGCTGTTTGTAGTTGCATTTCGTTTTTTAGCTTTCGATGCCAAGCTGCATTTATTTTGCAGAAAGGGGTACATTCCAATATAAACGTAGAATTGCACCAAAGAAATCTGACAAACGCGAGTTACATTGGAGGAGTGTTGTCTCGATGCCAAAATAAGACCATCATGATCTTTTGACAAGAGCGAAAATATGTTACAGCAGGTTTTAACTGCTACATACAAAATGGCCAAACAGAAAATAGTCGCCATTGCAACTATATCGTCCAAACATTTTATTTGCGCGTTAAGTTACATTTACAAGATGCGTCATTTCACCACGTTTGTCCGCCATTTGCAATTTGTTTGTATAACTTGCTAAGTATTATTTACCCTTGTGTAATTTGTTGATTTAGATATACCGCCACGATTTCTTCCGCGCAAAACGCCTCCCGTGCGGCCATTTCTAAATCCAGCACCAGCACCAGCACCTCCACGGCCGCCTCCAGGTTTTCTGGTAGCATTGAATTTACGTCCAGCACCTCCACCTCTAGGTGCTTTCTTGTTTGCTTTTATAATATCATCTAAAGCCATTTCAATTTGGTCAACCATCTTGGACACTGTTGTTAAATTGATTGCTCTTTAATTTCAACTTATTTGTATTTCCCCTTGATCCTTGAGAACAAACGCGCACGTCGATGACACAGAGAAAGAAACGACGTCAATGGAAAGGAAGGAAGTGAAACAGAGATACACACCATAGACAATAGTTCTCAGTTCTACAAATCAGCAGTGCTGCTTTTATAGTGTGAGTTGAATTTCAGAGTACAAGGTGTTTGTTAAAAAATAATCCTTCGCCGCGTTCGATTTTGATAGGTTAACTTTTAGTCACCCACAAGACGCGCTTTATGATTTCACAGATTACGCCGTTCACGTTGGTAATTTTTTAAAATCATGTCATTAAAATTATTGTACCTCTAATTATAGATAGATGTAGTCAGCTTTATGATTTAAGTATCATAAAATGTACTCAGTATCTTACTCAAATAGAAGTTCTCCTTACCTTTACCCTACATATTGCGTTTGAGTATTTTTGTGTCAACAAACTATCAAATTCTTTGACAGTAATGACAGTTTGTAATCTGTTTGTTTGACACTGGCATAGGTGGCATGGAAACTTGCGAAGTTGCGATTTTCATTCAAGTTCAGTTCACTTCACAAGTTCTGATTCAATTTAAAAGCTATATTACTATTTTGCACAAGTTATTGATAGTTTGCGTTGTGAAACGGAAAAAGATTTTACGTGCTCAACAGACGATGGCTCTGAATAAATATATGCACCCCCGTAATATTTACAAAACACCACCAGATTTTGGAAAGTTATCAAAATTATTTTCCGAATTTTCTGCTATATCCAAAGTGGTAAGACAAAAAACATAATGGTAATCAAACTCTAATACGACGTATGGCAGAAATTTCCCTAGGACTCCGGGTGAAACCGCGGGAAAATGGCTAATAAAAATTTAGATAGCTTATAAGGTTCTGAGTGCTACCTGAAACTCAAAAGATAGTTACATGCATCAAGTATTTCCTTAAGGTCATAAGGAAGGTTTAGGAAATGGCTAGATTTTATATAATCTTGCTTACAACTATTAAATGTTTCAGGATGTCACAGGCAAAATTACGATTGATTTCAAAGATCCACATTCACTGCGAATACTTACAAAATGTCTTCTTAAATCAGATTTCAATTTAGACGTTGACATCCCTGAGGATAGATTAGTTCCAACACTGCCTTTAAGGCTTAACTATATTCTATGGATTGAAGACTTACTTGATTCAATTCAACGAAGAGACAATATAAAGGGGATAGACATTGGTAAGTACCAAAACCAAAAAAAAATTATAATCTCAATATTTTTGCACTGACAAAGAAATCCAGTAAATAACTTTCATATTTTTATTTTATTCATAGGTACAGGCGCATGTGCCATTTACCCATTGTTAGCTGCAGTAAAAAACAAATGGAACTTTCTAGCAACAGAGACAGATTCTGAAAGTTTATCTAAGGCTCAAGAAAATGTTCAAAAGAATAACTTACAAGAAATCATTCAATGTGAGTACCTAAAAATGGTGAGCACAATATGAATAGTCAAAATATCTAATATTTTATTATAGAAAAGTTGCAAGTTTTAACAGTAACTAACATTCATTTATTTCAGTGAAGAAGAACACAACACAGTCTATAATATCACATGTTTTTAGTGACGAGCCTAATCAAGAATTTGATTTCTGTATGTGCAACCCACCGTTCTACAGTACTTTACAAGAATTATATGAATCAAGGAGTCCAGCCAGGTTTGTGTTGTTATCATATACATAAAATCTGACAGGAATTTTAAATAGTTGGTGTTGATAATGTTCTTATTTTACAGATTACCTCCAAAGAATGGCTTTACAGGATCACCACAAGAGTTAATCACTGAAGGTGGAGAATTAGAATTTTGTAGACAACTCATTAAAGAGAGCAAAATATACAAAGAATGTGTGAAGTAAGTAATGTATTACATCAATTACGTCCAATGATCCCTTATTAAAAAATATAAAATCTTAAATAAATTATGATGTTTGCTTTCAGCATATTTACTACAATGGTGGGTCATAAATATAATGTCAGTGTTTTAATACAACAATTAAAATTGGAGGGAATCAAACACACCCACACTGAGTTCTGCCAGGGTCGAGTTACCAGGTGGGGGCTAGCTTGGACTTTCAAGGATTATGATTTAATTAAATTGGGTAAGCTATGTTTTTTTTTAAATTATTATATTTGTGCCATAATGTGAATCTATGGAATTACTAGCTTTTGCCCGTAAGATAGAGCCCCACACAGAACATACTATGTGAATACCTTTCTTTAATTCTTCTGCCTTTACCTTTTATGTTTACAGTGCCTCCAAGAGACAAACCAAGAAAGAAACATACACCAACAATCTATGTACTGCCTGAATTACCAAATAGTGACAATAAAACAGACATAGCACTAAACAAAATAAAAGAGATACTTGATAAATTAGACATAACAAATAACTTGATTGATAAACGTGGTAAAAATGTTACACTAGATATAGTTGCACATACCAATACTTGGTCAAATCAGAGACGTAAAAGAAGACTGGAAAGAAGAATAGAAACTGTCGCCAAAATAACTAAACCCAATGAAGAAAAAGATGAGGAGCACAAAACTAAATTGAATAGTGAATCAGTTTTAAGTTCTGATTCACCAGTTTCAAACAGAGATGATGAAAGTGTATGCAGTCAAGATAAATCATTTGATAGTAATGTAGATGATCAGTTGGTTGACTCTGTACAAGTATGTAAGAGACAACCACTAGTACATGCCTTTTTGAAATTGGTAAAAAAAGAAAATAATACTCTACTTGAACTTGAGTATCTTGATGGTAATGCGGGCAAAGAAGGTTTGCATCAAATTGCGCAATATATAAAAAACAACTGGAAATAAATGTGTGGTTTTATAATATATTTTTTTATTACTACCCTAAAACATGTCTATAAAAGCTAAGCGTAATGATATTGAAGATAAAGCAATAATTTTCAGCAACTGTATTGATTGTAGGTCTAGGAGCCGCCTTATCATAAGCTGTCAAGTTTGTTTTCCTATGGATCATTGACATATAACTTAAATGTCAAACCAAACCATAGACAAAGAAAGTAAATTTACATTGTGTCAAACAGTCGCAAGTATTTTATTTGGTTGTTGTCTGATGCCGATTATTAAAAAATAATTTATATTGTGTTCAATGTATGCATTATCACCGAAAGAAGTCAAATTTGGTTAAAATTGTAACTTGCTATTAAGATCTGCGTGTAACTATGGAGTCTGAACCTCCACCAAGTGAAGCACCAACAGAGTCGCCCAGCACTCTTAATAATGAGGAGGAAATAATCAAGGAACCAAATTCAAACGTTAATGTTGCGGCGCCGGCGGCAGCCACTGCAAACGAGTTGGCTGCTCCTCCGGTTCCATCAGCTGTGAAGGACACACTAAAGTCTAATTCGAAAAAACCTAAGAAACGTAAACCCAAAGTTCCTCGCGATGTTACAGCTCCGCGGCAACCTTTGACTGGTAAGTAATATAAATATGATGAATACATTGAGAAAGGAGATTGTCGTGATTAGTACCAGTGTTGACCTATTATTTACATATTTTTTTAGGCTATGTAAGGTACTTAAATGAGCGCAGAGACCAATTGCGTGCAGAACAACCAGACCTCGGTTTTGCTGAGCTAACACGCCAGCTCGCCAGTGAGTGGAGCAAACTGGGAGCTGAAGAAAAGAAACACTACTTGGATGCTGCAGACCAAGATAAAGAAAGGTATAAACATTATTTCATTACTTTCAATTATATTTGTTAATATTTCTACGCAACAATGCAATGTTTTTCTAACTAGATTAGTATTTACCTATCTGAATCTCTTGAGAAAAAACCCAGAAACAAGCTCAAGGATTCAATTATTTTTGAAAGTACTGATATCTATGTCATGGATGAACAACAAATGCTAAGGCATATAATTTTTTATTTTTAAAGGTACATTCGTGAATGGGCAGAATATAAAAAAACAGATGCATACAAAGAATTTAGAAGACAACAGATGGAACAAAAGGATACAATATTGACAAAGAAAGTGAAGCACAACCCACCTGAGAATTCTCTACCTGCAGGTATAATAAAAGTATTAGGAAAAAGTCATTCCAATGAACAAATAGTTAAGTAGTATTTCTTAAGGTTATTTTAAAGTACCTATTTCAAATTAAGTGTTTATAGCAGTTCCTGCACAGGTGGCAATGGATCAAAATTCTTCTGTTAATACAAATGCTGTCGCTGCATCACCAGTAGTGATTCCTCGGCAGCCAACTCCCCCTCGTCCCAGACCTTGTATAACTCCAGCTTCTGTAAGTATTGTTTTTAATCTTAAAGTTTCTTTAAGTTACTTTCTGAAAGTTTTAAAGTTTCTTGGAAGTTTATAAAAACAAATAAATAGACTTAACTCTTAATATTGCCATAAAAAATACATTTAATTTCCATGAACTCCTTATGGAATGGAATGGAATTACTCGTACTTGTCACCAATTTGTATATTTACTTATTTTTAATTTGCTACTTATTGTTTCTTAAAAGGGGGAAGAGTTGACTGCTGGAGATACTGACATCCCAATATTTACTGATCAGTTCCTTCAACATAACAAGCTGAGAGAATCTGAACTTCGTCAGTTGCGGAAAGCTAATTCAGATTATGAACAACAGGTATTTACAAAAATTTTTAGAAAGCACATTTTTATTTTCCAGAATTTTTATTATCAGGAATTTGTTCTATTTCAGAATGCAATTCTCCAAAGACATGCTGAAGAAGTTAGCGGTGCAACAATGAAACTTCGCGCTGAAACTGCAGCTGCAGCAGAACGCACTGCCGCCCTTCTGACGCATCGCCGCACACTTGTTGCAGCACTTGTACAAGCACTGCAGTTAGTGGCAATTCCAGGTAAACAATACCTGTTATTCAAGTAATAGATAAAACAATAGATTATTGAAGTATTTTTTACTGACACAAACTTTTCTTCAGGTGGTCCTACTGGAGCTACAGAACAGAATATTGAAGAATACTTGGAGAAATTGCAAAGTCTCGCAGCTGATGGTAAAAACAGTGCAGTGGTAAAGCAAGCTCGGGACATCCTCAATAAGATAGAATTACCCATTAACTAAAAATTAAGTAGTGTGTTGTATATCTTTATGCAGTATTTTTAAGTCAATAAAATATCAAAATGTGTATCAATATAAGTTACATTAAATTAATTAAAGGCTATTATGATATTAATCAGTTTTATTTCTCTTCTCTTATAATTATATAGTAGTATGAGAAAATAATAATGGACTTCAGTAATAAAAACAATTGGCTAGTCTTGTGAATTATAGGAAATAGTTATTGTATACATTTCTGTATTATATACCCAGTTTTTTTTGCCTATATAGTTATAGTTTCTTTATGACATATCATATACATATATATGGATATTTCACATTTGACTATTTATAGAAACAAAGATATGGTAATTCAAGAGAAAAATAAGTCAGAGAAGACATGGAAGATTATGATTCGGACAGTAATTCATCAATAAGCTTATTCCTAGCATAGTGCTACCTACTCAACATGCACCAGGAGACCTGTGTAATTTTGGTTACATACATGATCAGAACACAGGATAAAGTATCTGTATAGAACAACAATGTCAAAGTACTAGATCAATTTCGTTTTTGAAATTGAAACAAAACAAACCTATGTAGTAAACCTTAAAGCTATGTACATAGCTACTATAATACTTATTTATATATGCTTATACTAGTTTTGTTAATATTATCTTTCATCAATCTTTATTGATAGTTATGAAGTCACCGCTGAGTCCACACCTTATTTTAAAAATTTCCAGCATCTTGATTTTCATCGTCCCCTTCGTCATTATTGTCTGAATTGGCATTTGGATCATACTCATGTAATTTTTTTCTCCACATTCTAATTAGAGTATCCCATGACCTCCTGCTGTATTTAGTAAACTTATCAGGTGTTTTTGGATGATCTTTTGTGCGCTCATCCCTGAAAAATAACCATATAGAAATTTCTAAAAAAAAAATAACTGTAGAAAAAAATTTAAGGTGAAAATCTAAATTCACTTATTCAAAGTAGGCTGAAAATCAAAGCCAAGCCCCCAAAATGCCTGCCCTTCATAACTTCCTATGTGTTTTTGCTGGGAAGAAGTGGTGGAACAAACTCCCCAGCAATAATTCTGTCTGTATGGTTTGAAGTTTGAACTATACATACATTTTCACTTGGCCAATGTAATTGTGGTATCCAACTGTGTTTTTTCCATAGTCAATTTGTTTTTGTCTTCTTTGTAATATTAGGGGATCAGTTTCCAGTTCTAATGGCTTTTTTGGTGGACTGTAAAAAAATATACATTTTAACAAAAATTCAGTAGTTTTTATAGTTTTTTATTTATCTCCTTCAAATTATATAAAAAAGAAATAGTTATTAATATGCAACTTGAGTATTGTAGAAGACTTATATTATATGCATTTATCATAGTAGAACTACAAACCATGGTTTACTGTCAGTATCTGCCTTATTGTTTGGTTTTGACTTCTTTCTGCTGTTTGAGTTTTCACGACTACCACCTTTTCCTGTTTTAGGTTTCTCATCTGAAATAGATAAGATAAATCAATACTAACTATGCATTTTGAATGTTAATTCTATCCTGCAAATTCTTGTGCAATGAAAGTTTTCAAGTTCATATTACAGAAAGTACTGTAGCATTTTTTATTCAAGCCATACTCACTCTGAGCTTCATCCATCTCATCAGCCCAGCTCCTTTTAGAGGTTATTTTATTCATATTAAGCCTAACCCAATCTTAATTTATATCTGGAATACAAAATATTAACATTTAGGAACACTGTCATCTTAAATACTTAGCATGCCTTATAAACTACTTCTTAAAAACTTACACAAACGCCTAGTTACAAGTTGACTTATAATTATAGTAATCGCATTTTACAATCTATCTCACAAACTAGCAGAAGAAGAAAAATAGTGAGACACCAAAACGATATAGACTGGCTATACGATTATATGCATTAGAAAAAAATATCGCATCAATGTCCCGTACCTATAGAAATTCGTTGTGACTACAAAAAATTGCATTGTTGTTATAACAGGAAGATGCACCATTGAAACACGATGCAATGCTAGCAAATATTTATTGTTCATATGCGATGCCCTCCGGTGTTTGATATTCGTACAAAGTTTAGTAATATGATTAACATACCTACAATATACTGCTTACAAGTTCAAATCACTCATATTACATTTAAATTGAATAATAAATACGATAGCCGATGATAGTGACAAGAAATGAAAACGCGCGAAAAATATACAAAACAGTCTAAAAATTGTAACGACAGTGACAGAAAAATGACAGATTGGAGTTGCCAGTGGTCATCCTTCATCTTATTTTACAAATTCAACCATTGTTGGCTTGTTGCTTGGAGTAAGAATATGTTGGTTAACTGATATATATTCGGTAGGCAGTCATTTTTACTTACGCCGAGTCCTCCTTTAAAGATAGGATGGCAATGCAAGTCGATTTGATGCAGGGAGGGTTCGATTTTCGCTCGTCCAGAGCCACATTACGACTGTATGCCATACAGCGTATGGGCATGGCTAATTATTTCGAAGAGGGGAATAACCAAGAACAGAAGAAATATGGACAAACCAAAAAAGTTGAGAAAGAGAATTTGTCGTATTGTCAAAGTCATATTGTCTGTAGCAAGCAATGCTGTCACTGTCAAAGATTTTGTAAAACTGTGGTGGTTTGGTGGATGTCATTTTAGGAATTTCTCACTAATTTAATAATATTTCAATCTGTTTGGTTTATTACAAGTGTAAACCATTTCATAACTTTATACTGTGCTTTCTAGTTATCATTCCATCGAAATAATGACTTGTGTATTTTTTTCATTAAAAGGTTAAGTGTGAATTATTATGTAAAAAAAACAATAATTTATAAAAATGATGGTGAGTAAAGGACACAATTTAGTTAGAATAATAGCCAGTAATCCACAGTTAATGCTTGGTGATATTATATTGAGTGTCTAATTCGCAGGCTGATAATGAAGTAGACGAGGCTCTAGCCTCGTTAGACATGCTGATGTCGGAGTTTTTTGCACCAGCAACAAGTAACTTCAGGAAGAGAGAGATTGAGAACATGCTCGAGAATTTTTCCAATAGAAATGATTCTTGGAAACATTGTTTGTTATTCTTACAAAAATCACAAAATCAATATGTGTTGATGTTTACTTTGACTACTTTGGAGGTAAAGTATCTATTTTACTTTTGTGAAACTTCAGGTTCCTTATTTGAAGAATGTACTACGTCAACTATCAACTTGTTGGAATATAGTTGTTGAGGAAATGTATTGATATGTTTTAGAATATAATCAACCGGCAGTGGATCAGTCTATCAGACAATGAGAAGACTGAAGTGAGGCTTACATTATGGAATGAATTGTTGGCCAAACATGAAGTGATGGTGTATTTTATAAGAAATAAAGTAGCAGCACTCATGGTGTCCATTGCACGCTATGATTGGCCTCATTTGTATGATGATTTCTTCAGTAATATTGTTGAGGTAAGTTGCTTATTACAATTTAGGTTGATGTGTCCCAAATTGATATTAATAGGTTTATCTGTTTATTGACACAACATTGGACATCTAATGCTATCACATTATTGACACTATGTACCCTGTTTCGAAATTAAAGATGTAATTAAATGATTTCTAGAACTAGAAGATAGCAAACACAATCAAGAGTTTTTGTAAAACCTTTAATATTTTGCAGTTGATCAGAAGTGATGGGTCTCGTTGTCTCCTGGGCTTGGTGCTGGCACAGGCTGCAAGTGAAGAGCTGGGTGCTGCACGTGATACAGGTGTCCTGTTACCATCCACTCGTAGGAGTCAACTAGAGAGGCTCATGCTCAAGGGCATGCCACAGCTTTTGAGTGCTCTAAGTGGTAAGGAAATACCATTATTTAATAAATTATTGACATATTTTTTCCTGGAAGTACATGTAGCTAATAAATATTGTCCACACAAGATGCTATGCTGCTCTTGAAAAAATACTATAATGATATAACTAAATAATTATCTTATACTCTATCTATACAAATGAAAATGGTTGGTTCACCAATTATTGTATTTTGTATCTACACAACAGCAGTAGTTGGGTATTTTACAGATGTAAATAAAATTGGCAAATGAGCAAGACCTGTATCTAAGTATGTGATGCATTCATTATGTTTTTCAGATATTTTGGAAAAAAATGCCCAGAAGGAGGGTCAGTCTAATCCACCGCCCTCACCTACTCATGGTGTGCCACAGACTTCAGCACTACCAGACCTCTTGGCCAATGCACATGATGTCACTGCTGCTGATAAGTAAATAAACATTTATTTATTTCATTGTTTATGTATGAAGTTACTCACATAAAATAATAGAAAAATAGTACAAAGGCACAGCTTATTTCATAAGACAACTCTTTCAACAGGCCTGTTATGGGAAAGTTTGAACAAAAAATATATAATAGACTGTGTAAAATGAAAGACAGATATAACTAATATATAATCAGTAACATAACAATAACTACCTAAATTTCAATTAGGATTAAAATTTTGTAAAATGCTCCCCTGTTATTTGTTTCAGAGCCCTAAACATGGAGATAGTAGTCAAATGTCTAACAACTCTTCAACATTTATTCTCGTGGCTGCCACTGTCCTCCCATGTTCCACCATCCTTAGTGACAACTGTGTTCTATTGGGGCAGTATAGCTACACAATCACAGGTATGCCATATTTCTTGTGTATGTGTCATCTATTTTGTATCCCACTGCTGGGTCAAGTTCTGATCTTACAGGGTACAATCCTTAACCATCACATTTACAATCAGTCAGCAATCTAGTTATAACTTTTATCTAATACTAGCTTCTGTCAGCGGTTGCACCCGCATCCCGTGGGAACTACTTCCCATATCGGGATAAAAAGAAGCCTATAGCCTTCCTCGATAAATGGGCTATCTAACACTGAAAGAAATTTTCAAATCGGACCAGTAGTTCCTGAGATTAGCGTGTTAAAACAAACAAACAAACTCTTCAGCTTTATAATATTAGTTTAGATTCTAAGAAAGTATTATCAGAATAGTCATGATGTCAGGGATAATATGTCAATTAGATTGTTTTGTATCATAACTAATAACAAGCTATGCCCTATATACCAAAATAACATTCTCCTGCAACAAAATTACTCTCATAACCTGTCTCTGTTGGATACCTCCATTATCATCATCAATTTAAGAGCCCAGCTTTGTCGATGCAGCTCCTTCCATTTAGCGTCAATTCTGAACTTCCTTATACGTCACAACATTCACGGTCTCTTTAATTTGCTTGATGTAGCTAGGATACCATCATGGAGAACAAAATGACTAGCATAGATGTCATACCGCATATTTTCTAACACGTTTCCGGACGAAAACGTTACTTGGGACCTGCCCTTTTTTATGGTGATGTGATTGTTTGTGTGCAGAGTATGGAGGCGGCTCTGTGCGGTCTGGGCGGCGTGTGCGAGCTGCTGTACCGGCGGTACGCGCCGCCGTCGTCGGCCGCCACGGCGCTGCGCCTGCAGCACTGCGCGCTGCGCCTGCTGCGCCACCTCACGCACGCGCCGCACGCCGTCACGCACGCGCACCACGAGTTAGTACACATACATATTTTAACAAAGCAATTCAACATGCACATAACCAGTGCCGCATTAAACAAGCGAAGGCCCTTTTAAACCTCTGAAAAACACTTGTTTCTTCATATTGAAATACTTAAACAAGCGCAGACCCTTTAAAACTTGAAAAAAAAAAATAAAAAAAATCTATGAAAAATCTTTTACAAAAAATAAAATTCGCTTCAATAATGTACCTAAAACCTTCTCCCAAGTTTGAAAACGACTATGGTGAAAACCGCCATCGTATGTACGTCCTACATACAGCAACAACTGACAACTTCCTCTTTTGAAGTTGGTTAAAAAAAGTTTTACAAGAGTACATATGTGATTTTATGTGTTGCATTATATATGTCTCTTTCTAGTGTATGTGACTAACGAACTTGTTCTCAGTAGTGATCATTATTCATTGTGTGCATTTCAGCTACCTTAACAAGTTAGCAGAGTTCCTAAAACTGTTTGTGTCATTGCATTTCAAGAGGTTGGAGGCAGAACCAGAGTTTGACGCCATTGAATTCTTGTCATATCTATTCCAATATACATTCCAGGTAAGTTTTTTTACACCTTATTATATAATTTAAGTAATAATTATTCAGTAAAAAAATATAAATTAATAACTTAAATAATATTTTCAGGTACCCACATGCGGTATTTTTGTAAACTGTTTAGATATATGGATACAATTTATAGACATTCTGAAGCCAGAAGATACACCTAAGTATGTACATTTTCATAATTATCAGCTTATTTTATTCGTTTCCGGATATGATATGTAGTTTATGATATGTTTCAGATATTGGGAAGCTTTACAAGCACTCGTGAATGGAGTGCTGAACAAAATTCAGTTCCAACATAATAAGGCACAGTTACAGCATCTTGATAATGATGTTCGTGACGATGATGTATGTATATGAACTTGTTAATTACTCTTTTTCTATGAAAGAAATATGCTAAATTAATTATATTTCTTGTTATCAGGGTGAGACCGAATGGCACACATTCCTGAAACATTGTATAGAATGCATCGCTCGCGTCGCGGAACTAGCGCCGCTCGATGTTTTTACCGCTGTGGTAAGTGTATCGTCATTTCATTTAACAGTAGTAACCGTAGTAGTAGTAGTAACCGTAAATTATGATTTGGTACAATTGTTCTTTTACATTTTCTCAGTTCAATTTCATACACTGAATTGCTACAATATGGTCATCATACTCTCAAGACATAAGGAATATTTTCAAGATTAAAAACAAACATGGCTTTTGGATATGCGGCTGTACAAAATTATCACAAACAGATGTCGGGCTCGTGTGTCTTTCCCACACCTCAAAGACCCTATCTCTGCATACATTAAAATGTACATTACATCATGGCATGTTTATCCATCAAGGGAGCGCAACAAAGACAAAGAATATAATCCGTCTCAATAGGCGCGCACACTACTACTGATGCGCGGAAAAAACCGACACCTGACGGAACGGACCGATCCGCGTTCGCGCGCTCCAACGAACACTTTGACGCGCGTTCCAAAATGGTATCCATTTCACGCGGATGGAGAATGATGGCGCGCTAATGTTCGACCTCATGGAGCGCGAAGTCAATACGCAGCTTTACCCATTGATACCTAAGTAGAATTGGTTTCTGCGCAGTAACTCGCGTTATTATGTTCCGTGTTTACATTATGTACCATATGAGAAGGTTATGTAAATACTAATAACTGATGTAATAAATATATTGTGTAACAGCTAGAACGCTGGCAGTGCCTGGCGGGCGTGCACGCGCGGGCGGCATCGCGCGGCGGCGAGGGCGAGCGTCTGCTGGCCGCGCTGCTCGACCTCGCCACGCTCACGCGCGTGCTGGGACGGCTGGCACCCGCGCTGCTCGCAGGTAACTATATTGTGTAACAGCTAGAGCGCTGGCAGTGCCTGCTGGCCGCGCTGCTCGACCTCGCCACGCTCACGCGCGTGCTGGGACGGCTGGCACCCGCGCTGCTCGCAGGTAACTATATTGTGTAACAGCTAGAGCGCTGGCAGTGCCTGCTGGCCGCGCTGCTCGACCTCGCCACGCTCACGCGCGTGCTGGGACGGCTGGCACCCGCGCTGCTCGCAGGTAACTATATTGTGTAACAGCTAGAGCGCTGGCAGTGCCTGCTGGCCGCGCTGCTCGACCTCGCCACGCTCACGCGCGTGCTGGGACGGCTGGCACCCGCGCTGCTCGCAGGTAACTATATTGTGTAACAGCTAGAGCGCTGGCAGTGCCTGCTGGCCGCGCTGCTCGACCTCGCCACGCTCACGCGCGTGCTGGGACGGCTGGCACCCGCGCTGCTCGCAGGTAACTATATTGTGTAACAGCTAGAGCGCTGGCAGTGCCTGCTGGCCGCGCTGCTCGACCTCGCCACGCTCACGCGCGTGCTGGGACGGCTGGCACCCGCGCTGCTCGCAGGTAACTATATTGTGTAACAGCTAGAGCGCTGGCAGTGCCTGCTGGCCGCGCTGCTCGACCTCGCCACGCTCACGCGCGTGCTGGGACGGCTGGCACCCGCGCTGCTCGCAGGTAACTATATTGTGTAACAGCTAGAGCGCTGGCAGTGCCTGCTGGCCGCGCTGCTCGACCTCGCCACGCTCACGCGCGTGCTGGGACGGCTGGCACCCGCGCTGCTCGCAGGTAACTATATTGTGTAACAGCTAGAGCGCTGGCAGTGCCTGCTGGCCGCGCTGCTCGACCTCGCCACGCTCACGCGCGTGCTGGGACGGCTGGTGCTCGCAGTACTAGACTAACATGGCAGTATATTGTAATGCTGTATATTCCCGTAGAGACGGAGAGCAGCCGCCGCGCGACGGGCTGGGCGCTGGGCGCGGGGCTGGTGGAGCGGGTGGGCGCGGCGCTGGGCGGCGCCGCCCTCACGCGCCCGCACCGCGCCGCGCCGCACCATCTCGCACATGCGCACGTGCACGTGTACGTATACAGACTTCATTTTAATCCTAGCCGGTGCCCGATCGTCCAGTAATCATTTTAAAATAAGAATGAAAGGTTAGGTTAGGTTAGGTTAGGTGAAAGGTATTTATTTGTTTCATTTTACAAGCGAGATTTTCTGTAAAGTGTACTTGCGGACGATAGTTTTACATGAAAATGTCGTCCGCCATTGGTATGAATTGTTGAGTATGAATTGGAATAGAGATAGACTCCTCAAAATCCGAACGTAAAGACTGATCGTGTCTCTGTATCGCTTGTTTTGCACCCTCACTTTCTCGGCAACGTGACAATGAGTCATGCTTTTGTGTAGCCCTCGTTCATCGATCTATAAGACATTATTATATAAAAACATAGATTTTATATTTCATATTCTACAAATATAAAACTTTTCAAGATAAAAAATACCACTAAATAATCCCTCTTATGTTGCAATGAACACAGGCACGCAGAAATGTTCGCGTGTATGGGCGCGTGGTGCTGCTACGCGAACGAGTGCGGCGTCCCCGTGCACACGATGGAGGGGTTGTTCTCATCTGCTGTACCCTTCTTACTGCCGCACGAGATACCGGTCAGTTTTCACTTCTATTCTCTGTGCAATAAGGTTCAAATAAGCTTGATGGCATGGTCAAAATAAAGTTATTCCAACCTTTAAATTGACAAAAAATATTGGATACTTATTTTTTATTTTACAAAGCATTCAACATTCAGGTCATTCAGTAAGATATAAGGCATAAAGGTTGTGAGTACGAGTTTGTGACTGACGTCACGTTTATGTATTCGTACCTAAAAGCGTCACACAAAATTTGACGTTATTTGTTTGTGAGAGAAAAGAAAAAATATGTGTCCATTATTTTAGTGTTACCGAAAACACGGATTTATATATTTTTTTAATTATTTATGTCTTGTTTAGGAACCACCATTGTTATGCCACGCCGCAGCGCATCTGCTTCTGAGCCTCGCGAAGAACGTGAAATTCAACAGCGATCCTGTAGTGTTGTGTGGGGACTTGTATGAACACGCGCAAAGATCTCTGCAGTACCTCGCTCCTAAGGTAGGAACTTTAATACTGTTTAAATAACAAACACGTCATATGGATATTTTATCATAATTATGGATTTTTAAGTTTGATCTTCTATCTTTGACCAATGTCCAAGGAAATATCTCTATTTGTATGTAATTAATATTTTGTATATTTATATATGTGACGCCAAAATTACTTTAACTAATTCCTGTCTCGCGTAGGTGCAATAATGTTATGTTCATACATTTTGATTAAGGCTTCCCGCCCACACGTCTAATAGTCGTCGACCTATTGTTTGTTGGAGAAAAATAGAGCATATTGATAGCAATAGTGTCGGAAAATCCTAGTCAGAAGTTTTAAAAAAAATCGGACTGTTGATAAAAGTGGTCGGAGAGCTCAACGTGAAGTCTTTAGTATGCCAACTTCGGACAGGCAAAGCACGAAGCAAATTAATGTGTGGTGATATTTATGGAACATATTGAGACATGATGGTACCTGTATAGACGGCGCTGGTGGTGCGCGAGGCGCTGCTGTCGCTGGCGCTGCGCGGCGCGGGCGGCGCGGGCGGCGCGGCGCGCGCGCTGCTGGCGGCGTGGGGCGGCGCGCTGCAGGCGCAGGGCCCGGCGCTGGCGCTGCCGCCGCTCACCGCGCTGCTACACGCCTTCGCTGACGCGCCTACGCACGCCAAGAAGGTAAGTGTGGCTTCTTTAGTCCTGTGTTATTGTTCAATGATTTAAGTTTAAAATACTTATATGTATACTTTTCACCTATCATATTATATTAAGGTGATTTTTTTACATAAGTACCTAAGACTTTTACATACCATAATGGATATGAAATTAGAGAAACCAGACTCCTCATCCGCCGCCATCGTCGCTCTCAAGTAATGGATCATCGGAGTGATCAGTGTTAAAATAAAATGATCCTGTTTTCTAATTCCATTACATATGAAACAATTTGTTATTTTAGGCAGTTTCAAATTAGCCCTACCAAAATGTTCAATCAATTATAAATAACCCCATTTACCAGGCGATAGCAGAAGGTATTCAAGGTTCAGCCGAGACGGCGCTACGTATGCTCTGCGAGCCGACGTTCGCGTCAGCCGAGCCGGAGATCACGGACTTCTTCCTCGCGCTGTTCACCGCGCTATTGCCGCAACTCGGAAACTTTGCATACAACGCCATCGACGTCTTCTTAGAAGTGGCACAAAGGTAAGAATTGTAACGATTCTTTTGGTTTTAAAGTTGTTGCTCTTCTTTCAATAATCGAATTTGTGTATACCAGTGTCTGTAATGTGAAGCCGCTTTACATAATGTTTTGCAATCAAAAGGCGCGCGAGTCGCAGATAATGCTGCGTGTGCCTACAGCGATCTGGGCCGCCCAGTGTTGTATGGATTGACATTGTTTTATTGTGTGCAGGGGCGGCGGGTCGCTGGGGCTGGAGCGGCTGGTGGAGTGCGTGCGGCTGGGCGTGGAGGCGGGCGGCGGCGCCGTGCTGCCCCGCGCCGTGCTCACCCTGCTCGCGCGACACGTGCTGCCGCGCGCCACGCTCGCCGCGCCCGACCTCGCGCGCGCCGCCTACCGCCTGCTCGCCAGGTAACACAAGCGTTAGTTAGTCACGTGCTGCACGTGCTGCCGCGCGCCACGCTCGCCGCGCCCGACCTCGCGCGCGCCGCCTACCGCCTGCTCGCCAGGTAACACAAGCGTTAGTTAGTCACGTGCTGCACGTGCTGCCGCGCGCCACGCTCGCCGCGCCCGACCTCGCGCGCGCCGCCTACCGCCTGCTCGCCAGGTAACACAAGCGTTAGTTAGTCACGTGCTGCACGTGCTGCCGCGCGCCACGCTCGCCGCGCCCGACCTCGCGCGCGCCGCCTACCGCCTGCTCGCCAGGTAACACAAGCGTTAGTTAGTCACGTGCTGCACGTGCTGCCGCGCGCCACGCTCGCCGCGCCCGACCTCGCGCGCGCCGCCTACCGCCTGCTCGCCAGGTAACACAAGCGTTAGTTAGTCACGTGCTGCACGTGCTGCCGCGCGCCACGCTCGCCGCGCCCGACCTCGCGCGCGCCGCCTACCGCCTGCTCGCCAGGTAACACAAGCGTTAGTTAGTCACGTGCTGCACGTGCTGCCGCGCGCCACGCTCGCCGCGCCCGACCTCGCGCGCGCCGCCTACCGCCTGCTCGCCAGGTAACACAAGCGTTAGTTAGTCACGTGCTGCACGTGCTGCCGCGCGCCACGCTCGCCGCGCCCGACCTCGCGCGCGCCGCCTACCGCCTGCTCGCCAGGTAACACAAGCGTTAGTTAGTCACGTGCTGCACGTGCTGCCGCGCGCCACGCTCGCCGCGCCCGACCTCGCGCGCGCCGCCTACCGCCTGCTCGCCAGGTAACACAAGCGTTAGTTAGTCACGTGCTGCACGTGCTGCCGCGCGCCACGCTCGCCGCGCCCGACCTCGCGCGCGCCGCCTACCGCCTGCTCGCCAGGTAACACAAGCGTTAGTTAGTCACGTGCTGCACGTGCTGCCGCGCGCCACGCTCGCCGCGCCCGACCTCGCGCGCGCCGCCTACCGCCTGCTCGCCAGGTAACACAAGCGTTAGTTAGTCACGTGCTGCACGTGCTGCCGCGCGCCACGCTCGCCGCGCCCGACCTCGCGCGCGCCGCCTACCGCCTGCTCGCCAGGTAACACAAGCGTTAGTTAGTCACGTGCTGCACGTGCTGCCGCGCGCCACGCTCGCCGCGCCCGACCTCGCGCGCGCCGCCTACCGCCTGCTCGCCAGGTAACACAAGCGTTAGTTAGTCACGTGCTGCACGTGCTGCCGCGCGCCACGCTCGCCGCGCCCGACCTCGCGCGCGCCGCCTACCGCCTGCTCGCCAGGTAACACAAGCGTTAGTTAGTCACGTGCTGCACGTGCTGCCGCGCGCCACGCTCGCCGCGCCCGACCTCGCGCGCGCCGCCTACCGCCTGCTCGCCAGGTAACACAAGCGTTAGTTAGTCACGTGCTGCACGTGCTGCCGCGCGCCACGCTCGCCGCGCCCGACCTCGCGCGCGCCGCCTACCGCCTGCTCGCCAGGTAACACAAGCGTTAGTTAGTCACGTGCTGCACGTGCTGCCGCGCGCCACGCTCGCCGCGCCCGACCTCGCGCGCGCCGCCTACCGCCTGCTCGCCAGGTAACACAAGCGTTAGTTAGTCACGTGCTGCACGTGCTGCCGCGCGCCACGCTCGCCGCGCCCGACCTCGCGCGCGCCGCCTACCGCCTGCTCGCCAGGTAACACAAGCGTTAGTTAGTCACGTGCTGCACGTGCTGCCGCGCGCCACGCTCGCCGCGCCCGACCTCGCGCGCGCCGCCTACCGCCTGCTCGCCAGGTAACACAAGCGTTAGTTAGTCACGTGCTGCACGTGCTGCCGCGCGCCACGCTCGCCGCGCCCGACCTCGCGCGCGCCGCCTACCGCCTGCTCGCCAGGTAACACAAGCGTTAGTTAGTCACGTGCTGCACGTGCTGCCGCGCGCCACGCTCGCCGCGCCCGACCTCGCGCGCGCCGCCTACCGCCTGCTCGCCAGGTAACACAAGCGTTAGTTAGTCACGTGCTGCACGTGCTGCCGCGCGCCACGCTCGCCGCGCCCGACCTCGCGCGCGCCGCCTACCGCCTGCTCGCCAGGTAACACAAGCGTTAGTTAGTCACGTGCTGCACGTGCTGCCGCGCGCCACGCTCGCCGCGCCCGACCTCGCGCGCGCCGCCTACCGCCTGCTCGCCAGGTAACACAAGCGTTAGTTAGTCACGTGCTGCACGTGCTGCCGCGCGCCACGCTCGCCGCGCCCGACCTCGCGCGCGCCGCCTACCGCCTGCTCGCCAGGTAACACAAGCGTTAGTTAGTCACGTGCTGCACGTGCTGCCGCGCGCCACGCTCGCCGCGCCCGACCTCGCGCGCGCCGCCTACCGCCTGCTCGCCAGGTAACACAAGCGTTAGTTAGTCACGTGCTGCACGTGCTGCCGCGCGCCACGCTCGCCGCGCCCGACCTCGCGCGCGCCGCCTACCGCCTGCTCGCCAGGTAACACAAGCGTTAGTTAGTCACGTGCTGCACGTGCTGCCGCGCGCCACGCTCGCCGCGCCCGACCTCGCGCGCGCCGCCTACCGCCTGCTCGCCAGGTAACACAAGCGTTAGTTAGTCACGTGCTGCACGTGCTGCCGCGCGCCACGCTCGCCGCGCCCGACCTCGCGCGCGCCGCCTACCGCCTGCTCGCCAGGTAACACAAGCGTTAGTTAGTCACGTGCTGCACGTGCTGCCGCGCGCCACGCTCGCCGCGCCCGACCTCGCGCGCGCCGCCTACCGCCTGCTCGCCAGGTAACACAAGCGTTAGTTAGTCACGTGCTGCACGTGCTGCCGCGCGCCACGCTCGCCGCGCCCGACCTCGCGCGCGCCGCCTACCGCCTGCTCGCCAGGTAACACAAGCGTTAGTTAGTCACGTGCTGCACGTGCTGCCGCGCGCCACGCTCGCCGCGCCCGACCTCGCGCGCGCCGCCTACCGCCTGCTCGCCAGGTAACACAAGCGTTAGTTAGTCACGTGCTGCACGTGCTGCCGCGCACCACGCCCTTACCAAGCCAAGCCAAAAAAGTTACAACATTGTCAAATTTTGATTCAGTGTGCTGATCCACCGCTGGCGCTACTTCTTCCCGAACAAATGCGAGGAATCAGAAAGCAACGCTCGCACGGATGAGCTGCGCGGCGCTCTGTCGGCGCTGGGGCGGGCGCTGCTGCAGCCCGACATCGAGCTGTTGCGGCTAAACATCGACACGCTAGACACGCTCAACACCAAGTGCAAGCTTTACCATAAGGTGAGTGTTATTGGGTAAGCGATTAGTATTATGTTATCTATAAGTAAAAGTGTTTTTCGACATAACATGTAAAAATATGAAAAATTACATTTACTTGCCATTGATTTCAATAAAACTACGGTATAAAAAAAATAAGATGTGTGATGTATAAGGCCGCGTTTCCACTGACGCGGAGCTGGGCGGAGAGGAGCTTAGCGGTGCACAAATTGACCAATGACTATGCTTGAAATCTCCGCTCCGCTTCAATGGAAACAGTACGAGCGGGGTGGAGCAGAGCTGAGCGAATATTCATACATCGAGGCGGTGCAGTGCGGAGGACAGCGAGCATTGGGGTGCAGAGCGGAGGGCAGCGGGGCGGTACGGAGCGGTGCAGAGCGGGGCGGTGCGTGACTCGCGTGCAGTGTGTCAGTTGTCTTCTTTACGTCACTAGGTGCATTCAAAATCTTCATCGCTCCTCTCCGCCCAGCTGCGCTCCTCTCCGCCCCTCTCCGCCCAGCTCCGCTTCAGTGGAAACACTGACCACATTTCGCCGCTCTTCTCCGCTCCTCTCCGCCCAGCTCCGCGTCAGTGGAAACGCGGCCTAAGGCTGGGCGCCCACGTCCGAAAATTGTTGACCGACTTTTTGTAGAAGAATTGAACATCCTGATAGCAATAGCGCAACAGTCACGTCCTACACAGAAAATCCAAACAAAAGCGTCCTGCAAATAATCAGCCCGATTGTCCTACATAAAGTCTGACATAAACGGGCAGCCTAATAAATGTGTCCTCTTAATTTGAAGTCAATATAAGTGGCATTTGATTATTTTCTGTCTCTGCATGAATCAGGTAATGTTCCGCACGGAGTTCCTGGGCGAGTTCTTGTCGGTGCTGCTGCTGGGGCTGGCGGAGGGCGGGTGGCGGGCGCTGGCGCGGGACGAGGCGACGGCGGCCGTGCACGCGATGGCGCTGGTGGACTTCCCCGCCTTCCGCGCCGCCTTCCTGCCGCACTTCCTCGCCTCGCTGCCAGGACTAGCGCCTCAGCATCAACAGATGTTGGCGCAGTTCCCGCCTGATACTGTAAGTATGCTGCAATATTTTATTCATTAAAATTTTGAACAATTATTTTGTCTAACTCGAACCCAGGTCGAGTAAGATTTAATCTATGGAATCAGGCGTTACTTTGCAGAAATTATGACGCAAAAAAAATTATTAAAGTTAATTCGACGTGTCAAAAAGTCGACCATGCAACAGAAACTATCATGGCAACCGTCTATTTGCTTATGCGTGAGAGCGGGAGGTTGACACTTTTTCTGCATGTGTATATGCACACTACATCCTGCATCCAAGCCTCGATTTATAGCTCCGCGGAATTAACGCTAAATATTTTCCCTTGTATTTATAATAAACTTAATGAATCCATGTGTGGAGTTGGGGTCTTGGAGCGGAACTATATCAGCATTATTATTTTCAGGACCTACCAACATTCACGCAAAATATCCAACGTCTGATGAACGACATAAACTGTTACCGCGCGTACGGCTCCCTCGCGCCGGTCGGCATGGCGTCCTAGCACCGCCTCGAATTTCACGCGCTACTGTGATATGTGAACACTTGTGATAAATAACTTATACATACGTAGCTCTACGGACTGCAGTCGACAATATTACGTATTTGTGCAGAAAATGGTGGATATATGGAGATATACGTGTACATATATGTGGATATATGTAGAATGAATCGAATGTAGGATGTTCTTTTACCTATTTGTTACAATTCTGGATACAAACTCTTGAAGAATATTGCGATAGGCGGCGTCTATGGTTGATGAAAGTTGTTTTAACGTAACGAAATTGTACCATGTCAATTTGAATTTCTAAATGTGAGATCCAATAAATTAAAAATATTTGTGCGCACAAGGAATATAGCGAGCAAATGGGTTTTAAATGTGAAGATGTGCTTGAATGACACATCGAATTAATATTTGTGGACAATGGAAATAATAATCTGAAGATTTGGACTTTTGGCTATTTTATATTATGTACAATTTAAGATAGCGTATTCAAAATTTTATTATCATAAAAGTATGAAAGTATTTTGTGATACATAAAATGTAAATAAATTTCCAGTGTGGGAATGCAAAATTTTACGTAACTTATAAGAGTTATAAGAGATTCATTGGCCAACTTTTTATAGATAGTTCAACTCAGATTTGCGCGCGGCCCTATGTGTGCGTCGGCTTGTAAATATACAACTTTCATTCGTGTGACAGTGACGTCGTCCGAGGATGACGTGTTCTTATCGCTTTTTTTATGGGTACAGTCGTTTACAAAAATACTAGTTATTCACGGATAAATTATTAAGGAGTCAGGTAAAGCGTTTCGAACAATGAAACAACATTCAAAGCCCTTTATTATTAAATAAGTTATAGTACAGTTCAGACGTCTTTTCAAATTTACATTGACAGTGTCTAAGAAATAAATGAGGTGAAATATCTAAGATGAATTAAATACTCCTTACATATTTTCTAGCTCGGGGTACGCGGACAATAAATAAAAGTGTGGACTAAGAAAAAACGTAATCGTGTATAATAATGTAAACAAAATGTGTGGGGAATTTTAAAAAAATATATTGCCTCGCATAATGTCGGCCAAAATAAGACGGAAATAATGAAACTCATAAATAACGTTTAAGTCAAATTGATGAAGGGATGTGGGGTAATATTTGTCGACATGTACAAAAGAAAAAAGAAGAATACTATAGACATTTTGACATGGAGTCAGAATTTATAATTCACCTTGGAGAGTAGTGAATCCGAAAATTCATCATTTGATTTTTCAAGTAGCGATTCAGAATCATTATAAAAAAATAGCACTAAATTACGTAATAACAATTTTTCTGTAAACACCTGTATACAACCCCTAAATAAGTATCTGTATTTGTACCTGACTGTACCTCTTGTCACGCACACAAAGTCACCGTATATGTAAAAGGATTACCCACACATAGGGCCGCGCGCACGACTGAGTTGAACTTACTATAATAACGCATCGTCTTAAGGCCGATAAAGGTTCGTGCTAAACGATTAACGCGAATTTATCACACTCTAAAAAGTGATTCTGTGACGACTTAGGTATGCTGTGCATGTTACCATCACAAATATTTTTAACTGACCAATAAAACTGCATTTGACAATCTTTTGTAGTAAAACTATCAAATATTCAGTGTGTACCTTGTAATATAAAATAAATTAATACAAATAAACATGGTCGCCTAAACCGAGTTTAAAGTCTGGGGTTCTTGTTGTTTATGTTCTGAGTGTAGTCGTTATTTGATGTTGTTTCGAACTGTACTAACAATTGTGTTAGGATAGTTTTGTTGGTAGTTAGGACTACGGGCTACTTCCTAGATAGGGTGTAGTGGATGACCAATCCTTAGGAATTATTATTACCTACATACTTAAAAAAATATTCTATATTTCGTTTTTATCACTAGTTAGTAGAAGTTTACTAATATTACTAAGACAAATCATAATTTTACTAAGTTCTTGACTGAATTTGGCGTATAAGACTGTAAATATATTCATTCGAGTTTATTTCTATGTTAAAACACCTATATTTTTACTTTACAAAGCTGATCGTAATTTACGCTTTGGTTCTATGTAACAAATCATTTATCTGCATTTATAAATTGTATCTGCACGACGCGATTTTCTAAAGTAATGTAAACTAGTCATTGGAATGATTTTGTTTTGTAAGAATAGCCATATGAACTGGCATAGAAACATTTGGGCCCGTTTGGATCAGTTATTGAAATTAACGATTTAAAGGCAAACATTTAGATCTAATTTTAGATCACATAAATGTAGGTATTTAAGCAAAATCAATCAACAAAAATATTTTGTGATAACTTCTAAGTTGATGTAATTCACAGATTGAGGTTTAAAAAAAACTGGTTGTTTTTAAAATTGCAACAGATTGTTGTTGCAATATAACTAAATTGTAAATGCGCTAATGCACACAGTTTTGGGATAAGTTTAAAATGCATGTTGGGTTTAAACAATAACCGTCTTACCACAAAAACTTTTAAACGTCAGTTTATGCCTTGTCTAAAAAAATGTCAAATTATGACGTTGACATATGGTTCATTTTGCAGCCAACATTTTATTAGACAAGAGTAAAACAGGGGTTAAAGTTTTTGTAGTAAGGCCATAATTGGCTACTTTAGTTTTGTCACAATATTTACAAAGGAAAAAATATAAGAACTGGTTGTTTACTTAAACAAGTTAATAGTAATTTTAGTAAATATTGTTTGCATTTAAGTTTTAGTTGCTTGGGGGTGCAATAGGTCGAGTGATAATGTTCAAATTATGTGTCTAGGGGAAACAACACATTATTTCTGTATGCTTATTAAAAAGGAAAATAAAGAAAATTAGTTTTTTTGATAAAAACTGTTTTGTTATTTATTCTCTTCTCATTGCTTCCCTTATTGATAGAATATTAAATTATGCATTTCCATTGTACAAAATATCACATAAACAAAAAAATATTTAATATTAAGTTCAGTAATATTATTGGCTCCATGATGTGGACATGCATGTGACACTTTCTGTATAATTGTGTTCATGTATCCCTCTACAGCAAAAGTTTAAGTAAGTGTAAGTTTATCCTCCTTTTTGGAAAGTAGGTTGACCAATAGGAACAATACTAGCTTGATTGGTCAAAGTTTGCCAAGTATTTATTGAACACTTCCATGACAACTTGTTTGTGGCTTGCATACAATGTCATTTCTGGAGTTATGTCCACCCACTGCACTCCAACAGCGTCATCACCAGCTTGCAATGTTAATGCACCAACAGTAGAGCCACTGTTGTCATGGAAACTGTAGGCTACACTTTCCATCCACGCATTGTCTGTATTGCGATGATCATCAATGTAACCTTGATAAATCACATTTCCCTCTTCAAAGAATTTTTCAAACCTTTGAAACCAAGCCTTCTTTTGATCTGGAAAAGATAAAATACTATATGTGGTAAACAGCCACTGTGTTGCTCAAATAGCAGCCAATTCAGAATTGACTCACCTTCAGCTAAAACTAAAGAGTTCATTGCTTCTTCTTGGAACTCCCTGACTGCTGTAGCAGAGACTTTCTCTCCAGGATCTACCATACCTCCTGGTAGGGCCCACTCTCCAGTGTCACGTCTCTTCACTATGACGCATTGCAGAATAGGCCTTAAATGAAAGTTCCTTGTTAATTAAACAGATAAATATTCCCCCTTATAAACAAACTTACATCTTAGAATAAATTACCTACTTATTACTAGATTTGTCCCTTACAATTTCACCACTTTCGTTTCTCTTCCATCGAGTGACAACTGGGTCAGCAGCATGATTTGGTCCCCATCTCCCTAGAACCCCTCGCCCAATTATACCTGTCCTTCCTATAGGGTTCAGTGGATATCCATTCTCTATTACATATTGGCCCATGTAGCTAACTCTGTTTACTTTCCCATCCATGCTGTTCCATTGTGGTTTAAAGCCAGGCTCTCCTAAACATGAAAATAGTATTAAACAAAATCTGTAAAAATAAACAGTACACAGTACATTAGTACTTGCATTAAACCGGTCTCACCTATTTTAGGATCTGCCCAGGGTTGTCCATGTATTGATGCAGCTGTATAATTGTTAGGATGATAATCCTGATATTCAGTAGACCATCCAACCTTCTCATCGGGTACGGGAAATCTTTCTATATTACTGCGAGGATAAAAACCTCCCCGACATTTAAAGTGAGTTGTGATCATCGTTATGCTAGATCGGATCATAAATATAATTTGAAGTACAACAATAAGTAATCTTAATTTAGTACCGGCAAGAATATTCATTATTTCATTTTTAGCACTTTTTTAAAAGTCAAAACAAATCAAGCAAACTTCAGAAAACAGACAGCTGTCATCATTCAGTCGTCATGTCAGTGTCAATACACTTTAGAACCATAGTTCGAAACCAAGGACTTTCATCTCGTATTTGGATCATCTTGCCTAGCGTTTTCATAGCATTTTTCAAGAGCGTGCTTGATAGGTATGCTAAATCCGCAACACTCTCGATCTGGTGTTCTAGACCAGAGGTGGCTTCGAATCAACCTCTCTCGAACATTTTTATTACGAAGTGAGTATTCCTGGTAGTTCCATCTGAACATTAGTATAACAGTAGTAGTTAATCCATATGAAAACATATTAATTTTAAATAGTATCGTCACATATTTTGTTCGACACGACATGAGGAAGACTTTGCAAAGAAGGAAAATGGAGATGGACTTCGTAATTTAATTATAACAAGTTTTGAGAATTAATATTATATTCAATCAACAGATTAACTTATTTCATTTTCTTCTACGTGTAGTTTTCTTTGCTATTGGTTTCTTGAATACCTCATCGTCTTCCTTTTTCTGGAAGTCTTCATCTGTAATTAAAAAAATACTGTTAATGGGAGTAAACACCTTATATGCGTAGCAATGAAAAAACCAGGTGTTTCATAAATTACATGTATTTTTTTGGACATAGGTTTAATTTTACCTGAATCATATGACACGTTTGCTGTTTTATTGTTCCTTGTCGCAGCTCTCCGACTAGATTTCCTCACACTTGGAGTATCTTGGGTATTGGGTGTTTCATTCTGCAAAAGGGCAAAAACAACATGAAAATGTTATACAAATGCAAAGATGACTTATTCAGCCTGTTTTAACAATAATTTTACAAAATACAAAATTAAACAAATTGCACAAAATCTCCTTTCTTTCTTCTGCTGCATATTGCACAAATTTGCATATGTAATGGCCAATACATAATTCCATGGAAACGTGATGTAGTATTGTTACCTCATCTGGGCTAGAAGATGAGCGTCGCCTGTTCCTTCTAGCCGCGGGCTTGCGGCGCGGCGTGGCGCGGACGGGCTGGCTGCGCAGCGGCGGCGACCCGCTGGCGGCGCCGCCCTCGCTGTTCTCCTCAGTGTTGCCCTCTTCACCATCACGCACCGCAAAGCATTCTTCTATCTTGTCGCCCAACTCGGTCACTAGAGTCTGTAGGTTTTTGACAGTGAATTATTTAAAGATAGTAGCGGCCAGCGGCAGTATTTTCCCACTATTTAATGGCTGTTATACATAATAACCTTCCCCTTCAACCACTCTAACTATTAAAAAAAACACCGAATCAAAATCCGTGGCGTAGTTTTGAAGATTCAGGCGTACAAAGGGACACAAGGATAAAGAGACAGAAAAAGCGACTTCGTTTTATACTATGTTGTGATGTTCAGCCAGTGTTTTGGAATAACATAAATCATCGATCGTTAAGCTCACGATCACGGCTTTTGACGACATAAAATACTGCGACATTGTCAAACCTACCTTAATTTCATTACGAGCCATTTTCGACGTGTTATTCATTAAAGTATTGAATGAATCCATGACGCCAGAACAATGCAGTTTATCCTTATAACAGTCGAGGTTCTCTATGAGCTTGCGTAGCGACCTCTCGTTGTACGTGAACAGTGAGAGGCAGTATGCGAGGTCTCGCCATTGTCTCTCTTCTGTAGACAGCTTGAATCTTTGGCACAGCTTTTCCACTAGAGCCTCCATTTGACGGTCTTTTTGTATTAGCGATGTTATGTACCTTGAAAAAAAAAAATAGAATGAAAAAATAAGGAATAATGCTAGTTGCCTAACTTATATTTCACAAATATTTATTATTGGATTAATTTCCTTACTTCATAATAACTCTGTATTGCTCTTCAGGTACATTGAGTTCAGGATCGCTGAGTCTCGATATAATATCAGGCATCACATTATACAAGGCGTTGCCTTTCTGCGACAGATTTTTGAAGAACAGTTTGGTCATGGAAGCGACGCGGGCATCTTTGTCTGCGCAACACAGCGCCATGTCGGCGATCTGTCCCTTCACTCGCACCATCTCGTGTAGAACTAAGAACGACAGCATTTTAACTGCGCATTGACGGACTTCTAGCTCTTCGTCACTTAGACTGAAATTAAATAACAAATAATTACGCTCTTGCGGAAATCAGATAAAAATATTATTTCGATATAATATTATCCCAAAATTGAATATAAGGCGAGATTACTTTAAAAAGTGAAAATGCAATAATCTATGATATTTATAGTCGAAAAGGTATTTACATATGATAAATATGATGAGTCCAAGGTTGTGTAAGGTTAGGGAACCGCAACGTGAGGTCAGCGAATGCGATAGTGAGGTTGGTCCTTAGAGACACATTCTTAGACTTCTTGAGAACTGTCACCATCAGCTGTAGACCTTCTTCGCACACGGCGTTGGAAACCAGCATGAACCTAAAATTAGATATTCAATTTAGTGGAAGATTTTCTGTTTACGCCTTCCTCCTTGAATTTCCTGAAGTAGAATCTAGAACCACGGAGAACAAAATGGCTAGTGGAGATATCATAGTACAAAATTTCCTATGAAACAACAATCGTTTTCGCAACGGAGCATTTTAATCACGCCCATTATACATAGTTGACTTAGAAGGCGCCGGACCTAGTTACTTTTGGCATCTCCGCTCTTTGGTCCAGGACTGATTTTTTTCGGGGCTTCCCACTGAACAGACTTATTAATTTAAATGCTTAGTGTACCTGGTATAGGATAGCGCGGCAGCCGCTTGCAATGCCGACGAGACCTTAGCAGGGTTGGCGAGCAGCCAGCGCAGCAGCGGCACGTAGCGCGCGAGCGCGGCGGCGGCGCCCACGATGTCGCGCTCGCACACGCCGCGCACGTACTCCGCGTCCGCGTCGTCCGCCACCGCGCCCTCCAAGCCTGCCTCCTCCTCCGTCATCGTCGTGTTCACCTGATATATTTATTCAATTTATTTTATTTAGTTACTCTCATTATTTTTCTTAAACAAGCATGAAATTAACGGACAGTGAAACGAAATCCAATACAGGTTGAAAATTGAGAGACAACCTATATTATAACAAGTCACACGTCGGATCCGGCATCAACAAAGTTGTAGGCACATCTACCCGACAAACTGAAAATTACATAAGGAAATATATAAGAGAGTACATACTAGGGGTACCAAAAGGGCGGACAAAATATATAAAGGATAACATGGGTGTAGTACATTGATCAACGGCGGATCCAGGGGGTAGGTCACAAGGTCATGACCCCCCCCTGGGCCAGGTTCAGGACCTAAGAGGACCAATAATTGAAATGGTTAAACACGATGTTTTATGTTTTTGTTATAAGTATAAGATCATTTTTATTTCGAGTGAATAGGTACCTACATAGTCAGGTAGAGTAGTTTTGCTGAAGAATTCGTGCTCGCAACGCTCTCTCTCTATTCTTTATTTACTCTTTATTGTACCCAAAAGGAGAAAACCGGACCCTGTTACTAAGAATCCGCTGTCCGGGTTGTCTACATTACATGCTGTAATGAATAA
The DNA here is from genome assembly GCA_033682625.1 of Helicoverpa zea x Helicoverpa armigera. Lineage (NCBI taxonomy): Eukaryota > Metazoa > Arthropoda > Insecta > Lepidoptera > Noctuidae > Helicoverpa > Helicoverpa zea x Helicoverpa armigera. The sequence goes on from JAWIIS010000029.1 coordinate 2,247,503, forward strand.
GTCTCATGCAGGGCCGTCTTAACATATAGTGCAGGGTGTGCGAATAACCCGGGCGCCTCGATTGTTTATTATTTTTACTAGCTTTCCGCCCGCGGCTTCGCCCGCGTGGAATTTGGTTATATTGCGGTATAAATCACAACTATAAGAAAACTTCTCATTCCCACGGAAAAATCTAAGAAGCGCGATGTAACGCTGGATACGATTAGTTGTTAAACCAAAACTGAATGGTACACTATATTATACGTTTTCCCTTGTGGAGCAAAAACATGCAGATTTTGGGCACTGGAAACCCGGGAACACGCTACATAGAGCTGACCATGCGAAAAACAATGTTTTTCTACGTGTACTCCAGCAACCCTTAGAGTTTGGCCTTGTGCTTTATTAATGGTCATTGCAAATGAAACCCTTATAGGAAATTGTAGTCTTTTAAATTGAAATGGGAGGTCTGTTGGAATAATCGGAATCCGAGGAATGAAACGGAATTTCACCCTTTGCTGCGCCAGTTAAAATAGTGGCTGTAATAATGTTCCGCCCGAGCTGAGTGACACGCAGCCTGGTACCATTACACAGTCTAGGGGCATCGAGATTACGCATGAGCATCACCGGAACACCTACTTTTAGTTTTAATTTATGAGAAGGCACCCCAGATAATTCCAAAGAATTTAAAAACTCCACAGGTTATGAGGCACTATGTTCTGTTTCTATCACTGTGTCTACAAATAAATATTCAGTATTTTCTCCCATAACTTCATTCAAAATATTTTCATTTATTATTTTAGTGACCGTTTCATTTTTTGGTGCTAATATTGTGCGTTCGCAGAGCCATTGATCATCATTTATATGACCGTGTAAGTCAGTATAAACTTTTGCTACCAACTCCGATTCGCTGCCCACAACATTACAAAACTCTTCCGTTAAAGTTATCATTCCCTCTGCATCTACTGTCATTTTAAACGACACACAGCGCCATCTACAATCCGTCCATCAAGCAAACAATATTTTTGTTTTCCCTCGGGAATATCTATTTTTTTCGGGATAAAAAGTACCCTATTATTTAATCCGGACTTCTAACTTTACGTCTGCAAAATTTCAAAGCAATCGGTTCAGTAGTTACGGCGTGAAAGCGGAACAAACAAACAAACAAACAAACAAACTCACTTTCCGATTTATAATATTATTATTAACTTGTATGTCTCTACCAGACCTCGGGACTATAGAGTCCCGGATTTTTGGGAGGCGAACGTGGGGCCGAAGCCAACACGCTGAAGCCCTTTTGAGACAACTTTAATGAAATGGTGACACAAAACCGACGATTATCCCTGTATACACTATAGAAATGTACCCAAGGACAATCCCCGGTTCTGTGCTAAACTATTGCTAACTATGGATGAAAACTACTTGGGCTATTGTGATGGGATGCTAATGGACTAGGAATGGGGAAACTACGGGAACTATGGCACCTGCCGATAACAATGTAATAAATACACGTAAAAATGGCAGGTGGAGACTCGCCAACTCACTTACTGGGCCCCCGGGAATCAGTCACTGAAAAGCAACAAGAGGGCAACAGGTACATGAGCGGCTGAGAAGGGTGAGGATACCTCGGCGGACTTTAAACGCAGATCACGCGCTCCCTGTGGGTCCAGCATCACCGGCCCACTCGCCACTTACCACGAGGCACCTACCCTCCGAGCATTGCTCTAGCGACTCCACTCTGACCGGCCGATGAAGGCAAGCCAAGAGGCGGGAGACCTATCCCCCGTCATGCTTCACTCCGGCAAGCCGGAGATGGGGGACAGTATACTCTCCCTGGAGCACTCGGATATATAGCCCCGCGGGGTCGCTACTCCCCGTCATCCGCCTCAGATGCCCTGCGGGGCTTTATTATTAATATTATTAATTATTAATATATTAATATTAAGTAAGGAAGTAAGGATTGACGCACCGAATCGTGATTAGAATCACGGTTCCTTTTTATTTGTACGTAATTCCCAGTCTGATTTGTGAGTCTTCAAACAAATAATTTAAAAAAGTTCGCGCTCGCTGCGCTCGCGGCTACTTGTTGCTTTACAATGTACTTAATCAGGTGCTTTTGTCTCGTAGGCTCAAAAAATTTCGCGCTCGCTTCGCTCGCGCAATATTATATATACCTTGCCTTCATAACTACATAAATGAAATATAGCAAAATAAAAATTAATGGAGTCCTCAAAAACAAAACAGTTTGCGCTTCCGACTGCTTGTTACTTTACAGCGCTTTTTAAAACTTATGAACTTTTTGTGTCCCAAAATTAAAAAATTTGCGCGCTCGCTTCGCTCGCGCTAATTTTTACAATTACGTTGTCCTGTCTCGACTTTCATAACTTAAATATGGCCAACAGTTTGAGCCTACAATGATTTGGAAACATTTTTTTAAGTCCTTTACCTACCAAAAAAGTGACTTTCGTTCGAACGTTCTTATTTATATTCCTTGTAAAGTACTTCGATCAATATGTACTACTCAAAATCTTTCAATAGGTGGCGCTTAGGTGATAACTGCACCCAGGCGCAACATGAGCTAGAGACGGCCCTGATCTCATGAACCCTTACCAATAGTAAGACAATCGAAGTTTTCACTGACAAGAAAATGTTTTACTGTTGCTGCAATAAAAAACGTACGCGCCCTTTTCTGCGTATACAATACTTTTCAAACGTTTAGTCTTCAACCTGAAAAAAATCACGCGCTTGCTATGATCGCGCTTTCTTGTATTTGTTCTGTATATTTGTTATACAGCAAGAAAGCGTTTTCATCTACTTTTAGTCCCCGAACAGAAAAAAAATTTTCGCGCTCGCTTCGCTCGCGCTTTTTTTAAATTCGCATCTGTGATTACGTCCAAGAAATCGCGTTCGCTCAGCTCGGACCATTTTCTACATAAAAAAACTTTTTTAACCTTAGTCCTCGACCTGAACAAAAATTTTCGCGCTTGCTTCGCTCGCGCTTTTTTGATTGGCACGTATGTGTGATGTCCTCCTAGCCGATTATCGGCTACGGCGGCTGTTCTCATGTAAGGAGATTAGCCAACTACGCAGGACATATTATAGTGCACGAGCATTTGCGCAGACACAGGTGCACTCACTATTCCTTAACTCTCATAGCCCGATGGGACGGTAATCCGACACGATCGGAGAGAGATCAGGCGCAGGACCGACATTTACGTGCTCTCCGATGCACGGGTGTATCAATCACCAGCTTCCAGGCTCCGGGCTGCTTTGTGAAAGTCTTCTAAAACCCACAAAGCGATTTCGGCCCGACTCGGGAATCGAACCCGAGACCTCGTGCTCAGCAGCCGCGCTTGCGACAGCTAGACCAACGAGGCAGTCAACACGTATGTGTAGTGTTAATACGAGAACTTGCGCTCACTCTGCTCGGGTCATTTTCTACATGAAAACACTTTTCTTAACATTCGTAAAAATTTCGAGCTCGCTACGATCGCGCTTATTGTATTTATACTACTACTTTTAATATTAAAAGAAGTATACGCTACAATATTTAATAATATTTTTTGTGACTTGACCACGACTGTGTGACCCCCCCCTGGCGCCGAAGCTGGATCCGCCCTTGACATTGATACAATGAGCATACAAGGAATGCATATAAAATAGTACCTAAGGAGAGCACATTAGGGTAGTACATAGCGAATTTTTAAACAATGAATCATCTAATGGAGAACTCCTTTTAATGTAAGTACAATATTATTTTCACACTGTGAACATACCGAAGGTCCCTTGTTAGAGGTGACGCTAGCGGAGCGCTGTTGCCGCGAGGAGGCGCTGGCGTTGCTGACGTTCATGAGCGTCTGTCGGCGCAGGTCGTCCACACGTCCGCGCTTCCCCGGGGTCGCGAACGCACCCGCTTTCTTCTTACGTTTCTCTTCCACTTTGCGTTCTTCGCGAACCTAACGACAAAATCTATACTTAGAACAATTATACACTTGGTGTACATTTGGTGTGTATGTGTTACTCTTTAAAGCAAAAGCTAATGAACGAGTTTTGGTGAAGCTAAGGTTTTTCATAACATAATAGACTCCTTTTTAGTCGAGTGCGGAAAGTAGTATGAAACCTGTGAAACGGTGAACATCTAGTCTTAATAATTACCTGATTCCTCCTCCTGAGCTCGCTATACACATTGATATCAAGATATATGAGCTGCTGCAGCGCCACTTGTCCCAACACGAACACGAAGCGAGTCAGTAGCTCCGTCGGCAAGGTGATTTCCTCCTCACTATCAATATCCTTGACTATGGTATCCTCAACTTGCTTGTACATTTCTGCTAAAATCTTCGCACTAACAATTTCAGGAGTATCACAAATCGCGTATATGAGATCTATAGAGTTAGCAGCAAATGCTGTGAATCTGTCCAACTTCGCAAAAGTTTCCATAAGGCTGTCAAATAGTGATGTAAAGATTGGATGTTCGACTGGATATCTTTGGGTCTTTTTCGCTAATGGTAACAGTAGATGCACGGACAAGTTTCTCGAATTGTAATCTGCAGTAAGTCCATGGGATTGTATGACGTCTAGATTAGCTAAGGCTACAGAAGGTTTCGCTTTGGCAACCATTACTAGAAGATTGAGCGCGGCGTAGCTGTCCGCATCTGTGGTTCCATCGATCTTCTTTAAAAACATCTCCCAAAAGACCTGTGACAAACAAATGTTATATTTCAATAACTATCCACATTTTTACAATTAAAATGTTTTAGTAATTATTCGAGGCTTTTGACGCTCGAATTAATGGCTCTTTGGTCGAAAGACGGAAAGAGTAATCAAGGCCTTAGAATACAGACGGAACGAAGGTTGAGTTTTATATGGTGAACTTATACATCGATATAGGTTATAGAAAATATCTGTTATTCAGTTAGACCCTCCATCTCCACCCAAAATGGGTCATTATTCGATTTCCCTACCACAATATAAAGCTTAGTTTGTTAATATTACCTGAATAATAGCGGGGCTGATATCTCCCTTATCCACCCACTTGTCCACAAGATGTTCCAAGGCGAGTGCACTGCCGCGGTCGACGTGTGCCACAAGCGACACGAGCTGCTTGGCGACGGCGAAGCACCGCGCCCGCTCCGCCTTGTTCTCGCACTCCAGGTACATCTCGCGGTATGCGCGCTCTACTGCCTCGCGCTTGTCCTGGGTGTTCCAGAATATAGGTCTCAGGATTAGTTATGTAGGATGTTAGAAGAATACGATGTCGTACGTAATGTTATTTGCGCATGTAACAAACAAGTCCGCACACGAAGCGTTAAGTTTAAAAAATGTTGTGTGCGACGGACGGGACTAATTTTTAACTTTTTTTTTGTACCAATAGTGGAAGAATTTGAATATTTGCGCATGGTGGGATACTCGATCGATCGAATCTCTCTATGGCTTCAAGGTTGGCTGTAAGAGAAGCCAATTCTAGGTTAAGCTCGCCATTGTACATAAACTGTCTGTATTATTTTTATATATTTATTGTTAAGTGTGCAATAAAGAATAAAATATACTCAATATGCTGTCATTTAAAAGGTTTAACAATGTTAGGTTTCCTAATTAATGTTTTGCTTTCATCAATCAATTTTTTTTAAATAAAAATCCAAATTATAAGAATATAAGAAATATACTTGATAAAATCTCACCTGATCCGGCGACCAAACAAGCAGCAACATATTAGCGACTCCAACTTTAGCCGACTCAATATTAAAATGATGGGCCGTGGTGAAGAAGTCTATAGCTTCACTGACATCCCCGGCTTGTTTAGACATCAACAACGAATTTATAAGTGGTACAGCTTCAGATACCATGCGACAGAAATACACAGACTCTTGTAAGAACGCTACTATATTCTCTTTTTCTTCTAAACGCTTGTACATAGCTAGTTCTTGCTCACATTGCTGTGTTAGAGATGTGGTACCTCTTTCTGGTATTACGAATATGTTGCGGAGTAGGGCTACGAAATAGGCGATCTGAAACATGTAATTTATAATTTGAAAGTGACAAAATAAAGTATGGTTCGTGCCAAACTTAATGGCGCATCATTGCGCGAAACTCTACGCAGAATCCACTTTTCGGTATAAGTAGACGGTGAAGGTGCCATGCGCGGATATTAATTGCAAACCGCCTTTAAGTTTGGCGGGAAATATAGCAATGTTCTTACCTGATCACTCTTCTCCATTTCACATCTAAGCAATTTAGCATCAGGATACTGTCTCTCAGTATGCTTCACTATAAGATACGCCTTGTAATAGTTCTTATCATGTAAATGCTTACGTATCGCATCATACAAGTTTTCTAAGGACGCTTGTGATAGTTCCGGTTCATCTTGCGTAAGAATATCCATACCTTTCTTAATGGCACTTACAACATCATTTTCAATGCTATCCCATTTTTTTACCAATTCAGGATCTGGTCCCGGATTTAGCTTCTTTTGCAAATCATCTAGTATTTCTTGCTCAGTTTTCAATTGTTCTTCAAGCACTTCTAGTTTTAGTTGTGCGGAAAAAGGATTGCATTCCAGGAATATCTAAAATATTGTAAGTAAATTAGAAAATAATCAAGTTTCCTGCGTATTAAAGTATTATTGAAGGCTCCAAACTATTGAATCAATTAAAAAAAAATTCACTGTTGGGAAACTAGTGTATCCAGGGATGGCATACTTTTATTGGGGAAAATACAGTACGTACGTATTTGGATATTATATAATAAGTGTTTTGCTTAGTTTTATATCTTGTTTATACCTTAAGCAGTTGAATAGCAGCTTTTCTAACGAGAGCGGCTTTATCCTTGAGTCGACCGATAGCTCGCTCAAGCACAGTGCGCTGTCGATTTACAGGCACACAGTTCTCCCTTTGTAGACGACACCAGAATTGAAGCACCTGTTACAATTAAAGCATTGTGATAAATAAGCCAGTAAAATACATCTACATAAACTAAACGAAAACAACGAAAAAAATATTTTCTTTGTTTGCACCCTAAGGGCTCCAAAACCACTTAACTGATTTGAAAAATTCTTTCACTGTTAGGAAGCTAGATTATTCCCAAGTAAATAGGCTGCATTTTGTCCGGGTATACAAAGATAGTCTCCCAGAATGCGTGAAACAGCGGTAGATTTTATATTAAATCTGCAGTATTTGCTACTATATACTACATACCTTGTGCCGCACATAAGCAGACAGATCATGCATGTGTTCATACAGATCGTCTAAGAAGTCGTCTCGCTGTATGCGCTGTTCATCTGTCAGGCCCTCGCCGGTCAGCTCCACGCTTAACACTTCACACATCATACCGAGCACGCTTATGCGAAGGGTGTAGGACTGTAAAGTATTATTATAACAATTAGATAAACAAATGAAAATCTTGTTGTCCATGTTTAAAGTTTCCCTTCCGACCGGCCGGGAGTGCCGGGAGGGTATCGTAAAAGCCCTTTGCCGCACTGGCAAATTTTCCGCACGGTTTGTACGGGCAGTGTCGCGTATACGCACGTATTTTTTAGCTACGCGCGACAAAAATCCGCAATTATAAAAGCACTGTTGGAAGGGAAAATAATAAAATCTAGGCGCTGTCATACAGAAAATTAGAACCTTAAAAAAGTATGTACCATGTACACATACCTCATCACTTTCCAAATACGGCTGTATAGTTGCAATAGCACTTGTCATCTCCTTGGGTAGTTCCTTAGTGAGCTCGAGGAGGAATGCTCCACAGTTCCTGGCGGCTCCCTGCTCGGCGCCCGCGCCGGCATTCTCATCGTCAGACGAAGCTAGTGCTTCTGCTATTTCACGAACCTATACAATAGTTATATATTTTTAAGACAGAAAATCAAACAAGGTATAAAAATATTATAAATGGCAAGGTAACTCTAACTGTCTGTCGGGTTTTCACAAATCTACTAAACCAGTACAATGTTATTTCGTAAACCTTAAGGTATGGAGCCTGTGAATTTATCAAAAAAGTGATTCTCTCTGTATGTGGGTAATACTGAGGGAAATCTACTAATACTGAGGGGAATCTAGTATTTATTACATGAATAATACAAGATATGAATAAGTTACCATTTGTGGTCCAAATGTTCCAAGTCCAAATTCTTTTGTCAGTTGTACAACTCCAGCACATATTGGCGACACTGCATGCTCCACCATTTGGAGTACCTGAAATAAACAGCAATATATCAAAGAGACAACTTTGAAAATAGACAATTTTTCTGATGCACATTATGTTATTTATGAAACTCAGAGTATGAGGCACACTCCCATCTACAAAAGTCTTAAACCTATCCTTAAAACCACTTACCTGAACCAGCTTTATGAGACAGGAGGTGCCATGATTGTACTTTTTGATCAGCACACCAAGCACTTGGAATACAGTTTCTCGTACTGACTTGTTCTTTATTATTTGTTCTTCTAATGCCTTGTAACAGGGCTCTGCCACCATTCTGTTAATATACAAGGAGTTTTTATTAATATAATTTCAAATCTGAATATCTTATAGAGAATCATTAGATTCAAGTAATAATAATGGCATCCTAGACAATTGTTGTCCACAGTGACTGTTCTCTCTAAGGAGAACAGCTAGCCATACAGGTCATATTAAAGTGCACAATCAAAGGAGAACATTCATTTCGTACCCAAAACTGAAAGTGCCGGCCAGAAGAAAAAAATTGTAGATTCTTGTAGAGAATAATGCCCTGAAGATTTTTTACTATTACAAGAATTGTCTACAATTAACCCCCAGGCTGCTATTTGACTTTGAAAATCCCAAAAAATCCCACAATGTTTGGAGCATTACATTACGGCCCCAAACTGGAGAAGCCAGCCGTTGCCTTCAAACGACTTCTATTCGACCTGGGAAGTCATCAAATGACCCCCCTCTCGCCATGAGAAAGTCAGACTCTTACTGACCCATCATGGGGAAACCAGGGCCGCGATAATTCTTTCGAAGAATCCCGCAGCCTCGATAGGCCTTGTCCCCGCAAAAATATCGTACGATTCTTGTCGAGGATGCCCTGAAGATTTTTTATATTGTAAGGAACGTCTTCGGTTAACCCTCAGACTGCTATTTGAGTTTATCGTGAATAAAAATCTATACTTGAATGTTACGGCAAATAACGTCCAAAGTATTTTTTAAACTAATCGAACGTCTAGTAACTCTTTCGAATAATCCCGCAGCCCCGGCAGGTTTTGGTCACCTGGGGTTTGCTGACACTTTCTTGTCTCCAAGAGAAAGACGGAGGGACGTTAAGCCCCTCGAAATTCTATAGGGGCGAGGGGGAATGGGATGCCTTCGTCCCCTTCTGCGAAGCATGCCAGAGGAGGAGGCGGTGGAATAACTGAGAGTTCGCGCCTCTCATCCTAGCCGCTGAGGTAGACGTGGAAGACACCACGCGCGTCGGGTGTCAAGAAGACTCCCGCCACCGTAGACGTCGGTCTGTGGGCGGTGACTTTAGAGAGGCTCATCGTCCCTTCGCCGCCTTGGAGACTGGCCCGTGTCGGCGGCGAGCGTTGACCCAAGCCCTCCTCAGACAGTTAGCAAACCCCAGTGGGGCCCACCAGGCCAGAACCTGCCGGGGCTGCGAGATTGTGCGAAAGAGTTACCGCGGCTCCGGTACAATATCAGAAGGAACATGATGGGTTTAAATCAGAAAGTCTCCTCGGTGTAGCAGGAGGGGGGGGGGGGGTATATGGTAGACGTTCAATTAGTTAAAAAAATACTTTGGACGTTTTTTGCTGTAACATTCAAGTATAGATTTTTATTCACGATAAACTCAAATAGCAGTCTGAGGGTTAACCGAAGACGTTCCTTATAATAGTAAAAAATCTTCAGGGCATCCCCGACAAGAATCGTACGATATTTTTGCGGGGACAAGGCCTATCGAGGCTGCGGGATTGTTCGAAAGAATTACCGCGGCCCTGGTTTCCCCATGATGGGTTTTAGTCAGTAAGAGTCTGACTTTCCCACAGCGAGAGGGGGGTCATTTGATGACTTCCCAGGTTGGGCAGGAATCGTTTGAAGGCAATGGCTGGCTGACTGAAACTGGAGACAGTTTGGGGCCGTAATGTAATGCTCCAAACATTGTGGGATTTTTTGGGATTTTCAAAGTCAAATAGCAGCCTAGGAGTTAATTGTAGACAATTCTTGTAATAGTAAAAAATCTTCAGGGCTTTATCCTCTACAAGAATCTACTATTTTTTTCTTCTGGCCGGCACTTTCATTTTTGGGTACAAAATGTTCGAGACTTGAATGATCTCCTTTAAGTTGTAAACTTACGAAACAAAATTATCTTCAGCCAATGGAGGGTCCCACAACTTGGAAAGTGGTTGTTGGAGCACCAAGTTAAGTGTGACCAGAGCTGCTTGCTTGTCAGACTCTGTCCAACCACAGAACTCCTCATCATCTGTAGCCTTCTTGCCTTTTTTACCAAGTGTTAGCTTTGTAGAGTTCTGAAGAACAAGAAAAGTAAGTTTCAACAGTTTTAGGAATATTTGAAATTTAATTTGGCTATGTAGCAATTCCAACAAGAACTTTAGTATACTTGCTACTAACTGTTATTAGTAAAGCGACTTTAATTTATTTATAATTTTAAGATATTATATGTTATAATGTTATATATATATTACTTACATCTGCAGCCAATTTAGTGTCTTTAGTCTTCATAATCTGAGTGAACAGATACATCATCATTTTGAGAATGTTCAAATTCTTTACTCTAACATCTGCGTCTATTTCCGGCTCTTGCAATACAAGATCCATGTGGTTACAAAGACTTTTACTTGCTCGGACTATATGTTCGAAACCTAAAAAGTAAGTGTAGTTTTCAATAAGTTTGTAAGTTAATATTTGTGGACTGTGTTCAATTAATATCTTACTGTTGTTGGAAGTGTTTATTAAATTATTTTTAAATACATTACCTTTGTTTATAACATTCCATTCCAGCTTGCTACCATGAACTAAGATTGAGAAGTAAGTATCAAAGTGTTCTAATATGAATTCAACTCCTTCCGCGTTGAAAGCTCGTGCGGCCTCTGCAAATATAGTCGCTGGTTATCTTATATTCATATAAAATAAACAGATAAATAAACAGATTCCTTTACCTTGCAGTTTGGATAAAAGTACCCGTTGTTGTACGACATCTTCTACATGATATTGTCCTGCGTGAGATTCTAATAATTCGTCTTTTTGCACTGGTATAGCAAATTCAAAATGACTCATTTTGAAATCGGGTGTATTACCATGCACTAGGAATACTATTTCAACTTTGTTTACAGTTTCTATTTATTTCTACAATAGTTTCCAACAAAATGCCATCAGCCCGCCACTGAGGAACGTTTATTTTTAAAATTGTGTGTTTATGGTTTGTTTGTGGTTGCCATAGTCAAAGTGACAGTAGCTAATTCTGCAATAATTTCAAGATTTGCGAACGAAACGAACGAACTTCACACATTACCTTAGTCGATCGATTATAATAAAAATAAGTCAACACATTAGTAATGTTTATTAAAAAAAAACTCTTAAGTAAGTATTTTCCTGTTTCAAGATAAACAAATTGTAAAATTGAGATCAGTTTACATAATATGCATGTACCACTCAAGAAAACCATTGACTATTGTGACAATCTCAGGAATATCATAAAAAAACTACGAAATGTTTTAAAATAAATGCAAGGAGCAAAAATTCAGAGATCACAATTTATCAGTGTATTATCATTAGATTTGCATCAAATATTGAGCAATTTAGGTATGGTTATAAGAAAGTCGATTGATAAAGAGAATCAGTAAACCACTATGGCAATCCGTGACACACTTTCGAAATAGTGGCAATATTTCTGACACGTTGCTTACATGTCATTTGACGTTTGACTTTCGTTCGCCAGCGCACAAGCCAGCTGAAGCGGTGGCACAATCAGGCTATCTGTGTATTTTCGATACGCATAGTTCGTGTTAAGTATTAGTGAAATTAAGATCAATATTAAATAAACAATCATGTCGGGTAAGGCAAACAAAGCTTTCACAAAAGAAGAAGAATTATTGCTTCAAGATTTCAGCCGGAATGTTTCGACGAAGTCCTCTGCCCTCTTTTACGGGAATGCTTTCATCGTCTCTGCTATTCCCATATGTGAGTATTGGCGAACTATATAAACTACAATTATACGTTTCAAAATGGTATAGTTTCATACATAATTTGGTTATTAGGGTAAAGTGAAAGTATGGTTTGAGTTAGACGTGTGTCGCTGTTTCAGGGTTGTTCTGGAGGGTGCACGCCCTCGAGGTGAGCTCGTCCCTGGCTTGGTTCGCCATGGTGACGACGGCGAGCACCTGGCTGCTGGCCCTGGCGTACAGGAACACTAAGTTCCAGCTGAAGCACCGCGTAGCAGTGCGCAGAGAGGACGCGGTCGCTCGCGAGATGGCTCGCAAGCTGGCTGATGACAAGAAGATGAGCAGGAAGGAGAAGGACGAGAGGTAACCTACTTTAAGTTGTTGCTATTTTCATGCTTCAGTTAACACCTCACCTGTCAAGGTGGTCTCTATAGCTATATAGGTAGCTATAAGTGATGAGAGTGATTGTAAATACAATCATTTACATTCACTTATAGCTAATGTAAATCTCTACAGATAATTTAGTCTGACTGAATTTTGATATGAAATCTAGGTACCTGTATGTATAGTCTGTTCTTTCAAATAGTAAATAGAATACTTACTATAATTTCAAAAACAAAGTTATCTATACAATCTGAGAGAAAGGTTTAATTTGTTGAATTCTAAACTAATCTGCAAGTAATTAATTATGATTCAGGTAATTATAATAATTACATAGTAACCTAATGTATTCTAATTAGACAGTAATTTTGTAATTGTCTATGGTTTAGTGTCCCATATGTTGATCATACACAATATGTTAATTTAAATATTCAGATTACAAGACAAGTTTTACACATTACTATTTGTGTGTGTGTACTCAAACCTTATACAAAATATTTGTCTTTGCTTGTAATCAGTTCTGTGGTTGTGTTCAGAAGTACATTATAAGCTTCTACTATTTACTTTATGGATGTGTAACTTTGGATTCAAGAAAAACACTAAACAAAGTATTATACATTTTTCAGGATTCTATGGAAAAAGAATGAAGTGGCTGACTACGAGGCCACCACCTACTCAATCTTCTACAACAACGCTCTGTTCCTGACCATCGTGATCCTGAGCAGCTTCTACCTCCTGCGCTCTTTCACACCCACTGTGTATCCTTTTACAAAATATAAACAAAACTAACATCACATAATGGTATCAGATGTCAATTACATATGGGACATTATTTGGGATATTCAAAAAGCTGTGAAGTATGATTGCCCATACCCGGTCAATATTTGGCTGCATATGTCTGACAGAATGTTATTTTATATTTTGTACCAATTTCAGACAGTCATGCATTATGTTATTATTTTACAACATATTCTGCAATATTTCCTTAACTGTTTATTCACAGTAACTACATTATTTCCCTCACGGCCGCCTCAGGACTGCTGGCCCTGCTCTCCACCGGAACCAAGTAGAGTATTGCAAGTGAATTGTGTTGCCAACAGAAATATATGAACAACACCTACTTCTGTCTTAAGAACTGAAAGTGGCAGCATTGTGAGTGAGTGAGATTGTTACTAAAGTTGAGCATCAGTGCCTCTGTTTTGATGGGGTATGCATACGAAACTTTGCACAGTTATTTATGTGTTTACATTGAATAAATATAGAATAATTTTATAATTTAATTATAATAAAATAACCAAAAACAGTCTTTAGTTTTATTTACAAATTTGCATAAGGAAATCTTACAATTATATGGTTTTTCTCTAAACTTAGAAGTAAGTTATCTAAATTTATTCTATCAGCTGTTCTTCATATCTTTCAGGGTGGGTTTAGTATAGTTTAAAATCACAAACAGCTTTCATGTCACACTAAGTTCAAAATATGTTATCTCTTCACAAAGTTCATGTCACATGGTTGCTGCCACTGCTGCATAAAACACATACAAGTTTGAAATGAGTAGTCATGTATTCATTATGCATTAATTTGATTGTTTGACTAGAAAATAATTTGCTTTGATATATTTTGTTGCACAATCTCTAATTACCGGTTCCCTCATCTTTTCTTTCTATGTAATCTGCATGAGGATTAGACACTATTGTGTGTGAATCTTGGAATAATTTAATAGTATAAATTATTGAACTCTGGGGGGCTACTTATGTAGTGTGTGCAGGAGTGGTTTATGCAGCAGCTGGCACTGTTCGTCACACAGTGTCGAGGGTGTCACAGGTTGCCGGGGCAAGTGACAATGGCGTCGCGCTGCAAATCCCAGTGTTCGCTTCGGAACTTGTGGTTTGTCAGAGGCTCAGTACATCATGCCGACGTGCAACGGCTCCGTGCGCTGGAAGTACACGTTGGGGTTGCTGCTGAAGGTGGGCTCCACGCTCGTGTACACGTTGCCCTCCTCCGGACGCACCATCACGCCTGCACATAGTAGCGTACAATCAGTACTATGCCTTACCTTAGTGCCACTATGCAGAATACGCGAATCTATCATTCATAAATTCGTTAGAGATTGTAACTCAGAGCATACTGATAAAGCTTTTCATAGATACGGTCGAATTTTCTATCTTTTGAAAAGAAGTACATAGTACATAATGTGAGAGTGCATTTATTTAAAGCAGTGTAGGTATACAGTAATTACCTGGCGGCAGAAGGTAAGGATAAGGCGGATAATTGTAGTGATAGTTTAGCATAAGGGGGTGCATAGTGTAGTGCGGCGGAGTATACAGGACGCGTGAGTGCGGGTGCGGCGAGTTCGCGAACAGCCCTCCGTACGGATCTGCGAAAAGAACGTCGCGATCTGCGGTCAATCTGAGTGCGTGGAAGCGCTAGTCCTCACTAGTAGCGCACTTTAGATACTTAACTAACCGGCTGGCTGAGCGGGCGGCTCCTTACGGTCCAGCACGGCGGGCGGCACGGGTGCCGGCGCCGCGGCCGACACCATGCCGTACTTCACCGGCTTGAAGTGGAAGAACGAGGGCGAGTAGCCGGAGCCCCCGGCTCCCAAGGAGCTGAGTCCCTCGTCGCGGTCCGCGTCCCATCTGCCTTCGCGGCCTAGCGCCGCCAGTCGCCGGCCCTTCGGAGCAAACATGAGCGCAAACACGACGGCGCAGGTCGCGAGCAGCCCCGCGGCCACGCAGGCGTCGCGGTGGCGCTCGGGCGCGCCCAGCGCCGCCGCCACCCAGCACACCCAGACGGCGGCGGTAGCGCCGCCCGCGCCCGCGATGTGCGTCGCCTCGCGGTAGTTGTCGCGGATGCCGCGCGACCGCAGCGCCACTCCACACACCACCGCGATCAGGAACGCCGCGTAGCACAACGATAGCAACATATCTGACATGTGCACGTCACATCGGCCGCCACCGCTTATCACTCGTGGAGGTGAGCCGCCAAGCCACTGGGCACCGATAGCTACTTGTATCATTACAGCGAAAAATAGTAAGAGTCCTTGGTACGCTGCCGGTAGATACACTCCACCATTCAAACTAAGTAAAAAAACACATTTTACTAGGAGTGATGCGAATACGATTACATACGAGACACCCGTTCCGAACCGGACAGCACCGCATGTGAACGCAGTCGGCGTGGTTGCAAACAAGGCAGCTGTAGCGGCACACGAAAACAAACCAAATAATAATGTCTGTCCAAGTAGTAGATGACGATGGCTCGGTGCCTTGCGACTCGCTCCCCATATTACAAATGCTTCGAAACCGCCGAGAGTCACCATACTAACGCAAGCAAGAGCTAATATAGGTACTGCCCAGGATTCTGTCCTTAGTGCACCCATAATTTGCGGTGTTGGTGCTAATACAATGGTCAAGTTCGGCTGCGGCTGGGGCGTGACCGTTGTGGATGTAGAAGGTGGCGGTGGCGATGAAATTCGTTCTGGTATAACGAAGTATTCGGTGCTCATCTCGAGTCGATGAGCTTCAGTGCGCGCAGGGCGACGGAGGGGAGGCGCGGGTTCAGGCGGTTCCTCTTCCTCGACAGAGAGGTTCTGTTCCTCGTAGTCCTGTTCGTAGACGTCGTCGTACTCATTGTCGACGTAGTGGTGTGCGGAGGGCGCGTTGCGCGGCGAGTAGGCGGCGGGCACGCGCGGTGCGAGGCGGTCGCCGAAGCGCGCGGCCTGCGCCCCCGCCAGCGCCGCCAGCGCCGCCGTCACGAGCAGCGCGCGCACCGCGCTCGCCATCAGGCCGGGGCCCTCAGCTGCCCGAGTCTCGCTGTAGACACATCCGCTCTCGTACTCTTATCTCTGCAACAGATAGATGCGGCGTCAGTCAGACACCGATATATCCGTCTCGCCTCGAGCCGCGACGTTTCGACTCTGCGATAACCAAACAAAGAATCTGCCGGCCAAACCGGTTCGACAGTCGCCTTGCACCTCCTAGGAGCCCTAACTTAACCGATTTGGTATTCTTTGTCGTTTTATTTTTAGGTCGTTAAGATTGAAAAAGCCGAGGTAACGCTTACATTCTGAATGCCCACTTGAATACTTATACAGAAAACGTGATCACGAATGTCTAGACCCTTATTATGTTATTGTGCAGTTCAAGTTGAAAGCACCTTTATGTCCCTTTTTAAGTTTCAAAAGAACTTTTGTCATTGTGTAGTCGTCGTCGTCGAACATTAACTTTGCCTAGGTGTTGTGCCATAAAAAACTTGGTTGGTACCTAATTCCATTAGATATATTTAACACCAAGATTAGCAAAAATTATAATGGCTCGAAATAGTTATTCCGCATTGAATGAATCCTAGGGCTACCCAATATCGGCGCATGGTTTGGCGCACCATGTCTTTCTGTCCATCTTTCCTTTTTTTTCACGTCATATCACAAGTAACACTATTTGAAGCCATATCGCCTTCCACAACACGATCCTCATTCCTCCGGATAACATACTTAGACCATGTCAGACGGTTTCCACACAGCCTGTCTGTTACTGCTGGATCTCTCACACACACACAACACATAATCCTCTTAAAATTCTCATCTCCAACCGTCATTCATTCATCACCACATTTCTAATTGTTTCTTAACAGTTTGATTAAGTCTTGCAATCTGTCGTGCTCGGTAATCGATGTGCTGTTGCTGGTCATTTGGGCTTTAGCCATATCGCCCCGCGCTATAAGTCTCTTCTCAGTTAACTAAACCTAACAGTTAGAAAAGTAAAGCAGTACTGACAAAGGTAACAATGTACTTATATGTTATGGAACTACAATAACAGTATTATCTCCTAATATGCGCCCTTAGAGAATAAATCTACTGTGACCGCAATTCGTCTCAGCGATAACTTCAATATAAAATATGCATCTCTCCTTACAAGGAAGCCTCTAATTCAGTCGAGAGATTACGTAGACAGCTTCACGGACCGGATCGTGACTTTAAACTTATTATCCGAATCAAAGTACACTGAACAACGTATTGTAGGCAGATTTGGTGCGAAAGTAACGGTGTGTGGACTCGGCTCTCGAGCCATCCGGCAATCGTAGGAGCAAACGATCTCTGTAGCCAACGGGACTGACTAGTGAGTAGTGTTATCTTAAATCACCTCCAAATCTCCGCTCCGTGCGAACCCTAGCCAGTGATTGCTTCATACTTTGTTTTATTCAGCCAGTGTGAACGGGCCGCGAGCGCTTTCGTAATCGGTTTATCACGTCAATAAATATAGATAGCTATCTAAATGATCGGGTATTAACGTTTAAGACTAATTTAACTTAGACGATGCTCTGTTTGAAAACGATATGATGTTGTTTATAAATGCTATTTTCTTTGAACTAGGTATAATCAATAAGAATTGTTATAACTACTAGTTTGAACAATCACACATAATTGAGTAAAATGTGTTAAGTAATTTTATGGTGACACGGTGGAAAGTCAAAGTTTTCCTTTGACAGTGCGCAAAGTAGAAACAATGAGACTTAGGGAAACAGAGCGTTGTTCGTGTGCGGCAGCGCGTTGTAAAAGTAACAGCACGAATACTCGGAGTGAAACTCGCCTGAACTGATTGTGTGGCGGAGACACCAACGCTGGTGGCTGCACCAGCTGCCACGTCACATTCCTCCGTTACAGACAATTATTTAACTGATATTTCACTTGCATCGCTCATTCATTGTGATGTGATGACTGGATGATACAACGCATATTAGCTTAACGCCCGCGCGAGGTGCTAAGCTGCTAATGCATTTTGTTTGCTTAACTTAATTGCCGAACGGAATTTTGATGAGGAAGACATTTAAAAAGTATTTGTAGTAGTTTAGTAAAACAAACTAGAGCATATGTGTGTTTTATAAAATTGTCAGTTACTTAGACGTCACGGTCACTTAATACGCCTACTTGTTCAGAGCGGTTGATAATATACACTTTTAAGAGTTGTATGCCCTGCGTTCAGCAGTGGCCCGTGACCAAGTACATTTGTTTAATTTATCTAACATTTACATAATTTTATTCATTACTTTTCCGACACAAATTGAAACGCGTTGTTTTCTTATGGGTTCACTACAGAGCCTAAATTCCCGGATTGAAATTAACAATTGCAGACAACTACATAGAATACAATATATAAGTAGGTGCTCACTCGTATAAAAGTCATCATCCTGGTTTATGAAGTCGATATAACCAATCCGAGTGAAATCTCGGGTCGCAAATTGCAAGAACGAATGCCCATAAATCATAAGAAATCGATACGATACAACAAGCGTGATTAAAGCGCTTTGTGGCATAAAAACATTAATGCTTACAACGTATTTCGAACTAATTGATTGACTCCACTTTATTGTAGTTTTTATGAATCTTAAGGCACGGATCATAATTAGATACTACTTACTGTTTTTTTCGTATCGTGACCATACACTTTCTGCCTGCTATTATCTTTCAATTACGAGAATCGTGTACAGTAACCCTAAATTATAGCACAGGAATTTAGTTATGCACGAATTATAACACGTACTTACTTGCAATAAATGAAATGCACTTACGCATTGCAAGAGATGTGCAGGTAACTACAGGCTGCGTACCTACTGGGTGAAATTGAAGAGCAGAAACCGTTGCAGTTGCAGTGCGTGCATACAATTGAAAAGTAATACGTATTATTTACCGGTGCCTGTCGGGTAAATATGATATGATTGATGTTCTATTCTAGCGATCGCATATTACTAGATAGTTTAATAGTCATTGTTAGCAGTCATCTGCTGCTGAAACTGCTGACTGCCTCGTTGGTCTAGTGGTCGCAAGCGACTGCTATGACTGAGAGGTCTCGCTCGGGTTCGTTTCCCGGGTCGGGCCAAAATCGCTTTGTGGGTTTTATAAACTTTACATAAAACAACCCGTGTTCTGCAAGTTGGTAATTGATTCACCCGTGCATCGGAGAACACGTTAATTTTGGTCCTGCGCCTGATCTCTCTCCGGTCGTGATGGATTACCGTCCCATCGGGCTATGAGAGTGAAGGAATAGTGAGTGCACTATAATATGTCCTGCGCAGTTGTTTGATCACCTTAGATGAGAACAGTCGCCGTGGCCAAAATCGGTCTTGGACGTGTTATTATTACTGCTGAAAACGATATTCACGAACAGCGGAATTAACAATACGAATGAATGAGTAACGGCTATTGTTATTAACAGAGAGTGTACGATTCGAAATTCAATAAATAATGTCAACATACAGACTGACAAGCTGAGGAACTGTGGACAGGAAAAATTGAGGATAAAACAACGCGGACCACAAGCACTAAATTTGGACTTACAAAGATTTTGGGTTTTACCCTGTGGGATTCTGTAGAAAAGACAGGAAACAACTGCCCAATGAGTTAGTCAAACAACATAATTATTTAACCCTACCGTTTAAATGGGCAGAGAGAAAAAGTTGCAATTAAGCCCTCGCGGGTTGGTCGGAAGTCGGGTGTTGGTAGAAACCTTTGGTGGTTAAACAGCATATATCACCAAGTTCCTGTATAAAATGCTGCAAGGGATGCGCAGACCCCTTTCATAAAAAGGAATGTAATATTTCCTTGTTTTTCTCGTTTCAAATTATTCATTTGCGTTTTTTCAGTGGTCGGGTTTTAGGCATCTTATTATTATCTGTGGGGCTGTCTAAGAATTCGTTAATGGCTGATGGACAGCCTGTAGGTAGAGCGGTATTATTAACCTTGATCGATATAACCTGCTAGCCAGTCGACTCTGACTGTCAAGGTGAGCGGGCCATCCTTTTTATATTTTGGGCTTAATTCAGACCGTTTACATTCCTCCTTTTTGTGTAACCTGTTGATGAGAGAAGAGCGATGGAAAGGAACGCGAAATAAGTTCTTTCAAAGTTTAACTTTTCGTTTTAAGTTTCCGCTATCTAAGAAAGCTACATTACCAGCGTCTAGCAACCTAATAATAATTCTATCTTTCTATATTTATTGTTTTTGAGGTTCAAGGTGCCGACCTCGACCTGTCTTGAAAACCAGAATTTGAATTTCCTAAGGAGTATTATAAACGAATTACCAGTTCAATAGCCCTGAATGTTTGCGTTAGCCGTCTTTTATGTGCTAGTAATAGGCATAAGAGTAAGTATGCTCTAAATTATAATGATTTATTGCTCCATGAGGGCATAATTTTTCCAGT
This sequence comes from Helicoverpa zea x Helicoverpa armigera, assembly GCA_033682625.1. Lineage (NCBI taxonomy): Eukaryota > Metazoa > Arthropoda > Insecta > Lepidoptera > Noctuidae > Helicoverpa > Helicoverpa zea x Helicoverpa armigera. The sequence continues at coordinate 2,268,186 of JAWIIS010000029.1, forward strand.
TATAGAGAGCAGAGTTAGCGTTTCTCGAGGCTAGGCTATCGGCCATCCCGCAGGATTACAAGGCGAGGTGTCGCGTCGCCGTAAACACTTTGATTTATGATCGCTGAGCTATTTTGTGTCTGGACATTTATTTTGATTTTCATTGCCCAGAGCCTTCGCAAGCGCTATTACGAGATCGTTTTGCGGACAAGGAAGTCTCGGGAGTATGCTTTTGTTGTACAGAGGTTACGACCTCATAATATATAATTTCTTACGTAATTTATGTTACTAGATGAAGATAATTTACATGGTATCGTAGGGCCGTACTATTGAGTTGCGAATAAGAATTAATGATCACTTAAAGTCAGTTCGATGCGACGGGTTTAACAACCTATCGAGATTAATGCTTTGCGTTCGAATAGCTGGCAGACATAAGCTGGTTTTTATATCTTTTTGATTTCCTCTGTACACGTAAATAAAAAGAGCGTGACGAGAAATAATTACATAAGGATGCAGAAGCAATGACATAGACCGGGGCCTGCGGACATGAACGCGATGTCGTGATGTCGCTAGCTGATTCCCGACGGGTCTTTGTTTTATCCACAGATAAGGTCATAAGCCTTTAAAAAAAAGGATGCAAATTATTTTAGGGTTTCAACTTAATTTCTCTGTGGTAGCACCCTAACTTCTTACATTACTTTATGCCTAGTGGTAGAACCTACTTCAGCTAGGAAATATGATCATATTAAGATTACGTCAAGTAGGCAATGTTTTGTAATTTATGTGTGATCTAGTTCATCACTTTACATAACGAAATTAACAAACAATGCTGCTTGGTATTTAATCATCGTCTTAGCTAAGATCACTGAGAGCATAGTACCTACCTACTAAAAATGCTAGTATAGATAGGTCTGTAGGTATCATTATTGAATTAAGGACGGCTAACACATTGTTTAATTACCAAATAAAACTTATTATCATAAAACTTAGTTTACATGTCATAAAAGTAAGTAATTTAAATTAGTTAATTTCAGGTCTACAGCTCCCCACTTTAGGAAGTAAATTACCTAGGTCTATATCTAATCTGTCATATTGCTTATTTTGAAATTAGGGCGACTTAAAGAGACATGAACCATCCTTCTTCCCATGGTGACGAGGTCAAGAACCTAATTAATTTAGTCATGTGCACACAGTAATAGTTACCTCGAAGTGCAACTTTAATCACATTGCTAGTGGCTGTATACCAACATAAAATAACGTACCGTTTATTTGTAATTTTTTGCACGCATCATAAAAGACGGCTTGCATCCCGATAATATATAATCGTTCGCATTATGTAAATGAAAGTAGGTAAAGTTGTTCAGCTAGCAACTATGCGTTTATGGACAACGGATGCACCACCGGCTCGGCCCGGGATAATGTCGATTGCATACATAATGAAAAATATATAATGATCCCCCTTTCCACGCGAAGTTTTTATACGAGTTTTATTTTGATTCAATAATGGCAATGTTTAATTCAACCCGAGACTGTGAGCCAGGTAAATTGATGAGGTTGTTTATAGGAAAATATTCCATCCAGTAAATGTCTATCAAAATAGTTAAGAACGAAAACAGTCTTGAATGTTGACGATAAATAACATCAAGTTAAACTCGTTCTGTATCAATTTTTAAACTTTATAGACTGGAATAGCTCTTATTTAATTCAGAATAGCTACGATACCCATCCCTCTAGTTTATATTTATTACAAAATATTATTCTGTGAAGATATAAAATTATTGGAGCGTAGATTTAAAACTTGGCAATTTAAAATATTTAAAGAGCTATTCTTGGAAATATTGCGATATTTCCTTCTTTGGAACTTATAGGTACAACGTGAAATAATTAAGTCTCTTATGAGATGTGATGGGTGCGTAACTGACAACATTGTTAACGGACAAAAAATTTAACGTGCAAATCATTCCAGCAAAAGAAGTTCGTCGATCTTAACAAGGTGAACAACAGGTTCAGTACAGATCGACTTAACTCTTTTAGCCCCGAGGAGCCGATGCGCCGGCGACGGTCAAAGCCCTAACCGGCCCTTAAAAGAAGATACTCACGAAAATATTTCTTCAGTGCTGCTACTTCTTATAAGATCTGCTATCGAGAACACAACGGCCAGGCCCACGTCATAAATATCAGGTTGCTTTTTCATAGTCACTTGCGCGGGAAAAGCACCGGGCCTCCATGCGTGCGAGTGGCATGGAGTCTCAGGACAAACTAAGCGAATTTCTGGGTGTTCGTGATGCGTGACGGGTGCACGTGCTCGATGCGCAGACGCATCTTTACCGGAGGCTATCCACTAGCTTGAGCATAGGCGTACGAAGCGTTGCACGGCGGCTACTAGTGTGATTTCATATGTTCATACGTTCAATTTTACTTGAAGTATGGCCATCAAGGAACGAAATTGATTTATGACAGGGTATTCGGACTGCGTGTATTTTGACAGTAAGATTCCCGCATGCACGTCGCTTGCGTGAGTCGCACGTTCGATGTCCGCAATGTGAGGTTTGTGTACGTTCCCTAATCGAGTGGTTAGACAGGTAGCGCGTGTCGCACTCATTACACGTTTAGTCGTTTTGACGCTGATTTTGACGACGAGATCTTATGTTGCGTCATAAGAACTGAATAAACAGATGATAATTATATTGGACTAGTGAGATTTTATAGGCAGTTTTGCTAATGGCTCAAGCGTAGCTTGGTTCTATCATAGCGCGGACAAACATATGGCTATGTTTTATTCATGGCAACTGTATTATTTCATGAAAGTCTTTAAATATTCCGAGTTTCGCTCAGTATTTTCCGGATGAGAAACTCTGTTAATATTTTTAATTATACGCTATGTACGTATGAGAATGATTTAACAAAGTACCTACCGAGACATTCATTCACTTGTGGCCGCCATTAGAATGGAAAATGTATGTCATCATAGTAGCTTACCAGCAACAATGCTGGAGACATGTTGTACGTACGAGTAATGTGACTTTCTTTAGCGTGCTAAAAGACCGTTTGAAAGTAAACTGTAATAGGTAATAGTGTATAATATTTCACTGCAAAGAACTATCTAACTCAGGTGCTGCTTGACGAAATGTTCTAAATCCCAGTAAAACAATTGGTTGACGAAGAATTCCATACTTACATTACATAGTTATAGCCTGGCGACTGGGAGATTCTTTTAGTAACGGTGGTTGCCTTGATGAATGTGTGGATTCACGCATGGTATGTGGTGTATTCAAACTTGAGAGTCGTTATTCGCCACATACATTTCTGTTGTTTTAGCCATCGACGCAAAAACACCTCTCGTGTTATACGTCTGACCGTTTTGTCTGTCTGTCTGTGACACCGCAGCTCTTAAACGGATAGGAAAACCAATGTGATGTGGCTTTTAGTTGAAAGCTGGTATTCCGGATCTTAGATTTATTCATCAAAATTGTCTCTGCCGTTTAAGCGTTATTCAACAGCGGCAGGGATAAGAAACACAAAATTATGACCATAATCTGTTACCTCCTTACTTTGATTATTATATATAATCAAAGCCTCCTTATTAGGTTATTATTATAGTCATTCCTCAAGTCTCATAAATCTTATAATAGTCTCAGTTTTGGTCAAAATTAAAACTAATCTAATTAATTTTGAAACCAAATATGTAATACCTTCCTACAAATATTGGCATTTTGGATGTATAACCGTCGCATGCACGTCGTTCAATCGACTCAATGGCTGCGACTTTCCCGTTTCGCTCCGTCGAACTATCTGATGACTGTTGATATGCGTCGATCGGCGATCGTGTAGGCGCACAATGATTCGCTATGCCTCCTTATACCTAGCCGATACTCTAATGCCATGTTCGCATAGAAATTGTGATCTAATTATGGGTGCTTAGCATACGTGCAACTAGTTTCCTACGGATTGAAAGGAACTGCGAATAAGCGTTACTCTCTCAATCGTCAACGCTCAATTGGTTAATTGTCCGTTAAATGAATATGCATTAATTTACAAGGAATATTAAATACGCAAATAAGGAATGTAATAAATGAGCTGGAAGGGCAAGGTTCTGTGCGTCGTTTCCTCCATTAGTTAGATAAGCACTTACGAAGCCAACCATTATTTACAAGTTTAGTGAGAAAGTAAAAAAACTTTCTTAAATAGATATCTTTTATTATTAGTGAAATCAATTTACACCACTCTTCCCAGAAATATACATTAGCAGTAGAACGTAGGGCTGCACTTTCCCAACTCTTGTTAATCCATAGACACGAAAGCTCTATCATGTAACCTCTGTAGACTTTGTAGACTCTCGTACACAAAGTGCATTTTGTAGTTTGTATTGATCAGCTACATTACGTACAAGACGGTTCGTCGCAATTTCCTCAAGGTAGTACGGCATTTAAAACCGAAATACACGAAAAATATGCAAACAATTTGCAACGAATTTACATAATAGACTGTAAAGTACAAAAACAATCAGTCTGGTTAAAACCGTTTTTGAAATTATTTGTGTTACATATTACAGCACTTCTTGCATACCAACATTGCTGTAGGCAGAATGCATGGATTGTATATTTTTTAACATAACTTAATTCAACATTTAATTTGCATGTTAAAATATGATAAGCCATGTGCAAAACAGGAATAATATTCGGGAGCATAATGCTGAAATATGTCAGTATTTATTCAAATTATATAAACTTTGTGAACCTAAGAGTGCAGGCAATCATAGACCAGGGTTTTGTAACAAACTTTAACGTTTTTAAACACGGTGTTCTTATTTCACTTTTCTGATTAAGATTATCCTATAATTAACTGCATTCGTGAGAAGGTATATGTGGGACAACAGTGTGAATTTGTGTGAAAACTGTGAAAATTAACTTAAGTCTTGTCACTACAAAAGCTACTTAAAATAGGCTTAATATTAAAGTTATTTTATTCGTATTTTCTGTAAACACCAAACGGCTCAAACATTCCTAACAGATGGATGCAATGTAAGGCATCTCGCTTCAATGGAATGAATGCGCAGTATAGCTATTATTCAGGTTTCAGTAATGTCGCGTGGTCATGGTCGATCGTGCGGACCAAAGTACTGTCGGTGCATAATCTAACTACCTATCATCTTACAGATTTCGATCAACGAGATGACCCAAACAAAATGAGCATCTAACTCTAACGGCACTAAAATTCGTGGATCGAAACAAAGCAGACTAGTTATCTAATAGAACAGTTATTTACATTACCTACCTAGCTAGCTATGAAATGGTTAGTTTATAATTTATATTATACATTTGTTTCTTTTATCAGCCTTTCTTTGAAATCGTATCCATGCCCAGCATAATAATTATTAAGTCATTCTCGTATAGAGCACAGATGTTTGTGCATAATTAAGTTATCGAAGAGTCGACCACTCGATTACCATCTCTATGTAAATTGACTCTCTATGTTCTAGACTAGATGTAGGTAACTCTGTACATATACCTACTTATCTATGGGTGCTGGTATTTGAGTGCCATGTCTTACCATTATTGGATGCATTGACTCTCATGGAACTACTGGAAGATGTGTGTGAAAATATTTTAGTTCTTAGTACTTATAGAATCGCCATATGAATACTATTTCTATAAACCTGTCTGACAAAGGCCAGGGCCGTCTTTAACCTATAGCCGGGTACGGAACTTCGTGTATCATGCCCGATACAGACGCTCTCGTGCATTCTGCTATACGTACTTTAAAATACAGAATTCATGTAATTTATCTCACAAAAGCTACATTTAAGGAGAATTTAATAGAAAATATTACATTATCTAGCTTTTTAGCATATGACAAGTGCGACGGCCCTTCTATGCAGGCGAACCTCTGGTTCCTATTTATCATTTTGACGGACGCAGTAAAAGCATGATCTACCTACTCACTTATATTTTACATAGTTTATTGCAACTTTTAACAACATTAACGCAACCTCGCTACACCCGACAACATTTGATACTAAAGGACTAACTGCTAGTGCTGGCTGATCCTTTAAAGTGCTTTTACAGAAAAATATCAATCGTATTCCTTTCCTAAATGTACAAAACAGACCCAGTCTTATCCGTAACCTTGTAACTTCTTTTAAGGCTATCTCATCTCTATGTCAAAGTTCGTAGAGTGGAAATGTTTATATTTTAACGTGATGCTGTGGGCGGTCGTCGTCATCACTGTGTTCCTCTTGGAGGAGCAGGCTGTCAGGCGGGCCTCGCGGCGGAGCGCGCGCGCTGCCTGACCGCCGCGACCCGCCTCGGCTGAACATCTTCGACAACTGGGCGAATTTCTTCCGAGAAGCTGCGAAATGACGCAATGAATTAGTTTTGCTTGCATCTTTTATTATATTTAGCTGGAATTTTAATGAGGTTGGCGCAGCATGTGAGTGGTATTGCGCTGCGTTTTCTGCGGGGTAGTCCCATATATATAAATTAAATAAAGGTTTGATTTTTTGTATGCATTATTGCAATGGTATAAGAACACGTAATGTGGTACCATTGATCTAAATTGTGGTTGACTAATTGTTTAGAAACTTAATAATTAATCGAATTGTTCATGCATGTCGTAATGCTAGAGCAAGCTGTTGATCCACAATGTCGATAATAATAAACTACTTACCAAACGCTTGCGTAAATATTGGCATGCTAATTATAGTACGATGCTTTGTTTAGGAGCTCGCAGCGTGGCGTTCCTAGCACCCCACAGAGACTACGATAAACTTAACATTTAGGAAGATTGACGAGCCAATCATCAAACATAGTGCCTGTATCTAAGGTATATAACCCTTTTAAGTACAGTCTATGCCAACATCATGGCAATTTAGGACCCATAAAATCATGACGAATACTGCGAGTTCATTAGAACTCCTTCATTACTGGAAGCCATAAGGAAGCTGAAGGTAATGAGTTTTTCTAAACTACGGCTTGACTTTACCAGTCGTACTTAATCATTAGATGCCGGATCTAACTAACTTCAGGCATAACATACATATAGGCTGTCTGTAATTTAATCAATAATCTTAAATCATGAAAATTACCTGGGTAGTTTAGAACAGTTTAATTAATTGCTATAATTTATAGTTTTGATGCGTGCGTCTTGTCCTTACAGTTGGATAGAGCCCGCGGGCTCCTGCATACATAATTTCAAAGACACGCACATTCTTAACTCTTCATCTAGATGAGCATTTGTTTAATTTTGCTAACCATAGATCACGTTAAAATGTAAAAACGTCTAATTACTCACATTTGCCCATATTTTTCAGTCTCTCCTTGAACGCAGCCTCATCGTCGTGACACTTAGTCTTCTGGCCTTGCTCGCTGTCCAGCGCTGCCATGAACTCCTGATTCCACCGCAGCTCCGCCATAAACTCCTCGTTCTGCAAGAAGGTGGCGATGCGATCGTCGTCCATCTCTAGACTGAGGTCTATTCTAGCGTCTGTCCCTGGCGGTATTCGGAGAAACATTGGAGGTAGTGGACCCAGCATTCTGGGCACCCATTTCCTTCTTACAGCTAATGGAATCGATTCGTCGTCAACATCTCTGTAAAAAGAAAATGGAATATAATATTTTGATAAACCACACATCGCCCCTTATCATAAGAGAACAGATGGAAAATCTGGATTAATTCCAGAAACAGGCAATTATACTTTAGCGAGGAGGTGAATTTTTGGCCTTAGCACACTGACCTCCTAACTCTTAAGTGAAGTAGGCCTTGGCTAATTGCCAGTCAGTTTCATACAAGGAGAAAAATGTAATCCATGCATGTGTCAGATTATGGTATATTTCTTGATTTTAACTATCTTTGTAAACGAACTTTAAATGTCAAATATTGAATATTTTTACTGTCTCTGTAAACGCACATGAAAACGAGGGTACCTTTATGTAATTGTTTTATGTTCATTAAATTTTATATCTAAAATCTTACATGTTTAATGATAAAATAAATATTAAAATTATCGTTATAAGTTTTAAATAAGATTTGGTGTGTTTAAATTAGTTTATTTCAATTGTGAATTTAGTTATTTGTGTATAAAGCTTACTTGTCTGTGATTGGTCAATTTTGGCGGGATAGTATGACTGTTCGAAATAATGTTTTAAAATAGTCATGGCACTTTTCTGGTGGACGTTGAGGTGTAGACAACACACGAAAGTTAAGTATTCTTCCCGATTTATATTTTCTTACTGTGATGTGATTATTGTAATTGTTGATTTATGTATTATTGTGCTGATGTTTAAAATGTATAGTGATCTATCGCTTTATACATGTCTTTAAGATATATTTATGCTGTACTGTGTATTACATTGGGTACCATATGGAATTATTTATTTATGATATATATGATTTATGTTCTAATGGGTTATAACCATACAGACAGAATTGTGTTGCTGGGGAGTTTGTTCCACCACTTCTTCTTCCCAGCAAAAACACATAGGAAGTGGTGAAGGGTGGGCGTTTTGGGGGCTGTCTATTGTAAAATCCTGACGTTCTAAAAGTGCTGTTTTGCAGCCGAGTTTGAATAAATGATTTTTCATTTCGATTTGATTTTGATCATAGAAAATGTTTTATTTATTTTTTATACCTTTGTTTTATTCCTTGCTTTCTACACTTATTCTTGGGATTTCAATAATTAAATAATACATTAAATTGCTCCATTATGTATCAAAATCTAACACATGCGTTCAGTAAATTGGTCTCATGTATCGACGGATCCTTCTAATACTGCATTAAAAATGAGTTGTCAAAACAGTGACGCCGTTCTTATATAATTAAATCTGATGTTCGTCTGTGAAATAAGTGATCAAAGTTATTAGAATACAAGTTTTGTTTGGATAATGACTGTGGCCGCAAAGCTAGTGCCGGCTTTATCTACTCCAATATCTTGCCACTATGTGGACTTATCTACTATAGCTACCCTAATGTTGTTTCCTTGATATTCAAAATTTTCTGCTAGTCATGCTAACCTGTTGCCTTTATTGTCAGTCGGCCTACCGGTGAAGATGACAACATTGCCTACTATAGCGCGATAGCCGTAATCGCCTTGACAGACACACAATGACCTGACACGGTTTGTTTGTGTCGAGCCCGTAGAGGGTTCTTGTTCTGGTTCTTCCAAACGTTACACTTTGTTATTTTAGTTTTTACTACAAGTACTTAAAAAATACATACACGAGTGCCGTGGTGTCGTTGTCATCACCGTTGTCTGTAGCCCTGCAACCTAAACGGCGGTCTTTGCGACGAGACGGCGTGCTGCCTTCCACGCGCTCCATCTCGAGCCTTAATCTTTCATTCTGGTTATCAGTACTCATAGCTAGAAGTTGGTCAATCGTGGCATCAACCGCGCCCTGGTTAGCGCGCAGTACGGCTTCAATAACATCGTCGTCCATATCCGGGAACATCGTCTTAAAATCGGTCATTGCCTGCGTAAACTCCAGCTGCATGGTGGACGCCATCGCGCGGCCGGCCCGCGGCTCGCGGCTTGCCTGAAACGTCACGAGCGCGCGCCCCTCGCCGGCGAAACAGCTGATACGTGACGCAGGACTGCCGCAGTGCTGATGGAGTCCGCCGCCGTGCGCCCCGCAGCCATCCTCGTGGCGCACTACACGCCGGCTCGCTGTGTCCTTTACTCACTAATTAGCAGTTCGTTTGATGCAATACTATTGTATGGCAACGCGGTGCACCGGCCGCTATCATGATGTGCAATTTTCACTTTCGTCGTTTTCAGAATATGTTCTGCGCAGGCGCGAAGCGAGGCGGGGGGAGAATCGTCGATATAAATAGAGAATGCAGGTGGCGGCGCGCGTCCCGACGGCCGGCGCGGTTGGCGCCGACCCCTGCTATCGCCGGAGCCTGCCGGCTTGCTGCGCGCGCAGATGCAGCCTATTGTTTGTAAATCATGTTTGTCCCTCAACCTGACCTTTAAAGCGGCAGCGGAAGTTTCGAGGATCTATCCCTGTTCTTACGTAATACCGAATTAGTTGCGTAACATTTAGCTGAGGGGGTGGAAAAATGTATCTATTGGCTATACTTAATACAACCCTCACGTTCTCAGTTTTTACCAGACTTCCTGAAAATGAGGTTCTCGCCTCATCTGTATGTATGTTTTTTGTGATTTCTTGAAGACGCGTTTTTGGATTTGGAAAACCATATTGTAACATTGAAGGGCCTGGATATTGGCTACACTGACATTAAAGTCAGGCTCCTGGATGAAGACGAGGGAAATCCTCAATAGCATTAACTTCGTGTTAGGACTAATTTAGAACACTTCAAAAATAAAAGTAACAAGCTCCATTTATGTATGATTTATTTCAAGAATATTTTACATTAAGTATAATTTAGTAAGTAATATGTAATACACGTCAATTTATCGTTGGTGCATTTACAATTTAGGTTCTAACAATACACAAAATAACTAAGAATTTCATGAACAATACAAGGTTAACTTTATGAAGTGAGCATATCATGTTTGATCACGTTTTTTTTAAAATTTCGGCCTGAACAAAGATTTTTTTTCTTCACTATTAAGCTTATAATTTTTTTAAATGTTGTTGTAGTCCTGTGTACAAGGCATTACTCATTACAACTAATCAAAGCATATTACAATGCAGCGACATAGTTACTTTACAATTTAGGCCAATATGAAACTACTTACGGTGTCTTACCAAGTTACGACAAAAAGCAACGACATGATTAGCTTTCTACATCACACGCAACCTATCTAAGTAATAGTTATACTAGATAGTTTGTACCTAATTTATTTAGAATGATCGTTTAGAAGGTACTAGAAATTTGCCAACGATATGATAAGGCACCAATGAGTGGTATGCATTTTATGCCTAAAATTTTATTCACTGGCTGCATTTTGACTGAAAGAACGAAATATTACATAACGTGATTAACTATTATATTTCAGATTTTAATGTACTTTTGTATAATAAGGTTTTATAACTATAGTTCTCACGAGGAAGGCTAATGCAAGCTCAAATTACTGTAACCCTGAGTTGTAAAACCACACATGTGTAAGTATCTGATATTAATCTCAAGTATAAATAAATAAATGTGTATCTTTATCTATCTATTTCAATACAAACGACTGTTGTTTTAATTTTTCTGTTTGCTATAGATAGTATAAATAATACTCGATCAATAATACGTACGTATATTACAATAACTGGGTTGCTAACACAACACAATTTGACTGGCTGTAGAGATTGTAGGTATATGTTTATATACATATATTTATATCTCAATGTAAGGATTTAGAGTCACAAAGATTTTATGAACCGTCAAAAAATAGTAAAGTTTTGATACAATGCAATATTCAGGAATGTCAATATGTTCCGTACGCTAATAGAGACATCTACTTCTGATTTCGAGTAGGTTTACTCGAGACACTTAAAAAATATACTATCAGGAAATAAATCAGCTTATTTCGTGTAACTAAGTACAGCAAACTATTTAACGCAAATGAGATACCTCGACAGGTGCCTCGCTAGATGTACTTAATAGTGTATTTTAATGATTGGATAGGGAATATAACTCTAATGATTTCATGAAGTACAAAAATAAAATTTATTACACTCAACGCAATGGCACTGGTATGAAATCTATGTATATTTAAATCTCTTGGATTTAAGTTCGAGATAGATTTACTGGCTTAAACCTCACTATCCCACATCAAGCACAAAGTTACAATTAACAACATTATTTAGTATTTCAAAATCAAAATAAATAAAATGAAAATTAACTCAGTAACTTGTCTAAAAATAAATACATCTAGATGAACATGTAGGACGATGACTTTAAAAATAATTTTAATTTTATAGTTTTTTTTACATGAAAGCAACGAGGATTACGAATGTAGTTTATAATAAGGGCTTCTTTGCATTGGTGAATATTAAAAGCTCTTTGGAAGAAATCTACATTATCTTTGGACTAAGTGCAGTTACTTCCGTATTGAGCGTACTTGATGTTTGGTGTAGAATGAGGTTTACAATTCAAGCGGTTGACGAAGCGACTTCACGTCTTGCAGCTACTGTCAAACACCAAATTCCTGGATTATGTACTTGTAATGGTAGCCATAGTGCGGCAGTAGACGCAAATACGTGTTTTATGGATAACAATCTTAAATTATGAGTGGCCCTTATGTAGTGATATCCTCGGTGCTGTCAATGGTTTTCTGAGATTCAGACGCGGGCTTGCGTGCCGTTCTGTGGGAGCACCACTATAGTGTTGGTCGGCTGTGGTTGCGGCTGCGACTGTGCTTGCTCGCTCTGTGCCCTCTCCTGCTGTAGAAAGACAAAAGAAAAATATGTTTAGATTATCATTTGCAAAAAAATTTGTAAGCAAAAAAATTGTGGCATGACTAAGGACGTTCGTACAATAACTTTATGTGTAGTGCCACCGCGTTTTATGTGCAGTTTATAGCTATCAGTATATAAGGGAAGATTATCAGTATATAAGTATGTAAGGAAAGCGTTTTTTGTACTGACTGACGGCAACTGTCAACTGTACCAAAAAAGGTCGGACTGTAGGAGGTGCTACCAAAAAAACAAAAGCCAACTCATTCAAATTCAAAATTGGAACACTTACAACGGTTGTAAGCGAGGGGTCTGCGGCGGCCATGAGCGTGGCGGCGCGGTACGAAGGAGGTGGGGTTTGTTTAACGGCCTCTTCATAGTCGGGCAGCAGGCTGGAGTAGTCCGGCGCGGGCGCGGCGTAGGGCAGCGGCGCCCCCGGCACGTCCTCGCTGGAGATCACGAAGGGCGTCTGTAGCGCGTGTGCACGCATCGTCAGGTACTTGTAGCAGCGCCATACTACGCTGATGCAGTAACCCTGGAATTAATCAAAGTAATATTTTATTAAACTTTACAGTCACATTGCTTATAAGTACAGATGGACAGGTCAACCTGCCCGAATCTGTCAAATTTAACCAACCAAACATTAATCTTCCGCTATTGTGATAAGGTTGAAAATCTATTGAAGAAATTTGACAGATTGAGGTAGGTTGCTGTGCTGTCTTTACATCAAAATACCATACAATTATAATAACCGCCAAACAAACTGCTATGAAAATTAACTTCGCTTTGATTTGAGCTAGCTGCTCCTGCGTGTCCGTTGCGGCACTTGATGCTCCCGCTGCCGTCTGAGCGACAACCTTCTCTTCCTTAGAGATCTTGGTCCCCATGACACGACTAACTTAAAGTGATCAAAACGCAGAAATTTACAAGTTTACATGTGGCAACTACAACGCTGTCCAGCCGACTGGAAGCGTTGCCATGCGATTTCGGAGGATGACGTTGAGCTAAGAACATATCTTATTTATCTAATCAAAGATCAACGTGCTGTTGCTGTAACTACTATTAGTACGTGACCAATGCACCATAGCATAACGTATATGTACTTGTTTTAATAGTAGTACATAAGTAAGCTTTCTAATGACTAAGCTGGACCTTATTTATCAACGTCATTAACCGCTTAGAAAGGTTTGCATCCGTCGAAAAATGGTATTGGTAACTAATTAATATTAATTTGTTATTATAATGATTCCATTATGACTGACGTCAAAACCTGTTCATGTTTGACGTAATAAATAAGTCCACGATACTTGCTTGGACAGTTTTTTAAATGTTACAGTAGATGAGGCATAAAAATGCTTAAGTGCATTAATTATGAAATCAACGACGTTCTTTCATGTTATTGTTCCACTACATTATCTTCTAGATCTGCCTACCGAAGTCACGAACGACTATCGACTTTATGACATCGAATTTGAAAAAATCTTTGTGTGTTAGATAGCCCATTTATCGAGGAAGGCTATAGGCTATACTTTTTATCCGGGTTCGTGCAGAATGTCTGACGGGATGAGGGTGAAACCGCTGGGAGAAGCTAGGTTGTTTATATTACTGTACCTTGAGCAGCACGGCAACCAAGAAGGCAGAAAGTACGACGAGCGCTAAGGCAGGCGCTGGCAGTTGCAGCAGCTGAGCTTGCCACGGGACACGCCGTGTCTCAGCCACCAGCCGATGTATGGAGCGCAGGTAGCACAGGTAACCGGTCGCAGTCAGACTGACAGGAATAAGGAAGTCTTGTATAGATAGTTCAACTCAGATTTGCGCGCGGCCCTATGTGTGCGTCGGCTTGTAAATATACAACTTTCATTCGTGTGACAGTGACGTCGTCCGAGCATGACGTGTTCTTATCACTTTTTCTTATGGGTACAGTCGTTTACGAAAATACTAGTTATTCGCGGAGAAATTATTAAGGAGTCAGATAAAGCGTTTCAAAAAATAAAACGACATTCAAAGCTTTTTATTATTAAATATAGTTTTTCATTATTTTTTCATACGTCTTTTCAAATTGACATTGACAGTATCTAAGAATTGAATACTCCTTAAGTAGGTACATATTTTCTAGCTCGGGGTACGTGGACAATAAATAAAAGTGTGGACTAAGAATGTAAAAAGAGGAATAATCTAGTATAATAATGTAAACAAAATGTGTGGGGAATTTTAAAAAGTTATATTGCTTCGCATAATGTCGACCAAAATAATAAAATAATGAAACTCATAAATGAACGTTTAAGTCAAATTGATGAAGGGATGTGGCGTAATACTTGTCGACATGTAGAAAAGAAAAAAGAAGAATACTATAGACATTTTGACATTGGAGTCAGAATTTATAATTCTCCTTGGAGAGTAGCGAATCCGAAAATTCATCATTTGATTTTTCAAATAGCGATTCATAATCATTATAAATAAATAAACATTAAATTACGTAATAACTGTTTTTCTTTAAACCCCCGTATACAACCCCTAAATAACTGTATTGTACCCGACTGTACCTCTTGTCACGCACACAAAGTTACTGTATATGTACAGGGGTTACCCACACATAAGGCCGCGCGCACAACTGAGTTGAACTTACTATAGTATCGTATGAGGATCATGTTCAAATCGTGGTTGAAAAGGGTGGCAAGTCAAAATGAAAATCTGAGAGTAAGATTTCTGAAGTTACAGTATACGGGGTGTCCAAAAACTGGTATCTGGCGAAAGACCAAGCTACATCAGTTCTGAATTAAAACATAAATAAAATCTACAGCCTTCGCCACATTTTAAAGTGCATACTTTGATAATTTTAGAACAATTACATGTTGTATTTTCGAATTAACTAGAACGACATTGTACATTACATATACTATACAAAGTAAACATTACAATGGTAATAATGCTGCATGAGCAAATTCGCGTTATGTCGATGTGAAGGACGCTAATTTGATCTGCAATAAAATTAGAACTCTGCAGATCAAAAGTACCTACAATGAATGAACTAGGTTACAAAATGTTGCGAAATTATCGCGTTCACTAACATAATATTGTTTATATACTGTAAATACTTACACTGTGATAGCAAAGTCGAATATCTGCAGACAGAAGAAAGGCAATAGATGGGCGGGCTTGCCTAGAGCGGCTCCGTAGATCAGCATGAATGTGATGGCCAGGGTACACACTGTAACCAGCGCACCCACATCCACATCATCTAAGTACACACACAGTTGCAAACTGTTAAATACATTTTGAATGCGTTCTTGATCCCCGTTTCCGGCGAACAATAATGATTTTTAAAGTAAATTTATTCGGTTGTTATCTAAACGGCACGGCAGCTGTGGGGAGTAACAGTGCATCTTTAAAGGGCCAACTAAGCCCTAAAGGCCTGAAATTGCCCCTCGCCTCTTTAACGCAGTTCCAGGCCTAACTAAGCTCATTCAATAAAGTGTTGGTTGGCTGTTTTGCCCATATATTTTTATAAATAGTCATAAATTCTAGAAGGCGCAGTCATGGCACATTAACATTGTTATTTAATTATGATAAAAATGATTCATTATTATTATTGTAATCGTGTAGTTTCTGTTCTGCCTATTCAAGAAAAAAAGAATAATATGAGCCAGTAACTGACGTAGTTTGAAAAACGTGCAACTATGCATAATTTTATGACATAGCTTAGTTTTGTACTCAAGGTCACAGTTGGTTTTCAAACACGTAAAAATAGTTATATTAATTCACATTATTATAACATACAATACATTTTTAAACTGCGTTACATCGTCTTTTCTAAGTAAGACAATATCTGATGTAAGCAGTGAAAGTAGGCATTGGCAAAGTCGCTAAAATCAATACTTCAACGAGATGACGTATAGCAGAGCTGAGTGCAGTACGTTTACTCGAAAATAATGGCTCTCTCTTACTACATAATACAGGGTTCATATTGAAAGTTGTACGAGTTAAAATTTAATTATGGAAGTCCTGAAATTCTCACAAAATAAACTTTTCATGCTGAAATAAAAAAAATTGAATGATCATAAAGAAAGTCATAGTCGATGCCTATTAGCAACATGTAGTATGTCACTTTGGCCCTAAAATATTGTTTCATTTTAGAGGATATCCTCAAGAAATCCTCGTGAGCTTACATACGCCGAATGTCGTTTAATCTGTGAATGCACATATTCTATGTCCAAAGTCACACTTACGATATATAAGGCTATGATCTCGAGGCTGTCCGATATGCTGAGGGATGGAGCTCGGGGGCGCTTCCACGTTCGACAGAGGCGTAGGGATAGCTTCATTGACGCGCGCTACGTTACCCCAGTCGGCCATGGGGGCAGAGTCCCGCTCTAGCTCGTCCAGCAAGCGAGGGTCGCGGACAATAGCGGCCAGGAACCCAAGCGCTATGAGGTGTAGCATCTACGGAGAAATATATTTTAATTATTATTGATCGTCGTATGCTGCAAATGTTGTACTTGTGTATGTTTAAGCATATAGAAGAAAAAAATCCTTAATGTAATTTTGAAACATTCTACAAAAAATAACGTTTCATACTCTCGAATTTTTCTAAGGTTTTTCCGCATTTTTATAGTCAAAATCTATATGTATGTAATTATGAATCATTGTACAAAAAAAGAGAATTTTCTTCAGGTTTTCCACAAGGAGCAAGCGTTATTATAATTAATGACATCGCAGTGCAATGTAGATAGAACCTATTTGCATTAAGGTCAGGTGCATAACACGTAATTGTTCTAACTTGCACGTGGATGTCTGTGACTATGATACGATCTTAAAAAGACGTTTGATTAACAATACCTACATAAGTAACTACAAAATCCGAGTACTTCTAGAACAAACATTCCAGTTTTGTCATTCTTCATACTTTTCTATTTGTCGCTATGGGACTTTGATAGAATGCATTTAAATGGGTCTCATGAGATTTACCTATGTAGGACCTTAATGCTAAAATTATGCGTCATTTCAGTTAAACAGTCATGTTTAAAGCGTATTAGGAGGATAAATAATTACAACAAACATATCCAATTACAAATTATTTAGCAATAAGCTTCATTAATTATGTACCACACATCTATTTTCGTTGAAATACCTACAAGGAAAACGTAACATAAGCAGTTCATACTACTAATAAGGTAATAACCGATATAACACGTGTTTTCCGACAAGCTAAGTCTTATTGTAGTTTCTAAATAGGACTCAACTTAAAAATATGAAATCCGCAACTACAGCAAATTGGATAAGGAACATTATTTCTTGTTTGTTTTTGTAAAAAGAAGCTGAAGTAATAATAAACTAGTATTTTGTTATGTAATGATAACTATAGTGGGTCTCTTTTCAATAACATTCAAATTCCAATAGATACCTTGACTTTGGCTACATCTTTGAAATTATTCCATAAAACCACCTATGGCTGTTTAAATAAATAAATACCAGGTTTGTTATGAGACAGTTACAGCCATTTTATCGTCCCACTGCTGGGCACAGGCCTCCTCGCACACGGAGAAGATTGAGCATTAACCACCACGCTTGCTCATTATGAATTGCTTGTTATGAGAAATTAATGTTATTATTTCTAACTTACAAGATGCCATGTTCCCAGCAGTATGGTTCCTGTGCGTACATGAAGACAGAAGCAACAGCGCCATTCGCTGTTGCGCTCACTCCCCAGTTTGGGTCGAAACCTTAACATTGTACCTGTGAAAAAAACTATGTGTTATTTTTCAACACATACTTATTCGTAAATAAATGCTGTATATTATTTTACAAAACATTCTTATTCCATTACCATTTTCAGGTATATATTATTTATAGTAATTTAAAAAATAAAACCTTACTAACTTCAAAATTTACCTGCCCTAAAGGAAATAATGATTCAAGTACCTAGTCTTGTATGATCATAATGATTAATTTTAGATATTTATAAATAATTAATTATTGCTACATAAATATAAACCAAATCTGATGATACACTTCTGTCAAGCTTGACAGTTTTTTATTGGCTTATCATTATTTATCAAGAATATTTATTAATTTATAAACAGCGTTCACGTGTTGTAATTCAGACAAGTGGAGATAAGGCATGAAGTTTAATTGAATTGAATTTAAATGAAGAAAATTGTGTTAATTGATGTTGCCTTGAAGTAAGACTTAAGAAATTCATTGTTCCCATCATTCAATTAGTTATTGTTTGTATTTGTCACACCAAATAAATATTATGGTTCTTATTTTGACGAGCTTTGAGTGGAAGGCTACTTGAAATTTATAATTAGCCAATTTCAAGTTTCAAAACTTGATTTAAAAAACTAACTTTTACCGTCCCAAGGATTCTACAATTTAGGACCTTATTAAAACCTTGATAACTAAATTTAATCCCAATCAATTGTAAGCTAAGGTAAGTTAGGAAAATGTTACAAAATGTTCTTGGTGTTTAAATAAGGTAAATAAGGATAATATTACAAACATTTAAAAACTATTCACAAGGTTACAGAAACATAACATTAATTAATTTTGTTATCAAATGCGGTGCAACAACAATGTTTATTAAAATACAGTCATATGAGTTGAGATGTGATTTAAAAATTGAATTTTCTTATCACATTGGGTAATAACATGACCAAGGTGATTTATATTTTCAATTTTTTAAAAGTTTTAATTATAGTAAGCAGTAGAAGTAATCACATTTATCAATGATATTGGAGTTTGAGGGGTCAGAAATATACAGTTAATGACATTACCATGACCCCAATAAGGTCAGAAGGTTGATTTTGACCCAGACAGGACCTGCATGCAGTATGGAAGTATGCCAATTACATACTGGCCCTTGTTGAGTCATATGTCATGCTTACTCAGTGGAACAGAAGCCTGTTCATGTTTAATGAATTATATTTTATACTTAAGGCAATAATCCAATCAAGAGCCGTCAGTATAGCGAATCGAGAAGGTAACATTAGGAATATTAATAACTTGTTTGTCTTCCCAACTTCTGCAGTAGCTAATAATCATTTCACCATTAAATGACATACGAAAACTAAAGAGTTGTTCAAGATCTTCTGTTTTTATTTTAAACAACATTAATGCTCGTTGACTTAAAATATTATTCGGAGCAATAGAAAGTAAAGCTGCAATTTCATGAAACGGTTATTACTTAGCAGCTGTAAAAACCGATTTAGACAATGCCTACGTTAGCTTTTAACTATTAAAGTAAAACTGTTGTTGATAACGAGGCAATCGAATATCGCCTTCAACAGCAAACGCATGCAAAATTTTACTAACATCGCATATGTTTATGTACGTAACAAATTCTGCCTATCGTAATTGGATTATAAGGTTGTTTGGTCATTACAAATGGAGAGTACTTGCCTGTTTCAGTGATTCTTTATTTTGTAAATTTACCACAAACACTTCGAGAAAAATACTTATCACAAATAAAAATATACCTACATACGAAGTTGGTTTTATTTTCTCTTTACAACTCTGTCTGCTTGTCTGTGTAATTTCTAATCATTCATTTGTACATCAATCACAATCACAACACAATAGTTCAATCATGAATGAACCATGAATGAACCTGATTGGAAAATAGTGTTGCAAGTAAAAGCACAATGAATAAACGTAATTCCCGGAAAAGCTCTACCTCACTATATTCCAGAATATGTATGATTATTCCAGAAGTACTTATCTAAATAAAAAGGATCTTGTTACTTGATAAGATGCAAAAAATGACATGAATTTAAAAAAAGCGCTAAAAAGTGAGCGATGTATTTATAAAATAATAGGACGTAAAGTCTCAAATAATAGGACGTGCGAGGCCCATGTCCGGGTTTTAAAACCGACTATTATAATAGATTAATTTGAATGTTGCAATCCCTAGATTGCCATGGTGTATATTATGATTATTATGAAGCATGTCAAATTGACAATGTCAACCATACATTTATTATCATCTGATTGTACGTGTGAGGTAAATTGGAACATTTTTAGAGTCGTCATTCTGTAATATTTAGAGTTTTCAAATTGTTTTGATTATTGCAGTTATAATGGAAAAGATACCTGATCAGATTGGTTACTTGGTTTTAACAGAGGACGGGGCTGTCCTTGAATCTGGTGGGGAATTAGAAAACGACGAACGTGTTGCTACTATAATAACTGATCTCATCTCCTTATCCAATAAGTAAGCACATTTTAATTACGTGTTTTTTGTATCCTCTGAGTCACTAGCTAACAGGAGCGACGTGGGCTTTGTTTTTTTTTTATTTTAATAATACGGAATGACGAATATGGAAGGCAATATTGATAATAATGGATTGTTATTTTATTTACAGAGTTGATCCACTAGCATTTGGACCGAATGAACAGTTCAAGAAGATATCTATAACATATGATGACCATTGGTTTGTAATATGTCTCTCCAATAAGAAGATCTATGTTGTGAAGCGGAGCATACAACCAAGTATCAGTGAAGGGAATGCTATAAATGTATGAGATTGAGGAGTGAACAACCATGGGTCGAAACTTGTTAATGAGTAGCCTTGAGAACGCATCATTTAATATTATATTTCAAATTCTATTTAGATGTGTAACATTTGTGATTAATGCATGGGTAATCAGGAATGTTGGACATGAAGTTCTTGGTATCATGAATGTAAGACTGCTACTGCTTGAGAGTACTATACTATTCCTCAGCAGGGAACCATTTAATAGAGCATGTCTAGGACAAAAAGATGAGTTCAGCTGGAGGCAACTTATAAATCAAATCTGGCTGTCAGTACCTGTGAGTTGTGTTCTGTCTATAGTTTTTGTATACATATGGTTACACTTGTTACCACTGGGTCACCCAGAACATGCAACTCAATATACATTTGGTTGCTGGAGTGTGGCATTGTCATGTGTTCTAGAGTTATGTTCTGCTAATGTAGTTTTAGTGGCACAACTGTTTTGTTTCATCAAGTTAAAAGTTGCCCTAGATACTTTGCATATTTTTATAAGAACTTTACTCTTCTTATCCATTGTAATATATGACAGGTCTCTTGCACTCGTAGCATTTTCTGTTGCACAAGTTGGAAGCATAGGAGCTATAGTAGTTAGTTACTACATATTCTTTTATTGGTACATTAAAAATAAACCACTTTATGCAAAAGGAGCTCTTAAAAGCAAAGTAGTTCCAGAACCAGTGTTGCATAGCTTGTATGACAATATGGATGACTTTCAATTCACATCTCTTAGAGACTTCTTGCCAAAATATGTTGGATCAGTGAATACATCATTCAGTAAAAAGTTAAGCACATTGACTCTAAGTTTTGCTAAACAAGGTGTAGTGAAACAACTTCTAACAGAGGGAGAAAAATATGTGATGTCAGTGAGCCCTGTCATGACTTTCAGTGAGCAGGCTACATATGATGTTGTCAACAACTTGGGCAGCTTGGCTGCAAGGTTTGTCTTTAGACCCATTGAAGATAGCAGTTACTTCTACTTTACCCAAATGGTGAGCAGAGAATTACCACTTCATAAACAAGATCAAAGTAAAATTCAAGAATCATGTACAGTATTATCACATGTTTGTAAAACAGTTAGTTCAATTGGCTTAATAGTTCTAGTATTTGGACAAAGCTATGCAAGAACATTACTTTTGTTGTACGGGGGAGAGTCATTTGTTGAGAGTGGGCTGCCTGTACAGTTATTGAGAAGTCATTGCTTAGCTATTGTTTTATTGGCAGTAAACGGAGTCACAGAATGCTATGCATTTGCCACAATGACCAGTGCACAGCTGAACAGTTACAATTATTTAATGGTACTATTTTCAATAAGCTTTCTTTTATTATCATATGTTTTAACATATATTTTTGGACCAGTTGGTTTTATTATATCTAATTGTATTAATATGTTTGCTAGGATAGTTCATAGTGTTCATTTCATCAGCAATAAATACAAAGAAACTGATTACAAGCCATTAGAAGGGCTTTATGTTGGTAAATTCTTTTTGTTAACTTTGTTTGTTGCTGGTTGCGTTTGTAAAGTCTCAGAGAATAAGTTATCACGTGACTCTGTAACCCTTCATATATTTATTGGAGCTATATCACTATTTTTTGTCCTACTGGCATGGGGGTATGAAAATAGAGACCTTGTTATAAAAGTGTATAAAAAATTATTGAAAAAAGAAGACAAAGTTTCTCTTGACTAGCATTCAATGATTGTTAAGCTACTATGAGTATACATTACCAATGTTAAAGTAAAATTAACTATATTAAATAATTATAAACATGTTATAAGACAAACAAGTTGTTTTATTTTTTATATAAAATACATTTATAGGTATGTAACAAGATAACATTATTTACATAGCATTTGCATAATCATCCAATAATATAAATAAGAAGAACTTAGTCTGTTGCTAGTTGATTGAGATAATTTGAATACCTAATACGTTTTCCTTTAAACTCCAGAAATTCGTAGTATTTACATAGGATAAAAGAATATCCCCTTCATTTGAGCTTCACATATCCGGCGTACTTCATCTGCAAATAAAATTAGCCATAAAATGTTGCAATCATGAGTGCATGTTATAATTATAGTTATGAAGTAATGCAATGATAACATAGTGGATAGCTGATAATAAAAATGTGGTATCTGTACTAGTATTACATTTCAAGGCTATGTTATATATCCCGTTGTATGTCAGAGCGCAGATATACGCGAGACACAATTGATTTTCTATTGTTTTTTAATTAGCAACATACAAGAGGAACCAGTCTAACCAAGGGGTATTGGGTTGCCCGGATAACTGGGTTGAGGAGGTCAGATAGGGCATTCGCTCCTTGTAAAGCACTGGTACTCAGCTACATCTGGTTAGACTGGAAGCTGACCCCAACATTGATAAGAAAAAAAGGCTTAGAGGATGAAGAGAATATTGAACAGATTTACTCAGCATATTATTGGAAAAATCTGTATGAATTTGACACTGTACCTGCTATTTCTTTGAGATTGGCATTCTTCTCTTGTATGATAACATAGAACTCTCTGTCATTAGAAGCCTTCCCTGTGATCCAGTACTCATCTGGAGTTTTGATTATAATTTCTCCATAGTTTCCAAGGCTGATGACAAATGTATGTTTAGTTACATAATTTTGTTATTTAGTAACAGTTAGATTGAATTTAGATTTGTCTCACCTTTCTTTCTCAGAGTGTATATTTGAAATTATACTTAAAACTTCAGGCTTAATTGCAGCAGATGGGTGTAATTTGCTCATTGGTGGCTGAAAAAGAATTAATTTCAAATGTATTAATCATGTCAGATATTTATAAATACATGATGCATGCTAGTGTTACTTACAGAACTTTTAAATGCTAAATTCAATCTATTGAAATACACAAATTTGTGTTCAGAGATAGCCAGCTGTGCAGTTTGTAGTGCGTGTAATGTGCATTGCTCACTGATTGTAGAAGCTATACCAGAGAGCTGAGGTCCAATAAATGCATCCAGTGACCTAAACATTTCGAATTGTAGCTCCACATCAACTGTAAATAAAATGAGGAGATTAAAGATCTATTTAAAATAAATAGACACTCTTGTCTTGCCTATAAACTGTCTTCAAAACTCACCATCAACAGTGAAACAAACAGTAGCACTCATAGTTCTGTAGATGACCAAATAATACTGTTTAGTTTCCAAGTCATCTTCTTTCATGACATGTACTTTGACCAGTTTCTGCAAGTCCTCTTGGCTGTGGATACCTTCAGGCGGATGGATGAACCGGCCATGTCTCTGGGCGGCTGCTACTGCACCTCCTTGGATCTCCTTCTCAACTTGTCTTGGTAATAATGACTGCACCAAGTATTGGTATAATGTTAACATGTCTTGTGTTGCTAAGCCATTCCTGTGAAGATTTATAAGTTACATAATATATATTTTTTGCATGTGCTTATATTATATCAATGCAGTATTGAAAATACTTACCAAATAAGTTGTTCATTGTAAATAAAAGAGATACATTTGAATTGTGGATAGTTAACTTCTAATATGTCAATGAAGCAGAGCACTTTGAAGAATGAGTTCTTGTCTAGTGGCAAATAGTTGATGCCCTGAATAACATCTGTGATATCATTTGACAGATTTCTTGAAGTTATGTACTGAAAAATACATAAAATGTTAAGAAGTTACTACATAGGTATTGTTTTAATCAATAAAAAAAAGAAATTTCAGCTTACAGGTGTGAAGAATTGGTCACAAACTGTGTATATTTCCTCAGTTGTGTAATCTTTGAAAAGCCCTTTGAACATTCTGAACATTTTGTAAGCAGATTTGAGTAATTCAAACATCACACAGGGATCAACCTGGAAATTCAAATTAAATATTAACAACATAAAGATCCAATTAAGCTAATAACATGTTCAATTAAAAAGTAATCAAAACTAGTTTATCCTTACAACATCAGCTCCTCGACTTTCTCCAATGGCTGACAAAGCCTTTGTTGTGTATGGTATTCTGACAACCTGAAATAAAATGAAAAGCTAATTTCACTTAATAAGTAACTAAACTTGTAGGGTACCTAAATGAAAAATTCTGGTAAAATCTAAACTAAATTTTTGTCTGACTTTGTTTAACGGCATGCTAATACTGGTTTTTGAGACAAAAGGAATACTTGATATGAGAACATCGTTTTCAAGTATTAAATTTAAATAAAAAAGTTGCAGTACCAAAACCATCCAATATCCTTTTTCTGGTTGATAGAAGATATATCTTTTTGTCTGTGTTTGTAAAGCTTCACAAGGTTCTGATGAGAATGTTCTGTAAAGAAAAGCGAAAACTGTATTCCATTCCATTTGACTAACTTACACACAACTTACTTGTAGTGATCATCATCATCATTTAAATAATATGTCTTAAATTAATAATATATTCTATTGACTGAGGTAAAAATATTTTGGTGCATCTTTTTTATAAAATGGGGAAAATAAATAAACCAGTACAGCAAAAGTATTTACTTACAGCATGAATTTGACTACAGCTTCACAAAGGCCAACTTGCATCTTCTGGGTATCAGCACTCGCCTGGCTAGGATGATAGAATAATATCCTTTGTAACTCCTGAAAATGACAATCAAACTGATATTGCTCTTACTTGAATTGTGCAGATATTTCATTGTTTAAGTAACACAGTTAAATATTATTTATCATTCTATAAACAGTAAAAAATAAATACTATGTTTAAAAACTTACATCGCCTTCCCGGGGCCCAAAACTAGAGTTAAAAATAAAGAAAGAATTAATTTTAGTTTTTACGTCAATCATTTTTTAAGATTTTGATATTTCTGAAGAATTAAGACCACAAAATGTTAAATAATTTCAGGTTTATTTCATCAAAACATAAAACTCAAAAAACTGCATCAAACTTTGTCAATCCTTGACACTTGACATGACTTTGACACTTCGTCTTGTCATGAGTTTTTTGGCGCAGTTTGTGTTGCGTGTTGTTTACCTTTTTATCATAAAAAAATTTGTAAATCGTTGCAATAATTTCTAATGCTGCTCAAATATATAATATAACTAATTTTGCATTTTTGAACATAAATTTATATTGTTACAAAAATACATGTTTAATTCGTGTTTAGTCTTTGAGAAATGTAGAGTACTTACTTATTAATTTGCGTTGCCATAGTAACTTATAAGATATTATTTTGTTATTATAAATTGTTTTGATTTTTAGGGACTTCTACTTGGATTTTTTAAATTAAATTAATAAACTAGATTTGGGGCTTTGATTAAAGCTTGAATCATGTCGATTCGAAATCCAGCACTCCCGCTCCTGCCGGGCTACTCAACAAACCCAATGGTAAGTATTTTGTAGAAGGCGTAAGAGTATATATGCATAGTTTGAGGGTTTTTTGTTAAATGTGTATGAAACAAAGTTAACGCCTATGTTGAACAAGAGAAACACTTTTGCCTAGTTCTGTTGTTTTCGGGGTAGCTTAGATAATCTACTGCCCTTCTCCTGAACTAGGGCCATTGGTAGTGCCAGTTGTTGGAATATTCAAAAATCACACAACCTATATTTCTTCTGTTATTTCTTATTTTTAGATAGGGAAGAAAAGCTTTGGAGTTCGCCCTATATTTACGACCATTGATAATGTGAACATGTTGATCGACAAACCGGAGGGAGTTAACAGAGTGCCTTCTTTGTACTGTCGGAAACAAGCGCCGGATCTACCCACATGGATTATGTATGATAAGCACGTAAGGGTTAAAGCTATAATACCTAACTTTTAAAGTAGTCAAAAGTGTACACTTCTGCTGTAGTGAAAAACGTTGTTATGCTAGTCATGCAGTAGGTACACAAGTAAAGTCAAAGTTGAGTTGTGAGAGAAAGTTATCTCTCTGAATGTGCACCTAAATGTGGTCCTAATTTCCTTGACGTCTATAATTGTACATGTCTATAGATTCTACGCTTCCAAGCTTTTTTCCAACAAACGTTACACGAAAACCGAATGGGAAATCATATATTGCGAAAGGTTAACATCTTATTCTACCTTGAAGATGGAACTATTAAGGTGATGGAGCCGAAAACGGATAACAGTGGTTTAACACAAGGTACTTCACTGAATTCCACATTATAGAATCATCTTCGTAATGTTTTATTGATAAATGATTGTACTATAAAAAATGTTGTTTACATAGGAACATTGATCAGCCGTCAAAGGATTCGTCTTCCATTTAGTTATGACTTGTACTACGATGTTCTTGACCTAAATATTGGCCTGGAAGTTACATTCTTCGGTAAAAACTTTAAGGTAAAGTTTTCTACGTTTTAGTGATATTTATTCACAAGCCCATTATAAAATTATATTTATTTCTTTTATATGTTTTAGATCGTTAATTGTGATAACTTCACGAGAGTGTTTCTGAATCGTCTCGGTATTAATGTGCCAGATCCGATACCATATCCAGATGCCATCGAAGTAAGTGCTATCTATTGAACATGCAGCTATCTATGTGCAAAAATATTACACGTTATTTGTTAAATTGTTTTTTTTAGAGAACACTGGATAACAGAAAACCTCCAAAACATAGACCATTCAAACAGTTTTTGGATTTTGATAGACAAGTCTTGAGGTGAGATTAAAATATTTTCGTAAATGCGCGAAAAACAGTTTCTGGATTTGTTGCAGTACATGGTTAACATAGGTTGAATTGAAGCATCAGTTTATATCCATTATAGGTTCTATGGTTACTGGGATGACCGTGATTCAGAATTCGGTACATTACACAACTTGGAGATACATTATTTTTTAGCAGACGATACCATTGAGATCAAAGAAACTTTATCCGCAAACTCTGGAATGGAAGCTGGTCCGATGTTTTTAAAGAGAATGCGTTTACCTCGGGTATGTCATTGTAAAGGTATACCTATATTATGCGGGTAGATTTTGGTCTTTATTAGCATCTTATTTTTCTGTGTGCTTTTACGAAATTTCAGAAAATACCTCCCAGGATAGAAATGACTGGAGGTCCACTAGTGCCCTCTTACAGTCCCGCGGATTTAAGCATTGGCGCAGTTCTCAACGTGTTCGGGCGTAATGTTGTGCTTACCGACTGTGATCCTTTCACTAAAGAGTATTATCGTGTCACATATGGGTTTGGTAAGTGGTTTGATGATCTACCTTTTTTCTTTAATCCCACGATCCGAAAAATAACTACATGTGATTTTAGTTCCCATGCTAATAATGATTCGCATACGTTTTAGATACCTTCACTACCTTAGCAATGCCACAAGACGATAGCAAGGAATGTATTAGTGCGAAGATGGCTGATCGGGAACTACCGCCGTGGAACGGATACGGCAGCTATGATGATTCCGCTGAAAACTGTCGCACTGTTGAGCCTAAAGCTCAGCATAGAGATTTTATTAAATTTCTGAATAAGGACAGGTAAGATTTTGGTAAGCACACCGAAATTTGAAAATCTTCCATCTATTTACTAAAAATATTTATCTGATATCCATTTCCACAGAATTGGGTTTGATTCGCACGTGCTGCGTTTTTCAGCTCGTCTTATTAGTGACAATCCAGACGATATTCGACGTTACTTCATCATTAAATACTTCTTGTGTGATGATACTATTGGCGTTTTCGAACTCGGCGAGCGCAACTCAGGTTTCTTGGTGAGAAAAGTGTTCTACTTTAGTCATAGTCTGCTTACCTTATTTGAGGTCTTAACTAAAATATACTTTTTTGAATAGGGTGGCAAATTCTTTCGACGTGAAAAAATGTATCTTCCAGACGTAGATTTCTTTGTGCCAAAAGAGCCTCCGGCTTATACAGACAAAGACATGTGGGTGGGCAACGAGCTGGTTGTCAACAAGCATCGATTCCGACTCATTGCTGCTGATGAATATGCACTGCGGTATATGGAACTTCATGCTGAGCAGGTGAACTTCTGTCTTCCAAATAAAATGACGTAGCTTACATAACCCTTTAAAACTTTAAGTGATCGCAATTATTTATCCATCATATCAGTATCCGATGGCGAACATCGCTTTGATCATGGACAAGATTCGTCGTACACTGGCTTCTCAAGAAAATGGCTATAAGAATTTCGTAGCAAAATACATGGAAGCTGTAGTCCCGGATATGAGAGATCTCATGACTGTAAGATGTTTCAAGTAAGTTTCTCAAACTTCTGCAGATTGTCGTAAGATATTTTTGTACTACTTACTTGAAGCTTAAATTTTATTTACTTGTAGACAAGCATTGAAAGAAATAATGTGCGAGAAGATGACTGAACACGAGTTTGTGACTTTGATTCGATATTTCCGTGGTGATCCTGGGAAAGAGAGCACACAACGTCGGGAGATGGTCAGGTATGATCATGGATCTTAAAATAACAAGATTAAAAAAATATAAGTAGAATTGAGTAAATCTTAATTCGTTAAGTCCGCAACATTATATTAAGAGGTTGTTTCATTTTCATTCTGACAGGTCTCTGGTGTTCACTGAGTTAACCCGTGGCTTGTGGGACGACCGGGAGCGCTTACGCGAGGGTCTGATGCACGCTGATGCCACCGGTTCGGGCGTCTTGTCCGTAGAGCGCATGCGTCAACTACTTCGTGCACATCGCCTGCCTATCAACACCGACCTTTTGGATTGTATGCTATCAGTGTAAGTTACACAACAGTAGTCGATATTTCAAGTCACAACGGTTGGGCGTAAGGGTTGGTCTACACTTATGGCAACTTTAACAAAAGGGAACTTAACTAAACAGCTGCACTTTTTTAAAGACCGACCACTCACTCGCGACTCTTCAATTGTTCCATTGGTCTATCCGTCTGGTCGTTTCGTATTTTTTTTCCAGTCTAACATTCTATGCTACATTCCAGTTGTGAAGAAGATTTATCATGCATTTTATTTATTTTTCACTAATTTTCTTTCTTAAACGCCATTTACCAGGTTACTCAAAGACGAAAACTGCAACATACAATACGAGGATATGATGTCGTTCCTGGACTTCCAGACTCGTCCAGTGTTTAACCTCTCAGAGGCTGATTACCAGAAAGTCGTGCGTCATGCTCCGCCCCTAAAGGATACTGAGGTAAAGTGTCTTAACAAATCACCCTCTTACTCCCATGGAAAAGCTCATTAAGGTTTTATTAGTTAAGTAAATGATGGACATAATACGTACCTATGTTCTAGCTAGCATCTTTTCTTGAACTTTTGAAGGCGCACAATTTGGCTTAGGTACTTACATGCTTTTTGCGTAAAACAATGTTTTCTCGCGCCTTTAATTTTTTTCATTGAAGATTCCCTCCTTTTGGTCGTAGGGAAAATAGAGTAAAAAAAAGAGGTACTATCAAATACTTCCTGCTAGATGCTTGTTCCTAAGATTATGCCTTACTTTCACACACTTTTACAAGCAAGATTTTCTATATGCATGATTCTTTTGCAGTGTAAGCTATGGGCTGAAGCGGAGCGAGAGATTCAAAGTGGCTACGTGAACTGGAGCGCGTTCCTCTGCCAGTTAAATCTCGATCACCTCGTCAAGGAACAGTCCTAGATAAGTATTTTTAATAGATAACTATACAAATAAATACATCTGTATTGTACTCTAGTCAAATCTTTAGGATATATTGGTCAACTTCTATTTCTTTTACATACTTAGCTAGTATTTTTTCTGCTTTAGGTTTTTTTTAAAATCATCACTTCTTTCGTTAAACCCTTAAATTAGACGACGCGGTTACATGAGATAAGCCAACTATATATCAGGTTAAATTATTTGTGAGGACTGAAATGTAGAATATGGTAAATAAAGAAAAACCTTAGGAAAGGTATTTAAAACATTTTAATCAATATTCTGAGTTCTCGCAAAACCTCACCTAGATTTCCAATATCTCTCATGTAACATGTTTAAAATAGCGAAGGGTTTATTTTATTTATAGGTACAAATAATCATGTAGTTATGTGTTTTTTAAGAACCTTTAAACTATTAAAATAATTTATTAAAAAATAGGAAATCTAATGAGTGGACCTGATGTAGTATATAATTATGTATTATGAATTTTAACATTTGTAAATATGTTTGTCTGTTTTTGTGTGATTAAAATCATATTGTGTCTTTCCTTTGTCTTCTCATTAGAGACCTGTTATAATTAATTTCCTGAAGTAGCTTGCGCTAGCGGTTTTATCCGTGTTCGGTAGGAACTAATCAGCGCGCCTCAATGAAAGTAAAACCTTCTCTTTAATCTTCTTTTTTAGAATCATTCTTGTCTATCGCTTGTGGAACATAGGCATGTCAATGCTATACATACTCTTCTTTATTTCAGGGATAAACAAAACACTGTCCAAGTTTCGAATTTGTATAATTATTTTTTCGATCACAATAAATACGATTTAAATCATTCACTCTGCATCTCACTATAGTTACAATTAAAATACATATAGGTACAATACACATTCACTGTTGCAAACACATCTTCACAACATTGAAAATGTTCCGTGATGTAAGTAGTTAGGTCTAAAGTGACGTAGAAATATAATTGTGATTGTTGTTACACATGGCTACTCACCACACTCATACATCCAACTACAATTGAATATTAATTAAATAAATAACTTAAATCTAAAAGTACACCTAAATGACTTCGTTCTAATAATAGAATACCGAATTGTTTAATTGATTCGATGTCATTTATTTTAATTGATATGTCGTTATTAACTTTAACGTTCTGTGGTAATATTAACTTTAACTCAATGTCAAGTCTAATGATTTTAGTATCTACAAGATCTTTCAAGGGTTATGCATTATTTTTTATGTTATTTCACACTTGTCTCTTGTAGTATTACATGGCACAAAGCATTCACTTGTGTCGATGCAGTCAAACATAATTATTACTCATATTATCTCACAAGAGGTATAAACAATTATTTCCTAGGTATTTAATTTATGACACTGGACGGATTCGTTAAACATAATTTAGATACCTAACTATAATGTACATATTTACAGTTTTTATTATAGTCAATCAACTGGCTTAATTTTGTTTACATTCCCTTTAAACATATAGGATTATTCACGTAGTTACTTTCCCAGTGGTTTTCATACTTTGAGATATTTCACACTTTGTTTATGGCCGGTAATTTGTGAAGCTGCTAAAGTATTCTAAGTCTATATCACTAAACAATTTTGTTTCTAATTCGTGTTTGTGCACCATCATATTGGAGGTCCGTAGAGATCAGTAACGTTCAGATGACGTATCGCCAGCTACACTTATTATAGTTTCAGTGTAATTAAACTATGTTCTTGTTACACTAATCACCACATGTCCTTTACTCTCTCTGCCGCTGGTATTTGTGGACGGTACCTGAAAACAATGCGAAGTTATAATGAATGGGTAATTCAATTGTTATATCCAAATGAGTTTGATAATGCAATGGTAGTTACGTCTGACTTAAAGCAAAAATGTATTTATTTATTTAAAAGATGATAAGTTGGAGGTTGAACGATGGTAGCGAAGCTGATTTGCGTATTTGCAGAAATACTCACTTTACAAAGTAAATTCAGCAAGCAGCGTTTACTTAACATAGCGACAAGACTGAGAAGTACTCGTAATGTACCTATGCGCAGGGATGGAAGGCGTGGACGCCGGGAGCGCTCCCGAAGCCAGCGGAGACATCCTGATACCGGAACTGTTACCATTTATGCTTGACCCCAGACTCGACGCCGAGTCCGCTCTGAAAACAAAATTATTCCTCTATATATCTCAATGAAGACACAACAAAAGAAGCAGACTACAATTTGTGCTACAAAGTAGGTAGGAAGGAACCAATTTGTTTTGTTATCATTCAGAGATCCGGATACTTTACCGTCTGTTTTAGCTTTGTTTCATTTTACACTCGGTCTTTCAACATTTACAATTTCGCTACAAACTAGTGAAATGGACACCCCGATTCCTTCCTCGGACAAGTTCCTAGAACTCTTTTATCGGTTAGTTTACATAACATTGTAGTATGTCGATTTACCTATCAATTTGTCTTCTGAAGAGCGGATACCTCCATGGTGAGTTAGGTTTCCTCTGCTCATGCTGGTAGGCGGGATTGTCTCGACCCCTCTCGTTTTCGTTAACTACTGCCATTGAAACATGGCCATCTGTGTCACGGGTCTTTGATGACAGTCTTCTGTAATGTTCAAAAGCACTTGAATTAGAGGCAGAAGAACAAGCTCTTTATACTAGAAGTCTTTTCTAGTCGGTAGCTTGAAAATAATTGGTAGATATAACACGTTTAGAGCTGACGCAATAATCAGCTAAAGTTCTAACTTGGTTCTTTTTACCATCGGCATCCAAATCCATTTAACGAAACTGTCAATCGAAAAAATGGTACAATTTCAGGAATCATCAGTCATTGTAAAGAGCAGGTCAATGATTCCCTAAGATAGTCTACAGTAGATACTTAGGTACATTGTGAGCTTGAGGAAAAATAATTTTGAAAGGTTATTTGTTAGTACCCACCTAAGTATCCTAGTGGGTAATGACGCCTGTGTCTGGGGCCTGGCTCGCTGCCGGCTGTCCACGATGAGCACGTGTCTATCGTACGGCGTATCGTAATCCACTTCTAATACTGTGGAGAACCGGTGCGGCCACACCAGATCCAGGATTGCAATTATTAAACCTACTCCCAGGCATATACATCCTGAAAAGAAAAACATTGTATTATTTAATCTAGGTGTAATACATATTTGTGTACTAAGCTATCGATATAAGAACGTATAAGTCAACGATGTTTGATTTGTCTTTACAAAAATCTCTTTTGTCTTATAAATATGTGAGGTGATCCTAAAAAGCCTAGTGCAATAACCAACTGTACCTGCTATCAACACCAGCCAGAAGCACCATCCCAGCGAGAAGAACAGCATAGCTCCGTCTAGGCGTACGACTAGAGGCGCGTGAGGCAGTGACGCCCAGTAGCCCCCTGCGGCCGCGCATAGCGTCACGCCCAACGTGGCCATGGCGTATGCGCCGTACCGAGGCACTACCACCAGCAGCAGGTTCATTAGTAGCCACAGAGCTAGCGCCGTCCTGAAATATACGAATACAGTACAATCAACTTTTCGGTTATGTAACAGGTACTAACGATTAGAAATAAAGAGATTTTCTTTCGGTCCAAACTTAGAAATGACAATACCAAGAAATTGTATTAAGAATCATACCATAACAATGTGGAAGTTGTGTAGCCCGCAGCGCGGTACTTGGCTCCCCAATCGAAGCCTTCATGTTGCACGGCGAAGTGTTCCGCGACAGATAATAAAGGGAATGGCAAGCCTCGCGTCAGACCATCCCTGTAGAACTCCTGGATAGCCCCGGCCTCCTCCCAGCGGAACTGCTCGTTGTAGTCTACACCCGGGTCTCCTACGCTCGTGTTGCCCCAAGACAGGGCTAGAATCATAGAATTACCAAAACAATATAAAAGTTCTTCGATGATGTAAACGGATTTGTGAGCGTAGATCAGCGATTGGTTAAACTGTCTTTTTTGCTGTTGATGATGACATTGGACTAATCGTACCGGTGAGCGTGACGTTGACGTGGCCGAGCCCCACGTGCACGGCGAGCCAGCAGTCCAGGCGCTCGGCGGAGAAGGCGCGGTAGGCGGCGCGCGCCACGCGGGCCCCCGACACGTGCCACGAAGACCCGTGTTTACAAACTGGAACCAATATTATAAAAACATTGACAAGAACTCGCAGACAATAGGCTTTGACTTGAATAAGAGGTATTAAAATTAAAATATGGTGATCTTTAGATCTCTTGACCTAAAACAAGTAATTTCGGTTCTGAATAATGGACTACTGGTGCTGAGATTTAGAGCACCGATATTGCAGACAGCAGAAACTTCCCTGCTTGAATTATCCAGTCCAGTCCCGTAATGGCATTTGTGAACTTTGCATACAACACAGTATTGCCATGCACCGTTATTAAAATTATCGCAACCGGAATATCTCGGTACTCACATTGAATTTATAATGAATCGGTGGCGGTATGATGTGGAACAGTGTAATTGTCCTCGGGTGTATTAAGCGTCCGACTGTAGGAGATGAAATGTACGCACGAGGTGCGGAGCAAAAATTGCGTTTGACACACGAAAATCGCGGTCAATGGCAAAAGGCAAGTTGGTTTCACCACTCGAACGGCTACCCGAAAACAATGGCAGATCCATTACAAAAGTTTAACAAAATCTTTAATAAAGCGTTGCATCTGCTTAATTTGATTATGGTGACAAGAACACACAGACGTTTTCGGAATTTACCAACGAACGATGGATTGTGTTTCACAAAT
This sequence comes from Helicoverpa zea x Helicoverpa armigera, assembly GCA_033682625.1. NCBI lineage: Eukaryota > Metazoa > Arthropoda > Insecta > Lepidoptera > Noctuidae > Helicoverpa > Helicoverpa zea x Helicoverpa armigera. Next base: position 2,303,355 of record JAWIIS010000029.1, read on the forward strand.
GAATCTTCTTACATCATCGATGCACAGATTCCTTTTGTTTTATTTATCTTTCAATTTCTGGATGGGTCCTATGGGAAATAAGCATCTCAATGTCCTCGTCAATTATTGTTAAGTATCTATCTACAATTTATTTCACTGCTCATAGTAAGTAGGTCTGTATAAATCGTACCGATAATTTATGTTTCCTCACGATTTCGTAGATATTTCGACATTTACGAAACACTTTAGTCTAAGTAAATAAAATTTTACTTATTTGAATAAATAATCTTGTTACTTGTTTTTAGGCAATGTACTTGTGTTTTAATTAAGTGTCCATTAGAATTTTCATGGCAAATGAGAGTAATTAAGTCGTTAAAATCGTTTACAAGGCTAAAGCGTCTGCTGCAATGATTGACGTTTGTGGTGGAAACATTTATGCTGCAAAAAATCGCTGCGGTTTTGTCTAACTAATTGCGAACAAAGAAAGTGGAAAGTTGGATATTCCATGCTTACCTAGAATGACGGTGCCGACGAAAAGACTAAGTGTGACTATCGTGAACGTTGAGAATCTCTGTAACAAACAATGGATAGGTCTTAATGCAGCTGTTATTAGTTGTGCATAGTGATTATTTACAGTTATGACGGTAGATGTCTCGTAAATAAAGCACTCCGTAGTTTAATCAGGTGGAGATATTACACTGTTAGGTATAACGTTAAATACGATAGATTTTTATGCTCTTTTGTGGTCGTTGCAGGCAGTGCTCGAACAAGAGGTGTCACTTTATATTGGGTTATTAAAAAAGGGCAGTGGGTAAAGCGATCGCCACAAAAGGTTTACGATTGATACTTTACTGATGTTAGACTCTCGATTTGCAAAAGCTAGTATGAGTATCGAATTCATTGTTATCACTTAATTGTATCGAGAGTATGAAAAGAGCATCGAATACTCGTATCAATCATCAGGAAGGTGAAGGATTGGCATTTCTGGATATTAAATCCTTTCAAAGAAGTCTTTGAAGTTTAAACGGCTGAGGTGACTTTAATAACCATTAATATAACTTATTCATTCTCTATTCAACAACATTAGAGTTATCTAAGTGAGACATCAAAGCGTTGCCCCTTGAACTATCATCGGCGGGTATGATATATTTAGTCTGCCTCGTTGGAGCTAGCTTAATTGACTGATTTCTTAATATTTCTTTATGAATTCTATAATATGAAAGTATATCCGGAGTGTCCTTTTATGGCAGCAGCCATAACAAGCTTATTTTGCATCAGTATTTAGTTGAGCCAAAAGCTATCGATTTAGATAAATTTGACATTGAGATAAATCCGAACCTGGTAAAGGTTATAAGGAGCAACTTGTATCAACGAGACTTAAGTTCCCAGGCTACGAATTAACATTCACAACATTTTCTCTCCTACACAACAAAATAGTTATCGGATGCGAGAAATAGCTGTACATAAAACAACATATTAAGAATACAACCTCTTTCCTGATGCCGGGGAAGACAGCGAGGAAGGCGACGTAGAGCGTGAGCGCCGCTATGAGCAGCGCGAGCGCAGGCACGTCCGCGGCGACTGCCGTGCGGTTGTGGTACGCGTATAGGGTCGGCCCGCCTTCCTCGCGGAACGCGTCGAACCACCCCTTCATCGCTCACCCAGCCTGGAACAATAGATGTCGATATTTAGAGTATGTTTTATTATAGTTTGTTCGAAAGAGTTACCCTGGTACATGGCTTAAGAAGGAACAGTTAAACAGGAACGTTTTAGTCAGTAAGAGTCTGATACTCCCTCACGCTGATAACCTATATTGGGGAGATTTCCCATAAAAAAGGTATTGTAATATGATTTTCATATGTCAGCAAAACCTTGTCATAGTTTGAGTCCGATCTGAGAATATACGAAGCATAGAGAATCCACTTAGGCAGTTGTCCCACCAACGACGAGAAAACGACTAACTATCGGCTATTTTCTCGCTCAAGAAACGTACAATAGATATACTTTCCAAGTGAACAAAAGAGATGCATATACAAATAGTTGATCGCTGACTGTTCACACTGCCGGCGAGCACTCGCTTCACTAGTTTGTCGCTGAGCGACAAGACCTATGAAAGATAACACTCGCTCGGCGACACTCGCCAAGCGTTTAGAACTCACGCCGAGAGAGCAACCTGTGGTCATTTCTCTACAGTGCGTATCTAGCGAGCGAGTGATGCGAGTAATCGCCCGCCTCACTCGCACACTCGCTTATAGCCGAGCTACACAAATATCGGAACTACGCACTCGCTCCCCGCGCCGCCGTGCTAACTCGTTTCTAGTTCTAGTTCTACTCGTTACTCGTTAATCGTTGCCGGTGAGACAAGTGCCTTAAGGCAATATTTTAAATTAGCATGTTTATTTTATTGTCTTACGTCTCTTTAAACGGCTTTAGTCATTTTAATACTATTCAGGATTTTCAGGTACTTTTTATATTGCTATAAAAAATAAAATGTGTTTGACGAAGTTCTCACAAGAATCCTCTCATAATGAGTCTCGTTAGTGTTACGATGGAACAGCATTGCTAACATTACGTTAAGGCTTAATAACCACATACTATGAGAAATACGGTGATAATTAGGTCTCAAGTCTATTACAAACTTGAAGTTTATGATCCTTAGTTTCATAAAAATATGCAGAGTATCGTAACTGTGTTACAACTAGGCATCATAAATATTAACGTTGCTTAAATTGTTCCGGCTCAGTATTTTCAAAAAAAAACAAAACGTGTTGAAAGTTTTAGATCCTTTTAATTGCATGAGTATTTCAGTGGTTTATTTATTGTTATATACTTATTTACATATTAAACAAATAACACAGTTTTTTTTTGCGGCCAGGGGAAAAAATGAGTATTTTCAAAAATAATACGAAAGCCTAATTAGTCTAGATTTACTTTGATCTAATAATACTTAGAAAACCTTGTCACGACATGTTGTTTCAGACATACAAATCTAGAAGTTGTCACTTAAATCTCCTTAGAAACAAAATTTATTAGTTCGAATAACTGATCAATTCAATTAAATTCTCAATTTATTTTAATTAAACATCTCGTAAACCTACTTGTGTATAAATTGGTTTCGCAATAGCAAATATTATAATACTCTAAGCAACGTAATTAAAATCAAACATTACGTTCGAAGCGGTAAATTGAATAGCATTGGAACGTTATTTAAGATACATAAATACATTCCGTGTGTATTAGCATTAGTATTCAGATTGTATATATTAGGTACCTTATGATGATCATGTTTATGTTCACGTACATAATAATATTCTAATGCTGGTTTCACAGTATGACAAGGGTTGACGTGAAGTACTGGCTGACACTCAGCTGTTCTAGAATGCTAATAAGGTGGCTATCGTACTTGACATGAATATTCAGTGCAGTAGATTTATATGATGCCGTCTTAATGTTTGTCCTAACATTAAATTTTATGAAATTAGCATTATAACTTCAAATAGCAGTTACAGCTTAAATTATGTACCTTGACTTCCCATTTTGGTTAAATTATTGATGCAAGATGGGAAAACTTATTGGTATCTTTAATGCCTCATTAACATTTATTAGGTTTAAGTTTATCGAAGGAACTACTAAACCGTTATCACATTAGGTATCGCATAAGCAACCAAGATCCTTTCTATGAGCCATATAAGTCTGACGACAATTTTGAAATTAGATAAAATTAATTTGAAAAGTTTTGTATTTATGTGTGATGTCGCTGTCGTCTTATTAGATTACAATTCATAATAATTATTTCAGCAGAATGTAGGCCTATCGAAAGTACACACAACACCATACCAATGCTTAAACAAAAAAGGCTTTTTATAATTCAGAAACCCATTCGGAGTGTCGCAAAGAGTATCGTATCGGCGCGGTGACGCGGCCGGAATGCTGCTTGCGAAACCCGCCTCCGCATCGCGTCGCGACGCTTTGCCTTCGGGAAACGGATGTGTTGCACCTTACTCCTTATGGTGCACTCAGTTCAGCCACTAATTAAATTATAAACTGCTCGCGATGCAGAGATTGTACTCTTTGCGTAACGGACTCATTGAGTGTGAAATACGGAGCAAATGCGCGTTTAGTAAAAGCTGCAAGGACTACGATTGTGTGATTCGTATGCAGATAGATGTTGCTGCAATGTATCTGCATTTTGTTGAATGTTGCATCAAGAAAGACGGTACTATTCTTTGGATTTATTCAAGGGTCGTATTTGGCATTTTAGTATGTTCCTCATATGGTAAACACGCAGCGAAGAAAGTCTGCTTACTGACTAACATTAATTGAATAACATTTTGAGAGCTATTATTCTAAAACACAGGCCTTCGGTGGGCCTTCTAAGAATATTTGACAAATTGAGTACTCCTAAGCCGAACTAGGTACTTTCATTTTATTTCTAAGTAAGTACCAATACCAAAACTATTATGTGGATCTTTACAGAGGTATTTTAACGCGGTACTTAAGGTTGTACGAATACCTCCTCGGCTATAGGTAATCGGCATGTTACTTGAGCCGGGTTGAATGACATCTGCTATTTCTACTTTAGTCCTACTCGTCTTACACCTGCGAATACACACCTACATTCTTTAATAAGACTCTCTGTCTATAAATAAAATAACTATAGTATTAATTACAGTCTGACTTCTGTTATTAAAACTATAGTTATTTTTATATCTCCGCCATAACATCTTCGAAACCTTGAACTTAGTGTTGGAAAATTCTCGAAATAATTATTATTGATATTGAATTTAAAAATCAATAACTTGGAATTGAATCCAATAACAAAATATTGACCTCTAACGAGATAAAGATCTTGACATAAATTGAGGTTTAGAGCGGCTTGTCGGAAGTCTGATGATAAGAGCAAAACATAGCAACACCGGAAGAGATTTCCCGGAGTATACCACCGAGGTTGGGTTACTTTTTATTATACAGAGTATATTTAACCTTCATGGAGGAGAACTGGTTACGATTAAGGCCCTATTTACCAACTTCTCTGCTACATTCTTAAGCAATGTGAAATTATATTTGTGTCTAAAGGCCCTACCTACTTGATGACAACGAATTTATTATCATTGCAATTGATTAATGGTTTATATTTCCACAAACACTTTAAACATATCGATTTAAAAGTAACTGAAGATTGAGAGGTTATTTTAACGGCTAATGAAGATGTTCAAGTACAGTCTCAACACGATACTATTTACTTCGTGCACAGAGTATATAATTTGACTGTAGTCTGTTACTTTATTACTTTTGAAGCATTTGAGCGAGGTCTTTGTAAATACCTGATGAAAAACATTTCAATGATACACTTTTGTACTGAATGGGTATTTATATCTTAAAAATGTAATGCAAGCAAATACACAATTTAACATTTTTGGCTAAGACCATTGAAATAAAAACTTTTGTATCGGTACCCGCAAGGGTGGATTTTTAAGGATGAAACTAGATCACACTACCACATATTTAGGTAGATTTTTATCAAAACCAGTTAAATAAAGAGCCTACAGTTAATAAATATCAGGCTTAATACGTTGAAACTAGCATATTAGAATCAACGGAACTACATTGTTTCAATGGTCAATTTAGTTATCTATGGCAGTTTATTTTAAAACGAGGACGAACATAAATGTTCTGTTATTTAGCACAACTTTACTACATTTTTATGTTAATTGATTCGTTAAGGTTTTGCTCGCGTAAGCTTGTTGTTTGAATTTTGGCCATGGCACTTGCATTGGATTTACCGGTAATAACAGTTTCAGTTACAAAGCATTCAAAAGTATTTCATGTTTAGAATAGAAAATTAAATTAAATCCACTGTAAAGGTGGTGGTTATCGTATAAAATAAGTAGATAAGCACTTGTAATGTTTTTCATAACGTTCGTCATTGTCAGTTAGGTCATGTAAAATTCCCAATTCGATCATACATGACAATTGGTACTCCAAATGGCTAGGTTTTCCCAAGCTGCAGGAAGCTCATTTATTTCGCCCACGCGGCGCAAAAGGTATTATGCACAATAGCCCATACAATATGTTTCATTACTGTCAGCGCGCATTCCGAAGCTATTATACCGAAGTGGTTTGCAAAGTTCAAGGGTGAGCACCTGAACATTAAATTACAAGCGTTATTGAGCTTTGAACACTCAGTTTAAATTATCCCTTAATTCTTGTTTAATAACCAGTTGGCCTATAAATGAGATAATAATGTTCTTGTACATAAAACGAGCCTTACCGACTCTGCATGCTATTATGTAGATTATGCATATAATGGTATGTTCTACAATGATTACGTGTAGATTTTCTTCCAGGTTGAAACATTCCTAGCGAGTATTTTTTGCCTTAGTTACCGATATACAGCACTTTGTGCATCTAATGTGGATAGTTTCATGGGTATTGGCAGAGCGATACGTTGCCAATAGTTACGTATATTGTAGCTTTCTCTTCGTATAGCTGAGTGATGTACGATGTCGACTGTATGTAGATGCTTTTTGTGTCTCATTGTGTCCCCAATGTTGATGCGAATGCCATTTCATAATAACTTACGTTAAAGCTGGACGATGGACATATTAGAGAAACAACAAAATGCTTTTAGATATTTCAAGAATTTTGAGTATTACCTATTTTTGTATGTTTTTTTTCGTAATTTTATCCAGGTTTCCAATACTATAATATAAAGAATTTCAGTTTACCTTTATTACAATATAGGGTTCCGTAGTCTTTACAATAAATAGTCTATTAGTAAGTACACGAATAAAAGAATTTCCCGCCCAAAGAGTATCTACAAGTTCAATTATAAAAACTGCTTAAAAACCTGATAGCATCTTGACCAATTTATTGAGCTTATAATAGAACCTTGCCCTGTGTCTCCCGGAAGCAAAGCTTGGGTCATTGTGCTCCGAGGAAGGCCGCCCCGCTAACCTTGATGTTCAGCGGTGATAGCAAGGGCGATCACCAACGTCACATTACGCGAACACTCGAATTAGTAACCATTCAAAACTAATAATCTATGTAGATATGCATATTATTAATACGGAAACACAATACGTAAATATTTGTTGGTTTTGTATAGCTCTTGTCGGGCTATTTTTGAATAATACATACAGTTGCGAAGTTTGAAACGAATTGATTTATTTTCATGGTAATAGAATTTATTGCATTGCGTGCATTCGTGTGAACTTTGGTAGTAAATCTCCTAACAGCTTTGTAGTGGGTTAATTCATACATTATAATAACTGCCTAGATTTTAAGCAAATATATGATGAAAAATACCATAATAGGCACTGAATAGCATAATCATTTAATGCAATTAGAATACAATTCTAGAACAAAAATAAGAATTCCAAAAACGATTTCTTTATTCTATAATCCTTTAGCAGGCGGAAAAATGCAGATTTTCCTTGATGCATACCACAAAATGTTCTTCAGCGAATAAATCAAATCAAGGAACAATACGTGCTCGTTATATTAGGCATCTGCTGTGATCAGGAAAATGCCTCTCCGACCATATCAGATGAGATCCATGTGTGGTCATGGACCTGTCACGGTCGTTCGAAGTCGAGGCCACGGGACGATGGAGCGCCTTGCCTCAATCAGTGACTCAGCCTTGTTCCTTTTGAAGTTTACGATCCCATAACCGATGCGTGTCACGTATCATATTATATTATGACAAAGGCGTATGTGCAGTTTTATATAAGCTAGGTTCAGGCCATCGTACTGCTTCTTGTTTTTCAAATGCTGTCGTTGACCCCCCTTGATGACCATTTTTTGAGTGCCTTAATGTTGAACATTAAACTAACTAATGTGTTCTGTCGTACTTCATTTTGGGATTTACGAAATGTTTGATGTTAGTTATGATTATAGCAATAAAGGGAGAGGCTTGCCGGCCTGCAATCTTTGTGATTTTGACATTACATGCGTTGAGAAATTGGGCTTACGCTTAACTAATTTTTCTTTTTTAAACCTAGTTCAGCAACAGATGCTACAGTTAAACACAATATTATTATATATGGATAACTGTAATTAGATATTAAGCATGAATTGTGTAACAGCTTTTTTCTGGTGTAATAAAAAATATTTATTTATTTATTTATTTTCATTTCGTACACCATGTACAATTTTAGTTCAAATTAGAAAGATTTTTCTATTAAAAGGGGAATTTAATATTTTCTTTAGAACTTGCAAATTATCCCTTGAAATAATCATCATGTATCAATAAATCGTTCATGATTTTTGGAAATGGCATGTGCCATACTTTAAAAATAATGGTAAGGTAGCTTGGCTTTACCGAACTGCCCGAGGCACGAAGAACATTCCTACATTGAGTTATCATCAATCACGAAGGTTAAGGTAAAGCAGTCACTTACTTATTCTAAGTACATTTTAATGGACACGTAAACTAAGTGAAGAGCTTCAAGTGCCAAACAAACAAGTGGTTATGAGTTACGAAGTGATAACCTTGCTTGACACTTGATAACTTGATTGCAACGACAGCTAATTGTTCTTTACCAATATTCATTGTTAAATTATAATGGTTGGGCAAATAACTTACACTAGAAATACGAACAAGTGGGCTTAGGGACTATGTTGTAAAGTATTCTTTAAGTTCTTTGATATTTGTTTAATATTATAACACTCAATACCTACTTAAACCTTCTTACATACCCATAATTAGCAATAATTACAAGATTAAGTACAATTAATTCATTTTCATAGTTCTTCGTCCAAGTAAACACATTTTAGCATAAGAAAATGTACTTGTACGTGGAGAACACGCGATGCCTTTCAGCTTTTAAATGGGCATTGTGTTCGAAAGGTCGGAGATCATTATCAGTAGCTAGTTAACATTTTCTATTAGGCAAAATAGGCTGCACTCAGAACAAAGACGTAGCTGAATTCTGTGGAAGATTCGCAGACTTATCTGAGGGACTCGATGACCTATTGAAAGCTTTAAGATTATCGGTGTACATTACGAGTATTTTCGCTGGTAGGCGGCCTTATGCACGTCTACGGTTAATGACTACAGTAATATGCACTTGCAGCGTAATTATAGTATTTTATCGACATGTTCCCAGCGAATATAAAGAGTTTATTATCAGAATATGTTGTCGGTAATGTTGGCACGTCCTCGGCTGTGAAATCATTAGTGGCAGAATAAACAGTATTTCATTGAAGCTCATGTTTAATCTACACTTTGGTGGTTAAAGTTTTTAGAATGGAGGTAACATTAAAAGTAGCAAATCTTCTTTATAACTCGAGGGCATTGCATTATGTCATAATTATGTATGTCACGAAATTCATAGGAAATATGATATTGTATAATATAATTCGTGTATGTAACTTGATATTGTATAAGGACTAATAATTTTAAAGTAATTTGCGAGACACGTTTACCCATTAAAACGTACATTTTAGTACCCATAAACGGTGAATTCAAACCTAGATTATTATCTGTTTGTATTGGGCTTGTCTTCAATAACTGGTTGAGCCTAGTAACGAGTGGCTCGATTAGGCTGATCAGTTTATATTTATAGAACCAGTTTTGTACTACCTGACTCAAAGTCACTCAAAGGCCGTTAAAATAACGTTCATCTCTTCATACCAAGATCATAATTTGAATGACGTTTATTAAAACTTTTCAAGTTTTTATGTTAGGTAGTAGTGTCCGCCTTGGTTTCTTCCTCTTTACAAAGGAACTACTCCCGGCTTATACACTATTCTGATATGTAAGCTCTATGCAGATTTTGAGTTAAAGTGTATCATGTATCTATTCACGCCTTCATTAAAACTTTAATGTTTGTAATGGATATTAGGTAATGAAAGTCTAGCTAGCTTCAAAGTTTAGCATTGAATATGAGGAAGTAGAAATAAAAAAATCTAGTTTTGTAACGGAGTAGAACCGCGATAGACAGACAGTGCTGCAGCCATTTCAATGACGCGTTTGTAGAAGGAATGATATTTAAATTCTAAGCTGTTTATAATAGTCTTCTCTACCTTATTATCAACCTATGGCATAAAGCCAAATCGCCTAAGGTGTGTTCTATGTACGTGAATTAGTCTGTCAGCATACGTGACCGCAGGCTTAGTACGCATGCGTGACTTTTGGCACGCTCGGAAGATCGGCGCACACGCATGGCCCTTTGATCGGCTCGATATGACGGCACATCCTCAAAAACTTTCGTAATCGAAAGGAATTTATAATGTGTCATACAATAACTTTAGACGGTTAGTCATCTGGCTGCAGTTGAGGAAATATTGCTCAAATTGGGAAGTTGCATGATTTTAGTCACGTAGTTTTGCAGAACGGAAAAATAAATTTTAAATCGAGGATTTTCACTATTATTATCTGAACTTTCCAATGATAGCCTTTTGCATCACGGATCGGAAACAGTGTCAAATTAAATGTCACAAAACTCAGACTTTGCTTAGCCTTAAAATATCAATATTGACTAGGTAAACAAACTGCAAATAGTGTAAGCGTTTTATCCGTGAATCATTTTTCAAAAGTCAAAGTCAACCGCTTGTCTTTGGTGGTATGCAGTGCTTTTCAATAATATCAGATCTTAGTCGAGTGCACTTTGAGAGTGCTTATATTTTACGCCCCTTGAAAATTTTAGTGTGCAAATCTATTGAATAACTAATCGATTTATGTACATAAACTGCGTAAACATAAAAAAATACTATTTTCTAGGGAGGTGTAGATCTTTGTTGTCAAAACATTATTGGTACTTCTGACCCTCAGTTCTTCCATCTCTCATCTAGCCAGCATAATTCGAACCTTCATGCGCAAATATCAAAGTCCAACACAACAAAGCATTTCATTAGTTCTGTCCTTCACATCTCTCAAGTTATAGTGGCCGTAGTTAGTTTTTGTGTACTTATTGTCGGTTAAAGTAGATCAATCAACGGTTGTTGGTACGTGAGTGCGGCCGGTTGTATTACATAACGCAACGTGTGGCCACCGGCCAGAGCCGAGTGCTCGGAACTGACCTTGACTTCCTCACTAACAATTTATTGCCCATCATTGTTAACTACTTAATATGCATTTTTTAACAATGGTAGTTTTATTGTTGGTAAGTCCGAATATTATCTGAGAACTTTTACATTTATGAAAGGTAAGTCCCCTAAATTACGTTTTCAATCTTATAACGCCTCTTCAACCAATAAGGTTAAAAAGAAAAAGCTGAGTTTGCTACCCACAATGTGCTCAGAGAGTACAACTCATAGAAAAGGAATTTTTAAACTAAATAGCCTGCCAACTCTGTGGATTTCGTAATCGATCTACAAACACGCAAAATTGGCGTCTTGTCGTGATGTTTGGACCTGCCCAGACCCACTAATATGTAAAAGCTGCTAATTTGAATATCAAATAAGAGATGCAAGAGGTTGGGCGTTGTTACTACGTTGAAGTGTTTCGGAAACAAAGAATTGATACTGTGGATTGTACTGAAAGAAAATATCTTTGCTAAATAATTGCAACTGATGTAGATAGATGAAACCATTATGATTTCTGCAGTCTATTCTACCGGAATATGTATTTTAATACGTTTTATTTGATACTTTTCACATGTAAAGAAAAAGAAGAGTCCGATTCCGCGAACAATTAGCCGTTTTATTTGCGTTGTTTTGTATAATTACGCAAATATGCCGCAGTTACAAATTAACTGCTGCAACGTCTGGTGGCCTCCACATACATCTAATGCGCGATGCATTAGGTATATTTCGCACGTCGTTAAAAATAAATGCAACAATACTTTATATTGCATTCTGATTGCCGAATTGCTATTCAGCCTTTTTTATAATATCTAGATCAAAGAAATATGGATTATGCAACATGCACTATTATAAATTATCAGTCAATTGTAAGTACGATCAAAAAATAATAACTCAAGGTGCTTGGGCGTTTATTGCCTGATGATAAATTATCGTGGTAAGTATCTGAATAACTGAATTAGAATTAATATTGATTTATTTAGTGCATAGTCATAAATAGTTCAGGTACCCACTGTGAGTAATTTTTGAAGTGAGTGGTGCGACAATGAGTCGCGTGCATCGAGCAGCACCGGTAACATGTTTGCATTGAGTGGTGCTCCGGTACAACCTTCTCAAATGACAGCGCCGTATAAAAACAACGGACAGTTGGTATTCGAGCCAAGGTCCTGTAATGAGATATGTTTGTAGATAGCAGCTATAAGAGAATTAAGACAATTCAGCCGGCGAGCAGATAAAGCTTCGGGAGGTTTAATTAATATTGTCCGGCAGGGTGTTATTAGCGAGATGCGTGAGCGCACACTCCGCGTGAACATAGCATTGTGCCGATTGTGAAGGAACCTTAGACTCTCATTACAATGAATGGTAAAGGCCTCAGCCTAATGACGGGATTAATATCAGTGTTTTATTATTATTTGTGAACGTACATACCTCTTCTACATACAGGCACGTAAAGCTCTTTGTTTTTGCTAGTAACATAAAGTTGAATTAATGTTTAATTAACCTTTTTGTAGCAGGTAGCCTAATGATTTATATCGCTATAAATTTAATATTAATAGCATTATATGAATTCATTGGAGTATTCGAGGTTGATGTGAGGCGCAGATAAGTTAACCGGGTGTTGTCTGTTGATCCGCAACAATAAACTGGTTGCGACACGCAGACGACCGCGGTGCACTCAATTAACGTGGGAAATTAGTATTTTAATCTCATCCTTCTATCTGCGGAGCGAGGCAGCATGTCCAATGAAACTGACGAACAATGTGCACCGACTTATTCCTTTGTTGTTATTTAATTTGTGAAGGAACTATACGCTCTTGTTCTACGAGTGCGCTCCAATTATGTTTATTACGTTTGTGGATACGATCAAGTTGTGATGTTGTGCAAAACGGCTTCTTGCTGAGATGTGGCATGGTTATCTGACAGTTATTAAGTGTGTTAAGATATTTCTCAGAATACAGATTATTGTGGCAGTCTGCGTCGTTTTCCAGAAATAATTTTATTATGCATTTAAACTCTTCTTAACGGTTGGACTTAACTACTTAATTCTCAGGAACATAAAATAGGAATGTAGTACACAAGTATGTAAGTACAGAGTAGTGGTGGCTAGATGATTTTCCTCTTCCTACTTGGTCAAGTTTGTGCGTCGTGATGCTGCGTCATGTGCGCCGAGGCCGCGGGAAGGTCGCGCAGTGTTTCACTAAACTATAAACATTTGCATAATATGCCTCTAACTGACCATTGTGTTGGTATGTACACAGATAAAGGAGCTTTACATGATCTTTTTTTCTTCATGACATAACACCTCGTAACAGTTAGTTCATATTCTCACAATAAATGCATAACAAATAGTTTTAATGAAGTAACTTTGTTGTGGATGTTTTCGATTTTAATAAATGATAGTTCTCACGTGTTTTATGAAGGAATGTACTGCAATGTTCTAGAAAAGCTCTATGAAATGTTTTGCTACTTGCTTTTACAGATCAATAATGAGACAGAAACAATTTTCATGAAAATTCATTTTATTTGTGGATTTCCATAATTGTAAAGCTGGCATTGGGCAAGTATGTAATAGTACCTAGATATGTATGTACTTAAAAATTACAAAATTGTTCCATATAACGTTCTTTGAGCTTTACAGAAGTAAAGAAAAAAGTCATTTTCAGACAGAGTATATTTAATTTATGTTCATCCTTGAAACCTTGCCTGTGACTATGCACAGCCCTTGTCAGGAAATTCATTGGCCAGCCTTGGTATTTATCCCTTTAGACAATTATTCCGCTGACATTTAAGGGTACATTATCGAGCCATACTTAAGTTCTGTAAAAACTTGTAAGCATTATGCTTGTCGGATTAAGTCCTGTACCATGCAGCAAAAAAAAGCTTAAGCGAAAAGCACGAAACATTACACGCCTTCAAACTAAAATGCAGTGGGTGGGTTATCGTTGTCATACATCTTAACTAGAACTACATACATACAGCCTAAACAATAGATCAGCCTCATTTTCTCAAATGACAAAGCACTGTATTATCTGAGCCATCAATCACTTTGGTTAATTGAATATAATGTATATGACGCACGACGAGACATCTTCTAAACATAATAGAAGACCGGGTTCAACGCTTCAAGCTAACGATCAATTAAGCCCATTAGGCTTAGTTTGCAATGACTTCGCAATTAATAACGTTTTTTGGTTGTGAGCTGATGTATTACGTCAATCATAATCCCAATTATATGGCGAGGAAAAAATCTACCTGTGTTCTCTCAAGTTATTTTAGGTACAACAGTAAAGTTAATTATAGCTCAAGTTCGATTTAATGGGAGTAATAAAGTCTGCGGAGATTTGACAAGAAAATGAGTCATTATAATAATACGTTAGGTGATAATCCGGGAGGTGTGTCATGGGATATAAATAGTTTACTTACGGAACTATGTATTAGTGTAATTGCTCAGATTTTTTGTTCGCTATTTGACGCACCTATTTCATACTTCTTATTTGCAATTCAATCAAGAATGATACCAATTGATGGTGCCGTCAATCATTATAATGATCATCGATTGAAACAAATAGGTACCTACATCTCAAGGATCCGGGAGCTTTGGCATTGTTTTTGTTTATTATAGCAATTAGGCATCAATCTAAATTATCCATTAGGATACATACATTATTTAAATGAAATTTATTACAGACTTTTTATGGCTCAAATCGATCGTGATACCTAGCAATCATAGCCAATTTTCTGTAACTAAGAGAACAGATTGGTTCATTTATGCTTAGGTATAATTTTGATACATCTTTATTAAGTTTCTAGATTTTCACAATTTAGAAATAGACACGTACATTCTTTATAATTTCATCTTAAATCATACTTCTAACTTATGTACATTAATACTTCTGCTAGAAAAGAAGCGCTAATTGAGTTTTGATCACACGAAAACTATGAAATTAGCAGAAAACCACTAAATTTATAAGGTGGCTTGAGTAATTAGTTTTGACGCAATCGGACGTACTAAGTTGCTAAAATTTCTGTGTGAACGTAAAGGTTGCTGCAATCCGAAGGGACTCGAATTAGGAAGACTGACTTCTCGAGAACAATGGTTGGGAATGGGCTGTGATGAGAGCACGTTACGAAGAGCGTGTTAATGATAGAAGAAAAATATAATTACCGATCCAAATCGTGAATACGCAAGAATTGGAGAAAGTGTTAAGAATGTAAAGGTTTATAAATAAACTCTTTTGCAAAAAAAGCGGGCACCTATGCGAAATATTAGTTTTAAGGACTTTACGTGTATTTCAAAGGGTTTTAATGGTTGTAGTATGTTTCTAGCGTCAAAAGGGTTAGCCAAGCATGCGTGAGAGTGTATTCTAAATTTGAATTTTGTACAATTGCTAAGAAATTGGTTAAACCTTGTTTTGGACTAATTGCTGGTAGAAAGTTCGTAGGTGTTTTGAAAAGTTTTTGAAGTGATTTTCAGAAAAATTATAATGCAGTTTTAATTAATGATTAATGTACCTTTTTGTTACATCAAAACATTTTTGAAAAACTATGCGTATTTGATAAAATTTTCACCTGATCTAAATGGGCTATACTAATGATTGATGGCAATGTTAAGAGGTTCGGAATTTTAGTATAAAGCGTTCTATTGTTTAGATATTGCACCTACGTGTTTTAAAATATCGCTTTTTCATGAATAAACACTATTTAGAGGAGTATGTTTTACCTTGGGCTGCGACAAAACCAATTTAAAGAAAGCAGTGCCGATCACAACTCGTCTCCTATCAGACTTTGACATTTTTAAAAGTCTTGAAATTCTACAAAATACAGAAAATAGTGCATAGACTATGAGCACGAGATCTTAAGGTCTCGTAATTACTGATTTTTAAACAACCTCGTCTCTTGGGAAACTCCGTAGACCTCTGAAGATCTAAGAGTCTGAGCGTTCAAATGGCGTGTTTTCATCCCACGGACATTTTATTAAATAAACTTGCCTGCACCGAGATTTTCTGGCATCTACAGCACTATCCTGCTTAAATCATAACAATAAGTGGCTATCTGCTCATTTCTTAAGAAACATACGGTTGGCCAATAAGTTTGAATTCTTGACTCCCTTTCAGCTAAATCATTGTTTAGTAACCCGATACCTATGGAGTTATCGAGAGCTTCAACGCGGCAATAATTTGACTTTTTAGATAGCTTTAAACCTCCTCATCATTTCTCATGTGGTTACTTTTAACATTTATCACAAAATTTGGTTGTTTTTAAATGTCAAAGTCCGATAAGAGACGAGTTGTGATCGGCACTTCTTACTTTAAATTGGTTTTGTCGCAGCCCAAGGTACTGATACTCCTCTAAATAGTGTTTATTTATGAAAAAGCGATATTTTAAAACACGTAGGTACAATATTTAAACAGTAGAACGCTTTACAATAAAATTCCGCACCTCTTAACATTGCCAACAATCATCAGTATAGCCCATTTAGATCAGGTGAAAATTTTATCAAATACGCATAGTTTTTCAAAAATGTTTTGATGTAACAAAAAGGTACATTAATCATTAATTAAAACTGCATTATAATTTTTCTGAAAATCACTTCAAAAACTTTTCAAAACACCGACGAACTTTCTACCAGTAATTAGTCCAAAACAAGGTTTAACCAATTTCTTAGCAATTGTACAAAATTCAAATTTAGAATACACTCTCACGCATGCTTGGCTAACCCTTTTGATGCAAGAAACATACTACAACCATTAAAACCCTTTGAAACACACGTAAAGTCCTTAAAACTAAGATTTCGCATAGGTGCCCGCTTTTTTTGCAAAAGAGTGTATATTTTTTTTCTAAGCATATCCGTGATGGGATGTATCAGTAAAGAAGAAGCTGAAAACCCACTTATTCAGATGGTTTTAAAAGAGCTTGTACTATGTAAAGTGTGTCAGAATATCTAAATTGTATAAAATTATCAATTTATTATTAATGTTAAGTCATAAAATAACGTAAGTATGACTAATTCTTGTGTAATCTTCATCAAAATTACATTTTTTATTACTTAATTACATTGATTAAAATCAATTATTTTTAGCACGTATACACATAAAAAAATTGTTTCCCGTGTATAGCGGAAGCCATGTTTTAATCAGTGATCTCAATGAAATGTAAAAAGTTAAGCAACACGTGTTTGTTAAACATGAAAATAATTTAATAATATGTGTCAATATTGTGGAATTATCCATGACCTTTAGATTATTCTTATTAATATTTGTAATAACATTATTAACTCCGAAATGGTGGTTCATTGGTCAAAGCACGACTGTAGTGCACGTGGAGCAGAATGTGTATAAGTAGCAGTGTAGAGCAGAATACGTTGTTTTTTTAACACGCTTATATTAGAAATACTATTCAACCAGTATTTGCCGTAATTGACGATTCACCTGTACTTCGTAGAACTTCACAATTCCGCCCCAAGTGGATTCGAGAAAAGTTTGAGACCTGACTTGTTTGGCCATTGAACCTGTGACTCGTACAATACCTATCTGTATTTCTTAAGATTAATTTTCAAAATGAAGTCATGTTCCCATACCGTTTCAAAATTAATAAAATTGCCTATAATATTTCCGGATAATTGCTCATGCTGGCAATTTGTGTTAAACGTTGATCAGTGGGAGCGGTCAAATGCCTGCCCACTGGAGGCGGCCGCTTGTAATAATAGATCGATTTGGAAACAATCCGGAATTACAGTGCACTTTCATGTTTTACCAACAGACCAGTTTTAATGCAGCGGTAAATTCCCCAAGTCTTTGCAATAAGCGCGTATAACCATAACTTATATTCTGACATTCAAACCGTTTCCTCAAACTTGAATGTAGATGTTCGCCGGTGATGAGGAAATAAAGCAAAACGTATGAATTTGAAATTATAATATGGTTTGCGAAAGAGATATACAACACCTGCCTACATGATTGAAGAGGCTAAGAAAATGAAATCCTTGCTGTTGCTTTTGTAACTAAGTTATTATGAATGCGATAGGCTATGGAGATATGATGGATGATACATATTATCTTATAACTGTTAATAAAGTCTAGTAACGGAAGTCTAACAACCAAGGAAGCCAGTGTAGAACTTATACTGTTGTATAATATTTATATATATATGTAGTTTATTATGAAGCTTGAAAACTAATAACACAAAAATCACAGACGCATCATAGGAAGTAAATATTCAACTGGAGACAATTCGCTTGATTTTGTCTAACCAGAATATAACAACATTATTCTATTTTCTACGATATCTATGAGAAACGTATTAGCGATAACTTCTCATGAGAACGGTTAAAGTGAGTATACTTCTACTAAATGAAAACATCTATGTATGTGTTGATAGAAATAGCTTGAGAATTAAAGATAATATTTTTGATAAATAACTACTACTTCTTAGTGTCTATAAAACACATTTCACAATTTAGCAGTCAATTTATTTTGAGGATTTTTGGCAGTAACTCCATTCGTTTGCAAAATAGAATTATAAAAGTTTTTAATAGGCGTTAGTCTTATGTTGTCACCATCACGTAGTCTTAACAATATAATTACATGCGAGTTACCTCATGGGGCATGATTAATCACACGCAGAATATCTTAAGGCTACTTATTACGAAATTATAATAGCTGATTAGTTGATACGTAATTTATGAAAATTGTGCTTTATGATTGATTGTCATGACTGTCCATTGAATTCTTAGAAGATATTTTTGTGGGTACAGAATAAATAACAACACATACCGACAAGCTTTTTCTTTCAGATAGCTTTTAAAGTTCTTTTTTAATTTGAGCACTATTAAACCATGCAAAGAGTAATCAGCATTTAAGACATAATTATGAATTACTAGCCGTTTTCCCGCGGTTTCACCCGCGTCCCGTGGGAGCTACTGCCCGCACCGGGACAAAGTATAGCCTATGTTACTCGTGGATAATGTAGCTATCGAATGGTGAAAGAATTTGTAAAAACTGTCCAGTAGTTTTTGAGCCTATTCATTACAACCAAACAAACAAACAAAGTTTTCCTCTTTATAATATAAAAGTAAAGATAATCAAACCTCTTAAATATCTGACAGTCAATCTTTTGTATAAGGTCTAATCATTAGACTCTAATGTAATTATACCTATTGCCGGATCTAAAAAGAAAAGTGAAAATAGAAAAGTGCATCACAGTTTGTAATGCATAGTACATTAGTAGACATTGTTGCCATTGTACCTACGTCTTGTTGAATGATTCAACGAGTGCTGTTTGTTCTATGCTAAGTCAACTATCAACTATGTGCTCCTGATACAATGTGCTTGTGGATATACAATATGTCTTGCCTATAATACTGCGGAACACTTTCTATTGTTTATGATTTGGGGTCGATGTTTCAATTGCCAGGATATCTTTTATCTGAAAAATATGTTTGACACATTTTGTAAACAAAATATGTCAAACCGCTATATTGATTCCTCAGATAGAAGTTAGCAGATGATTGAAAAATTGGACATAAATGAAATATTGAATTTCAGTGAACATGTAAGTTTAGAAGGCAGGCAACTTTATGTATGTAGTGAACATTGTTACGGAGATAAGTACATACTACGGCTAGTGCTACCACTTCTAAATAATACACGTTAATACCCGTAATTACATCTTCACTGTCATCATAAAGCTGTAGCAATACTTGGAGGTTAAACTCAAGTGGAAGGCATTCGACAGATATAAGATATTGTTAGCCGTATAATGACTTAATAATTATCTTTTAGACACTTACAACTTAATGATTTAGCAGTAAATGATAATAATACGTTACATTATCTAACCATCAATCGCATCACATGAACGAAACTTAGATCTGCACAAAGTTGAAACTATCACTTAAACGGTAGTAAATTTTACTTAATTACAGATACCCACTCACCTATTACAACTGCACTTGTGAACACAATTAACACCTCCTAATATGGCACAAGGAGCATTGGCACAAAACATCACAATATACACTATTCGTATACTAGTTGTGTCACTATACAGGGTGCACTGGGGGAATAATATCGCTGCGGAGGATATATCGAGGATCGGGGATAGTTGTCACAGATATCGGTCGTGTTGTATCGTTAAAGGCTCGGCCCGCACTGAGCAGTTTATTATTATATCGCGGCAAGGAGCGCGGCTGTATTCAAGGTTCTGGCCGCGGCCGGCGCACGCGCTCGCAGCACGTAGCGACGCTTATCTGCCGTCGCCTTTGTCGCTCACGACTTCGCTCGCTCGCTGAGCGTCGTTACGTCTACGTATCGGACGGCGATCTTCCCCGTGTACTATTTTGGCTAGAAAACATTTCGTGATGGTTGATCAAGTCGGTTTTCTACAAAATGTGGGAAGAAAACATTTTGATCGTTTGATCTGTTCGAGCCGTTTTATATCGCAGTTGTAGTAATTTCACAACAACCCGTTTTATGAACCACTGCAAAATTAGTGTGTTTGTTGAAATTTGACATTGGAATTCTGGCGTCGTTCAGTAATGTTATGCATAAATATACCCAATATTTATCATAACATGTCAATATACATTAGGCATCGGTTCAAAGTTCAAATCTATTTAAATGTTGTTATGTGAATATTTAGGTCTATACCATTTGTATCAACTAAGAAGACTTTGTTTAAATGTTGCAGCTGGGTAAATATAAGCAATCGAGTAACAATAAAGAATATCAATAGGTATTGTGTTAGACTTAGAATTCTATTATATGCTAGCGAAAACAAAGTGCGATATTATTCAAACAAAAATCCGAAGAGAGGCAACATGTTCATTTGTTTAATAACACTAGACATTGTACAAGGTATGTTCATTTTAACGGTAAACATTGTTATTGGATACAATGAGCTATGAGATACATAGTGTTGGATAGAAAATACAAAATTATTTATTGAACCCTTTTTCGTAGCGAGTCTTAGCTTGTAGCCCGTAGCCGTAGAGGGTAGGTACGCTACATCTGCGTAGGCGACGGTGACAAAGCGATAAAAGTTTCCGTATAGATTCCTAACAGTGACATGGAATGACTACCGGTATTGCCGTCATCTCGTATGCATATTTATCTAGAAGGTTATAATTAAACGACAAACATGTTTACAGATCAATACACATGATATATAGATACAATGTTAGCCGTTGCTACGTTCCGTCATACGTTTAATTCTTGCAACAGATAATGTATCATTATATTGATTTTGATGTTGAGATAATGAGCACGTAGGTTATCGGAAATGAATTATAACTGGCTGGTTGACCTTTCTATTTGGCATATTCAATAGCAACGTATAAAGAAGTAAATAGGAATCAGACATCACTTCCTACTTGCACAAGGTTGGTCAGTATATTTCCTCTATGTATTGGTTTGAGTCTATTAATAGACAAATAAAGTGTTTACAGGTAACTGATATGAGGAGCGCTTTAAGGAAAAAACTGTTTACATTATTAAAATTAAAAATAGTTGCTCTTTTTCATATAGCTTTTTGTACCTCAACGTTTTCTTACAATGCTTTTTATTTTGAAACTTTCAATTGAAATAATTTTAGTAGATATTACTAAGAAAATAAGCCTAAAATCTAACCTGGATTAAATACAGAGTTACTACCAAAAAATATGAGGAACAAAGATTTCGGTTTCAAGGTCTAAACTTCATACATATTTGTTACAAAATATTAAATTACTTATAATACAATACTAGTGTGTTGTAACGGTGATACATGTGTCATTCGCTATGTCTTATAATAAAACTAGAGGCGGTATTGTGATGGTAAGTAATACGAGAATCTTTTGAAACTTATATTAACAAACATGCTGACTGTTTGGCTTGGATCGCTCTTTGTTACTTGATTATAGTTTTGCATAATATTTTAATGTCAAGCGGGTGTAACAGTAGGTAGGTAATGTACGTATGTAAAATGATAGATGGCTAGTAATTCAGGATATTGATAGACTTTCTTCCTAATCTTAAATCTTTAATTATCTACAAAACAGTGTGCCTATTTTAAAGTAGGAATGGGGAAATAGCAATAATTAGCTATGGCTTCAAGAAACTAAGCTTTTTTGTTGTTTGAAGTGGGACAAAACAGAAGTTAAACAATTAAGTAGAAGAATAAAAACTAATCATTATGAATGTGTTGAACTAAAGAAAATACTGTTGTTTGCAAAGTTTCTATCTTTTATGCCATGTCACATTTTGCTACTAATTGTATTTTGTGCTAGTTGCATCCAGTCGTTTTCAGTGGTTGTATTTCATTTTAGGACTAAATATCACGGAAGGGGGAGAAATTCAGCGAAAAGTCAATTAGAATGTCGCAGAATATAGTCGTTTATTCAAAGTTAATGAATTAAATGTGTTTTTCCAATGTGTATGACATTGAAGCAGGTATGGTCAATTTCAATGGCAAAGCTACTGGTTACGAATGAATCAAAATAATATAACACCCGGCGACCTATACCCACAATATTAATTTATTAAAGAAAACATGATCAATCAAATCAACCTCACTCCGAAGCGGTCGGAAGCATATTTTAATTAAAACTAAAGTTACGAAAGTTATTCCAAGCGTGATACCGTTAGATGTTGCATTTATTTTGGTGTTCACATCCAGTCGGGAAGCCGGTTTTACTTGCATACATATATGTATGTCATTGCACCGTCTCAACATACTTCGAAAAATGTCAAAGTGTCCGCCTCGGGTATAAGAGACATTACGCTAAAGTGGAATCAATCATTGCCGACAATTTATCTACGGAACAAATTGAAAATCCATTAGAACAAGATAAGCGAAACAAGTATGCACATTGAAATTTTTGTTTCAGGGTTTATGAAGTTGCTAGGTGCCTATATTCCTAAACAGGTTAGTAAGGTTTGTGGTTTTAGTCACTAAGCTTATGCGAATGAACCTATAAGCATCTCATCATCATCAGCATCCACAAAAACATTGGAGGCCAAACAGAACATTAACAGATTCAAATTAAATTTTCATAGACTACTCAAAGGATAATAGAATATATACCGTCTTACCACAAAAACGTCTGTTTATGCCTTGTCTAAAAAAATGTCAAATTATGACGTTGACATATGGTTCATTTTGCAGTCAAAATTTTATTAGACAAGTATAAAACAGGGTTTAAAGTTTTTGTAGTAAGGCCCATAATGTCTTTAACTTCGCTGTGTAAATCACATTACAATTATTATTGAAACGACAATACGAATCAATTAGTTAATCATCAAGGTTTTCAGCTGATTGTCTGTTGTTTTATTCTATTCGTGTCGCAGTAGCCAGTTGCAAGTAATAGACCAATTAGCTTGAAGGATCTTGGGTACTACACGGACGAGTATTCTGTGTGGCATTACCACTTGCATAGGAATACCTACTCACAATTTTACGCTCTAGTAGTTTAGAATAATGAAAAGCCAGTAAATTGTAGGTCGCATTTAATGAGGCTGTCGTTAATACAACTGATTAATAGCTGTTGTATTGATTGGTGTTTCAGTATTCTATCATAATTCTTGATTCTTTATTGAAGTGGAGAATAAAATTTAATTTAGTTAAGCTAAGACATAGACTCTAATAAAGTAGTAGTTGTCAAGGAAATCTGAATGAAAATGATTACAATGTTCCCGCATATCGGAAGGTGTTGAAAAACCGAGCGAGTGTTAAAAGTGCATGTCGTTAAGTTGACTCACGCTGCACCGAGGTTGCTCTTGTGAAATATCCTCCGCTCAACAAACTCAGCCTCTAGCTAAAAATAAGATAACAACAGAGAATTAAATATATTGAGCTGTACAATAAAACGGCACTTAGTTTAAAAAGCTATTATTTATATTGCTTTTTAACGGCATGTACGACATTCATTAAAATATATGCTTCATTATCAGTAAAACACAGCGGTACCGATAGTTCGACACGTCGTAAATTGAGTCTTGCACAAGTTTATTTGAATAGAGACGCGATTATGATTAAACGCTATCATTAATAATATTAATGAGGCTTAATGGTCCCCATGAACATGTATTTCATCTTAGTTAATACCATGTTTTCAATTAAGTATTAATTTGTTCAGTGTTAAAAGGATTAATAGTTTTAAAAGATTAAGTATGTCTATTTTTTTCTGGAATAATATCTAATTGTTAAAATGCATAACACACACAATTCATTGGAGGCAAGAAATGTCTGCAACAATTTGAATACAATAGTTTTTAAAGACGTCAAAACCTCGTTTGATTGCCAATTTTTGACAGAAGGTGCATGATAGGTTCGGCATTTGTCAATGCATGACATGTCACGGTATTATGTTTCGCAAGCCTCGTGCGAACGCGGCAAACATTCTTAGATGAAGAAAATGTTAAGCCTATCGACGTAAGCATTAACTGATATTTATTGCTCGTGTTATATGCTAATTTTCACGCTGAGAACTGAGCAATGGCATTAATGTCACTGGAATTTTTATAGCAATTAATGTTCCTACGTACGTAGATTTAATTTAATTATTTATCGAGGGATTGCAGAATGCGTGATTACCTTGAAATAGCATCATTCTGTAATGGCTCTTAGATTCTCTTAATAAGGTTATTAAATACATTAGACATTGATTTATTCCTAACAACCTATGGAATCTACTAAGAAACAGAGGATTTATTAAATAATAGTTATGTTTAAAGGGAAAAGAGATAGTTAATAATAACACAAATCAACGGATAACATTTTCCCACAGTCATATAATTAAAAAAAAAAAACAAAGCATATATCAGTTGCATAAAATTAACTTGGTTAACATTTTTCTATAATTGTCACACTATGCAATTGCAATTATCTCGACGCAGCGTCCGGTTGACATTTATAAATAATACATGCATAATGTACTAGAACACATAAAGGCCACGGGACCAGCTATGATGGGAATGCAAGTTGCAAGTCAGAATACCATGCATTTATTACATAGCTTGTTCAAAACTTACTATGTATGTACTAAAATGTACTTGGCACAAAACATAATGTATCTATTTATATAAAAATAATGTCACTTTTCGCTGTAATTTTAAAAGTCAAGAACGGTCTCAACTATCCGACTCAACTACATTATTTAGGCTTTGTTTGGACTATTTAGTATATGGTTTTTGTGAAGTTTGCACAAAATCGGTCACATTTTTAACACGCTAATATTAGCTTCACTTGTAACTATGTATGTAAGAAAATCTTGGGATTCTCGGTCTTCGATTAGGATGAAATTTTGCCCACGCTCTGAGTCCTGATGGTACATGACTAGCTAAGAAACGTTTTTTAAACTACTTATTTCTTTTTTTTTGTAACAAAATGGTGGACTTTAAACGCAGCGAAGTACGTACCGCGAGCCACTAGTGTTACATATATGGAAGTGACATTAATCTTTGTCAAACTGTATTACTGTAGCAGTCATATCACAGTGGACATTATGTTTGTAACGACATCCTAGATCGCTCGCCTTGAGTCGCGGGCGCATTGCGGCGAGGCCTCGCGACCGCGCGTGACCTCACACACCATAACGTTCAGGAAAACGTATGTGCTTCCGTAACACTGAAACGGTTTGTGTAACCACCATGTTCAAAGTTTATTTGTATTACGTATTCATGAACGTAACGTTACGAAGATTAACCAAGTTATAGGTGTATAGTATATTTGTATTAGGTATCCATGTATCACTAATAAGATAATCTAGGTTATGGTAGATGTGTGAATCAATTAATGATATTCAAATTGTGTGTGTTTAGGTATCTCAGTCCATGTAACTGTAAAAATACCGTTTTTTTGTGTTCATTAGGAGTTTATATAGATAAACTTACGGTTTTGATATTAATTGCAAAATTGTAACCGTTTAAATATTAATTTATTGAAGTAAAATATCTGGGAAATAGGCAACAGTATCCTATTATGATAACACAAAATTATAATGAAGAAGGTTTTTGTCTAAATACACCTTATAATTTCTAATTTTTTTTGTCTATGTTTATTAAAAAATCTAATGACTGCCTTTGTTAATATCGGTTTTTAGCAAGAATAATTGCTACGTATGAAGCCTCAAGCTTAAATCTGTGGTCAGGGAAAAGCCATTAATTAATAATTTTTCGTCGCACTTTTCGACAGTGAGGCCGAGAGTGCATTGTATCCCATGATTGGCAATTACTGCTACATCCTTCTAGGTTTTCCTATTACATGAAACTATCAGTCTAATACACGTAAATAAAGATTAACCTCTACATTAACCTTTAAATAAAACATAAATCATCTATTATGTGATTAATATCAAATTATCAGATACATCCGTCCCAATTTCTCGGAGATCCCACAGCATCGCTCATCAGTGTCCAGTCACGTAGCAAGTATGATATCATTCGCTCACCGTTAAATCCGACTAGCACTCGTTAATAACTAATTTTTATTATAGTATAAGTTTACTATAGTTTTATTTGTAAAGTATACATATGCATGAAGTTTTGTAAATGTTGAGATTTAGTTAGTATCTATACTGATATTATAAAGCTGAAGAGTTTGTTTGTTTGAACGCGCTAAACTCAGGAACTACTGGTCCGATTTGAAAGTTTATTCCAGTGTTAGATAGCCCATTTATCGAGGAAGGCTATAGGTTACTTTTTTTATCCCGGTACGGGAAGTAGTTCCCAAGGGATGTGGGTGAAACCGCTGGCAGAAGCTAGTTAAAAATAAGTAGGTAACAACACTATTGTAATAGGTGACACCTGTAAAAATTGTTGTTTGTGAAATAAATGAATAAATATCACCGCTAAAATCATATTTTCCTGATTGCAATGCCACGCGTGACTACCATCACGATAGTAGATTGTTTATTAAGAGTTGAAGATCAGTTGATTGATTACAAGGATAGTAGCGGATAGCGACATCGCTGATGTCTCGGGGAAAATGTTCATAGGTATAAGTACCTATTTTATGATTAACTGTGGATTTTCTATAAACGATCTATTCGATGATTTGTTTATGAAAATAAAAAAATTAAGCCAAGTTTCAATCCCTAGCTGCAAAACCTTTGGATAGATAGGTTACACAAATCAAAGATATAAAATGATAATAGATTTTCATCGCTTATTTTCCATTGAGACTTTTTTTACATTTTATTAAGCAATTTATTAGAATAAACAATGATAAGAACAGGTATTTTATAACAAATATTACAGGTTGTTAAAGGGCGTGTTGGGAAATACAATTTACATATACATTATGTGATTCATAGAGGGGTCAAGCTTTCATTTACGAAACTTTTATGTTGCGACATTGACTTGACATTATTGTGAAATATGGACTTTTATTGTTCTACCACTTACATGATAATTATACAGTCGTAAAATGACTTGATGAATTATTAAAACGCCATAGGTATATTATTATGAACATTTCTAATACTAATAATGTGAATCATTACGTAAATTCGTTGTACCTAGTATTCTAAAACAGTCGTTTGTTTTCACGATAAGTATTTTATTGAACAATACTGTCTAAAACATAAAAATCATCATTTTCGTATATGTCGAATAACTTTGAAAGAATATTTAAATAACAATTTTGGTATACTTACGTTATTCATAAATAGAATAAATATCAATATTTCCACCAGGCCCGCCGCTAGCTGTTTGTTCGCCCGCGTGCGAAACCGATTATGCCGCCCTACGACTACATATTATACTGGGTTTTGTCAAAAAATATATAAGGGGGGGGGGTCCAGGGGGTCCGGATCCACCCGCCCATTCATATCCATTTTACTTGTCCAACAGAAAAAAATATGTACCTACATGCACCGCTCTGATTGCAGAAAACGCACTTCCTTTTGGATACATAAATATTGCAATAGGTACATAACATATATTACACATAACTTTTTATTTACTTGAAATGCTCAAGTCTTAGAGTAACCTAAGAAGTCCTGGGTTAGCCCATAAGCAGACTAAGCAATTGCTTAGGGCATCAATGCAGTGCAATCATTACCCAAGTGGCCCCTATGTATTGAAAGATTGTGATTAATGGGTAGGTACCAACATAATGTATATCAAAGTGCTTAGAACAGATTATGGGGAACTTAAACTAGCGAACTTAAATTATGTACAGCAATGTTTAATTTCAGTAAAATATGTTATTAATGGTTTTTTGTGGGTTTCCCGTTGAAAAAATCAACGCATGAGACATATTCCATATGTAAGGAAGCGCGAGCGAAGCGAGCGCGAAATTTATTTAGTCTAAGGACACAAAACAAATAAAAACCACTGTAAATTAACAAAGCAAAGTCAAAAAGTAAGATATGCACAGAAATGAAGTGCAAATGTACATGAAGCCGCGAGCGAAGCGAGCGCGATTTTTTCCTTAGAGTTTTCATGAAGTAAACATACCATAAAAAGCCAAAGTGAACAAAAAGCTATAACGGACGTACTTTTTTGTAATATTTTAGAACTCAAAACAAAAATTACTTAAAATTTTGCCCAAACGTACATAACTCTTTGAGTTTTGGATCACTAAAATGATTTTTCGGAATTGAAGGCCTCAACAATTAAACAAAGATAAATTGCGATCAGTGCAGTTGGTGAATGCAAAAACACGTGAATGTGTCTTCTGATTGCGCGAGCGAAGCGAGCGCAAAATTTTTTGTAATATTTTAGAACTCAAAACAAAAATTACTTAAAATTTTGCCCAAACGTACATAACTCTTTGAGATTTGGATCACTAAAAGTCCTAAACATATATAGTAAAAAGCGACTGTGAAGTGAAGAAGCCGCGAGCGAAGGGAGCGCGAATTTTTTTGAGTATTGGGACATTAAAAGTAGCTATATGTGATAAAAAATTGAAGCGTAAAGTAAGGAAACCGCGAGCAAAGCGAGCGCGAAAATTTTTGAGTTTTGGGACATAAAAGTAGTGTTTCTTCGATAATTTCTCAAATTTATGGATGCCAAGGATGAACCCGTCAAAATTGATAGGGGGGGACGACCAAAGCGAGGGCGGTTTTTCTGAAATTTTATTGCTAATCTACTCATCTATTTTTAGTAAAAATATTTTTATTACGTAATTATGGTTTAATTTTGCCGTATGGGTTAATTTTGCCGCCCCCTAAATAGTGCCGCCCAGGGTATTTGCCCCCCCTGCTCTCTCCCCCCACGCTACGCCAATTGTTGATCTTAAATCGTTTGTAATTATTTTTAATTTTGAAAATGATCAACAGATGTAACTGAAACCGGCAGTGTAAGTAATATTCTTAGCGCTATTGCTGTGTTTGGAAATATTGAAATCAAATAATTGGTAAAAAGATATTGTTTTTTTTTTAATATAACGTGATAAGTCGCTCGATTTGCCGCCCCCTAGGATGTGCCGCCCGCGTGCGGTGCACGCGCTGCACGCCCGCTTACGGCGGGCCTGATTTCCACTTAATACTGGAAATCACTTCAGTAAGTAGGCACTGCATGAGCTCTTGTTACTGTCAAGCTGTGAAAAGACCTCTAACCCTCTTCTGCAGCGAGTTTGACTCTAGTTCCTTAGCCTCTACGAATATGGTCACAATTAAATGGAAATTACCTAAAAGGAGATTATAATGAAGGATGGTATATCGCGTTACCTAATTACTGGTTTTGCTATGACTTATACGTACAATATTTGCAGTGTTTGCAATTAGTTTGAGGTTGGAGAATTTTTGTCTATAAACCTGAATAAATATTTATTTCAGTTTCAGCTTCTTGAATTTTAGTTTTGCTTTAAAGACTTGACTACTTTTTACGTAGGTACCTATTACCTAACAGGTCTTCAGAGCAAATATGCATGACCTATGTAACCTTACAAATAGGAATGCCACTATAATAGACGGAACCTTTATTTAATTCCTATCGTCTGCATAAAGAAAGTGCACACAATCAAATGTACGGGTGGCGTCGCTTGCGCAAGTGCGCGAGTTTCTCCGACAGATTCGCAGACTACCAACTAACCACGGGGTGTACTCGCAAATTACTTGTTTGCTCACTAAATCACCGTATTCAGACCATTTTGTAGCTTTCATAAATACTCAATTTGTTTTACATAACTGTAGATTGTTGCTGACTTTATTGAAGTAGATTTAAAAGATTGGAGCCATATTTTTATTGCGGATTGACGTTGTTGATGACGTATAATGCCGAAACCAGTTTGATATCTGTACCATTTCCTCCCAAACTTGATCGCGCTGAGTCACTTGTATTTCAATATGCTTGGGAAAAGTCCGTGACGTATTTTTGTACCTTTCAAGTATAAAATCGAATCGTGTTCAATAGCTTCGGAAGGCACGTCATTATGGAAATTAAGCTTGTATGGAAAACTGCCTTGTGAGAGACATTGGACCGCTAATGTATTTCCAAGAAATTTCCAGAAGCAGTGATTTATCCAAACCAAGGATGCGAGACTGTTTAGAATTTTTAATTAAAGATCATCATGTGGTTTTGATTCTATAAAT
Source organism: Helicoverpa zea x Helicoverpa armigera (assembly GCA_033682625.1). NCBI lineage: Eukaryota > Metazoa > Arthropoda > Insecta > Lepidoptera > Noctuidae > Helicoverpa > Helicoverpa zea x Helicoverpa armigera. The sequence goes on from JAWIIS010000029.1 coordinate 2,333,875, forward strand.
GAACATATTTATTATGAATAGGCAATTTCAAATCTATACTTATGGATCATCTTGGTCTTTTTTTACTATTCTATAAAAGAAGTAAAAAAGTCACAATATTACATAACTAAAACAAGCAGATAAATGCATTAGAATTGAACTCCATAGCCTCTGATCCGTCACGACTTTGTGAGAGGTTATTGAGACATTTTTTTGGTTTTGTGTAAAACAATATTGTTGCAATATAAAACACATTAGTCGATACTATAAGATATGAGAATGGAGACATATTGAATATTAGTTGATCTTTCGATAGGCGTGACATTAGTCACGCAGTACATATGGAGACGGTAGTCCCAGCTGAACTTTGACTAAATAAGTCCCCACATTAAATGCCTCTATGCTGCATATTTGTATAATAATATAATCCATTAAGTATGTGCATTAAGTATGTGTTAATAATCTTACAAAGTTATCCGCGCGTGGGCGTAGCTTTGTGTTAGAACGTTGTGTATGCAGCTTTAGGATTAAACTACATTGTTGAATAGTTTTATTCTGCAATGACTACATTGCATCGTAGCAATTTAAAATTTTCTTTATATTCCATAATTTAAAAACACATAAGCTTACAAATAAATAAAAAGAAATGCCCAAAAAATCAAATGTTCTCAAAAAAGTAGTAGTACTTAATCGAAATATGTTGTAGACGAATAAAAAACTGACACATAGTATTTATAATGAAATGACTGGTCAGCCATTAATCTTGATCTTGATTTAAAAGTCAATCGGAAATGCTTAATTGATCTGTGACATTGAGTCAGCTGTGGACTACATAGTTACATGTTGTTGCTAATGAAAAAACATTGCACTGACACCATTTTCAAGATACTTAGGTACACGTTATAGCTAAGTTGGATGTATCTGTCTGCATATCTTATTTACTTTATTCATTTTAAGAGTAGTCAGTCATTCATATAAAATAAATCTCAGTAAAACTATAACAGTAACAGTTTAAATATACAAGGTTTGTGTAAAACTGAGTTGCCTGATTTGATCTGTTCTCTCGTTTTGCAGAAGCCCAACATCTGCATTAATAAGCAACGTGTTCTAAAAACTGCCAAGCACACACTACTATTTTAATAATATCAAACAGCTTTGAAATTTTGAAATAGGTACCTCGAGTTTCTCTATCTGTATCTATGCAGTGTATGCAGTTACTTTCATTTAAATCCTTCGCTTTTATAGTACACATTCTAATCTGGAGTCACGATTGCGTAGATATTTCAAAATTTTCAGATAATGTACTACGTGTTTCATCGTTATTTAAGTACTAGGTATGTGAAATACGATATCAACGCAACCGGATGGTAAATATGAGAGACCACATCATTAAAGAAAAATCGTGATGCGGCCCACACGTGCAAATACATCATTTCCTAAGAAAACGCTCAATTATCGAGAACTGCGTACATAAGGTAAATCAATTATGAAGAGATTGGAACAAATTGTTCTTTGAAACATGAGATCTGTTGCTCACGCGCAGGAATGTGCGTTTTGATTACGTGCGCGAACTTTACAGGTTAATCGATGATCCAACTTGACACCTGCAATAATGGTGATGTGGATAGATTTATCTGAATTTTATACTTTCTACATGAGATCTATATGGAATGGATAGGAAATACAAGATATTTAAATATTCCGTTGTTTATGAGAATGACTTTGCATATCTAGAATTTTAATTTCATACGTAACTTCTACAATGTTAGCAGAGTACACTATAAGCACAAAGCCATTTGGTACAAGTCTATGCTAATTATTAAAATGTTAATTATGAATGTTTTTTCCCACATAAATTACATAACGTAAATAAAGTCGTCATGTAACGCGTAGTAAATTATTGGGCACGGTAACCATGCGAGTTGTCACGTTGGTGCCACTTTCTTCGTAAATGCCTCATTGCGTGAGGGTGCCGCGACATTCCGCGTTACGTAGGTACTATGACATGGCCGACTGGTCATACTCACCATACCGCGGATTGTAATGTTTTGGCATTTATGTCTTATAGAGAAAGTTTCTAGGATCGCCGCCGGTGATGTATGGTAATACTTGTTTTCGTCTTTAGAAACGACTAGATGGGTAGGTGTCATTTATATTTAAAAAATGTAGGTTTTTTTACCAATATACTAGTTTTTTGCAGTCTCTCGATGTCAATGAATAAAAAAGTCTTAATGGCTGCCTATACTTTAAAGGTCTTTAAACTTAGTTCTAAAAAGAGCAATAGGTATTAAGAATGATATCAATGAGTTATAAAATAGTGTGTACAACATATTAATAAATTGTCTGTTTGTTGAACTTTGCGTGACATTTTATAGTTGACATTCAAACTCAAAAGGTGACCTGTTTTTTTGTTAAGGTTGAGGGAAGTATATCATAAGAGGTTGGGTTTTCGCAGCAAAAAATATAATCCCTTAACTAATGTCCGTCTTCAATCGTAGGTATCAAAGCTACAATTGTATAAAACTATTTATGTCGTGAATAACATCATTAATATCTTGCGACACAACATCATCAAATGGAATTGCCACCAGGGAGCGCAAAGGTATTAAGCCTAAAGACATCTTAATGCATCCGATGTTTATTTTCCTTCGCATTAAAACTAAAATTAAATCTGAACAATAATGGGGACATGAAGAGGCAACCTCTAAGATAATAGGTGTGAGTGATTATGGAGTGGTCGCAGGATGTTCAATTGTTTTGCTTGTGCGTCCGTGTTCGCTGATGAATGTTAATGTCAGTAAGCAGCTCGATGATTATCTGTGATTGCTTCCTGCGCGGGCGCGGCGCGTCGCCCCACTGCGCAACAAGGCGAACCTCCCAAGGAGGCCTGCGCGCACGCAGCGCCCACGGCCGCGCAGCCGCGCCGCGTGTGAAGCACGCCTAATGACCATTCTTCCGGATCCGGCAGGCAAAACCCCACTAATAATAGTAATGAGACTCATTTTGAGAAGACGGATTAAATGAAGCTGTAATTGTTCCGTATCCTTCTTACGTCTTTGTGAACATGACATAAAAAAACCGGAGGCAGTAATACATCTTAGATGTAGGAACGTGTATACCTTAGTATTTTTCCTCTGCTACTCGTATATCAAATGGCATTGGACAGCCTATAATGCGTTCTATTGAGTGATTAAAACGGTCACGACTGATGCGGGTCCGTGCAAATTACTGCTAAAGTTCACTTTCAAATTATTATTTCTATCTACTTTCATATTATAATCTAGATATTATGTAATACATCTTTTTGAAAAAGTAGTAGGTAAGTGAATAAATCAGCAGCTTCTTCTAGTGAATAAATTATTTGTAGGTATTTCTAAATCCAAAGTTTGAGGTTGAAGTATAATTTAGTTATGGTCATGACCAGTCGGGCTGCGGCTTCGCGCAATTCACGGCAAAAATAAAACAAAGGTGCGTCAACAATGACGACCTTGTCGCGCCCGCAGCCGAGCGCCGCGTCGCGTCGCGTCGCTGTCGTGGTTGTGCAACACTTACCCACTAGAAAGCACACTTTCTTTCACGCACATCACAAGGACTCACATCTTACAGCAAAATAGTAAATTACGTTTTCACCAACATTCTAAAAGGTCAAGTTTGACTCACTACAAAAATGCCCTGACATTAAACTTCCGCGTCGATGAAGCCTCTCACTGACTCCGTTGCTTGCAAGCGAATGTTGACCGTAGGGCATGTGCAGTGCAGTAATACAATATGATGGAGTTCGCTGATCGCGGTGCGGTGTCAGGGTTCCGAGGTGCAGACCGCTGCTATTTACACTTTCACCTCACTCCGGGCTTTACCAGGATTTACGTCATCGCTGTGCCGGCGCAATTATATCATCACGAAATCAGCTGCTGAGTAAGTGGCACAGTGGCACACTCGCCGCTGAACTCAAGTCTCACTTTTTGTTTAGTTATTGTATTTTGGAGTTGCGATGCCCGTTATCGGTCATTACGTTTCATAATGGATAGGAAAGCGATGTAAATGTGCAATTCTGTTTAGTATTCTCACGTACTTGTGCAAGGTTGTGGAATAGATTGTTATCACGTGTGATGTCACCAGAATATCTGCAGAAACTAGGCCCAAGTTCTACGAAATAGACCCAAAAACCGTTTTACGATTCTACAGTCGTTAACTCGTTACGCAATCTGCAGAATAGAGATTTATTTATTTTCATATTTGATATAAAATGAGATAAGAAGCTTAAAATAAGAAAAAGGTTCTGCGAGTTTTTTCAAAATCTACTACGCGTCCTTTTCTGCTTGAATGATAACTTCTTTTAACTCGACAACGAAATCCATGTCAATCTCCGTTATAAAAAAATACCCAACTTAGTATTTATTTGTTGTCTTCATTCAACGCAATGAGTTTTTGCACGCAACTGTTTTGGTATTTTTTTTGTCGAGTGCAAATAAAAATATCATTGAACGTTCTATATTGGAGCAAATTGATCGTGTATTTATCACATAAAAAACTTTGCAGTAGTAATCGTTCTAATAGTTTATTGTCCATGTCCGTAACCTAGAACCGAAATCTTTAGCATTCACACAAACATGCATTCATTCTTCAATAACCTTACCATTTGCATTTTGTTATTTCGAACTATTTGCCGCTCGACTTGACATTAGTCATTATAGAACTCCATAATGGGAGCTTAGTACAAACGAATATAATAATTACTAATGTTTTATCGCTAATGAATTTTAAATCTGTTCTTTGGGTGACCATGAGCCGCTCTGGTCACGGTCGGAGTAAAGGGCTTTTAGCGTTTGAAAATATTTAACAATACTTATGAACAAAACAATAGCAAAGTTTGCTGAACATATTTCAATACCGTGATGTTGATTACACATACAGATGCTTGTATTGCGCGGCTGCTGCGCCATTGTTTTTTCGCGGTTTCTCTTTGCCTAGTCGTGCGTTACACCTTGTCGTGGACTATATTGTAAGCTCTGGGTGTACATCTGGGCAAACATTACCAGCTCTTGCGCCAATACACGAATCCATTACGTTATAGGCTTTCAAACAATGTGTGGTTTTGAAATAATTACTTTCAAAGCAACAAAAATAATAAAATTTGATTCGCTGGATATTACGCACATTAGATAATAATGGCTAATTCTTTATTGTTTGCAGCGTGACCCAGAATATAACAATTAAATGTAACTTCAACGTTTGTTCATAGGAGTTCCTAGTTATTGAGAGAAGTTAACGAGTGTTGTAACCTTGTTAAATGTCAGAATAATTTTATGTTACTTACCCGTGTTCCCGAATAGAGTTCTTGTACTTTTCTCTTTTCATTTCCACGTGTTTAGAGGTATGGAGGCGTTTCACTGTTCATGACACAACACTGGCACGGCACGCACTGTACAGTTCATTACATAAACACTATCTATGTATTATCACTTGGTCAGATTCACTAGTGTTGTGTGTCCCATGACGCCGTGACCTGCAACGAAGACATTAAATTAATGACCCGTGAACACATTAGGTTAGGCTGTGGGGCACATTACATCAGGTGGCGAGAACTACATAGGTACGTACGTATTGCATTTTTACGGAACAACAAACCAATTTTTTTTTGCGTCACACAAATAGGCCATTATTTGGCAATAATGTTGTGTTAGTTCTTATAACAAAATATAGGATATAGGTGATTGTAAAAGTTCATAATTATACTGCACCGGTGGATTTATTGATATCCAGAGACGATTTATAATGATCTAATTTCGAAATGGCATCCTTGAGTTTGGAACTGTTATTATGTCTGATGACATGTCTCCATTACTCGCTACTTTACTATCCGATTGATCGATTGCTCTCGGATACCAAATTAATCGATTATCTTATTATGTTATTCTACATTAAGGTATTCGAGAGGTTGTTAACGTAGATCATTGTCGTGCATTTTGCAATGTCTTAGTTTTTCGCAACAGATAACTAAGTAGATATTTAGAAGGATGATAAATTGCGAGATTGTCATATTACCTATTAAGTTAACAATATAAAACAAAAATATAGTTTTGCTGCTCATTTATTACTGTCTTGAAGGTCGTTTGTAGCTTACCAGATATTATTTGAGAATTTTGTATTGTCGGGTCGTTTGAAGCAAACTGGAAATTCTTAAAGAATTTTGTCAGAGCGTTTAAGGCTTTGCTTTTCAGGGAAAACATACATATCTCTCACTTTTAAATCAAGCAATAATATATGTACATACACAAAGTATCTATCTTGCTACCTTCCTACGTGTGTAGGGAGTTTTTATCGATCATTCTAGATCACGACGAGCAAAACACGTCGCGTTGACGTTCGAGACTGGATCGTGAGAAATGTGCGCGTGTCGCACTCTTGTAGACAACTGGCATTCCATATTAACCAGACCTTAGGAAAATGCCATGCTTATGCTACCCAACATATAGAAAGTACGACCGATTATGTTTGTATTGCAAATGGATTATTAAAAGTGAAGGAAATGTGCAATATCCAGCGATAAGATACGTTAGATAAGTACCCGTCTGACAGCTACCTAGAAGATAATTATTCTGCCTGAGAAACGATTGCTAATCACTTCTGTTTGTTACCTACAGTGAACAAAAGCAGATCCTGCAAATGAGTAGCTACAATACACGAGTGTTACCTATAAAGCTAGATATTTATTGTCCGATAAAGTAACTTGACGTCCAATTTTATGGCAAACGATTATTAAAATAATTAACTGAACAGACTGTCAGTATTGTGTGTATTTTACGTTCTAATCCTTGACGCGTAGCAAGATATCCTTTATCCTAATTGCCGGTTATATTTATAGCTCAAATGTTATCGGTGTTGCAAGGCGACCTTCAGTTCGGGTCCTGTTGTGGACAATCACTCGATGTCTGTAATTACTCATTACGCTAATGGATGTTCGATCTCGGCAGTATATGCTTTGTCACGACTCGGTAACACGAGCGACTAGTCTTCGCTGTTGTCTTACTGCGTGATTTACTGAGGGAACCCGTGTGGAATCTTGATTTATGTTCATTTTATATGGGACATGATGATCATGATAAATGGTATTGGATTGGATTCGGACCTATCGGGCATTGGTTCATACAAAATGTGCAGAGAACAGGGAAATTGAAATGCGGCATCAGTGATGCAGTCTTACCGGGCTGCAGTTACGGGTATCAATCAACTCTTCTGATGTAACTTGGAGAGATATATTGATTACTAGAAATGAATTTAGTTATAATAAAAGCAGTAATTTTTATGCAGTATCGTTTCTTGTGAAAAACAACAGGATACAGTTATGAACGGTGTAAAAGTACACATTTCCGTAGTATGCAAGTTATAGCTTTCATTACAGTTATAAACTAGTGGTCTACAATAATAAATAGTTCCTATATATAAAACGTGTAACATTATGCCTGGGAAAGATCTAAAGGCCTTAGCGCCGGCTTTAAGTGTCTTGCTAAATGACATTTCTAAATGATGTTATACAAGTCAGTAATTGCAGTAATAGCTACAGAATAAATTACTATGAACCGTCTGTCAGTATGATTTAATGTGGCACTACGAATGGGAAATTTATAAACCGCGACGTAAGAGACTGTTGCAAAAATAGTTAATAATGAATACAACGTAGATTTGGACAAGATGATACAGAATAACAAAATAACTTCCTTAAAAACGAGACGAGGAGAAGATCAAAGACAGGAAAATTAAAATGATTTCTTAACACCAGACGCTAATCCTTGAGTGCTATATCAGTTCTAAGCTTTATCCGAGATAAACATTTATGGAGCTGACGACTTCAGAATAAATTACGAATCTTTCGAAACAGCTGACTTCATACTACTTTAAGGTAGGATTACTTACTTTAAACACGCTCTGTACGGGGAAGGACGCCGAAATTAACATGTTTTAATTTAAATACAAGGAAAATTAAAATGCGAACATGGTGTTTGTGACATCTCTGCTGCGCCTGAGCAGTGTTAGGCGTGATATTTGCGCAAGAGTGGACGCAAACATCCATCAGGCGACCTTGCCCGAAATTCTTCTTTGAACGTTGGCGTCACCCTTTCCATTAAGCAGGCGACTCTGTCGAAGCAAACTAACTCCATGGACTGACCTCTTATTATTTTTATTTACTTAATGGACGTGTCCTATATGAAAATCTGTTCAATGAAAACTAGACGGACTTGAGGTTTACTATAGTGACGTCATTCTGGCTGGCTGACGAGAACGTCTGACGCGGGAAGATGAAAGATAGCAAAAAGGTTATAAATCATATTTGAACTCACTGCCACTCGTAGCTGACCTCGACCGATGACATTGTCTAGTGCATCCTACCAATGAGAACTTATTTGTATTCAAATGTGCAGTATCAAAACAGAAATGTTTGATCTTTGTTTTGGATTTTATCTCACTTGCTTGTTTATTTACCCGATAGTGTCAGAATCGAAATCCAGACCTAACTTTTTTAATGTATGATAGAATGTTTTGAACTGACACTTGATAAATTCTGAACACTTTTCAACAGTCTTCATAAATTGTAAAACCTAAACAAGGTTTTTTGTTCTTTGCCTACCACAACTTTTACACGGATTTTTTTCTACTGATGCAATACCACATAGTTGTCGTGTTATCTCTTGAATACCAGTTTTGTTTCAAATGTCATAACACCTGAATATTTATGTTGCTTTGCGGATGGTCTGATAATTAGTTCCGCACACAACGCCTTTTATTTCCATCGCTTCGGTACTTATTCCATGGAATTGCAAAATGCGATGTGTAATACCTGTCACATTGACTTCACAGGCGATTCGTGATGATAATGTGGACACGTGGGCGAATAAAAACAATTGAATTTGCACCGCAAGTACCAATATAAATGTCAAGAGTCTATAACATGTAGATAGGTACATTCGTCGCTAGTTCGTTTGCCTACGTGTGAAACTGTACCACAATGTGTATAATACTAAGTATGTATGTCTGTGTATGCGGAGGTTCTGTGAGAACAGTAAGTCTGTGCTTGCGCCTGTACAATAGCTAGCTCGAGTCACGCGCTACTCTCCACACTATTGTTTGGGAGATTTGATCATAAAAACAATTTACAATCAGCTGTCGAGGACGTCTATGTATAGAGCTGAGACTGGCGTGCCCTGTGTCTATGTCCGCGTTATAAAACATGACCTCTATTCGGAGTTCTATTATGTATGAAATTGATTCATTAAAAACGTCCCCGTTAGTTTTATTCATTTTGAAAATTACCTGAAATCATTGAATCATAATGACTTAAGATTTTCAGACTTAAGTATCTACATGCTTAACAATGTACAGTTTCCGACAAATGAGTCTCTAATCTAGTAATTCCATGCAATTGTTCCTTTAGTACTTTGTTGCAGTTATTTACAGTGTCTTCGTGTCGGTACTTATTTCAATCCTATGAAATGATATAAACATACGTATAATAGCTTAATTTATTTTAATAACTTGCCCATATTCATTCGAACTAAAAGTTTTTTCTTTGGTGCCACTACAGACAGTAGGTGGACAGTTGCTTTGTCAAGAACTTTAAATATGCTTATCTATTAATTAAGTGCGAAGGCGTAGTGTAGGTACAGCTTCTGAAAGTTATTTTATGATGAAATATTTAGTGGAATTGCATAGCTAAACTTACTTCTATCTATGTTTGTTTATAGCATAACTAAATGAAATTAAAATTGGTACAAATAATATGATTCATACGAAGATACATAAGTATATACAAAAGAAACGATTAGGTAAAGGCTATATTCAGTATATTCGTGTGCGTTCGAACTAATGCCTTTTGGATACAGGTAATAAAACTGTGATAAAAGAATTATAATCGTATGTAGCAACTTCAAAGGGATTTGGCGGTAGAGAAAGTAGGTACGTGTCAATTATTAGGTACTAAAAAAGCCGTGTCATACTCGTTATTGTTATAGGTAGTATTTTCCCTTTTGATGGTTAGGCGGTGAGTTGAATATCAAGCAGCGCGTATTTGTCAAAAAACCTTTACTCCAAGCTGACTTTAGATACTCGCATAATAACTACACATAAGCCTTTGTGCTATTTCATGTTATCACTTCTTCTGTCATGTGTTTACTGTGTACATAAATGGTTGAATATAATAAATAAAATTAAGGTTACAAGTTCATAGAGATCTCTCCTCCGGCCGGCTTTTCTTGATCACACCGTTGATGTTTTTACACGAATATTTTAATCCTGAAGCTTTGGATGTTTCTTATTCATTCACAAAAAAACTACTGCTTATATGGATGAATAGCTCATACAGCAGAATAATATAGACCATTATGCGGATGCGGGAAGTAGTTCTTTCGGGACGCGGATGAAACCGTTGGAAACAGCTCTGTAGTTATGGAAAGATACTGTTTAGTAAATGCACAATTTATTTATTATCCACTATATAATGCACGTACATTATGTATGTAAGTACTTTTTGCCACGTTTTCTTGGTCGGTGATTGATTTAAGAGAGACCGATATTAATAATAATCGAGCTGATTTTCTATTTAGTCACGTAGAAAGGTAGACGCGGTTAATGATAGCTGGAGGTTGACTTTCACGTGTGAAACAACTTGTGCGAATATGTTTATGGTTTGGTGATCGTCTGTTTGACGTTTGTTGTGCCGCCATTTGATACCGCTAGTTCTGGGAAACATGAATCGATGAACTATTAAAAGTAAACGTTAATTTAATGTAGAAAATTGCTATTAGATGTAGGTACTTATTATTTCTAGGAAATGCGAATCGATTGACGTATTAAATATTTATTATATTCAGAAATCGTTTATTACTTCACTTTGTACAAAATTTTACAATATTTTGCTTAATTCTACATAAGCGCTATAATGTATGATTCATGAACTTTGAGGTACTTTATAATTACATTGAAATAAGTAAAAACTGCCATGAAAAATTGCAATTAGCTTTATTTGGTTCTGTAATTCCAGTTTTCTACATGCTTTTGAAAAAAATCCTAAAATTTAATACCTATGTATTTTTGTATACCAATAATGGCAGTAATTTGTAGAAGACTATGTAAGGAGAGACGATATTTTATAAACCAAGACTAAATAATAGGCCGTAATAGTTTTCTCATTGTAAAAGAAAACATCTCATAGTCCATGTAATATAATATACTGCGTAAAATATAAACTGTCTTTCCCACACACAAATGTTAGTACATATAAGTACCAAACCAAGTATGAATAGGTTTTATTAAACAGTGTTTCGAGTAGCAAAGTTTACGTTTTATGTGTTGTCTAGCCATTATCCGTCTCAAATATCGGTTGCGTGAGGAAACTCCGAGTAAACGGCTCACTCGCTTCAATAACTGTTTTTGTATTATTACTGTTACGTGTCGTTATATAAATTTTATATAAATATACTGTTTGTGCGTGCTATGCTAGAGTTGTATATGACCTGTAGTTTTGATGTTTGTAAGTACACATTATTGTTCAGATTATGGGTTGTACGTAGCAGGCCATATCTTCAGTATATTGCCAACATATATAAAAATATATCGAAACGCAAGTGTATTTTTACGCCTGTTAGATTATCGTTTTACCCGCATATTGTAACGCACAAATGAATGTTCTTTTTAAACTCAACTGGTTCGCAATATTGGCTTTTTTACCTAATATTAATGAGGGTTTTCTAAAATGGCAATCCACGAGGTGGCAGCACCGAGTCGTCAGGTCCAATAACTGTCAAAGTGCTTATCTTTACTATGAATAGTGAACGATTTTAGTGTTTTTTTTATTTTATAATTAAAGCACTGCATTATTGTTTTACTATTGCGGTTGAGTAAATAAAAAAAACTAAATCATATTGTGTTAACAAATTTTTCAACAAGCTTTTCCTTAGTACCAGTGACTTTTGCACCTTCTCTCTTAGCTCAATTTTTAGTTCGGAAACCTTATTCTGACCGTAGTCCATAATAAAATCAATAACACTTCCAATATACCAGAATTTCAATAAAAAATAAGTTCGGCACCTACAATTCCATACTATTTGACAGCTGTTTGGACCAGACGCATACGTGGCGCCACCCGGTGGCAGAAAAAATTTCAAAAACCCTCATTGTGCTTGGTTAGTAGAAACATATTTTGTAAATACATAATTTTCCTATCATATTTCCATGTAGCTGTTTCAACATAATTCGTTAGGACTGGCATTTGTATGTTATCTACAATTAGAGGTTCATCCAAGGTGCATTGGGCAACCCTAATGAACTTCACTTAACTTAAAATGTTCCCTATCTTTTATCGCGACATCAGTACTTAAGTCAATTATGTAGAATTGCGCTTGCTATGTTTGGCGAATAACGAGATTGTTATTTTGAATGTTTGTATTGAAGAAGTATGTTAAAGGATCCGGAATAGAAGGTACTTTAAAAAAATATATAAAATTGGAAGTAAACAATCCAGACTAGAGCAACAACATTGATTGGCAACTTTTAAGTATCTTGACCGAAGTCTTCCGATTCAATCTGCTTCTAATTCAATTCCAATGTAAAGACGATACATACTGGACGATATTTAAAGTTGATATTCCGCTATGTGCAAATGCAGAACATTTACAAACACACCGCGCCACTACCGGTTGTCCTCGCTTTTTCTATCCAAAATATATGAAGCGACTTCACTTTCCGTGATGATGATTATAATCAATCCGTGTTTTAGAAGCACTTAGAAACTTAATAACTTACTTACTAAACATACTTCCTGGTGCAGCTAATGCATTAGCCGTAACAAAAACTTGCTAATTACAAGTCTGATGCTCATTAAAATTAGAAATTGGTACAGGGTTTGATCCAATGAGAACGATTGCAGCTTATTCATTATTGCGCCAATCGTTTCAAGCAAGTACCTTGTTAGTCATTATATAGGTACAGTAATTATTGACCGGTATTGTCTAAGTTAGCGCTTGTACATTTCTCCGTGACAATTTGAAATGGTTGCGCACTGCCCGTAGGCCCGGTTACGACAGTGTCGAACTGATAGCATTCTTACAAAACAAACCACTGAGTAGATCTAATCTCGAGTCCGTCGCATAAGTTACAACATTACACTTCGATTAAATCATATTAGCTTCGGTTGCGGTCGGTCTCAGCTGACACGCCGCTGATGCCAACCAAATTGCTTGTCGCCTCACACTGAGCGCAATTTTTGACATTTACTTTAGCAACACGGGCTAGTTAGTTTGTAGGTGGGTAGCTAGTACCTACTCAGATATTCGAACTGGACTTGTATGTTCATACACGATTTATAATAATATTTATACGATTTAGTATAAAAAATAATGCTCTAATTTAAATTGTGAAACATATGAAATGAAATTCCCAGGTTATAATAAGGATCATTCCTTTACTCCAATAGACCAGTCATGTCTATGATTGCATTGTTTCTTGTTCCAAATTGCTTCGTCTACAAGCTTAACAAACATTCTCAATTACTATAATCATCTCCTTTTATAGATTTTAGTGCGGTGCAATGGAATAAAAATAATTGTAACCTGTTTCAAGTACAAGTAATCGTAAATTATTATGCTGATTGCCACAATAATATGAATCGGGACAACAATTGTAAAATTCAAACAAGAACTGCCGTAAATTGTTTTAATTGAGGACAAGGATGTCGAGCTGGGGCCGTGGCGTGCGACTGCGGTCGCAGGCTACATCCACAGATTTAATTGATCGTATTCACCTGCCGAGCTCGGCGAGCCGGTGCCCTTGCCTCCGCTCCCGGTGACGTCACTGCCGTGCACGTTATGTGGACTTCCGACCGGATAGGTTTAGCACATCACTAGCACTAGGAAATGTGTCGAGTTGCGAAACTTCGGAGGTCGCCGGCAGAGAGCGCCGTCGCCGCGCGATCACTGAAAACTAAACCCGCGCTCACTATCGCGCGCCGGCCCGCGCTTGCGTCGCCGTCGCCGGCGCAGCGACGAAAGCGCGTTAGAAAGGGACGAATAGTCATTTCTTTCGTTTTAGTTGGGCATCGATAAATAAATAGCAGCTTTCATATTGATGGCTGATAGCCAGTGCTAGATCGGACACCTGCAAGCTGGTTTTACATGTTTTTAATCTTACATTTTGATCTGGTAGGCGATAAGCCCTTTATGCAGCAATAAGACTATATTATGATAGAACTATTAAAATAAAGTTAAGCACTAGTTGACACGCTGTGATTGGCGTTATAATGTTCTTCATTTTCTTCAGCTGGTTCTCCACAATTGGTGGTTCTTCGTCAGTTCCGTGAATATTGTACCTTCATTAACGCTGTTCGTTAATGTTCAGTGAACTTCAATCCATAATTTTCAATTAGCTTCCTCGCGAGAGAGCGTATAATCAGGAAATATAGGCGAGGTTTATCAGCTTGCGTACGCGCACCCGTGCGGAACGTTGATTTTCCGCCAACTTTTCACCACACGTAACGGGTCGCGGATGTCAGACTTGGATGCAGACCGCCTACAATGTGCCGGTTATGTAAATAAACGATTAAATATGGATTACATAATTGTATGCGCTTGTTTGACTTTTAATCTGATTTCGATAAAAAATGACGGTATTTTTATATTGATCGATGCTGGGAATTTAAATATCGTGGGCAGGTTTCCTGACGACAGTTTTTATAATTACTAGTTTTTTAAGCGAGTTCACGCTAACGTCATTTTACGTGCAGAATCAAATCTTGAGACGTACGAATAATAATTATTATACCTACATTAAAGTCATAATTTTTATTTTATCAAAGGTCATAGAAACAGCACTTATTAATTGACCCGTATTAATTTGCATATATTTGAACACAAAAGAGATAAAATTACATAAGTCTGAGTGAGGGAAACAGAGCGTACGCCTTATGAGAGTCACGGACCGTTGACTTTGTTTGAACATTTCATTAACCGAGTAAATTGTTACTTTGAGTGATTTCGAAGATAAAACTGAGGTGATTAACTTGCTGAATTTATTACTTTTATATAAAAGAAGAGTTGTGAAACGATGTTAAATTGTGAGCGATTCTCGGAAAGTCGGTGTTTGATTTGCAATAAGGTCGTGTTTCTGTGATTAAAGAAACCTTAATTGTTTTAGCTTAGGCTTGAATGTATGATTTACACTGAAGAACTTGGCATACAGATTCAATGATGTAACAAAAGTAAAACAAAGGAGTATGTATGTGAAAGGAAAACATATTTTCTGTTTTCGTACTATTTATTATCCTTCGTCTTTTATTTGTTTGCTTTTGTGCATGCATGTCGCAATGCATGGCACATTTACGTGTTCACCATATTATTATGATTGATGTGAAACGAGCTTACTCAAACAAATAGCAAAGTACGTTGGGAAACTGTACTTTGGCATTGATATATTAAACCCGACGGTCTCACAACTTTTGTAAGAAGCATGGAGAATCGTGGATGTAGCTGCCTCGATTGTCTGCATCAGGATGTTCGCCTCAATACTGACTGACAGATACAATTATTCGCAACATGAACTGTTTACATACAAAACGAGCACTTTAATAGGTTAGGGGTCAAGCTGTTTATTGTTAAGATCAACAACCTTGTGTTTGATTAGTTTTAATATAACCTTTTGTGTGAGAACCCCGTAGGCTGTGAAAGCAATTTAATTCATGCAACAATCATAATTCGTAGTGTTGATAGATAAGTCAGTGAGCGCCTCTAGGTGTTCTGTCAGTTTTATGGTTCGCCGGCGCAGCATGGAGGTTAGGTAACTGCTGGAGCCTCTACGTGACTTTGTCCATAATTAACGACAATTATGTAGATATCGTCTGCATAACGCACTGACAATCGCCATAACTATAAATAATGAAGCAACAAGCTCAAATTGTGCATGTCACGTTAATTTGCAGAGTTATTTTTCTGTGTACTTGAGAGAGAAGAGAAATCTCCCGAGCGTCACCTTTGCGCGTTGAACTCTATTATACGGAAGTTGAGTCGCGCAGACACTCGCGACAAACGTAATACATATTTGCTCATTGTCCACTGTTCTATTCAGCTCTTATTTTTGTCTACAACCTAGGTTGAACTGCATTCGTGTATAACTATATGATAATAAGGTTGTTATGGCATCTATTCAAAATAAACGTAAAGGAAAATATGTATGGTCATTTTGTATCGCTGCACGATCTCTCTGCCCAAATATGTGGTATAATTGATCTGGGATTGTGTTCTTATAAATATACAAAATAATACAAAAGGACCCAAAAACATGGCTATCCTACACTTGAGTATTTTGACTGCAAACGCCGTCGTGATTTAGTGCTTATAAATTAGCTAGACTCCTAGAAACTTACTTGCCTATACCTACCACGTATATTTTACTACGTTATAGTTTTAATATTACCTACATTATAAATAGCTCAACTGGAATTATTATGTAATACCTATTTAATGTGTAGACGTCATGTCTCTATAATATCTGCAGGAATTTATAACCAAACCAAAAAATAGAACATGACGTTTAACATTTAATTTATGGATTTGTGAGTGTTTTTATGTACCTATAAAGTTTAAAAACTGCATTCTGTAAATTCTAGATTGAAATCTAGGAATAATAATTTTATAAGACCACAATAAAAAGCTGGTTTGACTTTTGTGAATGTTACAAACTATTTTTGTGTTAACTAATATTTTTCCAGCAACCTACCGATAGAACCTACCAGTATTTCGCTCAAATCTATACCAATATTATAAAGTTGAAAAAACACTCAAGCTACCTTGTGAACCGATTCCATTTTTTCCGTGTTGGATAGCCCATTTATTGAGAAATGCTATTAATTTTGTTTGGGTGAGTTGAGAAGTTGCTAGGGGCGGGAGTGAAACCGCTGGCGGAGGCTAGTATTTACAATAAACAATCTCGAACAGCCAGTTGCATCAGTACCACAACTAACATAAATACTCGGCCCCTACAATTGAGATCCACAATAGAAACATTATAAATTATAGTTCAAATAGGTGATGATGATTGCCACTTTGTTTTGAAGGCACCAATTTACGTTCAGAACTTTATCCCACTTTACAATAAGATTACCAACACACTGCAGACTAAACAGTTGGCCAACAGTTAACCCGATGACAGACAATTCTTTTTCAAAGAAAATCTTGATTCCAATCAGAGTTTTCAGTCGGTCTGATACCGGATAAATACGTGATTTATGTAATGTGCGTTCCACCATTCATCTTCATACTGATTTAAGAGCCCAAACAAATGATCTGGCAACTAAAAGTTTGCAGTGTGCCGACTTAAAGTTCTCAATTTCGGAGCTACTTTATTTAGCTGGTTGCAAATGAAGGGAGGACTGAAGGCTACGCATCGTGTGAGGCAACGCAAGCACTAAACGCGAGCGGTCAGACTGTGCAATATCATATTGTACACTAAGTTACGGCCTTAATTGTAGATCGCAGTGATTTGTTCGCACGCGCCGCTCAGTAGGAGTCTGTGTACATACAGCCTTGTTTGATGAATTTCTTATAAATCTGTTTTGATTCCAGATGTAATAAGTTGCAATCTTTTACCAAAAGCTGAATCTATATCGTGTTAGTTATACTACTTATAACTTTTTTTTTCTTTCTTTCGAACAACCCGCAGCCCCGGCCACACTACTTATAACTCAGGTATGGCTGTAACGTTGTACGCAGAAAAATAGAGAGAATGTAGCTTAAGCACCTGTTATAACATATGGAATGCTAATAAAGAATTGAGTAATTGAGTATTGAGAATGACAATTGATAATTTTTGTCACCATTTAGCTACAGGAAGCGGTTAGTAATGAATAGGTTGTTTCTTTGAATGCTAATCTCAGGAATTACTATGCCTGTTTACGAGGGAAGGCTATAGGCTACTTTTTATCTAGGTACGCGGAGATGAAACTGCTTACATAAACATACCCGCTGATTTTCAGCAACATATTATTCTGTTCTACTTAAGGTGAAACTGCCCATCACTTTAGGTGTGTTCCTCTGCCATTTAGCACTTGCGTCAAAGAAAGTCAGAACCGTTCTAATGAGCCACATAACCAGGATTACGTGAAGTGAAATTGTTTTATCACATTTACCAATCGGCGTTAAACTATTAACTTAGTTACGTATTCCAGTAACTGCTTATGAATTAATAATTGCAAGGCTGATTGATTAGAAGTTAACCATCGTAAATGTATATTTCATTTTAAAAAATGTTTCAAAGATTAGGCATAACCAAAATGTCCGATCGTATTTGAAGACAACTGTGGATTAGAGTATGGTAAAACGTCTCATCCAATTAGATTTATTCATAGTTATTACAACTATTTCAAAACATCTAATACATATCGAAATCACTGATGACTCATTCTATAATTAACTGAATTAATTAAATTAAACACGAATGCTTTAGAAACACGTAATTAGGTAATCGAAGATGTCAATATAAATTTGATACCGTGTATTGGTTCAATCAAAACCAGTGCACGATTGGTTGTGCGCGGTCGTGTGTCACGAGCCCACAAGGCTATTGTCTGCACCTTTTACTTTGAATTAAGAGCGAGGAGCCTCGAATTACAATCCATAAATAATCCAAGAACACCTCTTAAGGTCTGGGAGTAATCATACAGTGCAGCTGTTATTAAATACTGCAACGCACTTCTGTTCAATCAAGCGTTTGCTGGTGGTAGTCATTTTAGCTAATGATTTTGGTATTTTGAAATCGATTTTAAGTTTATTATAGGCCTCTTGTAGTCCGGAAAATGAAATCGGATTTACCTGATTTTGAGTCTTACGAATCCATTAAAGGCATAGCTAAAATTACAATTGGATTATTAGGTATAAAGGGACCTATGTTCAGGCAATGGACAATACAGGTGACTCACTAAGAAAAATGTCAAAGGGAAAATAAAATACACAACAGATCTGTATTTAAATATTTATTTACAATCAATTCAATGTAAAAATACAATTATACTATAGCCAATACAATTTATACATTATTTACAATACAGCTCTTCGGAGCTCCGTCGTATAAATAACACAATTTAGATCGCATGAGTATTATACATTCTAAAGTTATAACTATTTAATGATCTTTTGTACATTGAAATGCGCGATTGATGTTTTTGTACTACATCACTGTTACACTGATTTATAAAAGCATAAAAAACTAAAAATAAATAAGTTATAATAATCTAAGTGATACAGGAATTTTATAGCATTTCTATTGGTTTAATTAAAGTGCGTTTAAAATCAATAGGAATGCCTTCAATTTAATTAAAACATTCTTAAGCAATTTTGTATTTAACACAATGTAGGACGAAACAGGCAATTCATTATTGCTTATTCAGAAGAGCAAATGTTACATAAACGTAAAGCGTTACAACTTTGTTGCAGTAGGTTTATTTAAATTAGCAGTTTTTTTTGGAAATGTTTCCAATTTAATTCTTCATTGTTTTATTGCAAATGACCGATTTTGTTGAGAACTCGTTATTTTTAGGACAAATATGGGTCAACTAAAACTTACTCCACATAACTTTTAAATACGTGTAACTTTTAAAAATTATTATCTCCATTTGGTGTGTAAACAAAATTCTATCAATTTTCTAACAAGAATAAAATACTTGAATACTCTTTCAAGCAATGCAATTGTCAATTTCATCCTACATATCCTCAATGGCTCTCTTACTCTAAAGCCTTTTCACACGAGCTACAAACTGTATGATATGGTACATTTATCATGACACGCTACAAACTATATGATATGGTATATTTATCCGAAGTTCTCGAAATGATGTATGAAGTAAGGCAGACGACGTGTCCTATTCACTTGCTCGCATGCTGACATCACTGACTTTGTGAGTGGACGGGGACCACAGGAGAATACGCCGATTTTAGATACCTTGGGATTGTAGAAAAAAAATATTATTATGTTAATTTTAAGTAATAAAAGAGTAGTGTGATAATAGGTTTTGAAAGATGGTTATGTAGGCCAGTGTTTGGTCGTATGAAAGCAAAAGACGCTGTAGCTAAAACTGGTGTGCGAGTTACTCCAATTTTAAATAAGCGCCTTCTTAATTGTGGGCCTTTTTTTGCAAAATAAAACCCTATTATTATCGTTTTCCATCCTCCTTAAACCAAAATTTATATTTTCGGTTACCAAATACATATCTGTGCAAGGTCAAGGTCACTGATCTTAAATATGACCTTGTGCTAATTTGTTATTGACGTATAAGACTTACATAGCTGTGTTTCTTCTGCACAAACTTGAGGAAGGAGGACATGTCGGGCCGGCCGAAGTGGTTCACCGCCTTCAGCCCCGTGAACATCGATGTCCGAGATAGACGTTGGAAGTGATTCTCGCAGATGTACTAGAGGAAAAAAATGAAATGATAAAAATATTTTTGCAAAAAAAAAAAAAAAAAACAATTAAACCGACTTTCGCAAAACGAAACGTTTTCGTTTCTTCGGGTTTCCATCACCATTCTGACTTGGTGGCCATGAGAACCAACTGCGAGTGTACTCATATAAAGAAAGAATATTCAAATCGGTCCCGGCGTCTTCAAGAAATCGAGTAACAAAGACAAAAAGAAACAAATTGAGAAAAAGGGAAGTAGCAACTTTGGTCAACATTTGCAATCGTCAATTTGAAGTACATAATTATGTACTTAGTTGAAATATGATATCACTTTGAAATTTGAACTCACCAGCATAGTAGTCCTGAGATCGAACTTGTGGAAGAACTGCGTGATGAAGATGTGTATCTCGAGCACGTTGGTGACGTCCTTGCGCTCCACGTCGCGCAGCACGTCGATGAACCACTCGAAGTGCTTGTGCGATGGACATATCCAGAGGAAGTATACCTAGAGGATAAAAAAATCGTAAGTGTAAAGTCAAAAGATAAAGTTTTTTGCCCCATAAGTAGAATATTTGTGCCTTTTCTTGCCGAATGAATAAAGTAATATTGTGTTAAAACCTAAGTCGAGATTTAAAGTTTCGAGTTATAAAAATGATTTTTGGTTCTTAGAATCAAATGTAGAAGAGTAGGGAAATACATATGTCTTAAGTAATGTGATTTCATTTTAAATGGCAAAAAGTACGTACTTTGACCAAGAGGCGAACAATATCATTAATGAATTTAGGATGTAAATAATATTGGACCCTGACAACACACAAATAGAATTCAGCCATAGCTGGTGCTTATAGTTTGCTAAGGCATATTGTGAGGCAATGAGTCAGTAGAATAGGTTCTTAACTGCCATACAGATGCTAAGTGGAAAGTGTTAACCATGCCATAGAAGACATTGCAAGTATTTGCAAGTTGTGTTTATAGGTATTCAAGGTGCTGGTCTGTGCTTTGTTGTCGGTCAAGGTGTGGCTATTTGAATTACCTAGTTGCTTTAGATTGGAGATATAAATTATTTCACAGGTTTTCAAAGGTTAAAAAGTGATCTACAGGACAGGCAGGATAACAGGGCACAATATTTTACTCATGGGTACAGAAATTAGACACTTAATTCCACTTTCTACTTTTGCGATAGTTTGAATTAAAGGCACAGTTTATATTTTCGAGGCTAGGTAAAATAGAATAAATTAATTTATACAACCAATTGTAAAATCTTATAAGATAGTAGATTAAAGTAAAATGTTTATCCTTTACATCTTGTTTTGGTAAATTATGGTAAACGAGGCTAAGGCTTATTTAAGGCTTATGTCGACACTATGTACAGTGTACACATTATATTACACAAAGCCACAAATCCCTAGTTAGAGTACATGTCATCACTTTACATAAGTATTGAACAATCGTTGTGGGTCAATGTTGTAAACGGTAAGCCACGTGCTAAGTCACGGCAAGTCGTGAGAACCAAATTCTACACAATTCCAAAGAATACTTAATTTCCTATTTGTCGAAATCGTGAATTTATTCAAAGATTATTTCATAATTGATCTATTAAAATAATAACACGGTTTTGAGTTTGTATGAATTAAGGCCTATTTCACGGTTTTTTTCCTGACAAAGGATTTCGTTAACTGTTGAAATTAAAACTTAAATCAAAATGATACAATCAATTATTGATTTCATCAAATGGTCATGACTATTTACGTAATAGTAGGCTTACTTTCTTTAGTCTCCGTGGCCAACATTTTCAATGTTGTAAGTTTTTACCTACATTACGTGTCTGATTTAGAAAAAAATATAACTTTGAAGACTTCTAAGAAAACTAGAAAGAAAGATGGGATTTAGGAACATTACCTTTTTGCAGGCAACTCCAGAGTATCTGTTGGTAGATGTGCCAAATACGAGGTCATTGAGTATGGAGGCGTAAGGCGTGACTCCAATACCACCGCCGACCATCACAGCCACTTCAAACTTGTACCAGTCTTGATTGCCGCCGCCGAAAGGACCCTGGATCCTGTTAGAACAAAGAACATATTGCGTTAGCCCAATGTGTTCGTCATAGGTGAAATCCGTTGCGTCCGAAAGGAGCAAGGGTACCTTATAACAGTTCTGCTACACAAAGAACTATCTCTTTCTGTACTTACGAACGAAAACATAGTTCTAGAGGACAGGCAAAAGACTCAAAAGACTGAAGTCTAAGATTATGGAAAAAGACAACGACGAAAAAACAGTCCACAAAAAGCAAAGATATAGCTTAACAATGAACACAGTCATAGCAAAGATGTCCTTACCTAATTTTGGGATGATCTTCAGTATTATAATTACAGGGGTCGAAGTAGTTCCTGAGTTTCCACGTCCACGGACCCTGAGCCTTGATGTGACACGATAGGAAGTTCTCGTGAGGAGCTGACGTTAGCGTGAACGAGTGGAACTCTTCCTTCTTGAAGGCAGTGCATGATAATCGCACCCATTGGCCTATGGATAACATTACATAAGTTATAGTAAATTAATCAATTCTTCTGTATGAGAAGTCGGTTCTTGGTCGTTTAATTACCTGATAAATATTTTAGATTTGGTGGCCTGTAGAACTTTATCTTGATTACGTCTGATGGTAACATTTCAGTTTCCAACACATCTAGTGCCAGGTACTTTGTTCTTAATGACACCACCTAAAGAAACACAAACACAAAATAATGTGGTGAAAAGTTCGAATATGACATAGACTGATTGCCGTTCCCGAAATTTTATCTATCCGTTGATTTGCTTACTAGAGATAGAATTTTAACAATACCCCCTTGCAAGCAATATCAAATTCCTTCCACAAAGCTAAACCACAGATAGATAAAAATATTGGGAACAGCCATAAATCAGCAGACTATATTAAGGAGTTTTAGGAAATGGATTCGGCACATGCAATTTGGGGAACTGACGGTGTTCAACAGAATTCCAGTATGGAGAGATTTTGGGCATGTAAATTTATGATTCCTGTTTTCAATTATCCCTTACCTTATCAAGCGTATAAATAACAGCAGGACCAAGGAAGAATATCCAGAAGCGTGGCGCCCCGGTAAGCCTGGCGAGCCCGTGCACGAGGCACAGCGCGTACAGCAGCACGTGCAGCGAGTGCGCGCGCCAGAACCACGGGTACGCGCGCTTGCGGATCACAGGGTGCGCGAACACGAAGATTATGCACATTATTACGAAGAGTAGGACGCCGCTAACACCTGGTAGAAAAATAATTCAGTTAAAGGTTGATTTAAAGAACAATGATTGCAATGAAATGATGATGTTCAGGGATAGTTGCATTATTTAGCTATAACGCTAACCAAACCATAATCAGATGTGTATTTGCCGCCCACTGGTTAAATCGGCGATTTTACTATTAAAAATGGTCCGATTATGGCTATAGTGAAATGGTGCCTTGGGCTGCCTTGAGCCCAAGGCAATTACGAATGTGGCAAACAAAAATCGGTTCCAATCGTATTTTGATAGCAATAATGAATAAAATAATCATTCTAATACACCGCTGTTTACTTTTAGGAATCAGATAATCTTCTTATGTAAAAGGCTGATTTACTCAAGATGATTTCTTAAACTAAGTATTCTCCAAAATAAGTATATTACCTGTAACAGTCTGGAAGACCCAGTACGTGATGCCAGGTCTGAAGTCAGACGTGAAGTGGACTTCCTTAGTGAGACAACGTAGATTCTCCACCGGCTGTGTGGACACGTGGTAGAAGTTCACCATGTGACCCGCTGTGTGTAGAAGAGAGAAAAAGAGAGCCGTGCAAGCGACGATCTTGTGGAATTGGATGCTCGAGTCTAGGGGGATGTATTGTTGGATGCTGAATTCCTGTGGAAATTAACATAAGTAAGTGAGAAGAACTTTAAAGGATACAATAATATGGTTCTGCAACTACATATGAGTATTACATAACCAAAAGAAAATACCTGCGTTGAAGCTTAACTTTTGGTCTTTTTGTTCCAAGAGTTATCTTTATTTTAGGCAAGCACAGACATTAAAAGGCACCTGATTCTATGGAAGACAATTTATAAAGATAAGAATGATGACATGACTTACTTTTAATTTAGTCAACAGATTCCTCGACATGGTCAAGAGCAGCAGACTGTAGCAGAAAGACAAAGAAGCAGCGGAGCCCCTGGTGATGGCAATCCCGACGCCCATGATGTGCCGCAAGTCCAAGTGCTCCGACATGAACGAGTAGTGCGCGAATCTTTCCACGAACAGTCCGATGGTCACCACGTAGAACACGAAGAGGTAGAAAATGTTCTGTCTGTTCTCTTCTAGGAAAGTTGTTAGGTAGTCCCATTTTAGTAGAAGACAATGCCTGAAATATGACAAACAACTAAGAAATTATGGGTCTTATATTGAAGGTCCTATTTTTCGCATTGGTATATAAAACAAGAAAACAGTTGAGACTTATTTTAAAGAATTTCTGACATACCTTGACTGCTCCATAGGAGGTTCAATATGGAAGCTGGTCATCCTTGCAACGTTAGTCGAAGTATCGAGGAAGTTTTGTTTGGCGCCCTTGCAGTCCAAGCCAATGGCTACAAATTCGCCTTTGTATTCCTTCATCATTACTTTGAAGTCTGAGTATGTTAGGTGATCTTTGTGTTGGAGACCAGCATCCTACAACATATGGAAAGTTTAGTGAAAAATCATTAAATCCTACTAATATTATAAACGCGAAAGTTTGTATGTATGGATGTATGGATGTTTGTTACTCTTTCACGCAAAAACTACTGAATGGATTTTAATGAAACTTTACAGTAATATAGCTTATACATTAGAATAACACATAGGCTACAATTTGTAAACATATTGTTCGAAATACTAAACCTGCGCAGACGAAGTCGCGGGCACCAGCTAGTATTATAATAAAGGAGATTAAAAACCGTTGTAATAATTTTAAAAGTAAGTATGTAATAGAACACTGACTAATCCAGATATCTGATTTCATATAATTGTTATAGTTCGATGGGATAACAGAGATCCCTATTGATTAAAATTGCACATAATTTACAAATGGTGACTGATCACTTCAAACTTACAGAAAACATGCCATCAATAAGCTCAGTAACATGTTCGTCTCGTAACGACGTGGTTCTGGCGATCTCGACCAGCGAGCGCAGCATCTCACTGAGTTCACCTTTATCGATGACTCCATTACGATCATCGTCACACATGTCGAAGATAATACGTAGCTTGTCTTCTGTTGCCCCACGAGAAAATAAGACTACCGTGTCCAAAAATTCCTGGAAACACGTAAAAGTAAATATCATAAATAGACGAAATATTAAGTTGAAATTATTCTAGTTTTCCAAAAGTTAAAGATATAAAATCTACATATGTATGAAAAACACATACCTGGAAAGAGATCCTACCATCTCCGTCTTTGTCGACGATGTTGAACATTTTCTTTACGAATACCGCATCTGCCTTCATACCAAGTGCGCTTGCAAATTCACTTTTTGATAGTGATGTCCTCATTACAATAGACTGAAACAAGGTTTTCATTAGAATTCTCTTCCCTTCCAAAATTCCAAAATCTTTTAGGTTTAAATGTTCCTTACTTCTGGATCAGCATCTTCATTCCTTCGTCTTTTCTCACCAGGTGCTAAACCAAATGTGATGGCATATGCTTCTCTGAAGAAATGTTCTAATTTTCTTTGCCGTCGTTCTCTTGTTTCTGCTGTCGCCAGAATTTGTTCACGATGACCCTGAAATTATAGGACTAGTTGGTAAATAATTTTGTACATAAAAATTCATTTAGCACTTCATTTAATGTTTCAAAAAAGTAAGATTATTTTACCTGGGTTAGATTAAGAGCCTTTTTATGGTTAGCCAGAAACGTGTCCAACTTGACCAAAAATTTGCGCCTTGATGCTGCAGAATCCATTTCTAGAACCAAATCGTGTTCTCGGGGTGCACGGATCAAGACTAGTGGACGTTTGTTGGTTCTGCTTTCCTGGAACAAAACGTCTCGATATCATAACTTGGTCTTAGGGAAGAAATTTTCGTGTTTGAGAAAGTGAAGATAAATAAGAAAAAGAGGCAGAGCAGGAGAGCAGAAGTTAAATAAATAAAGTGATATTTACCTGACTTTCTAGAACCGTGAGCTGGTCTGTGTGGTCCAGTGGGAGTGTTCGAAGCTTATCCCCCTTGCGGTCAGTTACGTGAAGTGCTGGTTCTGGGCCCAATCGTAACTTCACTAAGCGTTTGTGAGAGGCATGCACCCATTCACGACATACCATCTTGTCTACAGAACCTATAAAATAAGTAATTGCATTTTAATTATTTTTTCTATTACATACATTTTACATTAACATCGGCAATAAAAATGATAGTAAATAAAAACAAACAATTGTTACCTTTATATTGAGCATTCTTCAAATGTTCTTGTTGGATCTTCAGCTTTCTTCGGCGACTGTTTTGCAATTTAACAACTCCATAACCTGCGCCAGTGCAGAGTATGGGAACAAATGCTAGTATGAGGCAGGTGTAGATGTATGCGAATTCGTTGCCCTGAAAGATAAGGTACCATTTATAGGTAACACCGAAGTAAACTTTTAAGTAGATTTTTGTTGAAGTTGTCTAATAATATATGAGGATTTAAGTGATGGAGGTATTTTCGACAACTTTCACATACGAAGGGAAAAGTGAAAATTGGGTGTTAAACTCGTAACAGAACTTAGGGACGACTTTGGCTTCACTTTGATTGATCGATCATTTTGGTAGATATCAGTAGTCACATATAGGGAAATGTTTATCGTTCAAGCATTTCACTGTACTCTCTCCACCATAGAGTCTATTTTCTATATGTTATGTATTATTTAGCAAGTTACCTCGAAGTAGTCGTATCCTCTCAGGTACTTGCATGGCGGCAGCTTGGAGGCGTTGAGCTGGTAGGGCTGCGGACAGGGGTCGCCGGCGCGCCAGTGGAACACGTCGCGCTGCAGGTCGCGCGGCCCGAGCGCCGTGCTGTTCACGATGATGTCCCACATCGTGATCTGACGGAGTTCTGCTATCTCCTCTTTTGTGAAGATTCTGGAAAAATATAACTGTAATTAATAACCGGCAGCCTTGTTATAGCAGTCAGATGGCCAGCAATTCTAATAGTATATAAAGATTGTATAAGAGGATATAAAGGTTTTAAAGGTACAAAAACTGTGTAATTATCCCAAGAACACAGTATAAAACTGAATATACCCCAAGGAAGTGTTCTGGGACCTTAATAATTGTTTTTAACAATATAGGTAAGGAGAAAAATAAGTAATTACCCGTTTTGTTCATTTTCGAACCAAAACCTATCAGCATCTCTTATCCTCGTGAACTGGTCTATAATAATAGCTCTGAAGAGGTCTCCCGGATGACCCGTAGATTCTAGCATACCACCTGACAGAATGAAAAGTAATTTAAGAAACCATTTTATCCAACAATTGTAATGAGAACAAACAGCAATACTTCAGGGAACTCACCAATATAAACATCAATATTGTCAAGTCTTCCATTGTAAGCTTGGATCAATTTTTGCAGTAAATCCGGGTTCTTCTCAAAGAGATCAGGATTAATTTCGTTGAATGTCTTAATCCTTTTCAATCCAAAATATTCTCTGAAATAAATACATATCATATGTAGCTATCATATACTAATTAAGACTATGTGTTTTGAGTTTCAAGGTCCATACATTTAGCCGATCTCTTGACCTGTTCTATCTCTTTGGTCCACTTCAATCTTCAAATTACACTAAAGGAAGAATATAAAATCTAATAATAATCTTAAAGTTTTTTTGTGTTATTGATTAAAAAGTTTTTGCAAGCTTATGTAGTTTAGTTACCTGGCAGTATTATAATCAGGTAGACCGTTATCACGTCCACGCATGATATTAAGCGCTCCAAGGTCTCTTCGTGAGAACTCCATGGGGCCAAATAAGTTGTCTCGTACATCTGAGCAGAGCAATGCGTCTTCCCGTTCGGACACTTGTGACGCCATACCCAGTAGGACTTCTTCGATTGGCACTTGAGACATTACATCCTGAAAACATAATTTGTACTTTTGGCAATAGATGGAGATATTATAGTTCAAAACATATTTGATTTCCATGGGTTTTCTGTATGCTGGAGGATTTTTTTGGATTCAGATCTTTAATCTGTCCCAGAATTTGAGCTGTCACCGTACCAAATTCTTATAAATTCGTAGAGTGATTTTACCAACAGATCAAAAAATACATTTTGGATTAAGTAAATAATCGTTTGTTAGCTATATACTCCAAATCTCTGTCTCCATAACCAGTTTTAAAACATGAAGCATACTCACATTGCCATCCCACCAAGTTTGACACAGCCTAATGGCATCATGTCCCCCTGGTGCTCTCCCATATTTGCAGTTTCTATCTCGCAGCAATATGGCAGGTGGTACGAGAGTGTGGCCGAAGCGAAAGGCTGCTACTGCGAAGGAGTGCGTGACCCCGGGAGCGACGTCTGCGCGGTACCCTTTGTATGGGGGTAAGGGGACCCCGAGGAAAGCTGGCACGTATTCGTTCAGGATGATGTTCTGGAAAATGAAGATTGATAATGATTTTAGTAATTACTAGATTGACATATTTTAGTGGATCAACTGCATGAGCTTTGGCGATGAAGACATTTTATTAAAGATTTTTTTTAGGAAGGTGTACAGGAGAATGCCCTCATGGAACTTTTGCGGTTAATCAAGTTAATTAAGTACTTTGAAGATATATTTTTTTGAAATAATATTTATTTTCTTTTTGGTGACTGTACCTAAAGATACGTTTTGTTCATTATTGATATTGCTGGTCATTTCTCAACAGAAAAATTAGTATTTTTGTGATAAAATGAAATGTTTTGTCACCTGTAAACTAGCTATAACGATCCTTCTTGCTCGCTGGAACAGCTGCTCATCACTCCAGTCTGGATGCTGTCGGTGAACGCGAGCGGCGACCACGTTGTGCCACCGTAGCAGCAGCATGCCAAATGTCACCATTGCTGGGTTCTGATTGGTTCGCGGGTCTCCCAATACTGAAGATAATATTCCAAAACTTTTAAACAAGGGTTAATGCTCATTATTAATGACTGTTTTATAGTATATAAAATATATTAATTCAACTTCACATATAACTAAAGGGTTTTCAAACTATTTCAGTTAAGTGACATTTTTGAACTTTACAAGCTATGGAGTTTTTTTGCAGTATTTCAAGGTTTCCTTTTTAACGTACGGAAAACGTCGCTTAGTATAAATATACCAGAAATCCCCATATTATTGTGTTTCCAAACGTATTCACTTACAGAAAAGCCTTTCAGGACTAAGCATCCTCATATAGTGTGGTACAGGGTTGTTGAAGAGTGGCACTCGCTTGGTGTTGCGCAAGGGCATCCCTCCTTCACTAGCGAGACTCCCATTCTGTACGCAAAATAATATTACGTTAGTTGAATGTATGAACTAAATAAGTAGAACTGCAATGTGAAATTAAATATATGTACTTATGTGAATTTATTTAGAACATTTTCACTGGGTTAAGTATATATTAGTTTGTGGGAACATGTATTATCAGCTCTTAGCAAGGCATTAACCAAATCAAGACTGTCGACGTATATTTTTTCGGCAAGTGATGCTGTCTATTTAAATAATGTTTCACTTAAACAGAAAATTTACGGGTATTTAAAACATCTGTTTAACAGACTAGGATCGCTGTTATGCCGTATTTTAAAAGTATTTAAATTAATAACCTTAATTTATCACTGATGCTAAAAATATGTTCAATGTACATATTGCATTAGTTACGTGACCTTTGGCACATAGACCTAACCGACTGTTAAATTAAGAAACATGACTGATCGCGTACACATACTTGTTTCAATTATATTGTGCAATAACATAAATTATTCCGACGTTAAAAGCTGTATTTTTAAACATATATACTTATATAATGGTGATATATTTAGAAAATAAAAGTTTAAAGAGCTTAGTAAACTGTGTTAAAATGAAACTGAAGAAATTATTGATATGTGGTAGCAAATTACCATTATGTGTATGAACCGTGACTCGTCTGTTTACTACTTCTAAAATTACAAGGTTGATGGTCACTAGAATTCTTTCCGTTTTGTTCTCTTATAAAAAAATGTATGCGAAAAGATATTTCAATTGTCTGTCCCAGTGAAAATATTCGGGATATTATGTGTGGATTATTATACGAAAGTACGTAGATGAGGGTATATGATAATTGTAGTTATAGGAAAGTACGTAAAGAGGCAGGCGTGGCTGCTGGGTGGCACCTGAAATGACCTCATTGCATTCACCCACGCCTCGCTAGTACTGTACACGAAGCTGCCGTCGATCCACGCAGTCATTTGGTTTATCTGCAACAACGAATAAAATGTCATACTTCTGTCATACTCAGGGTCAAACGCAGCATGTGTTTACATTTCTCGAAGTATCTTAGATCTACATGCTAGTTATAGATACGTAAGCTTATATTTTGTTTCAACAATTAGGTCAAATATGTAAGGTAGTTGTTATTCAATGTGCGGATAATTCGAGCTATTTTAATTAATTGATATCCAGAGGTATATTGACACAGTAATGTGCTTGTTCGCATATCTTGATCCTTTTAACAGTATGATGACTATACTTAAAATTCCTTGGAGTTACATTCATTTAAAGAGTAGTGCACAGAATTGACAGCTGAATAATGCATCAGGTATTTGGTATTGCTAATTTATTCATGGAATCATTTTATGGTACAACTTAAATAGCTCACGATTCGAGGTAGGCTTATTTTGTAAGCTAAAGCCCACATCCCTATAATGCAGTCGGTTTAGAATTAGTTGTTTGAGATTACTCGTGTATAGTTGATCAAACTTGCTGCAATTAAATGCCAATTAACATTCCTATTGCGGCTTGTAGTTTTAAGGTAAGGTTCGCTCGTAGGGACATATTTGTAGGCTGCCGCTGCATTCATGTGATGGGTGTATCTGGGTTATACTACCATTAAGTTTTATTGCCTGGAATTCGGCCTTCGATGAGCACGGTTCGTCGGAGGTTAGGCCGAGTTTACATTACACGTAAAAATATGTGATTTCGTAATTAGAATTCGTTGTGCAAACAATGTGTTTGATTTGAAAACAATGCTTCAAGTCGGTGAGCTTAGATTTTTGTTTTGTCTGCAAATACACGTGCTATTAGACAATGAAAACAATAAATCAAATATTTTTTTTTTATTAAAGTCTTACTTAAGTCATAAATAATATGATTTATAAAGATTGATTTATCCAAGGCTAGTCGACCACATTTGGGTGAAAAAATATGAAATTAAAAACTAAATGTTTACATGATTGACTAATAAAATAATAGAATTAAATGATCGCTTATATTTTAGTGCTTTGTTTAGTATTTAATATTGCACTTGTTCAATAAATCAAACTGTGCAGTCATCATTCAAATGTTGAAAGCTTGACCGAGTCGAGTGATGTGTAGGTGGACGGTCTCTAACTTATCGATGATGTAGCGATCAATGCTATCGATTACTTCTGAATAGTAATGCTATAACTGAATATACTGACATCATGATTTCGGTACATGTGGTCATCGCATTTGTAACGGTTTATACGCTCATAGTACTAACATTTGAATTATATTTGTATTTTTTTTTTCAACGCCCGTCGCCCAGTACCTACCTATTCAAGCGTAACAATGGACTTGTTTCGGAATATTTTTTGAAGTTCTTACTGTGTATAAGCTATAGTCTAATTCTTGACATTTATAGAGGAGATCGTGCGTGTTCATCACTATATTTATGTACGTACAAGTACTAACTCTCATATAAATTATAAGTAGTTAACTTACTTCAATACTTAAGTAAACAAGATATAGCTATAATTGTAGCTACATATTTTAAATGCTGTCATGACACAAATTACTTAATCAGAGATCCTAAAAGGGCAGACCGTCCCTCATTAGATTGTAGGTATGTAATGAGGTACCAGAGTACCTATGTACCACCTACATGGATAGCCTACCTTTTTTAAGATGTGTATTTTACCTATAGCATTATACTTTTAAATGGTGTTAAAAATTCTGCAGTATCCAATAAATTATAAAGTCACAAAAAAATGAATAATATTATGGGCAGTGGCGTAGGAAAACAACGCTGCGAATCATTTGTACGTTTATTTATTGCATTTTGTCTAAAATCCATATCAGAATATAAGTGATTTGATATCTTAACAAACTAGTTTTACAACAATTTTTTTAGAATACCAAAACGGATGGAATAGTCAACGTCAAAGGTTTAATTTAATGCATCGCAAAAATGGGTGTGTTGTCTTATCATAAATGGCAGCACGTGTGTGGCATTCAAGTGCGATATTATCATTTTCTATAAGGTTATAAATTACCAATTTATTTATTTTTAAAGTTTAAGTTATCTAACCTGTTCTCTCGGACTATTAGGACTCTGGCCAGTAGTGCGGTCGTAGGCAGCTCTTAGGAACGGCATGTATTTGGCGCCGTTGCACTCTGGGTCATACATGTGGTCACATTTGTCCACGGGTATGCGATGGTGCTCGATTGGACAGCCGGACTCGGATGCCATCACGATCTCGCCGGTCACAACTTGACCTGTAACAATTCATCTTTTAAGACAAGCATTGTATTACAAGCACGATTGGGTACAAAGTACATGGTTGCGCAGTTAATTTGGTCTTCGAAAGGTTATTGATGTATTTTGTGAAGTTAAAATATTACATTAACTGAACATAGATAGCTAGGGCACGTCATTAGAGGACCAGTTAAGTGGCAGATAACGTTCATATGATAATGTTCATTCAGACACAGGGGTTAATGCTATTGTATAAGTAACATCTTACCAAAAAAAGCCAGCAAGGCTGTTCTGTTCGCCAGCGAAGGCAGTCCATCTTGTCCTCTCATGAAGAGTTTGGATAAGGTCCTGGCTCCAGGCCGGTCGACACCCGCCATCATGTAAACTCCATCAGCGTACGACGCTGGCGTCTTGCGCGTGAGTCGACTACCTGTGGATAAGGGACTGTATGAAATTACTTGAATCTCGATCTTTATCATATCATAAAGTTAAATATCTAGCAAAAGTATTGCTATATTTAATGGCACAGTTTATAATAATAGGTCCCATCTCGTTATTAATTGCATCTTTCAAATCCTTAAGAGCGCTATTACAAAATCGAATTGCCCAGTTGTAGGTAAATTAGACGATAGCCGGCAGCACTTGCGCATGTGTGCGTCTAGTGAAATACGCAACGCACACCTGCGGACCGCCACGCGGCACAAACAAACTTGAGACTTTGCCACTTTTTTCCGAAATAATTTATTGTTTTTATAGTTTATGAAATATTATTTGTACC
This sequence comes from Helicoverpa zea x Helicoverpa armigera, assembly GCA_033682625.1. NCBI lineage: Eukaryota > Metazoa > Arthropoda > Insecta > Lepidoptera > Noctuidae > Helicoverpa > Helicoverpa zea x Helicoverpa armigera. Next base: position 2,367,745 of record JAWIIS010000029.1, read on the forward strand.
GATGAATTTTATAACCTAGAATAGCTCGATTGAGTTACAATAAACAAGTAATCGTTTACAATTTTTAAATTATTTAATCGACAACCAAACTTTTCACCATGTTTATCAATTATAAGTAATTGATTTATAAAAAAACTAAAATCTATAATTCGTCTTCCATGTATTGTATCTTCATTTTCCTGCAACAATGAAAACTAGGAATGTAGATAGTTTATTAAAACAAATATGTCACGTATACCTTTTGCGGGTGACAAAAAATACTTACCATATTATTTGTACTGGTATTCAATTGAGTCTGATAGTCTGAATTAAATATGCTTTCATTATCCTGCAAGAATCATAGAAGTCCAATTACATTATTATGCAACAGCGAAACTAACGACGATGACATTTACGTACATATTTCTTTATAACCAACATCAAAAAAAGAGAACCCAATCTATAACATTTTCGAATTAGAATATCATGGCCTAATACTTATGTATATTACATTTCAATCAGATCATTATAACTAATAAATAAAATAAAACTCACTAGTATCAAAACGTGTTAGATGCGTAGGTTGCGCTCTATTTTTCGAACTCCGGCGAGTTCACGCGGCGCAACAGCGAGCGATACGTCCCTCCTCGGTAAGCGCCTGGCGCTGACTAAAGTTGAACACCGCGCGTCACAAGATTTATATTGATTTTTGCATTGCAAACAAAAATTATTTTAAAATATTGTTTTACTTTTAAATAGACCAATTTTTTTTTCAAGCTTTATAACAATACCACCTTAATTATTAAATGTTTTTTATTTGAATTTGGATTATACTTTCATAGATAAAAAATATAGTTTCGTACGGAAAATTGTCAGTAACTCTCAGTTTTATAGAATTATTTTTGGTGTAATACTGTATGAATTGTAATAAATTGATTTAAGCACTTCCAAGTACAAGATATAGTTGTATCTTGAACATTTTTATAAATGGTTAAATTGCTATATCCTCGGAGTACCGAAGCATCAAAAGATACCCAAAAGCAACATTTTATGAAACATCCTTTGCAGAGACAAAGATTTTACTGATGTACGTGGACAAATTAAAATATTTATTTAATACACTTTCAAGATAAATGATCAAACTTTCTGAATCTTATTTTTGTTTTTTTATTGTGACTATATCCAAAGCATCAAAACTCGTATAAAACGTTTAAATTCGCGAAAATTTGTGATAGCCCTCTTAAAGCATCGTTCAAAATACCAACGCCTGCAGAAACTCTAACAGATATTTTCAATATGAATCATGATTTTAAGCATCAGATAGTCTTTAAGTTATTTATGTTAGTGCAAAAAGTCAGTCCTTGCATTCATTAAACATGAATTGACAAACGTCTATAAGCGGATTTATCGTTATCCTCATGCAATTTAATGCGTTTCTAATTTTGATTTCTAGTTTTGAGGAAATACATTGGCAGATAGACAGGCAAGTTATTGATCGAACCACTAAAATTGATGATTACGTTCAAGAAACTGGAGATATCTCGGAAAGTTACAGCAAGTCGGTTTCAGATAAACTCCATAATTGGTCCGACTAGGTACCAGAAGTGAATGTACCCGTTCACTTGTAAAATCAAAGCTCTCGGAGAATGCTCAGTATTGGGTAACAAATCCTCCTCTCTGTCTGAATTCCTGTGAACGTTCACTGTAGACCGTCTTATCTATGTTCAAAAATGTGAAATCGATGTTTATGCACTTATTTTATCAGGTACACAACAACGCCAGTTGATATATTTTCACATTTTCGAATCGGTTACTGGTTACATTAATCATTCCGTATAATTTAATGTTTATTGCCTTTCCATAGTCGTTTGTATCACATTATGGTGCGGCTTTTTACTGTTATTTGCTACAAATAAGGAAGAACTAGGTAAGTTAAAGTTTCGAATGCAGTACATGTCACATTGGGACTATAAGTAGCTCATGTACCGTTTTGGCGAGTGACTAAGCTTTCTGTTTTATTAATAACTATGTAATAACCATTCATAATTTTATAATTCACATTTAAACACCTGTAATTACCCAAAATCAAGTGACCGTTTAACAGGTCATTGAAAACCACAGAGCGGCGACCGACGCTTTTATTTTTGCTCCAATTTACTGACATGTCCTGTCTTTCAGATTTTGCCTCACGACCGCTACTTGGTAGGTAGCAATTAATGCATATAATATTTTTAGACGCTCATATATTTTAAAATTAATTACACAGTTGGTCACGATCGGTCCTGTGATTAATAAATGATATATGTGAGTCCATGGATGTATATTCTCTCTAGCGTAATATTTTTACTAGATCAAGAGAAGCAGTTTAAGTATTTGATTGAACTTGATCTTCAAAATAAGAACATGAGAAGAGTGCATAAGACGAGTACATAAGAGGAGTACATAAGAGAGTACATAAGAGGAGTACATAAGAGAGTACACAAGAGAGTACATAAGAGAGTACATAAGAGAGTACATAAGAGTACATAAGAGAGTACATAAGAGAGTACATAAGGGAGTACAAAACAGGAGTGCATGACAGGAGTAAATAACAGAAGTGCATAACAGGAGTACATAAGAGAGTAGGTACATAAGAGACGAGGAGAAATTGACTTTTTAGAATTGAATTATTAGAATTTATGAAACATGTAATCAGTAAGATTGATCAGATATTTGCTTCAAGATCCGAACCAATATTTTCTAACTTTCACATTACATCATTATAATGTGGTTTTGCATGCATATAAACTATCAATATGAATTTCATTATTCCATGTTCATTGACAAGACTTCGACCAGATGAGGCGTAAAATTAATTAGACTAGAATTATTATGCGCATGTTAACTTAAATTAATTAAGGTGACATTAATCAATTGGTATAATATACCGTGTCAAGAGGTAACGTGGGTAATAATAATTTTGGATTTGCATTCAAATGGAATGAAAATGAATATTCAGATTGAAAGGAAACGTTTTATTCTAGATAGAGGGGAATAGGGATAGCAGTTAATTTTATATAACTTACGAAATGTTTAAAGTGCCGTAAGGCTTCAGCGGAATACAGAACTTGGAATTCGTGAAGTCAATTTCTGTATACCTAAGTAAAATCCAAAAACAACTTTTAAAAAATAAGCGCCCTTATAATGTTGTACTGATTTCTTAATATCAGAAGCCGCTCAGTAGCCTGAGGACTGTTGTTAAAATATAATCGTAAAATTAAAAGCGCATAAAGTTTATGTCATGATTCAAATTAATTTATGTAAACTTACAAATACTTTGTAATCGAACGCGAACGCATTTTAAGTGGTTTTATATGGCATTCGTTGTTATTAATTTTATACGATTTGAATAATTAAACAGCAATATCGAAAACTATCGTTTCGTAATACTTAAAAATATTGAGTCACTCAAAAGCTACATATTTTTACTTTTCGGTTTGATAACATTTATTTTTTGGAGTTGATTTTTAGCTTTGAATAAGCTGAGTCTTAGACTTAGTCTAGGTATTGTGAGAAACTCCAACCATCTCGTATCTACAGATTCACGAATTCGCGCGTGACGATTAGTGGTGCAACTTGTGTCTTTGCATGAACCACGAATTAGGAACGAGGAGATTTCGAATGGCACACAAATTACACCACGCCATTATACTCTTCGCTTATCATAGTCATCATCGCTTGATTATCGATAGTCGATAATATAAATTGCTCACGATACAAGACATACACTAATAGCATTATATGAGACTTAATTTTAATGTCTTAAAAATGCTATAATCATATAACTTTTACGTCAACGTTTATCGGAAACACTTTATGTAACCAAATTGTGAGAACAATATTAAGAGTATTGTTATATTAATGTGGTTGCTGAATGTTAACATATTAATGTTGGTCGTGGATATAAAAATATTTTCCCAAACGTAAAAGGAGTGGCATGAAAAGAAAGCGTGTGATACAACGTAATCTGAGAATAATCTGATAAATAATTGTGGCATTTTTTCAACATGTCTCACAGTAACTTACTGCCTATTATAGGTTTTTATTTTGAGTACTCTGAGGGCATAGACTATCGCCAGATTTTTGATAAATCGATTTAAATTATGAATTTACAAATCCAAGTGGACATTGAATTGGACCGGTATGAACAATCTAATTTAATTAATTATGATCTCTTGGCAGATAATTAATTTTAATTATAATGAAAGGCTGTGTGTCACATGTAGCTACGATTCCTCTAAAGATATGCATACGAGTAGGTATGTAAATAAGTCCTGTCGACCAATATTGATGTTGTGAAACTTTTGATGACAGATAAATACGATAAATATCTTGTTAGTGTTTACCATCTATACGAGTATAGTGAGAGCGAGTACTCATAGGCATACTGATTGATTCTTGAAACCTACAGCATGCTGTTGAATGTTTTTTGAGTTTATAATTGTTATGATGATATAGCGATGTATAGTTAATGTATGATAATACAGTTATACGAATTCGGAGAAGCTTGACAATGGTAAACTAACAAAGTGTTTTACCCAACGTCAAATGTTTGCAGTATTTATGAAGGAAAATCCTGTACAGCATAGTTTTAAGTTTTCCTTAAATGTGATCCAGTCCAAAGGTTTAACCAATACGTATTAATTTCACAACTGTGGATGACAAATTAATAAGGCTTCTATAGAGCCATGTTAAGGCGGTGTTAGTAGATTCACGAGTTGACCGCGTTACGCAAGAGGTCAGCTCGGCTACCGAGCATCGTGACTTCACGAGGTCTCTTTTACAGTTTCAGTAGGTCAACCACTTCTAACTGTATTTGATATTATGATAAGTCAAGCATATTTTTTACATTGACTATAACGCAGCAGTTTTCCTAAATGAACAGTTCTACACATACCTAACTTAATTACTAGATATACATAACTTCGGATCATAAGTACTCATTAAATATAAAGATACCCATTTAAAGAAATATAGCTGTTCATCAGGTTTTAGGTCTAAAAAATTCTAGGTATTTACAACTAATGCTTAATTTTTAGTTGATTAAAATCTTATAAAAACACGTTTTACTAGTTGAACAGAAAGCTTTACAACTTGGTCCTAATCCTAATGCATCATCAATCGTAGTACTAGTCACGACTTTGAGATGACTCGATTAAATGGATCAATAAATATTGGAACTGATGAGGTAATCTCGAGGCGAGCTCTAAAGATTAGCGTTGACCGCGTATAGCGAGGCTGCTGCTGCATATTTGCGGTTTTCTATATTGATTGCTACTTTCCATATTGTTAATTAAATGAGTAACATCAAATAGTATTTTAAAAAGTTCTGATCTGTAGTTAAAAAGACATTATGAAAACTGGAAGTCGGGCTAGGTTTTCGTGCGACTTGTAAGCGCGTTGATATCTTTTATTAAAGAGCTTTTAATATAATATTTTTCTTTGATATTTCAACTAGCTGTTTCCCACAGTTCTACCGGTGTACCGAGGGAACTACAGCACAGTACCCGGCTAAAAAGTCGCTTATGCTGTTTTTAAGGCTCCAATTAGACTATCTAGGTATTAAGGTTCTATACTATTAACGTGAAAGCCCACATTTATCAAAAGTAAAGATCATGTAAAACAACAATTAAAATGTATTATGCTTATGTACAAATTATCATAAACGTGAACTGTATAGTCAATAAACACATGGCAATAATAAATCTTACAAAATCTCTATTCAATGTAAAGTAAATTGAAAAGATAAAATCTGTTCGCTGAGCTATAAGACGTATTGATTTTAACATTGAATTGATTATGTATGAACATGAAAGGCTTGCTACATGCTATTGGTATTATTCTATAGACAGCTTTTTGATGGATGAATGTAATTTTGATTTAGTGAATCGCTGAATAACTTGAAAAGAAATTAGAAAATTACTCTTTTATGTTCAATATACTTTTGAGTAATGAAGAAACGAATTGCTGTATCTCAATTTAAAACACAGCATCTAGTAGTATAAATAAATTAGAGTTATACACCACCCAGAGGCTGTTTTAACTGGTCATTCACAAATAAGGTAATAAATTATATTTTTTTTAGTTTACGCTTAATTAATATGGCATTCGTCGCGCGTTTTGCCAGACGACAGTCATGCCTACCTCTTATGGGAACTTTAATGAATCAGTTGGTGTTTCAGATATTCGGATATTACAATTTTGGGGAAATATTTATGTTTTCCGTGGCATTTATTTAAGTTTAAAATATACCATAACTTACCATCAGAGTTCGCAGAATTCGCTGTTGACTGAATTCAGTAGGTATTTTTTTACAAAGTATTACCAACTTAGTAAAAACAAATTTGCAGGTATTAGAAGTATGTATTACCGATTCCAAGAAATCAGTAAATGTGTTACTTGCATTCAACAGTTGTTTGCGGTGCGTCATGTCCACCGACGCCGATGTTATTCACGTTGTCTCGGTGTCATAAAGGGAAAACGTTCCAAAAAAAGATATCCATACTAAACTTAAGTCGCTCGTATATTCCAAAAGGTAGTTGATAAATATTGAAGTCATGCTTAACAATGCCGGCGCTTACCATTTACGTAACTCTGCTCCATTATTGACACACAAAAAATATAAAGTAGTTCCCACTCACATTGAAGACAAGTTTCCATAAATCGTGTGATCATAACGAAAGTAGTTCAGGGACCACAAAACTGCAACTGTCATCAGATAAACAATCATCAGAGTTGATAAATAAATTAAATGATCACAAGTACTGAGCGACACGGATATGTATTTGGAATCATTTTAGCAGCTCCTGTATCTATACATTTCTAGTAAAAATTTGTGTCTAATTTACTAAAAGTGAAGTTTAATAAATGTATATTTGTACGCCTGACAGGGCAAAACATATTGAAACTGCAAATAATATTGTACCACCTTATTCTACATATGTTTTTAAAACTACGGTTGAAAAATAAAAACTCCTCTGTTGTATGCGGATGTAATCAGTAAACTAAAACCAAAATAAAAATTTACGATGACTGCCTATGGAAAGGTATTTATTAATTCAACCTTTTCAAACTACATAAAAAGCATATGTCATACTATCGACTTTATTATCGTTCTGTATAAAAAGCTTAAAGATATAAAATGCACTTAATACTTATATTAAGACCAGTGAAACGTGGTCCGACATCATAATATACAATAATAGCTATATTTAACCACTTATATGTGCACAATGGACATAAATTACGAATGTATTAATGTTGAATGAGAGCCCAAAATATAAGTGCTGTCATTAATTTCTTATCTTATGTGTAAATGCATTGCAAGCCTTTTTAAGATGTTCTAATTAATCGAAACTTTTGTTACATAAGTTTACAAAGTTACAAAACTACCTACAGAGACATTTGATGATACTGAATATCTGAGACCATGATCCTACAGTCTTTAAATAAGATCATAATGTTCATGTTATATGTACAAATATGAAGTGAAAAGTGAATAAAATTATCAAGTTTACGACCGAAAACTGTGTTAATTTTTAAAAGCAGAACTTATTTTGGAGCATTCTTATTACACCAAAAATTAAGTCTAAACGATTGTAATCTACTTCATGAATAAACCAAATACTACAGAAATTAGGGTGGGGACGACGACAAATTAACTGCAGTAGATTAGAACAAGGTTAAGGCGATAAATCAAACAGCTAAACCGAATCGGACTTGATTAGCGTCAGTTCAAACAATGACAGCTGACAAAGAGATTGAATTTGACCGTGTGGATTATTTGATAGCGTGTTACAACACTACTCACATTTCTCATGCGTGTTTGGACATTCTATTGTTTGATATTACTGCGATTTGATTACGGTTATGTTTGTAAATGATTATGTATTAAACTGCCTCGTTGGTCTAGCTGTTGCAAGTGCGGCTGCTGAGCACGAGGTCTCGGGTTCGATTCCCGAGTCGGGCCGAAATCGCTTTGTGGGTTTTAGAAGACTTTCACAAAGCAGCCCGGAGCCTGGAAGCTGGTGATTGATACACCCGTGCATCGGAGAGCACGTAAATGTCGGTCCTGCGCCTGATCTCTCTCCGGTCGTGTCGGATTACCGTCCCATCGGGCTTTGAGAGTGAAGGAATAGGGAGTGCACCTGTGTCTGCGCAAATGCTCGTGCACTATAATATCTCCTGCGTAGTTGGCTAATCTCCTTACATGAGAACAGCCGCCGTAGCCGATAATCGGCTAGGAGGACATCATCATCATTAAACTGTAGCTTGATTTAGGTTTTAATTGCTACATATGTAATAGGAAGCATTTTAGAGTACCATTGTTTGTTTTTGATCCTAAATAAGTATGAAGGTAAAAGTAGTGCCTACTACTTTAGTGCGTTAGAAACGACTTAAGTAATTAGTTTTATAATTGAGAAGGAATGAAGTTTGAAACGGCAAAGCAGAAGCAGCCTTTAATATAGTCGGACTTGGATTCATAAAGCCTAATAGGTATTGTATCACTAGAGAAGGTAATGTACTCACCGACCGATCCCCAGTCTGGGTAAGCTCTGTTGTTGAACCAGCCATCGTAACGCTGCTTTTCATAGTACACTTCTGGAAAGAAAGAACAAACATTAGACTATGGAAACCCATCTTAAAATTCTAAAGGAACAGCATTCATTCGTCATTCAATTAAACGATTAGTAACTAATTTAATGGTGTCTCCTTAAAAGACCTTTATGTTAAAGTTTCGCAGTAATAAACATATCTAAATAAATAGACTACAATCAAGCTGGGTGGTTAACCAAGTGCCACAATGAATAGCAAAGAATGTTTATTAGCAGGCATAGTTAATTAACGCACCGAGTGGGGTACTCGCACAAAGTCCGCGCGTTTTTGCGTATAGTTCGCGTGCTAGTTGCGTGCTCGAGCGTTCCTATCGAGACCTTGCTTTATCCGCTGTAACCGAGATGCATCGCAATGAGCTCCTCGTTATTGAGCTTAAAAGTTGTTGTTTATACATATGCACGCATGGGCTATTTTTAACTATAAATATATTATGATTTGTATGCCGCTAATTAGAGAACAATAGAAAATCAATTGTGTCTCGCGTGAGCTAAATATCTCTTAAAATTGTAACCCAGAAGCAAGTATCCGTTCTTAGATAGCATTTGGTTAATGCTGATTTTTGGTTCCGCATCAGTAATTAATAAACATTAGTATATATTAGATTTTATAACAAAGAAAACAGAATACCTAAATGCTAAAATTGTATTATTCATCTTATTCAAGTGATGGTCTTCATTCATATGTATGGAAATGGTCAGAATCTATTAAGGTAATTTTATAATTTGCTTGTTAGTAAAATATTTCTAGTGTTTCCATCGTGGATCGTTAATTTTATAGAACAGTTAGATTACGTAGTGATTATATCTTTCGAGGTTTAACTGGCTCGAATGCTGACACTTATGTAATTAACTATCTAATTGCCCTTATTCAAAGAAGATATATCTACCACAATTCAAAAGATGGGCCCTTAAAGTTTATGAGGATCGTGCTACAATAAATAATAATGACCCTCTTATGAAGACCATATAAAGATTTTTATAGCTTGTATGGTTTAAAAATTGCCTAACATTTTGTTAGTGCAGTTGTTAAGAAAGTATATTTTTTTTGTTTTAAATGAGTCTGATAGAACCCAGATTGAGCTTGTAACTTGAGTCTGTAATATTTTAAAGTCCTCAATAAAATATGTCATAAATAACTTGAGGTTGACACCATAAATTAGTTACAAGCTGTCAGAAGGAGACACATTATCGTATTAAATCTAGAGCTCAGCTGCGAGGACATACCGCCGTCACACCTACATGACACTCGGAAAATTTATGTGTAATCCGTTTATATGATGTTACAGTCACAAGCACTTATTTAAGACATCGATTTTTACCGCAGATCCTTAGAGGATTAATAAAAAGCTCGTACCTAAAAATCATAACTTAAGAAATGGAAAACTTAACAGATTTCACTTGAAAAGCACTTCATAACTTGCGTTTAATAATTATACCTAGATTGTATAAAACAGAGCATGACATATATACCAAATTACGTATAGTAGTAGGTAGGTTGTTAGGCAGATTGGCGACTGAATGGCTAGCAACATCCATATTCCAAAAAAAGTAAATACCTGATGCGGGCAGACAGACACAAAGTTTTTTGTTCTGTTCTTGAACAGGATTTGCACACATAAAATAAACTGAGGAAGATTAAAAAAGTAATGATTCTATTTATTTAACCAATTAAGCACGAACACAGTTTATGTAATTATCGTAGGTGGGTACTTATCTACAAACGGATATAAATACGAATGCTTGTTGCTGGGACACCTGTGTGCGCATTTTTTACTACATGTATGTTTCATGAGTAATTATGGTCGCAATAATCGATTGAATTTTTTATAAAATGTCAATAGAATAACTATGATATTACTTATTAGAATTGCGACATGACATAGTTTACGGTGAGCTAATAATTCATCACGGTTACATGTAGGTACAGTTATTATGGTAGACCTATTAAACTGTAAGTAGTACCCACAGATCAAGACAAATAAATAAGTTCCCTCTATTTATTAACCACCTGCGGCGGATTTGTATGTAACCGTAGCTTTATATATTAAGGTTCTAATTATAATAATTTGTACTGGTATTACACAAATTGGAAATCTTTGGTGCTGACATTTGTATTAATGACATGGCTTAGTGGATGCACATTTTGCCTCAGATGTTCATTAGGTACCTGCTATGGGCTACATGCCGCAATACTGTTGCGTAGGATGTTTCGTTATATTTTCTCGGTAACAAGGGATTTAATTTTGTATAGCAATAGCCTCAAATTAAAACAAAAGTGATAATAAAATAGATGCAAGTTTATTACTTTGTTATGAGGGCAATAATAATATTTGCGTGATAGATTTCATATTGATTTTACACTGTAATAAACGTAATAAATAACTAATTAATATGGTCGTAAAATTTTAATAACCACACCTTATCCTTAATGCAGTTGTGTGACAAGAAACTCATAAAGCATGAGGCAAGTAAATAATGAATGAGAAAGATCAAAATCTATGAATACGACTTACAATCAGATCTGACTTAATAAATATGAACAATTTAGAACTCATATGCATTGTACCTAACCATGTGCACGTGTTCCCATATTCGTATTTCATACTCCGTTGCATTCTAATTCGTGCATATAAATTATTCTTATCGGACAAAGATCCGGACAGCGAAAGGCTGCACACAAAAGAAACGCAGATAATTAAGATAAATGTAAACGAGGCTGTCAGAACCACAGTGTATCATTGTGGGTGTGATATAAAACATTAGAGATCTCCGTTTGTACTCGTAGGCGCTCTAGTTTCGTAATATGTATCGAGAATGTAGCGTTACAATTACATAGTGACTATGTCGTCAATGCTGTCATGTCGAAAGCTATAGAGAGAGCATAGACAAGTGCAAACAGGGCGAAGGTACCTCATTTGTTTTGTGAACCGGTTAATTGTATTTGTAAATCAAATAGTGAAGGCAACATGTCATTGAATTTATTAGCATCATCGATCAAAATCGATTGTATCGCAAAATTGAGGTTTTTGAAAGTAATCATATTGATTAGTGGTTGATGCAATTGACATGTCTGCTGTTCATGTTTGTAATAAGTACATTAATTAATGTACAAAGTATAAAAGAAAACATATCTGGAATATTAAATAAAACAAATTGTTCCATATTTTTTATTTAAGTTATAGGTTTTAAAAAAGTTTAGAAATACATAGAGGCAATTAATTTCGGAAATCCAAATACGCTCTAAGAATATTTTGTTCCTATATCTTTGTAAGCCTTCAATAGATATTTAACCTTACAAAGATTAACAAAGCGCTCGATTTGATACACCAATTACTTAGTGCCATGACTGAAAAAAAAAGTTGTGATGAGCTAATGTTTGGCGTGATCTCATTTTATTCTAAAAAGTTTTATTAGGGCAAAAACGTGGCACATGTAACTATTATATTAATTATCCTGTCTGTGTACCGGATTTACTTTTTATGATCAAACGGAACCACCGTCATCACGGATCGCAAATTACTAGTTTTTGTAATCACAGGTATCAGTTAATGGAAACATTAAGCGATAATGGGTTGTTATGACCCAAATATTAAAGTGGATAAATTACACGTAACGCAAAAACAATATTATTTTATAAGTGTTCATAGGCTTACGTCAACCCATTGCTTCGAGGACGGATACCTTTATCACAAAGTAAAGCTTTATAAATTGGTTTAGAATTTATATTTTGTTTTTGCTAGCTCTTTCGCGAGTCATAAACGAAACCATACTGCCGGTATGCTGTGTATCGCCGTCAACGGAAACGTCTAGGAGGACATCATCATTAACGAAATTGGTACCTACATGATTTACTGAATTATTTTACACCAATTTTCTTCAGAAAAGCTCATTTAAAAAGTTTTTAAATCATAATTCACACATACGACAAATAAATAAGTAAGCACCGTTTATTAATTTTGCAAGTTTAGCGAAATATACCTACATCATATTTTAGATAACTAAATGCAAATTAAAATGTGTGCATGCATGTTACGTATTATTCACTAACTAACCCACTTATATCAGCTGTCAGCGGTCTAGGCTAGCTTAACAAGCTTGTACAAATTACTATGTCAAACATTATTACGAATAAACTCCTTATTTTACGAGAATATATAATTTTTAGGTTATTAAAGTCTACATACCAACAAAAACAAGTCGTTTGAACTAGCTTAGCTTGAATGGGTTGGGTTAATAATAAGGTCAAACTTGTGCGGGTAAATTATTACATTATTATACCCATATATTTTCTAGATTTGATACAGGTAGCTAATGTATATATAGGAGTAATCCGAATGTTGAATCAACTGAGAGCCTCCTTTCCTGAAACCAGTTCATAACTATTCCAGTAGAAGGTTTGTTTAGCCAAATATTGTGTGTTTATGCAGGCGTGTACGAAGGAGATAAGGAAACTTTTGCTATGTCTTAATTATATATTCATTTGTGCTTATTTACGTAGGTACAACCTGTCAAATGATGCGACTATTAATGACTATTTAAATATTTATAACCAGGAAGTACGGTTCATTAAATACTAATATAACCAGACCAGCTACATTTATGAGCATTAACTTGGTAATGGCACTAATAACTTGTGTAATTATTATTTCATATTTATTAACGACATTCCATGTATGAATGGTATGTTCAGTGCCTTTACAAGTATGTGATGAGTGCATTTACATAGTGCTGCAACAATTCTATGATTACCTACACAAAGTCGTTATCCGCTTATGTCACTATAAGGATTACAAAACAACGGCGGCTTATTTATTGTATTTATTATGTTATTCAAAGAAGTCCGTGTATTCTCTAAGGATACTCCCACACTGTCCTTGCTGTTGTGGTCGTTTTTGCACATTATTGTGAATTTGACAAGGCATATCATAATTCATTTATAATTGCATTATGAGGACTTAATGAATGGAGGTTGCTTCCTTGTACCATAGAAGGATTCGAACTGAATAGTACCTTATTTATAAACAGAATACATGTGTCAGTTCAATAACGAGCCGTATACCTATAGGTTAATTGTTTACCAAATATTGCATTTCAACAAATGCACCTGCCAAATGCATGTGTTCTGTGCGGATTCTACAGACAAAAGCATGCAACTCGGGTTTACATTTAAATATGGCGAGTAAGCCTCGATTGCATGATGTGTCGCCATTAATAGGCGTTGTCTCCATGGTCAAATAAACGATTAATGTCATGGTCAAAAACACAGTACTAGGAAGAAACTAGTGTGAAAATATTAATGGAATGTGATTTTAATTTCGTTTATTATTTTAATTATTGGATTATCGTATCTTTGCGGAATATTTGCAATCTTGACGTGTTCCTCTGAGAATAATTCGACACTAGCATTGAAGTTGTGACAGTATTGTTCAAAAGTGAACAATCTAACCAGTAAAGGGGAATCTGTCGAAGCGTGCATTGTAGTGATTATCTAAATAGCGGCTGTTGACGGAGGAGTTACGTTAGTCAGCGGCCTTCAGCTTTCACTATCGCGACATGTAGACGACGAAGCGACGCGGGCTGCATTCGCGGCGTGTGCGCACGACCCGCGTGCTTTACGTGATTCTCTGTTTTTGAACTGGTTTTATTTTCTTTGGAATATATTGTACTCATCTTAGACGTAGTCGCGAAGTAGTTTTTCTTTTAATTGTACATTGAGGCTAGAAGGTAACGCTTATGGTATGTCTGCTCCCAAATATAGCTGGCACGACGTTCTCATGCGAATGGATACAAAATGGAATAGATATGACTTATCTACTGTTCATTTCCGCAGTACAGAAGCGGTATTTCACATATGAATAAGCAATCCAGCAGGAAGCGGCCAATTAATTTGCAGTAGTTGTATTGTGCAATGACATTTAAATGTCAAAAATTGTCCCGGAATTAAATGATTGCTATTAGTAAGTCGAGACAAGCAAGATTAATCGCTAAAGTAATCCGATTTATTCTTGCAAATCTATAGCACTTAACTAGTGACATTTGTTTATTGTTCTATGAAGTTGAACTATTGCACATCTTTTTGGTTGTTCTTCATAGTGAAATTTTTAACATGATAGGCTTATTCTTGCTTTCTTTAAAGTACGGTTGACTCAGCATTTCCTACTCGTCTTTTCCTTTTTCTATCTTGGCATACTTAGATATGCCCGAGGTCAGCCAAGACACGGAACTAATGTTATGCATACCGGGCGCAAAGTTTTATTACCATAAAAAGATTTATTCCCTTATTGCGGATCACATAATGCTTGCTAAATAAGTACCTACTTGTGGTACTATACAATTAATATTTTAAATCAAGTTAGTCATAATCGTAAGACAACAACCAACTTAATGATCTTCTTACAAATTATCGTCCTATAAAATAACTTCATAGTATGTTATTTACTTTCTGTGATATACGGATGTAAACCACATTACTGAAGCCGTTAAAGACATAAAAATATGTAACTTGCCTTTAACCAATTATTGGGGATCTAGCTTTAGTTTTTGTTACATGATGTAAACAAAAATTCGTGAGCGCCTGTAAAAAAGTGCATAAGCTTTAGCACTTAGAACTTTAAGATTCTTCCTCAAAGCTAATTAAGTACATTATCTGTGTAGTTATTTATAATAATAACTGCATGTGAGGTTAAGTTTTTACGCAAGTTCAGCGCGAGTCAAGGGCTGCGGCTGCAATTATCAAATTATAGCTTACGTCACATGGTACAACCTTAACCTTACTTCTTGGAGGATTCGAAAGTTTCGTTTTTAATTGTTTCTTTGGTAAATAACGTTTGTTTCTGAATGTTATCAAAAAATCTGTGACCTATCTTAACTGTTATACTGACAAACCATTATTATTATCGTTATTATTTCATCATTATTGTTATATCATTATTATCGTTATTTTCAAATAGGTACGCTCTGAAAACTTTCTCTATGATGAAGCTGATTTACATAACACAATACTTATAACACAATATGTTGGTAACTTAGGTAACTAGGCACTAGTTGTAGACAAAGTATATGTTTTATGTCTCAACTCATCTTAACCAATTATAGATATGTTAGGCCTTTTATTCGAAATATAATAAACTTAAATTTTGAACTAACATAGGTTACTTATTCCATTTGAGTGTGAGAAATATATAGATTGAATCACGAAGTAGGTAAAATAAGAACGAATCGCGAGGAAGAATTTGTACAGTACAGTTACATACTATTAAAACAAAAATCAAGTGTACATTTTCAATTACATACTAGCTTACAATGTAAAAGGCATTTATGAATTCAATTAAACAACAGCAATAATTCATAAACACGTAAAAACGTTCTGACCTTGACCTGTAGGAAGCGGAAGTGCAGTCAAGGTCGCGGGGAAATGTTCGGCGGGTGTCGTGACTGCTGCGGTGCGCACGCGCCTAAAATGTCAAGATCTCGCGTCGCTACAATGAGTTCAAGCGCTAATGATCGTGATATCAAACTCATATTAAGTGGAAGTGTAACAAATGCGTACATGCAAACAGGTTGTATTTCCGTATCATCTTACTAGGAAATGGCTATCTATTTCATTCTATTTTTTTATATTTAAATATGCCAAATACGATCAGCCTTTGTTACTGGTGACTTTACTACGTCAAACTGCATACATTATGTTTTCGCAAAGAGAAGCTCAGAATTCTATTGAGTCACTGAACTGATTGCACAATTGACATAACTATTTCAGTGGGAAGTTAACACTGTAGCGGAGTGTATCCAAACATAAAATCTGACATTGACATTTATTAAATATTTTATTAAACACTTCCGCCTCCACCAACCCTTTTCGTCTCTGGTCAGCGCTCACCTGCACGGCCATATCGTCCTCTGCGTATCTAATATTAAATTAACAATAAGTACATTTAAGTGCAGTGTAATAAGAAAATAAACAACATAAAAATATCAATACTATTTTATTGTTCGACCTCGTTACATGGCGCAGCCGTTGAAGAACCAGGACTAAGGATTATTTTGGATAAAACAATACCTAACAATGGCCGAAGAAAAATCGGTAGACAACATGGGCAACATGGGTGTGGGAGCTGTGGAATACAAGATGCCACAAGGCATGATGTTGGACAATTTAGAGGACTGTTGGCCCCAGTGGCAACGATTCAAACAAAGTTTTAAAATTTTTCTCATGGCTGCTGGGTTTGAGAAAATTACGGAGACAAGGAAGGCGGCCATTTTACTTAACTGCATTGGGCAGCAGGCGCAGGAGCTATATTTTAACGTGCTGAAGACAAATGAAGAAAAAATAAAGCTTGAAGAAATTTTACTACTATTTGATGAGTATTTCAAGCCCAAGCAAAGTGAGGTTATTAACAGTTACAATTTTAACAAAAGAAATCAGCAAGATGGCGAATCGTTTGACGCATTCTACACGGTAATTAGAAAACTCGCTGAGAATTGCAATTTCGGTGAACAAAAGGACAGAATGCTGCGAGACAGAATTGTCATTGGTGTACGGGATCAAAGGCTCCAACAGAAACTTTTAGAAGTGAAGGACTTAACAGTAATGCGAGCAGTGGATATCTGCCGAGCTGGAGAACTATCAAGAGAGCACATCAAGATGCTGAGCAACACAGAAGTTCAACAGGTGCATGGAGCAAAAACAACGACTCAGCCGGCTTCAGCAGAGGAGGGGAAAGTTAAGTATCCGTTTAATAGAGATAGGTCATATATTAAAAGTAATCGTCAGTATAATAGCACATATTATCTTTGTAAGAAATGTAACTCAGAACATGGACCGAGGCAATGCCCCGCCTATGGTAAAACATGTACCAAATGTAAAAAAATGAATCACTTTGCTCGTGGTTGCACTGCATCACATAATAAGGTCAATAACATTAATTTTGACACATCTGACAATAAAATACATGATTTGTGACTAGTAGCCTCAATTAATCTTAAAACAAATGAATGGACAGAAACTATACGTGTTAATAATAAAAGAGTCAGTTTTAAATGTGACACGGGGGCTCAGATTAACGTCTTGAGTTTTGGAGATGTAATGAAAATTGTCGATGATGAAACAAATATTAAGTTATCTGAGACAAAAACTGTAATAGAGGTCTTTGGTGGGGGCAAAATTTATCCTTTAGGTAAAGTACAATTAAAGATTTTTAATAATGAGGAGAATTTTTTTTTAACTGAATTCATAGTAATTAATAAAAAGGTCAAACCTATTCTGGGCTTGGGGTCTCTGTGTCAACTGGGATTTATAAAAGAGAACAATGTTCATACTCTTAATAGTTTAAATAATAAAGATATAATTATTAATAAGAACCGCAAACTGTTTCAGGGTGTTGGTGAATTTAAGAGTCCATTGCAGCTGCGCATTCAACCAGGTGCGGAGCCTGTGGTGAGACCGCCTCGTCGGGTGCCTAATGCACTCATGGAACGACTCGCAGACAAGTTGGAAGCTCTGGTGAAGCACAAAGTCATTGCAAAGGTAGAACACCCCAAGAATTTTGTAAGCAACTTAGTTATTGTAGAGAAAAAGGATGGTTCTTTAAGAATATGTCTAGATCCCAAAGATTTAAACAAGGTTTTACTGAGAGAGTATCATTTAATTCCTACATTAGAAGAAATTGTATCCAAGTTATGTAACAAAAAGTATTTCTCAGTTCTAGATCTTTCCGATGGATTTTATAATATTAAGTTAACTGAAGATTCTTCTGACTATTGTTGTTTTAACAGCCCGTATGGCTGTTTTAAATTTCTGCGTTTGCCTTTTGGTCTATCTATTGCACCTGAAATTTTTCAAAAATATAGTGAATCAGCCTTTGGTGACATACCTGGAGTAGTAGTTTACTGTGATGATTTATTAATATGTGGGGAGAATGAACGCGAGCATGATGATATTTTAAACAAAGTCTTTCAAAGAGCGAAAGAACATAATGTTCGTTTTAATAGTGATAAATTTCAGTATAAACTTAAGGAGGTTAAATATTTTGGTCATATTTTCTCTGAAAATGGCATGAAAATTGACCCTGAACGAGTGAATGCCATTGTTAATATGAAAACTCCAAAGAATAAAAAGGAATTACAAATATTCCTTGGTATGGTCAATTACTTGCGAAAATTTATTCCTAACATGGCTAATGTTGCATCATGCCTACAGCAATTATTAAAAAAAGATACTGATTGGTTATGGACTGTTGTCCATGATAATGTTTTTGCTAATATTAAGAAAATGCTTACACAAGCCCCAGTTTTACAAAATTTCAATAATAACCTGCCCATAGTAATTCAGTGTGATGCATCTCAAGAAGGTCTTGGATGCTGTCTTTTACAAAACAACAAACCTGTCTCATTTGCTTCAAGAAGCTTAACTTCTGCGGAAAGGAATTTCTCTCAAATTGAAAAAGAACTTTTAAGTATAGTCTGGGCTACAAAGAAATTTCACTATTATATTTATGGCCGTAAGGTCACTGTTTACAATGACCATAAACCATTAGAAAGCCTTTTAAAAAAACATTTGCATGAAATCCCATCTCCTAGATTACAGAGACTGAAACTTAAATTATTAAAATATAATATTGAGATTCAAAGGATTGGATAAGATTGGTACTGTTTAGAAATTCAAATAAATTGTAAAAAAAAAACTTGTTTTTAAAGGGGGATGATGTAGCGGAGTGTATCCAAACATAAAATCTGACATTGACATTTATTAAATATTTTATTAAACACTTCCGCCTCCACCAACCCTTTTCCTCTCTGGTCAGCGCTCACCTGCACGGCCATATCGTCCTCTGCGTATCTAATATTAAATTAACAATAAGTACATTTAAGTGCAGTGTAATAAGAAAATAAACAACATAAAAATATCAATACTATTTTATTGTTCGACCTCGTTACAAACACTGCATCTGATTAAGAATAATATGTTTGCCCATATCGGCGGCGCGCGCGTTCCACGGGGTCCTCGAAGAGAATCAGCAAACCCAGTGGGGCCAAAGTCTGCCGGGGCTGCGTGATTGTTAGAAAGACTTACCGTGGCCTTGGTATAAAAAGTGCTTAAAAAGAAACTTGGTGGGCTTTAGTCAATAGGGTTTGACACTCCCTCACGCTACATTCACAACTGGTTGATATATCCGTGATGTATTACTTAGTAAAAAAAAGTATGTTATAGTTGCACGATCGATTCACAGGATAAATAATTATAATCGATTGTTTATCGTTAAGTCGTCTAATGGTACACAATAATCCGTGATTCATGAATACGCCACAGGGCATCGCTCACGATTGATGTGAAATGCATTTCAAGGATCTCTAAGTAAATGATCAGTGCAATAGCTTATCTACTATTTTCCTTGATTACATGTAATGGTTGAGTAGCAATGCATAATGTTTATCTTAAAGTATGTGTGAATGGAAATCGTAGGTCATGGATACCTATAATTTCATAGGCATTCGTATTTTTTGTCATTTGTTTTGCGATGGCTACACTGTTAATAAAAAAGAAAATCGGGAAATGTGAGATTCTCGATGTCTGCTTGAGTTGCTTGTATTTATTGCTATTTTAGAGAACAGCAACCCCAGTTCAGTAGGTGGTAGTGGGTGGTAGGAGTTCAAAATCCGTTATTTTAAATCCGGAATTGTCATATTATGCAAACTTACTAAGTTCATCAACATAATCCCACGTGAATCCTGTTCATGTTCTATGAGCATTAACGATAAAATATACAAGTTCGTAATCGCAATTCGTGACTGATCTACACGCGGGATGTACTTGGTGACAATAAAATCACATAGTAACCCGTACCGTACACATCCTTGTTGCACAGATAAACTACTATTCCACCGGATTCACCCGTGTAAGGTAATAAAGACCTTGGGCTTTAACATGAAGGACCATAATGCTTTGTGCAAAATGACAGATAGTACGAGTCGTGTTGCCAACTCTGTATCCGCGTGTTTTGTACATCCGTTTGTAGTGTCTTTAGCAATAATATTATCGTTTCCTTCACTTAATGGGAGTTTAACATAAACCTACGCAATTTTAACTATTACGGGTTTGATTGAAGATTTGCGGTTTATATTGCCAAAATGTGTGTCCATTATGCTGAAGTAGGAAGGTCTAGATATAGTAGGTAATATGTTGATGATGATGTTACAGCCTTTTTATCATCCCACTGCTGGGCACAGGCCTCCTCGCACACGGAGAAGGATTAGGATAGTAATATGGCCATGTTTTAATTATGACATCAGTATGACAGATTATTACCCATATTCCAATTATTTTACAAGGTTTTTCATGCGATTGCAAATTATTATGAAATTCTTATAACTTAATAAACCGTGTAATTTCCCTAACAGTTGTATATCCGGCCGCTTATAATAATCACGCAGAACTTATGGATTATTGCGAATTACAGTAAACGCCCACACACAATAGTTTTGTTACATTAATAAGGATAATATTCGGATAGAATGATAGCCTAATTAAATAGCCAAGAAATGTTTATAGTCGTAAACATGATAATAACCGACTATTATATTATTTTAAATAGTTGTTAATTGTCTTTCTTGTACTAAAAATATAATATTTTAAGATGACAGCTTAATTTTTTGGAACATGGCTCTGGCTAGCTGGCGTAGCAACTCTAAACGTTCCTACCTACCTATAGCCTCAAGCATGCATATTAAGCTTTAGAAAAAAATATGGAAAAAGATATCTAATAATCACGGACAAGTTAAAAAACAGGTACGATTATTAAAATAAAGAAGTAAACTCACCTGGATTAGAAAACACTGGTGAAATTATCTGTAACGCCGGTACCAGCATCAGTAAGAGCCAGATTTGACTCCCGACAGTATCTGGAGCGGCCATCTTGTTTATTTAGAATCTGGAAACAAACAACAAAACAATTATTTATTTAAAAACGCACGAATCTGAACGGGAAAGGATTTCAGGTTTTTGGGGGTGCTGTCTTTTGAAATCTTGACGAGGAAGATTACTAGCCTAATTTCAATAAACTCTTTTGACTTTCAATAATTTCCTTAGATTATATCGTAATCATATTTACACTTAAAATAAAAAGTTATCAGTAACTACTTTTTGAAACTCGACATAGCAGATGTGAGATTTACAATAATAGCTACGGTACTCATCTCCTTATTATCCTGTCAATTAAATAGACAAACTTGTTTCAGAATCGAAGGTATAATTAAAATAACTACGTTTACCTATCATAATTTTTATAAAATATTCCTTTAAATATTACCTACGAGTATTTTTTATGCGTCTGCCTTTTTTATAACATACAACGTGATTATCACGTACTTTTAGATTAAGATGTGTGGGTAGTGTGGAACGATAAACTTTATAGTCTGTACTTATCCTGAATCTAGTTATAATTCTGAGCCCGACTCAACGGTTTTCAAAGTCTCAGAAAATTATGTCGGTGACTACAAAGCACAAAGGTTAAGATTAGAAGCTTAGGTATATTATTTATTTCTACTGTTTCGTGTAAGTAACAAACTTATCGACCAATTAATATGAAGTGCTGTAAATCTATACTAATATTATAAAGAAGAAAACTTTGTTTGTTTGGTTGTAACGAATAGGCTCAAAAACCACGGGACCGTTTTTAAAAATTCTTTCACCATTCGAAAGCTACATTATCCACGAGTAACATAGGCTATATTTTATCCCGGTAGGGCAGTAGTTACCACGGGACGCGGGTAAAACCGCGGGAAAACGGCTAGTGTAAAATAAAAAGTTGGGTTTCACAAAATGAACTACTTATCGCGTGTATGCACCTATTAACTGAATGTGATAGCATTGCTACTAGAAATTTATAATAACTGTTACCATTATTTTGATGTATACTCTTCACGTGTTTCATTTTGCATGTTTATAGTTATTTATCTTTGTTTTTACATAAACACTAAAAAACATAAACTCTACTGAAATAAGAAAAATCATAATATTATTTAACAACGACCAAAATGCCGCCAAAACCGAATTCCAATTTCAAAATGTATTTCTTTTTTATTCAAATCTATTTTGCACATTCGTTAGTTACGTTGAAAGGAGTTCTGTATTCAAATTTCTGAAAGTAGGAAAATAGTTTTTAATCTTTTTTTTTCTGCTGCGTTGTGATGGCAGTAGGTGTCACACAAACACGTATCCAACGCTAGAATGTACAGTCTTGGTGTGCTTTTGGTGGCATACATGTCTGGCAACGCCTTAATCCTGATCCCGAAACCCGTACCTAATGGCACCCTTTAGCATTACAAGCCAGAGGACATTGAACTATGTTAGTCCACGAGCCTTTACTTATTTTTCACGGAAGTTCACAAAAACAAGCCTCGTATCTCCTGTTACTGAGAGTTTATAATAATTCATCTGACATTTACACGTGCTTTAACAATTTCGAAAATGATTAAAGTCTTTTAAGCAATGTTAATCGTCGTTTCGTGTGAGTTGTTATTTATTATTTAAATCTTTATTAGCGGCACTTACTTATAATTTTATTCTGCATTATATGAAAATGTTCTAATGTTCCTTTTAAGGTAGAAATTAGAGCATAACGTGTACTTAATGTAACGTAAACCTTGTGTTAAAGATGCTTGCAGGTGGATAGCGATGTAATATTAACAATAAACAGTTAACCTAATTACTTTACACGATGTTATTCCATAAAATGTGGCCTCCGTATCAGATTAACATATACAACAGTCTTGTATGTTACTTATGTGGATAAAGCATGACACCTTTATCTAGATTAGAACGTAAACTATGTATAAAACCAGTAGGTGTAGGCTATTGCGAATAAAGAAGAAATGTCTGATATAATTAATTCTTAGAAATAATTTTCCTCAGTGTTTCATAAGTCTAATATTGGGTGAAAAAATTTTCGTACATAAAATAGTTCCATCCACATTGTAATCTTTGGATCTGCTGTAAGCTGAATGGTAATCGCATTCTGAAATTAGTTTGATGACTGTTTGAGCTTGCATGCATTAAGAATGTTAATATTATGTAATAGATTACCAATAATACCTACATTATTGCAAAGACCGGGAAATAGTAAATTGCACGTCGAGTTAATTATGATAAGGACGATAAAAGAGATTTAACCAAAGAGTATTAGTAAACCCAATATACTTTTTCATACACATTGCTGGGGCGGTGTAATGTTCCAAATTCAAACGCGATAGATTTTATTTTTTTTTTGTCTGTAAATTCGATCCTTCGTGGTTCTTTTTTTAAATAATAGCAATATTTCCATGCATGCAAAGAAAACTTGCGTCTGGTCAATACGAATTCTGTAGTAGTGTTGATCTGATCCATTCCGTATCCAATAATAAATATTGTTGGTTCTAGTACGACAAAAAACGTTATATTTCAATGCCTATACTAATAATAAAATCCACAATAATTATGTTCTATAACACGCCTAACTAAAATGTTAATGGTCTATATAGAACTGGTATATCAACTGATAAACACCACACCTGCTTACAACTGAATTAGTGTTTAATAAAAACCAACGCTCCAATTCGCTTGCTTACGCGAGAGGCATAAAATTTTCTAAGCTCTCATTAGGTACCTACTTGTTTTTATAAACAACTAGCTTTTTCCCGCGACTTCACCCGTTCGAATGTCCGGCTTAGAACGTTACCTATTCCCTTGCATTGTTTTGAAATTCTGCTATTTATGAAGGACAGTTTAAAAAACCATCGAAATCAGTCCAGATCATCAGGAGGTTGAAAAAACACTCTTTTGTTTTATGTTATTAAAAGTATCGGGCACTCATAAAAGCGAATGTTTTAACGTAAGTCTCGATTCGACCAGTTTTATTCGTAATCGTAGAGGTTGTATCTAAGCAGGGACGTTCACTCGCCTCTTGAGACATGAATATTAATAAAACTAGAGGCCGATTCACACATCGCTGCGATTAAAACAATGTTTTTAATCACAAACTCACAAACCATTCAAAGACAACATTTACTGTTAATGCGTTATTTATTGTGAGATTAACCTTTTTATAAACGCACTTATGTCTATTTGTTTTCCATTGAGTAAAATCATTGAGTATTGAAATACACATTCTTATGACTAAAGAACGTAATTTAGGATAATTTTTGATTTTGTTAATAAAGTTAATCATTATTCTTACACATATGCTACGTGACATGTGAAAAGTAGAATAGTGTTTTTTGCCAATTTATAACGAAAATATAGTATTTATTCCCCGAACTTTGACCTTACCTGTCAGCTTATAGCTGTTAGCTTGTACTACTAACTTGTTTTTTGAGTAGTCTATCATAAAAATTATTTTAGAGTAAAAACAACAAAGATAGACAAAAAGGTAGCACAAGGAAGTCTTAGTGTCTGGATGTTTATGTCAAGGACTAATTATAAACATGCATATTATTATGTTTTGCTAATGAACTGGTTATATGGGACTTATTAAGTTATGCAAATTTTCCATTAACTTAATTATCACTGCCTATTTGAACTAAGAATCTGCTTCTTGTACGGTAGACTGCACATCAGTGGTAACTGTCATGCACCTTAACTCAATAGTAATAAGTACGATTTTCCTATAAAACTGTTACCACTGACCTGAAGTTGACTGTACTAGTTAAACGTTTATGTAATTTTTTATTATAAAGGCCCAAATATTTATCAAGCAGAACTTAAATTCACCAAAGACGCTTTTGTTCAAGTGCTAATAAAACAATGAATGATATATTTATATGTTAACCGTTCACTATTACATTGCGTACAAATAAACTATCAAGTAAATAGAAAATAGAAGGGACAAATTGCCTTTAACTGTCAAGTGCTTGATTGAACCAAAAGGTTTTATAGGTTGACAACCATATACCGACCTCATTAGCTTTTATAATGACAAGATATCACAAGGACGCAGCCTCAGTCGGAAAGATGTACGCCGAGATGTCTGGCCTACATTATTATACTGACTTGTGCAATACCAGATTCACAAACATAGTCGCCCAGCATCGTAAGCAAGTAAATGTACACTGAAGTAAGTATTACGTGGACAGCTTACTTTGCCCACAAATATAACAAAACGAAATCGTGAGTGATGATGTTTAAGAGCTATTGCAGAAAAGGACGGACCCTACCTGAATACCAAGCGGGATGGTAAAACCAATTAAAATTCCAGACAGCGAATAGATTTAGGTATTCCCCAACATGAAGTTCAAGAACTGGCCCAACATAGTAAGCTCGCGCCTAACATCGCAGACTTTATTAATAGTGGGATGAGGTCATAATACAATAGCATTCCTCAAATACCGAGTCTTAAATGAAGTGTTTTGGACAAGTATAGTAATTACTACAAAGCCCATTACACATCGTACCCTTTAGATTTTTCTCATGATGGTTCGATAAGTGTTTGAATTATTAAATAAAATAATGGTCGGTCATGTATAATTGCGCTTGGGCAAGCGGCGCGTGAATTTGACCCATTTGCTGACAAGGCCGACTTGCCAAACCGCTAAACAGCATTGTACTCATAGTGCAACAATATCTTCTGCCGCAGCAGATATCTATGATTCTTCTTCTGATTGTTATTGTTTAATAGTCCAGAAATGAATCATTCAGTTCAGTTTTTCAAATCTAGATCAGTGTTTAAGGCCGTATAATTTATACAATACAATAAATAAATAAAATCATTTTGAAAGGGGAATGCAATTCATTGGACTTGCACGAAAAAGAAATCACCTAACACTCTCCGAAAAAGAAATAAAACTTTCTCTTGTATATAAGTCAAATCTATCCTTGAGGAAGTTTCGGTACCTGCTAGAGAAAGAGTTGTAAGTCACGACTTAAAATAAGCAAACAATCGTTTGTCATCATCTAGATATCCATAAATGTCCTTATTAATTACGCTGAGTAAAGTTCGAAGTGGGTCAAAAGGTATCTTGTATGTCACCTTCGTTTCTTCGATTCTCCGCCATTACTCAGATGTGTCACATATCACACAGCATAAACGTGATGTTTACCTAACGAGGCCCTTTATAGTGGAATATGGAAAAAATCTGTCGACTAATGTAATCCATATCTTGAATTCGTTTACATTCGCAATTTTATCATCTTAGTCGTAGATATCCGTATGCAAATAATATTGTAACGTGCCAGTCCAGTATTGAATTGAAATAAAAGAGAAAAACACTAAAATGAAACGTCAATTATTATAGGAAACTACATACATAATTACTTTTTAATTGACCAGAATCAATACCGTCTACTTTGCATAGTCATAAAAACATCGCATCAAAATAAGGCAATAAGGCAAAAAGCAGTAAGCGTGTCAATCGATGAAAAACGTTCGTGTCTATGGTCTCGTGTTTCATCGAAGTATGACATAAGACATAACGGTTGTGTTGCATTTATTGTTTATGCGTCGTTCGACCTCCGGCACCGCATACGCCTGCGTATTGTAATAGGTCATTGGCAGGATGTCAAAGAGGATCCTGTCACGGCGTGAATCACACGGATTTCGACGCGCCGAACACAATAACGTTCGGGAATCACGAAGGCTCTTCAGTGAACTCATGCGGAAACTACACGGATATTAACGACTCGATAATCTAACATAATATTGATGAGTATTCATTAATAGTTCCGTCTTCATACGGTAAATCCATTACGACATAAGCGTCACCGTTTTATAATATGGTAAATAACCATTCACGAATTCATAAAATTAAGTTATATTTTGGTCTTAATATGGTTTAGCAACTTTAGGGATCCTACCGTCCTATCAATAAGCTACCTCTGCTATAGGACGGTCTGAATAAGAGGTAGTCTTGTTCTTATGTCTTATTCTTAGTACAAAGACTCTGAGTATTACATGTTCAAATTATTATAACTATTTCTATCTAGGTGTCTATGCCAATTTACATTCCATTTTCAAATTACAAATAGATTAAATACGCATGTATGTTCGTTCGGCAAGGGAAGTCAAGCAAA
Organism: Helicoverpa zea x Helicoverpa armigera; assembly: GCA_033682625.1. Taxonomy (NCBI): domain Eukaryota; kingdom Metazoa; phylum Arthropoda; class Insecta; order Lepidoptera; family Noctuidae; genus Helicoverpa; species Helicoverpa zea x Helicoverpa armigera. The sequence goes on from JAWIIS010000029.1 coordinate 2,395,414, forward strand.
GTTGCACAACTATCACCTTGTGACTAACAACTTACTTGCAATTTGTCACGTACCTTTGTCACTGCTCGTGGTACAGCGGAAACAGTTTTGGATACAGGGAATGAGACTCAGACGGTCTCAAAGCAGCTTATATTCGATATGATTTTAATAATTATTCCTCAGCGGCAAACACAAAGCACGGAACATCTAATCCTTGAGCATTAAACGCCGCATGTATCTAAGTTAAGTACAATGCATACCTACTGTGGGTTAGTCGGCCTTTGAACATTTTGACGGGATGTCCCGATTCATATCAGTTTTATCTTACTCTGTCAGACCAGCTGATCTATGAATGCCGGCCATACCCAGACCGGTCCGTACTTAACTGTTCATCTAATGTAACTGTTCAGACAAATATTGTAGGTGTATGGTAGTGGGTAACGTAAAGAGGACGACTTCATCATGCATTGTTTTAAACTTTTCAATTAATATGCAAATTCGGTTTCTTTTCTCCTGTGCGAAAAACGTGTGTTTCAAGTACACAAATGAATTAGGACAATGGTTGTCGAGTCCGACGTCCAGTAGTCAGCCTGATCGTGTCCTTGCGTTCACCAATAAAAGTGTGCGCCCACCTTATCATCTAATGCCATCGTCTAACGCAGAATTGACCATTTAGTAGAAAGGTAAGTAGACTCACCTCTTAATTACGAAAAAGCATCACTTTGGCGTCCAAGCTCAATTGTTTGTTTCAGTAACGATACTCCTCACGCACTCTCAGGTAGGATGTGACCAACGTAACACAAATAGTTCACACGAAAACTGTTTACGGAGCGAAAGCGGTTTATGTTTGTACGCGGAAGTGTAGGTAGTGTTCGGCGGTGTCGCGCCAGCGTCGAAGACGGTCGACTCGCGCGCGGCTGCGTGTGCGACTCGCGGCGACGTTCGTTTCACCGGCAGAGGTGTCGCGAGGAGAAAGTCTCGGCCGTGGTGCGCCCGCGTCGGTTGGCCGACAGCGCCGCGTCGTGGGGGGGTCGTGACGTCGCCACTAAGCCAACAGCCACCTGAGCATCACCAGAGATTGCTACACCAGTCTACGCAAGTCATTGTTGGTTGCGTTGGGATGAACAGCTAATGACTCGTGCGATATCGCCGTGCGTCATGTTTTAAAACCTACCGTCGGAATTTTAATATTAATAACTAGAAAATAAAATTATCAATTTTCCAAAAGGTTAGAAACTAATAATATCACTGACCAGTTGATATTTAAGTTTAAGATGATGAAAATACCAATTTGTAGCTTCGAAGAAGCACTAAGTTCATAAATATTTAAATGAATGCAGCAGCCGTATAATCATCATACACGCATGCGTGTAAGCTTGTGAATACGTCCAGTCTTCATAAAACGTATTTGTAGTCTTTGGTGTCGTCTATTGTTTTTTCATGTGAACTCGGTAACTGTTGTAAATGAATACGAATGAACGCAGCGGTCGACATATCGTATAATTTAACCAATTAGCCGATGTTCCCACGGAACTCCATCCATCCCCTCGAGACGTGAACATACGCGAAACATGTTGAATGAATTGAATGACTAGTTCGAGCTAGCAATGAAAGGGACGAGAGTTGTAGGCAAATTGTTTCAAATACCTATCATGTAAATTCGTTTTACTCTGGTAGGTACTTAATTCGTAGAAAAGAAAGATCTTATTTACTTTCACTAGAATAGTAATTATAGAATCAAACATCATCATCATCATCCTCCGAGCCTTTTTCCCAATCATGTTGGGGTCGGCTTCCAGTCTAACTGGATTCAGCTGAGTACCAGTGCTTTACAAGAAGCGACTGCCTATCTGACCTCCTCAACCCAGTTACCCGGGCAACCCGATACCCCTTAGTTAGACTGGTGTCAGACTTACTGGCTTCTGACTACCCGTAACGACTGCCAAGGATGTTCAATGACAGCCGGGACCTACAGTTTAACGTGCCATCCGAAACACAGCCAATGGTGTCTAAGATATACTTAGAAAGTACATACAAACTTAGAAAAGTTGCATTGGTATTTGCCTGACCTGGGATCGAACCCGCGCCCTCATACTTGAGAGGTTGATCCTTTACCCACAAGGCCACCACGACTTTTATTTTATTATAGAATCAAACGTTCAAAATTAAAATGCTATCTGTTTCAGCCCCTATGTAACAAGATTTTCCTTGAGTACATAAGTGACATTATAAAATACCATCTAAACAGAAGTGGCTTGTTTTACATTTCATGTCACATCTGAAATAAAAGATCCAGTTTGGAGAATCATCAGGGTCATTAAATATATTTATTGCGGTAGTTAGCTTAAAGCAACAGACAAAGCTCGGGGGAGACGCGTTTTACATTCTTGATGACAAGTCACCCATTCGCCACACCAGGGACGGACTGGGGAGGTCAGTTTGCTGTAAAAAAATATGATTTTACAAATAAACGACACGTTAAATAATATGTTTTTCAAACAAAAATTACATATTGGCAGGTTATTTATAAACTGTAACGTATTTTCAACTAGCTATGTATATCTAAAGATACAAAACAACTATTACAACCTTTCAGTTAATTTATGTCCTTACCAAAAAACCATATCTTTTGAATTTGAAGCAATTTCTTGGACTTCAATTTATCAGTCAAGTTACGACATAGAACAAAAGTACAAACTTCACTATTTGGTTACGACAACAAAGAAAATAAAGAAACTTTCTCGAGTCCAGAATGCGTGCCTGTCACATCGGCAGCCATCTGTTTATACAATTATCGGTTAAGAGCGAGTCAGTGGCGCGCGCTGTTCTTCCTAAATGACTCCTTCATGAGCGATATCCATCGGGATACTTATTAGTGGGGCCACATACGTCCCCGGATTAGTACGCATCCTGCATCCGAAGTTACACTACCACCGGAACACGTAGAACTAACTTTTATATATTATCTAGTCTTGTTAAATAGTCTATCTGCCATGGAGAATTTTCTAAGTTATCAGTGCGGAGAAGAATCGTGGGAACAACGTGTGTTCTCCGTGAGTTCGTACCAGCATTCGGAAAGCCAGCCGGCGGCAAAGCAAAGGTGCCAGGCGAATGCGCGCGAGAGGGACCGGACGCAGAAGTTAGTATTGATATTGCATGTGGAAGTTACTTATTGACTTCACTTCCAGGTACTTTTACTTAAGTTATTAGTTGTTTTCTTGGTTTATTCTGCGAAATCTCTCACCGTTATATTTTTGTGTTGTATTATAAAGCAGTATTTTTAATTAGACTTTAAAAAGATTAGTAAGAATCAGTCAATATTTACACTATCTTTCTTAGGTCATAGAACACATGCAGCTTGAAAAAAAAAATGTTTCATTATTAAGTAATACCGCAGGAAATATGAGTTGATCAGTTCGCAATATTCTGTTTGTGATCTAGTAGGATTTACAAACAGGATCCAGTCGCCAATTATAAAACGAATGCAATCATCCTCTGAAGCTTAGCACGATTTATTGACGACGATCCCTTTCAAATCTAACGTTAAATTAATGATGATAGATAACAACTTGACAAGGTTATTAAGATTACTTAAATAAGATATAGAAGGAAGATAAGATCGGCTTCTTCACCAGGCGCCTACAGCTACTGTATTTCTAACTAATAAAACTAATACAACTAGAAATGTGAACGGCAATTAGTAACATGATTTGCGAGATAAGTTATTTTATATATCGGCTCTTATCTTCACGCTTCAGTTCATTTAGAAGGTCAGATTTAAATCCCAGAAGTTAAAAAGTTCTTCAAGGCTGCACAGAACCAGTAATTATTGAATTTAATGAGAGAGAAAGACGTCATAGTCATAAGTTTTAATGTTATGTGCTTTTAATTGTTGAGGAAACCTGTTTTTATTTTCTTTGACTACTCCTTATAATTATTATTATTTAATAGAATTGTTATCAAAATAATTTTCTTTCTAAGCAGCGTGAACATAGCGTTCAACACTCTGCGCTTGCTCATCCCCACGGAACCACCAGACAGGAAGCTCAGCAAGATCGAGATCCTTCGCCTAGCCGGCAGCTACATCACACACCTCGACAATCAACTCTATACAGGTAATATTAAGGTCTACTATCACTTACAGCCTACAGATCCGGCTTTCAAGAACTTAACATATTTTTAAAGTACCTAAGAAATAGGTGGGCCGAGGCTAATTGTAATCTGATGCAATAAGAGCGGTTTTGCGTTCAGTCTCAAACAGAATTGATGTGGCCTTACTATAGTTTAATCTACATACGCATAGCACACTCCATTATTTGAACATAATCTATATAATAAGTTCATTTCCTGGTATCGATTTGGATTATATTTATATTGAGATCTCGTTATCCATGCATGATTTGAGCCGAATAAATAAAAACCTTAAATAATGATCAATCCTTTTCTGTGTGCATCTCGGGCCTCCGATGATGAAGGGTAAATTACAGCTTTTATATTAAACCTTTATTCCAAATTGTTTATGTTTCAGGAGATCTGGAACAACCCTGCTTACAGAAGAATGACGTAAGCGACCAAGATAAATCACTGTGTACTTTTTGCTGGTCGGCCGTTAAAAAAGACGTAAGTGTTAAAACAGAACTCGAGTAAAAAACGTTATTGCTTTTTGTGTCCGGCTTAAAATAATTAAGGTAAAAAGTTTGATTAAATATCATACGTGTAAAAACGAGTACATAAGAAGTATTTCACGATTTTCCGGCTGATTAATTACTTATATTTTTAATCGTCTTGATATAATGCAATCTGTTGTTCCGCCCATCATTAGAAACGACTGCACCATTTTGGTGCTAAAATATAGTTCACGTATTTTTTATCCTCTTTTATACCTAGTAGGCACCCATCTAATCTACCAATTGGTGTCGAAACAGGCATAGATTTGGAACTAAAAATCTTTTAGAGCTTTGAACAAAGAACTGAATCATAAACTTTTATAGCGGTAATTAGGTAAGGCTTATTATTGAATTGAACATAAATAGATGATTGTCATTTGTTGCAGAAATCCCCCACATCACACGTTAGTTACTACAAGTCTCCACGCTGAAGCAAGTGCAGTCTAGTCTATCCTTAGCTTTACGCAACATGCATTTGTATAAATTATTATTTAATTTCAATTACCAAAGAGTTATAGCAATTATAGTGAAAGTATAAATCATTTAATTAAGTTTATTGCCTAAGCTGTATTTTGTTTACTCGTATACTAAGCTTTTAACGTAAATATTTTATATCTATTTTATTAATAATCTTCATCTTTATTGCTATTGAGTTTGTAATAAACTTTATTCTAACATACTGTAAATACATAATAAAACGTCTTCGTCTAGTCTCGTACCTATGTATTTTATTTTATTTCAGCCCCACCCTGAAAATATTGCATCTCGGGTATGAACTATGATTCTGCAATTTACATTAAGCTACAAGTATTTTTTTTTTAAACTAAACTAATATTATAAAGAGGAAAACTTTGTTTGTTTTTTTGTTTGGTTGTAATGAATAGGCTCAAAAACTACTGGACCGTTTTTAAAAATTCTTTCACCACCTGAAAGCTACATTATCCACTAGTAACATAGGCTATATTTTATCCCGGTGCGGGCAGTAGCTCCCAAGGGACGCGGGTGACACCGCTGGCAGAAGCTAGTATTTGATAAAGTCGCACTCTTTGGGCGCAGCCTCCGCCCATGATAAGTAACTTACATCATGCATGATCTGGTTAGTAAAGTTCATCAAAGACATGAATCTATAACCGCCATCGAATACCATCGGGTAAGGATTATAATGAAACACGATATAAAAATGGCACAATTTTATTTCATCTAAAATGTACTATTAAGTAGGTATGTATGTAGTTCATAAAAGAAATAATCACAACCAGTGTTATTTAAGTAGTCAACATTTTATTTAAGGTATTAAATACTAGGTGATGGGAGGGTTGGCAGTGGTACTGGTATTTTTTTAGAAAAATCGTGTAAAATATATGCCTCTACTTGCAATAGATAGAAAATTTTGTACAAAATCTAATGACATGGAAACAATATTATTTACAATATAATACTAATAATTATAAAGCTAGTTCATACAACGAATTCATTTTAACATTTTATTCAATAATTTCATGCTGAATAATAGTGAAAGGTGAAGTAATGCATTATTTTATAAATCGTGTAAAAAAGTCATTAAATATTTAAGTACCTACCAGGACTTTTAAAAAGCTCTCATAATACGTTATCAGAAGTTTTAGTGTCCAAAATCAATTGTGACCAATTTCACTTATAAACAGGACAATACATCACTATTTCCTACACGTAAACTATAACATTATTACATTTTGTGACTAGTGAAAAATCTAGTCAAATTAAGTAGACATTTAAACTATTCATAAATAATAAAGGCAAGTACGTATTTACAGAAAAGTTAAAAAATAATACATAATCCATCAGAATATATAAACAAACAATCTGAAACATGTTCACATTACACTAGAGAAATGCAATTACAATAAAACAAATATACCTATAGTACCGTGCGTCAACATCAACAAAACAGAACATAACTTTAGAGCATCACATACACACAAATTCCTCTAAGAAGACATCACAGTCAGAGATATTACATACTAAATACTTGTGCACAATAGTCGGTTCTATTTACACTCGGACAGCGTAGTCGCTGTGTAATGTTCTGTGTACCGCGCGGGTGAGGGCGGGCTATCGAACACTGTTCCTGTCACGCCCGATGAAGGGACTCGCTTCATGGTTGTTCTTCTCCAGGTTCCCGGAGAGCGTGGGGTCTGGCCGGCTGCGCTTGAAGAAGCCCAGCTTCCATAGTGCTAAGATTAACAGCACCAGCACTATGAGCCCCACTATCACTGATATGATGATCACCCACAGTGGCACTTCGGTGGGCTCGCTTATCTTCAAGTCTGGATATGCGACCGTCTCCACCTGTGAGGAAGAATCATAATGTTATAAAGCTACAGTAAAAAAGTTCACACACATTATAATCAATGCAACACGGTATCTGATTGTAGTCATTGCCATTTGCACAGGAGGTCATATTAGGCGACAGTAGGAAGAGCTCAGGTTTCGATAACAAGGTCAAGCAACATTAGTCGTGATTTCGAGTATGGTTGACCATTGATATCCATGGTTGAATCGGAAAAAACTATGTATATGTCTTTGGTCAAACCACTTGCGAGTTGTCAGGTAGTTAAAATTCCAGTCTTTTTAATTAGTTATACCCCACTTACGGCCAGTTACTTCATCAAAAGCAAAAGTCAAAGTAATATCTAAAGTAAAAGTAACGGTCAAATTCGTTTTTTCAAGGCTAAAGCGACAGCAAAACTAATAGAAAAAATGGATTTGACCGTTACTTTTACTTTAGACATTACTTTGACTTTTACTTTGGCTTTTACTTTTGATGAAGAAACTGCCTGTTAATAATGTGAAGATAGAAATCTTTTAAACAAAGTACTTGTTAAAATTTTATTAACAGTAACCCAACTGACCGTAGTTCTATCATCAGTCTGTTTGTTCTGGTGTATATTGAAGTGGGATGGTATGCTAATGTACGCGGAAGACGCGATGTTGACTCGGGCCGCTCTCGCGAACTCTTCGACGAGCGTGACGTTCCATAGTCGCGCGCGCACACTGATCGTACTTGTCTTCATACGACCCAGCTTGTAGATCACGCATTGGAACTGGATGCATTTCGCTGTTTTTTCTTGACAATTCTGAAATATTATACTCATTAGTTGAAATATGTAAAAGAAAGGTCCCGACTCAAACTATATGTACAGACGTGTGTAGGTTGCACTTTATCCGTAAGCTCAAAACTTGTGCTCGATTATTGCCAAACGATATCATCCACGTATACAAAAGGCAATACTTACCAAATTAATAACATGTTTCCTATCAGTATAGGCTTCAGCCTTTACAGCATCTTCATCTCTTTTCCTTCTCAGGTGATTAGTGCTATAAGAACTAGAACTAGAGTACTCTGTAGTCCACTTTCTTCTAGTTTCGTTATGTGACTTCTCGCTCGAACTAACACTAAGTTTGCCCATAGTCAGGGACGGGTCAATCTCCAAGTTTTCCAAAGGCTCCGATGTGCCTGGTCGAGTGGTTAAATTGAGAGGGTTGACCTCACGAGCGAAACATTCTCCATTTTGATCTGTAATATTTGGAAATGCATAATTAAAAAGTGTATTGAATAAGAACAAACTTAGGTATTTTTGGTTTAAATAGCCACAAACTGGCTTTATAGTTTATTATGAGAGATGCTTACCAGCTTCCCCATCTACAGTGGGTACATCTTCAGGATAAAGCAGCCACTTTCCTTGTGAGGTGTCAGAAGCGAGCTGGTGTGGCCACTGTATCACAACCTGCACGGACGATACATGCCATGGACCCTCGTTGAACACCTGGGAACGAACGTAATAATATCTATCTCTGTGATATTCACTGATGCACATCAAGTTTGAGATTTTTTATCGTAAATACCTGATAAGTATGGACCACCCTGGTTCCGATGTCATCAAAGTACGTCATAGCAGACTCTCCTTTAATTCCACCTCCATAGAACACTTGCTCCGGACGGGCCACACTAAAACATAACAAATGAAAGTCAGGTAAAAAAATAATCATCAGTGTATTCGAATTGGTCTATTCATTATTTTCTTGAAGTTATTGAATTCCTAAATTCTCTTACCCTTTAATTAGAAGCTCAGCATTCTTAATAACCAGTGCTTCAACTTGTACGGGCGTTTTGCCGGGGTATATTTCCTTAGAAGTGGAGTTAGCCCAAACAGTAAACACTACTGATTGGTCATTGTCTTCCAGAGCGCGAGCGTCGAAACGCATCGTGATTGGTGGAGAGCCTTCCGCCTGCTTCTTGAAGGGGTTCTCTAGCATGCAGGTGACAGTGGTCTTGTTGAAGCTTGTGCAGATAACGTGTTTGTCCTGTAAAGAAAGAGAATAAGTCTTTTTTTTTCGCATGTAAGGTATTTAGCCATCTTTGAACTTTAGGTCTTTTTGTAGGTCTCATGGGTCAAATCAATTCTGAGAATTTTCGTTAGAAGACTGAAAAAAATCTTTGATCTCATGAAATCGAGCATGACTGGAGATAAAATATTGTAATACTTACGCTTATGTTTACAGCGATATAATGTAAACTGGGCGGGTGGTTGACGAACAACTGCGCTTCATACGCAGACTCGCCGTAGTTATCTACTGCTATAGACAGCTTTATTTCCTCCTCCTGTCCCAAAGTTAGGGCGTACTTCGTATTGTCCTTTGCTGAAATTATAAAATTTGTTTTTAAGGATTCGTTCAATTGAGTAAGACAATTTAGGTGCAATAATAATTAAACTCAACAACGAAATTGCTACGATAATTATGACAGGCGTTATGCTCAGAAAAAGATCTCCAACAACCCGACTTTTATTTGATTTAATTAAAAGCATGTACAGACTACACTAATGGTTATAACATTCTTACCCAGTGGCAGCAACAATTTGGGGTCCACAACAAGGTCGCTAATACAAACGGCATCAGCCCCGCAGTCGTTCAGGAAGTTAGCGGTGAACGTAGAACTGGCGGTGGCATTAAGAACAGGATACTGGTCCACGTCAGGAAGAGTTCCGGATTGAGAGTAGCGAGGTTCGGCGTGTACGAGAAGATAAGTCAACTGGAACTGTAAATAAAAGAACACAAAATAAATGAATGCATTTGACCCTTGGATCATTCAGTTGCCAAAAAAACATTTATAAGATTTTAAAAAATTACCTTTATCGGTGTTTGTATATCCCGAGTATTATTTTTCAAATACACGATATGTTCCCTACAATCTTCGACATCCCTACCGAGCATAATAGTTCTATTTACAATATTGCTCTTTTCAGAATCAAAGAAGACTCTTGAATATTTCTTTCCACCGGGGAAGGTTTCTGCTTCTATGACGTAGTTGAGGCGATGCCTGGTGGCCTGGCTAGCCTTGACCAGGGACTCGATGATGCAGCAAGCTTCAAAGTGGAAGCAGGTGTAGTTGGAGCTGGGGTCTCGGTCACAGCCGTGAATGGTGGGGTCGATGTTAATAATAGTGTTCGATGGTCGGATTGACGTCTTTATATCGATGATCGGTCGTGTTCGTATTAAAGCAACGCTGCTCTGAAAGAGAGAAAAGAAGAAAAAGTTTAAGTTGGTATCTATTGTACCTCATCGTACAGACGGATTACTGTAAAATTTTGTGAATATAGAATTTGCATCCATCATGACATTATTAAAATTATTCCAACTTACATTTTCGTATGCGCCAACTAATAAATCAGGGTATCCGTTGGCATCTAAATCTACTCCTCCGGACAAAGCATATCCAAAGGTTCTCATCAAAACCGGCAAAGCTTCTGCCGTTATCACTTGATCAGGTTTGGAGTTCAGACCCTTTTCTCTATCTCCCAAATAAATGTATACCACACCATTCCCTTCATAGGGACTTCCTATTGCTATGTCTTGACATCCATCCTTGTTTAAATCTCCAGCGTTAGCAATAGCAATACCGAACTGGGATTCTTGTTTGCCCGTCAATTTGACGTTGTATTCTTGATGCAGACTTGAGTTTACGTTCAGATACAAGTAGACGGCGCCGCCCACGTCTCGCGAGAAGTAGAATGGCGCGCCAACTAATAAATCTGGTAACCTGAAATGTAACAAAACATACATGAGCAAAACAAAAATGATATTATTAAAATGAAAAACTGCAACGATCAGTAACTATAATATGTACCTATCTAATATAATGAACCAAAAATATATTATAGTCATATAAAAGAAATAATATCAACATACCCATCTCCATTGACATCAGCGCTAGCGACTTCATAGCCAAAGTTGGAGCCGAACTGTTCTCCCTTGAGCATCAGCGTAAAGTTGAGGATATTCAAGTCGGTCCTCCCCCAGTCTTCTGTAGCAAGCTTACTGAAGATCACCACCTGACCCGTGCCGTGAGCTCGTGGTGCTCCTGCCACGTAAGATTCCTTGTCTCCACCAAAGAATTTGCCGCTGGACACTGACATTCCTGAAATTGAGAAAAATATGGGTAGATATATAATAATATAGTAGATGGATAAAAATAGATAAATATGGGTTGCTACAATAAGGTAATTGTGTAACTATAATATGAATTAAAATGAATAAAATATAATAAAAAAATATCTGATCTGTTTATTGTCAAAGTTGCCTTCTTGTTCTAAGCTTTTTCTGGTTGATCAGTTTAGTTAGAAGACAGTAGACAAAATTAAAGTAGTCTTTCGTTTCGTGCGTTCCTCCTTCGATAAAATTCAAATACATGGCTAGTATTATTGATCGCAGATCTGAAGTACATACCTAAATAACTATACTTTTCGACCGGACTAGCGCCATCTTGCACAGGTGCCATATACACGACGTTGTCTCTCTCCAACACATCGTCTCTGGTATCCTGAGCGAAGATAGTTCCTCTCCAAGTGTAAGGCCCTGGACTGCCCATAAGCAGCGTGTCATCGTCTAGAAGAGAACTGCTCGTTCCCACTTGACAGAACCCATATTCTTCGTGCTCTCTGAAAAATGCAGAATATTACAAATAAGTAATGTGCTCAGCATTTAGTGCTTGTATTTTCTCTGGACTGTGAGATTTATACTCGAAACTAAATGTGGACTCAGGGATGGCAGACTCAATAAATTACCGGCTGTCTACTAAAATATCTAGACTAATACTCTGAAATTATGGAACATAAATTAGCTGGCGGTGATAAGTTACAGTGCCGCTTTGGTAATGATATATTCATGAACTCCACCTCCTATCCTCGGACTTGAAATGGTACTTTGAGTTTCAGGTATCTTAAAAGTTGAACGCCAAGTGTAAAGCAATAGTTTTTCTTTTGTGCCCGAGACCCGATGACGTTCAAATAACATACGAAGTCTTAACTTGATTATTAAGTCACAAAAGCTAAACATAAAGCTAATGAAAAATTACCTCACGACAGATCTTCCTCTGCAAGGCTCCATGACATCCACTAATTCTAATTCGTTGCTCAGCGTGTAGCATAGACCTTGGCCGAATTGCAGCTCTCCCTGCTTGCGGATATATCTGAAAAATATTTAAAATCATGACAACTAAATGAACATTACTTATGTCGTAAATCACAGAAATATCCGAGATCTAGGTCGCAAAAATATAGTTTGATGACATTGGACAGCTAATTTAGATCAAACATGTAATGTGGATTTGCATTTATTACAACTAAGAAAACTCGTATTTTCTAACATTGTGTGAATAAAATGGTTGCGTCAAATATACAAGAATTAGAATTATAAGACATTGAAAAACAAGGAACTCAAAACAAGAGACTCCTTTAAGATATTAACACGTCTAAAATCATACGAACCTGTGCGCACAGACGGCAGCCTTCTTCCCCGGACCCTGACTCCTCACAGACACGCCCAGCCATTGCCCCTCCTTGATCTCATCCGAGTATGGCCCAGTCAGATGATCAGAATCCAAATCTATAGATTAACACATTGTCAATACGTGCCACTCTACCAACGCTGACAACTGTTAGAAGCGTTGATTCAATTCATAGCAAAATTCAAAATACAATCATTAAATTATTTCAAAAAAATTAATCACATATGTTATTTCATATGGATCATGATTAAATAAGGTTTTTAGCACTTTTTAAAAGCTTAATTAGACACAAAAACAGAATTATAATATGTTCTTAGTGTTTACGCAATTCTAGAACACCATGTTATATAAACTCAACCCAAAGTAAATTAAAGTGAATCAAAACTGCAAAAAGAATATATTTTTAGATGCGTTAAACAAAGGCAACTTGTACGAGAGTATAATGGGTTGCTTTTGCTTCAAAACAGAAATTTAAACTCAATACCAATAAGAAACTGATTTGGTGATAATCTTGGCAAATGCAAAGCATTGCAACCAGGCGTGTGTAATGCAAGAACATACATAGTTCTCAAAACTAACAGCAAAGGTATCTTGCAAATGCATCAGAAAATGATACTTTCTGTATCACGTTGCACAAACATCGTGCACTTGATAGAACATAGCATTTTGTATAACATGCATCCCCTACTAGGTAACAAAACCTGAAAGTTCTGTCATCAAACTAAAGTGATAAAACTCATTATTATTCGATACTTTTTATATCGGCACAAACAACACCACTTAGAACGAGCTTCAATCAATATGATAATGAGGTACCTTTTTTAGAACATAGCGTACGCTTTATCGCCGACCATGACTTATTATGTAATTAACTGTATTGGTATTATCCATCGTTTAGTGGTTTAATATTGTTTTATCGATATTAAAAGTGTCAGTATACGTGATCAAAGGTGTGTTTGCTAAGGTGACGATATACTCCTGCAACCTGTAATGAATCAAGGTGATAACAACGTGAAGATACGGCTCAAACTTGTGGTCTCGGGTTAATGGACGTTATCGAAGACTACGTATGTTAATTCATTAATTAATATGTAAGTTATTCGGCCCAGCGTTACTTTGCAGTCTCTTGTTAAACTTATTATTACTCAAAACCAGACATAGATAGGTTTTGACCATTTGATTAGAATTTTGTAAGTGCATACTTTCCGCACATAGATTTATCCGAATGAGTGATACGTTAATAACTAATTAGATATTATAGCCAGTCACCTTAGTTTCATGTTACGAGTTAAGACGGTTGTGTGAATTTTCACCTGAGAATTAAAAATGTTTTATGAGATTCGAGGTTTGATTAAATTTTAAGGCCTAACGAAGCTCTATTAACTTACACTTCTAACAAGCTCTAAATCTAAGTTCGTCGGAGTCTACACTAAATACGTTTTCTTTTGAGTTTCCTTCAAGTTCAGTATGTTGAACTGAATCTACTCTAGACAACGATCGGTACTTACTATACGTATAATACATTAAATAAATAGTTTGATACTTGGTATTTAAAGTGCTGTGTAGCTCAAGCATGTGTCTTTGGTGCTGTGGCAAGCAGTTAGTGCTTTATATTATCGCAGATAGAATACATTTTCAGTAATTTACATTCATTTGTCATGACACTTTCAGTAGTTAAGTAAAGTTTGAAGGATTTTCTATTACTGAAAATGTAATCTAAATACATAGAATCGTGAATGTGATGTTTGCAAAATAAAATTCAAACCGCTAAGTTAGTGATATCATGCGTTGCAGTAAATATGACGGTCCAGCTGGAACTGAGCAGACAAGAGTTGACAATTAGTAAATCAAAAAGTACATAACAGCGATTAGTCGATTAGTCGAAGAGCAAAATGATTAAGAATAAAAGGAGGTTGAGACCACAGCTCACTTACTCGTGTCTATCTTGCCGTACTTCGCTGTTTGGGGCACCACCGACAAAAGACAACATTTTAGTTAAAACTTATATCGATATTTTAATCGATTAGAATCATGCTTGGTAATCGATGGACGTGTTCCAGCGTTTCCCTCGTTTGTATCTAGACTGTGAGAACACGCTAGGCTACTTAGCAAGTGTAGAGCGAGCCCTAACTACAAAATCGTCTAGGTAGTTCTATTCGTCTATGTGTGTATTTGGCAAGTTCATCTATTAGTGAATTTAAAAACAAAACACAGTGTGAGAACTCAAACTATTGTTTTATACTAATTTACTAAATTAGCACGTTTTTGGAACCATTGTCCTGTGTGAGACACGTTGTATTTATTTACAGCTAAATTCTCTTTGGAAGTTGTCTGAAAAAGGAATATGGTAGAGTTCAGATGTTGGATGCAATGACTGCATGTTTTTGAAGGTTGTCGAAAGGTTCAATGCATAGAACGAGTAGTCTAGTATCTTCAGAGTAGTGACGTCACAACAAACGGTTGTTCACTTATTACTCACTCCTTTTGCCGTCGGTGATGATTTGGACGCAGTCGGTGGGCGTTGAAGTTACACTGCACTTCCATAGCGCACCCGACTTTGTCGTATTTGGCTGTAGATTTTGACCTAGTGGAGCACCAACCAGCAACCTGTAATAAAGAAACAAGGTTTTATTAACAAGAGTTTTAAAAATAAAGGTTTTCTTTCTTCGAACATATGGTTAAGATATCTTTTATATACCTACCTATGGAATGAGATAAAATGCATAACATAGTGCAATAAAATTGTTCTATTCATGAATTCTACTCATTACTGTTGAATTTAGATAATGATTATTATCAACAAGCAATAAACAGCAAGGAGTAGGTTATCGCTGATGTAAACTGTAATGTTATTACAATAAATTATGTGCTCAATTAGAATGTAACGTTCAAACGAAATAAACGACAGATAAATAACTGCCTCAATACAGGAGGATGTAATAAAAACGATAATTCTCTCGAAGAGTGAACACCATCATTAAATTATCCTCCCATTCATGAATCAAAAGGACTGAAGTTAAATGAAACCGTCACTGTCCATTGAGTTGGTATAACGAGACGAATATGATTGCGGTGCGTTAGAGGGCTTTCATTACGTCATTATGTTGGTAATGATGGCGGGGCCGGGTTCTACTTATACATATGTGACGAGCAGACCGTGATCCTACGTAATTACGTTGAGAATATAGATAATAATGTTTGTGAGATGTTTGATAAGAAAAACCCCCGACCCAAAAAAAGTACGCAATAATTATGACAAAAGGTTGAAAACGCTAAACCCTATAAAAAGCAAAAAATAACTTTTAACACTACGTAAACTAAATTTTGTCGTGTCGGGGGACCGCTCTAATTCATTACTTTAGATACGTGTTTTTTTTTTAAACGAATGTTGTAATTAGGTAGGTATCATTAGATTTATGTAGGTAAGTATTTATGAAGGTAAAAAGCGGTCCCCCGACACGTCAAAATTTAGTTTACGTAGTGTTAAAAGTTATTTTTTGCTTTTTATAGGGTTTAGCGTTTTCAACCTTTTGTCATAATTATTGCGTACTTTTTTTGGGTCGGGGGTTTTTTTAAATTTATAATTTAATTTTATTTCATGCTTTTTAAAGGAGCTCCTTAATTTTTCCTTCTTTCATATAATTTATTTTATCTTAAGATGGGGTCGCTATATGCGATCTCGGCCAAAGGAAGCTGTTTAACAATCCTCATGACAAACTGGCTCTGGGAGAATTGCACAGATTGAGAAACAATAAAGATTAACCTTTGGACATTCTAGATTTTCAGCAAAATGTAAATCGGTTTATCCGTTTCATTCCGGCATTCCAGGGTTTCATCCGCCACATCCTATTTCCAGCATCAGTTTCTCGTCAATCAGAAACATGAAGAGAACTCGTCAAGACAAATTCAACGAGCCCAAACTCGATGGGTTTACTAAAAGGCAGTTCAGGGTTACGTCTCCTACCTTCGTGCCCTAACAGCAGACCAGCTCAGTGGTTCCAAAAGACATTAGTGTTTCAAATTTCAGATCCCACATATACTTGCAAGTAAACTGAGCGTGTAACATTCCTATCACACCTATCAAACGAGCTGATGACCTTGAAGACCTGAACCGATTTCCACCAAACATAGCTAAGAACACTCCCGACTAACATACCTTTTAAACAAAAAAAAACGCATTACAATCGGATCATCCGTTTGGGAGCTACGATGCCACATACACACACACACACACACACACACACACAGACACGTCAAACTTATAACACCCCGTCGTTTTTGCGTCGGGGGTTAAAAATAACGGATTATCACCGAATTGTAACGAAATATTTTTTTCCGTCACGGAATAAGGAAAGTGTAAAAACACAGTGGTGCATGTCTGCATATTTTTTCCTGAATTTCCTTTACTTTTATTATAAGTAGGTAATGTAGGTATTTATCAATGTCCAGAATTCACATTTCATAATACGATTTTCAAACTAAATCGTGATCTTATTAAGTTGAACGGGTCGCTCGGGACCGGAGTAATTGAGCGTGAATACTCAAATACCATATTCGGGGGCAAAACAATCAAGTTTGGTGTTTAAATCAATATTTGAGGTACTAATGAACGTAACCCGTATTTACCACGGCGAGACTATTTCCTAAGATTTGACTAACCAACGAAAATTATTTCTAATAAATTAAACTAAAATGTTTCTGTTAAGAAATTATTTCTATCTGATTGCAGTTGTCATCTGCATAATACTTCTAATGGGAATAAAGGCATAATCATTACAAAATTAAAATACATATATTTTACAGCCGACAACCGGCTTGACGTCGCATAAAATGAAGCTGTAAATAAACATGAGATGCACAAGACTAAATTAGCGTAAATAATTACATGTTCGATCCTTCCCTCCTGAAGCCAGTCATGGCTTAATTAGACCCCCGCTACATTTGCATAGTAATGCTTGTGGAACATTCATTGTTTTCCCGATAAGGCTAGTTAACATTGCAACGGCCCTATGCACTCTAATGGATTTACCAATAGATATTCGATTTCATCACACCATTCAAGTGCTCATAACTTTTTCTTTTACACATGTTGTTTGAAATTAATATTTACTAGTTTTTTGGTTCTATTAATCTGGGGCCCGATTCTCCTAATTTTACTTAAGCGTCCTTCGATTGACGTTCGACTCGATTCGACTGAGATCCAATCCCGACTCGATTACGATTGAAGCGTATGTGGCATTCCGCTATTTTTTCTTTGAAATAAACGTTTTTAACCTTTTCTGTCATTCAATAATGAATCATTTTGTCTGCAAATGATTTACGATTGCAAAATGATTGTACAGCAAACTACCTTATAGGGCAAAATCATCAAAATAGCAGACCAATCGCACACCAATCAAATGTCAATCGAATACGATTGGTCTTTTATTAGTAGCAGAATGCCCGATATGGTTAAAACTGCTATTACGATCATATTGCGATTCGTTTTCTATTCGATTTTGACATTATTAACTTAGGAGAATCGGGGCCCTGCTTATGTCAACGTATTACAATTACGAAATTATAAATAAATAATGCAGGTTAAAAGGCGGCCGGTCCATCGATCATCTCGCTACGAATCGATTTAAAGCCGCGCCGTGTTCGATCACTCGATAGCAAATAACCGATTCGTATTCAATTTAACATTGGTCACGGGCAGCGGCCTCTGTGATTATACATACGTAGCTTCTACTGCATGCCCTTATGCATTTAAATGAACATAAATCATTACTAACCCCGTCGCGTGTCGTCTCTTACTTGACCGTATTAACAAGCTAGGTACTTTCGTGGCTATTAAGGGAACGTAACTTTAATAACTGATTTGAGTAGGTAGGTAATCAAAATGCAATAAGTTTATAATAATACAGTGTTTAACCTCTTTATAGGTTTGTAGTGGGTATGTACTTTAATTCCTCAGAATTCTGAATTTCATTGTAAATAATACAATAATCTGCCCACGCGTTTTAAAGGTCGACGTACTCATAAGTAAGGAATAAAGGAAAGCTCTTATAATTAACAGCTCATTGTTTTGCTTTATGTTGCGACATTTCCTTATCTAAATATTTCGTTAGGACTAGGAGCGAGAAAGCTCCGCGTTCTAAATTTGAGTTGAACAAATAGCACTTGTAGGGCGCGGGCGCCTCGGCCGCCGGTGCGACTGGGACGTGCACGATTGTAAAAGCTCCACAATACTTCCGCGTGGGTATCAAATAGAAGACGATTCGTTTTTGTTATTGCAAAAGGCGATCGGTCAGACCCTCATGATCAATTTACAGCACAAAGGGCTCATTTATGGTGAAACGGTGTTCCGCGCCCACATAGTGGCGATCGATCGTGCCCTCATTGGGGTTACCCGCAGTGTGCGCCTACGCTGCGTGTCTATTACTTTGTACTATTGTTAAATTAAATATTATAGTGTAAAACAATATGTTTGCGAACTTAACCCGCGGCTTCCATTAACCAGTAAAATGCAAACACCGTCAACGTCTATCGAAGACCGCTCCTTGTTTGTGGCTCGTGTTTCGTATCCTTAGGCCGCGCCCAGCACTGTGAAGGGCGATAAATTCCCATCAACAACTTATCTATCTTTGACATCGACCGATAGTGCCACCATATTGCACAACCATTTAGATACCCATTACAGTAAAAATGCATTCTGTGGGTGGTCATCAATCTTTCTTTGAGAGCTTTACGGCTTCTTGACTTGTAAAGAATGTTTAAATGTCAAGTTGATGATATTTGGGGGACCAGATACTAAAATAAAGTTGACGACGTATTTGTAGGTGTGTCCGCAACACGAAATAGTTTGATATACAACGTGTTGTTAAAACATATGGTGAACCAGAGGAGTTTTTACGGTAACTGAATCTAAATTTTAAATCAACCAATCATTTCAAATTAATTTATGATCATCAAACGTAAGTCAATTGACCGCGTGCCCAAATAAAATCTAAACAGTAATTGATTGGTCATGTCTTTATGAACCCAGGAGCTAAAACTTTGATCTTTTGTGAGTTGTATTCGATTAATTTGATTGCGTAGATCAAAGCGGGCCTCAGATGATGTGATAGCATAGCGCTGAATGGAATGCCTACACGCGCATTACGTGCGTATGCGCCGGACGTGATCACATGTGAATGAAGGAAAATGGGCGCTTTGTGTCATCGCAACGTACCTCATTATGCTACCACAAAAGTATCAAAATTGTTTATTTAGTACCCACTTTTTAAATAATATACTTATTAATATTCCTTGTTATCGTTCAATCGAACTTATACTACAACATTAGGTATTATAAGAAATTGATATCGTCGTGGTTTAAACGAATCATTAAAAGTGTCTCGGTTATGTGGTTCATGCGGTATGAAACAGGATATATCCTCACATTAAAACTACATGCCTTCGACCAGACCAGACGAGCAAGAAAGTAAAAAAATAAATATGGAACCGGAATAAATTGTCTTTTTATTTAAGCGAATGAATATTATCTTCTTGGTGAATGACAAAAATTCAGGCACATAGTTTATTTAAAATCGCTCGAGCATTCTTTCTCTGTTGAGTTTAATCAACATAGCTCGGTAATAGCTTTGAGATATTCAGTAATTATAGGTATGAAAAGGCATATCATTCTAGCATTTAAATTAAAAAAAAGTAAATTACGGAACTTCAATTCATTATTTATGCAAAATAATTTGTTCACCACATTTCGATACCCGAAGACATTTTCTTATTTTGTTAGTTATTCGAAGCTTGTCCGTGTAGTAAGTTACGAGTGGTGACAGGGCCCGGAGCTGTCAAAGTGGCAGAGCAATCTCGCTGCCACCGCCGGTGGTCCACCGCAAACACGGGCCGCGGCCATTGTCCAAACTTTATTGTCATAAGTGCCTACATCAGGTCGCTCCTCTATCTGCGTGTAACATCGACCCTTTACGGCAGACGGTTATTTAGAGGCTTTTAATAGCTGTGAAAGAAAATAGAAGTCCCATTTTATTTTTCTGTCATAAACATCAATAGTTCTTTTTATGGTCATTTTCGGGATTTTATTCGTTGATGTAGAGGTGGGCTTTTTTGTAGATTACCTGTGCAGTCTACTGAAACACTTAAAAAAAAATTGCGTACATAATTATTTTTCTCTTGACCATTAATTAAAAAGAGCAGCTTGTTTTAAAATCCCTACTGTCAGTAAACGGCTTTCGTTTAGGATTGTTCGCAAAAGGAGCGCGCACGCGCCGCGCCGTGTGTGGCGCAAATTGTATGGAAATAAGCGGACAAGTGCAATGAGATTTGTTCACTGACCACTATACAAACAAATTGCTACAAAGCGATTATCATCCCCTTTATTTACTTTGATGTTGGACTGTGGAACTGGACTCCCTAGTGCATTTACAATTATCTACTGCAAAGCCAGCTTTAACTATTAAATGAACGGCCGAAATTAGTTAGAACATTCAGTATTAACTGGCATATTTTTTACATATTTACAGAAAGTTTATGTATAAGCGAGCTTAACCTAAAAACTATTTACCCTTCCAAAGTTTGTGTTCCTATTTGCTTGCTTATAAATATTACAGTAGCTATTAAACCGACCACAAACTTGTATACCTAATGATTAACAAATCTATTTCATATTCCTCCATCCCATTCACTGAGCATCTGACGTTCGCATATGACTTCACAAACAATAGTTTTTATGTTGTCTATAGCCATAGACGTTCGCTTTCCCGATTGTCTGAACCTCGTGAGAGCCGCGAAACGTCTTAATTGCAATGCAGACGTAAATACCTGACTATGTGCAAACTATTATTTATTACGCAGCTGAAGTTTATGACGACGCCATATTGTTTCTAAGTTTATATCTTATAGTGTGTAAGTGAAAACTGCTTTAGAAAAGAGTTCCGTGTAGTAAAATTAAGCTATCTCTGATAGTTAGTTTGAAAGTTGTTTTTAAGTATTTATTTTTTTATTGAATAGGTACTAGCATAGGACAGCGGTTTCATCCGCGGCCCGAGATAACTGCTTCCCGTAGCCGGATGGTGGCAAAAATTCTTTATCCTTCTCCCCGGTCTAAGCTACCTCCCCAAAGGATATAGGGATTCGTTTTTATATCCAGATTATAGAATAAATACTTTTCCAACTTATGTATGAAATAACTCGCAGGAATCATTCACGAATCAGTAGGTATTCAAAATGTAATTTACGGCACTAATAAACTGCAATTAAACGAAAGCAACCTTCTAATCTAAGCCCTAAGGGCTCAATTTGTTTGATCGTGCTTGCAATGACACCTCGAGGCGCAGAATCCATTATGCATCATCTTCGGTGACATTTAGAATTTATTACCGTTGTCTAAGTGATGGAGGAGGTCTGAGCAACTAAGTATGACGAAACACAAGAAAGTATGAAAGTGCTTAGATTGCAATGTCACGACGCCATCGTAACTTACCGTACGGCGTCTACGCAAGTCGCTTGTTTGTCTTTGTCACTCAATTTCTATCGGATTTGATAAAATATGCATTTTATACGGAAGCAAAATAATGATGTTAGACTTTTAAAACTACACATTTACACACTAAACACATTTTACTTTTTAATTTTTGCAAAACTGTTTGAAAATAGAAAAGGTTTGAAAAAAGCATTCAGTTTGTTTATAAATTGCAGCCAGTTCTTTTTTATGACAAAAAATAATTGTTATTTTTTGTTTTAATTGAACATTTAAAATTATATGTGGTCCAAGTTTAATTGGCATCATATAAAGATGAATAAATCCTTTTAATCCTCACCTACGCCAATTAAACGCGTCTATCAAAGCTCGCAAGACTATAGGATATAAAAATAGCATATTATTTCTTGTGTAGAAATCGCTGTCGCCGTCTCGTGGTCGCGTCGGTATCGGTGGCAAGATCGCTCATTAGCGCCGGTCGCCGATACCCGTGGCTCGTGACTGAACCATGTTCTTCGTTACTGGCTGCTCTAAGTGTCACAGCCATGTTTTATAATCTTTCATATATCATGCACGCCTCAATACGAGGCCTTTGACCCGCTTTCTCGCAGTTGCAATGACGCGAAGTTATTAATTTTCTAAACAAAGAGTCTTTAACTTAGCTCTATGGTTTTCATTGGGCGTTGATACGTATTCAAATAAATATCCTTTCCTTTATACTAATCCCTCATTAACAAAGTTGTAAAATTCTTCTTTAGGTACTAACTAAGTAACTTCTAAGTTAAAACATCATTTAAAACTCAGTAAATAACATAAACAATTAATTGTTAATTTCAAGCCCATGTTTGGCTTAAATCTATTACCACTGGTTGTTAATGAAGACATCTTGTATGGTCACGTTTAAGGCCGGCAGCACACATCCGGTTTCCTGATCCGGTTTCCTGATCAGGAATTCAGATTCGGAAACCGGAATGCTCTTTTTTCATACAAAATGTTCACAAGAGCGCACACGTTCTTACTTTTTCCGGACGGAAAAAAACCTGACATTCGGTTTAAAATTTTCTCCGTGCGTTCTGGTACTCAGAACGGAATAAAACCTGATGACGTCATTCCGAACGCAGCACTCGCGAACAATTTGGTTTGACCGCCGCACACATACGGAAATTTTCATTCTGAATCAAGGTAGCCCTGTTCCGAATGGACGTGTATCAGAGCATTTAGAGCCCGCCTGTGTCTGGCTTTTTATATATGTTTATATTTTTGTATTAAATATTATAAAAAAATCCTGTTTATTGAACAATTAACAAACGTACACTTATTTACATAAATAAACACCCAAAAATAATGAGTTTTTTTATTTCTCTCATATCTATGCCTTTATAATAATAATAATCAATTTTTATTCAGATAATACAATCCATTATTGTTAGTAAAGACATTTATGAAGTTCATCAAAGGATTTAATGGACTTTCTATAATACTTAATAAATAATTCTTCTGGGTATGCTCGTAATTTAGCTGTTTTAACATAGAATTGACTTTCGGATAATCTTTGAGCATTCGACGGGTGTACCCAGTAACGTCGTTTCCTCTTTTTCTTGTTTAGCGTGCCTTCAATATGGTTCCTCTTTACGTACTGGCCATGTAAATTCAGAATGAAAAAAACCGAATGTGTGCGCTAGTGACACGGAATCCCGAATCTTAATTCCTGATCAGGAAACCGTATCCGGAAACCGGATGTGTGCTGCCGGCCTAAGTAAGGTACCGTATCCGAACATCTACAGCGTCGCAGTGCCACAGAGTAACGAATAACTAACGATATTATATGTAATCTGTGGCAACGGTGTCGACCGACGATTTATATCCTGTGGCTCACAATTTTACTACAAACTTGTGTAACCAGCTTTATTGGTTCGTTGTTCTTTTGTTTTAACTGCATCTTGTAGTGTAGGGCAATGTATTGTGGAGTGGTAATGACTACTTTATGTTCATTGGTATTGTACCAATACCATACCGTATTTTCAAGAAGATTTTTCCGTTTAGTAAACTTTCAATTTGTTCAAGTACATTTTTATTAACCTGCATCTTGCATCTTGGAAAACATATTTAACATGGTTCATTTCAGCACAACAACTCAGCCTAAGTAATGATTCAAAAAACAGATAACTAAGCTTACAGCATCATTGTAAGTTATTCAGACGTTTAACACAACACAGCGCACTTAATGTGCCTTACTAATAGTGAACATAACCATTCGCCTTTCACCAAGCACAGATAAATAATAACAAAGTTGTTCAAAGGGAATTTAATCTGTTCCCAGTATTCAGCTGGGAAACAAGACAAAATAAACATTGTTAGCTAGCCAGTACACCTGAAGTTATGCGCAGTTTGCAAACTTTGTGGAAGTAGTAAAACCTTCTTTTGTTTTTCTGTAATGTTCGCAGACATTTGAGTACGCATTGCTACTGAAATTATTCTAAGCGAGTGATGTCAAATGAACTTTCCGGGAAGTTATAAAAGGCTGGCGTTCTGGTGAATGTTTTACTGTTCACAGACGTGTACGCTGAAAGCTAGGCTTCGTCCTCTTTTTAGTTTGAAAACTTTGATATATTGAGAGAAAAAGTAAAGCATAAAAAATACTTTTTTCTAATTTATTCTGGTATGCAATCTAATTTGTCTTCCGTTCTCCAGGTGCAGTTAAGCACCCTCCCAATATAATATCTGTCAATAACGAAATTAGCTGATGTATTTTTAGTGCACGCTGCGTTTCATTGGGCGGGTGTGACGTAAATAACTTTTATTTAATTAGCGTGAGTTTATATCTTAATTATTTTTATGCTTGTAACGTACAAGAGCTAAAGGCCATATTTTACAAAATCTATCTGAGTGTGTAGGTAGTCATTTGTTTTTAGACAGTTCTACATGAATTATTTTCTTTGTGTTGATCAGTTCGCAGAAATTCAAATCAGTCTAAGCGACAAATAAACAGTTATGCACTTCACCAAGTGCCAGTATTATTAATCTTCAGTTCCCTTGACACCCGTACCTGGTCTCACTTGAACAAACAATACTGGATTATCCTCAGAACTGCTTCGCGACAGAATTATGTAAAACTATAAATCAAGATAGGCTACAAAGCTGCACGCAGAGGCTGCATCGCGCTGATTATCGTGAACCTGTTTACCAAAGAGTATTTAGCAAATGGAGGGCGTGAAAGATTGAAAAGCTTAGGTTAGTGGTTCGAACGTGACGAATACTCAAATATGAGAGGGTATCATATGTGAATATTTTTTGGTTCAACTTCTATTATAAATAACTCATAGTGATATTTCACCAATTTTGGAAAATAGAAGAATTTATTTAAAAACTAAACAAAACCGGTTTAGGTAACTAATTTTACTCTACCCATTGTATTTAAGTAGTGGCGGTAGTGAGAAAGTTACGGAATAATTTCGCTAATCTGCCAGTTTTTTTTAGATGTCCGTGGCCTGTGGCGTTACATAGCCGTTACGTGCAGAGCTACATAGTCTCTCCATTCATTAACTCCTCTGTGTGTTACAGACGGGGGTAAGTAATAGTCGATGGTTCGCATTAGTTACAGGAGCGTGGGCGGCCAGCCACAGCTCAGTAAATAAGCTGGACTAATCGAACAGGAATTACTGCACTTTGTATATTTTGTTTGCGTATGCTAGAAGACGCAGTCTCTATCTTGCAAAGATCCATGTTGCTGAGCATTCAAAGTTTAAGGCCTAGCATTGCCAATGACGCTAAGCCTGTTACGACCATAAGGAACTCAATATCTTTTAATTCTTATTGGGTTATTGTCTTTGATATCCTATTATTTGAAGCACTCGGTGAAACAATATTTTATATTATTTAATAAAATATTTCTCTGTCGGTATGACTAATTGTGTGTGTGGCTTTCAAAACGACTTGACTTCATAAAGAAAACCCACTTATTAACTATCGAATTAATTTGTTTTATTACCTATTGTCAATAAAGGTGATAGTTTAACTTCGAGTTTATATCCCCATAAAATAAATTAATCTGCAGCAATTGTGTAATTAAAATTATGCGCTAAAGTGAATTGTTTTGGTCACGACCGATGCTCAAAGAACTGGGTCCTATTGTAAATACAAAGTTCCCACAAATGCTAACACCTACGCAGATATGAACAGAAGACCCGGAACACACACACGCACACTTATTATAGTCATACTTAGGCCATTCTATTTGTTCCAACAACCAACATTAAAACAAATTAATGTGCAGTAAAATAACATTAAGAAAAGTCTGTGGGTTGAGTCGCGGTCCACAACTGCGTGAGACACCGTCAAATAGAACAGCGCTCATATTTAACGACGTGTTGAAGCAATTTAATGTCAAAAGCACTGTCGTATCTATGGTACTTAATGCGGCGATTTCTCTTTCACATGCTCTGTAGATATTTATTCTGGTATATGTATGTCTCTTTAACAAGACATTAGAAAAAAAATCATCACCATTCAATTTAAAAAATATGCAACAATACAGCAGATCCACAGAGAGCTCATGTTCATAGCATAAAGTGGTTCTATTCTTCCGCTTCGATATGAATGACTTATTTTTATATAGACTAGGGTAGCTGATGCAGAAATTAATTCATACAAATTGGTTCCGAATCTAAACTACAAACACTGTAGTCCACAAATAAGGCTAAGATGTAAGTCCGAACAACACCGATACAGGTCATTTGCGTTTACCATTTCTAACATAAAGCCTGATCTAAACATAGAAATGGCCGAACGGTTACCACAATAGATGCAATCAGAGCTAAGCGCGGTTTTACGAAGGTACCTACGCGAGCATTGGCCGGTAGATCTTAGCGTTTTCTAAACGCTATCGATTAGCACTAACACAAAGCACATTTAACGTAATGAAATGTACCGGTGGACGTCTGTGGGAGTCGGTAACAGTCGTTTACGGTATGCTCGGGACAATATTTACCCAGGCCGAAGCTTTCTCACGGCGCTGCGAGACACACCGATCAGTAAGAGTCAATACTCCAAAATATTGTTTATGTAACAATTTTGAGAGGGTGATAATAAGTGGTGGACTTTATGTATCAGTCTAAAGTGTGTTTGCTTTTGAACTTGAAGACTGCTGTAATTTGACAGTAATGCAGAAACTCCAAATAATATATATCATCTTTGGTAAACGGAGCCTATCATTAAGCCTGTGCAACATCTAGTTGCTTTAGGATTACCACGTGAAATTATATTCAAAGTAACACCTACTAAATACACCAGAATATAACTGCAATAGCTTCATAAAACAACCACACTACAAGCAATAACAATAAAATACAATAAACTTGTCTCAGTCTCACATATAAATTCGCCATACAACTAATTTTACTTCGTGTACAACTCGAATGCAGTGACAAAAATACCTCCCTGTTATAACGTCATCGAGATATAAATAGTGAGGAGTGCGCGAGACCACTCGCGATTTAGGCCGACGCAGGCGCACACAACTTGCATACACACGTGCAAGAAACCAAGTCAATGGTTTATTTGGTTTTCTTACTTAACAGATTTATATCCATGTTTATTTTTAAAGCAATTAACAACATCATATTTTTGGGCAATGTTTTGATCTCATTCAATCAAAGAATTTATTTTTATGTTTAAATTAAAATGTTGGTTAGCTGCATCTGTTTTGCGGTTTATAAATAATTATGAAGGGTTGAATATACATATAAAACAAGGAACTTTCCTGTTTAATATTTCATTAAGTATTTTATTATTATCATTTAAGTTTTAAGTATAGCGTGATACCCAAACCGCGAAAAAACTCGGTCAAGAGCACAATCGTCGAGCTACTAATATAATAAAAAGTATAGAAATAGTCGGCCTTGTGCTTTGAACATTGTCACTAGCAGGAAGCGGCAATTGAGCGAATGAGTCGGCGAGCGCGGATCTGAAACGTTCAATGGTCTGATCACGTGTGAACTGGGGCAGTGGGTAAGTCAATGACCTCGCTAGATCACGGAGACTGTCATAAGGATATCGATTGTGGTTCGGATGATGTAAACATCGCCAAGATTTGCAGATTACGGGGGTACATTTTCCAGAGCCTTTATTCTTCTTTCTTCCTCCTGCCCTGTTCCCAATTTTATTTGGGGTCGGCGCAATATGTCATCCTCTTAAATTTTTCCTGTCACTTGTCATACTGACACTCACTCCCTTCCTATTCATGACATCTTTCAGGCAATCCATCCATCTTTTCTTAGGTCTTCAGAGCCTTTGTTCTATCCATTCAATAATATTGTCCTCTGAAGGTTTACAATCTAATGAATGCGTTAATATTTCACCCAGTTATAAATAATGCAGAAAACACTATAAATGCTAATCAGTTCAGTAAGTAGTCGGAGCTAATAAGTAAAATCATAGGTTAACTACAACTTCATAACTGCGTGCCTTATAAAAGTCAAATGAGGGAAACTGGTTAATAATGTACCTGAGTGAACTTCTAGAAACTATGTTATCGCTGGTAATCTCAAGTTAGTTGTACCGACCTCTATAGCAAAATCAAAGGAATCATGTATTTATTGGAGCCATTTTAGTACCACATTCATTTTTCAAAAGTAATGTTAAAGCTCCAAAAAGGATTGCAACTTGTGAATTTCTCCAATAATTATAACCCTTCATACAGAAAGTGCACACCGTAAGATCATCCAGCATCATTTATCATCTCCAATATGATGACATTTCAGCCAATTAGTGGATGTTTTGTGCACGGTATCGAGATAATACGCCAGGGTGCCTTATATGGCGCATCCTTATTGGGTGAAATTTAAACTGATTGGTGGGGAACGTGACTGGACAATGCACTAAGCACCAAGGAACATAAGTAAGGAGTCAGCGCAGAATTAACCCTTATGCGTCCACCACTAATTGGGCCCTAACTTGGGTATCTGGGTATTTCGATAAAAGTTCTTAATTAAATTTGCTTAAAATGAAAGAGAATTCTCGGATTGTTTCAGTACAGAGTGCGAGGTATGTTGGAGATTCACCGTTTTAATTGACATTATTTATTTTTGTCACATTTTAATGATTTCGTGCAACCTGATCAATACTACCGTTTAACATTTTGTAACTAGTACAACATATATAATATCTTCAACAACTTTTATGGTGTTACTAATGGTAATGTCTCGATCAAGTTGGCAAAGACAATATAGTAATTCCTACAGAACTGAAATATAAAATGTCCAAACACTTTTAATAATAGCCTTAAGAGCCTCATCCATCATCTCTTTGAGTTCAAGTTGTCGGTTACCAAATCTCAGGCCAGGCTTGTTCGTCACGATGTAGCTTACCATAACAATAGCAGGTACATTTTACAAGAAGGTAACATTGCCGACCCTCCTCTATAATTTATGGAAATGACCGCAAACAAAAACACACGACAAAGGTGTCTACTCGAAATTAAATAGATGGGTTGTGTTTCGTGTTCTTCATTGTTCGGCTATTGTTCCCTCGCTTCATAATCGTAAATATCATCCCTCGACCCTCTGTTGTTGTACCGATACGTTTTACGGCTCGAACTATTAAAAGTTACGACGTCAAAATGTGAC
This sequence comes from Helicoverpa zea x Helicoverpa armigera, assembly GCA_033682625.1. Lineage (NCBI taxonomy): Eukaryota > Metazoa > Arthropoda > Insecta > Lepidoptera > Noctuidae > Helicoverpa > Helicoverpa zea x Helicoverpa armigera. The sequence continues at coordinate 2,424,985 of JAWIIS010000029.1, forward strand.
CCGGATACACAGAGCTGGCTCTTATAGAATGGCCTTAAGAAAAAGTAAAATAACATAAAAATAAGAAAGTGAAACTTCTTTCTTTATCGCGTGACTTGTTAATCAATGTGTAGGTGGTTCTACCTATTAATTGGTGATTCTTTTCAGGTGAAGACTTCTCGGAAAGTTATTAGCCGTATCGTCGTATTTTTGTATGATGATGTATCTGCATTACCAGGTACGTGTAGTGAGAAGGGCCGCGCTAAGTGCTCGGCTTCGCTTTGTCGCGATAACGCGGCGCGGCTTGCTAATTGGACACGATTTATTAGCTTGCGCGTACGCCACAACTAAATCGGAACTCACCTTTAATTTTAACCGAGCAACTGGTATTTTGTTTACAGTACCACAAGGTTCAGTTAATTAACTATTGTTCAGTGACCCAAGTACAGCCGATACTTACATTGTGTACTATAGTTCCCTATTTCCCAACCAGATGTCTTTATCTCCCGCTGTAGTTACGAAACGCGTTCGCCCACGTCCGAATTTCGAATCGACTTCGCTATCGAAAAATAGAAAGTCATAAATTACCGAAGGGCCGCTTTCCCACTTATATCTGGGTTAATGCTGGCAGGGAACTACGGAACCGAACTATACTGGAAGGAACTGGCGATGATTTGATGCTATTTTTGTTTCTCCTACAGAAACATTCAACTTTAGTTCCGGTTCGTGTCAACTTTTAAAAATATTTCGTTGAAGAGAAATATTTATGTAGTGAAAGATGGCATGAATGAAAAGTTGCCATGTTTTGGTAAATAAAATTGATAGTATATTGTTACCTATCCATTAAATCAAAAGTGAAACCCATCTAGAGGTAACATTTTAAATCATGTCAGTGTCTTAACATTGCCGTTTCTAGTAAGATCTCAAAGGGCTCAATAAATTAAATAGTGAACGGATTGAGTGGCTGTTAGGCATGTAAACAAAGCAGATGGCGTGGTGCGCGTGCGCGGATCTTCTCTGATGTAATCAAGTGTTGCAACCAAATCTTATGGTCTGTTTTCTATACGTACCTACCTTTGATTTCGTAAACTTAACGTTTCGGTAGGAATATAAAAATTATAAAAAATGTACGTAATGATTCGTATTTTCAGACAAACAATTTAATTTATTAACGTAAATTATAATAGTGAATAGTAATTCATCATCGAATACTAAATGTAAGTTGAGTTAAACTTCCCTGTATCACAGTAACTAAAAACTTATACTTTACGAAGTAGTTACATCAACATCACATAGTTTACTTGGTAGTTCAAAACTGTTACATGATGCACCGGTCAGAACAAACTATGTAAGTAATAAATAAGCGATAAAAATGTTATCTCTTCCTTTTTCCGGATTAATGCTCTTATGCAGACAGGTTATAACTTTAACAGAACTAATATAACTATGTAATTGATGGCATCGGACAAGTTGACAAGATTTCCGTCAGCAAAGTACAGAATTTAACTTTATAAATATTAGATGGACTATTACTTCTATTCAATGAACCCATAATGAGGCTAAAGTATTCATAAATCGAGATAACCATTTTAATTGTCATCTAACATATGTTTTGTTGAGTACCTTCCTTAATTAATAACAATTAAGTTGGACATAACGGTTGCTAATGAATGCGGAGCGGACCGATTTCTTAACAAGATACCGCAGAACATAAATCCTCGCTACCGATTATGCTGGCTAATTATTTTGACTTAATTACTATGAAGATTCTAAATAATATATGAGTTTGAATTTAGAACAGTTTACTCAGAAATGTTAATGATTATAATAAAACTTTTTGGTCATCAAACTTAACATAGTCTATGACTCATTTTATTTTGTATGTAACAATGGTGACCACACAGGAAAGTATAGGTTTCCGTTAATTGTTTCAACGTTTAAAATTCGATATTCAAATGAGATGTCACAAAATAAGACAGAGCTTTTAATAGATGAGTCCATATATTATAACGTATCAAAGATACGTGTGCTTGAATATTTGCATACAATCGCGACACTTATGAAGTTGTGCTTGGAATAAAACATGATAACGTCAATATAAAACAGCCTAACAAGTATTTGTGATTATTTTAATAACAGTGTTGTAGGTGTAAAAGATAATATGTATATTTAATAAGGGAATATTGTCGAAAAACCCCATAATGCACGTACTAAAATTATTATCAAATTGTAAGGAAAAATTATATTCTTAATTAATTAGAGCAAAATACATATATCAACGTACTTATCGAGGAAAAAGGTTTAAATAAATGAAAATATTAATAAAATTATAAAATGGTAAGTAATTCAAACGTTGCATTTTATATGTTCTTTTAACAGGACAGAAAATGTCAGTTGCGCCATTTTTCACTGACTCTTAGATTACCCTTACATGGCAACCTGTGACGACACACTGTATATGAAAACAATGTAGGTATTAAGCGATCATCAACAATAACCAAATTCTTTTGGATCCGACCTTTGGCACAAATACCATGCTGATATTTAGGGTATTAACTGTTCGTGGAAAGGCCGCCTATGTCGATAAAACTATTCAACGTACGAAAACAAACTTCTTTATTGAAATACATGTTAATTTTCCTACAGTTTACTTGTGATTCCTTATAGACTAAAATAATTCAATTTTTATTGCACCATAATTTTGGCACAAAATATATGTACAGATGTAGTAAATATAATTGGAAAACTCCGTTTTATCTTTTTGTAGGTTCCGATTCTATTTAAGTAACTAATGCAATTGGTATTTCTACTTCACCCGATTCAATTTCAACATTTCATAAACATGTAAAAGACTCAATACCCTTTTCAAATGAAGCTCTCAATTTGTATGTAGATAATGTCATGCGGAGGTTCCAGGTTGCAATAAATCTTGTGCGTGCGCATCTGTTCCTGCTCAGATACTATCTACAGTTTCAACATTGGCAAAATTTACATACGCTATATAATCTCAATTATCACACAGACTCCGAGAATCGCAATAGGCCGATGATCTCATAGAGATTAAGTGCCAATTTGGCTTCCAAGTATAACGGAACCGACAAAGCTATAAACCGCAATAGCTAAAAGTTTTTATTGAACATGTTCACTCAAAGACTAACTCGACGTTTTTTCTTCAATGATGCAACAGTTGAATTATACCATTACAAAAGATAAATGGCCGTATTGAAATGAAATCTTATCTAAATTAAAGAAGCTCACGACATAATCACGTCGGCACATCGGGGCGGGCCTCCAAACGAAATCGATTCGACATTTGAATTGTAAAACTGTTAGATCGTCGGTAGTAGGACGCGGCGACCTCCGACCTGCGCCCGCGCCGCACTGCCAACCATGCCGGATTACGGTGTTCATGCATCTGTTCTACAGATGTTAATCGCGGCCTACTACTCTTTATGGTCGTATTCATGCCGCTACCAACAATTCTTTGTTTTGATGCCATATAAATAGCTTATTATGGCTACCATTTAGTCCAGTCATAACACGAGTTATGAAGAAAACCGTGTCAGTTCCGTGTTAAAAATTTTACTGAACCGTTCATAGCTGTCTGTTGCGTCCGCTCGTACGCCTTGTTTAGGTCAAAATGCATATTGAGGTCGGGATGTTTAAAAAATCTTTCAATTGTAGGGCAATTAATCACTTATGCAGCGAGTGTTGAGGATCTGTTGACTCACAGTTAAATTAAAAGGAGCATAACAAATAAAGTTAAGTGCCGCGTCGGGTCTCGTTTCTTCAATAATGAATCACGATGTGAGAAAAGAGGCAATTACTCTCATTATTACCGCACATGAGTCACGGCTGAGGGGAAGCGGTATATCACATGCGCCGACGAGGGTGGCACTGCGTTAAACGCCATACGTTACGACTGAGAATTTCAGAGAAGGCAAACAAACTACAGCACACTCACATGTCATCTAAAATTATTCCAGTAAAACACATGCTTTAGATTGTAAGTTCCTAATACAAAATTACTAATAAAATAGTCTTAATTCACCTAATAACACCATGAAACCGCAGTGATGTGATCGATTGATTAACACCTCGCTGATAAGATTCTGATGAATACATTATCTATTAGATAAGCTTCGCATTACCACACCAGCGAAAGCATAGTTTTACTATTTTATCAGATGAACTGATGAGCGTAAAACCGAGTCTATGGGCTGATTTGGTTAGTAATTAATTTTGTACATAATCAGAATATGTAAAGCTTCCATCAAAGGTGTGTAATGTTACTAAATTACAATATCATGTCCATCTTTATCTGGGTTGGAAATGTAATATCACGTATTTTTTTCCTTGTTTCATTTATTTTCTTTGATTCTGCTATACAGTCATTTCGCGGAAGGCATACTTGAAGTAGATTTTGTATAAGACGAGTGTGCTGATAACGGGAAAAATACCAGAATGGTCAAATTGACTCCAGTTTTTGAGATAAACGCTTCTAACATTTTTAAAATGCTTCAATAAATGGGCCAAAAGATGTATTTAAAATTTATTTTTATTGTTTACCTTTACAAAAATACACAAAAATAATAATAGTTTGGGGTACCTTTAACTAGAATAAATAAATGAAGATCATGAAAAACTTTTCCTTTGGGATTTTCTCTTATTTACTTTGTTTTGAAAGGAAAAATGCACTTTAACACAAAACAACCGATTTATAACTGATAATTTCAGGGTCTGATAGCTATAAAGTTAAGTTGTTGCAAATAAATCCCTGAAAAAATAACAAACGTAAGTGAAAACAAATCAATGAACTACAATGTTTGTAGGGTAGTTTGAAATTTTCAATTATTTCTTAGTTCCGTTTATCTCAATAACCAGAGTGAATCAAAAATAAATAAGCATGCAGCGTGAAGGTCTAATATGAGTATTAACAAAAACCATTAACAAAATCCCTGCCGCAGATTTTTTTATTTTTTTTGTATAGCAGTGTTATGATTATAAGCATATGTTTTCCGATAAAATAATCGTAGTGTCTAACAGTAATTATATATATTGCATATCAAAGCTTTAATAAAATACTTTAACAAAACAAGTTCACATGTTACCGCAAGTGTGTGAACTTTTTAGGGCAAGATAAATCTAAGCATACGTAGCATATGCAACAAATAACTAAAACAGGACTACACTGCCTGCTGAGGAAACAAAAGAAAGAGCATTCTCAAGATTTAACAAAAGAAAGCACGCAATGGATTGCTTACAGATGTTAGCATTCTTTCCCTCGCGATTTACCACAATCTGTCAAATATCTTTAAAAGATTTTCAACCTTATCACAACAGTAGAAGGTTAACGTTCGGTTGGTAAAATTTGACAGATTCGGATAGGTTGATCTTCTGTTGTCTGTACCACATTCAACGTCCAGATTAGAGAGTACAAATCCAAACGCTTGGAACGGATATGAATAGCGTACGACGAACAAACAGACGGTTCTAATCACAACAGCACACAATGCTATTGTTTATTTCATCCAGTGAACACGGAAACTGTATCTTGATACCCAAGTGGGTGGTCGATATTATCGTGATAGAATGCATAGTTGTGCTGTTCAAATCAATAAACAACTTTGTTGGAGTAAGCTTTCGGACACAGAAAATATGTATCGTCATCAAATTCTTGTTAACTAACTTGCATTTTTCGTATTTTCTAGGAAGCCCCCAACATCTCTATAATTGTAGCTCATCATATATTATACCTGTATTATTTTAATTTTAAATACTAAACTGATTAATTATTAGTAGCGGAAGTTGAGTTTATTCATAAAACCTAACTTGCCAACAATAGCTATCACAAAAATACTTATAGAAATCTCAAGTACACGACCAGGCACAACTCACAACAAAGGCGGTTTGAGTTCAAAATCCCTATTCATAGAACATAACACAAGAGCAGCCAGTGGCACACTTGACCGGAAGCACTCGAGCTCTGGTAGCCGATACCAACCCACTCAAGATTACTCCGACACCTCAAATAGACCAGCCCAAGTTATTTGATCTCACCACTTAAAAAGGCTAAGACCAACCAAGGATGAAGGATAACCAGATGAACCTGCCTACTAAGTTTATTCAAATATTTATAATTATGAAGCGATAAAATATCTCTTTACAAAGCTTAGTCAGATGTGTGGATAGTAAATTAAATATTATTATTGTAAATGTAAACGGTGCGCTGATTACATTGCGTTCTCATTCATGCTGTAGAGTATACATAGAATGTGACTGTTTTATAGAACCGTCGTTTCAAGACAAATTGATTGGAGACTCAAATCCAAACGGTTTTCCTATAAAACCGTACATTCTCAGAATTTTAGACATTTAACTGTTTAATGGAACTCAGAAAGAAGGAAGCTAATTAAATTTTCTTCGAATTACAAGGAATACGTATTTGAATCTCTCAATAAAGTGGTCACTAACCGGCCAGTGACGTCTAGTTAAAGAGTTTGCAAGTCGGTCCCTTGCACCCGATGCGATGGCTGTTCGTGTAAAATAACAAGAAGTCGTAAACCGAACCGCGACGTTTATGTGCCTGTTCTCACAGTGATCCGGTATCGGGACACTTTTGCGCAGAATTTCAATAAGACACCACAACGATATAATAAAATTCAATTTAAAGAAATGTCCGGGAATCAAAAAATTCGGATCAAGCTTTTGAACGGTACAGAATCGCGGTCGGATTGGCTTTCAGAAATCTTATATTATGCAAATCTATGTAAGAATAATTTCGGTAGACTTTTTTTTTACCAAGCAGTTTTGAATAAAATACTTTTAGAGAACTCGCAGTTTTCAGATTGAATCAAACCATGAATCCAATTCACGATACGATAATTCTCGTCTAAATATGCCTCCTCCGCGAGCAAAGGCGCATGATCTAAAAATAGCTCGATTTCATACCGGTCCCAGGTAACATAAATATGTAGAGTACATATCTCTAGTCAGTAGAACTAATAGCAGATAGCAATAACATGATTCAAGGCTCCGCAGGCATCTTTTACATACATAAATTATGTTATGCATGTTTCTAATATCTTATTACATAGCGATAGACTCCTTAGAACTGTGGCGCCAACAACTAATGATACTCCAAGTTGATGTACGCTTCACATTACCAACGCCGGTGACGAATCAAGAATGCAATTTAAGATGAAACGCGGATGCAAGGCTTCCAAGTGTGCAGTAAATTGCAGTAGAAATTGCGTTTAATCTAATGCTCGGTAATGGACCGGCCGTAGTAAAATGTGTCAATCTTGTTTGTGGTGGTAAGTGAATTTTACATTTCTGATCTCTCATTTATAATCAATGGTTAATGAATTCGTTGACGGGATTTGAATTTTCAATAATGAAGGTATTATCGGCGCATCGTGGTTTGATTGCCGATGATTGGCTATTGCCGTACCTCAGCGTTATTTTGATCAATTTACTATTTTGGGTACGCCTTCACAATCTCTGTTCACGGCAACAATAAGTTATTGTGTGCGTTCTGAACAGTAAATTGATGCATGACTTGAAGTTTCATAGAATGAAGAAGATTACTTTTGAAAGTCTTTGATTCAGAATGTTTATATTGCGTTGCTCTTGATCTTGATTCAATACTTGAACGGTTGTGCAAGTTGTTCGTACGCAACTGTGCGCCTACGCACGCACATTCCTGTCTTGGATCGAACGTTCGATTTATTTACCTTTGACACTTCCATGATCGATAATCCGGATGAGAATGTTGAACTTACCTGAAAATAAAAATACATAGATTAGAACAAGGCGCAATTTATGCAAATTATTTAATTGTTACTGAATCATAAAAAGCATTCAATGATAAAAATTGCAAGGTTAAAAACAATTCTTAATAATATTTATAGGCATTTTACGTGCTATTTCAATCATATTTATCACTGGCAATTTTTGTAATTGCTCTGCCACTTTTTTCCCAGCACACACCTCACAATTACAAGTTGCGAGTCCTCTAACGAGCAGTTATTTAGGTCTAATTAATTCAACCTTATGTTGCAAGTACTGCCAATATAGTTAACACAATCGTAGATATTCTTCGATAAACGAATAATAGGTCTGCGCTAATTACCAACGAGGGTACTTATAACACTCGCTCTGTACTCTAGAACAATGCTATTGACCTCCTTGCAATTAGGTTTATTGCCGCTTAATGAAATGTCCTCTCTCGCAATTGTGTCAGAAGGGCTTAGGTTATCGAGATAGTTAGCTATCACTTCGCAAAGTTTGCGAACCTACAGCATTGTCTGACTCATTCTGTTTGTCTCGACAGAACGTATATTAGATTCTAAGAGAGCCAGAATAGCTACATAGTGACATGAAAGCTGCAATATATTCTGAACTTTATCTACATATCATTATCACAATAACAACACAAGAAAACAATTTCATCTTTGCGTAGGAGAAGAAAAATGTTTCATGTCGCAACGAAGGCGTTTGATTGACGAAACCGTGTCTAAGGAAGAGTAATATCTGTACGCATAATAAGCCCTTCTATTTTAATCTTAAGTGTTTTACCGCTTATCACAGACCCATTAATTATATCTGAATGGAGTCAGACGCCCACAGTTCTGAAGTACTTGCGCACCAACACAAATATAATTATAGTAATTGATTTAAATATCATAATGGTAGTAGGGTTGTCGCGAGATCCAATCTACAGATTTCGATAGAGTGTAAACAGCGTAATTGAACCGCTTTCTATAAAAGCTGTGTTATATTATAAGCTTTATTATCCAATCTTCAGGCCCGAGATCCAACGCGGCGGCGGCGGCTTCGATCCTATCTTGCTTATTATTTTTTTCTGACGTTACTTGTAAACAATGGTTAATATTGAATCGATAAAGAACACATGCTTAGGATAAAAGGTGATAATTTATGCCCATAAGCGCATAATAAAATAGATGACAATACATTAACGGACAGTCTTCGTTTAATATTTTTCGATCACTGATAAAACTAAGATTTCAATTTGATTCAATTATCTCCCGTATAGAGCAGGAACTTATAGAATCCATAAAATCACAGCAGTGTCCTGACAATAAATGCTTGAATTTACGAGATGTAGAACACGTTCGATTATCCCATTGATATTTGGAGGATAACTAAAGTATCATATTACGGTAGCTCTGCCTATTAAATTGTCCTTCACTATGGAGCCTGGCGAGCATCCGTTGTATATACACTTTTTTCAAACTGCACCCATCGGTAATGTGGCTACCGAGATGAAAGACGGGATTCATAATCTCTACGTGTTGTGTTACAAACATTATAAGGGTAACTCGAAGCTGTTTACATTACGGCTAATTTTAATATTTACCCATTATATTTCAGCAAATAACGTTTCTTTAAACATGATGTGTGGGAACTGTCTCGACAAATATGAGAAGTGTGGATAGCGATAGACAGTTGCGTACAAGATAAGTATCGTGTTAGGTCAAATGCCATGATTGTGACAAGCAAGGAAAGATGAGAACAATGGAAGCTCTAATTCATTATCTGTTGTTACACTTACAAAATATGGAGATATAGTATAGTGTGATAAGGCAAAATGCCAAATTGTTATGCTGCAATTTGGTTTAAACAGAATTATTATTGAATGCGTTCTTCAAAAGCTGTGAATAAAACTGAGTAAACAAATCCAGCATGTAGTACATTTCTGTTGCAAATTGTATACAAAGAAGTTTACTATGAGAATGAGTACTATTTTGACCTGTTTTAAATAGTTTGTATTTATACGTTGAACTACCGACGATATTCATAAATAAATCGCGCACGGCGTTACAACTCCACCTGAAATAAGATGAGATGGGGCTGAGAAAACTATGACGTCATCGGTCATTGCCCTCCCGCCTGTAAAACTTCAGTAAAATTCGCAGTCAAAACAAACCGTACCCCATCAGAAGTAATTTATGAAAATACACCTCTTTCCTCAAGATTTAGAGTTCTATTTCGAATCGATGAGCTCAGCTAAAGCATCATTATTTTTTTAGTTCCGACTTTTATACAAACACCCGTATCTTTCCTGCTAATAAAATCTGGACCTGCTTTTGAATGTTTATATTGGCTGGCCAAAACTATTCCTCTTCTTTCACTTTATTACTGCGTTCTTGCGTACGTATGAACTACTTAAACGTCATTTATCGTGACTTAGTTAATCCCACTGCATTACGTGTGTAATAGAAACATCAATCTGTGAAGTAACAGCGCCCACTCTCTTTTCTCTCATTTAGCAACTGTCAGAGTTCGGAGTGAGGTCTCCGTCATACCCACGTACAGTAGGAATTAAGCACTCGTAACTTATTATCCCCATTTACTTAGTAGTCCGTTTTAATGCCTGACAATTAATTTAAATTAATTAATTCGGCTGATGTAAATTTTCCACTTATCAAGTCATGATTTCAGTGGAACCGACATGACTCATGAAGGATATTTCCTCTTGACAGTAATGTAAAGATACGCCGTTTTTGTACCAGGATACTGTATGAGCTTTGTCGCAAGTTAATGATACGTAGTATTTCGCAGAATGGCCCAGCCTAGTCTGGGATTTTAATTACTGTGCCTTTGAAAAAGCTTTGTGTAATGTGTAACGGGCATGTGACATTGTGTTGTGTATGACGTCATAATTAATAAGCGATTCTGAGAAGTCATCTTCGGGTCGAAGGGAGCTTTCTTAGATTAAAATTAATTTATGAACATTGAGCTATCTACGGGCTACGGGCAAATATAAAGATAACAAGATGCAAGTATAGAAAATGAGCAGTTTTGAGGAAAAAAAATTAATCATACCCAAATATCTCTACTGAAAATAGGCCAGTGCCTACTTCCATTGTTTTATTAAATCAGATTTATCAACCAGGACAAATTCCGGAATAACAGATATCTAATTAGTAGGCGTAAATAGACAAACAGGAAACTAGTCAGGCATTTTTTGAGGGAATTAATAATAATTGAAAGACAGATTTGTGGTTATCCTTGTAGGCAGTTTTATAGCTCAAAGCCTACGACCAAGAGTGGGTATTAACAGCCTCAATGATGAAACTGTTTGCAGTTGAAGACGGGAAGCATCTATAAATCCAAATTAAGGCACGACTATAGCTTAAGATTTACGAAAGCAGTAAAACGGTCGACCCTATACCGGTGTCTATCCGTCTGAGTTCGCACTAATCTGATTATAAGCACACAAATAGAATACAAGCATTACCTATTGTTATTCTACGATGATCGTATGATACGTGAGATCAATATCTTACTTTATAGACGTCATATTGTGACGTTTAAGCTTTATGCTCCTTACGTCCATTGAATACTGGGCTTAAACTGCATTTAAATGTTCTGTCTATTGTAAAGGTTTGGTCATGTTAAGCTAGTCTTACTCCATGAAATGAAACTATTAAGATTGTCATGTTTCTACTAGGTATTTTAGGCAAACCTTTCTTTTTACTAAGACATGTGAAGTACCATCTCAGTCACAAAGATTTAACAACACAAGAGAATAAATAATACCAACCATGTCGTTTATTTCGTAACAATTATCACTATCGCGATACAATAAAGTTTAAGGAGAAATTATTGAATTAAAATTATAGTGCAGACGTTCCGTAGGTACTTATTAATAAAACGTCCGTCCGTGAAGAAGTTCGTTTCTTAAGGTAATTGCGACTGACCACACAGGCAGACGTAATTTCTTTGGGCGTGCTTACACCTCGAGGGCTCCACTAGCCGCGCCCATTCGTAATGTATGTTTATATTTATTAATTATACAATAATAAAAGGGCCATGCAAGATTTATATTAAAACACGTCTTAATAAATACGTCCGCAAGTGAATGTTAATATGCATGTGACCGAACGATTTGCGCCGTCAATAAATCGTGAATCAGACACTCGGTCAAGTAAGGCTTCGAACATTTACGCTCACATTTTATGTGCATGTACATAAATTAAATGAATATGCAAATCATTTTGCGGTTGTTTGACTTAATCTGAATATTGTCATACCTTCTGTTTTAAAAATTGTGAAAGTCTGTTAGCCCTTAGAGAGTCTTGTTAAGATTTCTTTTTCGTCGTTTCTTTTATGGCGTGCAGGTCAAATACTAGAAAAAAATGCAAAACGTGCTGGCTTCAACGCATTTTTTTCTAAATTTCCTATTTCACAGGTATTTGAAAAGCTGTTCCCAGCCGTGCGTGTCGACCATTGTAATGTGCAGTGACGGCTGCGCGTGCTTGCTCCGGCGCAGCCGTATGAACCATTTCGCGGATCGCTGCCCTCAATAATTACATACCTTATGGACCTCACAATTTCATACACCTATACAGTCCATTCATATAAAACAACCTGTTGATTTGAACTCATCAATGTATCGATACAGTTTGGGCACGGAATCGATGATTTATAATTTAATCGAGTGCTATTGAACCTTTTAACCTTGAAAGTATAAATTGATGGCGCGCGGCCAACCGGTACTGATGGAGCTCGACTGCTGGGCTTTGAAAAACAATTTGTTATACATGATGATGCACACACAGCCTGTTGTAATCATTGTCCAATAAATTCTAATTTATTGATATTAATGTAATATTCATGTGAAATTGGAAACCTTTGATGGAATTCAAATATTAGAGTATTGGAAAAAGTAATTAAGATTATCTGTCAACATTATATTTTAGTAACAGATGTTTTATTGTCACCACATAAACTTATAATATAATTATATTATATACCTAAATTTATCACTCTCAAAAATATATTAGGTATGTGCCTTAAAAATATACTTGAATAAGGCAAAATAGATTTTTAAAATGTATATATTTTGGTATGATTTATTGTAGAACCGATTTAATTTAATTGTAAAGCATTGTTTCATGTTAACAATGGAGTGTAAAGTAAAATAAATGTCTTCTCGCATACGTGTCTCGCACCTGCTGTTTAGATGATGCTAAAGCTATTAAAAATTACAAATTCCTAGTGAAACGTGCTCTAAGCTAAGTCATATTTGCAACATTAGTTGTTTCAAATCATAATAACTTCAAACCAAGCTACGCAGACAACCTAGATAGGTTTTATCATTAGCATAAATATCAAATATACATCTATCTAAAATAATGCTTGAAAAACATTTTCAAATGTACCTACTTGTGAAGTATTTAAGTAAAATACAGGTTCCATCAAGTACAATCATAGCATATGTACCACTTAATTACGAAATATTTTACCATCAAGATTTCTCAGGGTCATCATCATTACCATTACCATTTCCGAGTGGTAACCTCTCAGCCTATGTTTATTTGAACAGATTGGCACACTATATTATTACCATACCACCAACTAGTGTCCGACCGAAACTGGTTTTCCGGCCGAAACCGAAACCGAAACCGAATGTTCGGCCGTGGCTTCAGTTTCGGCCGAAACCGAAACCGAAACCGAAACTCACATGGTCAAGTATAAAATTTCTTAAAATACTGAAATTGGGTGTTTTTTACCATTATTTTGCATTAATTAGGGCATGAAGTGGAAACACGGTATATTAATTCAGTTTGTTGTATTGTAATCATTTATTTAATAAAATATGAAAAAATCTTAATAACATTTTTAACATTTACATTTCAACGATGCACTCGAGTCTGTTCGCTTCAATTTTGCTTCACTTTTGAAATCATTCAATTCTGAGACACGTTTTTGTACTTGCCTGTATTCCTGGTCATTAAATTTTGATAAATGTAACTTCAGTCCATGTGATGTTTGTTTTTTTTGCTTCGTGGTTTCCTAATGAATAGCACTTGTTACATATCTTGCAAACAGCTTTTGATGTATCACTGATACTATTATCAAAGTACTGCCAAATCGGATTTTTTTCTCGTTGTGACATTTTACTCTGAAACAATTAAAAATAAAACCGTAACAATAACAATCGGACAATAGGTCATCGGAATGAAAAACAAATCTCGAATAAGATTACCTATAAAACGTAATTTATGAAATTAAACACTTCACATTTTTTATTTACTTACAATTTCTTTTTTACACGTGACTTCATTTGTTAATAACAACAAAACAGTTATTGACTCAATATTTAATTAACTATATAAATCATTCAAGTACAGAAACAAAACAAAAACTTACATGTTATCAGTTCCATCAAAACATAACCTCCAAATAATGTTTCCGTCGGACGCACACGCACTGACTAAGTTTTATTGCATTACTACGAAGCTATCCGAACGGCACACGATGATTCCCGAACAGAGCCGACGGCTTACGACACAGCTTTGCCGCGGAAAACGAAGTTAGGCGAACGTTCGTGACCTTGCGAGATAAGTTTCGGTTTCGGCAAAAGTTTCGGTCGATTTGCCGAAAAAACTGCAGCCGAAAGTCGATTTTTGGCCGAAACTCGGCCGAAACCGAAACCGAAACCGAAAGTTCGGTCGGACATTACCACCAACTAATGAGCTACACACGATTTGAAAGTAAGCGTTATTTACTTACATATCGTGAGATTTGGATAACTTCTCACACCTACTTACACTTTATTTAGAAAACGTGAACGCATAAAAGAAAATTAAGTATGTCATCATAGAAGTTCGAAGAAAATTGTACGACAAGCGCTGGCAGCTGCTGCTATAAGAGAAAAGAGGATTCGATAGTAAATAAGGGTCAATGACCTCATGAAAAGGTCTGGTTTAGAATTCATCAGAGTCCTAACAGAGAACTGAATAAACTAAATGCCGCTTTTAAGTAATATGAAGTTGTAATAAGTAAGTATTTCAGTCAAAGCGTGAAATCTTAACCGGCAAAAACATGCATCGTCTCAAGAATGCAGATTATACAGATGTTAGCAACTCGTTCGCGTTTGTAATAACATCTTCAATACCTACCACTGGAGGTCAATGCCCGCTCATTCGACACACATGCTCTCTGACGTTATAATCTGTCCTTTTATTTGTCATATTATTATCTGTTACACAATGCACACATGTACATACAAATATAGCTATAAATTACATCGAATACAAAATTCATGAAGGAAACACAATTCATTCATAATCTGGGACCATTCTTCAGTTTAATGCGATTCGCGGCCGAGTATCAAGATTTCTTACAAAGCTTCGCGATTTAAAAGTTTAATGCTGGTTATCTGTGGTCGGTGGCCACAAAGTATTGTAATGTTTATTTATTACGTACAAACGATTCTCCTGAGACAGTTGTTGACGGGCACATCCTGTGACAGTGTCACGTTTAAATAATATCAGAAGCTCTCAAGCAGCTATATCTCACATTAACATCTCCAACTTATTAAGTTTGTTTACTTTGATAATAAAAACTGAAGCAAACATCCTGCGCGCTAACTGACAGATTAAATGCGAGATCAAGAATAACACTGTAACTGTAATGCAGTTGTTTAAATTGTTTTATTTATCTAAATGGTAGTTAGTTGAATGATAAACGTAGGAATAAACATTATTAGAGCGGCCATATTTAGTAACAAATATTTGTAATTAAGAAGCTTAGCATAGTTTTGCGCAATTTATTTTTAACGTGGCGTTGTAAACTTTACATATGTACGTATTTTTACAGTTCAGTTATTTATTGGCAATTATTTTCTTTTGATAGTGAAGCAAATCTACGGCCCACAAGATGAATTGATATGATACCGCCTGAAGCAACGCGCATAGTAATAACTAGCCGAGTCGTAACATCACAGAGCCACGCAAATCACGGAAATTATTGACAGACGCCGAACCTTGGACCAAAATAACCAGTGATTTGGACCAGCCAAGCTCAGAACTTGTTAATTTATTTTAAAGTTATTAACGGACATGAATATTTATTCCTGCTAATTAAATGGACGCCATTTAATGTGCACTAGCTTGCACATTTATTACAAAAACGTTTATGTAGCCACAGCTCACTAAGCGACCCAAATAATGGTCTCTCACATAAATTTTGTAGGTGACTAATTTAATTATATCCTAACAGGATACATTAATAAATTAATTGCGACATACTAACTAATTTGTGAAAATGAGGTAAATAAAACAACTTTAAAAGTTTAATTAAACATAATGGAATGTCGAGTTGTCCGTGTAACCTCTCCCAAGAGATCGCAGAAACGTGTTTTCACAAGCAATTTAAGCTTAAATCCTTTACACATTACAAATAAACACTTTTCAACAAAAACAAAAGCTCATGGTGGTTGTTTTTTAATAGCCACAGAGTTCGTAATTTGGTCTATAAATCAAAAGTGCCATTAGGTTGTGGCATACCGTCGCGTGAGCCAAGCCTCGGGTCGCGCCCTGCTGCAGCAGAGACAGTGTTTTACAAGCTGGATAACAAAGGGTGTGCGAAATAGCTCCCAGTCCTTGAAACACGCGATTTCATTTTCCTGAGTGTAAACTGTAATATAATGAACATTAACTTCCATATTTAATTATAGTGAAGAGAAATTTTACACACGCTTAACGTTCTCTTTTATAACCGCAGTATACAGGACGTGTGGAAATTTCTCGCTAATTTTATAGATTGTTTTATTAGCAGTCCTTCTATTTATAGCGAGGCTTGCAAATGTTAAGGTTGTATCGCATATCAGATAGTGTGCTCTACGCATTTTAATTAGAGAAAACGCATTACCTGTTCCCATTTTTACGCCTAAGAGGTTAATCGAAGAGGTGTTACGAGCCTAATGTACGTCTCCCGAAGCTACAAAAAGGCTATGAATACAATTATATACTTGTCTTAAAGCTGAAGTTCTTTTGAAGCCACTTATACAGCAACAAAGTCGTAAAATCGCTTGTAGGTAGTGTTTACGCATAAATAAGCTATACCTACACTATTGCCCACTGGCAACACTGCAACTGTTTGTAGATACCGATTTATTTTACACAACAGTCTATTCAAAAATGAAAACATCTCATAAATAATTTCAGACGGAAAGAAGACAAACTTTCCATCCT
This sequence comes from Helicoverpa zea x Helicoverpa armigera, assembly GCA_033682625.1. Classification (NCBI taxonomy): domain Eukaryota; kingdom Metazoa; phylum Arthropoda; class Insecta; order Lepidoptera; family Noctuidae; genus Helicoverpa; species Helicoverpa zea x Helicoverpa armigera. The sequence continues at coordinate 2,441,976 of JAWIIS010000029.1, forward strand.
AGCTCATTAACCTCCAAATTAATGTTACAATACAGAGCATACGTGCGTCACAATTTTCTATTAACTGTGTACACGATACCCAATACCGATTAGGTACATAATAGAGCCAATGTCATAGGCACTCACATTAACAAACCATATTGCGGTACGTAACTATATATCCGTTTGGTACAAACTATTGTAGGCGCCTATTTATCGGCCCTCTGCACATTGGCCTGAAAAACATTAGACGATCATCATACAATTGATAATCGCTCCAAAATGTAAATTAGAATATAAAGTAGGCGGTATAGTTAGAGTCTATAAAAATTAAGTATGAGACGAGCTAAATACAACAATTTTTCACTACTTTGCAACCAGTATTTACAGCATTTTTTGAGTTTTTCGTAATGAATAATACTCGCTTAATTTTCCCAAAGTCATCTACTTTCCACAAACTTCACAGAAGTTCTTGACCAACTTAAATAAATATAACTGAGAAGTCTCTTAATAAAAGTGTTTAAACAGCTATTGGGCGAACAAAGCTGTACTTAAGTTTATTAAGACCGAAAAAACAGAAGAAGCAAATACCGTAATTTGTTAAGTGCATACCAAATTGTTTAGCTGCGTGTACCGACGTGGGACGTTTCACGCCAATCCTAAGTGTCACGATCATAGCATTTAGAACTAGGTTTACTCATGAACCTGTTGACTGGCAGTTTAAATTAGCCGGGTGTTAGTCAGTGACATTAGCACCGGCCGTAATTACCGACTGACCCACATAGGGCTTAGTTTAATTAATAATTCGAGTTGCAACGAGCGCTGACAAGCATACCGACCTTATATGGTAGGACCAGTCGCATATCCATCGAGGATATTGATTGTGGTTCAGATCAAGTCTAGTTATACAAAGGATTTAGATCTTGGAAAATAGTTTTGTATCGTTAATCTTACCGCGGCCCTGGTACATAAAAGGCCTATGACGGAACACGACGATTTTAGTCAGTAAGAGTCTGACACTCCCTCACCGCTGCTAACCCACAGCGGGAGGGGTCATTTGATGATTTTACGTCGATAAAAAAAAAAAAAGGTATACCTATTTAATTGTATCTGGACTTTTTGGTCCAGCAAGACTATGACCGTCTTACCACAAAAACTTTTAAACGTCAGGTTATGCCTTGTCTAAAAAAATGACAAATTATGACGTTGACATATGGTTCATTTTGCAGCCAAAATTTTATTAGACAAGTGTAAAACAGGGTTTAAAGTTTTTGTAGTAAGGCCCTGAAGGTTTTGTTTCTTTATTTCTAAAATTACCTCATAGAGCACAGGTTTACCAACTTGATGTTTCACTAGCACTCTAATCGAGTATTTTGGGGTTGTTAATTACTTATTGAAGAAAAAAATATGTATTACATATTATTATTTACCTATGTATACTTGTCTATATTTATACAGGTGGCCTTGACAGTCAATGTTATTTATCAAGCACTAAAGTTATTACTCGAATCATATCTGGCGTAACAGTATCAGGGCAGCTAGAGATAAGATTTTTACAATTTTAATGATAGTAGTACATTTTATCTTATCTCATATTCAGGAAAAATAACTTCGTATCGTAAAACTGCATGAAAGAGACACTATAAGTGGGCTGTAATGGACAAATGAGTCAATGAATACAAATAGCGTCCTATGTATTTAATGTATTACGTAACTAGGATTTTTTGTCGTATCATAAGTTAAACAGTGGGCGGTGTCTATTAGACAATACTTCAACTAGCCAGTAGCCGTATAAATTATGTGCCTATAACCTAGTAGTAAACTCCCGATTTCCATCCGTATAAACTTGGGTCTTGACATCTATTTAAAGAAGAAAAGAAAGGAACACAGCCTGTCTGATATCGTGAATAAGAAAGTAAAGTTTTCCACTTTTCCGCTTTCACAACTCCACTTTTATGTAGGTAGAATATCTTAGATAAAAAATCGCATTAGAATGAAGAAAAACACAATAATGCCGAATATCGTATCGTCAAAACCATAACAAATTATAGAGCCAAATGAGAACGACGACAATCCCTGAGCCTCTCACAGTCAGTTCAAAGAACGCAAATAACAGCTGCAGTACGAAAGTAAGTACCTAGAACATGTGAGTATCTACCGTACCGTGCCTTCCGAAAGTAATTGATGACAATAGTTCAATAGGAATACGAGACCGCACGCATCGTCCGGTCACGTTTATAAAATATTGGCAACTTTCCGCGCGAATGTCAATCAGGCGCCATTCCGTATCACGCATGCAAATCGGATAATCGTTTCGGTGATAAATGTTCCGTCGAAAAACTGACAACTTTTATAGACAAACGAAAATATACATTCCCATTGTTTTCAACCGTTTTATTTTTCAAATTAACCTGAGAAGAATACTTGATCATTTTAAGTATTCTTGCCATATAAAATCTCTTTTGAAATTGAAGAACCATAAAGTAAAATACCTTCCAATTTTGAAATTGAATATCATCGCGAAAGGTGTTATAAAAGCTAAGATATAAGACGAGCGTTAGGCAATAAAGCCATGCGCTCGGTGTAACAGTAGGCGTCAAGTGCTACGATGCATTGTTGGCGGTTTACTGCCGCTCCTAAATATCGACCGGGAAGTAGCTGAGTGGACTACTTCATGTAAACCACTCCACGCTCGTAAACTTGCAATTTCCGTAATATAATCCTTAAACGTAATGCTTGCCTAAAACGTCTGATCGTAAAATTTTATATATTTATTTTTCCTATCACTTAGTCGTCTAAAAGGTTCGTTACAACACTTATTTTCAAACCATGTTATTTTATTCATAAAGCCGGTTGAATTGGATTGTTTACATTTGCATTCATTCAATTTTCCTCATTCATAAATAAAAAGTTCCACAACGCTGCTGCCAACAATCGCTCGATATTATGTATTCATTGGAATATTAGAGTCAAAGCAATCATAGTCAAATGTGCTACAACAAAGGCATAGACAAAAGCGTGTAAAACAATAAAGGAACACGCAATCAAAATTCAAAATTGAGGCGCGCACAATTAGAGTGTATTCACGCCCCAACGCTTGTATTCAAATTTCGAACGTTATGATGAGTGTTTTTTTTTTCTTTTCTATCTTTTGTTTTCATGACTTTATTTTGTTATCGCCCTACGCAGGAAACCGTGGTTTCGTAGCGCGAACCTATTGAAAAATATCATTATTACCTCACCCTCGTACCTTGCAATTCCTATTAACACAAATTATACCGAAGCGAATGTAAATCGCATAATAATATATTTTGACGCTGATCATAATTGATATGGCACACAGCTCACGTCGAGTGAAAAGCGTTAAATGTAAAAAGTAATCGCAGTGGTGGGTCCAATTACGAATGAATAATAAATCCAGCATTGATGACACACCATTTATTTTCTGCGAGCAGGAACGCATGTCAATCGGCGCACGCGGCGAGGTGAGGCTATGTCATGTTCGGATACATAGCACATGTCACCGATAGCCGGGTACGGAGGACATCTGCTTATACTGACTCATAACTACACGAGTCTCGGCGGATTAACACGTGAACTAGGAAACAAGTTAAACAACCATTCAATGGGTGAGGAGAAATCTTTGGTTATATTCTATCTAGTCAAGTTGGTTAGAATATGGTCATATTACATGTTAATGTAGATAGTCAATTATTTTGCGGTGTCTTAAAATACGATGCATAAGCGACCATAGAAATAAAAATTGTACTTAAACTAGCTTGTACTTTTTCATAGTGTTTCTATGTACCTACGTTATAATGCATAGTTTAGTGAAAATGCAATTCCTCGAACTGAAACCACACCTAGACTAATGACATTGCAGTCACAATGACATAATTAGTATCGTGCTAAATAGCAAGTAATGCATCAACTATTTCAATTAAAGTTAATTGAATAAGCTTCTGCATGAGTCTGAAAAATTAATACGACGCATGCAATATTAATTAATAAATACATTTTTGCTTATAATTTTAGTTACGGATGGTACAAAGTATGGCGTACAGTGGTGTCATGTCGGGTCACGGATTAACGGTCATGGTAAGCAACTTATGTTTACGTTTTGTAAGCCATTTGTAATGCTGCCGTAAACTGCAAAAACAACTAAATACATTAATAGAATAAAGATGTAGAATTTAGTTCTGTAAAGTCCAAGTTTGGTCAGGAAAATCTTGCCTCTGTGACGTGTTTACAAAGCCTCATAAACCAGCCTTAAGTAATAAGCTGTCGACATAAACGACCACATTATATTGAAGCGTTAGCGAAACAGATGACTATCATGCTCGAAAGTCGTGAGCCTCATTTTCAGGATGTTAAGCGCGACGGACAAGGAAATTATGAATGGGCACCGCGAAACAGATTGAAAATACGTTACAGTTCGTCGTGTTAGGGAGCCGTACATAATGGGCAGGGCCCGCTTTCCTCGGCATCTAGGCCACAATAACAAGAGGCGATCGCTAAGTGAAATTAAACACGGCAAACGTCGCCGCGGAAATGCACGGACATCGGATAGGTAACGTGATGCGATAATACTGACAAGACCGCCCCGATCATTGTTTGTCTACATATCGTGTTAGCTGACTTAGGTACTCTTCGGCCTTCTTCGACACACGTCGGCACCACTTCGTCTCGTGCTTTACAATTCTGAAGCTAACGGCAAACTTCGTCGTTTATGTTTGTTGTATGCTAGTGCGTTATCTTCCCACAGAATAAGGCTTATTACAGTTCGTAATTTATACGTATTTATGGACGGTCACGTTTCCCCACGGGTGGGTATTGTACAGAAATGTTAAATACCTCGGTACCGGTGCAGCAATAACTTTTGCTCTTAAAAGTCGCATTCACGTCAAGTGATAAACCTCTGACCTAAAAGTGCCTAATAATAGCCTGACAGTTATAATTAAATACTGCAACAACTTAGCAACAAATTCAGAAATTAGATAGGTTAGTCTCATGAAATATAACGGTCTCCATAAAATATAATGGTATAAACTCCCAATTCGTTTTAAATGCCTTGCTGCACAAATACTTAGAGAAAACTCAAAGAAAAAACATTTAAAGAGATTTGTAGGTTTACTATCAATTGTAAACAGCCGGTATTGCCAATAAAAAAGAGAATGTGTAGTAGCAACAAATCCGTCAGTCTTCCAACTTCCAACGTATACAAGCTTCAAAAACGTAAACATAGTATGAATGACCTGAAAGACTGTGAATAGTGTTTACGCGCCTCTGTCTTCGCAAAGTTCGCACCATTCCGTAGCTACTCTATTCACTATTAGCAAACATTTTTGTTCCGACATGAAGAAACAGTGATGTGTCGACAAGTGAATTTACACACGCTACATACACAAACCTCTGAATGGGTTAAGAAAAACGTTGTCCAGCACTCCATAGGCGTGCCTTGTGAAACTCTCTGTACATTATTTTATGAATATTACATTATTTGAGTACAAGCCGTTATTGACGTTTAAGTAGTGTGCTATATCGAGTCGACGTGCTATGTCGCAAGTTTGAACATCGCTGAGTATGAATGGGTTCTTTACACGCATCGATGAAGTTGTTACTATTATGTTACATCACTATTACTTCATCCAACCTTATTTTATAGGGAATATATACTCTAGTATAATATGAAACTGAACCATTTATCAACTGCCCTACTTTTATATCAGTCACTGCTTTTATCTTCCAAAAGCGACCAGAAATAAGAAATCACCCCAATTAGTAACAACAAATGTCGTGTGAAACTGTGACTGTGAAATGAAACATCAATCTACGGGACCCGATCAGGCAGTAATATATCTCTCAAGCACCATTTGATGCACGCGTGCATTTGAGCACGTGGTATCAGGATCACTGGCGCGTAAAGTAGGCCGACTCGGTCCTGGCCGAGAGAAGTCGGGAGGCGCAGTCATGCGGAACAATCTCTTTACACTTCACATTATATTGATGATGTGATGGCCGATCCGCCAATAGGGACGGAGAAAGTGCCAAATTGGACGAAACTTTAAGTATTCGATTTTACCTACGTGTTTTATTTTTGCACTTATGTATGTGATTGTTTATTTTCATTTTGGATACGGAAATGCTTTTCATGTTTGAATGTGGGTGAATATGATTATGGGGCTCTAGGGAACTATTCGACATACAAGTAGGTGAATATGATTTAGAAAGCCATGATGTGTTGGTGTAACTAGGTATATACTATACCTAGTAGGTTTAGTCATTAAATTACATTGATAAAGGCACAGTATGAAAAAATGTGAAGATGCTGATTTGATTAACAACATATTGTTGATGTTTAATTAATGAAATTCTGTTTACTACACAGTCAAAAGATAAATGTACATATAAATGTCTGTTAGCAGTAGGTATTACTCTCTCTGTTCCAGCAATTTGAAGTTTCTTTTATTACAACAGCGCATTGTATCGTGGGTCATTGAAATCACAATAGTCCAAATGACAATATTCAAGGACTTCCATAGAAATACCTTCATTGAGAGATGTTCGCGAATCTTTTGTGTGATCCCCCACACAGTACCGAGGGACAACATTACAGAACCACCATGGTTTTGTACCGAGTAACTTGATATTTCAACACGACAGTTTCACACTGTAAGCTGATAAACTTTATTTGGAACTTTCTCATATTTTACCGTGAACTTATCGGCTACATAAATAAGTTGAACAGATAAAGTCTGTCGACATGTTTACTCAACTAATTCGTCTTCCTCTCGGCGCGATATATCGCTTCTATTTGTGTATACTTTATTTCAAGTTTTACACAGCGATATTTTACGATGGTACGGAAGTCAAGCCTACCAATGCACATGGTAGGTGCTTAGAAAGCAGGTTAATTGTTCTCGATTTAGAACAACTACCATTACTTTAATTTCTCTGTCTGTGCTTGCTTACAGAGCTTGATTCTGTGTAAATTGGTTCATTGCTGGCGCCAGGGGTTCACCCTTGCATTTGACTTCTGAGTTTGGAGTATCGAGAAATAAAGGACACAAGAGCTATTCCTACTTTATTTCCTCTTAAAAATAGAAACAAGAAACTGCCCCCTATTGACCTCCGCCGCCCAAGTGCTGTATTAAATTTCATACAAATCGAAACAAAGCCGGCTGTGTTCCGTCCTCTAAACAATACCGACAATGCTGGACTTGTTCCACTATAGTACCGCAACCTACGGGATAAGCATACGTACCATGACTGTATCTTGATCACACGAATAAATTATAATCATGAATATTAATACCAGCCACGTGGGTTGCCAACTCAAGGATGAATAACAGTTGAATGCAGACACTTACCTAAAACAAAGGAAATGGACGTTAAGTACAATATACATATTCAACAATAAACTGCAGTTTATTCAGTAAACTGAACGTGGCTTTAGCATAAACAAAAAGGTTAAATAGTTTTCGTAATCGAATGTACAATGAACGGGGGTGAAATGGAATGAAATAATTAAATTCTCTTTCGTTTTCTGTCAGTGTGACGTTAATTTATTTGATGTGACCACCCCGAAGAGCTATTGTACTGCTCTTCACGCCAGTCACTGGACGTGACTGGGGGAATCCAATCCGGGGATACAATGTCCGTGCTGATTTAATGGAGCCTTTGTTATATATTTATCGGAGAGAGTATACGTTTATAGATAAATGTGGAATATTACGGCTTATTTGCTCCTAGAAATGAAGGGAGAAAGCTTTGGAACCAGTTCGAGTTTATGCTACGGAATAAACATCAATCTAATGAAATACTATCAAAGATTCGGCAAAAGAAAGCAACAGCACTCCAACTATCTAAACTTCTCCAATAAACATCCATACGTTATTCAAACTTGAATTAAGTACCGCACCATCAATAAATCCTCTTATCTAAATGAAACTCATAAAGGGCTGCCGTTTCATAGCTTTTAAATCGCTTTATTAAGAACCTTTTACAGTAATTAATGATGAAGCGCCGGTATATCTCTCAGAGAGATAGTCGGAAGATTGTAAACCAGGAATAGGCCGGTCCTTGCCCGTGGCCGTAGTAAATTAGTGAGCCTTTCACGTCTCCGTGACGGAACAATGACGTTGTGGTAAAACCGACCCAAAAAGAAATACGAACGCACAAAAAAACACCTTCTTTGTAAATGGAATGCGTTTCTTCGTAATTCCCTCTAACTAAGCATTCTGTGTCGGCTAAACATTCCTTGTTGAAGTCAGAAATAGCTTTGAACTTTTTACTGCGGATTACAGCAACCTATCCGGTGATTAATCCTTAATAAAGATTTAGAATGTCCCTCGTCATACATTCTTAGACGTTTTTAGGTTAACATACTTTTGTATAAATAACGTCAATAAATTGGTTTTTCAAGAAAATTGAGACAGCGGGCATTGTATGAATTAGGAAAAGTCGTAAAGCTGACAATAAAATTCCGATGAATTGCATACACTTTCGTGTCTTGTGACATCAAAGTGGTTATATAAGTTGTGTTATGAGAAGACAACACATAAATTACTAATCTGCAATAAAAATATTGTAAAAGAGTATTCCTAACGATGACTAGCTAGACTACGGAATGTTACATCGGAATCAAAATCAGCCGCATCCTCAATTTTGAAGAAAAAGCAGGGGATAATGCGATAGAATTAAACGTTTGTAAACAATCCGGACCCACAAAATCCAAATTAAGGAATAATGACGTGATTACAGTTGTCGACAACAAATACGGAGAATAAACATAAGTAAATGTGGCTGCGCCTGCGTCGGCTATTTCAGTACAAGTTCAATTATTACCCGAGGATAAATTGTGCCGGGACGCACATTAAGTCAGTTAATTTACTTTTATATTTAACTCGCCGCTACCGACGATATCTCGAGTTACTCCTGAAGCTGTTGTTCGTAATGGAAAAACAATAACAGTAAAACCACTCGTTGTTTTAGTTTCTGAACGCTATTATGGTCTACCACTTAATTGTAACAAATTAGAGGTACATACTGTCGTATTTATATTGAAAGTATTGGATATGAGAGTGTAATGTGCAATATTTTAATAAACACTGAGAACTTATCGAGAAGAGCAATCGACATAAATACTCCATTTAAAACTGCCAGTCGGAATCATCTTTCAATTCGACACATTGATTTAGCATAAAAGAAACCAGCATTGTCCGATTTTCCTTGAAAACATTAACATGTCTGACAAGAAACACAAATGTTTAATTATGAATGCAATTCGCCCGTGAATGTTTAATATTAACAGCGTGATTGCGATTTTTACGGCTTTTGGAGGAACAAAAAGCTTTCTTGTGTACCGAGAGCGATATTTCACATGTTGTTTCTGTAATAAATCGCTGTCCACAGCTTATTACGGATGGTAATTTTGTAGTGAAGGCCTTATAAGTGCATGATTAATTATCCGATATGGTGGCGTGCGAGCTTCTTCGACAATCGATTATTACTGCAGCCACCATCAGGATTGAGGAGCGTCTTAATGGGGATTCCAAAAACATCGTCGTGGCTTTTTGCGGCGAGCGTTTAATCATTAAGGGGTACACGTAACGAAATGTTGTAGATAACACTTTTGGCGTGTTGGCATTGGGATATGCCAGCATTTATGTTTATAGTTTTTTCGGTGCATAATTTTATGTTTAAAAACAATTTGAGTGCCTTCCAATTAAAGAAAAAATCAAAAGGCTGGCTTCAATTTTCTGACCGTATTACTCTCCACCTACTCTCCCAAACAATTACATAAAATATCGGCCATCATTCCGTCGATACGATAATAAAATTAAATGGAAATCGGTAAATGCAATGATACGGACGATAACGTAGGAGGTGGTAAGGCGTGTATAATCAGAACTGCATTCGAGTGATTCCTACAAACGTTGATACGGCCGATTTACGACACGTAATTACAACCAACGGTCAAATCATAGCCGACTGTCTGTAGGCAGATATTACTGCACCTAATAATGCGTGGGATTAATACCATTCATTTTGTATGAACTTTACTTAAGATAATTCTGGGCTGGCCATAAATTGGTCTCGCATTTGCGCATAATGTAATAATATCGAACACTTATTTATCTCCCTATGTGCAAGAATTATTTATAGTCGTACCTGTTCTCGTATGTATAGTATTATTTACTTTTGAAGATATGACTTGCCGTGTTAACACGAGATCAATTTACATTATACATACATTATACAAATAATGTTAGAAGAAATTTAATTCTACATTCAATTTGTAGTCACAGGGCACGATTTTTTTACCATCGGCACGAGCTCTACAAGAAATTAAATTAAAACGTTTTATTATCGACACGCTATATCATAGGAAACGATTTTCATTTGTAGCTGGCCGGCTACAAAAGTTCATAAGTATGAACAACATAACAAAAGCCTTAAGTTATTCAATCGAAAAGAGAAAATTCGAATATCGATTCGAACGAGGCATCAGAAAGACATGGCGACAGTAAACGGGTATAATCTCCCACGCAAATTCCTGGCAGGGCACAGTTTGCAGTGCCGAGGTGCCAAGATGCTGCAGAAATAATGCACCTGCCCTAATAGCTGCATTTTAAGTGTTGCCACACGCATTTTATCGGCTACAACGACACGTAATGTCACTTATCTGGAAAACATTGTGTGGACTTTCAATTTTGCGAAATAATTGCTTTGTACTTACTGGTATCATCGTTTTCATCTCTATTAATTTAAATAGTATATTCATATTATATTAATATATGGGACATGTTAATGCTGTGTATTAAAGTCAGACAGATTTTATACATTTGGTGAGAAAAACTCTTGTTCCTGCGATTTATAACTTTAGTAAAATCACAAATATTAGCAGTAGTTCTCTGACAACAGTTGTGTAACCGAAACCCGATAGGAGGATAGAAAGCGATTGAGAATTTTCTTGAAAAACATTCGAGCGTGGGCAAAGCAGGGCTTTGGCTATTGTAAAGTTACACCTTATATTATTTATTTGTTTTTGTGTATAAAATAAACATGATTTCGTTTTATTCCGCAGAAGAGACAGTCGTGAGGTCGATATTCAAATCGCCTTTGCGCCAACTTGACGTGCAACATAATTGAAATGTATTATGCAAATACATTTATGCACATAAATAAAGCTGACACTTGTGTGCCGCGGGGTCAATGAACTCGCACGCGCTGATTCATCCTCGAAATTTGAGATTAGGACAAACATCCCATAACTGTTTTATAGATAACGTATGCGTAAAGCGAGAGCGCTTTTTTCACTAGCAGCATGAAAAATATAGGTTAATGTGCTGTACAGAGAATAACTACTTCTACGTTCTCACAAACGCACGTTACAGAGTAGTATGACTAAAATACTACTGAATGAGTCAGAGTCTGAAACATGCCTTATCTATAAAAATAAATACCTAGTAACAGTTAGTCGTAATCTTGTTCAGCATGAATAAACTCTGACTGTATTGAACATTGTATAGTCATACTTATCAGAAAAACGAATACAGATTTGTTAAGCTAAACACACATAGAGCAATAAAATAACACTACAGAACGTGTCATACTGGCACTCATAATCCTACCATTACAAAATGCATTAAGACCTTCAGCTTAGTTAGTCCGTTTTGTAGAACTATGCCCACCCTTCCTAATATTAACGCATTATCAAGAGAGATGCTACAGTCACAAAACTAAAAATAAAGCTATGATCCAATGCACTTAACTTACAATAAACGTAGCGGATTCATTAACAGAATACTTTACTTACAAAACAAATGAATCACTTTATTAAGAAGAATTAGTGATCTCATCTTTATTTCCGTAGGATCACAGTAATTTTCCTTTCCAAGAATAATCCTGTAATAAAATTCAGGCAGAGCTATGAATTCTATAACTACGCATAATCCATTTATTGGTTTGTGTAACCAACAAATAAATTATGTATGAGTCAATTCATTGTTATTGAGAGGTATTAGCTCCCCTATTGAAATAAATATCCCGATTCTTACATTACCGGACAAAGTTATCTGAATCTCATGTTTTTACACGCTTTTTATTAGCTTCACCTGTATGTTTGTATGTTTGTAACCGACTTCTTTGGGCGCGATTTTGACCCACTTTAAACGGCCAGATTTCGTTCAAACTTTGTAGATTTATTGAGGACCGATGACAATACACTAATTTGATAAAATTATTCCATTTTTAACCGACTTCCCAAAAAGGAGGAGGTTACACATACACATCGATTACTCCGAGGTTTATAGACCGATTTACGTGATTCTTTTTTTGTTTGACTCGAAATAGCTGCCAATTGGTCCCATAGTCATCAGGTCAGGATCTGATGATGGAAACCTGAGAAATCGAGGGCAACCTTCGAAAGTTGTAGGCATACATAGGGTAAAAACTTGACACTCAGGTGTACGCCTAAAAGCACTATTCAACTGTGAAGATTTGGAGCTGACCTGATGATGGAGACCAGAGAGGGTCCAGGGAACTCGACAACTGAATATGTGAACTACCTCGTGTTTGGGCTTAAATTATTTGTATTGACAAGACCTATGCAACAGTGAAGGTTGGGAGCTGACCTGATGATGGAGACCAGAGAAAGTCGAGGGAACTCGACAACTGAATATGTAAAATACCTCGTTTGGACTTATATTCTTTGTATTGATGAGAACTTCCCACTTTTGGGTAGTGACAACTATTCGTATCACTGAAAAGCTTTAAACAAAAAAACTAAAAAGTAGAAAATAAATAATAGTTTAAAAAAAACTAAAAAACACGCTTTTTATAGAAAACCGAACTAAAAATTAGAAAATAAATTTAAATTAAGAAAATAGTGTGCAAAATTTCAATGAATATAAATTAATAATAGTGTGAATACAAAAAATATATTTAAAAAAAAGCGTGGGGTGCATGGTGTCAATAGTTATAAATATTTTATTGACAGATATGAGTAGAGTGATTTTCATTTCGATAATACCTTAAAAAGCACCCCACGCTTTTTTTAAATATATTTTTTGTATTCACACTATTATTAATTTATATTCATTGAAATTTTGCACACTATTTTCTTAATTTAAATTTATTTTCTAATTTTTAGTTCGGTTTTCTATAAAAAGCGTGTTTTTTAGTTTTTTTTAAACTATTATTTATTATTATGATCACTTACAATTTTCTTTTAGAAGCTATGTAGGTGAGGTTACTTAATCCTCCAATAATGTTCCAAGGAATCCATGACATCCAAGAATTTTTATGTTTGGCCCTATTTCTTAGCTCTTAAGTGTAAGTATTGATTCGCCGGTTGTCTATAAATGTACTAAGTATGATCAGTAAGGTCATGACACGCCTTCCTGGTCAGCAGTCTTCCGTTATTATTTTAGATAGCTTCAAACCTTATTCGTAAACAAGGCTGTCTACGATGCTATCTGCTCCATATAAAGAAAATCCTTGTCCATTTTAGAAACATTCCTAGATTTGAGCTTTGGGTTTGAAAGACAATCACCATTTTTTTACCAACTTTTTTATTTCAGGTTTGGTGCCTATTGTCGCGTTCACAGCATCAACATTAATTCTTGTAGTCGTTTAACCCAATCAATCCGGTTTGCACTAAAAACGTTCCAACGTTGACGTAACATATCTTAATTTAAACGAATCTCACTTAAATGTTTAAGTGATCCGTTAATCATTTTGTCAGAACATTTGGTCATGACATACTTGCCACTGGGTGCATAAAACGTCAACATTCTTCCCCGTAATATAAACTTTAATGTATAAACGTACTTATCTTTCTTTCCTTTATATAAAGGTATAAAAACTGCAATAACACAGGTTATTGTCAATAATAATGTGAAAGTGCTTAGGAGTTAACTTTTACAGCAACTCGTAAAAGATACCGAATGATGTTGAACATTGTAAAATGTATTATTACTATAATCCGAAGTTACGAAAGATATCACATAACAGAGTGTTACATTTTACGCTATAATGTGGAATTATAGAAGGACCGTAACGAGACGAGGTTGAGATTGAAAAATATTATTATGTCGCGACCATAATGGACGGCATAGATTGTATCCAATTTTATTGGATTTCATGAAATGTACAGCCTTTCAATACAAAAGAAATAAATGAAATAAGAGCTGTACCTTGTGTAGGACCAGCCAAAAGCATATAGTAGAACATTCCTAATATGTCCATTCATTTCATTCATAAAAATAAACCACGAGTATACCACGTCTAAAACACGGTCCGTGTTGCATGCAACTTTGTAAGGCTCTTTGAAACTGCCAAAAATAAAGTGGAGGATCCAGGATGACGCCATTGGGCAACCGGTCTTGTTAATTGCAGCATTCCTTTATGAAGCGTGTCCTGACAATAAATATAAGAGCTGATAGCTTCAGAAAACAAATTTATTTTCGCCTCAGTATGGCACAGCGCATTATGGCTTGCGTTATTTCAATTTGCGAAAAGGAAAGCGATGTCGATTTAAGGTTCTTTTGCAATTTACTTAACACATTAATGGTAATGTTCTTTGCTTTAAAAGTAACCATAAATCAAGTGATTGATTTTTATTTTACTTTTACCGATATAAAATAAATGAAGCGCCAATGGCGCCTCTTCCTGTAGTTATTTTATTGCGTTTCATCAAGCTTGCCGCTATAAAATGATATCATACTCGCATCATTATGAGTAACGAGACACACTAATGCATACTAATCTTGGCGAGCACACGGCCCAACTAATGTTGCAGCCGGCAGCCTTGAGGCCTACCATGATTTATTTCATACCGCTATCGACCAACTTAACTAAATAATGATGAACCTCGCAAATGATGATGAAACGTAATTATATTAACTCGACAAGTCCATGATTAAAATGTCCAAAGTAATTTAGTTGGTAGTCTTGATATAAGAAGCAATGTTAATAATCTCTTGATTAAAAAAAAAGTCTTGTTATCGCAGTTAGGCCGCGCAATCATTCCACAATCAGATTATGATAAATCAGACACGATGAATCGAACAAAAACTGTTCAAAACGTTACGGTATAAGCGAGAGCAATCTTCATGTTATCCGTACAACATGTGATCAATTATAGATGCGCCCTCGATACTGGCTAGGAAAAACTTACAGCCATTACAAGCACAGTTATATAAAACGAATAACATTGTACATATGTGGTTGAAAGTTAAAAACTAGTTAGTTCTGCGACGAGGTAAGTAACGGATCCGCGGTCCGTCAATGGGTCGGAAAAACTACTGGGCTGAGTAGACGCCGGTGGACGACTGAATCAATTGTGATGCGTTGGGCGGATTACTTTCTAAGTTTTTATTACGTAAATGTGTTTTTGTAAGTCAAGGTGAGCGAACCACCTGTGTCAATAGCGTGTGTGGTTACATACCTTTTTGTTTTATTGTAATGAGGATGTGAACAATAAATAGTTACCTTGTGATGTGTCACTCTATTGCCGAACTACCGGGGTCAGTAGGGGAAAATATCATAAATTATAATATATCTACAACCTGGTCACAAACAATTTAGAAGTTCAGTGTTCTGCAAGGGGTAGAAATGTAAACTGAGTACCTACAAGAAAATTGAGTAAAATTGTTAAGGGAATCCAAACTCTTGAATCAATAAGTGTTCGAGTTCTATTCATTTTCTAAAATTGCCTTGTTTATGTACCTAAATGTGTATTTCCTCAATATACCAAAGAAGACCCCCATGATCTAAGCCCCGTTAGCGCCATAACAGTACATAATGTGGACAGCTTATATCGACACCGGTCAATCCTCCTTAGATGAAGTGACAACTTAATTGAATCGCCATATTTTTGCTCAACGCATCAACCTACATACAGCTCGGTAAACATCGTTGAAGATTAGCTATTTACTTGAAAATACCAGGCTTGTACGTACTTGTAGTTATTTCGTGATAAGCAATGATGTTCTTTGGATATATTTAATGTCTTCAAACATCCAAGGAAAGGGTTCTAGAAGAATATTGTGAGACAGCATGACTCAGATAAACTTCGACAATTAGAAACATAATCTGCTAATTTGTCATCATTACATCATCACAAAGATCCTTCTTGAAAACGATAATAAATTCCAGGATATCTATGCCGTGACTCTCATTCTCATCTTTTAGGAAGGAAGCTGGGTTTTTACATTCAGTTCAAATTCTCAAAACCACGAAAGTGCATCTTGGACTTCCCCAAATGAGGCAGCTGATAACCTATCGTCAGTTTATTCATAAAATTGTCGTTATTTTGAAATATGTTATACCTAATTATTCTGAACAATGAACTAATTAATGTTATTATGTCCATGACATAATGTAGGCTGCGGCCTTCACACTCACAGGTCGGCACTTCCCATGGGTGTTGTAAGAAGTGATAAGGAATTATGTCAGGAGGATATGCAGTACTTACTAGTGTTAATTATCCAGTAGCTTCTTGATAAACATTGTTTAATAGTGTACAATCTGAGTGAAATCTGAGTGTGAGACTGGAAGCCAACGTCAACATAGTCGGGAAAAAGCTAGGCAGATTAATTATATTGAATATTTTACGGTATTTATTCCAATGTCAAGTTAAATGCAAAAATATAGTGATTCATTTAAAAATCAATGTCTCTAAATTCGCTATTAATAATTCAAAGCAGTTGCAAATTCCGAGAAGAATATGTGACACATTTAATTCTCCACCTCGGTAAACCATTCTATAGGAGCTTCGCTATTCAAAAAGCTTTCATATTGAATTTACAAGTAAACCCTTCTAGCAGTCAGGTTGCCGCTTACACTCTAATGCACAGACTCTCCATAAGCACATCAGATTAGCGCATCCTTGCATTAGCTCGCCTGTCCTTTTAACTCCCTTGTTCAATTAAAAGCGAATACCAGCGCTAGAGGCCATTTTCACCGACCACATAGACGTCCTTTTTGAACTGACTTCTAGAAAAAGGAAGTTCTTAGTTCGACTGTATGTATGTACTATCTCAACTTTGGCTGTACTGTTTTTCACGTAGTTTTCAGCACAATATTTGACAGACTTAGAAGAAGGTTTTAGGTAGTTTATTTGGAAATAATTTATCCTTAGAACAACTACTTACTTTGAAAAATTAAATTAAAAATTCATACTTAACAGTTGTTTTAAGAAAACTGAAGTTTATGTTTTCAGTGAACTTGGGACTTAAAGTAAATTGGCTTAGTATTACTGGCGATATAACCAGTATTAACCAGTTCAGTGTCCGAGTGTTATTTAGCTCGCTAGGATTGTCCAATGGACAGCACAAGGGGTCTTTAGTGACGTGTGCTTGCCACGCTGTTACACGCGTTTAGGCGCGACTAGACGCGATATTTGAATACTAGTTGGGTCTTGCTTATTAGCTATAAATATTCATGTATTTTTTGTGCTTAACGTAAAATTAAAAACAGTTAATATATAAAGTTAAATACTAGAAGCGTATCTAGTAAAAATAAGACTTCTTATTTCTTCCATGTGAGCAGAAAATATAAATAGTTTGTTTGTAACCGGTTAGTGACTAAAATATTGTATAGAATTCCAGTATACTAATTACCATAAAAGACAAATTAATGTAATAATATTTTGCTATCGAGAACTTGATTTTACACCGGGTCAAAGGAGCACTTTGAACTCAGCGAACCAAAAGCCTTGAGAAGTATTCTTGGAGAATGACTCGTACTTATTTACTGAATTTGTGTATAAAATATCCGAATGTATGAGACATTCAACTGTTTTGTAAATAAAATAAGCGCCAGAAATAAGCACAATAACTTTTATGCTGCAAAGTTGCAGAATCATCTTCATTGCGGTAAATAAAATAACCGTTATAATCATGCACCGTAAATAACAATATACAACATATTATTTTCTTCAATTATTCAAGCTTTAAAACTTAATCATAAATAACAAAATACACGAACAACAAAATTCATTTTACTTGTAAAACTTCCAACGAAGACGTAAGTTTCTCTATGCATTCTTAATACACTGCAATTTGCAACGCATATCACCATTACCTACATATTAAAAGAATTCCAACAATGCGTTGTACCGACACGAGTCTGTAGTACTTCACATAAATCCTCTTCAGACTGGCATCAGCATTTGTTTAACATAGAATTATTTTAAATTACACTATTACAATCTCGTGGGCTTAAGGTCAATCGCATAATGGATGAGTCTGATTGTGCAAACCAAGTCAAGCCTTAAAAGGTTGTTCAGAATACGTCGTCCAATTACGAACAAATGTGACGTTGAAGACCTTTAGTTATAATATAGCGGTCATTCGCGTCAAAAGGGATCGCCTTCTGACACCTGGGAAAAATATAGCCTATGTGAGGGGATAATGTAGTTTTTCAACAATCAAAGAATTTTTCAAATAGGTTGATAAGTTTCGAAGCCTTTTTGGTACAAACAACCTAAAGAAGAGTAAACATAGAACCTACCTCCTAGATAAATCATCAAGTTTCTTTAAATTACTGCATCTCATATTGGAACGTGTACAATGTACATCATTGAATTTCATAAGATGTTTGTTACTGCATTTAAACGAATGTTTAAAGTCATGAGCTTCAAATGATATCAATGCGATAAATCAAACTATTGATAATGGCTTCAAACCTGTTGACTTAGACACGACTCGTGGGTTACAAGTCGACTTAACTTACTCGTGGGCTTGAAATCAAGCAGGATTAGTTTACTTTGAGCCATTTATTTTATCAGCTAAAATGTCTGGAAAATATGAAGGAAAACCTGGGTGATTTTGGTACATACTTGCCTTGCTTGTCTACAACAGCTCACAGTAACACATTTTCTTTAAAGTAGGTACCAGCTTTATGTATTTTACTATGTGTGTTTAAGTAACCTTTTATTTATATCTTCACGAAAATAGGCTTGTTTTGCTATTTATAGAAATAAAACTTGTAAGCTTCATAATCATGCTCTCCAATCCCACTAATCGTCAAAGGGCCATCAAAGCCAACTGTTACGAAAGTAGTCTAGTTACCAATAGAACGAGATTCTTAACTTATCTGTGACAAGCCAGCCCTGACGGCTAATGAATTAACATCCGCTCTTAATCATGTTAGACGAATAATTGCGATCTTGATTGACAACTCTCCCACTGTTTATAGACTGAAAACTTGGAAAACTAAAACAACATTTTATAGACTATAAACCTTATCATCTGGCTGATAGAGGCTATATTTGGAAAGCCTGACAAAAAATCTATTGACAGTTATAAAGTCATTTAACAAGTTAATGATGGTTTCACAAGTCACTACTCGTACAGCTTATAATATGTAGCTACAGTGTACTTATCAAGAATATCAACCTAAATGACATAATTAAATCCACATTATCGCTTTTAAATTGAACGTTTTCAAATATTATCTGCTTCATTCAGTACGCAATATCAAGCAATAAATATAGCAAAAGCAACATAGCTAGAGGCTGCAACATTGTCTTGTAAACAAGCTTATCAATGACTCAACCGCGACTGGAATTATTAACGAAAACTTATAGCAGATGAATAAATAACTGCATCCTCACTTCCTGTGCTCACAGACGAACTCACACATGCATAGATAAACACACACACAAGTAAGGCGCTGGCGTCATCATCAGTGAGGGCAAACACTTGTCTTTGATACTTATAGAAGAGATATCTGATCCTTATCTAATATAGAAACAACACTGATTCAACGTATCATCGTGTTTTTCTACCTTTTACACGACTGTGCACTGCCCTTGTAACCCAATAAACAATAATAATTAATAATGTAGGAGATTGTAAATTCTATGAAGTGAATCGATAACTCACTGGTATGGCGGAATAATTTAGCAGTCGGCCATTCAACAAATTGATTTGTGTTGCTTTTGACTTGGAGACAAAACATTGTCTCCGTGCTGCATTCATTCATTTTGAAGTCGAGATTGTTAAATTACTTGACCGAATAACTTTGGGTCTAATAATAGATAATAATGCGCTACGAATTGATAGTTACACTTTATCTTAAGTATAAAGTTTTATAAAATAATATTGTGTATCATATTTTAATATTTAGGTACTTTAAACATAACATGCAAAGGTGTCGGTAAAAACCGTACTTCGAGACTTTAACAAATGCCTCGTTAGGGGTCTACCTGGCGCTATTGTGATAAGCGGGGTGTTGCTCGAAAATAGTGGTATATTCCGAGAAGGCACGTAAAATTTCACTCTTGGATTACATTTGTCAGCTGCACTGGTCCATATTTTTTTTATCTTTAGACATTCCCAAATATTATAAAATTCTTTGGGGTAATTGGACACTTTAAAATTTATTGCCACAGTGCTAATTCACAGTTTCCAAAACCAAGTATCAGTAAACAGTAATAACAACTCCGACCAAACCAAACAGACTTCATAAAGCTCTTTAAACATTCTCCAAGCCACTGAGCCCAACAATCGGCCACAATAATAATCCCATTGAAACACTAACAAGTCTTAGCGGCCACAATCACACGAGGAGCAGGGAGGAGGCCTGAGGAGGCCCGAGGCCAACTATTTACCATAACAAGGGGGCCACACAATGCCCGCCGCTGGTAGGAGAACCGGGCCTAACTAGGTGTAAAATGAGCTGATGCGATATGTAGGCCCCTTTGTATCGCGGACTAGAAATCTTATTATTGTTACGTTAGAACGCTCCGAACTTTATTGTTCCCAACGATAGTAGCCTACCGAGATTGGTTACCTAATAGTATTTACTACGGTCTTAATCCGATTTA
Source organism: Helicoverpa zea x Helicoverpa armigera (assembly GCA_033682625.1). Taxonomy (NCBI): domain Eukaryota; kingdom Metazoa; phylum Arthropoda; class Insecta; order Lepidoptera; family Noctuidae; genus Helicoverpa; species Helicoverpa zea x Helicoverpa armigera. The sequence goes on from JAWIIS010000029.1 coordinate 2,462,797, forward strand.
TATGCAGCTATAAAACCTATTCATATTATTAGCCTTGCTCGCTACGCTTGATTAACGTGATATATTCTTAACACCAGTTGATTCAAGACAGTTCGGAATTGTTTAAAAAGTCATCGACTCGCTCGCCAGCCTTGAACTAATACTTGTTGGTATCGAGAGCGAAGCAAAAACTTTGAACAATAAAGCTGCGGGTCAGTGCCGCCTTCAACTTGTTACAATAACACACTATTGTTTCTAACTCCTTTTCAATCACGAAATACTTGAAGTTTGTAATAAAAATAAATAACCGAATCATAAAATGCAACTAAAGAATTTATTTATTGACCATTATTCCAAGAATTTTCACCACAACATTGTCACTGAAAAGCGTAAAAGAAACAACTTACTCACAATCTAATGTTCTGAGGTCTACTTTATTGGCTATTTGAGTTATGTCTCACAAGAAACAAAGTAACATATAAAACATAGCTTCGTAAATTCGAGACAAGTTATGACATCCTTAAGTTTTCTATCAAAATTTTATAGCATTCCTCTCATATCTCAAATTAAAACACACAGTGGGATCATACCGATCGAGTAAATTGAATGTGAGTTTCAAGCATTAAAATACCAACTCATGGAAATGTCTTCGCCTGAAATGACGCATCCATAAACAAACGACGACGTAATAAAATTGTAAATTGGATAGTTACCTTTATATTCTGAATTTTTGTTTAACTTTTGGTATCATATAAATAAAATTTCAATAAGAGAAGATTGTTTTTATAGGTCAGTAAAAATCCAGTTTATTTTGCAAAAGAACCCGAAGTATGAGAGTTAGCGAAAGTGGTCAGTGCCGTACAGAGGGCCGATACCATACTGGGCGAAGCTGCGCAGACGTCCAATTAGAGGGAATGTGCGCCCCTCGGGAGGCACACACAGGGAGTTGCGATTTATACCTCACTCCCACACTTTATTGCCTCTCTAAGCACTAACTCTACGTCCCAGATTATAAGGCTTCGTAGACAGCTATTCTCAAATCACGAATAAGGCATCATCAGATGCGATTTACGCTTATACTTCCTCAATATTACCTGCACGGGTAATGCATGCAAAAATGTGTACTTAAATAATTTTGATCACGTTCGTGTAAGTGGCCTGTTCTAGTTTATAGAAACTATATAATTTGCCAATTAACAATTATATTTTTTTGCATATTATAAGAATTACGGGTTGCCAATTATAGTGTTGCGCCATAATTACAGTGTCGTCCAAAATGGAAAATCTTAACATGAAATAACTGCGATATGAAGTTATCAGCGTTAAAAGATGTCCGAAAAACTGGTGAGATTAAACGCAAGAATCTGGTTGAGATCCGCCTGTAGCGGCGAGTCTCCTTAAAAGGCGGCCCGTCGACAATAGCCTGGGAACTCAGCTCATTTGAGGAGAAAATATCATGTCGTGTCGCTCGCCTCGCTAAATCGGTTTTTAAATGGGACTTCGTTGGCGACGTGTCATGAACAAATATGAAGTGGAGATACATAATAAGTATGCATCTTTTAATGTTCCTAGCTTTTTGAATAATGCCGCCTATTCATATAATATCATGCGGCGCTCACTACATGGTTTGTTCGTGCCTTGTTCAGCATTTGTTTTGGAATGGTTCTTTGTCATATTTTTGTTGTACGGTCTAAAAACTGCTGATGAACATTTGGGTACTCTTATGGTCGCTATGTATATCTGTCAATCTCAAGATTGTTCTATATAATTAGTTGCATTTGGGTCTGACTCTAGACAGCAGTAATTACAACTCTTGTAATTGTAAGCAACGAAATGCGTGACAAGTTGACAACCTTAACTATAAATTAAAAGGTTTTGGAGATACATTAAACGCAGCTTACATAAATTAACGACCATGACAACATAATTTAATTCGATTCTTTTTATTGGAGACAGGAGAAGGGAACATGTTAATTTGTTTTTTTAAAGAACATGCGCGCTTACTTACTGAAATCTTGTCTCTAACCAAATGCCGTGCTATCTTACCAAATATTTGTGTATAATTTGATAGTATCGGTTTTTACAACCAGTCCCTGTAGGTTTGCGAACACGTCATACAAGTACTTTTCACCTTGAGTTGTACAAACATAGGGTGACCATGGCGCACGATATCACTCGGATTATCTATTAATCTCACTACGATAACACTTAAATTAACCAAATCCTCCACATTTTACATCCTTATCAACAGTTATTGACGCTCGGTTATTAAGATTGAATAAAATTATGAATTCTCTGTATAATTAAGCAATAATGCATGTACAACTCTATCACCATTGATTTCTTTACTCGTAAACCTATAAGGTTTTACAAGCTTTTTATTTTATCGCCTTGTAAATTATTTAATTACCACTTGACCGGTTTTGTAACGATCAAGAGGAATCAACTAAATTAAATTTATCGACTCTCTCTGGCTTGTGTTGGTTACAAAATGTATTTTATGGGGTATGTTGGTGAAGAAAAAGCTGAAGGATTGTTGGTGTAGTCATCGAGAGAGCAAATGGCGGTGACCTTGCACGCGCTAACGAAGGCTGCAGGCCGTACAAGGCTGGAGCCAACAAAAAGAAGCGAGCTGGCCGCGTAAAGACCTGCCACAAAAAATAAACTAATAAAAGAAACCGGCGATGTTCGGAACGTGAGCGTGCCGCTCGAAATATTTGAACTCCAAGTTTTCGCTTTGGAACAAAGAGCCGAGTATAATATGACAAAAACCTTTACTTGTCTTACTGACAGCTCGGACAGTTAAGACGAATTAAACTTAATTATTACAGTCAATCGTTCACTACAAATAACCTAGCTACACACTACTACGGTACAAATAGAACGATTTGTTTTGTTTGGAATGCATTTATTCTTTTTTACGAGTCTGTTTCATCAATAAAATTCCTTTGTATTTTTACGGTTCAAATAAAACAATACGAGACTCGGGACGATATCTCTTGAACTGAGATCAGAGACAGACTGCTATACAAGCGATGCGATTTATTTTGGTAGTGAAATACATGGATGATGAGATCAGCCAGTATTCTGATACCATTATATAGTATTTTTGTCTTTAAAAACGGGTCTATTCCTTCATTGTGCTATTTTCTTGACACGACAAATGGAACAGATTGTCCCTTGCAAAATTATGGTGGTTCCAGTTCACATATGACAAATAACTTGGTACTATAGCAACAACACAACACAGATAGTCAACGTATCACATTGCTATCTATCGGAATAGGGACAGATGTGCCGCGAATTGGGTTACTTCGATAACACTATCGAACTATTGCACGAATCACACATTCAATCTCAATCCAATATTCACAATACACTCGATCCGGAACCGGAGTTTTTTATATTATTTTAATGATCCGTAACTGCCTTTATACGGATAGAAACGTTGGTTGCCAGTTTTTTGTGGCTTACGTGATAAAATGCTGCCTTAAGTAGGTTTTTCCAACGCTGCATTCTTCTTGTAAAATGAGCTTTTTAATCAGGATAAAAATGTACTTACTTATTTAACTGTATTGCGTAATGCAGATCACTTACAGACTCACAGAGTAGGTACCTATACACATAGTATAATGGAATGTTCATTACATCACCATATACACTTCTAGATATACAATCGAGAAAAGATAATTCATCATTCTTTTAATTATTCTTCTGAATGTCTCAGACTGCTTAATAGTAGTCTAAGCACGTGTAACACTTCAAGAAGGCCACAAGAAATATTTTCATAAAGCATTATGCGTAAAGCGGCAGTTCCCATAGGAATGTTATAACATTACAAGTAAGTAGATTATAAATACAACACCTCAATGTAAACATAACGCTTGCAATCACAACAAAGTTGAATCACTTCTGTAAGCTCGCTTTATCTTAACTGCTAATAACTATCAGCAGCGATTGTAAACGACCAGTTATTGTAATGAACGACAGGTCGCAGTTCAAGTAAATAGGGATCGAGAAGAAGTCTATATCGATACGCGCATCGAGACAGCTGTGTGGAGTCGAGATTCTGAAAGAAGGAACATTAGTTTCGTCTGAGACTTGACCTCTGTGACCTCGATCGTTATTTATCTGCTCTTTCTATTGTTGTAGTTGTATGCTCTATAATTAATTTTTTGTTCAGCCATACTTGTTACAAATATTGTTTTTATAACTTCTTAACTTCTATAAAAATATTAAGAGAAATTGCGTCATTTTAGAGTAGGTACCTGCTTTGATTCGTTGACGAGAAGTTAACTGTATCATATTAAATCAAAGTTCTTTTCATCATGACTAAATTGTAGTATGTCAGATTATGATGACCCCTATCAATGTAGTTTATTAAGTTAAATGCATAAACATAACATTCACTGTCTGGAGAGCACAAAGTAGCTTTATTCAAACAGTGTAATAATCGAAGTGATTGATTAATTCAATGGAGGCAGCTGCCGTGTGATTGAGTCGCATTCTGCATATCAATTGCTTCCAATGAAGCGCGGACTTTGGCGGCAACTCGCTCGCCTGCATCTATGCAATAAAATAACCTTTATAGTCATATATCTTTTCTATAATAAATACATGAATCATGTCTTATTGCGTAAAGTCTATATTTGCATTCATGCAATGTCTCTCGCTGCGTGCTGGGAAATGTTTTCACTCTTTACTCTTGATGTATTATTTGTAAACATTACTACTAAGGTCAGCTTATAATGTTTTTAATTCACGTAATAATTACATCTCATTATCTTCTAAACGGTACTTAAATACACTTCCCGTATTCTCGTGGCGTTAACCACAGTTTTCTCAAATAAAAGTATTTCTCAAACCAGCAATTACGCGCGGACTTCACAGGTAGGTCGCCAGAAGCGGTTATTAACGCCATAATAACCAAATATAGTGATAATTAAGTGGAGCTGGCAACATTTTAAGAGATGGTGATCATTGCTCTACTTGAGCCGTTAATTTGAATACTTGGAGTTTGTTCGGGAGACGTGGACTGGTTGTGTGCGCAGTTGTCGAGCGGCGCCTACGCATCGTGGGCGTACAAACCCATGCACTTACTTGATCTTGAATTGTTTACTGCCGATGTCGCGTATTCGTCATTACGTTTTATAGTCACTTGTAACGTAGGCCTGTCAGACATTCCTTCAGCTACGATTGTTGAAAATAAATAAACGGGAATTTATTGGCGTTTTAAAGGTCTTATTTTAGAGAAGTTCGGTTTACCCCACTGGAAGAATTCTCTAGGGATATCCCCAAGTGTTCCTTAACACAGTAACTAAATTCCTATGGAGATTAAAATTAGATTATATACCCAGCATAATGTTTAACACGGTACAGTAACATACCGTTTTGATAAGCACACAATACAATATACGACTTAACAATCTGAAATGAAATCTTTGTTATCTACCATATCTGCTATAAACAATGCGAGTCGAATCGCGATGTGGGCGCTATTCTAAGGTTCGGATACACGCAGCTTAATAACAATGTGCTTGTACGTCGCTTTACAATGTTTCTTGACCAGCTAGTTTTATTTATATTACCTATGAAACTGCAGACCATTTTCTAGTCCTTTCTACATTGCTCGTTTCGAATTTCGAAGGTAATGATGGTTTAGTTTTGCATAAAATCTAAACTTACTCTAAACTAATTTTCGAAAGTACTTACAATAAAAGTAAGAGTCCTGAAAAATTCTTCAGTAATACTCAATGCACCTGTAGCTTTATTTTTAAATCCAATTAAAATGGTGGCACTGCAAAAATAGCCACCATAGGTACATTGGAGGAATACTTAGTGAACATTCTAGTTCAACGTTCGCGATAACGCAAAACCTTGAAAAAATGGCAAATTGCAGAATAAATTACATTTTAATCTGTAGTATAGATTGATTTACATAACCATACTACATCAATATTTACTACATCTTAAGATCTTTGTATCCGATAAAATACAAACTATAGCTATAGCATGAGGAAGAATGTCTACATGGCTATATTATTTACATACTTCCTTATAAATCTATGAGTAAAGAGGGTTGATTTTCTCTTGTTACTGAAGCATAAAGCTCAACTGAAGGGCCGTTGCGAGGAAACAGGAAAAAGTTAAGCTCAACGTCAAACGATTGTGGCCCTACAAAACGCACCCTTCTTTTGAAACTTGGTACTGTTATTGAAATACCAGGATGTGTCTTAGGTGAGAAGTTTCTTCACTTTGTCTTTTGAAAGAACAATGGTTGACAAAAGTAAGATCTGAAAACTATGTTTACATAACATCATGCTTAAGATGAGAGTTTAATGACAACAAACGGTCACTCATTCAATTTGAAATTAAAAATCTGCTTTTCCCAACCTAGGAATCAAACCACAAGTCTAGCTCATGCTGAAGCATTACAATCATATGCAGTTTTTAATGCTACTGCGTCTAAACAGTGGTAGGGACTACCAGTGTACACAGAGGGTTATATTGCTACTGATCATAATCTTAGATCTACTGAACAAATTAGTGCATCGAACGCTATAATTATGAAAAGATCTGTCATACAGATAATAACTGCGATTCCAACTGCAACATTGGCTAATTCTAGCTTTAATTGCATTTGATCTAGTCGTTGATACCATTGGGAAACAGAATGGAGGTGGAGCCAACAATTATCTAACGGTAAATTATGGAACCATTTAAATATCAATAGGAGCGCATACTGTTATTTATCTAGTAAGTGTGAATTTGCATAGCCTGATTGCTTGTAGCTGGCTTAATAATATACTTCATCTTGAATGCTGGAATGTGAGTAATTTTATGTGCTTCAGATTATCATGTTTGATTCATACATTTTTAACTTCCTATTGATGATGACTCCAGACCGATTTCGGTCACGGCGACTGCCTCAACTCCGTACAGATAATTGTCGCTGGTGTGCTCGCATATGACTACAGTAGCCAATCTTCTTTGAGAAGGTCCGCGCACATTGCGGACATGAGAGCACACCATTATCGTAATTGTAACTGATTGCCGCGGGTGGTCGGGCTTTCAGTTCGTCGCGTCTAGAATCAAGCTCTGCCCGACGACGCTCCTCAAAGTCAGAAACTTTGTTTCTAACTAGAGCTCTCCAATCAGGCCGTTGGGCTGCTAGCCCTTCCCATTGCGAAGGCTCAATGTCACATTTTTTCATGTGACGTTTTTGCACATCTTTATATCGGAGGAACTGTCCGCCCTGCTTTCGTTTGCCCTCCTTTAGTTCGCAATAAAAGATGCGCTTAGCCACTCGCTCCTCCGCCATGCGTGACACGTGACCGCACCATCTAAGCTGTCGCCGCATAAGGTAAGCCTCAATGCCACCGACATTGGCTCGTCGCAGCACTTCGGTGTTTCGCACACGATCAGACCATCGGATCTTAAGTATTTTACGTAGACATTTGAGGTGGAATTGGTCTAGTGTGCGGATATGCCGGCGGTACACAGTCCACGTTTCAGCAGAGTATAAGATGTTAGGCAATACTATTGCCATATAAACCGATATTTTTGTAGCCAGTTTAAGATCATGGGAACAGAAGACCTTGGCATCCAACTTGCCGAATGCTGCGGCAGCAGCACCGATTCTGCTGTTGATCTCTACATCAAGGTCGCACTTCGATGTTAATGTGCTCCCCAAATAACGGAATTTATCGACCTGCTTTAACGAGTCCTCACCGAGTCTTATAGTCAGTGTCTCGTGACCGTTATTGTCCAAGGACATAACCTCCGTCTTCTTGACACTGATCTTCAGGCCAAATTTTTGACAAACCTCGTGAAAATTGGACATCAATTGTTGCAGGCTTTCTGGGGATTCCGCCACGAAACACAGATCGTCAGCATACATGATCTCGGTGATCAGGGCATACGATACTTTAGTGCGTGCCTTAAACCTGGCTAGATTGAAAAGATTGCCGTCGGTGCGGAAACGGATGCGAACTCCATCGGATGACAATTGTAAGGCATCGCGTACTACGACTGCAAAGTACAACGTGAACAGTGTAGGCGCAAGCACGCACCCTTGCTTCACCCCACAGGTAACGGGAAAGAAGTCTGACTGATCGTCATCGACAGCGACACAGCACTCCATGCCATCATGCAGGAGTCTCAGAAGCCTTACAAATTTATCCGTGCATCCTAACTTATTCAGTACTATCCAGAGGGCTTCTCGAGGCACACTGTCAAAAGCCTTCTCAAGGTCGACGAAGCACAGGTACAGCTGTCGCCCCTGTTCACGGCTCTTTTCTTGTAGTTGACGCAATGAAAAAATCGCCTCACAAGTACCACGGTCAGGTCGGAAGCCAAACTGGGTTTCCGGCAAAATCTTTTCAGATAGGGTCATTAGGCGGTTCAGTAATACTCTAGCAAAGACTTTCCCAGGGACTGACAAAAGAGAAATACCGCGGTAGGAGTTGCAGTCAGAACGGTCGCCTTTGTTTTTGTATAGAGCACAGATGCGAGAGACTTTGAAATCTGCTGGAATACGTTCCGTTTCCCACAAATGGACAAAAAGTTCATAAATGGCGGAATGCAACTCGTCACCACCATATTTGATCAATTCTCCCGGTAAAGAGTCCATGCCTGCCGCGCGATTGTTTGGCTGTTGTTTAATAGCAAGAACAATTTCGTTACGTGACAGTGGCTGATCCAGCAGATTTTCTACAGGTAATTGAGGTAACGAACTGATGTATTCTAGATCTGCTGATCGATCACAATTAAGCAAAGAACAAAAGTGTTCTGCCCACCGCTTTAAAATGGCGTCTTTGGATTCTAGAAGGTCATTACCGTCCTTGGACTTTAAAGGAACCTTCAGCGAATTTTTGGTACCAATCAGTTTTCGAACCTCGCCGTAGAACTCTCCGAGCTGATTAGTGTCAGCGAGCCACTGCATATACCGAGCTTTTTCCTGCCACCACCGATTTTTTATTTCCCTAGTTAGTTTCCGCAGCTCCAGGTCACTCTTATTTATCTCTGCAGCTCTTCTGCCTTGCTTTTTTCCGCTACTTTCCCTAAGAAGGGCACGGTGTTTGCCGATTGCAGCCATGAGAGCTTCATCATTCTCATCGAACCAGTCCTCGTTCTTACGGACTTTAAGACCCAAAGTACTTTTAGCGGTGTCCAGAATATGAGAAGATAAAGCTCCCCACTCAGCATCAGCATCCCTCGCACCGTTTCTTAGTGATGGAAGCGTACTAGCCAAGGTTTCTACGTACTGTTGTCTAGTCCCGAGATTCTGAAGCAAATCTACGTTTAAACGCGCAGGCTTCGCTCTGCCTGATCTGCGGGGACGACGTAGGCAAAGATTCAATTTAGTGACAACAAGCCGGTGATCAGTCCAACAGTGTGCTCCTCGCATTACGCGGGTTATTTGGACTTGGGAAATATCTCTTTGTCTTACAATTGCGTAATCAATCAAATGCCAGTGTTTTGATCGTGGGTGCATCCACGTTGTCTTGTGCTTGGCGCGAAGTCGGAACATAGTGTTCGTAATAGCCAAATCGAATTGAGCACAAAGACTAAGCAACAGTCGGCCATTACTGTTCATGTTGCCTGTACCGTGTCTGCCTAAAACTTTAGGCCAGGCTTCGTAGTCCCGCCCGACCCTGGCATTAAAATCACCCAGTAGTAGGATCTGTTCACTGGGGCGTACGCGCTCGAGACAATGTGTCAGTTCCTCGTAAAATTTATCCTTGATGTCATCAGACTTGTCCAGCGTTGGAGCATAGACACTGATGACATTAAGATAATTGTTATGGTCAAGATGAAGGCGCAGTGTGGTCACGCGGTCAGAAATGTGAACAGGATATTCCTGGAGATGCCTCAAAAGATGGTTTTTGATAGCAAAACCAACACCAGACCGCCGCGGTTCAGAGGCAGCAGTACCTTTCCACAAAAAAGTATACCCGCCGCCGTGTTCCACCAGCTCCCCTTCGTCAGCAAGATGTGTTTCGCTGAGAGCAGCCACATCGACATTATAGCGATGAAGTTCTCGTGCTACTATGGCGGTTTTTCGCTCGGGACAGGCGTTGGCATCACTATCAAGAAGTGTCCGAACGTTCCACGCGCCGAAAGTCAAATTGGTAGATGGTGTTCTATTTTTATTTACTTTAGGACTTCGACCACGCAATAAATAGATGCAGAGGCAGCCGTGGTTACTACCCTCTCTTAGGTCAGGGTGAGCATTTTTTGGGACACCTTTTCTAGTCCCCTCCCTGGCTGAGCAGGGAAAGCAGTGCCTCCCTAAATAGGGCTGCTTTGTCGCCCTGGGTGCTGCCGAATCCATTCTGTCACCCCATGTGCAAAACGAAAGCGACCACGGCGTACATACATACACCCCCAGAGCCGCCCGTGTGCAGGCATCAGACAAAGCCTGATTCGCATCAAACCAGACCTCTCTACCTCAACCCATCGCCACGGGACTTAGCTGTAATCGGAGTCCATTTTCGGAAGCAGTCAGGTGCGCAGGAAATATTAAGGTGCATAAGTGTTCGCGCAAACACAGATGCACACACTCGTCCTCTCCCTCCTATCCCTAGTGGAACGGAAAACCGCTACGACTAGAGGAGAGTTTGGATGATATGTCTGGCCGACGGTAACTATACGCTCTCTACCGGCGCCCTAGGCCTTCCACAAATGCCGTGCTGCTACGCCGAGTCCGCCAAGCCCGTCACATATCTGCTGTGGGTTGCCTTCCTCGCCGAAGCAGACTTTTTGTACAACGCGGGAGAGAACCGCTATAATACATTCGATTGTACATGTCGAATGCAAGGCAGTTTAACGTCATGCCCAGGTTTTCACGCCAGGAGTTTAACGTAATAACCACGAGTTATTGATGCAGAGACAGCCGTGGTTACTCTCTCTTTTTATACAGGGTTAAGCCTTTTTTTAGGACACCTTTTCTAGTCCCCTCCCCGGATTGGGGGAAGCAGGGCCTCTCTAAATAGAGCTGCTTCGTCACCCAGGGAGCTGCCGAATTGCACTGTTAACCCAATGCAGTGCAAAGCGACCATCTACCCTAGGTCGCCTGCGTGTAGACATCAGACAAAGCCAAGTTGGCATCACAACCGGACCTCTCTACCTCTGCCCATCGCCGCAGGGCTAAATCGGAGTCCGTTTGGCAGACCAAGTCAATTGCGCAGGAGATATTAAAGTGCACGAAACGTAGCAACGACAGTGTGTGCGCATACACAGGTGCACTCTTATCTCTACCTCCCTGTATCCAATGGAACGGTAAACCGCCACAACTGGAGAAAGGTAAAGACGTCCCTAGGCGTTAGCATGGCCTCTAACGCGAACCATGAGCCATGGAAGGGCTGTGCCTGGCCGGTATCGCCAGTGGATCTTAGCAGGAGGCATCTGCTTGGGATTTGAGATTGAGGGAGAGGAGGGTAGGATACTGCTGCCACGGAACGGAGAGGAGTGTGACAACAGAAGCTCGAGTAGTCGGGGTCGGGGCGGTGACCGCCGCGCTACTGACGGCGCTCGCCGCCGTGCTCGGCACTGTGCACGACACTGTGGCGCCCTCCAGCGGACACGCCAGGTACTGTGGAGAGCCTGCTCTCGCACACGTCCGGCACCGGCGGTGACCGCCGCACTACTGACCGCGCTCGCCGCCGTGCTCGGCACTGTGCACGACACTGTGGCGCCCTCCAGCGGACACGCCAGGTACTGTGGAGAGCCTGCTCTCGCACACGTCCGTCCTATTAGTAGTTTAATGAATGCGTCTAGACATAAACGATCTGCTAATAGTAAACTAGAGAGAATAGACAAACGTATTGCAGTCGTGTTGGAAGCTGACAGGCCAACGCGTTGTCACTTCACGCAACGTTACGATCCCAAACCCGACATCTTATTACTGAGCGCCGCAACGAGCCCCAACATAAACCTGCTGCATTTCCTCACTTCGTATTCTGTCTATCCCGTTACGAGAAACCGTGACGACGCATACATACATACATTACATAAATACATATTTACATAGGAACAGGATGGAGGATCATCTGCTATACATAAAGATTCTGGAGACATTTCAAATAAGCAATAAATTCCACACCTGACTGGTTTGTTTAGACATTTTATTTTTGACAGTCGCCGGTCGTGTTGCACAGTTTACTACTAGTTTATAAATACCGTGGGCAAATAAACAAGAGCTAGCTCCCGTTCGTACAGATAATTGGAGCACAAGTTGTGATCTAACGGCCAGTTGCAGCAACCATTATGAGGATGTTAGAGCGATTACTGAGATAACGCCCTGGACAAATAGTTTACCTTCCACGTCTCGTAAATCATGGGTGAACGCCATAATTGGAGTTTCACGTTAAGCCAGCTCCCAGTCGATAATCAGGAATGTAGGAGCTTCTCAAGTTTTTTGTATAAGTAATCACTTTTAAACGCGGTTATGGGCAATAACCATACGCGCATTTTTCCTCACACCTTTACAGTCGTTGGCGGAAACGTTTTAACCATAGAAGATTACTTTATTCAGTTGATGCTTAGAATTCCACGAATAATGATCTCATCTCTTTTACATTTGCACCAGATGCTTAAACCACAGATGTTTTCATTGCGAATATTTTATAAACCCATTTAGATGAATACGCTTAGGTATCAAAACATACCTACCTATCATTCTACAAAATGGATCAATAAATCTCTTCTACATATTTCAATGGTACACAAAACCGCATACAAATAAATTTAAATTGTAACGAATCGTTTTCAAATATTGATGTTATTGAATTTCCCGCATCTCTCCAAAGACAGTCTCTTCCGAATAGTGTCGTTAGTTCGCTCCCCGCTGTGCCAGACGTGTGAACAATTTAATTGGATAGACGGGGGAACAGCCCCACTCGTGGAAATAGGATTATTGAAACGAGCACGTCATTAACCACTATTTACATAAAAATACAAACTTATTTTATTAACACAAATATTAACAGACATAAAAAATATATTGAGTGTCAAACAAGTTGAAACTTTTATTACCTACACATAGCCATGATAGGAGTTTCACTGCCATGTTTCATCCAAACATAATAAAATTCTGTATACATTCAAAAGGGCACAAAAAACACGATTTTCATAAACAAACACGTTACAGTATCGCGTCGAACGGTGAGAAAATGTCTCTATTTGTGTGTAAACTACTAAAGTTACGTATTACTCCCACGTACGGGTATTAGTTCAAAAGCTTTGGAAGTCGAGCTCACATTCAAGGGACGTGCATTTACATTTACAACTATAAAGTACTTTGAATAGAACTGAGATGTATTCCAGGCTTTATTTATGGTGTTAGCATACATAAAGATTGATGAATGTGCAAGAAACTTTCTTAGAATGTGAGAATACGGGATACTCAATAAATATCATGTAGGTATTTACAATTGTCAAAAACCTTGTAAACATGACAGGACAAAACTTACATTTTGCAATTACACACACAAACCTTTAGATAAGCACTAACAAAATTCGTAGCTAATAATTTGACTTATGAAGTAATTGCATGCATATAAGGATAATCCGGCAATATTGCCCGATAACGGCCGGTAATACTAACTGTAGGTAAAATTACATAAAAGTAATGCTTTTAAACTACTGGTTGTGTTCCTAAGTACTAGCTGTATCAGGTCTCAGACTCTATGGCCTAGTATTTAGGTACGTAGTGTGGCTGTGTCACCCATAATGTTTGCACTTTACGGTCTTACTACAGACAGATAGACGATAATACGTGATCCGATACGTAATTTATACTGAATCCACATACAACGATATCGTCTTATTGTAAACGCGACGTCGTCAATAAAAAGGGAATATCGATAAGAGAATACAAATATTGTGTCTAGCATCGCATCCTCTCGATATCTTAACTTTATCACAGTTACTATTTCACAATAACAAGCTATATGTTTTGGAAATATACTTAAAATAAATATGTCCTCTAAGACTGAATAAAACTGCATATTTATTTTACACTAGCTTCTGCCAGCGGTTTCACCCGCATCCCGTGGGAACTACTTCCCGTACGATAAATGGGCTATCTAACACTGAAAGAAATTTTCAAATCGGACCAGTAGTTCCTGAGATTAGCGCGTTCAAACAAACAAACTCTTCAGCTTTATAATATTAGTATAGATTCATTAGGTGCTTGAAGTTATAGTTATTTTTAGCGACATCGATTTTTTTTGTGTACTTGTTAATTGATTACTATATGCATTAAGCATTTGAAGTCTTTATAAAGATTAAAAAAAACAAATGACGCTCCTAATCCTTAATGACAACACCGCCATATAAAAATATCAAGCTTAGATCTTAGAACAATCACACAGATAACGACAATTGGTAAAACGGAGACATAACTAATTTGGTAACTGGAAAACAGACTTTAAAGTTTTGCTATGGGATTTTGATCCTTAAGTTCAAAGTAAAAGAAGATGTAGCATAAAATATTTGGCGAATCCAAACGCAGTGACATCTCGATCAGGATATAAATAAAGAGTGGGTCGAGGATATACCGGCACCGCAACCCGCGGGGAGACTTTGGATGTCTTCCAGCTTCTAACAAACTAGACTAGTGAAAACACTAAAATTCTGACTCATGTTCTGTTCACTTACGTTCCTACATTTCCTTTTCGATAAGCTCTGCTCTTGAAATCAAGAGTTCTTTGAACTGTTAATGCTACAACTGAAATTGATCGTCATCATACGCATATAACTATCATACCGAAAATAACATTCTTTGAAACAAGAACCTAGAAATTTTGCACGCAGAAACGTGCATTGCAACTCAAATTGATGAGCAAGTTGAAACAAAAATTTAGGTGGAACGACCGTTAGCTGACTAAGATTGATTAAGTACCTACCTAATGTGTTCGACACGTACCTAACATAAAATAGTAGGTAACTACTTAGTCTAAGAGACTTTCTAATTACAATATGTGTGCGAATCTATTACCATTCATCATATCGGCTGTATGACTGCGTTCATCAGTTTCAGTAAACATTTACACAATGAAAGTCTTTGAGTTCTGCATAGTCTTCCTGCTATCCCCTTTCATTTATTAGGTCACCATCCCATTTGCAAACAGAACCACATTCATCCTGTTTTCATGTTTTGCATAACATTTTCCGGGTCGAATCAACCTAAATCAAATGTCTATGAATCACGTGTTATTGAATCTATGAGACAGCATATTTCTCGGAATGCTAATTCCGCTTGCCACTATTTATTTAGAATTAGTCAAAAGTTAACGGTATTTTGGCATTCAAAGAAACAACACAATGTTTTAAAGAAAATAAAGTCGAAAGTAGATTATGTTATCAAAAACAAAATAATCTTCGATTTCACAAAGCGAATGCATGAGCTGGTTTCGCTTGCCAAGTGCACTTCCGAACTGGCAACTGGATCAATTCCTTTGGCGACGACCCTAATCGCAGCATGATGACAGCGATGCCGCGATCTAAACAATCTAGCGCGACTATCCTACTTTCATGTGTAAAATTGTGAAGATCAAGTGCAGTGCTCATTTCAGTGTCTTGTTCGAAAACATTGGTAAGAAAAAGTGTCATATGGAGCCTTTAAAATGAGGCCTTCAATACTTTTATGACTTTAAGGGTAATCAACACGCGAAAAGTTTAACTGAGCTTAAAGTAGAAATTCCAGTGCAAGACAATCTCTTTACATTATAAATCAGCTCTACTTCCTACTCAGATACAGCAAAGATGAATTTGTCATTCTATTTCCATAACTACTGACAAGTTTCAATACTCCTTACTATCTCCGCTCACAGTTCAGAGCTAGTGTTGTGACATATCGATGAGTATCAGTGACATATCTCCGAAGCCCGTGATGGTGCAGAATTAGCCCCGGCAGCTGAGTGCAACGTTCGGCCTGGCGCCGCTCCGCACTAGGTCACAGCCCTGCTCTCGTATCGAGATGTATTCCGCTCATTCATTATATATTCTGTAGGTTATATACGTGTCCATTCATGAGACAGCTAGTGCATACGGAAGAGATTGAGTAAAATCTGTTTTTGCGCAGAGCGACTATTATCTCAAAATTGCAAAAGTAGAGTCTTATATAGTTAAAACTTTGAATGAATTGTGGCCCTTTAACGATAATTGAAGGGCTAGAAGAGACATATAATATGAGATATGATCTTGGACCAACCACGCTAGCCACCAATCTTAACCCTTGCGTGGTATTTAATTCAAAATCTTTTTAACCCTTTATTTATTTGATGAATATGGAAGTGTTTTTGTCTGACCCAAACTTCTCAGGTAAGTGCTTTTTCTGTCTCTTTGAAATGCGCCCAGAACGACAGGTAGGGAGGCACTGGGCATTCGCCAGGAGACAAGTTTTTGTTAATCAGTTCCGCTCAACTTGTAAGCCCTTGCCATTACCATTGTATTAAAGAGGCTATTGTCTCAAACATCGATAAGTGCTCTTTGACTAAAGTACTTGAGAACAAAAATTCCACGAGATTTATTTCGCAGTCTAGACTGTTTTATAAACAAAGTAGAAACTAACTACAAGTTACGTATAATGTAGGTAACTCATTAAACAAGTTTACTTAGCGTTAACACGAGTCGAACTCTGCATATAAGTGGGTGCTGCAAATTACAATGGCTTCATAAATTCTTGATAAGAATTTCTGATAATTTTCATATCATACTCGCACATAAGTTTTCGTACATTCAAAGAAGCAAGATCAACAGACCGATAGAGCATATGGAAGGCGGCGACCTTCACATATGACATCATAACGTCTTATTACTGTTATGATAAGTTAAGTTTAAGATCTGATCTGCACTTACCAACTAACGCTAGATCCATCTTCATTGACGGTGAGATGTTCCGCAACAGAAAATCCAAAATAAGAGCCTTGCTCTCCAAACTTTAAAACAGGGATCCTCGGTTCTAGATTAAAACTTGTGACACTATATAAAATGCACATAAATAAAACACTAGCGCACCTAACTTCAGCCATGGTGTTCACCGTTCGTAATATATTCGTGTTATAAATCGTGTTATCGCACCAATTCACTGTCTTCCAGTTATTATTTGGCACATCGCGACTTTCGTATAGCAATATCGTGCGACGTCAAGACCCCCAGCGCGGTTGCCGTCCGCCGGTCGAGTCAGGCAGAGTGTTCGCGCTCAACTCAACTCGTATCTGTGTCTCTACGTAGTCATAACTTGTTCTACACGGCTCGACGCTCGCAAAGCGCGCTCGTGGTAAGGCAACTGAACTCATAAACTTTGAAACTTTTTGTTGGTACAGCGCCATCTAGCGGAACTCTATCGAATCTTGCACGGGCTGTAATGGCTAGTGCGACCTTAAGTTCTTCACCATTTCTTTTTAATAGCGCCATCTAGTGTATAGATCATTAACGTGCAATTTTAACAGTGCCATCTGTGATGTTGTAATGGTATTTTTTAAGGAAGGTTGGTTAGTGCCAAATGAGATTAATTAAAAAAAAACTGTTTATTATGTTCACAGTAGGCCACACCATTTTTTTTTCTAGTAAATGAGGTTTCACGTTGTGGATTAAGGTTCTCACATTTGGTGAAGGAAATAAAAAACAATTTAAATAAAATATTCAGATTTATTGATAAATGTTTACATTATATTCGAGAAGAAAATAACAAAATTAAATTATGTCCCGAAACAGTAATAACTCATTTTTACGTTAACACTAGTCTTTTACTACTCTCTCCGGTACAAAATTTCAAAATTCTAATTTGATTGTATTACAAATTAACAAATTATTACGAATGAATAAAATTAAAATACTGATCAATCTTTGCTTTTGGAAATTACTTATAGTAACATCGAAATCCGACACACAATGCCTTAGAATTTTATAGGGTTTTATATCGGCAAGGCGGTGGAATCCATTATGTGACGTCTCTGACAAATGCATAACCAATAATGGAATCCTTAACTTGTGTCGTTACTATAGCAGTCTTCACAGCGTTGATGGTAAATCTAGAGCTTGATGATGAACAGCTCGAAGTTATACTTCTCAGCGAGCAGCTGATACGAGTGTACAACCGAATCGCAAGCAGCATCGGTCTTACATATCAGACCATTTCTCGGTTGCAGACTCGAGACCAATCGATTGGCATTTGACGAAACCTATGTCGCGCCAGGTAGGTTTTTAGTATTACAATACCTAAGTGTGAGGCGACTACCGTCACAGGTATTGCAACACCATTCGGACCTCGTGATTTATTTAGGGCAGTGGATGGAAGGTGAGCTCGGTCTGTGAGTGAGCGAACAACAGGTTCAGTTGTGAATCCAAGCCCACGTTGAAGACCTTCACTAGTTTGGCGACGGCCTGGCCTGGTTCCTTGCGCACCAGGGCCACTCCTGACACCTTCATAAGATGCACTTCAGAGTCTGCTGAACCGCCTCCTGTGGTTGCCAGCTTCACGTGGCATGTGACGTCCACATGGATATATTTCTCCACTGCCATGCCCCGCTTCCCTGGGATCTCCACATATTCTGTCTTCTCTTCAGCTTGAGGCAAATCGGCACGGAATACGCTGGCTTCACCCAACAGACCCTGCAAAACAAAACAAATAATGTAATTAAAAATAGAAGCATGCTAAAACAACTGCCAAGGTTATTTAATCAACTCTCATACATATACATATGCTTGGCCAGAAGCCAAAGTAAAATGCAATTAGAAATTGTCCTTCTGCCAAAGCATCTTGAACTTTGACACCAGTATAAATAGAAAGAAATAAACAAATCAGTCTGAAAGCAAGTTTTATGTATGACCTGGCTCAGAGCATATAAATGATTATCATGGCAACCTGCCAGGAAGAGGTACCAGAATGTACATGATACTGTTTATCATCCGCTCTGTGCAATACGTACTGGATCTATAAACAAACATTGTCTTTGGCTGCTTTAGGTAATGAAATAAGACAGGTGCGGAAATGTCGTCGTTTGATGTTTACGAATTTCAGAAATAAATCATCCCTATCTAAAAAAATACCAGTTCTCTACTAACCCCATTTCCAGTGATGGAGAATTTCATGCCCGGATGAATGGCACGAGTTTCTACACCAAGACCTTCAGGATGCGAGTCGGACCAGAAATAGTTTTCTGGCTCATTGAGAGTGTCAGGTTTGAAGGTAATGCGTTTTCCATATCCCATGCCGATGGACTGCAGCAACAAACTGCGACCTTCGAAGAGGTGCCTCCTGCTGCCGGCTGGGCGAACACGGTAGTAGAAACCAGGAATGATGCGAGGATCAACATAGGTCCCTAAAAACATAAAAAATGTGTTAACCATATGCTCCATTTTTGACGTTTAATGAGAGACAAACGAATAAGAACAAAATATTTACCGATAACGGGAAGTTCATATTTCTCTAAGCCAACAATGCAATACTGGCAAGGAATGTCTTTAATATCACCACCATTGACAGTCACCCTTCTGGAGGACGATTCAATGCCAGGCTTGAGTTCGTAACCCTTCCTGAGCTGTTTGATGCCAATGGCGACATTAACTACTCTAGACACAGTTGCGTTTCCTCTGCCCTTCTTTAAAATGGCCACACCAGTCACTGGTACCAGTTTAACAGCTCCGTCATTTTCATACCACTCCACTTTGCAGAGGGTATTGATTTTAATTTTCTTGTCAATGGATCCATTGTCGTGAATCTTCTGTTCAATTTCAATTTGATTTTTCTGGAAAGAAGAAACGAATTTATTAATTAACTCATATTTGGGCAAATAAAAGAATACTTCATTATTTGATTTTGTAGACAAAACAATTACCTGCTGCTGAACCACTTCTAAAATGCCCTGCGGTTCATGGTTAGCATCATAAATTGTAAACTTGTCTCCAACAGAAACAGCCTCAATTTCAAACAAAAATCCTTCGGGTCTGGAGTCAGTCCAAAAGAAGTTGTCGTTCTCATTGAGCTTGGAGCCCACCGGCTCAAATGTTAGGCGTCGGGCGTATCCGCGACCGATTGATTGCAGAGTGAGGGCCTTGCCTCCGAACAAGTACCTCGGCTTCACCGATAGAGGTGCAGCATCCAGAGTCTGAAAAATTTAACACTTCATTACTCTTCATGTCAACACAATAACCAAAGATCCATATATTTAACTCCTTAATTGTGATTCAACGAAGTTTCGTGATAATTCATTAGTTAATAAATAAATAAGAAAATTAATTACACTTTGCAATTTTTGACACTGGAACATTTTTATTGCTTATCAAAATCAAGTCTGTGATCTGGTATGACCATTTCTTCGTATCATCAAATTTATTAAGAGGATTTTTCTTTCTAGCGCTTACAGGATTACTTTGACAAATGTGCGAAGTTATGATTGATACAATGAACGAGCGATAATTAGAAATTTCCCACATAGCATTCACGATGAAATGAAAAAATAATCATATCAAGACCACTAAAAAGTAAGTTTTTTTAATAGAACATTGATATGATTAACAATGGCGTAATGCCCTTATGAATGATACTTATGGTTTACCTATTATGGACATAACATGCCGCCAGCCAGTATGTCACTTTCGACCTGTCGGGTCTCTGCAGGTTTCTTGAAGTTTGTATGTCAACGCCGCTCTGGGCGAGGGTCTGAAAAACTGGACGATCCACATACCATCGCCTACAAGTGCACACAACCAGTGGCAAATACACGCAAGTCAGCTGAGCTGGTCGTTGATGATATTTTCATTCTGGAAATGTCAGCAACGGACACCGCTACTCACTGATCGAACACCCCGCTACTCTAATCTTTCCAAATTCCCCTGGACTGCTGAAATCGACTAGCGAATGTTCTAGAGTTTGATTTGCACAAAGATAGGTCACCAATCAACATTGGAACTTATAACAGCAGCTTTAGACATCAGGTATAAGGTTGCCATTACAATATTAAACTGCTTTAGAAAATTAAAACATGAGTACTGAGACTTCTATTACAAGTTAATTATGCGTTTTATAGAATTAACTTTATAAGAGGAATTTGTAGTTAAAATGAAAAAAAGGCGGTATAACTTTGTGTACTGTTTGATTTTGAATTTTGTGCATCAAAATTATAAAGCATTTTGATGACAACCTTATGTATCGTGCTTTTGGAGTCAAGTCAGAAACAAGATATGACATAACTTACAAAATAATAAGAATTAACATCGATTGTGGTTACGTGAAATGGAATTTTGCGAAGATTCTTTTATAAATGTGTTTTGTTATTAGTTAACTCAGAATTCAGAGAAAATCAAAAAGCCAATTAATAATCAAGAATTTTCGTTTATTCCATGAACATTTCTGTAAGACATGAAGAAACTCACCATCCTCTTGATTCTGAAAAGGATTATTCTTGCAAAAATGTTCGAAACTAACCACAACCGATTTACTTTTTTTCTAAGTTCAAAAATCTATGCTTCAAATTAAATATCTAAAAGATCATTAATCTTTAATATCAATATTTTACATTAATGGAATATCTAGCACGATAGCATGTCTAAAGTCAGCTGTTAAGTCTATCCAGATTCAATTCATACAACTTTCTTTTATTCACATAGTCGTTTCTTTCGCAGTCCAGTTCAAAATAATTTTGCCCGAATTTAATGGATCTTCGTCGTTTTTCTGTTTGTTTCCCAAGGGGAGTTTCGATTGATGACAAAAGCGATTCCAGATTGATTTACAATACAGATTGGTCGATGGTCAAGCAACATTCAACGTGATCATGTGAGGAATCGATATCATTTTTCTTGCATTGACTTTAACCTCTTCTTGAGCTTCGAAATGTGGAGGATTGCATATATCGTGTTAGTCACGCAATCATCAACACTTCTCGATATAAATGAGACGATTTCCCACAGATCGGCGAATCGCGTGTGTAATTGCGACAATGTTTAGACGTAAATTAAATTACTGGTCTCACCTGCATCGGTCTGACTTTGTAACGGAAGCCGGTTCTGACGCGGGGGTCGATGTACACGCCAATGACGGGCATCTGGTGAGGAGCGGGCTGCGGCACGCGGTACACGGCGGGGACATCGCCCAGCGTGCTGGCGTCCAGCACTACCTCCTTATTGTACGCACTCTCGGACCAGAAGCCCTTGTTGGGGACATCAGTTGCCTCCTACGAAGAACACAACACATTTTAACTGCGTTCCACAACATTATTTATAGAATATACGACATATCACTTTATCAATATCATAAAACCGTACATCGGGCCAATCTGAATCTTCAAACACTTCCTCAAAACTCTCAAACTCATCGTATGTCTTCACTGCAAGCATTGTAGTACCGATCAAAATGAACTTAATCAAAAAACACAATGACCGATCTTCTGGCCCTCAGATGAAAGAATAAAGAAATCAAGACCTAACATAAGCTGCACTCATTTGGCAGAGCTTAGGCGCCCCATGTGATGTTTCTTAAACTGTTGCCAATATTGTGCTGAAGAAATATTACGTCGTAATTTGTATTATTTTATTTACGACCTTGTCCGTCACCATACGGTATTCAGTTGCATAACAAAGGAAACGAAAGAAAAATTGGAACCCATCTGTGATGAAATTAGCTCATATTTATAGGGTGCGATAACATTTTGATATTGACTTCTATGTACTATGGCATGATTGTCTTCCAATCAAGAGTATGATTGTATCTCATCGAATAACATAGGCGACAATTGGGGTGAACATCAAGGCAAGTACCAACTCATTTCATTGTAAGATGTGCGCCGCAACGAAATCAAATTGATTTGTTGACCGCCTCTCTCAACCAGGATCAAAGTCCAGTCGTATATGTTCGTAACTAAAGGTATTTCAAGACATTTCCTCCGAGCTATTTTTGTTAGTAACTGTAATCTCGGAATTCCGCTGCGCCTACACGAATCTTTTTTGCTATAGGAAACGCTATATTTATTTTCGTACAATGTCCTAATTCATTGATGAAGGCTACGACCTCCCAAATTTGATGTCGTAGGAAACCTATCAAGTTTATGTGATTGACCTTAACGCTTGGGTAACGAGCCGATGAAGCGTTATAAATGCCCAATCAGTTTGAAGACAGTCGGATGCATAGAATGTTTGTCTGCGACTGATTTTACTACGACGCTCACCTTAAGGTGTTATCAATTATACATGTAATTATACCTTCGTTGTCTAGACGCGGGGGAGTCGGAGTGACGTCGACAACGTTGATAAAGCGATAAACGTGGGGAAACGTGTGACATACTTTACGAAATTTGTAAACATTGGACTTACAAATCTATAAGCAAGTGACGAAATTCCAAACAATTTCGCCAACATGTGGCTATCCGCTGCTTTATTTATTAAACATAAGAATTCGTTCGTGTTCTCTCATTAGAATTGATAAATATACTGTTTATTTGTGTTACACGTCGTAAGTATTGTAAGTCGTACGTAATGTGTTTCGTCAAGCCACGCCCCGAAAATAATGCCAAGATTTTTTTCTCAACCATCACTTTCATTCTCTTCCTGGCAATTAGTAGTAAATGGGTAAACATAAACTGTGTCATCGATGTAGGTATACTTACAGGAATTTCTAACTCCGGGAACGCCTCTTCGCCATCGCTTTCATAATCGCTAGGAGCGGGCAGCAAGACCTTCTGCGTCACCTCAAGCACCTATAACAAAATGGGAATCGTATAATATTCCGTGATTCATTAATTTCATGCGTGAAATCGTCAGCTATATAAGATAAAGGAATTTATCTTCAATGAATTATAGTGACAAATGTATGTGTGTACCCCTGATAAGAAAAGAGGACAGAACAGTAGTAGCCCTTGACTTACTGCGTGTTTATATGATATGACATCGACCAAGAAATTACACTATACATTATCATCATGATTAATTTGTGAGGAATCTCTTATCAAGGAATATTCCACCTTTAGATCACGGATATGTATGGCTTCTTTGGAAATCTACGTTACTAATAAATACAAATAAATTATTCATCATTGACGTATCTAAATTGATACCTAACCAACTAAGAAAAGTCCTCTTTTGCAGTTGTTTGTCCTATAAATTAGCCCAAAAGGTATGTTTATTTTTGTAAGAAAACCCAAATTACCTGAGCCGGTGGCAAAGATTCACCAAAAGCCGGTTCCACATCAAGAGCGGTGGATGTACCAGCGAGACGAGCTCGCGTCAGGTTCCACAAACGCTGCAGGGCCAAGGGAGCCTCCTCAACCTGCATCTCCATTGCTGAGCTGGCGAGCATCTTGTCTTCTACCAAAACTTGTCAAATCTGCCAAAGAAATTCCTTAATTGCATTAACCTGAATTTCTAACTCTCTAATAATTGCGGGACTTAGAAATCATGGCTATGACGTTTCCACTTGGCAGTCCTCGACCTAGCTCGACTGTCTGTTGTTAGATAAAATCATGGTCAGACTGTTATTCAATTGGTCACAACTTGCCCTCTATTGATCTCATAATATCAATGAAAGGACACAAAAGGCTCAATTATCTTGACGATCTTATACATTCTGAGATCAGTTCAACACAAAATATAATAAGCATTTATGTAGCACCAGGTAAACTGCTCAAAAATAAGCCTTTGGAAAAAAGGAAAATGAGAAAAAAGGATTGAATATTATTATGATAACGTACTGAAAAAATGAAGCAAACACAATTCTATGATGGAAGACATTTACAGCTAACAATTAAACATATTGAGAAGACATTCGATTATAATCACCTCATCTACTGGATATACAGTATTGTTAAAGTCACAAATGCTTTTTTGGGGAAAAAACTAACGTTAAATATTGAATACATTTTGTACGAGTGTATTGGTTTCCTCATTCTCAACAGTAGCTACGTTATCCGAGTTAACGACTGTTTCATAACAACCAGCCACTGCGTTGGGTAATATATTTGAAAAACGTTCACGTGTTTTGTAAAACTAATATAAAGTATGTTTATGATCCTTGTGTTTCTTTCAAGGTACTTCTAAATTTCTTTTAACCGTTCCAGAGAGTTCGTGATTGTGTCCGAAAGATTTTGCGCAAACAATCTGACAGCGCCGACCTAGATTTCGCAGCTCGATTTTAGTAACTCTTCTGATAGAATTGGACGGCCGAGATGAAAAAATCTCGTTTTAGGTTCATTATAAACTGATGCTATTTTTAAACTATCCATGAAATCTATTTCAAATCATTTCCTTGTTTCAATATATTAGCACACGTAAGGCAAAGGTCTCGTGACGTTTTATGTTTGAACAGATGAATTCGTGATCACGTCAGAAGGACATCGAGTTAATTTTTTTCTGAAAACTTTCCATGTACAGAGTGAATTGTGAATGAAGGTGATTCACCTCTACAAATATCATTTAGGAATTATGGGGAATTACTTTATCAGAGAAGTAACTTTAGTCCTCTTAACCTCTGCCGAGACAAAACGACAGACAAAAAGTTTTCCATCCTTTGATCTATACACACATACTAAAAAGCAGTGAATTATTATTTTATTAATTTTAAATACACTCCTAATTTTCTTTTTTTGTACCGATGTCGGTAGGTTAATTTTTCTCTAGTTGAGCAAATTCTGCAATAAAATTAGAGTCAGGATTTTTTTAAACCGTTATAGGATTTATATGTTTGAAATACATAAAATAGACTAAATTCTGAAATAATAACCTGTTTCTCAAATGTCATTGACACGGTAGTAAAAAAAGTTACCCTCGTTCCAAAAGGAGCAGGTAAAAGTTGAGAAAAAACTAAAGAATATCAACTTGAACAACTCGTAACTCGTCGTATACGAGCAAAGGACCAGCGATTACACGGCCAACCAACCATAAAAAATTTAAACACATTCCTCTGCTACTTACTAGATGAGATTTATAATTAAAACGGAAACAATTAAACTTCTAACAATACAATATTTTACGATTTTTATTTTTATGAATCGAGGATTTTTCATTTTAGCGGAAATTTTACCTTACACCTACAATCAACGATGATAATGATAATGTTGTAAAATAAAAATAAGCGCCACATAACTGTTAGGCGCCACTTAGAATAATAAACATGCAATGGAAAGTGATTTAGTTTAGCCCGAAGTAGCTAAACCAGCGGCAGCGGGCCCGTCGTCGAGAGAGAAAGCGCTCGCCGACGAACAAGTCGGCCATTTGCTGCTCAGTTACCGTTACTTCAACCAGAATATTCGATCCTTTTATTTTCATTCAATTCCTACTTTCCTTACTCGGTAATAATCCTGTACTTCTTTACTACCCTTTTACTTATTTGGTAAAAATCATGCATTCCAAATATTTTATAACTTACCTAGTCTCAGAAAAAAAAATCGCAACAGCTGTAGCTAACTGGACTCAAGGTTTCAATATAGCGAACAGCCTCCACAAATCTACAATGCAAAAAGTAGTCACAACAGTTTCAGCGAACGTCACACGGTGCAAGACTTTCGACTGTACAGAAGCGCAGCTTGATCACCACTGAGCTGTAACCCTCGCTACAGTGGTATTTTAAACTTACCGGTGCTCCCCGGCCGTGCGCGCACAGAGGAATAGGATGCAGATATGTGGCCCAAGCGAGACAGAAAGAGGAGCACGCAGCGGCCGCGTGCTCCACCAGACACTTTACTCACACAGCGACGAACAGTTACGCATGCGTCGAAGCTATCGATACGTCGGAATACGTCGAGGTCGACGTCACTGTCCCCTTTTCAGAACAAAGTGCAAGCGAAGGCGGGGATCCACACCCGCAAAGTTTGTATATAAACCAACAGGTTACTAGCACCGCTAAACTCCTGCAAACAGATCAGAAAGGGGTTTCCCTAAAATAGCAAACTACATTTAAACACAGTCATTGTTAGAAAAAAATTATTAGAATAATATGAAACGTCTAGCGTGGTTAATGAATCAAATTAGTTATGGCACGAGCACGAGACTTTAATCATTAAATAATGGTCCATGGTCCACGCCGTAATGACGCGATAAGTGCGACGCTAAAAATATCCATCAAAACAAACTTAATTTTACTGGACGAAATCTGAGAAATACCAACATACTGATGCAATTGAGCTAAATATGTAAATCTGGGGTATAAAGTCCAATATCCTCTGTGACTGCATATTGCATTTAGGTATAATATTAATCTCACAACTGAGAGCAACCAATTACAAATCCTATAAAAAGTTAAAACAAATAAATTCAGGCCTTGTCAAACGGTTACAAATAATTATGCTAAAAGCTGTCTAGGAGTTGGTTAATTGATTTCATCAATTCTGCTAGTAGTTGATGAAATATCCCAGTTTCAGTCGTTTCGCGAGGTTTATAGTGTTGGAATTCTTTTCTTCTCAAATTAAACGAATATCGTCAGAATGCTGTTCAGAGAGTAATTGTTATAATTGTGGTATTACGGTCTAAGTAGACAAAATTGAATAAGTATTGCAATCAAACCCCATTTGCTATGCCTACTTCTTTGAAAACAACAGACGTTACATAACATAGGCAAAAGGAAACCATAACGTTCCGATAAGAAACTATTCGCTAGCGTCACTAAAACTGAGTATGCAGGTACATATGTACTAGAACACTCGAGTTCAAGGTAAACTGCAGTTATGCACTAACTGTTCTGGTTTTCCAGCTAAACTAATTAGTCATGTATTAATGACTTAATTTCTACAAACAAATGTAGAAAGTATTAAGATAAGGAAGCTTGTGCTTAATGACATTCATTTAGTAAATCTTTCTGAGAAAGAGATTATTTAATTACCCAGCTGTTGCACCATACCAAACCAGTGATAGTAGGTATCCATATCATATTTAGCGAAATCCTTTACAAATTAGATGAAGTCATACGGAAACAAAGATAAGATAGGAATTTGAGTCCACAGAGCTTATCATTGAAATCCAGACACTGCTTTAGATACTAACCAAAATAAACAAAAGAGATAAAATCTTGCATTTCACTGCCACGTGCTACAGTCGTCGTACCTTTGGACTTAACTATATGAGACTTGACGACGTCTGCAAAGTATTCACATGGCTAGACGGCACTAATGTCATTACAAAAGCTGTAAAAAGTAGTCGGATTACAATTAACAACGCTAATCATACAACGTGGTTGTAAATGAGCTGCGTTTCTTTGCTGTCTGCAAAATTATAAAATTCTTGTGTTACATTGTAGTCGGCCGCCATTTTGTCTTCCGTAAATGTTGCATCAAACCGATAGTTGAGAGGGCCGGGTTTCTCTAGCGCACCAACGCTTGCATCTTTTATATCTATGTTAGTCGATGTCTGTCATAGAAATATTCGATGAATTTAAGAGTCCAAAGAAAGTGTTTTGGTATCTTTTCTAGGTTTTGAGTTAAACCGGTTGAGAAATTAAATCTATTCATAGGAATTTTGTGGACATTCATAACAAAAATCGCTGCAAAGATACCTAAGAGGCTTTCAACTCATAATCATCATATCAGTCAATTACCGTCCACTGCAGAACGTAGGCCTCCGCATTCGAACACCAACTATCCGGACTCATACTTGAGGATAAAAGAAGTCTCTATAACCAGTCGGAGCCCATTTATTTATCCGATTGTTTGAAAACATAATTTTATTTTCTTTTAGTTCAATACACATAATTCTATGACGTGAGGTCAATAGATAGACATCATATTAATATTCTCACAATACTCAGATGGAAATTAGATCATCTAACGCTTTTGTTAATATAGGAACCAGTAGTTGACATTAGTGGTATTGTTTCAGACATCATCACTCTCGAAGATCGCATTACGGTATACGTCTTCACTATAACGACAATTCGGATTACAAGCTGACACCCACTCGATTCTAAGAAGAGAATGTTTAACAAACACAGCTCCTAATAATATCCCGAGACCAAATGACGGTTTGTATTACAATCAGCAGTATGATCGCAGTGTCAGATTCGTTAAAATAATGAGACTGCTGCTACTATTGGGTGCAAAGATATTTGACGATTAAGAATAGCAATTGTTTCAAACATTAATTATACAAGCACTGGACACAATCATATGAATTATAATGCCACATTATCTCTTCTACGATTGCTTGTGCAAACAGACAAATTCACAAAAGTGTTTGGTTTTTGATAACTTAAAGCTGACTTTAATAACGCGAATTACCTTTACATAAAAAAGACGACTATCCAACAAAGCTATGTAAAGCCTAACACTTTATTTATTTGCATAGAAATACTTGGTACAGTTATGTAAATATTTAAGTTATTGTTCCTTGTTGAGTTGTCAAAGGGGCTGTTTGTAACGCGAACAGACATAGCCTGTGTGGTCCCGTGACCTGAGCCCATTAGTGGCTAAACATTGCTAATACCGAAATGACACGCCTATCGTCTGCATGTCATGTCATGTCATTACAGAAAGTCACGTTTTCTAGAACCCGCACGTGTTACTTCGGCTGCTCGTTGTATAAGCTGTTATATATGTAAATATATACCTCGCTAATAGTTCCACACTTCATTAGTTATAACAAACCGGTTTTATGCAGATCTCTATCTGCTTAATCATTCCAAAATTAATTCTGGCTGACCTACATTTTTTTTCTTTCCTCGTTATACTATTTTTAAACGTAACTGTTCCCGTGTGCTATCATCACCCACAGTCTGAACAAGCTGCTACTCTTACTTGGATTAAAACGGTACTACGCCCTTTGGAAGGGTCAAATCTGTTAACCTATAAAACATAATATAAAACCATAATGAAAATTTTACGAGAGGTAACTAAATATAAACATTTGAGGCACGGTTGATGAAGAGTGCTTATTTTATGATCAGCCTTAAAATATACAGTACGGGACAAGTGACATTTGGACGCTGGCACCTTTCCAAAACAGAAAAAAAGGTTTATAAAAGGCTTCCCTTCGCAGGTACAAAGTATATAGCGGAATATCAACCATTGATGCATCTTTTTTTTGTCATACATTATACTTATCAACCAGTACCTACGTTGTAAGGTTTAAGGTCGTCATTCAAAATGCAATAAGAAGATCAAGTACTTAATTGATTCTGCTATCTTATCCTTTCGAATTAGAGCGATGACTACGTTTACATTATACTAATGTTTTATGCACTTAGTCATGGCGACGTAGATACATAATCTGCATACTTACTCGTACATAAACCAAGTAAAAAGAATACTTGTCCGAATAGGAATATTCCAACTGGCACTACCTTTATTGAATACATACGGGTTTTTCAGTGTTAAGGGAAAATGCGGCAGTATACGTATAAAATAGTTTGTCCGGGTTCTCCGAAGTTATTAAGATAAGCTCAAAGAAATGTCTCTCATTGAACCTAGTAAAAATATAGGCCCATTTTTGACTAAAGGGTGGAAATAACTGACTGCGTAGGATTTATTTCGTTGCGTAGGATAAGTGGTCCTACTTCACGAAAAGAAAGCCTTTTTCTCTTTTATAAGCTGATTACCTACTGTCGTATTTTCAGTCGCGAGAGATTTTTCGCTATTCTTATTTTATAAAAGCGAATTAATTTGGAATTATCTGAGCTTCATTTGCAAGAGGTAAGTTAACATATAAAATATTATATGACAATACTTTCACATAAAAATAAATAAGGAAATAGAAAATATAAATATCTAACTTACACATAATAACTTTTTATATTTTCCTTCCGTAAGTAAATCATAACTAGGTACCTATGTAACTCTGGAACATAACATAAGTGTAATAATTTGTATTTAATTTTGAACCAAATTTCGAACAGGAAAATCGCAAATATTAAGATATTTATGGGATTAAGTGTTCAGTTTATCTGCATAATATGTCTACTAACCATACTTCAGAGCATGGATCTGTTTAATCCTAAGAGTACAGTTTCAGCTTTCCTAATCGAGACCCGAAAGCAGAAGTTTTTTTCAGTCGTCCGCTCTGCTCAGCAGTATTTTGAATGCTGCCATATTTACTTTTCCAAAGGAACTAGTTTAAGTTAGAATCTCGGGTACATTTCGGACAAACCAATTAATGAGCAGATGTCAAGTCCAATTTTCCATCAAATATTTGAAGTGATACAAAAATACTAAATTGACACCTTTTCTCATTAGATAGGCGAGTCTAAGAGGTGTAATAAAACGATGTTAATTAATAAGTCATAGAGATACGATCGTGTAAAGTAAGTTAGCTTATGGTACAGGTATTCTTACCGGCTTGTATCGAGTTTGCACCGGTGAGTGTCTAATGAAAATCTTCCAGTGCAGGGTGTCAAAGAGTGAGTGTTAATTGCGTGATGACTGCGTGATGAGGACGTGATGACCACCTTGAAGCGTGACACACGACTTCATAGGGAAAACTATAAAGAACTGTATACTATGGTGCAACTACTCTTCCAGAATCTTATATAAGGAAAGTGGAAAATGATTGTTCTGAACACTACTTACGTATGTATGTGTGTAACCCTAATCTTGCTTAAGTCATCAGAGCTGAACCAGTTTATTGGATTAATGAAGTCAATATTGGTAGAACATAATGCTCTCATTTTCTTCTCCCAGCACTGTCCTCCGAATGAAATAGATTCTATAGAATTGTAGCTCTTTTTTCACAAATTCTTATGGTGGTTCTTGTTTGAAAGTGCGTTCACAGAAGAGGAAATAACTTAGCATAAGTAATAGATTCGCTGAAAGGACAGGGAACATGCTTATGCGAACATCATGGTACGATTTTATCGTTGTAAACAAAAAAGGCCATAACATAAACAATAAAGTCCGTATTGGAGCCTTAGTTTATAAAAGTTTGATACAGCTTTCCAGTTAAGTACCTACGAGATTTAAAATGAAAAAATGTTCTAGCAACAGCTGTATTTTTTTACTTTGTAAAATCATTTATTGCTGCTACAGCTACAGTGCACTTAATTAATTTGATAAATTAGAAAGTACAATTAGCGCAGAAAACAGCGTGAAAAACTGGAAGCTGCTGAAATCATCACGCAGTACTGCGCTGCATAATGAACTATAGAACCAAAACGATACCTTTGCCAACTGCTTGATTTAGTGAAAAGGAGGCGTCTGCCAATACTCGCCTCTTTTCTAAACCATTATTCAATCGTGGACAAACTGACAACAATACTGTGACCTTGGTGGCACATGCAATGCAGAATGCCAACTAGGTAAATTCATAATTCACGTGAGTAAAACATTAAAATCGCTGTGCTTTTTATTCGTCTTTCATTTATTACTATTTCACCACGTGAAAAACTTTATTTCATCAAGCAAAGAGTTTGTGGAGATATTCAAGATTTGATACAAATGTGCACGTGGGCATTGCATGATAGATAACTAGCGTAACAATTAAATAAATATTTTTACAAATTATCTTTTACGCATTACTGAAATACGTCATAAATTAAACTGATCAACAAAATATTTGCTGTTCTTTTTAGTATTTTTCTAGTTCAGATAGACTTATATAGGGCAAGAAGACCGACCTACACAAAGGTAGAGACGTGTCATTCATTATTTCAGTATGCACCTAAATGTAATGTTAGGGAATCTTGCATGTCGTAGGTACATTTATATAACATGTTCTAGAATTACAGTATTCAATACAGGTTTCACCTTTATTCAAATAATTGTATCGTGCCGAACCTACCGTAGTTGTAAAAAGAACTGTGGTTATTATTTAAATATGTTCGGAACTGCACAGGGTCTCAGGTTTCCCTCACATTTTCATTTTGAAAGTCTCAAAGCAGCCCGCAGTCTTCTGACTTCTCTGGAGCACTGAGGCTATCAATTCTACCCAAGCCCTGAGGTAATTATTTCCCGCACCCGGATGAAAATTGGGTAGCCTAGGTCCTTTCTCAAGCTATCTATGGGACAATTTACAGGCGGATAAGTAGTTACTTTTTTAGTAAGGATTATGATCCTTCACAGAAAACGGAGAAATCGTTTAAAAATAAACTTTTTGTAATATAATTAGGTATCGCAGAATAAATGAATAAATCTGCAATTGTTACATTTTTTACATAACGAACTAATCAATTGTAAAATTCCATTGTTTGTTAATTTCGTCAAACAGTGCAATACTTTATCAACCTAAGTAACAATTGACTTGTTGGTCCCGATAACCTTTTCAGACTAGTCATAACTTTATATATTTTTCCCTTGGGATTTCCCTCTTTTCCCAAGCTGTATGCAAAACGTGTTTAAAGACGATCGTAAAAGAAATATCGATTTGAATGCAGGTGATTTCATATTCCCCGACTTTTGCGACGCACACAAACATTCATTTGTTTCAGAAATAATTCATAGGTTCCAAGAATGTTCAATAATGTAAAGCGAAGGTAAGGATCGATAGCATGCACCTATCTCACATAAATATCACGATCGATACTGAATATGAAATGATATACATTATACGACCTCCAGGTAAATTTGAATAGGTATTTGATAGTTTAAAGTTGTGTGTGTAGTAAGCTTGCATTAATATTTTGTCGGATTTCAGGAGTAAGGCAGAAATATGACACACAATCTTTTGCTTCTTAGCATATAACCTCCCAAGCTTTGGTGTCAAGAGTTTTCTCAAATCCACCTGAGGCTTTTCATAGTAGGTATCGATCAATTAAGCTTCTTGCAGTCCACATAAAGAAACCTTACTTACACAAGTTGAATGAAAACACGCAGAGGAAATTACAAGGGATGGATCCTCCGATCCATTCACATTTACCGTTAGGTGAGGCACTAGGGCTTCTTTAATTTGAGACAATGCTGTGACCCCTATGTAGGTATCCTATAGAGAGGATATTACTATAGAGTATAGAGTCAATAAATATAGACTATAGACAATTAAAGTTGCTCAATGAAACGAAAGATTTAGAAGCTTATAAAAGTATAAATCAGCTACCAAGTTTCTGCATTATCACTGTTGCTTCTAAATGCGCCATGATTTAACCATAAAACCACTGCTTAATTATCTCGTAATTAGAATTCTAATTATAGCTCATTGACATAAACATAACCCCTGGTATATCGCAAGGTGTAGATACAATATTTGCGTCAATGCCCTCTGAAACGGTTTAATTAGGTAAAGCCGGATGTTATCAAGTTCACACGGTATTGATAATTGTAATTGGTTTACATTTCATATTTAGTGTGAACCAAGCCTAAAGCGTAGGCGTTTTGTAATCTATCGTGAGTTCTATACGGCTTCCGAGTCGATCAAACAACCCATATGAGATTGCGGCGACGGCTGTCTACTTTATCTAGAAAGTTATTTGTAAAAGTCTGGAAATCTATTGAGGTCAACGCATGAAAACACTCGCTAAAAATATCTGGGTTAACTCTAGTGTAGCGATGATAGGTTTGTGTTTAGGTACTCGGGAAAACTGATTGGAAGCGATAAGTGTACCTACATCTAATAACTTTAGGACTTCAAAAAAATCATCAAATAAAAATAACATACCTACATTAACAATGTAAGTATTCATGAATACGCTAATCGCTATTGAATTAAACATTTCACTGAAACTGCACTGAAAGTTGCTTATTAAATCTATTACGTTCTAGATCTTACAAATTAATGGTAATGCACTTATGTAATGGCAGCTATCTGCATTTATAGGCACAATTAAAGTGACCGTTATGCAGCCATATTTAATACTTAATGCAATTTAAAACCTGTTAACTTTCTAGAAGTTACGATAGTTTTAGATGCACACCTGACTAAATTGTTATGGACTTCAAAGATGCATTGTTTGTATGATGATGGCTTATGTAAGCACAAGCATTGTTCGAGACAAATTGTAGTACAGCACAATGTCACAACAAAACAATCGTTTATTTTATCTTCAACCACTTGTAATTTGAAAGTTGATTTTGTTTTGAATAGATTCCCCTTTATTTTATATTCAGATTTAGACCGACATTGTGTAAGAAACCGCAGGCAACGTGATCTCTGAAACCATATACATCAGTAGCAAACACGTGCTAACTTTGAATTTTCATCGGTAAACTTTTCATATTATTTCTCACTCTAACTGTATTTATAAGCCTTAAATTGTATACTTATTATTTATACGACAGATTGTGCAGCGCTTTAGCAGTACCTAATTATCGATATCAGGACTTTTACTGATATTGCCTATATAGTGCCTACTTATTCAGCATGTGTTTATGCGATAGAAGAAAGCTGTGCGATATCCCTCTAAGATAAAGCTGGAAGCTAAGCTCTATTCAATTAGACTGGAATTCAACATATTTGAGAAAAGAAAAAGCAGGAGTACTACTTAATATAGGAGTAATACAACTAAATAAATACGGTCCACTATGTATGATGAATTATATTATCACTCATGTCGCGTATTTTATAGATAGGTCATCGATTTGCAGATAGCACCGAACAGTAACTCGATTAGGTTTTTTTCCTATACTCGTCCTCATAGTAAACAATAGATATACGAATCTACTCGTTCCTCTATAGATAATGTTATTCATAGTGGAACTTCGAAGGAAAATTTCGCAAGCCTTTATTTTGGCGTAGGTATATCTAATATCGTAGGACGTTAGTCGGGTTCAGAATTTGGCAGCTACGATATAAACCCGAAAATATATGTCTATTATGGATGTGTTAATCTTTTATTAAAAGATTAGCCGGTTTCCCGCGATTTCAACCACATCCCGTGGGAACTGCTAACCGTAAAGGGAAAAATATAGCCTTTGTCACTCGGGAAGAGCTTTCCAACAATGAAAGAATCTTTCAAATCCGTTGAGTAGTTTCGTCTCAAGTAAATCAGTATGGATAACACTGCGTACCTAACACTGGAACGAATCTCAAGAGTAATTACACAACATTATAGAAATAATTGCAATACTATATGTCACTTCAATAAACGAATCAACTAATTATGTTATGGGAACAATAAACGCGATCTATGGTGACACCATCACTCGTGGTTCAATATGTTATCATCAGTTATGGCTACAATGTTTACAAGTCATGTTTTATGTGCTCATGTCTTTCAGTTTAACGGAACCCCATTTAAGTTTAATGAATTAACTTGAAACTGTGCTTAAATAAGTAGGTAGCTATTCTATGTATAAGTTTATATATCAATGTTACTTATGACTTATTATAGCATCAATCAGAGATAAGTATGCTCGTTTTCGACTTCGACAGAAATGAAATAAAACAAAAGCTCTCGTTAAATAATCAAAGTAATATTTATTTAGCTAGATTAGTATATAAAAAACAAAATATAATAAATAATTTTCTTAATCAAAATAAATCTTAACTTAATTTTATTACAACATTGTTACGCGGTTTTCGCAAAAAAAAAACATAGTTTAAGAACGATTAACTTTTTAAAACAATAATTTACTTATTTAAGAGGAAAAACGGCGTACATACTAATTGTAACGTTTCTTTCAACGCATTCGATTTTTCAACTGTCCTAAAGAACAAAATTGTAAAATGCTTTTGGCTGTTTATAGTCAAACTAATTGTTGTGATAAGAGCCGGATTTAATTAAACCGTAGGTATTCCAATTTATTTTTATCACAATTTAGCACTGAAAACAACCTATCAATACAAAAAAAATACTAAAATTAACACTAAGTTCACTGGTGTTATCACATTATTTTTAAAAAGGTGCTACTGACATTGTCCTCCGCCTCTTTATTTAAAAAAAAAACGTGTTTGTTACATATTCAAATCTATAAGAGAATATAGATATAATGAAAAGTGTATTTAGACTTACAATTAAGATACAATTTACGTGGAAAACGTTGAAATATAGTAAAATGTCGCAAAGTTACATATCCTAAACGGGCAGTTAAATGGCTTAATAACAATGTTCAATGCCGATCTTTTTGCTTGATACTTCTTCATAGTCTTAAAATTTTATGTAACGTCTATCGCAGTTATAATCCCTTACTAGATAACATGATACCAGCAAGACCCTTGGAATAATATACCAAACATTCTTATCATTCAATTAATACAAAATTAAACCTTATTTCCTACTACAACAGAGTATACTTTTCTTTGTCAATGAGACAGAAATACTTGCACGAATACTTCAAGTGACGTGCCGCTATAAAATGTTCCCACATGACTCATTACTTATTGAGACTCACACATTCTTGCAGTTCCTATTTCAAATCACACTAGATATGCACAAAAGAGGTCCTATCATTGACAGCGTTCCTCCAACTCCCCGTCCAACTCGTCCCTCCCAATATTCTATCTATCTGTAGATTTACTTACTAGAGATAGCATTTTGACATTAGCCCCACACAAGTTATGTCAAATTATATAAAAGATAGAACAATGGAAAAGGCCGTAAGCTGAAATAGAGCGCACCCACAACCGCATTTACGCACACAAGCAAAACAATATGATCTCAAAAAAATATTTAAAAAAAACGCTAGTGGTCGTGGGGCTCATCATTTCATCATATTATATGTACAAGCTATACCTGCTAGGTACCATTCAGGGTGTCTTACTATAAGAGTTTTCAAGTTTTGACAAAGTCCACATGTTGGAATTACATGTCCCATATAAATACATCTTGCAACATACTAAGCGTCTGCATCTGCGTTTCATTCCCCGCACATAAATCAACTGTGACGTACTTGGCTGCCTGCAGTATTCTCAAACACGACGTGTTTTCTGGTGGCAGTTTCTGACAGACCTGCCTAAATATGGTCTTGGCGTAGTCGAAGTGGAATACTAGAGGATCGTAGATATCGGAGAGATCTGATGGTGTGAGAAGACAGCATAAGTGGGCTAGAGTTAGGCACAGCTGGAACAAAAGAGTATATGATTAAATTGTGGGGTAAAGTTGGCAGATTGGCAGCTGACTAAATTGTGAATCAGAATGCAAAATATTGACGCAAAAAGCTGCTGCTGTGACGTTGGTCTCCGATTACGGAGAAGACATTAAATGACAGGTTTATGGCTGGAGGAAACTAAAATGATCTCAAAATTCTATTTAAGAACTGAGTGCAGACTAAAATATGTATATGTCAATTACTTTCATTTTGAATCACTTATGGAATCTTTCATATAATCACTACATACTAGTATAAAACAAGTCGCTTTTTTCGTCCCTGTATTTTAAATCCCTTTAAATTTTCAAACCTACGCAACCGATTTTCATGCGTTTTTTTAATGGATAAAGTGATTAAAGAGGAAGGTTTATATGTATAATAACATACATTAAATAGTGGGGAAATACTGTTATCCCGTGCGAAGCCGGGGCGGGTCGCTAGTAATTCTTTATTTACAAACCTGTTCGGTTAAATTATCTTTATGCTTGTACTCGTTAAAATCATCCACATCGGCCACATTCTCCATGGCAGCTAGTACCCCCCGCCACACGAGAGCGTAATGTTCGCCATAGTGCGCGCGCGCAGACGGAGCACGTAACGCCGACGCTGCGTTGATGCGAACTTTTAGGTTCTTGCACTCTTTCGCTAGAGTACATAGGCTGGAGAACACTAAGTTCTGAAAAAGAAAAAAAAATGAAATAGGTCCAGGCATCTTCGAGAAATTGGGTAATAGAGACAAAAAAACTGACGAATTGAGAATCTCCCTTTTCACAACCCTAAAGAAACCCTTCCCTTTTAACAAATATTTGGGTAACACAGAAGGAAGAAATTTAAAAAACAAGAGCATGATAACAATAAAATCGCGATGGGATTAATTACTATGGATAAAGATGATATTTATGAATGTTTAAAACAAAACACAAGGGTTATCCGCCTTCTCCAAAAATAACGTTTAACTATCTTCTAACTCGATAAATATTTACCTGCCATCCACTAAACCCAGTGAATAACTCCTCATTCTTCATAGCGTTAC
The DNA here is from genome assembly GCA_033682625.1 of Helicoverpa zea x Helicoverpa armigera. Classification (NCBI taxonomy): domain Eukaryota; kingdom Metazoa; phylum Arthropoda; class Insecta; order Lepidoptera; family Noctuidae; genus Helicoverpa; species Helicoverpa zea x Helicoverpa armigera. Next base: position 2,501,677 of record JAWIIS010000029.1, read on the forward strand.
CCATCGCGTAGCAAGCGTTCCACCGCACCTTCATATTGTTCACTTTACACGCGCAATCCAAAAGCTTCCTTATTGCTGTCTCACATAAGGACTTCATTTGCGTGTTCCTTGCTAGCGTCTCATTCTTTATCAAGCGTAGGAGATTTCCAAGGCCCCGGGTAGCACTCATTTTGACCTTTAGTGGAAAGTAGAAATGGATAATTCAATAAAAGAAGGGAAATAATCACGCAATGGGGAAAAATGAGCGGAGATACCATAGGGCAGGCAGGTCAAAACGAACGGTGGGGGTCAAAGCGATCCAAAAAGATTTTTGGTTTTACAAAAAATGGGCAGGTTCGAAAGAAAGCGTGTGAGGGCGGTGCAAGTAACGTTCCTCGTCCCTTGAACACCCACAATTTGGTGACTACTTAGCATATTCTCAGCTTGTCATTTTGTTCCCCATGGGAAAAACAGTCAATTGTTTAGCGTATGTATATTCCAAGTATTATGCTGACGTCATTAGAAATATCGATCGGATGGACATTGAACTATCAGTTTGCAATGTCAAGATATTGAAAATTATACATCGTGTGTCCATGTTTAGTCTTCACTAGATCAATTTATGTGAACAAGAAATTATGATCATTGTTCTAAAATACCGAAACTACTAGGTCATTATTGATTGAAATCTGAATCTAAGCCTTGACCGACAAACTTTTTAAGTACCATCAGATAAAAAGATTATTTCATAAGACAAGAGTATCTCTTCAAAATGAGTTCAAAGTTACTCAACGGTCCGGTTAACGTTAGTTTTAGTTCAACAGAACATCCTGTTCAGATAGCAGGCCTATTAAACTTTCCATTAACTTAGAGATAAGAATGTTTTAATATCAGTGCAAGTTAGATGATAGGGAACACGAGCGAATGGCCAGAGACCTCGTGTTGGTATACTGACCCGAAACTAGCGATTAGCTTTCTATATTTCCATAACAAAATTTTATTTATATTTAGAATTGTCACTATGTAGTAAGTGATTCAGTGTAGCAATTAGATAGTAGTCATTTGTTTATACTTAGCGTGATTTATTGCTGATATAATGGCTATAAGGTTGCGATAATCTATGCAGTATGTGTATTTGAACTGCAGGCAAATTAGTTAAGATGATATGCGATAACACTGTATAAGACTTAGCGACAATTACAAAAAGATCCATTAAAATTAAAGCTTCATTAAATCTTTTGCTAACACTTATTATCGTGTTGACAAAGAAAGTGTTAGCAATAAATTTAAAGTAGCTTTAACTTTAATGGAAAGTACTGCAACTGACGGTTATACCTAGAATACCTACTCTGATATCATCGTCTAATAAATGCCATATAAAAATTTATGAATATTTACTGTCACAATGTGCAACCGGTCAAAACTATGATTTCCTTCCTTGCTTACAATATACTATTGTGTGGCAACCGGTAGTGTAATCGTCTCTCAATGAGATAAAAATATGTAATGCCCATATCTATCAGTCCCTGGAGTTTCGATGGTGCTCATATCATTACAGTTTTATAAATGACCCAATATTGTATTATAAAATAAATAATGCCCATAGCGCATATATTAAGTTAAACTTACCCATGTTAATATGAACATTCACAGTTCATGTTGCTAAAGACAGTTGAAAATCTAATCATACAACTATTTCAACAAAAAAGTCAATATAAATATAGACAAAACACGAATGGACCACGACTTTATCACACAACTATAACTTTAACAAAAAAAAACTTTAAAAGAGCGTGACCTTAAAGCTATTTATTTTAGGACAACAGCAATCCTAAACGATCATGAATCATCCGCGTGATAGTATATTTTTCTTCGACCACGCAGACGTATTGTTTTCGTGCGCAAACCACACGCAAGTCTCGATAAGACAAAACATCGCAAATTATTGTAGAAACATACTATTTCATCCCCGCGGTTACACTTACACACTAACTTCATCCGGCAACCGAACCAAAAAAATTATATATAAATTCATTCAGTCGTTTTACCGTGAATTAGAAATCAATCTAATTCTAATTTCTAAACGATTAATTAGTAATCGTTTAAAATATTAGGTTGATAGGTACTAGACGTTTTCCCGCCGTTGCAGCCGCGTCTCTTGAGAACTTCTGCCATATCCCGATAAAATACAACCTATGTCACTCGTATTAGAATAGTGTAGCTTTCCATCAGCGAAAGAATTTTTCAAACCGATTCAGCACTTTCAAAGCCATCAGGGTACAAACAAACAAAAAAAAGTTTCCTCTTTATAATATCAGTCTGATACAATATTACGTTGTAAGGGTTACCTTATCATTGTCCGCGGCGCACTCTATGCTGACCTCTAGCAAGCGAACCAGGAGGGCGTCGTCTATGTCGTCACATTCCGGCTCCTCTCTGTTTTATTAAAAAGGTTAAATTAAAAAAAAGTCTATTGGACAATGCACGAGTAAAGTCGATTTAAATTAATTAACAAACCATAACTTTACTCGCGCTATATCGTAAACGTTAATTTTGTTATAGGGAAATTCGAACCATAGACTTGACATCGACTCGTGTGTCGATAAAAAAGAGGTCGGTATATAAAGAAAAGAAGTATCTATAGCTCATAGGTCAAATACACTATGAGCTTTTGAATCAGCAACATTGATTTAATTGGCTCAAACAAAAGAATAGAACAAACTTTTATTAAATAGACGACCATGAACTCAATGAATTATGAGGGCTATATTTTTCAACCATAAGCATATAAAGAGCTATACAGACCTACACTAAAGATAAATTGTATAATTGCATTGGATTTTCAGTAAATTGCTTGGATAAAAGATACTAACTCCGTGTGTAAATAATTACGTCAAACAAATACAGATTACTTTTTGCACTTTGCCTGTGTATTTGATCTATGACATTTATTTGGTGGTTTCCATTGTGAAGTAATACGTAGGTGGACTGATAATGTTCTCAATTAAAGTCACATTTCCAACCTTATTCCTTATGATATAAAGTCTAGGCGTAGTTATTTCAACTGCAGCTTAGGTGGCAAATGGACGTGTTACAATCAATATTATATTATATCTGCCAAAGTAATCCATTTTTAGACATTTGTATGTCTCCATAAATGTTGATTATCTAATTATAAATCGGCATCTAATCAAGACTTACATACTAATATAACTATTTAAAACCTCTTTGCACACCTTTAGTATTCCCGCCAAAACCAGAAAAAAGAATAAGACTGGTTGTATTCTAAATTCAAATAGAGCAGAACTTACAAATTTAAAACTAAAGCGTCACAAAGGTTGCCAAGAGCCCAGGCCGCTTTGATCCTCACAACCAGAATAGGTTCAGCTAAGGCACGAAGTATATTCTCTCCGCAATCGCTTACAAAGCAGATGTCCTGAAACAAAATAATTGTATGATTTCTTAGAATATTATATTGTTTAGTGTGAAAAGCTGATCATAAACAAAAGATTGTTGCGCAGTAATACAGAATATCGTGTGAAGATCTAAATAGGTTTAATTAGCGTAGTCACTTTTGGAATTTCTCTTTTGTCGTGGGTATTACGACTATAGTCCTAAGTGCGGCTGCACCTAGTTCTAAGCTGGCTAAAATTAAGTGTAGATGGTCACATGCATATAACTCTTTATGTACTTTTTATTTACTATTCTGTGTACCTATTTAGTTCCTTATGCACCTACTTCTATAAATACTTTCTTATATTTTATTTTAAATCTGTGCAAATAAATGAAAGTTCAAAGACTACGACGCCATATAATGGTTCAATTGGACAATTGACCTAATTCTGCGACCATGAGTTGTAATGTTATACAATACAATGCTTATGTAGGCCTCATACGTAGGTAAGAACTGAATGTGTTTTTTTCCTGTCTATCCTTTCGATGATTATTATTGAAGATGTTTGTTTGTCACCAAACTGAAATCATTTTGGGATAACAATAGTTCTCAATCCGTAACCTCGCAACATATAAAATATAATGACCAGTGAAAACCTTACACCTTCTGGTCCTTACAAGTGTTGGTGACTGTTCAATTATCAGCAGCAACGGATGTTTATTGGTTTTAAAATTCCGAAAACACCTTTTATCGTTGACAAAAAGCTGGATTATATATCTAGACTTCACCTTTTTTGTGTGAAATTATCATCAATGACCTCTTCAGCTTTGGACACAATGGAAGGAAGTGCCAGACTTTTAGTGTCCTTTATTCCTTCTGGAGCACTTTGAATACCCAGGCTGCGAGCTTTCTAACAAGCGATGGTCCCGCGAATATCATCTAGTAACTAACTAGTAGTCAATACAAGAAAAGCATTGTGTATACTTACTTCTCTCAAGGTTCGGTACATGACAAGCATAGCCAGCGCCCGCACCGCGGCCGCGCGTACCGTCGCCTCCTCGTCGCTGCACGAGCCGATCAGCAACGTGCAGCACAGCACTTGTACGCGACGCTGTACAAATAAAATAAACCTTTTTAATAATCTTTACTAATTAGACCAAAATGACATATACCTAAGGTCCATTTTCCAGGCGTGGGAAGAAGTTCGTAAAATCCGCAGTTGCACTTGTATCTTAAAGGCAACTTTTATACGTCCTTCCCCAGAGTTCAAAATGTCTCACATAAAAAATCACATTTACCCCAAAAGTGAAGTAAATTAAGAAACATGCATAAATTACCATTTTCAATATTTTAAGAATATTTTTTTCGAAATCAAACTGTGACGTGCGCGTAATTCGACCCTTAAAACCACTATCTCCAATAACAGTTAAGCATGTCTGAACTTTTAAATATAAAACGTGTACACGTTTATAAAGCATGACCAAATGACGTACTCTTAGCCTGTCATTCAAACATCGTTCGCAGTCGTTACGGGTAGTCATAAATCCAGAAAACTGCCAACCAGTCTCAAGGGGTATTAGGTTGCCTGGCTAACTGGGTTGAGGAGGTCAGATCAGCAGTCGCTCCTTGTAAAACACAGGTAACTCAGCTGCATGTAGTTAGACTGGAAGCCGACCCCAACATAGTTAGGAAAATGCTCGGCAGGTGATGAAAGGCCGTACTATTATAATGAATACTTCTAAAATTGCATTTAGCGCTCCAAACTTACCGGCAATTCTTTAAACGATCTCTCCCCGATGTTGGCTATACAGTCACAGACGACGGCCTTAGCTGGCGAGGTCTCGTGGCACTGCAGGACGGTAGACAGTGGCATCACCAGCTTCTCCCACATGTATACGCAGTGGCTCAGTGGCGGTGATCTGTCTATTTGCTCTGGAAAATGTGTAAAGCAATTGTGTGCAAAGTTATAGAAGTAATGAAGAATTTGAGGCGCTATAAATATTTTAAATTGTTATTTCTTTATGTACATGCTATTTATGAAGGCAGATCTTTAATTTGGATGAACAATGTAACAACGAATTTAGTTACGAAGAGACAAAAATACCCTATCAGGATGTACTCCATTCCCAAAGTTATAATATAACCTTTCATATGAAATGCCCTCCAAATCCGGAGCAGTTTTAACCCACTACAAAAAAATGAGGTTCTCAGTTTGACCTGTATGTATGTAGATTTGTTTTCTATTATCTCACGTTTGCCTTGTGGGTATTTGTAAGACTAAGGAGAAGGTTTAAGGTAAGTATACTATTGTAGCTTGGATATTTAATAAAAATAATTACCATGAACAGACCGAATATTTTCGACAAAAATTCCACCTGCACACAAAACAAAAGTTTAACAAGTCCATACCCAATTTCTGCAATCCATCTCCAATAATACTAATAGCGCTAGCTGACTGCATCACCACATCCTGATGCTCATGTTGTAGCATCTCGTTAAGAATATCACCCAGCAATGTCACGTGAGAGTGAAGCAGTTCCTGAAGGTGGTGGAACGCGACCGCAGATAACACTTGTAGGGATTCCAGGATTATTGGAATCGCTGATGGTTTTATTCTCTGGAAGAAAGATTAGTACTTGATGAGCCATTTGGTGCGTGGTAGGTCTATTTGCACGGAGGTTAACTAATATTTACTGTAGTTTTTTTGGTCATTCAAGGAGGATACTTCCCTAAAGCTAAAGCCTTACATTGAGATTGATTGATCTTTACAGATACTATGTATACCCTTAAAACTTACCTTACCCTACGCAAAAAATATTTTGCCTAGGTACCCCTATTCTAAAGGGGTCTGACTTATAGGTGGGATGTTCTTGCGAGACACTTTTTAAATATGTACTATACTTCATGGATAAGATATAATTAGTTGCAGCCATAATTCATCTGAGCTATGTTGCGTGGCCTTTTAAACTAAAATTACCACTAATTGAGAAGTCATAGTTGACAAGTCAATTGATTTATAAGACAACAGTTTAATCAAGGCTCTTGTGAGCTAAATATAGAGTTACGATCTGACGCCGTGGGCCGTGCCCCCTGTAACTTGATAATAAATCAATCGATTGCCTTAAGTGGACCATCGTCATTTAACAGCTTATATACGAATTGATATCATTGATCTTCAATAGAATCTTGATACTTTGAACAGTGTTACAAAATGTGTCTAGTCATTCCGTAGTCTTAAATAATCGCTTGTTTGGAAAAATATGAACCAAAAAGTTACTCATAATGGTCACTAATTATGTTTTTTTGTCTTTTGCACACCAACTTCAGACATTTGTTTAATTTCAAAACAAATAATATTTACAGTTTATAACCAGATTACTCGTACCCATAAGTTAAAATCCAGTAATAACCAGTATTCAGATATTTACAAGCAAAAATCCGGTTTTTTAACTCTAGTATCCAGTTTTAACAAGAACGTTGATAACCAAGTTCACCCTAAATAAAAGTTAACGAACGAAATGTAGGCAACCGGATTATGTTTACAATGCTATTTATTATCAGAAATATTAAAACTACCTACGAAAACACTTTGAGTAAGGTAGCGGAGGTACCTATGTGTGGATGTGTTAGTAATACCTACCTATAATAAATAAGTACCTACTTACTAATTGGTAAATATAATTTATTTTTTATGCCTCAAAATCTTTTTAAAGGAAAACTTAACTCTAATCCTCTTTCATGGGCCTCGCCCCATCTTATGTAGTGGACACTGTGGGCATGCACAAGCCCGCAACCCTTACGTCATCACACTTATTTCTTCTTTTTATGGACAGTCTCCGCTATGTACTGTTTGTACCTATGTTATTCTACTCCCACAGTAAGTACCTCCTATAGTAGCAAAATAAAAAAAAACTCACCACAACTTCATTTCCCCTAAAAATCCAGCCCATATTCTTGAAGCAGATATCCAAAATCCAGCTTCTGAAGTAATGGCCATCCTCTACTTCTTTCTCGCCACTTTTAGCCTGATGTTCAACAGCGGTGAACATTTCATCATCAGAGTATCCTTCTTCGAAGTCATCACATTCCTCTGCATCAATTTTGTGGGAAGTAAAAGTTACTTTGGAAGAGCTCATGGAAGTAGTTATTTTGGAAGGCACTGCATCTTTTTCTACTGCTTTTAGAACTTCGTCCACTTTGGGATCGACGGAAAGAACGCATCCCATTGTGATTAAGGCACCGACTTGTAGTGTTACATCTGAAATTTCATTTTGTCTATTGAGGTCAATGAAGTTATCATGCGAAACAGTCCGAAAATAGGGAGGAGGATGAACATGCACTAACCAGATAGTGCCTTTATAGATTGCATTGTCTCTTATCGAACTTTGAGTAGCTCAAGATCGAAAGATGTGGAAAAGAATTCTTCGAGCCTTATGTGCATAATGAGGGACAACAGGATCTCACCATCATCATTGTATCTCATCCGTCAACGATATTTCATGAACAGTAATTATTATGCAGTTTTAGTAATACGATACTTACCTCTATGCACCAAAAACTTCCTAGTAGACATAACGAGCTGACTGATAAGTCCCTCCTTCATCTTATGATAGGGCGTCGCCTGCACTAACGCAGCGCAACATTTCAGCGCGACTATGATCACCGCGTGACTTCTCTCGCTGTCCAGAATACTCGTGAACACCTTGTGAAGACATGTGATCATGTAGCCGAGGGATTCCGAGAACGGGATGAAAGAGGATCTATCCTTTTTACTGAAATGTAATTTAAAATTTTGATATTCCATCAGTAAATAAAATTTTAAAATGTGTAGGTATATGTAAACGTAAAGTATAAAAAGGCATTGCTATTTTCGCATTTTGCAGAATTTAGTACTGATACTACTGCGGTATATTGAAGGCGCGATTTGATCTCCTTCTATCAATGTCTATCATCCAAAACACTGTTCTTCTTACCTACTCTCAGCATGAGACAAAAATATCCTGGACCTAGACAGCAGTGCCAACATGACACTGAGCACACTAGCTCGACTGCTGGCAATGGGGTCCGTCACAGCGCAGTATGCAAGGGTCTTCTTAGCTGAGGCACTGGCTGACCAATTAGCGGAATCCGGCGAATCAGGCAGAAGCGCCCACCAGTAACCAAATATTTCACGTTTTTGTTTTACCTGAAAATTTTTGTTTTATGTTTTGAGTTTTTGTTTTGGAAAATTGGCACACTTTCGAATTGATGGACCAATAGTGGAAGTGGATATTATTATTCATGACAAATTTTCTGTGATTGATTGTAAGCCGTGTGAAAAATACTTATGCCTGAATAAGTTATTGTGGGTTTAGGTTAGTTTTCTAATACATATTAAAAAAAAATACTTACTTTAACCAAAACCAACAGCAGGTTAGAAGCACTTTGCCTTACTCTAGACTTCAAAGCAATCAGTTTAACTTCTCTGCTATTCTCAACGTCAGACATGTCAGAATCACTAGTCAATGCCCAGGTGTTCTTGGCTTTTTGAGGCTCCAAGTAGTTCCGACTTGCGGGCTTGTAAGCAGAATTATTTTCAAAATTGTCAACGTCTTTCATGAGACTGTGGTCCGACACAGGAATTTCTTTCTTTAAGCTTTCTATAGCATTATTTCTTTGTTTGCGCAGTTTTTGTTTCTGTAATTCGGAAAATATTTTTTCGTATAAGTATACAGTTGGCATGACAAGGTCAATGATTAAACAGCAATTTTTTTATTGTTTTTCATATATTTTGGTATACAAAAGTTACCTTTCCACCCTTCGGATTAGGAGTTCGGACCTCCGGCACCATAGCTATGGACTGTTGGGCAGGCATTATTTTCTCAGGTGGGCCAGTTTGTGTGACAAGTCCATAGAGTATGAAATACCTACAGATCCCCATCACCTCGGGCAGAGGTATGTTTATGTTGAGATCATTGAAATACAGTTGTGATAAAACCCTCAATGCAGAAATTACTACCTGTAATCAAAATATATGTTGCTTTTAAACCTTAGTTACAATAGCGTGTGTCATAAGCAAAAAAAAATGTAATCAAGTAGTTTATTTATTTTTATACGCAATATTTTTTTCTTCCACTTCTTACGTTTCAAAGATTGGTAGTGAAAGATTTGCTTGTTAAGAATTTTAATCAGTAGAAAATAATGGCAATATTTCAATAAATGTAGTAGATTCATAACGTACCTTACAATACAGAAATTCATCTTGAGATTTGGAATATCCTTTCATTAAAAACTTAACAACTATTTCAGATATCAGTTCTTTGAGTGCCGGAGCCACAACTGTTTCATTTTTACCATCATCTGTAGTTGAAATAATGCATATAATGCATTTCAACACCATCAAAGGAATTTGTAAACTGTTTTGAACTTTCAGCTCAGTCTTAGTTGAATCAATTAGCTTTGTGAGAATTCCTTGATTTCCTATTAACTGTTCCGTAAACTGTAAAATCAAATAATAATTACAAATGCTAAGCTTGCTTGCAAAAGTTTGCAGTCCATCCAGCAGAATCTATGGTTAAGATATCTCACCTTATTGCTTGCATTTGGATAAGACTGCAAGATACACTGCAGACTATGAAGAATATCAGGCAACACAATATCTGTGCACTTCTTCATGCATTCAATGTGCCATGAAATAACTTTCCATAAGTAATCAGTTTCAAACTGTAAGTTTTGTTTTGTTATTATACTGTTTATTAGATGTGATGCTTTAGCCGCTAAAAACTCATCTGCCGGCTTCACGTTTAGGCAAAGAGCTGTTATTAAGGCTGCAGCGTCCTGAAAAATATGTAGTTATTTTAAATGGAATGATTGTTTAATTTTAAACTTTGTTTTTGAAGTGCAAGATGTGATACAGATAACCTATGAAACTTACATGTTTCCGTACAAATAAATCCACTTTATATGGCTTTGCGTTCAGCTCATCTATTAGTTTATTAGCTTTTTCTCTACTGAATTCTTTTAAATACAATAGATTACAAAGTTCACCGCATATTGTAGAAAAACTCTGAGTATGTGTAGTATTCATATTTTTATTTAATTAGAGAAACTTATGCCGTGTGGACAGTCATTAAATTTCCAATATTGATGAGCTTACAATGCTTAACACATCTTATAATAGCGTTTAAATCAATATTATTTTAGGTAATTAGTAAAATCATAACAGATGTATCAGATTTTTGTGTTTATGACTTCAGTGACAGTACATCACACATGTTTGACACTCGTAGCATTTGACATCATTTTGACATTGATACATTGTGACAATGCAATGCTGAGACAGATAAAATTCGTTTGTAAACTGCGAAAGATTGAAATAATGATTTAAAATTTACTTAATTTTTATTTACATTTTAAGTATTTGGTTCTTTTAATTCGTATTCATAAAACAAAATGAAACATAAAAAAATACTTTAGATTAGAATATTTTGAAAATTAGTTTATCCTGGCCAGAAAGCATAAACGGAACATCATTTTAAAAAGATATTTTCATAAATCAAATATTGTAAATAAATAAATAAATCAGTCAGCCCTTTTCCCACGATGTCGTTTTTTAATCCTGATATTCCACTTAAAGAAAAAATTGAAACACATCACCCATGGGAAAAATATATTAAAGACGCTTACGCGAGCACTTATAAATATGGCCATAATACTGCTAAGAACCCCGTGACTCAGTATCCAGCTCCAAAGGAAGAAAAGAAGCCCAGTTTTAATCGAACGAAATTCACAATTATTGGAAACCGAACCACAAAGGAATTCATTTACTGTACAGATGTAGTAAAAGGACTACACAAATATAGATGGAAATACTTTGATGCTCCGATTATACAGGGTAGGTTCCTTTCTAATTCATTGATGGTGTGATTAGCTATCTAAACATGCTCCCTCTTGTGTGCATGGGATCGAATGTCAGTTCTTTAAGCTCTCCCTGAAAGCCTCGCGCCATTATAAGTACACCTACCACCTAAATACCTACTCGTCTAAAAATATATAGCATACTATCGTGCTTTGTAGGTGTAACTGGCGTGGAATGGCCAAGAGCATGGAACGAGTTAAAAATCAAATATGGCCACCCAGTTTATTGCTTACTATCTCAAGTTGCTGTCCTAATGAATGACCAATTTCTCGGAGGAGCGAAAGAGTTGAAGGAATTAGTTGAATCAAAATATGTGTATAACTTGCAACCGGATTATTATCGGGAAGCTGTTACTCAGTTTTCTAGCTTTATAAAGTCGTCTGGAGTAAGTATGTCTAAGCTTTCTTTTCTCGTGCAATGTATTAGCTAGTTTTACACATTTTTCATAAATTGGCTACATAATAAGAACACAGGAGTAGATAGGTACATGAAACCAATACGAGAATCTCGTACCTACTTCACCTAGTTCCGTAACTTGCAACCGGGAGACCAGTCTTGGATTTATGAATAGGCCGTATAGGCTACGGCCCAGGGGCGGCAGATTTCAGAAGATAAAAGTCAAAGAAAAAAGTTCCCTTTGGCCGAATTTACTACAGATATGGAAAATTATTATTTTTGTATGGTTTGTACATGGGACGGCGGAAATAAAGTAGTAACACTCATTAAAAATATAAATCCGGCGCTGCGGGGGATTGTTGCCGAATCTTGTCTTGTTGTCACCACCAAGTCAAAATACTTAGGTACTAAAGAACCTACATAGAACGCCTGCATAATATCTTGTGTACCTATGTATAAATAATACTGGTTGGGCAATGGGACACCCATTTAGGCCCCAAAAAAAGGAAGGCGAAATTGACAGTCGCAAAATAAAATAAATTTGAGACATCATATTGGTTTACAGAGACCATGTGCTTACTTGCAAATTTCTATTGACGAAGAAGAAGTTGGAACCTTGATTTTTATGGTAAGCCAAGCTGAACAAACCTACTCAATACGTACTTTATAAATGGTCGCAAGCGCGGCTGCTGTGCTCGTGGTCTCGGGTTCGATTCCCGGGTCGGGCTGAAATCACTTTGTGGGTTTTCTTAAACTTTCACAAAGCAGCCCGTAGTCTGGAAGTTGGTGATTGATTCACCCGTGCATCGGAGAGCACGTAAATGTCGGTCCTGCGCCTGGTCTCTTTCCTGTCGTGTCGGATTGCCGTCCCATCGGGTTATGAGAGTGAAGGAATAGGGAGTGCACTTGTGTCTGCGCAAATGCTCGTGCACTATAATATGTCCTGCGCAGCTGGCTGATCTCCTTAAGTGAGAGCAGCCGCCGTGGCTGAAAACGGCCGTGGACACCATTATTATTTATTTTATACGGGGCTATGGAATTGGGCATAATTCTAAAAAACATAGAGATGCCTATTATTAAGTATATGGACACTTTCTATTGCCTCAAATTCAACAATTCCAATCAGACATTGTAGATACCATAGCAATCATTGGTACACCAAAGATGACGGTTAGTAAAAAATATTCGAATAAGTATTATGGTTATAGTTTTAGGCTCTTTGTCGATTTTTGATGCACTCGCACCCTAACCTTTGAGATGTTTTATTTCCAGCTGTATGCTGATATAGTACCTCGAACTTGTGAAAATTTTCTTCGTCTCTGTAAGGAGACAAAAGGTGGCTACTCGGGAACTCCTATTCATCGCATTGTTAAAGACAGCTGGATCCAATGCGGAGGATTTGGTCTTAAAGATTCTGGTTTAGATTGCGAAAACTTTATTGTCACTCATGATAAGCGAGGAGTTCTCGGCATGGCTAATGATGGCAGGTAGGTACGCCTATCATCCGTCATCTTGTAGTTAAAAGGCATTTCTTCAAACAGATTAGGTAGTAGGTATTAGGGTCAGACCACCGCAGGATCTAGTTCTTCAGAATTGCACCCAAAATAGTCTACGGTAGTCAGTACCCCGTTTGACGCATTTAACGCATATTTAATTATAGACATGTTGACTGCTCAACCCAATTTTTCGTTCTTCTACAACCACAACCGTGGATGGCTCATAAATATGTGGCGTTTGGACAACTTATCGATGGTGAAGAAACGCTGAAAAAGATAGAAAATGTCCCCGAGTATTACGAGTCTCCGAAACAGAGTATTATCATCTACAAGGCTGGCATTTTAAATATGGACTGCCATGATATTATGATCAATAGAGGAGCCAATAAATATATAGAAGGTCATGTTGACAATCTGGTAGAACTAGGAGAACTTTTTTACGAGGTACCTAACTTTTCAATGTTGCAATTTAAATTCAATATTAAATGAAAATAATTAAACTACCTACATAAAATTCAGGCATTGCTGGAGAAAGTATTTTTGGAGGCAGACTTTAGGAACTTAGAACGTCTGCAAGCAGAAGTAGGAGGGGAAGATGCTACTCCTGAAGATGCTACCAGAAACGTGCATGCGACTCAACGGTCAGTGAATGGCTTTAATGTAATGTTTTAAAATCAAACACGAAACAAAAATCATGATATTGCAATAAATTTTAGGTTCATGAAAAAAAAAGAAGATATACAAAGGCAAATAGAAAAAAGTCAGGCCAGCGGAAGAGCTACGCCAGCTGCTGAAAACAACGATTTTGCTGTTGAAGAATATGAGTATGAGCCCGAAGAATATTCTTATAAGCAGACGACAGCACCAGCGAGCAGTGTTGTCAAGCCTGAAAAACCATTTTATATTCCTTTGACAGACGTGCCATATCCTGGAGAAGTTGACTCGACGTTCGATCTCAAGAAGTTGGTATTTCTCAGCCTCTTGCCTTAATGTAAATAAGAAATCGAATTCGAAGAATTATGTTTGATCTCATCATAATTTATTCTTCAGACTGCTCCAGGGAGACTATTGCCTTGAAATGGACTTAGACAAAGAATTGAGAAGAGGAAAAAAAAAGCCAGCCGAAGAAAAAAGACTATCAGTCCCATCGGAAATTTTTCAAGCGTTATTTGAAGGCGGTTCTTCAGAATCTTCCTCTCGTAATATATTCATTACTTCATATTTGTACCTAATTTATTTTGAAAACAATCGAATAAGCCCACTTATGTTTTTATTTACAGAACAAAGTTTAGATTCTGAGGAAGAGAGAGAAATCAAGAAATACCTACAGTAAATCTATATTTTTTATTATCTATATTTTTTATTATCTATATTTGTTATTACACTTATCAAATATCTTGATCTCAGTGAAGCATTTATTTAAAATATATTATACCTATGTAGGTAGCAGTAGCAATGACCTATCCACGACATTTTGCATGAGACATTTTAATTTAAATGGTGCCTATTCATGTTTGATCAAATACCCTTGTTTCCAGAATATCAGATAAAATTGTAAAGTGTTCACATATGTAGGTAGGTTAGTTAAGGTTAGTTAGTTAGTTATAGTTCATTTAACCAAGATATTAGATGAGTGTAATAACGCCATAGTACACTACCACTGAAAAGCAGAACAATTGTTGGTACATCACTTTAAAAGTTGGTGGTACTAACTTCCAGAAATATTTCAAGGCGTTAAGAGTTGGCAATTGCCAGACCTTCGTTTTTTCTAAAGACTTTGAAGTTTGAGTGTGCATCTAACTTACAGTGGGTATGGGTATGAACGATAGACTACTATGAATTTTCTCTGGCGGTTGCTGTAGAATGTAGATGATAAACCCAACAATTTTTTTACCGTCTCTTAGTAGGTATTAGCGGTTTTTTTTTTTTTTAATTAGCCTATGCTGTCCCACTGCTGGGCAAAGGCCTCCCCCAAAGCCTTCCACTTTTCTTTATCCATCGCTGCTTGAGGCCAGTCCGAGAGGAATTAGCGGTTAACTGCCACTAAATCCTATTTAGTCGTTTGATATTTACTACAACAGGCCCAGGTGTGTATGAAAGCGTAAATTTAATTACTCTAATTTTCTAGATCTAATGCTGATCGCGTCAGTTTTGCTGGTGGCACCGTGAAGGCGGTAGCAAAAAGTGGCAAATTTAACTTATTTGAGAATCAAAAAGGGTATGCTTGTTTACAACTTTAGGTAATGTCGTTTGCAATGCTAAACTCTAATGAGCATCGAACATTTTCAGGTCTGATATGATTACTGATGAGGTGCTGCGAAAATACAGGTAAGCACATACATACATACATTGCATTAGTCAGTACACAAAAGTCGTAAGCTATTTGCTGCTGAAATATTTGCTCGAAGTAAACTCGAATTGAACTTCCACTTGAGGCGTCAGGTAAACGATAAATCATATCGTGAACAAAACCTTCGACGAGCAATAACACACGAATCAGTTAGCCTTAAAATAAGCTTCTATTGCAAAGAACTGAATAACATAGTATAGTAGTGTATGTGTATAACTGTATAATCTGTATAGTGTATAAGTCTAAATACTTATTCCTTACTCCGTATTTCTTACGATTTCTTTGTGTTTTAGAATTGCTGAAGAAGAATACAAGGCTCATCGTGATAAGTGAGTTTACTTGTTTTATTACCTTTGTTTGTTTATTTGAAAATAGCATCATGCTTATTTTTTTGAGTTTAATGACGCTCTCTCGGTTCTCCTTGTCTCTTGTTTTATTGAAGTAACTACTTACTTTACAAATCTTATATTCGACAAACCTAAAATGGCAAATTTATACATAAATAAATATGTATGTATATTTGATAGAAGTTTTTTTTACGTTTTTTTAACTTTATTTTTTTCTTTAGAAAAGTATCGATCAGCTTACCCACTGCGCCGGACACGCACAGAGAAATAAAAAGACGGCAAACCGGGTTTGTACGTCCGGAAGATTTGGCTAGGATACGCCAATTCCAAAAGGAATCTGCCGATGATGACGATGATGATGAAGATGACGAAGATGATGACGATTACCGCCCCTTCACTAGGTGATTGTCCTAAAGACAAAACAAGTAGCCTTGTTCTTTTTTCATTATTTTGGAGGGCCCATATACGGTAGACTGTACATCAGTGGTAACTGTCATGCACCGTAACTCAATAGTAATAAGTACGATTTTCCTATAAAACTGTTACCACTTACCTGAAGTTGAGTGTACTTACACACGACCTTAAAGGTTGTGGCCCACAGTAACGGTACAGCTGGAGTACGACTCGCTTTCGAACCCCTGGCTGGAAGCCTTAAATTCTGAGCATCCATATGGATTTCACCGGTTACGCAGTCAACAGCCTTCTAGGCTGAACTGCGCGATGCCATACTATTTAAAGATGTGTATGTAAAGATGATTGCCATCTCGTAGGTAGTCGGCTACCGCTAACCGCCACAGCGCGCTTATCACGCACTGCCAGCAAGGTGCAAACTCGACGTACGCACAGATGCCGCTACGTCTCGTCGAATCGTCTTGTCACCCCGAGTAACTCATTATACAGCGACTTGCTGGCACCTTCCAGGCGGCTCGCGGTCAGCATGCTTAAAGCATGCTCTCTATTGGCTTACTAAAATGACGTTATAGATCATTAGGGCCAATTTCAAATGAAAAATTAATTTCTGAGAGTGAACTGCAGAATTTATCTATCTATAACTAAAACCGAACCATAACTAGCAGTGTTACCACCTATTGGTCAAATCGGCGATTTGACAACTGCAAATGTTTCAGTTATAGTATATACTATGTAGCTATTATACATGGTGCAACTCAGTGATTCAACTCAAATTATTTTTGTTTAGCATATAAGTAGATACATATGTAGTTTTAAGAATTGATTTCTATATTAATTTATTTTGTTTCTTTTCTATTTTAGACAAGTAGCAATCCAACCCGGCAAGGATAAAACGGCCCAAAAAAAAGAGGTTAAACGCCGCCAGACTGGTTTCGTCCGCCCGGCCGATTTAGAAAAATTACATATTTTTGCCAAAGCAACCTCCGATGAGGACGTGGATGAGGAAGAACCGAAAAAAACGTACGTTGGAACGGTGTAGCATTTAAATTCCCACCAAGTAAAACAAAGGAGACGCACATGTAGATAAACGGATAAAATAAATGTAACTTATAATGTTACCAAAAAATTGTATCAAATTAATATAAAAATATTTAATGTACATAGAGTTTCGCAGACCAAGCGCAATCATTTCGTAAACAAAGGTAGAGCGTAGTCGTTTCTTACACCCTATTATAGGCATTTCGTTGACATAGCGTAGTGATTTCGTAGAAAAAGCGTAATCATTTCGTAGTCCCTGGCGTAGGCCTGTCGAAGACACAGCGTAGTCCCTGGCGTAAGCCTGTCGTGGATACAGTGTAGTGATTTCGTAGTCCCTGGCGTAGACCTGTCGTAGACACAGCGTAGTCATTTCGTACTCCCTGGCGTAGGCCTGTCGAAGACTCAGTGTAGTCACTTCGTAGACCCTGGCGTAGGCCCGTCGTAGACACAGCGTAGTCATTTCGTAGTCCCTGGAGTAGGCCTGTCGTAGACAGCGTAGTCATTTCGTAGACCCTGGCGTAGGCCTTTCGTGAGCGCTTCATAAACATATAATACAGTTTGTGAATAACCAATATAATGTCATAATTCTATTTATTCTCCTATAACTAAGCGGATTAAATTTTGATTGGTTTTTTAAAAACTTCTCCGCTCTTCTCCGGTTCGATTAAATCTTGACTTGACGCTCTTCTCCGATTAACGAGTTTCGAGTTTAAACTCAAAACTTTGCTTAATTAAATAAGCAAGACGTGAACATAATGTTTTGCCAAAAGGTATCATCCATTTACTCATCGCACAGCGCTGCAAGCTGGCGAGTCGGTAAAAATCAGAAGAGTATTGATAAACGATTACTTTCTGTTTCACTTTAAAATTCTTCGCAAACTACCTAAATATTTGATTGACGATTGACTATGTTAGTATGATTCATTAATTATAATAAGTATTGTGATCGCCAGGGAAATGAGGGTTTCTATTTTGGAGGAAGATGATGACTCGCAAGCCGAGCGACCTTCGGTGCTCGCCCGCCTTTATGATGAAGCGGGCACGGACGATCTAGAAGGCCCCACCTTGAAATCCATGAGGTAAGTACATTTTACACACAGGTTTTGCAGTTCCAGACTATTTCAACTGAAAACTTGGTATTTTTCCGCATATAATTTTAGAGAATTAAGTACCTCGATTTCTCTGTATTCCCATAATGAATCCTGACTTGGGTCAATGTCCTTCTCCGTGTGAGAGGAGGCCTGTGCCCAGCAGTGGGACGATAAAAAAGGCTGTAACAGTAACAGTTGGGTCAATGGAACTACCTCGCAAGTCGCATGTCTCGCATCAAGAAAAGTTAATTTGATTTTGAATTACTTTATCATATTATATACTTGTATTAATGTAAGAAATTATGATCTTGAATCATTATAATTTTTTGTAGCACAAGACGACTAACCGATGTCAAGGATCCGAATATGTTCCTTACATTTTCACCGACCAAACACCTCCAATCGACCACGACTTCGCGCGAAATGTACAGACGCCGATCATTTTCCTTAGAAAACTTACCTCAAAGATCCATCGACCAAGTTCTGCTATTACAACACGGACAAAGCGTCTACCGCAAGATATCTTCCGACTACGTTAGGACTATCGATCACATCGAACAAAAGGAAGCTAACTCTATAAGGAGTGTGGAATACGCAAGAAAACGACCTGCGTTGTCAGTTCAAGAGTACCAAAGGAGGAATAGGGAATATCAGGAGCGATTGTCCAGAGTAAGTGCTGACGAGAAAAGAAAAATCGAACCAACGACGGCCCAGGATGCAACTAGTGAGTACTTAGTTAGACAATGTGCTGAAATTTCTCGTTTATTTACTGATACCATTTAGAGAACCTTTCCTTTTTTTTTTTTTGGTAGCATCTTACAATGGTCTGCGGCTGCCGGGTGACTCGCCACTTTATATTTCTAATATAGAATTACCGAATTTTGAGTTTGCGTAAAAAAGACGAGAACTTTATTTATCAATCCTCATATCGTGCAAAATTCACCGACTTAGCCCCTTCGTCACAAATGGAACGAGGAGTTCCAATAAAGCCAGCTGATAAACCCAGAAGACTGGAGATTTTCAGGTATTTTCTATACGAGTAATTTAATATATTTTATTTACCAAATAAATAAAAATGTCAAGTTATAAATAAAAACAGTTTTAATAACACTGAAATAGCACATAAAATTTCCCATCACATTTTTAATACTACTAGGTACAATATAGTTACATCATCACAATGTCAACTTCTGTACATCATTACGTTTGTTCGGTGAGCTAATGCTTGTGCATAATGTACATAGGATATTGATACAAAAATTATTTGGTTACAAATGCTCTTCGCGAGCGATCTGTCATGTCCCTTAGTCTAACTCCCTCAAACCAAACAATTGACACTAGGAATCGATAATATTCGAATTCACTGATCCACGAACCGACTAGCACCCTGCTTCGTTACGTATTTACTATGCACACTTATAAATGTCCGTGGCCGTGTCCGAAGGCGCTGACGCCGTTGGGCTGTCCGGGCGGCGGCCGAGGCTCGTTGTTGTTGTTGCCCTCGCCATTGCTTTCGTTGTTGTTGCGGTTCTCTAGTTGCTGTTGCCACATTGACGCGTAGAAGCCGGCTTGTGCGAGAAGCGCTTCGTGACTGCAAAGAAAATCAGGAGAATATGTTTATTTCTTGCTGAGAAACAACGAAAATTATGTTTTTACGTGACTGCAAAGAAAATCAGGAGAATATGTTTATTTCTTGCTGAGAAACAACGAAAATTATGTTTTTACATTCAATTAGTTCTGGCAAAAATGTAAAAAAACATATGGCAAGGCAATGTTAACTGGGAGTGCATACTCACTTTCCTCTTTCGATGATTTCTCCCTCCTTCAAAACGAGAATTTCATCAGCGTGTATAATGGTAGAGAGTCTGTGAGCTATTATTAATGTTGTCCTATTCGCACAAACGCGCGCCAATGCCGCCTGAAACAAAGAAAAACGTAACTTATACGTAACTTATACAGCTCGTGGCTAAGTCAAAGTCGCGTGTATCGATCGATCATAAGGTCAAGCAACGGCTTGCACGGTTGGTCCGTGGATGGGTGACAATCGAATTTTTCCGTGTTTCTGTCATTGAACATCTTTGACAGTCATTACGGATAGTTAGAAGCCAGAAAATTTTACAACCAGTCTTACCAAAGGGTATCGAGTTACCGGAGTAACGCTGGGGTAAGGGTTGAGGAAGTTAAATAGGCAATCACTCCCTGTAAAACACTGGTACTCAGTTGCATCCAGTTAGACTGGAAGCCGACCCCAACATAGTTGGGAAAAAGCTCGAAAAGGCTAGAGGTCAAATTAAAGTTATTTTATACCTGTATATTTCTTTCTGTGTTGGTATCAAGTGCTGAAGTAGCTTCGTCAAGTAGAACTATGGCCGGATCCTTAAGTATAGTTCGCGCGATTGCTATTCTTTGCTTTTCTCCTCCGCTAAGACGCAAGCCCCTCTCACCGACCTACAATTATAAATAAATATTTATATCATTACCTTGTACTTACGACCTTCCTTTTTATCTAGAACTAAAATGAAGCATCAAGATTAAAACAAACCCAGAAGTCGCAATAAGTAACTACAGAGAGAATTCGTGAGAAAACCTCAAATTCCTTTGTAAGTTACAGAGATTATTGGAAATTAAAAGTGGTAAAACTTCAAAACTTTTTCATGTTTTAAACATTAGCAATTATTAAAGCTTTTTATTTTTCAGAACAGAACTACAAACATGCTGTTATATTTTGTTCGAGGTCGTAATAAATATGTAGGTAATTAAAATAGGAAAATGATTTGTTTACCTGTGTATCGTAAGCATCTGGGAATGTGAGGATTCTGTCGTGAATGTCAGCGTTTTTGGCCGCTGATATGATATCTGCCGCCGGCGCATTTAGTTTCCCATACTGAATATTGTACCTGAAATTGTTTATATAATGCTTTAGAAAAAATACTTGTGAGACGGCAGTTAGAAGAGTACGGGACGAGGAAACACTACGCTAATCCCTAATAAAATTGGGATAATGGCAGCAGGTTGAGGATGAGAATACTATGATAATAGAAGAAATCGTTCTCCTTTAGTTTTGTATTGTATTAAATACTTTTGAAAGCCAAGGCCATGCACAGAGAGGGCCTTGGAAGTTTCTTTGGTACTTTTATTTTGTTTGTTACTTTGTTATTTATTTTTCACAATAAAGAAATAAACTGAATAGATTCTTTAATTTAAAAAAAAACACTGTCTTCCAAGATTATTTATACCACAAACGTAACACAAAAAACCGCATCAAAATTGGTTCATCCATACGCGAGACAATCGCACACAAACACACGCAAGTCAAACTGTAAACCTCCTTTTTTCAAGTCGGTGAAATATGATATTTGTTTCTTACCTAACAGTGTTATTAAACAGCACCGTATCCTGCGGTACTACGCCTATATTAGCTCGTAGCGACGCCTGCGTCACTGTCCTCACGTCCTGTCCGTCTACGAGTACCGCGCCCTCGTTCACGTCGTAGAATCGGAATAGAAGCCGCATTATTGTAGACTTGCCAGCACCACTGGGACCCACCTGCGTTGGAGATGGCTTGTTTATAAAACAGTCTGGATGGTACATAAAAAACTTTATTGTAGGCTGCCCAATAATAATTTATAATCGGTGACCTATTTTTGTAGGAGAAAAATAGGACACACTGGTAACAAAAGAGCAAAACGCACACTGCCTACAAAAAGTCGGTCGAAAAATATCCTGTCCTACGACAAGTTTGACGTGAGCGGGCAGCCCGAAACAAACTTCATCCATCTATTATCATCAGATAATTATCTGGGAGAATTATTAAGGTCAATTTTTTTTTTAATGACTACACAGGGAATTTGTGTTCTTCCTAAAGTACCTAAGGGGTTAAGGGAGTCCAGTGGTTCTTATGGCCACTTACATGTATATCCTGCACAAAACCACCATTCTAAGACAAACTTACCAAAGCCACAGTGCTGCCCGGAGGCACTTTGAAGCTGACGTTACTGAGCACGAGCCGCTCGGGCCCGTAGCCGAAGGACACGTGCTTGAACTCGATAGCGCCGCGCCGCACGAGCAGGTCGGGGGCGCCGATAGCGTCGCGCACGTCGGAGTCCACGCGCATCAGGTCGAACATGTTCTCCATGTCTACGAAGTTCTTTTGTATGGCCCTGCGTAGAAGGAGTAAGATTTCTGGATATTGAAAGATACACACAGAGAGATACAAACAGCTGCAAAACAGAGGTAAGTAGGCGGTAAGGTACAAATGCGAATCAAACTAAAATAAAATATTAGCTATTCTAATTTGTCCCATCTTCATACAGTGATATATTCACAAAGCATTGTGGAATAATTGAAAAAAGCTATGCTAAAGTGTAATTTTGAAAGGCATACATAATAGGTAAATAAGCACAGGAGCTATAGAAAGTGACTCATCAGACTCCAGAAAGTGGATTAGAAGGGGGCTGACTCTCAAGCAAGCGTGATGTGATGTTCACAAGCGCAATCTACAAGGAAAGGTTCGAGGTTTACGCCTGTGGACTCAAGCGACATAGGTAATCCCAAAGAAATACAATAATCACTTTGACGTAAAAAGAACTTAGTTATAAGGTATCAGTTGTCAAGTCGTTGTATGATTAATTGGCTTAGGTATGATAATCTCTTTTATTGTGCAGCTGCAACTAACATGAACTCATATTGCACAATATTGTGCATATCTGACGCATCAGGTTTACAGGCCAATATATCAATACACTATCATATTTCTATGCATATTCTGACTAATGAGGGCTATAAACGAAACTAGTTTAAAAGCATTTATTTTGTATTAAACCTTAGACTATCCCAATCTAAACTAATTGATTACAATTTATCAATAAATGTACTGAATAAACTTTATCACTCCACAGCTGTAATTGATTAATTAGGTACCTACTCAGAACATTTGCTGAATTTTATGCATAATCAAATTAATCACTCAATGTACTGAATACACATTATCATGGTTTGCGTCAGTGGTATTTTACAAATAGGCTAGGCTCGTTATATTCTATTGATTATTATATTCCTCAGTAGTTCCCACGAGGCGCGATTGAAACTGCGGGATAGTCCTAAAATAAACGCTTTACTGAAAAGTTTCATCATAATCGTCTAGGTAGTTTTTGTGCGAAAGAAGCACTAACATGACCATGCAAACTTTTGCAATATTTGTTATATGAGTAGGATTTATTTGGTTTATATCACGTACCTATAATAAGTTCCGAACCAGTTGAGTGGTACGTATAGCTGCACTATATATGAAGCGAAGAGCACGTAGTCTCCCACTGTCAGTTGGTTTGTTTCCACTACCATTGACACGCAGAGCAGCGATCCAGCCAGTAGACCTGAGTAAAAAAGGTTTTATTTATTTATCTATATAGATTACATAAATAACAAAGGGCTTAAATACATATAATCTGTAGAAAAAATAAGTCACATTGGCAGTTTTTGTAAAGAATAAATGAGAAATAATTTGTTCTCGATATAGAGATGGGCTGCCAAAAATCAGTCCACAGTAACAATACTTCGTAAGGGGTTTATGGCCTACACAGACTTGACACTTATAAGTATGTATCTTTACTAGGAATCAGACTAATAAAATATATTCATCGTTCGCAGAAATCAACGCAAAACATTCTCGATTTCTAGTTTTCTGAATTTCATCGTTGAACAAAACACCAATTATTAAATCGATACGTAATAATGGTCATTGCTTTTATCAACTATAGTTGAATCATGCGTAATCACTTCATGACGAGTAACAGAATATAGATATTGCGTAGTTGCATGACTATGATTTAAATAATTTAAAAGATTCAATGTAATACAATTTATAACTTTTTGAGCGTAACTGGGCGCTATTTGAAAAAAACCTGCTTTTTTGTGTTTGTTAAATAAAAATCCTCAACCAGGTTTTTGTTACTCGAAACTAATTATACTTTTCCTCATTTATTTTCCTTATATTTTGACAGAAAAATATTAGGTGTTTGTCGAAAAGGAAAAGCTCGTAAAAATATTCTATATACAAAAATTAAGGAAACTTACCGCTGCAAATTATCACATTTTGTAACGTGTTCAGCATATTGAGAGTTATCAGGGACTTGAACTCTTCTTTCTGAAAATATTCAATAGTCAATTTAATCAACTTATATAACAATATGTATATACATGTATAACCTAAATAAAAACATGCTGCGCTGACTCCATATAAAATTAGGATAAGGGCAGGAGGATGATGAATCTAAACCCAAATAATATTAGCATCCAATTAGATTGGAAGTCGACCTCATCATCATCATCATCATCAGCCTATCGCAGTCCACTGCTGGACATAGACCTCTCCAAGTGCACGCCACTGAGATCGATTTTCGGCTAGTCGACCTCAACATAGAGAAAATCTGATTTTTCAATCAAGACATAACTGTTGAACCGATTAAGATGAAACTGATTATGAGGGCTAGAAAGGACCCTGGATCCTGGAGCGACCCAGAAAAATTTCGACGCGGACGAAACTCGAAGCTTTTTTTAAAAAATCATATTTATTCTTACCTGATAATTAACAATAGCCTCTCTATAAGACACAACTTCATACGCCTCAGCGCCATAATACTTCACAGTCTCATAATTTAGCAAAGAGTCTACGGATCGCGCCTTCTGTTCGTTGTCGGCTAAGTTCATGCGTCGCTGGAACTTCGTGCGCCATTCCGTCACGGCTATCGTCGCAACTGCAATGTTAATAAAGCGTTATTGACTTGTAGGTTAGATACATTATTATACTTGAAGATTGTAGGTGAACTGTTACGATTCGATATTTGGTTATTATGTCAATAAGATAAGAGGAATTTATCATATAGATACACAAAACAAAGGAATGCAATGCGGTTATTGGTGTCGTGCATATAACACTATGTACTTATTATATTATTGTAGGTATAACAGATTTAGGTAGTACTGTTTGGAGTTAGGTAAATGTCTTTCTCAGGTAAGTGTCAGTCCAAAATACCAACTAATCTAGCCTAGGCTGTAGGCATACGTACACATCCAGACATATGTGAATGCTAGATAATCTGAGCATAAAAAATTGTAACTTACTCCAAAGCAGTGCTCAAGGCTAAACACAAATCCACACACGCGATTGTTGTTAAAAAAATCGATACAATAACAAAGGGACTGGAAACAGTTAAATTAGATAAAAATACCTACTACCCACATATTTTGCGTACAATTACCGGCACGCGACTAACCGATATACGATATGATAGTCCGATAAATCGACCACCATTAAAAGTACTTACTACCTATAGCTTCACATTTAATAAAAAAGGACATTTATTATCCATGAATTGCGATTAAAAGTACCTATCGCAAAATTTACAACTTACTACCAACTTATTGTTTGATAACACGCCTTCCAATCGATAACTATTTCCTGCGACCTTTACTGATAGAACACAACGCTCATTGAAAATAACGACCGCAAAGCTATCAATAGGAAATAAGGCAAATGTTAGGAATACTCACTTATATAAAGTACCATGGTTGAGAACACTATAAGCCCAAACCACGCGTTGAATTCCGATACAAAGTATATGACGGCCACAATAATGTCTATTAAGGTCGGTGTGATTGAGAACAAGATGTATGAAAGTAGATTGTCTATGGAGTCCGTTCCTCGGTCCATTACTCTTAGAACCTCTCCTGTCTTTCTTGATAAGTGCCACCGCAGGGGCAAGTCGTGAAGATGCTTAAATAATTCTAACTGAAACAGAAGAATGGGTACGTCAATTGTGACCACTTTTAAGCAAAATCAATATATAATTCATGATATACATAGAATAGAATATACCAAAAGAAAATAGCAAACCCATTCTGAACCGATATGTAGATATCTCATAGTACAGACGCCAGCAAGTCAACTTACCCGAATCTGTCAAATTACATATATCAACCGAACATTAACCTTCCACTATTGTGATAAGGTTGAAAATCTATTGAAGAAATTTGACAGATTGAGGTAAGTTGATCTGCTTTCGTCTGTACGTGATATTATTGACAAAAATATAACCCATCTTACTTAGCAGTCAGGTATAGACAGAATGAAACATTCTATTGAACTACATGAAGAGAAAATAAACAAAATACAATACCTGTAATTCCCTAGTAGTATACTGCTGCACTTTGATCCATAAGAACGACCGCAGATTGTTGAGGAAGCCCATGCCTCCCGTACCCCCTCCCTGAAGGAACTTGAACAACACGTAGATCACCACCAAGTCCCATCGGAAGTAGTACGGCGGAATCGATATACTATCCACTGGAAGAGAACGCGTTTTTTACATACAGTTTTAACTGTGAAAGAAGCTATGTTATGGTAAAAAAGAATGTGCCCAAAAATTATGTTAAATATTCTGCCTTCAAAAAATGGATTGGTAAAACCCGATTGTCCCACAAAGTAAATTAAGCCAAATTTTACATAGGTACCTGAGACAAAAATAATGACATACTACATTGTTATTGATTCATGATTTGGTTGTCGCTAACGATTCTGCTCAGATTATCAGTTGTGCGGCGTGCTTGGATTTCCCATGCTGTATTCTTCATTACCGAACCAATATAATAATTCCTTTGAAATTGTCCAATAATAATTGCTTACAAAGAATATGTGTGTAACTATTGAAAAGGTTTATTAACTTACCTATTTTCTTACTATAAATAGGCACATAAAGGTTAACAGCTCGTCCAGCGATGAGGGCCAAAACGCATATAAGGACGTAGATTTGTAGGCAGGCGCTCTTCCGCGGCCATAGGAACGGCAGCAAAGTGCGAAGTTTGCCAAACACATTGCGGAATGTTGATCTATTTTCATCTTGCTATAAGGGAAAAGGACAATTTTCATTATTGTAAAAATTCTTTAAAAAAATTGCGTATTACAGTCAACTTCAGATCAGTGGTAACAGTTTTATAGGAAAATCGTACTTATTACTATTGCGTTAAGGAGCATGACAGTTACCACTGATGTGCAGTCTACCGTACTATTTTTTATTTTAAGTTTTATGATAGTGAATGGGTGTCCAACGTCACGTAAAAGTTATCTAACGTCTTATCATCGTAATGTCGATATTCTTCCCACAATTTGTATGGCCAAGTTGAATGAACCTTAAAACACTAGATAACTACAAAAAACAGATAAATAATAAAACTAGAATATTCTCACAGGGATGTAGACGTGAAAGTATTTCCCCATTTCATGCATTGCTGAGTTAACCATTTAAACAGTCTGAAAATAAACATCTTTTGAAAATAACTACATGTTTCGTTATAACATTAGCATTTCAAGACAGGAATCGGAGAAACAAAGAAATTAATTCAATCACACTTTGGTGGAAGGTATTCATTTACGAAGATATTATTATTCGATTGCCGATAACTTATTGGTGCATGGCTAACGGCCAGTTTCTTCATCAAAAGTTAAAGTTAAAGTAATGTCTAAAGTTAAAGTAACGGTCAAATTCTTTTTTCAAGGCTAAAGTGACAGCAATATTCATAGAAAAATTGAATTTAACCGTTACTTTTACTTTAGACATTACTTTGACTTTTACTTTGGCTTTAACTTTTGATGAAGAAACTGGCTGTAAGAAGTAAGAGTGACAATCTGCATTATAGCAGAATTGCCTTTTAGATACTATCGATATGAATTAGAATATTGAGATATGCACAACACGCATAACCAAATTAGAAAGTGTAAAAGAACTATTTCCTTTATCAGTCCAAGTTTAGCTGTGTTTTTATTACTTTTCAGACTGTTTACTTGTACTCACCCTATTTGAAAATGTAATCACAAAATATATCACGCTATGCCAGTTCGGAAATGAACGTGTAACGTAAAAGAGATTTATACACTTGAAAATTTAATCACCTGTTTCAATTTAAATACACCCTTGTCGACGGTTAGAACAATAAAATGATTTTGATACGGACATGACATCTTAACCTATATCTAAACTACGAAAAAATGAACAAAATGACATGGGTGACAAAGAAGAGGGACATTGAAAAAGTTTGATATCATCTTAAATAAAGTTTTCCGAAAAAAGTTTCTATTAGAACGAGGCTCAATGAGAAAGTAAGTGTTGATAACATTTTTCATAAGTTTTATTATTTAAGCTTGGCCTAGAAATGTCCATTGTCCAGTATTATTCCCGGTTAAGGACCAATATAACACAAACTACGAGCTTAAGTACACCTAAGAAAGCGGAAACCGTCGGACCGCCCCCAAGCCTTGACCTATATTTATAAGGTTTCTTTAAAATTCTACACTAACAGATATCTAGCTATCGATTCAAGTCGAATGCACAAGTTTTCTTATTGTGTTGTATTATTCACGGCGTGCAAGCGCTGCAAGATGCGGTCTTTAGAAAATCAAGTGCACAATTCATACAATAAGATTCAAGTTGTAACAGAAAGGCTAAGTTTTATAAAGGCTAAATATGTATTAAACATTGTTGTTTAATATAGCAATACTACACGCCTCTTGGGTACAGTTAACTAGAAAATCCACAGCGATGAATAAAAATAATACGACAAATTAACTCGATTTATTTTTTATGTTTCTTGCAGAAGAGATCGTGAAAGACGATATGACTACGAAGAGTGTTACTTTGTGTAATGACGTCAGATAGAAAGGTATCGAAAAATACATCTTGCAGCCATGTCCATATAATAAATATTAGTATTTCCTTAGCCGGGAATTATGATGATGGAGGGTTGTCTATACGTCTGTAAGATTTTAGCGATAAGACCGCAAATTGTGTCACCTAAACTTTTTAATATCTTAGTTTTTTTTTTGTAATTAAAATTGGTGAAAGTAATGAATAAAGAACATATCTATGCAGGACATAGTAAATACTTACTCTAGGCGGTATATTTCTTCGGTTATCATCGTCTTCAAGATACTCGAACTGGTGCATGATCCCGGGCGCCTTCATGCCGAGCACGAACATAATCATGCACGACACGTAACGTCCTACGAATAGGGACATCTCCAGACGGTCTTGGAGACTGCGGACAATGACAAAATTATAAACTTATTAAGAGGAATCGCTTCGGTTAGGATTAGCTGGTTCCCCACGGTTTTACCCGCGTCCCATGTTAACTATTTTTTGTACCCACATATAATAACTAGCCTTTGTTACTCGGGAATAGTCTAGCCTTCCGACAGTGTAATTTTTTTCAAATTGGTTCGGTAGTTTCGGAGGCTTTAGGGTACAAACAAACAAGAAATGTTTCCTCTTTACTTATGACATCAGTGCAGAAGTTTAGGCATTACATTTCTTTGCCGCAATACAAGAAGAGCACTAATGTTATATATGTACCTGGCAGATTATTTCAAAGCAACAAGAACTGTGTAGTTTATACAAGTCATAGCTTACAATTAGATATCGTATTTGAGAATCAGAATGACTAACGTATTTCTTTATTTGTTTACTATTATTAATTGGTACATAAAAACAAATATTAATCTACGGTCATCCTTATTTGTGTATGTTTAATCAAAGCCCACAAATAATAGACTGAATACTGAGAAAGGAAATATATGCTCACTTTTTCAAATGCCACCACCATCCTTCTTTATTGAGATTCAGGAAGGAAAGGTTTTCTGACACAAATATCAAAGCCCAGAAGACGAGAAGAACAAATCCGTGTCCTCTCGGAGGAACCGAGGGTAACAGGAACCGCCTCTCCAGCACCGCCAAGTAGGCCGACAGAGGAAACACTACTAAAGTTATCACTAAAGCTAATATCTGGAACAATAATATTTACGATTAATTATATGCTATGAATATAAAGAGCTGTTGATAACGTCAGTTGTGGCAAAATTACGCATCATCATCTCAGCCATAGGACGTCCACTGCTGAACATAGGCATCCCGCTTAGATCTCCACAGGTATCCAAAATTATGCATCACTATTCTAAAAATCTACAAACTAAAATAAAGCTATAGCGAATTTATTTGAAAGTCATGATGAAAAGGGGTATCCATCTACATATTATTCATGAAATAACTGTTCCTTCAACTAGGAATACATCGGAAATTATTACCATATATCCATAAATAGATCCTCCTTTAAATACAAAAGCCTGTAGCAGGAATCTTATCACAGCCAGCACGGGTACAAACAACGTGAAAAACAATTGAACGGCGAAAAGCCGCGAACTTCTCACATCCACCACTTCCGTAGCATATCTGAAAAGGAAATGCTTTTAGAGTCTCTAAATATTACTTGTCCTATTATTTTAAATTGGATTAAGGTAAAAAAACATAATATTAATTGCCAGATTAAGACCCTCAAAAAATTATGTAACACTAGCTTCTGCCAGCGGTTTCATCCGTTTTGTCAGCTAACTACTTCTCGCAAACGGCAACAAATAACATTTTTTTCATGTACATATAAGCTTTATAACTGACATGTTTTACCAAAATGAAATCCTTTTTGCGTGATTGAGTAATAAACATGATTAATAGGTTTTTCATAAAATAGCTTTTATTTTGCGGTTCTACTTGCAAAACAGTGGAAACTGCTAGGCAAGGAAAGGTTTGTATTATTATCTATTAGTGAATAACTAGGCATTGTGTAAATTAACTGATAGCATAATTGTGAATGTTAGAGCCAATCAGCATATCTATCATTTTACTCATACAGCATGCATTAATTAGATATACCTAGAACAAAACACTATTCTTGTTCTTTTGTTGCATATATTTTTCACATTTAATCCATGTTTTCCTTATAGGAATAAATTATAATCAATGAGATTATTCAAAGCATTTTTGCATTACACACTGTAAAATGTGACACTGTAATAAGAGGTATACACATCACTGTTTGAGACCTTGTGCATAAAAATCAAATTATAAAAAAATATATAGCATTTCACTTGTAGATTGCCAGTATTATTCAGTATTGCAACATGTTATGAAAGAAAATCACTAGCATTTTATTTTAGAATAAGTATTTTATATAATAGTATTGACCTACTTCATGTTGAATAAAATTTACATGTTTTCCTGTACATTTATTTCAAGGAACACATGTTATGTGTACATGTGCTTCTAAGATTGTTTGGTTGTAGCCAAATACTTTAAAAAATAATCATTGGATTATTATAAAAGAAGTTTGAATTGATTCATGGGGGAAAATAAAAGAAATTATAATTGTTATAATCTAATTTTTATCTTATCAACTGACTAACAAGAAAGCATGTTTTATTCAGTAATGAATGTGCTGTAACAACAAGAAATTAAGTACTCTATCAACATTGTTTAAAATAAATCTCATTATTATCTAATCTATTGATCACTTACCTTTTATACATAACAATCTGTATCAGTCCAAATATTAGCAGAAATCCACCAATTAAGATAGCGGAGGCTGTCTCCATGAAACACTGGGATATTCCATGGTCCACCCATATCTCACCCAGGGTAACGTTAGGGGGGCAATATTCCATCATTTTTGCTGCAAATAATTTTAAGATAGTTTCTTTGTGTCATGCTCACGTAGCCTTTCTTGTATTTTTATTTATAGTATAACATGATACGATGAAAAAAATATCGTTACCATGTGTAATTGGAAACGAATGAAGACTATGAGTAATCAATGCAAAGTAAAATTATAATTTACGAAATAAATTAAATAAGACGTAGACAGTACACATCACAATAAAATGTAGATAGTTTGGGTACGTAAAAATAATTTGTCATTCTTAAAATTTTACACATTAATACAGTAATACTTACAGCGCGGTTAAGTTTGCAACGCGGTTTTGGCTTTAAATTTCATCAAAACACACTGCCGGCTCTCATAACGCCTTATCAAAATGCCCTAATCATTAAATTTGAGAATTAAAATTTATTTTATTTTGACAGCTGAGGACAGATACATAGACAAGTCGTATATTTTTTAAAAGGCATTTTTGGTCATGGAAACAATTTTTGACGTTTAACCATAGACAACATTTATAAAGCCTGCCATTCATAAGATTCAGGTTCATAGAAAAAGCAGCTAAGCCCATCCATAAAATAATGCTGAAAAAAAAACTTCATATCGCTGAAATATAGGATTTAAGATAAATTAATGGTTCTATGAAAATAAAATATTGTTTGTGTTTAACCAGTTCAAGACGGAAGACATGTTAATTTAAATAAAATAGACCAAAACTAATTTATGGTAAACTTTATGCTAATTACGTACTAGGTGATATTTTTCAACATTACACAATTTCTATCCCATTATTCTATCCAGTCACAAAGAAAATGAGTACTGAAACCTACAGTTTTCAGCTGGCAATATCATCGAATAAACACTGTATAATTCAAAGTAGAATTTAGACTTCTTTTGACGAGTAAATGGAAAGTAAACCTATCCAAGGAGCCAATTTCGTAAATTAAACATGCACCTTTCTAATATTAAATAAAATTGAATTATTTGAATCATTCACTTTATTTGCTTTTTGTCTTTATAAATGTTAAAGACATTAAGTGTTTCTGAACGTGCATCGGAAAATCGTTATGAATGTGTGTGTGGGAAATCGTATCGTGTTTTTACAACAATACGATTTCCTAGTGTGTGTCAGACAGTTCCGGATGTGTGAGTAGTCGCGGAGTGACGGGTGTTGGATTAGATTACGTTTTTAGCGATTGTAAATCATTATTTGTTGTAGCTTCTTTCCGTGTAATATCTGCTACAATTAATTATAAAAATAACGTTAATCTCTAATGATAGTTTGCGCATAAGTTACGTGGTCCTATGTTAGTTAAAAAATATTCTGCGAATGTGAATGATCAGCATGTGTCACCACTCATCAACAAATTCTGTGAAACGGTGAACAGTCGCGATGTGAGGAAAGTTATGACTATCAGCTGAAATCAACTT
Organism: Helicoverpa zea x Helicoverpa armigera; assembly: GCA_033682625.1. Classification (NCBI taxonomy): domain Eukaryota; kingdom Metazoa; phylum Arthropoda; class Insecta; order Lepidoptera; family Noctuidae; genus Helicoverpa; species Helicoverpa zea x Helicoverpa armigera. The sequence goes on from JAWIIS010000029.1 coordinate 2,535,037, forward strand.
GATTTAGTTAGTGTTTGTGTTGCGAACCAGTGTTATTTATTTTTTGTCTGGTGAAGGTGATAAATTCAGAGTCAAAATGGCGGACCTCGAGGCTGTGCTGGCAGACGTCAGCTACTTGATGGCTATGGAGAAGTCGAAATGCACTCCAGCAGCACGAGCTAGTAAAAAGATTGTTCTGCCAGACCCAAGGTAATATCCCCAGGCGTGTCACCGCGTCATGGCTCCCCGGTCGATCATGTTTACACGATTCTGTGAAAGACACATAAACTTGTTTACAAAATTGATTTTAGAACGATTTATTAATAATGCTCTAAGATGATGAACAATTGTAGAATTTTCATGATTCGAGACAAAATTTCGTACCTTTGGTCACTAGTTCAGGCACAGGTTAATACTGTAAAAGTCATTGTACTTCAGTAAATGAAGTTGAGATAAAAGGCTAGAATTCGAGTTTCAAGCACTATAATGATTCAAATAACAACAATACTAGTGTGGGAGTCAGTTTTTGTTGTTAAACAAAAAGGAAATAAATTGAGGTCATTAACATCTGTTCAGGTCATTGCACTCAATCATATACCTTGTTAAAATTTATTTTAGCACAAAAATAGCAGATTCAGAATTAATTAATAACCTGCTTTTGAATTGAATTAACTATTTATAGTATTATTTTCTCATGATTTGACCTACTGTGGAGATACAAATGTAAAAAAGTACTTTATAATATTAAAATAATAGGTTATAATATTTATTATTGTAAGCAAACCAGTTTATTGATAATTTAAATATTTAAAGCATTGAAATGTGTTATCTTCTTTTCATTTAAGTTATGGGTATTTAGGCAGGATTATTTGTGTGTACAGATAAAATGCAAGATATCTCTTATAAAGCACAAAAACACATTAAAACGAAGATGTTTTGATTGAAAATTATAATCTAACTAGTTTCTGCTAAGCTTAATACATTGGTTGTATGTTCATTTGTAATGAACTAAATCGAGTTGGTCCAGGCAGTCAGCAATTAGGATAAAAGGTGTTTTTTGGTGTAAAAATATGAATATGAAAACATAGCCTTTATATTATAGAAAATTATATGTGATTAAAATTAATATTTTTCCCTAAGTATCTCTAGGCGGTTCACTAAGATTTCAAAATCAAAGTCAAAAATCCATTAGCAAATAAAAATGGTTTCTTTTATGGAATATAGCATATAGGTATTTAGGCATATAGGCATATAGGTATTTCTCTCTATGTATACATCTTTATGTATACTAAAACTTAAGTTCATCATTTATAATGAGGAGCTTTGTCAACATAATTAAGCAGTCTTATTCTTTGCTTTATCTACATTCCAATAAGATTATCAGTGAACTGGTGCTGCAAATACTTTTTAAGTGTGAAAGTAGAAAGGGAACTTAATAGTTAAACCTTAGCCGAGTTAGCAATGTTAATCAATGGGAAAGTACCAAGGTTGAGGTTGAATATATTTACATTTGATTGTGTTGCCTAAGCTACATCTGTTTAGACTGGAAGCCGATACGAACATAATTGGGAAAAAGCTAGGCAGGTGATGACGATGATTGTGTTTGTTGCCTTAAAATACTTAAACAAACCATACTGATACCTTACCATATAAATATGAAAAACTTTTTTTAAACGGTAATCATCCAATTATGGAATTGTATATTACCCCAATTATAGACAAAGATCAAAGGTCTTGTTTGACCTCTTAAATCTTTAACGGAGATTAATGTCACTATTGAAGTGTTACTCACAGTTCTGTTAGGCCATATAAACAGAGTAAACGGCCACTGATTCATTCCAGTGACTCATTGGTAATTTGAAGCTGCAAAAAACGATTTCGGCAACTTCTCTTGATTTTGGCGATAGGTGTATTTCCTGTACTATTACAGAATACATACTTTTTTATTGTTTTTAAGTGTGACATATATGTTAATGTCATTATATATGGAAATCTGCGAACTCAAAGAGGATGATGTCCAGGATAGAGCGAAGTGGAAGAAGAAGATACGGAAAGCGGACCCCGTCACAAGACAGGATAAACGCTAAGACGAAGAAGAAGTGTGACATATATGTTAATGTCATAGCATCAGGAAATACCAATATAATTTTTTTTTCTTTCTCTCCAAAAGAACTCTACAATGTTTGCTTACAGGGAAACAATGAAGTTATAATATTATAGGTTGTAGGAAAAATATTGAAGTAATTAAAATAGATCAAGCTTTTATCTGTCAACATACTTAGATGAAGTAGGTGTACCTAGGGATAGTTTAGCGTACCAATAGTGAACAAAAGATTGTTTACAAGAAATCAATTTTTAATCATACATATTGTAAGTTAGTGAATCCTACCAATACATTATTCAGTTATGTTCCCTCAATCATCTTTTGTCATCAACCCAACAGTAAAACTGTTCCTTTCTCCAATAGGCTTTAATCTAAAATAAATTATAGGACAGTAGTAGCATTGTAATAGAAAGATAGGTAGTTAGATAGTAAAGTAATAAATTCTCGAAAATAAACCACAAATGGGTAAAATTAAGATTCCAAGATTTTCTTATAATAGTTATAAATGAAGATAATATAAGCGTGTTAAAAATCAGTTACAAAAATAAATATACCATTTATTCACAGAATAGCACAGGAAATACCATATTATCATAGTTCAAAAAACATCTATTTCTCCAAAAGAAGTCTACAATGTTTGCATACAGGGGAAACAATGAAGTTATAATATTATAAGTTGTAGGAAAAATAATTAAGTAATTAAAATAGATCAAGTATTTATCTATCAACATACCTAGATGAAGTAGGTGTACCTAGAGATAGTTTAGCTGTTTGATTGTTTACAAGAAATCAATTTTTAAACGGTTTTATTTAGCTCACCCCGTTTGTTTTATTTATTATTTATTCATTCTTGGGTCAAATTTAGTAATTCAAATTTCACCCTCTTCCTGTCAACCGATTAATCTGAAATTTTGCATACACCTTTAATTCCGATGACAATACAATATAGTAATATCAATAACATTGTAAATCCAATATGGCCGCCGGCACAAAATGGCGGATAACGTAGATTTTATCAATCCCATCAATATGGGTATCAAATGAAAGGGCTCAACAAGCAGAATACAATATACTATAAAAAATTGAAATCCAAGATGGCGGCCGCTACAAAATGGCGGATAACGTAGGTTTTATCAATCCCATCAATATGGGTATCAAATGAAAGTTCTCAACCAGTAGAATACAATGTACTATATAAAATTAAAATCCAAGATGGCGGCCTCTACAAAATGGCGGATAACTTAGGTTTTATCAATCCCATCAACATGGGTATCAAATGAAAGGTCTCAACAAGTAGAATACAATTTACTATGCAAAATTGAAATCTAAGATGGCCGCCGCTACCAAATGGCTGATAACAATTTTTTATCAATCCCACCAATATGGGTATCAAATGAAAGGGCTTCACAAGTAGAAAACTGTCAGTAACTCCAGCGGGGCCCAACAGGGCCAAGGCCTGCCTGGGCTGCGAGATTGTTCGAAAGAGTTACCGCGGCCTTGGTACATAAAAGGCCTACGACGGAAAAAAATGGTTTTTAGTCAAGAGTCTGGCACTCCCTCACCGCTGCTGACCCACAGCAGGAGAGGTCATGTGATGATTTTTGGGGTCGTTAAAAAAAAGTATCTGGAAGGGCTATGTATTGAGGAATTAGATTGTAATAAATTGTCAGGTAAGAGACCGTGTAATATGATGCACTAAATGAATTAGATAGAATGAGGAATATTCGGTAGGCATTTTCATTAAATACTAAAAACTAGAAAATAAAAAATCGGTAAAAAAACTTTTAAGTTAAACGGTTTTATCTTATGTGCACTGAAAACTAGAAAATAAAAAAATAGTTACTTACCTGTCAACCTACGTAGGTGGTCCCGGTCATATTAAACTGAAATAAAAACGTGGGGCCCCTGTGAAATCCTACCTATGGCAAAGCATATCTTTATACTTTGGTAGATCATGAGCTCGGCGTTCGCTGGTGAAGCCGCTACAGCTGATTATTGATTGTCAAAATCTCCAGTTACGATTATAGTAAGTCGATGCAATCCACACCTATTATACCTCTAGAAGAAAGTACTACAGCAATAGTTAATGGGCCCCACGTTTTTATTTTAGTCTAATATGACCGGGACCACCTACGTAGGTTGACAGGTAAGTAACTATTTTTTTATTTTCTAGTTTTCAGTGCACATAAGATAAAACCGTTTAACTTAAAAGTTTTTTTACCGATTTTTTATTAATATAGTTATCAGCATGGATATTGAGCCTTGAACTTCACCTGCACAGAAGCGATTTATTGGTTTATTGCCTTATGTGTTCAGTGTGCAAAGCGATCCCCACTCTTCCGCCGAGAGCTCAATATCCGTGCCGGTAACTATAATACATGTCATGTTGTATGTTTGTGAATCCTACCATTATATTATTCAGTTATGTTCCCTCAATCATCTTTTGTCATCAACCCAACAGTAAAACTGTTCCTTTCTCCAATAGGCTTTAATCTAAAATAAATTATAGGACAGTAGTAGCATTGTAATAGAAAGATAGGTAGTTAGATAGTAAAGTAATAAATTCTCGAAAATAAACCACAAATGGGTAAAATTAAGATTCCAAGATTTTCTTATAATAGTTATAAATGAAGATAATATAAGCGTGTTAAAAATCAGTTACGGTCAATCGATCTATTGGAACTTTACTAAGAGCTCATCATATTTATTGAGGAAAAAAATGAATAAATTTTTTAACACCAGAAAAAAATACTTTTCAGGAATGAAATTAAATGCAGTTTATGGCGTACCTACGTATGTACGTATTTTTACCCACTAAGTGGTTTACCTCACAAATTACAGTTTATATTTTTTAAGTTGGGTTTTTTAGTCGCACGCACGCAAGTTTGTTTCGTGACCTCCCTGTTCATCTATTCAAACAAGTCACAACCTAAATAAACTTACTACTTTGTCACAAACGTGTATGCTGAATAAACCTGTTATGAAGTATATCACGTGTAAGCAAGGTTCTGTTCTACAAGGTTCCTAAGGAGTAAGTAAGTAAGGAGCCTGTTGCACGAAGCAGTGTTGAATTGTACTGACCACAGAATAAATTATTAATAAATTTATAAATAAATAAATATGTATTTAAATAAATAAGTATTGTTATACACTCAGATGATTGGTGTAATGTCGATATATCCTGACTAACCTTCGAAAAAGAAATCCTTACAGTACTTAATTTAAACGCGGAAGTTACTTTGTCTAGTTAGTTACACTATGGCAGGCTATTTTTTATCCGGGTACGGGAAATAAGTAGTTGCCTCGGGATGCGGGTGAAACTGTGGGGAACAGCTAGTTCAAAATAAACACTAGTAAGAGAATCTTACGCCAATGACGCAAATGTTTTTTAACGAGCCATAAAGTTAATAAACCGGTCAATAATTTTAAATAAAATAAAATTTATATTAGTGACAACTTGACAAATGGTTCTTTTATCATAAAGTGACACGAATCTTATTTAATGACCATAATTATTTAAAACGATAAATTCCAGCTTTTGTTTGATCAAAATTAAGTCTTCAATGGTATTCCTTCAAATTATTTCATAACGAGGTATTTGGGATCAGCTGATTGTACGTAGGATGTGAAAAAGTATAATTATGGAGTTTTTCACTTCACTGAGGTAGCTGATACGCCTGCGAAGTTGTCAAATTTTTGTTCACGCGGATATAAAAAGATTATGTATTAATATTAACCAGAAAACACGCTACAATAATGTCCTGTCAGTTGTTGACAGACTTGTATGGGATGCCAGTGGTCCTCCTTTTGATTAAAATTGGGGCCAAATTAGAACTCACGCATAAAAAATACTCAATACTTTTATTGCTTTATGGTAATTCCTGCCCTTCAGTTCCTTTTTCGGTATCTGTTATGGTTAAGTACAGAAAAATAATTAATAAATCAGAAGCAGATCAGATTACCATTAAATTGTGTACCAATTTCATCTACACTCATTATTCTAAAATGTCCACAAAAACTGACAATTCCGTACAATACATTATGAAATGGGTACTTTTCTAGCGAAAATATACACACAGTACTGAGGGACAAAATTAACTTGCGTTGGGAAACTCAGTTGACCCCATACATCGATGTAGGTCGCGCTTAGTTTACCGACTGCAAATAAAAGAATCGTAAAAAAGTTATTATATTGTGAGGTAACTAAAAATTTACGATTTTCAGATTTTTCCGAATAGGTAACTTTATTTACGAGCATAATTCAAACATGATTCTAGATCAACGGAAATTACCCTAAAAGTTTTAATTATCTTTGAAAATGATTGGATAACGAAGAATCAGAGAACTTAAAGGTAGGTATATCTTCGTGTTCATGAGATTATTTTTTACAAACAGACGAATGACGAAGTGATCCTATAAGGGTTTCCATTTTTCTTTAGGAGCTTGGAACCTTTGAAATGCTGTTTTATAAAACAAAGACAATCAGCATCTAACATGTACAAGTTTCGAAAACTTGCGTACGCGCACGTAGCCTTTCATAGTTGATCTCGAAAAACCCAATAAAGGTACTATTAAACAAAACACTGTACATGCAATTACTTGATACGATATATAGGTGAATTTATTTTATAATTAACATATTATCTTAAAGCATCCTCATCTTTAAGTTGCAAACGACAGATTCTTGCTTCAGCTAAACAAACTCGCAGTTTCCTGCAATAACTTAATTTACTATGCAGCTCGCGGACAGCAATTCTCTTTGAATATGATATGTACTCATTTCTGAGCGAGCAGTGGTCATACATGCCGATAAGTCGAGACACTGGCAGAATTTTCAGCAGCTTATTATAAACACGAGGACATCAATAAGTACTTGTTTGCAATTAATGTTAAATTCCATGAAATAACCAAGTAGATATGAGACTGCTTTCGATGGCAATCCTAAATATAGAGACGTTTTTTTGACTTACTGACCAACGTGATTCAGAAAATTTACCTAATTAGCGCATAAAAATCATAATCCTCAGACTACGATCAGAAACGATTACAGAGATGGTATGGTATGCAATGCAGTGAACCAATCAATATGATTAACTTAATTCTGATCAAAGTGATGCGTGCGTAGGTGAAGGTAGAGAAATACGTATTTGGTTGTTATTGTTTTTTTTAGCTTTTACTGGAGGATGTAGGGACACATTTTTTGAAATAGGAACATGTTTTGTAATTAGTACGTCCACACAAAATTACTTAGAAACCTTATTATAAATGTACAAACTAGTATCACCACCACGAAGGATGCTAACTAAGCACTCTACTAAGTTTACCGTCGCGTTACAGACGGGCTCGTAAAAAGTTCAAAGGCACGTCTTCACCGAAAAAAATATGGCGGTCGCGACTCTGTAAACAAAACGATAAACTAACATTTTATTTAAGACGCAATTCCGTAACTTTGTCAAGTATTTCATATGGAAATTGGCGACCATGATATACAAGGTATCCTAGAGTCAAAATGATCATACATGATGATATCTACCATAAAATTACATTGTTCAAAATTAATAATTCTCTCCTTTCAATTAAACCTATAATAATGCTACTCTTTCTTCAGTCTTTCTCCTTTTTACCCTACTGCCAAAAAGGGTTAAAGAATAAACATTGACCATTCTTTCATGTTTTAATGTCTTTTTCGTATTGTTTCAGTGTTCGGAGTGTAATGCACAAATATATGGAAAAGAAGAATGAAGTGAATTTCGACAAAATATTCAATCAAGTCTTAGGTGAGTACTGAAATAAAGCTTATATAACTATGAACCCTTGCACATACCTACCTACCTTACATCGATACAAACTAGATCAAGAAAATAATGAATGATGCACTGTGATAGCTAATTGTGCTTAACAACAAACCACATGTCTATTCGAAAAAATAAACAATCTTTTAGGATGTGCCAATTTCTTCACTTCCTAACTCTATAATTAATGGGTACTTAAATCGCTAACGCGCCATAAAATTTATAGTGTAACTAGAGGTAAATAATTTGTAGATGTAACAGTAAAAAGTTTTCAAATGGAGCAAAAGAAATAAATCGGGCAGTTACAGTAGGAATTACGGCCGTTCGGAAAAATAATGCACGTTCTTAGTTGACTGTATAAAACGTAGAACATACGGCCAGATCTGAATCATATGGATAATGTTTTGAACTGTTGGTATCCGACTCAAGATTAATAAACGTCCAATTACTTCGTGCTGTTAAGGGAACTATTAGGTTAGCAGTCCAATGCAAGTCTAGATGACACAACTTGAAATGTGTTAATGTTCGTTGCAGCAGCCTTATCTTGTTTAATGGGCGGTGTTTGCTAAATGTATATTATGCAAAATGGAATGGACGATATTCTCTGAATAGCGGATGTGCCAAAGCTATCAAAATCTGTTTCCGCGTGGTTATCGTAGCATAAATTTTAATATCCAGTATCTGAACTCTGACCGTAGCTAACTTAATTTAGGTTTCATCTGCAGTCATTATTATAACGGCCACTCTTTATGTTAGTTGAGCCTTAAAAGATTTGTTTCAAAAAACAGTTCTATCTTGTTTAATCGTTCACGTCTTTCCAAGTTCCTCGGCTTAGATTAGAGACATTATTGGTCGGTCGATGCTAAAAGAAACAGTGTTGTGTAAACACGAGGGCCCTTTGAGCCGTTTCTTTTCGAGCGATTTACGTCTGCGCTTTTACAATTGCTTCGTAGATTGAACGAGCTCTTATGTCGTCTGATCACACGTCCATGTTTGCTATTATTCTTCTTTGATGTTTGTTTTGAGTTCCACTAAAAATAAATGTGTTTCACTCAGAAAATTCTTTAGTAAAAATGTATGTTTCAATTAAGTCTTGGAATTGTTACCAACGTTTTATAGCTGAATTAGGTAGGTTTAGTATTCTCAACATCCATTTAAATGTGCTTTGAGAACTGTGTACAATCTATGATCTTTGTGAATAAGACTTTCGGTAAGTCTTGCAACCAAAAAAATTGTCAATGGCGAGGTATCACTTTTAACCAATATCGACATCCGAAACAACTGTATACTGCCATTGATTTAAGTATTCCAGACAAGTTTAATTCAAATTCACTTTCGTAACAACTTTCTTGCGGGGATTTGTATCGTAAACAAGATTAAACGTAAGCGAGCCGAGTAGGCCGCGTCGTTGGTTCTGCACATAGCTACGCACGCCGGATTATTGCCGCTCTGCGTACAATTGCTTTCCCTCTAATGAAGTTGTCTCATGTCGCTAAGGATAATTTTCTTATACCAGGACTTTTGCGTGCTTTTGCCGAAAGTTTTCGTCTTTAAGCTATAGATTGTCTTTCTTGATTTAAACTGGAAAAGGTGGTATCATATATTTTTTTAATTATACACTTTCGAAGTAATATTCATCATCCATGAATGCAGCTGATTAGAAATACGTCAAAATTGTAGTAATTTAGACAGTGTCGAGAGTAGAATCAGCTTGACAGCATTGTCAATATGTTAGATACTGATTGCACTGCGGCAGTTCTAGGCTGCCTGAAGCACTTCAATATTCAAGATTTCTCTTGAGAAACACGCAGGTTTATGTCGCACTTAGTCTGAGGCCAGTCTTTTACAGCATACAGGTTTACTTACTTATATCGAATTAGAAAAGTGGCCTTCTTAATGTGTTTGTGTATTAAACTACTAATTACGTTAATACAGAAAGCCGTTTAGGAGTAATTAAGTGAACACGAAACGTATTTCATTCCAGGTATACAGTACGTGAGTAAGGTTTAATTTGACTTTCATTCCATTTGAAAACATGAAACAAATGAATTATTTTTTACTGTTTGCAACAGCTACACTATATTTACATGAATCAGCTCGAGTATTTACCGGCGGTACTCAGTGAATTACTTATTTGCGAAGTACCTATGCATTTTCTATGTAAGTACATTATACTCAAGCCACAGGTTTTCTATCTCGATATTGCCTCAACAAATTATTTTACCAACGAGGAAATTGCTTTGTAAGCTCGTTAAAACAGCGTCACACGGGTCCGTCAAAGGTTCATACATAAGTACTGCATCTTATATGCGCATATGCTGCTTGTTTAGGAATAGCCATGAATAACCGTGGCTATTTATGAAAACGCCACAAATATTATCCTCCATTAACTTTGAATTTAACCGTGAGAAGTTGCTATAACGAAATGCTTAGTGTGTTTTACATGGCATAATAATAGCCATGATATTAATGCACGGTACGTGAACGATATATTTATTTTACCGCGTTGCTCCGCTTTACCTCATGTCCGAATACAAACAAACTCGCCTTTTTAGAGTTTCGAAAGCCTAGGTGATTAGGGGTTGCGTTTACGGAGATAGAGCACGGGGATAATAAGAGATGATCCTTATCTGGCCTATATATCAGTGACCCACAGCGGATCAAAAGACAATACCATTGAGAGGTATTTCTGAAAGCCCGGAAAGTAGATCTTGTCTGTAGACATGAGCAGTTGCGTTGTGAATTTATTTACGTAGGAAATAAAGTAGACTGTCCTAGAAAATGTGGATACAGCTTTTAGTTCAACACTGCCTCTGTTCTGTGACATGTAACATGTATAGATTATGTTTGTCAAACTAAAGCTTAGCTCTACATTGACTATTTTACATCCGCTCGTAACACATTTTTCGTCTATCTATGTGGGTTTAGCTTGTTTATGTAATGGGTATGTGTTGTTTATTGGCGAGATCAGTTTTTTGGGTCATCAATGAAACCGCCCTCTTTAGTCAGTAGTGATTTATTGAGTCTCATGACCAGAATATATATGACGAAATATATCTTCGGCTTCACGGTCGTTTTACCGTATCGTATTTTGATTTCTTTAATACGTAAAATAAGAATTTCATCTAAAGGGAAACAGAAGCTTGCGTCAGAATACATGTTTATAGGTAAAACTGCATGACCGAAGGTTAAATAAGATTATTATTCTTCGTGCATTCTGACTACTGTGTTATATGCACTATAATATTCTGAACTTGTTTCAAATGAAGCCCTTATTTACAACGCAATACGAAGATTTATCCACGAGGCTGGCTTAAGCTTGGAGAACCCAAGTAATCCAAGCGGAAATGATCACGCCAATTTATTTTTCATTAAGCCCACTTGTCCGAAGGCGCACTTTTCTAGAAATTGCAGTAATTTCAATGATAGTCTTGATAGTTGGTTGAGAGGACGATATTGCATCGAGGCTCCCGGGAACAAGTTACAAACGCAATTTACGGTGGCCTCACTTCGACTTGCAGTAAATAACTTTATCGGCTGCACTCGACTGGACATGCTACGAGGAGCACGTCCACTTCGGCCACGCTTGTCCACTTTCAGACAGTAACTGTTTACATTATATGCCATTTACTTACTATTTTCTATCTAGCTGAAAATATAAGTGAATTTCTGAAATGTATGTGCGCACATAACATGAAATCATTTAACACGAAGACCGGTTTACATACAGCGTTGCGTAACACGTTTCTTTGTTAGTAGTGTCCATACATCATTATCATGTACCCTATGATACCATTTTGACGCAAAACGTGGACTGGTGTCGCATCAAACGATTATTACCATGTTACGCACACCACTTGTGACTAAATTAGCAGATGCCACACAATCATTTGACATCATGCGTATTCATTTACATACACGTGTTAAAAATACATACCCGTAAACCAACCTTTAAGGTGTTACGTAAACAAAACGATAAATTTTAACATACTTCTTTTTGTTCCAGGTTATTTATTATTTAAGGAATTTTGTGAACAGACTTCAGATGAACCAGTGCCACAATTAAAATTTTATGAAGAGGTAAATTTAGGCCATATAAATTGTGTAAATGTACCTTTTGTTAAATATGTTGTCATATGATGCGTATTTTCGTTGGCAGATTAAATTATACGAAAAGCAAGAATGTATTGAAGAGAGGCGGCGGATCGCAAGGGATATTTATGACAATTTTATTATGAAAGAACTTCTAGCACATTCACATGTAAGTAAAGGGGAATTATGTAAAATTCTTGTTTGTTTGACTGGAGACGTAATATTTTACAGAAGGTTCAGACTAGGCGATATTCTTTTGTTTTCAATAAGGTAGACAAAGCACTGGCTGGGTTTGGTTAGGCTAGCTGAGCTACTAAAATGTTATGTTAGCTGTTATTTTAGAGTTTGAAACAGTTCATATTGCATTTGTCAATGTTTGTTCGTGGAAACAGCGAAGCTGCGCGTTCCTGCATCTCACCAACAGACTCATCGCTCGTCGTCCGTTCGGTTTTAATTCTTGGGATTATCTGTGTTGGTTCAAGGAGATTTGCACTCAACTTCTCGTGCAAAACTATCATTATGTACATTTATTCCGAAGCTAGAACTAGAATAAATATTCGTTCAACAGCTTCGGAAAATAGTAAGAAACCTTTTAACTTGTAATGTTCTTCAGTTTGTATCGAACCTTTTCTAAGAAAACCAGCTATATACGCACAAGATATCTGTGTCATTCGCTGATTTAACGTCAAATCTGTAAAACCTACAGCTGAAATTATGAATGTATATTTTTTTACTTTGCTGACTACTCTGTGATAGGAAATCCAGCCAGCGAGCAATGTTTGTAAACTATGTATATTTTCAATTATGTAAAAGCTTTTAAACCAATGAAATGAGTGACTACAAAGTGATACGATCTACGTGGTCCACATAGCTATACACTCGCGGTTTTAGTTTACAAATAGTTTCTATTCTAACAACTCTATGTTAAAAATATACAGGGTTACTGGTAAGTAGACCGCATCCTTTCAGGAGGTGATAGTACTGGTCAATATGGACAAATTTGACCCAGGGATACACTGGGCAAAAGTTAACCCGTTTCAAGATAATCGAATTTCAAGATCAGTCGTCTAGGTACACGTATAAATTTTCATTATTAGTCAAAAGTCTCGTTTTTGTGGATTTTTGTGTGTTTTTGGATAGAAGATGAATCATTTCATAATAACAAACCATAAAACTGTACAAATCACAGAGGAAATTATAGCGAACAGCAATCACTTTTTAGTAGATATTTTCTCAAAAATATCACTCTTCATTTTTTTGTGCAGAATACTTAAAAAACATCTACATTTATCTAGCTATCCAAAAAGTCACAAAACGCACAAAAATCCGCAAAAACGAGACTTTTATCTAGTAATAAAAATGTATACGTGTACCTAGACGACTTGTAAAGAAAAGATCTTAAAATTCGATTATCTTGAAACGGGTTAACTTTTGCCCAGTGTATCCCAGGGTCAAATTTGTCCATATTGACCAGTACTATCACCTCCTGAAAGGATGCGGTCTACTTACCAGTAACCCTGTATAGCTGTAGGGTTCCATAGATCAGGCGGGCAGCGGCTTTGTTATTGGACCTCCTTGTTTCCAAACACCGTCGCATATTGCGGTGATGTTTTCCGACATGACTTTGTTTTCACTTTTACGTGGTCAAAGTTTTTGATGAAACTACACCGCAAGGGGTTTGTGCAAATGAAATAAAAACAACATCCATCCGAGAAGTTGCACTGTGTTTACGTACAAGCTGCATGCTCGCTGAAATTCAAACGAATTTCAGCGAGCATGTTTACCATAAAAAAATAGTTGCAATTTACAAAGAGTGTGGAGTTAGTATAGAAATTTCGAAACAAGAGGTCGTAAGCGTTGTATCCGGCTTGAACGACTGTTGTTTGTATAATGAGCCTCATTAGTGGACTGTTGGCGAGGTGCCCAGCAAATGCGTGAAACCCCCTGTTAAATAGCTTAACTATGGTCACTCATTATTTTAAATTTTACCATTGACCATCACGTACGCCATATTTTAAAATAACCAGCACACAAGCGTTGAAAGGTTAACTCCACATTTCAGTAAAGCTACATCAGCAGCTAAATAATGTGCAGTTTTAATTTGAAATAATTACGCATTAAATGATCCGACGTCATTAAAATAAATCAACTTGACCTATTGCGTAGCGTAGTGCTGCGTCCTTCCCTTATCTCTGCGACCAATGAAATTAATTGTTTTGCGGGTAGATTTATAACTATTAAAAGTTTCACTTTTGGTATTTAACTAGATATTAAAAATTAAATAAAGTAATTTCTGTCACTATTAATGTATAATGTTGGATATGACATCACCTACTGAAAGTAATAGTGATGATAACTGAAGATTATAGACCATAAATTATGTTTTTCTCTTGTTGATTGAGAAGAAACGAAAGCCAAACATACTTGGATGGCTTTCCAAGTTGCTGTATGACTAGAGATCGCATTCTCAGCGGGTGTCAATAAAAACAAATAACGTTCATGAGCTGGCTCGTCTCTATTGATTTCTAATCAGATTACTTGAGAGATAGCCTCAACTGCTTCAGAAAGCGATGGATTTTATGGTTTCGCAGTAGTAGCAATGGCTGTTGGTACTCTTATTTCGCTGTTTCAACGACATTCATGCTATGATTTAGTTTAGAGAACCAAATTCCGGGGCTAGAAGAGTCGGTGCTATTATTCCGTTTATATCCTGAGTCATCCTTGTCTGGCTGTAAAAAATACCGTCCCAATTTGTTGATACAATTCTCTGTGCAATTCTGCAAACCCTTATGTTAGTCGCAGCATGGCGTTAATAATTCCAAATGCAAGGTTTTTCTACTTCTAGCTCATTATTCTTGTACTGTGGAAAATCAGGGTAACACAGCACAACTGTCGACATTGCTAGTAAATAGTTACTCGTAATAAAACTAATTTCCAGTCTATTTACTAACGTTTAAATGTACACTTAAGGTTCATAATACGTTATTCTGTGGTATGCGTGATCTGTACACATTCCCAGTAACATAATTTATTTTTATCTAACCTCGATACCGTATTTGTTTATTTCACTGGTAAATCATACGCGTATTATTTTTTCAGGATTATTCTAAAGAGTGTGTAGCGCATGTACAAAAATATTTAATGAAGCATGAAGTACCACCAAACCTATTTGAGGTATAGTATTACCAATTTCTAAATTATGTACTTACATTTATAAACTGGTAACAATGAATTTGTGTGTACTAAATATCAATCTTTTTTTAGCCCTACATTGAAGAAATCTTCCAGCATCTTCGAGGGGAGCCATTTAAAAATTTCTTAGAAAGGTAACACTTGTTCAATATCGATCCGTCACTCGTTCCTCATTCAACTCTGCCACATATAAAGCACTTGAATCCTTTGTTCCAGTGACAAATACACGAGGTTTTGTCAATGGAAAAACTTAGAATTAAACATTCAGCTCACAATGAACGACTTTAGCGTGCACCGCATCATCGGCCGGGGCGGGTTCGGAGAGGTAAGAACGCCCATTACAATTAGCCGTAAATAAATATTCTCAAAGTACAAAGTTTGTTACGCAAGTCTCAATGTAAGTCCCAAACCTAATATCATTAGCATTCTGGGCTTGCACCGTGAACGTGTTTACTATATTCATATTCATCTCGACGAACGGAAAGCCGCTACGTAGGTGTAATAAAGCCGTCCTGTTCCCCCACTGGAATAGTGATGGATTTTAACGCCTGTATTTTAATATTACACTCGTAACTACATCGTAATCACTCAAATTGTATGTTTAGCTCTGCTGTGCCTCTGCTCATAATTTATCTAAAAGTCTTTCAGTTATCAGACACATCTTTTTCCTCACGTATCCTACGAAATACTTCATTCTGTTAAAGTAGAAAAGGTATGCGGTTGCTTTTATGGTATCGCATGAAAAGATCTTTAGCTGCGACCTAAGAGCTGTTCACGTTCACCCTTGCTCATCTACTTGAACGTGTGCAGCGTGTAACATGTTTTACAAAATATTCTATTTTCAACGCGGATACTACCATAAAGGCATAAACATAACTTATGCTTACGTTCACACTGTGAACATACAAGATTTATCCGTTCGAGGTTTGGTCATTTTTACGCTTCACCACAGTATTGTTGTTTATAAATATTTCTAAGAAATACTGAAAGCGTTTCCTATATCGATTCTATTCACACAGTTGGTTCGACGCGAATGTATGCTTAAATAATTCGAAATAAAGTGTACACATCTTCGTGTGTTGTACGAATCAATTCGAGCACTTATGTCAGGAAGCGACATGAAGTGCTCACCATAAATCAGTTCACACGCGACTTCCTATTCAGTTCTGCACTCCACGTAGCCTTTCATGTTCGTAATTTTGAGTTTTTGTCGTCATTATGTTCACGATTTTAATCCCTCGCTGCCGTTGTATTGTATAATAGACGTCTTTTATGTGGGAACCTCGGGATAATCGATGATTGTTCTAATTGTAGTTGTTGTTTGGTTCCTAATTATACGTTGGTCAGGTTGACGCATTATTTGCAAACATGCCAATAAATAGGTTTTTTTAAAAGGTGACAATAGGCCCTTTTCTTCTGATTCATACGCTTACTAAGCGAAAATATCATTGTCTTTGACGCAATTAGGTTTACCGGCGTTTGTACAGTGTTTCCCTTGCACGATGAAATCACAGATCCCATGATGTAACGGCCAGACATCCCGAACACAACCTTTTAGATCTACACGTAGGTACAATTTGGCAACGGCACGTTATGCTCACGGCTCGTGCGGATAAATACCTTATTTACATGTATTTTATATACAGGTGTACGGATGTCGGAAGGCGGATACGGGCAAAATGTACGCAATGAAGTGCCTCGACAAGAAGCGCATAAAAATGAAGCAAGGGGAGACTCTCGCCCTCAACGAAAGGATTATGCTCTCTCTAGTCAGTACCGGGGTAAGTACTTTATTACATTTGTATTTGTTTATGACTTTTGTCGCCATTTCGTTGTTATTGCGTTGCGGATTGGCTTCTTGAAGTTTACTTGTGTGACGAATATATTTCGGCTAATCGTAACAACCGTATCATGTAGGTGAACTGCTTGCTGTAAAAATATATCGATCTTCAAGAAATATTTCGCTATAGAGCTGGACCATTATACTCTACGAATAATACGACGAGAGTTCACTCCTGTAGATCCAATTTACTGGAAATTTTCTCTCATGTTCAAACACTGCAACTTCACCTAGCTATCAGAATATTGCCTCAATATTTGCATTTACTAGCGCACAAGAAACAGTAAACAATCATTTTCCTCCATGTCAGCTGTCTACGTGTTCCATACTCAGATAACGATTGTTAAAAGTGACGCCGTCCATATGCTTAGTTTCTAGAAGAAAAAAGTAAAAGGTAAAAAATAAAAAAATATGCATTTTCAATTGTTTATCTTGCAGTGCATGAAGGATAAATAGCACAATATCCCATTATGTGCATGTAGCGTGTTGTTTAGGTATGTGATACTATACAGGAACGCCCACTCATAGCCACGTCCGATGTTTTTAGATACTGAAATGGAGCAAAGTGCATGTGTTGGCTATTGTGAGATAAGCACACTAGTTTATCGAGATATACCCATCAAAAACCCATTGTACTAAAATCAGCTGGTCCTCAAAATAGACTGAGCAGAAATAGTGGAGCTTAAAACGGGAGTTTATATCCCCTTCATCGGAAAAACAGTTAATGTTTTAAAGATACGTTATTTATAACAGACGTAGATTATTAGGTACTTAGTTCGTTGATATACGAGATGTATGAGGAAACCTTATCATAAAGTACAACGAGCTGTTAGGTTTCTTCTCAGTATAAAACGTAAATTGTGTTTTAATTAAAAATTGATCAGCCATTATTGGGTTGATGGGATTTACTGGATATTATGTAGTGGTTCATTATTGATTTATTAGTACTTTATTGTAGTAATTACGATGTTAAAGGTAAAAAGGTATATTTTTTTAATATCACGTAATCTTTTTTCTTCACCTGTAATTCGAAATCCTTTTACTCAGAATTGTTAGTCTAGTAGAGTTGTATTTACATGCAACGTTCACAAAGCGTTGTTAGCGGTTAATGTGATTCAACGGGTTCCCGAACCAAACTGAATTTAATATCCGCTTGTTAACGTCACCGCCCACGCTACATGCAAAAATACTTCCGTCTATTGCGATCGCCCCCAAAATACTCCAGTCTCGTATCAATTTTAATTAGTTTCAAACCCCGGCCGGGTAATTCGGCAAATTTCTTTATTATTGCCTTTCTTACCCACAACTCGTAAGCAAAAATTTTAGGAATTTATTCATTGTAATGAAATAAAATGGGATGGGTCATGAGGTCAGTCCTTTGTTGTAAGGCTGTTGACCAGATAATGATAACAAAATGTTTATAAAAATAATTTACATCGATCGAATCCTCTGGAACATTACGAAATGATGAATTTATGACTCCATTGCGCATCAAAAGCAATCGACGCGCGTTCTATAATGTAATCAAAAGATACAAAACATTTCAATGATTCGGAATTTTCTATTGATCTTCCCATCGTTGTTATTATATCAATAGCATGCATAACGATGTTGTTTGTGTCTGTCAGATGGTAAACTGCTACTAGAAGATCGTTCGTTTTAATGAAATCACCGACTCGCGACAAACATACATAATTCTTCATACGTACGATATTCAAACGTTGGTTTAGTATCACACCACCAAGATACTGTACAAACAACATGTTTAAATACATCGTCAATGCCTGGTATTTATATAGATTAACGGCGTCATAAATAGTTGATTAATACGCAGATTTATTATTGGATTAACGTTATCAGTGGCAAATGTGTTACAAATTAGCAATAAATGTGGACGACGTCATAAAATGGCCGATGGACTACGTTCTAGACTGTTTAACTTGCTATTCTGCAGCTAGTCATTATGAACAAAGGATGATTATTTTTACCTCTGTCGTCACTAACACCAGTTAAAGGTAAATAGATCAAGTAGTTCCGACAGCTTTCTTAGGGAAATTAAAAGAACACATGTAAGCAATACGGAAAAGCTCCCGAATACATTTAATGATGATGATATCATCCACAAAAAACAGTAGATTACGCGTTCAAAAATACATGGAACAGGTGAAACCGAGCATCTTGTTTGCCTCAACATATCTGAAACATCTGCTGCTATTCCGATCAACATTAAACTATCTAATTATTTCAGTTTTACTGTTCATTTTTTAACTTAGTCTTGTCATATTAGAACCTGTAACAGTTTATGTTTATTCAGCAGAAACATTCTTCAAGTAACTTTCCTTTTTATTCAAGCGCTTTAACAGCCTCGTCTTTTGTTGCGTTTTCTTTTCTAAGGAAATGCTTTTTCACGTGACATTCTAGGACAACTTTCTTGCGCAACTCGCATTTCAATGCTTGGAACTATTCTGTGCTACCATTGTGTGCGTTGGATAGACATCGCTGTGATTTCAATAGTTAGTAATCTACGACCGATCTGTTAAGAAAAATAGACGCCTATAAACGACGATATTTCAGAAACAATGGCACTTATTGCAGTTTTAAATGGACTGTTACTAGTGAAGCAGAAAGATACTGACTACTCAATTCATCGTTTGCATTCTTATTACATTACAATATGTACGTATAGGAGTGGAAAGCAAATAAACTTCAATAAAGCTCCCCTGAAGGGTCAGCAAATGTGGACACACAAGGGTGCTTGTGGGCGATATTGTCTACATTACAAAATGCATTAAGAATTTATAGGAGAAGCATGACCAAAGTGTAGCTACACGTTGATCCAATTTATTGTAATCACAATAACCTGATCAACTTCCTGACATGCTCACATGTAGTTATGCAAATAATGTTTGTAATTCACGCCGGCACGGAATATCATTACACACAAGGGCAACAAACAGTAACATAGCAAAGTACACATTCTTATTTGAAGAGACCGCCGACGTTGGTTTTATCAGCCGATGAGTTGTTCTATCCAAGAAATTAAACTCGCCTCGTGTACGGACAACTTTGTATGTACAAAATGTCTTTTTTCCGACTAGACACACTCGTAAAATGGACATCCAACGTCCGCAATAAATATATATTATCTGTAGAATTGATATGAGCATTTCGTTCTCAAGGAGCTGTTTCGAACGTCTCGTACAAAATAAGTTAAGAACGGCTTTGCGCAAACTCCGTGGGAAAGTGCCTTCGTGTAACCACCGTGTTGTAGGTATTTGAGTGTACATACTTTTTATCCGGTTAGGAGAAGCGTGTGACCTTTTATTTGGACAAAATTTTAAAGTTTTAGTACCAAAGATTCTGAGCTCTGGTTGAAGCTTTAATCCCCTGTACGATATTGGCGCACGTTAGTTGAAGAAGTTCTTAGATACTTACTGTGCTCCAGGCTTCTCAAATAGTAGCGAGAGATAAAATACTGCTGAACAGCTATTGATTTTGGAACCAAAGAAACTGCACTTAGATGGTATTGCATGAGTTACTGTTAGAAATGGCCTTCTGGTTGCTGTTTACTCGTTGCAATATTTATTCATAATTTAAAATATTTAAATAACAATTAAACTTGCAAAATTGGCGTCAACCTCATCTATATCAATGACCATAATATCCGATTGCTTATCGATTGCAAGTTGCTTTGATTCGGTGCAATACAGCAGTGATATACCTACGTTTTATGTGTGATATGGTATCGGGGACATAAACGATATCCAGCCAATTGGACTGAAACGAATTGGATCGCCCTCAATTTGTCGTCGTAGTACAATCCGCTTCCGCTGCATTTTGTTTTGCCGTTTCATCCCGACGATTAGTATTTTTCATTCAGGGTTGATTTTATTTATACACCTTATGTAACATGTGTACAATTTTATTCTTCGTGACCTAAAAGGCTCCCCTAAAGTTTAACAAGGCCGTGGGTTTCCGAAGCAAAGTTTATATAAAACGAGAAACTGTCAGTCGTTCTGTTACAACATTTATATGTAGTCAACTTTCGACATGAATTTTCTTTTACTGTGACCTTGTTTTAAAACTTTATGCTGTGCGGTAGGTAATAAAACGTTTTTATTTTATGTTTACGAGTAAGCAAACTCTGGTTTATAGGACGAACCGATCTGATGACAAATTTTATCTATGTTCGATCATACATGTCCATCTCAGTATTGATCTCATCTTGTTATTTTATCAACAAATTCTTGGTGCGCTGTGTATTTGTACGTGATGATATACTTTCAGTGACTGCCTCATAATACCAGAAATCACCCATTATATACGATAACTTTTGAGAGCATACAAAAATATGTTTATAACTTTAGAGTAGGACATTTGATAATGTTTCTTAAATATGTTCATTTATTTGTTGTCTAACATCGTGTTTTGCGGAGCCAATGAATGTAAGCGAATGAGATGGCGTTCACGTGGAAAAGGCGGCGCACTGTGAAGGCTTTGTCATCCGCTCACTCAGATATAATTACATATTGAAATTTGAGACACGCCCCTTTACGTTTTACAACTAAGATGTCATCAACTATTAGTAAACGTCATAGGCATAGACGTCCGAGGGCACAGAATAATGTGTGGCCAGGAAAAACACGACAAGAAAAGCAAAAGTATGTACTTGAACAAAGAAACTAGGGTGCTTATGGTATTGAGTTCAGCTTGTAGCGCTCGTGGCCCCCGATTTAAATCTACAAGTAAAACGAGGTCCGAAGCAGGAGGCGATGAAAAATTTAAACACGTATAATCTTCTGCCATATTATACAGTGCTTCTTCACTTTAAATCCATTGACTTCTAAAATTCAATTGAGAAGCTTTTCTCCTGGCCATCCAGTATATTTGGCAGCGTTTCTGATCGCAGTATCATATTATAAGTACGTAGATGCTGCTTCCCATTCATCTTCCAGATATAATCCCTACTCGGCTCTTACGTCAGTCGCGGTAACTGACGGGTGGTCTGTTCGGCGAGACCACACGGTAATGTTACTTTATACGGGTTACTTTATCATTTATGAACGTTCGTCTGGTGTCGGGGCGGCGCCGCTCAGTCTGTCCCTATCTTACGAATGATTTTCGAGTTTTTCGGAGCACTGTTCTACTAGGTAACGCCTCTTCTCGCAATGTTTCGTTGAAACTAACAAAACTGACTGTTATCAGTTCTAAAGAGTCCTGGAAACGGACCAGAAAACTCCCGAAACTTTTTTGGTTCTTTTCCAGCGTGGCCAAAGAAAAAAGAGCAAATATTCTTTACATTCTGCTAATATTCTACATATTTTCGGTTTGCTCTCTTGCGTTATCTGAAACATTTAAGAGCAAAAATTTGCTACTATTTATTGATAAGTCAGACTGGTGACCGAGTTACCGTGTTGTTTTGCACAGATAAGTCTCGTTAAGAATATATTTCGTCACCTTATTCCTTGACACCATAGCTACTGTACTGTAATCAATACGAGTCTGAACGTTACCACACTGCTATTGAGCCACCACTCGCCAGTCGGGATAAACAAAAGGAGTGCATTCATCACAATATGTGTGTGTATACTTAAATATTTCCGTCTGCAATAACATCGTGGCATTTCCACTGTGGTTTTATAGCTTTAAATGCTATTTTACATTCCGTATGACCAACACTCAAGTTATATTTGTCACCAGCCTTCAAACCATTCTGCTGATTTCGTATTCCAGATTGTTATGTTACGTGTGGGCGCACAATATATGTATTTGCTAATTTTCATAATAATTACTGAATATATTGAACCTTTTCTTGTGCTGTATTACATGCTGTATGATTCAATTTTAAAATTTCATGTTCGCCGATATTTATGTATCGTGCTACTACGATCACTACACAAGGCCGTGCCTTAGAATTATTTATTACAAAGTAACACAAGAGCAGTTTACGTAAATCCGTACTTATTGTAATACCAAATTCATGTATGGCGAACATTTAAACGGTTGTAAGCATAACAAGGCGTTTCACGTGTTTCAGTGTTTAGTTATTTATCAATCCCTAACTAATAGTGAAGATAAATAAATCAAATATTACTTCATGGATGTGGATTCCAAAATACCTTCAAGCTTGCTTACCTCACCGACTAATCTTATTGGCACCACGAAACGTCAGCTTGTGACGTCACTGGCTTAAAATGCAGAATTAAACCAGTGTGTGTTATCACAATGTTAGTAAAGAAATTATAAAAATGCTAGTGAATGAATATGAGAGAATGAAATGATGATTCAAAATTCTTTAAAGTTAAGGCTAAACAAGTCTGGCGAAACATCAAACGTAGAAAAGGAAGGACAGCTTACTCCAAAAAAATATTTTTTCTATCTTTAAAATCAAAGTAGTCAGTAACAGTTGAAAGGTGGATTTCGAAGAAAACGTTAATTGACGAAGATAGAAAATGACTAATACCTATATCTCGGACGTCAACAAATGTTTAATGAATGGAATAAATACTAATTGTTATTTTCTTTTGTACCTGCAGGTCGACTGCCCATTCATCGTTTGCATGACGTACGCATTCCACACGCCGGACAAATTGTGTTTTATCTTGGACCTGATGAACGGGGGAGACTTGCATTATCATCTGTCACAACATGGCGTCTTTAACGAGGCCGAGATGAAGTTCTACGCTGCTGAAGTTATATTAGGTAACTATATTTTTTTTACCATCACATAAAGCTATGTTCATTCCTGGGGGAAATTAACAATATAGTGGAAGAGGACCACCAAAGAAACGATGCATGGACTATGAAAGTCGATATGGGTAGAGAGTTAATTGTGTGATGACGGCAGATAGAAGAGTATGGAGTATCCCAAATCAAATTGGGATAAGGGCAGGAGGATAATAATATGACTATGTACATTAACTCATTAGATTCTCCTATTACGTAAAGACGATAGTCATAAACTAGCTGCGTAATCTGAAGCGCGTTAAAAAGTTTTTTATTGCTAGTTTTAGTATGATTTATCCTTCCCTTATCTTTTTAACAGTTTACCTGCTATTAATTTAATCATATTTATTTATGATTAGGGAAAACGAAGATAGTTGCGTTTTAAAAGTAATACCTAGTGTCATTTTTATTACATAATTCTGTATGAAGTAACCTTACTTATCAGTAAAAATAACACCAATTAACTGTTACCAGATTTGGGACAAAGCAAATGATTCTCTTTATCCGTTCTTTCTTCTCCATCGGCAAACTAGATGTTTAAACCAACAACAGTCCTACATGTGTATTGCCTTTCAAAGATCATAATCCGGCTCCGTTCTTTTTCCGATGCGGTAATCGGATGAACGTATGACCCATTTCTCTAATACCATTGCACTGAATAGGGGTGGCAATATTTTCAACGCTCTATCCCATATCATTGAGAAATATTACACAATAGAAACCCACCCAAGTGAAACCAGGCAACGCTACTTGTTAATATTATTATTGCAATCGTATATCAACGTGATTCATCATACAAGCACCTATAAATAATCTCCACTGCATTATCAGGATATAATTTTAGACGCAGTATTGTCTATAAAAAATGACGCAAGCAGATGAATATCCAATGCAATTAGATTAAATCATTTCATTGAAAATGACGTAGAGTGTTCTGACGAATATTTATCGCTTATCAACTAACTGAAAATACGTATGATGTTGAAGAATAATGAAATAAACAGCGTATCCACCGAGCTGTTTGTCACAACAAATTATTGTTTTAAATAGTATTGTATGAAGTGACCTGACATACTTAGATGAGCATTTCTATGGTTTATTATAAGGCCAGTAAGCAACAAATTTAATACCATTCGTGACCTAGCTAGCTTCGCTCATAAACAACGACAAAACTGCGACCTTTAAAATTAAATATTTTATGTTCTGTTTAAGGTTTGGAACACATGCACAAGCGTCATATAGTCTACAGAGATCTGAAGCCAGCGAACATTCTCCTTGACGAGCACGGCCACGTTAGAATATCGGACCTTGGCCTCGCCTGTGACTTCTCCAAAAAGAAACCACACGCCAGTGTGTAAGTATCCTTATTTTAATACTTATTGCGACTGAAGGACGCAAACAATGAAATGAAATTCAATATGACGTTAATCGGATTTGATTGATTCGTTGATTGAATAATTAAGTTTTTCGTAGGCATACAGCCATTTTCCAATCTTCATTATAGTCGATATGAAGTCGTAAAATACGTTCCAGAAGGCCTCTTTAATGGTAATTAATCGCAATAATTGGCTCTTTCTTTCCCTGAGAATGCTATTTGAGGATTTATGTCATTTAAACATCTTTGGCGATCATGTATTGGTAGTCAGAACCTGGAAAGTCTGACGGCCAGTCTTACGAAGGAGTACCGGGTTACCCGAGTAATGAGATCAGATAAGGAGTCGCTCCATTTAAAATTATTCATACTCAGCTACATCCATTTAGACTGGAAGCTGACCCCAATATAGTTGGGGAAAGGCCACACACATAATGCTCATTTAAAGCAATTAACACAACACAGGCGTTATTGAAATGCAAATTTAGCATAGCCATAATGACATCAATACAATTATAATGTAGTTGAAACTAATCAATTTGTTGTTGTTATTAATTGTGACCCACGTGATCGCTGGATCGATACAGAGTAATTGAGGATAATAATACGTATTTATAGTCAATGTAACATCTACCTCCCATAATGTTCTTGTTTAGGAACCAATTGACGTAATGCACTATGCTAATTGTTTTAATTGGTCCGTTTACGCACACTGTTTGCTCTTATGTAATCCTATGGTAATTATTTGATCGCCTTGACTTGGAATTAAGCGTTTTGTTGTTTTTACTATTTAGTATCATTTGTATACCACATCACCACATTATTGTTCAAAATGTCAAGCTTAACGTGGTCGTTGTGCCTGTTTATTGAAATGGTATTTTTCATCAGGCATGTATTAATAAAATTTAATACATTTAAACCATTTCACTGTCCATGATATAGTTATAGTCACAATAGTTAAACCATCGGTGGGTATCAAATATGACTCATGGTACATGGAAGTCATTAAGGATTCTAATTTGAAGGGAAATACGCTACTTCTAAGAAAGTTGGTATAAAATGGTGACGTATTGCGATATGCTTAGAGATCAAACTGACGTCAAAGTATTACCCAAAAAGTAGGTATTTCGCATATTTTTGCTTTTCCGCATTCGCAAATAGACGCAAACTCAGGGACTCCCACATACCTGAGGATATTAATAGCTCACGTAAAACAAATGACTGCAATAGTATTTGATGCTAAAATTAACACTTCAATGTTAAAATTGGTGACGTTACTGACGTCATTCATAGTTAATAATTTTATAGTTATTACAAATAAGTTGTCATTATTAATTTCGTTACTCTTTGTTAAGTTTTTAATGCATTTTGTTGAAATAGTAATAGTAAGAACAGTAATTTCAGTCGATTTTTACCCTATAAATCGTACAGGTCAGAAAGTACTCCCTCTAAGTATATACTAAGTAAATTGGAGTTCTTTACTTACACTTTTAAAAATGATCTTGGCCTTGTATTCAATTAACAAAAGTAGAATATTTTAATATTTCAATGTTTAACCCTAACCAACTTTGTAACTCTTCCAGGGGCACCCACGGCTACATGGCACCCGAGGTGCTGTCAAAAGGCACGGGCTACGACTCCTCGGCCGATTGGTTCAGTTTCGGCTGCATGCTCTACAAGTTGCTGAAGGGACACTCGCCCTTCCGCCAGCACAAGACCAAGGATAAGCACGAGATTGACAGAATGACGCTCACTATGGTAAACATTCTTTGCTTTTTATGGATTGTGATAGTTTGAGTATTGTATATTTTGTGTTTACTTGAAGTTTTTCGTTTTGGCAGATAGTAATTGTTTTGGCTGTATGTTTTCGTTTGGTACACAATTGAATTTGTATCTTACTTTATGACTGAAGTTGAGGTCTGAATATGAAGGACCATTATCAATGAATACATATTTACTCTTCGTCCCTTATTAATAAACATGGAATAAAGTTTTACAAAGTTTAAACCCATGAAAATGTATGGTTATTCCTTTGTTATTTCTGCTGTTACTTTTATCCGTGTTGATTAATAATGTACTTACTTATATATTTTTAAGTTGTCATTAACTAGTATTCAGACTTGATTCCACATAAAATATATACTTGCATCATATTTTATCAAATTAAATTATTTTAACAAGAAATTTTTGCTAAATTTTACCAATATTCAAATATGGCCTCCTACCCTAGAATTTGTGATAGTTTCTATGTTGAAAGTAAAAGATGGAATCATGTCTGCAATAGAACTACGATGTCTTCCAGAACGTGGAGCTCCCCGAGTCGTTCAGCCCCAGCCTCAAGAGCCTGCTGGAGGGGCTGTTGCAGCGAGACATTAATAAGCGGCTGGGGTGCAAGGGACGGGGGTATGTCATCATATTAACTGTATTTTTTTTTCCTAAATTCCCACTGAAGAACAAAAGCCTTCCCCATAACCAGATTTATATTGCTAGTCTTTTGAGGCCAGTCCGCGAGAAGACTGTCCAAGTCTTCATCATCAGTCATATTATCTTTCTATCATCGCACTGTACTGATATTGAAATTCTAATCAATCAGGCAGTGTGAACTGAAATTCTAATCATCAAGAGATTGATTTTAATATGGCTTACAACTAGATTTACATTATCTTTATTGTATGTTTAGGATTGATTCTGAAGACACGCTTAGTCAGTAGGATAATTTTTGTAATATTTTTTTTTACTTAAGAAGACACAAGTAGAAAACAGGAGCATTTTTATTGCTTGAAATTGTAAAGAATTTTAAGACTTTCCTTCTACGGAAGGTCAAAGTCATAATTACAAATACCTGACGTGATATTCCTCGAAACTTCACACCTGCGTCATTGACCGGTGCGAATGTTTCCCTCAGGTACTCAACTGACGCACATTAGACATTTTCCGCAATCAACACTCCGATCTGTGTTTTCCAATGAGGAAGGAAAGTTAAGAATTTTGCCAGAAGACGTTCCTTTTTTTATATAATATGAATGAATCATTAATATATGCGCCGTTATGCGCCTTACTACTTATACGAGTTATAAAGATTTCGAATGTCGAAAGATCTTACTGAGGAACTTACTCAATGATATTTACTTCTGAGCTTCGGTTTTTGAGCATTTAATATTTTTCGTGTATGTAACCTAAAATCCTAATCGTATCACTCAAATACCCCGAAATCTCTACAGAATAGTTCCAACTCTTATTATAATTTGAAGATATAATCGAATTATATTTATTTTCCAGTGCCGACGAAGTGAAAGAGCACGTTTTCTTCGCGGGCATCGACTGGCAGCAAGTGTACCACCAGAAGTACACGCCACCTCTCATACCACCTCGCGGCGAGGTCAACGCGGCCGACGCGTTCGATATCGGCAGCTTTGATGAAGAGGATACCAAGGGGATTAAGGTATGTCTTGAGAATTAGGCAGATGCTCAAAGGTTTTGGTGCATCTACTTATATGAACTCCTCAATACGAGTTGAATGGCTTGTGCAGTATGTGTCAACGAATTTGATTTTGTTACGAGTTTTTTCATAATGACTCCTTTTACTCAGATTAACTAAGATTTTTTGTTGCTGTTTTTATGGTCTAATAAAAACTCAAACGTGTTTATTCCAAAAAGTAAGTCCCGTGGATAAGAACCGGCAAGCAACTTCATGTTAATTAAGTAATTGCTTTACTGTTTAAAAAAAATGAATTAAATCGAGTGATAACCTCACGATTGTGGTTCTGCATAATCATATCTTAGTTATTATAAATAAACTAAATAACCAATTCCAATTTCCAGCTGACGGAAGCCGACCAGATGCAGTACAAAGATTTCCCGCTGGTGATATCGGAGCGCTGGCAGTCTGAGGTGGCGGAGACCGTGTTCGAGACCATCAACCAGGAGGCCGACAAGATGGAGCAGAAGAAAAAAGCCAAGCAGAAGCAGAAGTTCGATGCTGATGAGAAAGGTATGTGTGATATGGGGTTGGTCTATTTTTGACGATGTTCTGTCTGGGACCAAGGCGTAACTACACGGAATTTAATTGATATTTAACGAAAAAGATACAGTTTTGGCATTAATTAATAGGTATCTTTTCTCAGGTGTTCATCTTTTGTCAGATGGTGTTTATATACCGGTGTTACCAGAACGAAATAAAACTATACTAATATTATAAAGCTGAAGAGTTTGTTTGTTTGTTTGTTTGAACGCGCTAATCTCAGGAACTACTGGTCCGATTTGAAAGAAGCTAGTGTTGGTTAAAACTGTTGATCAACGGCGTAAAATATTTCTTTTGGTAAAAATCAATCCACGGTTGATCGATTGGTGTGGTATGCTTCCAGCTATACACTAAGTCACATTTCAATTAAGATTAAAGAACTACAACACTTCGTGCCACGAATTACATAATTTAACCATTCTCATACATTTCAGAATCGGACTGCATTCTGCACGGGTACATCAAGAAGCTTGGTGGTCCGTTCGCGAGCGCGTGGCAGACTCGCTACGCCAAGCTCTACCCGAACCGGCTTGAACTGCACTTGGAGAACAGCGCCAAGCCTGAGATGATACTACTGGACTCCGTCGAGGAAGTCTCCTCGGACCTCGTGTCCGTCAAGGGAGAACAGTGCATTGTGCTCCGGACTAGGAACGATACTAAGATCGTGCTCACAAATACTGTAAGTTTTTGGCAACTCTTAAATATTTCCGACATAATATTGGATTGGTTGATTGATTGCAACATATGGATGCGATCGACACCATAAACTTCGACAAATTGTATACCGTACTGTCATAATAGGATATGCCAAGCTAAAATATATACATATATTTTTTATGAATATAACCTATTTACTTGTAATTTCGTTTTTGTTTGCAGGACGAAATCGGGCTCAAAGAGTGGGCGTTGTCCCTGCGGTCCGCGCACAAGTGCTCGCAGGAGCTGCTGGCGTCGATGGCGCGCAAGGCGGGCAAGATATACGGCACGGACGGCGCCAAGGACGCCATGTCGCTGGTGCGGCCGCCCGCGCCGCAGCCCTCGCCCGCGCTCGCCCGCGCGCCCAACGGGAGCAACTAGCATGAGCTGTCCGCGCCCAACAAGGGCGCGAAGATGTTCCGCCGCTCCAAGAGCGCGGCGCAACTCATCAAGTGAGCGCCTGCACGCCCGCCCGCGCCGGCCCCGCCGCGCCCGCCGCACGAGCCAGGCCCGCAGCGCTCGCGACGCTCAGTACGCTCGCGATGCTCAGTTCGCTCGCGACGCTCACAGCGCTCGCTGCACAGCTGACGCGCTCCGCGCCGCTCCGCCGCGCGATGAACTCTTAGTGACTCTTTAGGACTGCCAATTATTAATAAATGAATGCTGATCGCATTTTATTGTTGTACGAATTAATGTGATAGGACCGATCAAATTAAAAGTACGATGTATAAATATATATTTCGTTTACCTCCAGTGATTTTCGATTGTGGATAAAATAGTAACTTTTGTAATCGTTTGCACCGATTGAATTTTGTAATTATTAACGTAACGTTCTGGATGTTGTATTTAACTCTGTGGTAGGTATTGTAAAAATTTAATAACTTATAATTCGAGTAGATAAGCATAGCGACTACCTATATGTGTTTGTGCAATAGATCAAAATATATTAAATAAAAGTAATAAAAACGTAACGAGTAATCGTCGAGTCGGTTAAAATTAATATTAGTGAAAGTCTTGACAATTTTAATGCAATTGGATTGTTCGTTGTGCGTATAATATAGAAGCTTCAAATTAATCGATTTATATCGTAATTAGAAATTCTAGCACTTTGGTTACGACTCTGATAATATAATTGCACACAGGTGGAGATGTTCACGAGCTGTTTGTGTTGTCTCCGGTTGCTCTCTTACGCAAACTCTGAGTTACTGTTACAAATAGTTCCTTTAAATATAACCTAACGTGGAACAATTTTTTATTTATTATAACGGTACTTAAATGTAACACTTTTCTGTTGTGTTCCGAACCAACTGTTCATATTAAGTTTCAACATTATTTATATAAATAAATAGAGAAAATGTAAGTAGATCTAATAAAAATCTCTTTTTCATATATAATATTTAGAGGCAATACTTTTCTAACAACATTTAGGTGTGATTAATAACAATAGTTGTAAAGGCAATATTTAGATGAAAAAAAAATTAAAGCATGTTCAATGTCCATGAATTTATGTGGGAACCATTTTAGTTAGTATTTATTCCATAGACGATTTATTATGGCCTGGCCACAATGACATTTGTATGTTGTGTATGTTTTATAATAATTGTATAGCAATGCAAATTTTAGTTATTACTTGTTTTGAGTCTGATGCAGATTTAGTTTATTTTATAATCATGATGGTGTTTAATTCGTTGCCATGATTGTTTTATAGGCTTCTATATTATATCTTATTAATTTTCTATATCCACAAAGTCAATGAATTTGACATAAATTAAGAAGCTGAGCAATACTTAGAACATGGTTATCAGGGTGAGATGTAAATTTCAACTCGTATCTTAATTTTAATGCTCTTCTGATACTGAATCACTGAGGATTTGTTCATTGAATATATGATAGTAATAGTCGGTGAATATTAGAAATAGATCCTACTTTAGCATTGCTTTGCTTCTTATTTTACAATTGTTTTACGTGTGCGTTAATTTGAGCATGCGGGCGAAGCATATTTGATAAAATAATCATTGATATATTATATTACATTGTTTTGTTATAGAATTTAGATGCTAGTCAAATAAATTTTACTACATTTATTGATTTTAATAAAACTAAGTAACTTATATGTATAAAATAATAGCTATTACAGCTAAACAGTATTATAGGTTAGTTGTTTTCTTGATAAAATCTTTCTATTGTGATATGTTTCAAACGTTTGCATAGAATAGATGTATCTGTGACAGTAGTACTCTTCCTCCTGGTATATTTTCTTCATGTACGATTATGTAGTACCAGATTAGTTGCTATTCTTCACGTAATGATATACCGCTTTAATATATTCATTGCTCTAGAAAACAAGCATGAGATATTGATTATGAAACGTAGTATTAGTTAGCACACTTGAAGGCTAAACCTTGAATTGCATTTGCAAAATCCTTTATGAATTTGAAGGCCAAAGTAGTCGGGGATAATCAACATTCCGGTATGCCAAATTAGATTATAATGGTGGGTTAATATGATGCATTTAAAAGTTTTTATTTATTGTCTGCGCACAATATTGTTCGCCCCATTAATTGAGAGCTATACAAACATTGCTTATTTATGCTGACCGACTTAAAATTGTATTGTCGATAGCCACCGGCTATGTCTGCATCAGACAAACTGTTACATACCTCTGTTAGAAAATATTTTTATTGTGAACCTACATTATGTGTAGTAAATTGTTTATTTAATCATTTGTTTGTTTTAATTACTATTAACGATATCAAAGTTATGAAGCGCCCAACAGCAAACGAAAGAATAGACCGAATGACTAGAAGAGCTTTCACCCTAGCGGATACTCGATTGCTAGTGAAACTGAATTAGGCACACAGACATTCACAATAACGGGTTTTTCCAATATTCTATCTGTTGTTTTGATAACTAGGGATGATGATGATGGATTTGAGATTACTTGTGTGGGGGCTAGGGCTTAGGGCACAGTGGCTGAGGCCTATAAGGCTAGAGGGCTAATAAAGGAATCACCAGATAGATTCTCGGGAACGGCCGTAAACCGCCTCGCGGACTGACAATAGTATGATGCTGGATGAATTTTTAGGATACCATTTGAGATGAAAAAACATCAATATATTTCACTGACGACCCATGTCAGTGTCAACGAAACAAACATGCAAAGCACAACAAACTTCTAAAATGTAATTTTAAGCAACGAGTATAATGTACTCATTCTCCGACCTAGTGTATTACTCATCTCTCCTGGCATGCATTTCTTTGGGCAGTTATTACAAACAAATAGAGGATCCCGCCACAAAACGCAGTTACGGCACGGGTCTAGGCATACTCATCACCTGCATGGTATGCGGTCCTTCCGTCGTTCACTCCGTTTTGATGGTCTGGGGGAATATTATCATCATCAAATGCTGCAAGAAACAGTAAGTTGGCTTAGTTCTGATAAGGTTATTTTAAGATGGATTTGTTGGCTAGAAGACGGCATACGGAAGAATATTACAAGACAGATACTAACTATAGATACGTTATTAAGTTAATATGGAGGCCTGATTAATCCCTTTTTACGTCTTTTCAGGTACATTCACCATTTAAGTTTGGCTTACACATGGCTCTATCTGATATACATGAACTTCAACTTGAATATTACAAATAATGTGCTCTGGATCCACCAGGCTGTAGCTCTCCGCTTAGTAGGATTAGCGTTTGAAATAAACTTGGCAGAAAAAGCCAAGCGACAATCACCTCCAAAAATGCCTGTGGTTTCAAATAATTCAGTTCCTAAGATAAATGATGTAGCTAACAAAGTGTCTACTCAACCGGCTCAAAGCACAAACGGTGGTGCTAAAAGCTCAGCAAATAAATTCACACTGTCTGACATGGGGTTTGTGCCGACGGAACCCAGCGCAGTAGACATTATTGCTTATGCTTATTATTTTATTGGATTACATAAGGGTAAATATAATTACATTTTTTTTTCAGTCTAAGTCTTAAACCTTTTAATGATCACATGTTTTAGGTATTTATTGAAATAGCTTTGGCCCACGTCTCGTGGGGCTAATTCGCGCCTACACGTGAATAAAATGGAGCCTTCCATGGTAGCTAATCTGAGTTACCCTTATAAGAACTAGCAGTTAAATTTTTATAGAACTTCTTGCTTTTCAGGCCCTTATTATAGGTGGAAAATATTTAATGAACACTTTAAGACCCCATTTGGAATTCTTGGCGATTGCAGAGTAATAACAGAGCAAAAATTAAAAAAGGCTTTTGTGTGCGCCATACTTTATTTGTTTTTAAGCAGAAAATTTCCAGTTCAGGTAATATAAAAACCATTTTATTTCCACAAGCAACTTTTATATTTGAGGAAATCCCTTTGGAGCTGAATCATTTATTATTGCGATGAACATATATTAACACGTGGCACATAGTAAAATTGTACATCGATTTCACATCAAATCCAGAGCAATTTAGATTAAACAGACCTACCTACTAATGTTAGCCTCTTTGCGAGAACTACATTATTTTTACAGGTATATCATGAAAACGACTTCTACCTCAAACATGGCACCGACTTTCGCTACCTATACAACATACCGCAGATGTTCATATACGTGCTTCAGTACCAGGTGGTCATGATGTTGTGCACTAGTGTTTGCACTGAATCCGGCTTCGGTGTGTACCCCACTAAGACCCAACCCATACCTGGTCACGGACCCTCTGCGAGATTCAGCTTGTTAAATCTAGCGTAAGTTAATTAGTATGTTCATTTGTGTAGCTGAGCTATTAGGAAGGTAAGTAGGTATGCTCTTCTATGCAAAATGAAGAAATGTCTTCATGTGTTTGTAAGCAAATAATATATTGATTGGCGACGTTTTTTTCTGGGCGCCTAAGAACCGTGGTTAGTCCGGTTCCGACCATAGAGGTGTGTCAATAGGTATCTATATCTACCCGTCGCTCACGGTAGGTACCTAACCTACAGTTTAGTAATCCTTGATATCATTTGGTATACAAACGTGTGCAAAATTGACTGATGTTAATTCTATAGGTACATATAGGTGTTATCTTTATACGGATAGTCTACCTGTCTGGGCTTTATCACCACTAGACGAGATAGTGTGGGAGGAACTTCAAATACAAATTCTTATAAAAATTATATTAGATATGAATATTTTGATCTCCTGTTCGGTCCCTATATGTCTAGCTGACTTCGTTCCGACTTGAGGGAATATCTAGTAAGTAGGTAAGACTCAAAACCACAGATACCTGTATTTACATATTTCAGTACAATAACAGAAGAGGTGGCCTTAGAACAAGAATACAATTTCGCCATGTTAAGATCTTTTGAAAACGAAAAGCTTCTGATTGGTCCAAGAATGAGAGATACCTTGCGGGGTTGGGATATGCCCACACGATACTGGTTTTGGGCGCACACTTACAAAGGCATGGTCAAGACGAACAAGGAAGTGAGGTCTGTTTCTCAGTACATACATACTCCTACTATCTGGGCAGGCACTATTGGGAGTATTGGGTAATCCGATCTTGAAAAGTTGGCTGGAAGCTTGACGGTGGATACACTTGCATTTCTTGCCAGCAAGGTCTTGTACAGACTAGAGACATTAGAGATGTAACTGAAATGCTTATACATATGGTATTCCGATGCAGATTACAATGCCATGATAAAGTTCTCTTAGGGAAAACTGCATAACACGCCAATGTTTTTCTCAAAACCTAGGAAAACTAAGTTCTTGTAATTCGTTTTCAGGAGTGCACTATCGTTCCTAGCATGGACGGTGTGGTGTGGTCCCACTTTGCAACAATTGATTATCTCGGCCACGCTCTGGGTACATCTCCATCTAGAAAATGAATATGGCGAATTATATGATACAAATGTATCGGTATGTATCATGTATCATATCGACTTCGTCTATTTATACTTTATGTCCCTCAATTAACATAGTACCTACGGGGGGAGGGACCGATGAAATATTCTTTTTTCATATTTTGTTTCTTACTTTTACACCTGTCCCAGAATCAATAGTAGTGGAAGTACACGCTTTATGACCTTAAAAAAAAATTATAGCTATGCTTTTAAATATTTTTCATTATTTCAGATGAAAATTCCATGGGACATCGGCTTTTCAATAATGCGCCTGTTCTGCTTAACCTACCTGACACCCTGCCTGATACTGAACGACTCCGCCGTAGTGCTCAGATACTACAACTCGATATTCTGGGTGTACCATATGGTTTTGTTATTTTTAATATTAGGCGCCGTTGGTGTTTACAAGGAACGCACAATGGCAAGGACATCGGGATTGTAAATCATACAGTGATATAATAAAGAAATAAATCAACCTTTAATCTACCTTTTTAATTTAATGTGAGGTTCCATATGTTTTACTGATTTCTATAAAGCACTAGTAGCGATCTTGCTATATTCAGGTAAATTGTATAATTTTCTGTTTGTCAAGTCATTACCAACTAAAGATGATAATTACTTATTAAAAAAACAAGAAACCATTTTCATCAACAACATATATTATTTATTGATACATCAATATAATTCATTCAACGTAGCTGATATAATAAAAGCACATATTGTAAATAATATTGAAATATTAAGCAATATAAAATAGTCACAAATTGTGCCTAGTCAACAAAAACAATTTGAAAACAAAATTGATATTATTGTGTTATCACAGTTTACATAAATCTAAAAAGCTTACTTTCACTATGGAAGACATCAGACATTGGTCAAAATCTAAAAATAACATTGCATTGTCTCTTAAATATTATTTGTATATCTAAGTACATAATTTTATGGATGTGTAGTCATCATTATTTTAATAGCATAAAACATTGCATAGCTACTTTATTGTCTTTTTAAGTAACACACAGACAAACATCTATAAATACATTTGTAAATATGCAACAACGATATGAGGCAATATTTCCGCTACAGTGAACAATTATCTACCTTCTAAGTATTACTTAGCTATATCCATCGCTAATATGTCAATCTTTGGGTTCTCAATCAGACTTTTGTTTTGAACAAGTCTGAGCTCAAGCAGTTTTCGAGGAAGCTTGCCGGATGCTTGCACAGCTGAAAAAAAAAAATTAGAACACCATTTAGTCTTCGTACGTCTTGATTTGATAGATAATATCCATAAATTCGAAGTCGAACCTACTTCTAATACCGGTATCGAATTGCTAGCGAGATTAGACGAATGCTCAGTAGTTGCAAATAAACTTAGATCAATTAAGTGACGACTCGTCGTCATCAGTTTGTTCTACATTTTGTTAAAATAATAGTGACAATCAGAAGACCGGTTTTAAACTTACTATTCGCAAATTATAATGTGACATTATGAAAACCAGTTAACTGCCGCATATGCTTACCTCTAGCTCTTGTATAAGTATCTTTAACAATATTCTGCAGAGTCGATATGGTGTTTTCAAGCGACAGTTTCAGGTTTTGGTTAGTTTTGTGCCACCACGCTAAGAACAAGGCCGCGAATAAGTCTCCGGTGCCCGTGAACGTGGCATCCAGCTTCGGAATTTGAATTTCGTAACACGACCCTGAAGAATGATAAAAATTGATTAGATTCTCTTTTGTGTCCTCGGTGAATTAAGCCAATAAGTAGGCAGAGTAGTTTCTCTAGAGTTGACCGACTTTAACAAAGCCAAAGAACAGATGAACATTGTTATTTGAAACTAGAGAATTATGAGTCAATTTTATTTTGTCACTTTGTTAGACATTTACCTGCTGTGCTGGCAAGTCCGATCATATGCTTCTCGTCTCCCAAATCAGTGCTCGACAGGACAACAGTTTTGACACCCTTATCGTGAAGAGCTTGGATGACTTTCAGAGCGCCATCAAGGTCATTGACCTTCATTCCCGTCATCAGTTCAGCTTCATACTGATTCGGAGTTATAACGTCGGCTAGGGGGACCACGATATCTCGGTACACTGGGAGGATGTCTTCTGGCACGTACATCTTTCCATTGTCACCCATTACTGGATCGCATACTGAAAAGCAACTTAATATTTAGATAGATAATTATGAGAATAATTAAGTGCCTGAATCCTGTTACAGCCTTTTTTTATCGTCCCACTGCTGGGCACAGGCCTCCTCTCACATGGAGAAGGATTGAGCATTAATCACCACGCTTGCTCATTGCGGGTTGGCGATTTCAGACTTAATAGTCCAGGTTTCCTCAAGATGTTTTCCTTCACCTTTATATCAGCCATTGGTGTCTAAGATATACTAAGAAAGTACATACAAACTTAGAAAAGTTGCATTGGTACTTGCCTGACCTGGAATCGAACCCACACCCTCATACTCGAGAGGTTGGTTCAGTGCCTGAATCAGCACCAGAGAACTTGTAAAAAAGAGGTGGAACAGGCTCCTCTTTTCAATTGGGCATCATGGTCACATGTGTAGCTCGTAAAAGTCTGTTTACTATAAATCGAGCATTTTGATTGGGAATATTAACTGAATGAAACTTATATCAAAACTATAAATCTACAAATGTAATGAATACATGATCACGTGCACATGTTATTGTTTCAATTGTTTTGAATTTTATTCGTGCTCTTTGGCAATCTGATGTCGCGCAGATTATGTTTCTGCAAACATTTCTTATGCATTATGTCCCTAGGTAGTCGATTTATAAACTTATTCTCATCGAAAATATTGTTTTTGCTTTTGGAATATTTTCCAACTAAGCAATGGGATCGCATATCAAGATATCACTGATGAAATCGCATTTCTCTATTTATAGCACCGTTACAAGTTTATTAGCAGGTACAATTGAGCTTATCTTGTAGACGTTTAGGTATCATTAAAACTGTAAATAGTCATGTAAGTGCAGATATTTATTTTGTGCGACGAGATAAATATCATAAATATGAAAATCACCGTGTTGATTTTATTTAACCAACGAAATTAAATTAAAAAATGTTA
This sequence comes from Helicoverpa zea x Helicoverpa armigera, assembly GCA_033682625.1. Classification (NCBI taxonomy): domain Eukaryota; kingdom Metazoa; phylum Arthropoda; class Insecta; order Lepidoptera; family Noctuidae; genus Helicoverpa; species Helicoverpa zea x Helicoverpa armigera. The sequence continues at coordinate 2,573,811 of JAWIIS010000029.1, forward strand.
GTTTTTTGTACGCTTTTGTGTTAAGATGGCTGTACCGTTAAGTCAAGATTTGATATAGAGATAGAAGGATCCTAGAGTCCTATTCTAGTGGTCCATTCAAATTATATCGTCAACATAGGTTATATTTCATAGACATGATTGAACAGTGAATGCTATCATAAGTATGGACTGAGCCTGAGTAAATAAGAAGTAGATAAGACGAGATGCTATAACTCGTAAACGAAACGTTGAAAGAACTTCATTCTCTTGTTAATTGTTAATTAACCCATTTTCTACACTTCAGAGGCTTTAATTGCGTTCCCGATGTTGCGTAACGGTCAGTGTTTAACTTCATGTCGGGTAGTCAATTGCCAGTGCAGCAGATTCCAAATGCGCTGATTGGGTACTAACGATGGAAACTTTTTGGAAAATTAAGTATTTTGGTCATCATTTACAGTCAAGTTGAAAATAATTAACCCCGACGCAAAAAAGGGGTAAATTCCTAAGATGTCCGCAATTTTTTTCGCTATCTGCATCTATATGTATGTTTATTGTTTTGTCTATAAGATATGGTTGTGTACCGACGTTCGTAACAATCACGTAGTACAAGAGTTTACAAATAAAATTGTTATCAGCCTATTATTACAGCTACATATCTTTCATGGTTATTTGTTTTCTGATCTCTTACTTTTCATGTTTGGAATTTTAGGTACTTCATTTTTAACAATAGGTAGGCTATTAAGTTATGGGTAATTTATTAAATATCGTGTCATTATGTTATTTGATGGTAAACATTAACTAAGTAGGTATAAGTTAATACTTCCTCAAGTAATTAGTCAATAGTGCATAATAATGTTTGCATGGATTTTCCAATAATGGTAAATATGCATTTTCCTTAAGTATTTACCTTTATTACTCTTTAGCCCTGTTCCTATAAAAAGGAGCAATTGTTTTGAGTGTGGTTGGTATAAAGAAAAAATAAATGGATTGTGTGAAAGACAGCTTTAAAGAGTTTCTTGAGAGATGATGACAGATAGGAAGGTATGGAAGAAATAGAAGATTGATGATTATAATAAGAAGACATTGAAAATTAGACACGCAACCTCTTTCATACTTTAAACTTACCATAAATTAAATCTGGATTCTTCTGTCTCAACTTTTTGATGATTTCAGCAATCTTTTTCAAAGACTCTGGGGATCTTGAGTACCCAGTGAGAAAGTGTGTATAGTAGTCCACATCATTTAAGGTCAAGCCATCAATTAGGTCGTCCAAATCTTCATTTGGTAAGACTTTTCCTTTCAGATGTTTGTATCCGGTGTGTGTTGAGAACTGGACCGTGTTTATGAAGTCCACTTCAAATCCTAACACCTGAATGAAAATTGTCATTTAGAAAAAAAATACTTAACTTTAATAATTGAGTCACAAAAAATAATATCATTTCACTTAAGGTGCGAGTAAAGTTTTTTTTTTTTTAACAGAAAATTAAATATTGTTGAAACAAGTTATTTGAGATTGTAACAATTGCGAAATTTTACATGTCTACATTATTACTTTTTATGCAATTATGCAATGTGTGCTTATTTTATTACATACAGCACTAGCAAATGTTTTATAATACCGAAAAATAAGATGGTGATAACATTTATAATGAGAATAAGTAAGTACATTAATAATGATATTTTGAACATTCTTACAACTGCTTATTTAAATTGTTATTTTTCAAGTCTAATATCTAAAAAACTATTCTTTATAAATATATTTTTGACTTGATTTTAGGTAGTACACAATAATATGATACAAAAATACAATTACAAGCATACCACCATCATTGATATCAATAAGACACACAAAAATAAAAAGGAGGTCAAGGCTGCATCATTCATTATACTTTAAATTAAACTCTCAATATACAACAGCTAGTTAGATGACAAAAACAAGTCAATGCTCCATTGGAACATCTCATTATTGATTTTCTAATCTAATAAACAGCAAGTCAGTATTGAACACGCCTTCATAATGTTAAGTTTATTATCATCTTTAAATAAACAGTTCAATTACCTGCAATGGAAAGACGGCGCTTTTATTTCCAACGTAGCCGTGGACCACATGACTCTGAATAGACAGTACTCTAGGGGTATCTGAAAGCATGATCCTCAACAATAATCACTACCACTACTCGAAGCAAGTACAAGATTTATTATTTTATATTTGGTTTCTCACAGAACTTGACTGGACGAGTGATTATACGAAACTGACGTATATTCATGCTCACTCAACAATAAACAGCAATTATCTACGCAGACAGAGAAGTGATAAGATAAGCACAAGAACGACCCAATCGTCGTAAAATAATTCCTTTCATTTCATTTCAAATGTTGGTTGACATTGTTTTGACATGTCGACCACAGAGTACTTAGTACTTTGATGTCGACAGCTGTCTGTCAGTCAGAAATGGTGAAATGGCATTGACATACATATAACTATATGAAATGGTCAGAACGTGACAGTAGACTTTACCTACCTACATGGAGTTTCAAAGTTACTAAAGTTTTATATACCATTTTTAGTTTTAGTTTTTATTTTTTATTGTAACAATTGAATGAACACACAAATTACAATAAAATACCTCGTAAACTACTCTAAGAAGGTGACTTTGTTTTCGGCGGATACACGGAAACAACTAACTTGTTTCAGTATAAGACATTTAATATTTAGAAATCCTACAAAAATGTGGGAGGCTCACATATTTCGTTTAGTGATTTCTAATATTTAGGTAACTGTTTAGGTTGTGACCTAACCAAATTCCTTTTTTACCCACGACGGAACGGAGCAGGTATATGCGTTTAGGGTGAGAGATGTGCGTTTGTGTGTGCGTTTGTGCAAAGTAATGTTCCCTCCTATCTTCTAAACTAATGATCTGATTTTGATGCGGTTTTCAATAATGTATTTGTGTTCAATGAGTTCATGTTCTTAGACCGGTGTCATGACTGTAACTCACTAGGGGGCGCCACAATATTAGGGCAAAACAGCAAAGTAATGTTCCCTCCTGTCTTCTAAACTAATGATCTGATTTTGATGCGGTTTTCAATAACGTATTTGTGTTGGATGAGTTCATGTTCTTAGACAGGTGTCATGACTGTAACTCACTAGAGGGCGCCACAATATTAGAGCAAAACAGCAAAGTAATGTTCCCACCTACCTTCTAAACTAATGATCTGATTTTGAGACAGTTTTCAATAACGGATTTGTGTTCCATGAGTTCATGTTCTTAAACAGGTGTCATGGCTGTAGCTTACTAGGGGGCGCCACAATTTTAGTGCAAAACAGTAATGTTCCCACCTACCTACCTTCTAAACTAATGATCCGATTTTGATGCGGTTTTCAATAACGGTTTTGTGTTCGATGAGTTCATGTTCTTAGATAGGTGTCATGGCTATAACTCACTAGGGGGCGCCACAATATTAGTGCCAAACAATGTTGCAATATAATGAAAACGTCTGATTACAATTCTGTTTTCATCAGCAATGTGTACGTGCTTAATGCATGTTCCCAAATAATAAAAATTACGCCAGTAACTCACTAGCGGGCGCTACAATATCTGTGCAAAATAATATTGCAGTAACATATTATATAGACTATAATTCGTATATGCTCTCTAAAAAGTCTGAAATAAAATTAAGCAAAATTAAAAATTTTGAAAAACCCCCGACGGTAAAAATCTTATTGAAAAATAATAAAATAACTCAAAACCCCCGACTTAACCCAATTATATAGGAATATCCGTCGGGGGCTGCCATTTCTATATGAAAATTCAATAATTAATTGAGTGTATTTTATGTCATCGTTAAACATCTACAATTCTTCAATAATTGTATTCACGACACTAGGAATCCTTTAGCTGGTTTAATGGCAGCCCCCGACGGATATTCCTATATAATTGGGTTAAGTCGGGGGTTTTGAGTTATTTTATTATTTTTCAATAAGATTTTTACCGTCGGGGGTTTTTCAAAATTTTTAATCATAATTATTGTCTCCAAGTTGAGCCTAAGAGCTCTGCCCCACTAAGTCGCCATGGCGACGTCGCCGGCTACGTATCCAAGCAGTTAATATTGAAATTTATGGAACCTAACTCACTCGGCGACGGTTTGGCAACGTCGCCAAATTTTAAGCGTGGCCGTGAGGTAGTCTCCGACGTGGCTTTTGGATACTCAGGCAACTTGGCGACGTTGCCACTATGTACACGGTCAAGTGCACCTCACTCACTCAGTCGCCAATGTGGTAGCCAGTTAGTCGCCATTTTGGACGCTCGCTCGAAATATATGTAGTAATTATTTGATTGATTTTATTATAAATAATGAGTTTCGATACTGAAGAATTTATCATTGAAATACAAAACCGTCCTTGTATATGGGATAGTTCATCCATTGAGTATTCCGATCGGAACTTAAAAATAAAAAGTTGGGACGAAATAGTAAACATATTCAAAGAAAAAGACGAAATGACAAGCCAAGAAAAAAAACAACTAGGTAAGTAAGTGTAGGCTGTTACTAGTTTTTAGAGTTCCGTACCCAAAGGGTAAAACGGGACCCTATTGTTTTCGCTCCTCTATCCGTCCGTCTGTCACCAGGCTGTCTCATGAACCCTGATAGAGTTTAAATTTTCACAGATCATGAATTTATGCTGCCGATATAACAACAAATACTGAATTAGAATAAAATAAATATTTTGGGGAGCTCCTATACAACAAACATAATTTTTTTGATCATTTTTGCTCTATATCGACAAATAGATATAGGTATACCTACCTACCTATAGAATATTAGTTTGGATGGTACGGAACTTTTTGATTGATAGGTAAATGGTTACACTAAACTTCTTTATTTTTTTAGCCGATTCTTTACAAAAAAGGTGGAAAAGTATCCGTGGTTGCTTCACACGAGAACTGAACCGACAAAAATCTTTGAAATCCGGATCGGGTAGTGGACCACGTAAAAGCGAATATATATATTTTAAACAACTTCAGTTTCTACAGAATGTTGTCGCATTAAGAGAGCCTGAAGCTATATATCCTGATGTTGAAATTGGAGATCCAGACTTGCAACAAGATAATACAAGTCCGAAAAGAATGAAAAAGAAAGAGAAGAGTGCGCCTGAAGATGACAATTTTTTTGAACTCCTTAACAAATCCATCAAAAGTAGAGAACAATATGAACTTGAAAATCAAGATGAAGATAAGTTATTCATGATGTCTTTAGTAGGCACTTTAAAAAAAGTGCCTCCTCAAAAAAAACTGGCAACCAAAATTAAAATAATGAAAATTCTTGAAGAAGCAACTTGCTCTGTGGCCGACGTTGATGATAGTGCATAATACCGTCAAAGTTACTGGTCAGAAACAGAACCACAGGCGTCACGAAGTTATCACACTGGATATTCTTCTGTTTGCGGAGAATGCCTTACCGCGTGATGGATTACAACCTGACTAATTGTTAGTCATCTAGTGCACCGCATATTTGACGGTTGGAGTGCTCACGCTCCAAGCTCACAAATGCTGCAGAAGATTCATCTATTTTAGATAATATATAGTTATGATTAACTTTAGATGTTTCTTTTCATAAATTTGATTAAAATTCTACTTACCTTAATGACACATTTTCTAAATATCGTATCCTTTTTAATTACCTAAATAATTTCTACATAAGTTCAATAATTCGTCAAAAGATGGAACTGACATTCTCGTGTAATTGAAATGTTTTTCAGAATATTTTCGTAAATCTCACTACAGTTTAAAAAATACCACTTCGGCTTCGATCTGATACAAAAGGATGAACCCATAGTTTTTTATATTTTTTTTACGACTTAGATAACAAAGAAGTACGATTTTTTCTACATCCATTCCTGACGCCGTAAATGAACTGACTGTCGAGACGCCATGGCTACTCGACTTGGCGATCTTCGGATGCCAGAAGTAGCCAGACCTGCAACGCTGGCGACGTCGCCATGGCGCGATGGCATCTTAGAGCTCTGCCTCATTAAGGGGCTGAATGCCGAAATTGGCTTGTCTCAAACAATTTTTTGGCCAAATCTATACAATTTTTGATGGCAAAAAAATATATATATTAATCTTGAACATATTTTTGAGAACCCTGTTAATTTCAAAACACGTTTTTGAAAAGTTTTCTCGATACAAAAAACAACAAAAATATGTGTATTACATATCAACGTACATTGATAAAAGTAACATTAACGAGTCCATATTTTATGTAAAAATGCATTGTTGACAGTAGGTAATGTTCCAAGAAAACTGATGTTTATGTTGTTGGTGAACTTGGGCCATAATTGGTTAAAAATAACCAATATGAAATGAGTTCCTAATTTTTATTGTAATGATACTTTAATTAACATAACAATGTGGAATGAAGCAGTAAAATAATAGTAAGTATTCTTATTCTATAAGTTATTGATTACTAGCACTAGAGCTAGTAATGCTAGATGTTTCTTGTGTTGTTTCATATGCTCTTTCCAACGTGTCAGTGATGATCTTCATATCATTTTCAATACTCCGAGCCCAATTCTCAACATCTCCAATTTCTTTCAGTGCACTACTGAAGTTCTCAACAAGAGCGAGCCACTGTTGCGTCTGCTTAGCAAAATTTATAGCTCCTTGATGCAAAAGTTTTGCTTCAGCATCCAATTTCTTTTGATTCAGGTAAGCTTGGGCCACTCTGAAAGATGAAAATTAAAACAATATTGAGGTTGCAACTCAAGTTTTTTATGTAACTAAAATGTTGTTATTTATTAAAATTCCCATAAGTTTCGTGTTCCATTTATCAATGAGTAACAAAGTTAAAAGCCACTAATATCTATCAAAATAAGCCAATATAAGTAACTAGGAAAACTGCGTTTTTGGTCTCTTCTATGTCCGCAAATACAAACACAATCATGGATTGTTCATTGATTTTTGCTAAATGTTGGCGTAAATGTGAATAAGAGAATTTACATACCCCACATTAAGGTGGTCAACCAGTGCTTGAGTTAAATCGTTAGCTGCTGCTATACATTCTTTGCGTTTCTGTTCTGAAATGTAAAGGTGACATTTGTTTATTTAGGCCATGGAAAATATTGATCACACGTTTATTCATAACACTTTAATTGTGTATTTACCTTGAATAACTCTTTTGGAAGCCTGTTTTACTTGGTGTTCCTTTATCAATGACGATAACATTATGTGAACTCAATAAGTTAAAGTGAGGATTCAGAAACTTGTCACCAATCAACGATAGGTTCACTACTGTAACTATAAAAGTTGGAGAAAGTTACATAATTTAGTTGTACCAATTTACTTCAAGATATCAGTATTACTGAAGTTAAGGAATTATAATAATATTTTTGTTGACGATGAGAAAGCAGCACAGAAAAAATACTATGACATTGACACTGACAATTATTTGACATTACAATATTAGTAACATTTTAGTTTTCGTTCAGAATCACTGTGCTTAGCAGAAATACGGGATAATTATGATGAAGTACATAAGGGAGTACATAAGACAGAAATACGGGAGTACATAGGTGTAGAACATATAGGGGAGTATATGTATAGAGCAATAAGGGAGTTCACAGGGGAAACACAGAAGGGAGTTTCTAGAGGAGTAGGTACATATATAAGATGAGGTTATAGGGCAAGTACACATAGGAGGAATATAGAGGTAGTATGTACCTACGTACGGGAGTACGTAAGTACTGAAGGGGTTTCGTTACGGAATAGATATAGGAAAGTATGCATACAGGGAGTGTATTAGGTAGAAAATAGGGGTAGTACCTAGGTACATAAGGGACTATACATATAGATTCATCATCATCATCAGCCTATCGCAGTCCACTGCTGGACATAGGCCTCTCCAAGTGCACGCCACTGAGATCGATTTTCGGCTTCTCGCATCCAGCTCCTGCCAGCCGTCTTGCGCAAGTCATCACTCCACCGTGCCTGAGGACGTCCTACACTACGTTTGCCGAGGCGCGGTCTCCACTCTAGAACTCGTTTACCCCAACGGTTATCGGTTCTTCGGCTAATATGGCCAGCCCACTGCCACTTCAGCTTGCTGATTCGGTAGGCTATGTCGATGACCTTGGTTCTCTGACGGATTACCTCATTTCTGATGCGATCCCTCAGAGAAACGCCGAGCATAGCTCTTTCCATAGCCCGCTGAGCGACTTTAAACTTGTGGACCAGCCGTACCGTCAGTGTCCACGTTTCGGCTCCGTAAGTCATGACAGGTAGGACGCACTGATTGAAGACTTTTGTCTTTAGGCACTGTGGAATCGACGATGTTAGGACTCGACGTAGCTTCCCAAATGCAGCCCAACCCAACTGAATTCTCCTATTCACCTCGTCCTCAAAGTTGTTTCTACCTAACTGCAATGTCTGCCCGAGGTATACATATTTCCGAACAACTTCGAGAACGGCGCCGTGTATCGCAATCGGTTCCGGTAGAACATGTTCATTGAACATGACCTTGGTTTTGTCCAAGTTCATCCGTAGGCCGATGCGTAGAGAAGATTCAGCCAGGTCGTTAAGCATCTGTTGTAGGTCCTGCAGCGTTTCCGCCATGATGACGATATCGTCAGCAAATCTCAAGTGAGAGATGTGTTCGCCATTGATGTTGATGCCGCGTCCTTTCCAGTTCAGCGTCTTGAACATATCCTCCATTGCATTAGTGAACAGTTTCGGGGAAATAACATCCCCTTGTCTCACTCCTCGATGCAACGGTATGGGCCTTGTTTGCTGATTCCGTACTTGGACGGACATTGTAGCGGCTTCGTAGAGACATCTCATCACTTGGATGTATCGCCAATCTACTTGACAACGCTGCAGGGACTCCAGAACAGACCAGATTTCAACCGAGTCAAAGGCCTTCTCATAGTCCACAAATGCTAGACACAGGGGCTGATTATACTCTTCGGTCTTCTGTATAATCTGCCGCACTGTGTGGATGTGGTCTATGGTGCCGTATCCGCTCCGAAACCCAGCCTGCTCCGGTGGTTGGAATTCGTCGAGTCTTCGCGCAAGTCGGTTCGTGATCACTCTTGAGAACAGCTTATAGACGTGGCTTAGGAGGGAAATGGGTCGATAGTTCTTCAACTGGGTTTTGTCTCCCTTTTTGAAGAACAGGACGACAACACTCCTACTCCACGCCTCTGGAGTTCTCCCTTCAAACAGGACGGCATTAAAAAGCTTCTGGAGCTCCCCCAGTACGGGCTTACCTCCTGCTTTTAAAAGCTCTGTTGTAATGCCATCCTCGCCAGGGGCTTTTCCATTTTTGAGCTGTCTCAGAGCGATCTCGATTTCGCCACTGCTGACTTCTGGCAGGTCTTCGGTGAAATGGCGTGTTAATGTGGCTCTAGAATCCTCATTTCCGGGATCAGGTCGAGATGCATGCGATGCGTATAACCGGCCATAGAAATTTTCCACTTCCGAAAGGACTGCCGGCACCGAAGAAACGACTTCTCCACTTGTTGTGGTCAGCTTCGTCAAGTGGCTTCTTCCAAGAGATTGTACGAACACCCTTGACCCCCGATTCAGCTCAATTGCTCTTTCAATGGCAAGAGTATTGGAGTACCGGAGGTCGCGTCGTACGTGCTTGTTGATCTCTTGGTTTAGAGCCCGCTTAGCTGACGAAGTGACAGGCGGGTTTTCACGTCGTTTCTTCATAAGCCCTAATGTCTCTTCCGAAAGCTTTGATTTCTTGCCCTTACGCTGCATGTTACAGAATCTCGAACCTTCCTCCCTGAGGATCCGAACCACATATTCGTGGTTCTGGTTAACGTCTGTTGTGGTTTCCACGGCGGCAAATCGGTTCTCCAAATTTGACTGGAACGTTTCGGATCCTGTCATGGTTTGGAGCAGTGTTGGTCGGAGCCTGGCCTTCATCAGACGGAAACGTTCGGCCTTGAAGTTGATATTCAGAGAGCCTCGGACAAGTCGGTGATCGCTACCGGTATTAAACCTATTGATCACGGAGACGTCTCTGAATATGTGCTTCTTGTTCGTCATGATGAAGTCAATCTCATTTTTAGTCATAGTGTCGGGGCTTTGCCACGTCCACTTCCTTTGGGGCTGCTTTTTGAAAAAGGAGTTCATCAAAAAGAGCCCCTCGCGTTCGAGGAAGTTGACGAGCATTTGCCCCCTATGATTCCTGCTTCCAAATCCATGGGATCCTACTGCCGATTCGCCGCAAGTCTGTACTCCCACTTTAGCGTTAAAGTCCCCCATGACAACGGTGTAATGGGTCTTTGTAGTGAAGTGGAGGGCCCTTGATATATCATCAAACATATCCTCCACTTCATCGTCTGAATGTGTCGAGGTCGGTGCGTACACTTGCACTACCTTGAGGCTATACCTGTCGGTGAGCTTTATGATAAGGTACGCTACCCTGTTCGACACACTAGACACCTCCACAACGTTATCAGCTAGGGACTTATTAACCAGAAACCCAACGCCACCTTGGGATTGTTGGTCTCCCTCTCGGAAGTACATTAGGTGACCTGATTCGAGGGTTATGGTGTCCTCCCCCTCTCTTCGAACTTCACATAACCCTAATATGTGCCACCTAATCTTCCCAAGTTCCACCTCGAGTTGCGCCAGATGCGAGTCAAGCCGTAGCGTGCGGCCGTTGTACGTCGCCAGAGTCAGTTTTGTTTGGTGGCCTCCCGTAACCCGGAGATTCTTCGCACCCCCTGCCCCGCCGTAACCACGGTCGCCACCGTGACCGGGAATAGCGGGACTGCCGGGAACTAGGGGCCGTGGCTTTTTTGTGCTGCTCATGGAGGTATTTAGCCTACTGCTATCACGCTGGCCAGACGGGTTGATAGAGGGTTTTTTTCGAGTTTTCCTTCTCTCGCACTGGTGTTCGGTGCAATTGTCTCCATTAGTCGACTTCTACGACACCCACTGGAAGAAGGGGTAGCGACATATGTATTCTTAAGCCGTCGCTACACGGCAGATTACCTAAGTAAAAAGTAGATAGAATAGTGATGAACCGAATGAATGTCAAATCGTCCAATTCACGGGTCGTGTGCAACTAACTCCCTCGATGAGCAGATCTATCTATAAGTTTGTTACTTTTCAAGTTTAAGATTTTTAATTAGGTTCCACTAATTTTAGGTGATCTTCTGCAATCTATGCTAAAAGGGGGACTAATAGGACTTGTATATGCTACTATTATTCGTGTATGAAAATGCAGTCAGTCAATGGATCTTATCCAAGCAGCGCGGTTGTAATCCAAGCCTTACTTACTTCATTCAGTCACAGAGAACAAAATGACTAGGACACGATTTTCGTTGTGAAAACTTATCTACCTACTCGTAGTGTCTATTCGACAACATTTAGATATCGTTTAATAGAATTACAACTGTTGCTTGTGGAATCTATCGTAGTAAGCACACAATTGCATTGCATTAATTATACCTCACTAATGGAAGAGGCCAATATCGATTTTCGCTTATCGCTTACGACGGCGCCAGCTGCGAACCATTGGAAAAAGATTTCAAGCTTGTTTCATTTTACTCATTTATGTAGCTGCAGATGGGGTGTAAATTCTATTGTATCTACTCATCGGTAATATCTATAAAACCAAGGTACCATTTTAGATAGATGCCAGGAAAGATTTCCGCAGACAGTCTAAAGGATAGGTAGTAATTAACATCACCCATTTAAAGATTGTGTTTGAAAAAAATAATCTTTATTAAATTCATCATTTTGCTTACTTACGCTAATACATTCGGTTCAGAAATTGTACACCATTAATCTACTACAGTCTTCATTAAAAGTAAATGGGGGGAGACAGATAAATTATGCTTGTTTCCTGTCTTCACTGTGGCTGACCGCACCGTATTTTTCTTTGAGTTTCTCGGTGAATTCAGGGTCGTCCCAACCCCATAGGTGATGTGTGCCGTCCCCAGTACGGTGTGCACGCTGTTTGATAATTTCAGGGGACACGTATTTCAAGTCGTATGCTTGTCCAATCTGTGGACATAGAAATTATGATTTGTAATTAATTTATAATAGGGACCCACACCAGATTTGATCGCCTAAAGTTTCAGTTTTTAGGCATGTATACATGAAAGAAAGGTGCTTAGTTTCGTGCACAATAAAAGATAAGATTTTTCCAAACTATTGTCGTTTTTGGACAGTATTACTGTTTTCTTGGACTGTAAATAAGTGTATGTATGCACTATTGAATATCATTATCTAACAACTTGTAAAAGTAGTCAAATATATTCAATGCGTATGCATAAGGCTATGTTTCCATGTTTCGGTGCCAAAATTTAAAGTTCCGCCCATAAAGTGGTATAACAAGTTTCCAGCACCAGGCTAAAGTTTTGCGAGCAGCATAGTTCAAGGAAATAAGTGGCTATTACTAGCGTACAATCAAGCTGCTGTACTTTCATGTTCAGCCAGTGATATTTCGAACTTGTTCTATTCAAATTCAAAATTGGAACTTTAAAATCTTTTAAAGACTAAAGCGTGGTGCCCCTAGTCTTGGGCTGACCACGCAAGGGTTATGCCTATTTATTTTCCGCTGTACACTTTATTACAAAGGCCCAATGGGTACATACCTTTGCCATGAGCTCGATGAACACGATGGTAGGTGTGAGCATGTTGTACAGGGGAAGTTCAGTCGCACGGTAGTCCCATGGGAAAGTGTGGTGGTAGTTGTGGAAACCTTCCACGCAGATCATCCACACTCCAATGTTCTCACGAGGGTTCAGTGACCTGAGAGTATTTAGAGAATTATTTAAAACTATATTTGCTGAGCAGTCCTAGACACTTTTAACGATCCTCTCTATTTAGTTAAGTGTGTGGCGTTTACTTAACAGTGAAAGGTATTACGGGTCGAAGCCCCACTGCGTTAGTTAAGACAGAGTGGAGGAAAATTGTCGTCAAAGATTTTGCACAGTTTATTCTGTGATAGAATGTTGCCATGAAAAACATACCGTTATAAGCAAATAGTACTAAAGCTGAAGCAGAAAAATAATAAGTTCTTATTCTGAATCTTAGATTTCATTAGTGCTTGATGAAAATATAAGAATTCAATCCTCATAAAAGTAAGGTATAATTTTTACACAGTAATTTGATCGATTGAACAGAAGCAACATCAACCAGAAATGACATAAAAATTCTCAAAAAGAGTCAATCTAGAACTAACAAAGAAGAAAGTAACAAATATTTCAATGTAAACAAACCCTCATTTCTTAGTCTGTATTATTACTAGCCTAGTCGGAACGTTCAACGCTAATCGGCTTACGAAGTATAATAACAATGTAGGTAATCAATTTACTAGTGATGTAGACTGCCTACTTGATCGCAATGTATAATTCATAGCCCATTATTGTTAGTAATTGATTCAAGTGATCAACTAAACTGATCACTTCGTGTATTTTTAATTTGACCCAGTTTCGAAGAGGAATTTATGTCACCCCTGGGACATTCTATAAGAAAAGATTGAGATGTGCTATACCGTTGAGCTATAATTTTTCCTATAAGAAGAAAATTTAAAATGGAAAATGGAGGTTAGATTTTTGCTTGATTGAGTTTTATTAAAAAGATGAACTAATTTCTACGGAAATAAAACTTCCCTATCAACATTAGTCTCAATTATCTTACAAAAAAAGTGTTACTATTGGAAAGTTAAAAGAAAAGCGATTTTAATTCGAATTAATTAACGTTAAAAGCTAAATGAAAGTGTACTTACTTGTCATAAGGTCTGTATCCGAAGGTATGTGCGAAGCTGTTGACGCTCCAGACGACGTTGATGCCGCAAGTGTACCTCAGGATGGTGGGAATGAAGAACGCGTTCATCCAGGTCTCGCCCCAGAAGTAGACAGGCACCACGGTGGGAAGCACGAAGCAGAGGAGAGGCATCATTTTCATGTAGTGCCTGGGAAATAGCAGTGACATCAATGTACCTTAAACTATTTTTGTCAAACAATTTCAGGAACCTATAACTGCTATATGTATATTGATAAAAGGTAAAGCGATGAAAATAAAAACATCACATTCAACAAAACCAGTCAGGCATAAAAAATAAAACGAATGTGTCACAACATCAAAACAACGAGAATCCCGTTTTTAACACGCAACCTTCAACTCGTCAGACTATCAACATTTCAACATAAAAACAAGTTTAAATTTATGTCGACATCAACTTTGTTTCATACTTCATAATACCCTCCGCCCGCTGAAATAGGGAGCAACGCGTGATAAAATGAAAATCTCTACTATTTACGGGTTGAAAAGTACACGAGTATAAATGTTATTTAAGTTTAACTTTTCAGAACAGTGTGGGTGGTTCGAATAAGTCGTGTTCCTTTATTTTACTCCCGCAGTTAAAAGACACAAAGGTCTTAGAAAAATATGTTTTGCTTTTCCTTTTAATACCGAGTACAGCAGTGGCTTTTGTGAGCGTACGTATAAATATATTGAGGACAGACCCGGCGACAACGGTCGAGACTTATGGTTTCAGTTATAACACAGAATTCTGGGGATATTAGATAATCGGAGTGTGCTAATATTTGTTGGGACACTATTTTGTCTGCTGGATTTCTTTTCTGAGATATAAGAGGTACCTATTTTGTTCGCCGAAATATGTTTTTCTTTTTTTGCAAGAACTCGTTCCAAAAATAAAACTAAGCTAAAACTACGTTCACATAGGTATTGGAATACTTTTTTTGTAGGTTATGTTCTGGATGTATTTTGAACTTACTTCTTCTGGAACATGACAACAGGATCAGCATACAAATCGCTGAGATCAATGCGTTTGCCTCCTTCGATGACCTCAGGGCTCTTCTTGCAGCAGAGCCAGCCCATGTGAGAGAAGAAAAGGCCTCGTTCAGCATTGTGGGGGTCGGCATCAGTGTCCGCGTATTTGTGGTGAGTGCGGTGGTCGCGGGCCCACTCGAATATGCAGTCCTGGCACATGGAAATGGTAAGTACATTAGTTTAAATGTTATAGAAAGGACGGCGGACGTTTGTTTCCGACGCCATTAAGTTTGGCGAGACCTTTACTTTTTTATTATAAGCTTTTGCCAATTATTAAGATCAAGAATACTGTTGTTTATATACAAGGGTCTTTTGGCAAGGTTCAAAAACAAAATACAGATCACTTCAGTTTCACCTAATTGCCGCGTTTCTACATAAATTCAACGTGCTTGATGGCTCTATTACTATTGATTATAACACCATCAAGTTTGATCAATTAGCACATCAACTAAGTAAACAGTCAAGTTCTTGACATGACATCGTAGATACTCAACGATAATTGACTTGATGAGGGCTGTAATGACTTGGGTAAACGGCCGCACTTAAGAGCCTCGTTGTGCATTGCCATTAGCATTTTCGATACATATTTGAATTTCGTGACAAACACATTTCGATGTAAAGTAAATAAATATGTAAATTCTGAACTTGTAGGTATCTAGGGTATCCAGGTAGGAACTGTTTTAATTGAAACTGATCCTTTGAGCTGATAACTACTAATTGTTGCGAAAATAATGTAGGCACAAGAAAGGATTCACCTAAAGTCTAAAATTGCCTTTTTTTACAATGTTACTTAGAGGAAGATTTAATGGGTTGGATAGTATCTAAGTGATAACATAATGTGCTTACCTGAAAACCCATGGTTTGCCATAACATGAGCACTATGCGGAGAGGAGTGCGAGCCTTGAAACATCTGTGTGTCCAGAGGCGATGAGATCCTGCGCCGATTCCTATGGCGCACATTAGATGGACGGCGAATGCTACAATAAAATTGTAAGATTTTTATGTAGAATCAATAGTTTTTTCTCGATTGTTATTTTTATTCAGGAAGACAATAAGTACCTCATTTATGTATTTTTCAGTAATCCGGGAGGACGTTAGATTTATTTTATGATAATATTCAATCGAGCAGATATTAAAATTGCGATAAGTAGATCGGGATAAAGGGAGATGGAAATGAGAAGAGAGAATTTTACTGATTTTACTAGACATGTAAATAAAATTATTTTAAGTTCTTTCGATATGTACTCACCAAACACATTAGTCTGCCATTTCGCCGAAGTAAACACGAGATACAATCCATAAAGTGATGCGATGTGAAGGTACAGGAACCAGAATATATTGAACCATACATATTCATGTTTCCTTGGACTCGCGTGCTTCAGTACCGATACATCTTTGGCGAGACCGAGGTCTGTGGTCTGAGTGTCTGACTCGAAGACTACTCCGCTGGGGACGGGATCCACTTGAGGAGGCATGATCTGGGAGAGAAATGTGGCTTAGTTAGTTTATTTTTAGGAGACAAATAACAAATGGGACTGAATGGCATTGCACATTTTTCTTTGAAAAATTTTGTAGACTTGTCGTTGTCCTTTTATTGTGTCGTGGAATAATACAATAATGATTGCGATTTCGGAAAAAAACTAACTAGGTATATTCCAATAGACAGTTACGCTGTTTTGTAAGTGAATGATTGCTGAAAAAAGACTTAACTAGGCCAAAACAGTTCTTATTTCCTTTTGCTTATTTACTGCCACAAACCTTCAATCAATGTCTAAAAGACCTGACTTCTGCTGAAATTGCCGTGACCTAGATAGTTTTACAAAGATTCAAGCTTAACGATACAAATTAAACAGCCTGCTTCGTAAGACGTATTGCAGGGAAGTTTAAAGTTGTTAAGTCTAATAATTGCACTTGTTACAACAGCAGATGCATTTGATTACCTCATTTAAAGTTTTGTACAAAGTTTTTCTTTGCTTGGAGAGTACAAGAATTGCCTTAAAAGACGGCATTAAGGAAATTGAAAGTTTGTTGTGAGAAGCACCTGTTTTAAGGAAATTGAAAGATTTAAGTTTACAAAATCAATAAAACTAGACTAAGATGGACATATATCTAAGTACTTTTATAAATAAATTTAGTCTTACGCTTACTTCTGGATCTTCTGATTCGTCTAAATATATCGTACTTTGGTCGCGGTAACACTTTGTATAAGACCCCAGTCCTTTAGTATAAACTCCACGAAATCTAGTCATTTTATTTCTTTTAGTGATCGCATAGGTTTCAGACTTTGTGTTAGTACTACAGGCTAATAAAAAATAAAACAAAATAAAACTTACCTCCTTCTTTATATAGCAGAAATGCACTGCAAACTATCCTATTACTACAACCCTTGGACACACACTGATACCTTGTTCCTGTCGTCCTACTATAAATAGTATTCAAAGAAAACAATTTGAATTTCAAACAAAGCAAAGTAGATCTATATAGCTAGTAAATGGAACTAGGGCTTCATATGTCGTAAGAGTTCATTGTATTGTAAACACGTTTTACAATGCAAAGTTAATCAGTATAAAATATTTGTTAATTAGTTCAATGGTCCGTACTTAGGGATCTGGGTGAAATTGTCGAAGTGTTTATTTAGGTAATTAAGCATATTAATTGATCAGGAAATTATTCGTGATAGTATGTAGTACCTATTTAATTGTACGTAAGTAATGGGTTAAATTAATTCTTTATTTCATTGATAGTTTCAGTACGCGAATAGAATGCTTTTACGGCTTATAATTAAATTAAATAATTAAAGTGTAGTAAGTATATTTTATGCCCATGGTTTGTGGTCTCGGGTTTTCAAGCCTGTCTTTATGAAGATAATATCGAAATGATTCCGTCATGGACTCGATTTATCTTCTGTATTACTAACCTCTATCTCCACTAACCGACTTTGTAAATAACTAGGTATGTAAGCCCCACATTTAATAACATTTCCCATACAATATTTAGGATATATCGTGGTCCGTTACCGTCCATATATCCTCGGCGCTTATTGCATTGCAGAGGGAGCGTCGGCGGAATCCATCGGCGGTAGCAATTTCCGACGACTCGACCAGCCGATACGAAGGTTTAGCTCGGTTGCTACACTAAATTATAATATGAACAAAATATTGTTTTCTAAATATTTTTCAGTAATAGGTTCAGTATTTATCATATAATGAACAATTCTAAAATTGCGGTCAGTATAAATTTAATACTTATCGTACATCTATCTGATTGAGATACAACATGATAGGCAACTTAGCTCTAGAAATATACATTTCGATGAACAAGATAGTCGTGATTATAAAATACTAGACTGTTGTAAAATTCGTATAAAGTAAAACAAATCTGTGCAGTAGGTTATATCAGTCCTTCAGCATTGGCATACGAACTCAGTTTCTTATTCACATAAGGTAGGTACATATTTATATGCTATATTAGTCAAGCCTTACAGAATTCCTTTTAACATTGTTATAGGCTATTCCAATACATTTCTTTTTATGTTTAAGACAATGAGATCGTAAATGAATCGGATTCTGATTACGCCGTAGTAGCTCGATTAGGCTGGGAGTACATGCTCGTAAAACGTATGCTATTAGGTATACTAAACGTGAAAGTAATGTATGTATAAGTCCTACAGTCTCCGAATCTTTAAATAAAGTCTATCTAAAGTGAAAATCAAATAACATGTTTTCTCTCTACCTAATGTCTTACTTTTGCTTTTATATAACAAAATTAGTCTTCTATTTAATTTATTATTTCGACGATAGGCTAGGTTTACGTTTATTGTGTTTGAGACATTAAACGAAGACATTTTATGACCCAGTTTCGTAATAAGAGCAGGCGTAGGTTATCTAAACTCATTTTAGTCCCAAAATTGTTGTCAATAAATCGCATTTGATGGAAATAATAATGAATTACAGGACTGATCGAAATAGCTTCGCTACGAAATTGCTTCTTTCATGCTAATAATAGCTTTGTTGAACAAAGAAACAGATACTAAGTAATTATATAAAGTTTGGTAAAGTAATGACAAAAGGATATATTTTAAAACTTTAAAACTCATTTATTTCCACATAAACCAAAAAAAGTACATTTCAATAACTTAAAATAATCTGCATAAAATTAAAACGAAAGTTCGAAACTCCATTACGAGACCGTAAATCGGGCCACAGAAAAAGCAATAATCTGGCTAAAAGGCGAAGATTGCAGGCGTATCGTCGCGCTCGAATACATCCGGATTCGTAGCGTAAACACATGTGAACGGAATGAATGGCGAATCTTCCGGCCGGGTTACTGGGGCGTGAAGCGGAGATTTTATTTTGAGGAGGCTGAACCACGAGACCAGTCTGATTTTTCCACCTCGACGGTAATTCTGCGCCGCGTATCGTGTTCCCTTCCAGTGACAGCTTTCAGCCGATACAGATAAAAAGATTTCATCTTTTTGCAGCTTATTTATTATTCGATCCGCCGAGGATTTAACTGGTTTACGATTTCGAAGGCTTAAGGTTGCTTTATTGTAATGGTGGATTATTCGTAGGTTGTGAGCCTTGTTAAAGCGAAGTTTCGTGTTGTTTAATTAGAAACAGTTGTTGAAATTGTTCTATGATGATGTTAGGGTTTTCATGTAGGTTACCTAGCTTGATTAAAGTTTAAGTTACCAAAAGTTACTACTGAATCAGTTGCTTGTGACTGTATCTTTATTCATCTGCGCACATTCATGTATAGCATCTGTTTAAACGTTTCTAACGTAGGTAAGTAGGTAGTACTGTGACCACTTGCCATTATGTATTTAATTGCAGGGTTAACCCAGTCACTCGAATCCCTACTTTGTATTTCGTAAAAATCTGTAAACATAATAAATCAATTTTAAATATATCGAGCTCTCCAGCTGAAGTGGCTGGTCGCGAGCGGTCGTGAACGTAATTTTGACTGGAATGGCCACCACCCGATTACCGGTATTGTGGTTTAAATGGGTTCCGATCTTGAAAAACGATTCGCTTGTGCGGTCCTCAAATTGAAATCCAGTGTTCGGTCATTTCACGTAAAAATTTTGATTGAATTTCACCAGTACTGTTAGATTTCTATTTTAGGATTTGATAGGTGGTTTAATTGCTGCACCGTAAATCCGATTGGTTGAATGAATTGTTAACGAGAAAACTGTGACAAATTCAACTGAGATACGGGTCACCGAGCGTCGTAAAACAGGATTGTCGCTACGTTGGCTTTGTGGTGATAACGATATCTTCAACATCGTCTGTAATCCAAATTGAATATCGTCTTTGTGAGGCGACAATGTGTAATGCAAGCAGTTGCTTCAGAAAATTAAATTACGTCTAGAATATTCATAGTGAGCGTTGTGCAAGCACTGCTCCATTACCTATTGGTCGATAACAAAGGGCCACTTCGAGCACGGAATCAATTTAGAGCACAAGAGAGGTCGGCCATTGCGCATACTTCCTTAACTACTAACTGGGCCTGGAGTGAACCACTTCTTTTGAGCACGTCTGATAAATTCACGTTAATTAATACGGGAGCATTGTATACAGAACAAAGAGAACAGTCTGCCTTACCATGATGTGTGAAAGCGGGAATAATCCTATTATGAAAGAAGGATTATACATTCGTTGATGCCGAGCGTGAGATCATGGGTTTGATCTTTATTTCAAACAAATCGTAATTGCGTCTGAGCAGACTTTTATCGTTTAATCTATATTCTATACCCAGTCGATAGCAATAAGCTCGGCTCGTTTTACGAAGAATTTCAATAATTTATGAAGTAGGTAGGTATACATCGTAAAATATCTCGATTTCGGAGAAGTTCTAATGCCTCGAGTTCTAGGAAACGTTGATGTTATGGTTAACATGAAAACAAAATGTGAACTGTATTATGTACTACAAAAACGTTTTATTTCAGACTTTTCTATTAACATAGCATAGATTTAGAGAAAGCTCACTTTCAATACAATGCATAATAAATAGGGATTCTTTTGTAAGAATCTAACGGATATTTTTGTAAAGTAAATTCCATTCATCTTTAAAAGAAACGTGCCACACAATAGAATGATCTGGATCAAGTCGCTTTCAGTGCATCAGAATGCGTTTGCATCAAATGTGGAAAATAGACGACAGGATTTTATATAGCTGTAGATATATCTAGGTGCTGTTTATCTCCAAGTAATCCTTTAAACATCTTGAGAGGGATGAACTGGACTTATTCATGTTGTTTGTGTTGTGTTTACGAATTGTATAAGCGTACCTGCATGTCTTAGTAAGTGTCTAGTTACATAGGTAATAAATATGTTATCTAATTAATATTTAGAGGACCGTGTTGACCAACCATTTATGGCCATAAGCTCTGCTGATGAGGATTCAACTGTCAAGCAAGGGACAGTGTGAATATCTGATTTTCTCACGACCAATTTCTAAGAAGTAACTAATATGAATTTCTGCAAAATTTTGGCCTGGTTGTTCTTCACATTATTTTGGTCAAAGCGGATTGGTAATTTCAGACAGAGCTTTGCCACCTAAAAACACATTGTTATTGGCAATACGAGTAAGAGAATGGAAATATCCGTGAAGCTATTCGTTGCCCCAATTAATGGGATCAGATAACGCAAGCAACGTGCATACAAATGTATGAACATCA
The DNA here is from genome assembly GCA_033682625.1 of Helicoverpa zea x Helicoverpa armigera. Classification (NCBI taxonomy): domain Eukaryota; kingdom Metazoa; phylum Arthropoda; class Insecta; order Lepidoptera; family Noctuidae; genus Helicoverpa; species Helicoverpa zea x Helicoverpa armigera. Next base: position 2,595,288 of record JAWIIS010000029.1, read on the forward strand.
GGTGTGTACGTACCTACCTTTCTACCCCTCGTCTCCTCAGGGAAATACAGGCGTTATGTTACATAAATACACGAGAAATGTTACTCAGCTTTGTCTAAAAATAAATTATGTTTTTCTGTAATTTGTTTCGTGAAAGTGTCTAGAAAAGTTATGACTTAATTAACATAAAAATTGAACGCTACGCACTAGAGTACTTCGGTTTATTTATTGTGAATCGAAATTCATGTAAATTGAACAAATAAATTTTCTGGGTCGTGTACATGAATAGCATGTTTATTAATTCGTTTTTATTTTTTAGTCTTTATTTATGAAACCTTTTCCCATTTTCTCTCATTTTTCTCCGCAAAGGCGACGTGTAAAGTATCTTTCAGTAGCTTTTACATTTTTCTTTGTTTCAAACTGTGCCTGTTTTTTTAATTATATTTTAAGTCAACAACAAATTACCAAATACTTCATCACCATCGTAACAATTATTCACGTTCAACAACAAAGTACTGCACATATTGACAGGCTTGGTAAACTCCATGTATGTAAAAGGGAGTAAGTTCGGAGTAACACAGTAGACTAGGTGTCGCTGCCTCTAACTTTATTGGGGCTCTCGCAACTTTGAAACTATTGTTAATGTTGCCTCCTACGTGCTTTTGCTACCAATATGTTTGAAAGGATTCTACTTTTATTTTGTTTACTTGGTTTTTTAAAATCACTATAGAAATGTAGAGTTTATTTGGAGTCCATAACAATGAGACTGAAGTGAAAGTTCTCTAATTGAGAGCCTGAGAACTACAAGCAATTTAAACTGCACTGTAAAAGTGCTTTAAATCCAGTTTTATAAAACCATGATTTATCCATTTGCTTCCTTGTGCACTGTCAGTATTTATTACTTATTTGTCGTGAAATAACGGCAGCGGCTCATGTTTGCAGAGAAATTAGACATTAATTAGTAGATTAGTACATTTCCTCTTGAAAACAAACGACAAACTTTGACAAACGAATAATGATTTACTGAGTCAAGGGATCTATACAAATAGGTTTAAACAGCTTTAGATAGATACCATATCTGGAATAGGTGAAGGGTGAAATAGCTTGGGAGGCTTGTTTGAGACCTAGCCTTTAGCTATCCAGTGTACTCGTGGCCTTAAATCCGACACGTCGTTGCCACACATGGCTCCGAGCCAAACTTGTGTACCGTCGGGCGACCTGTACATTTGATGAACACCTATTTTTTTATTTATTAATTAAAAATCTTAAATAGAAAGCTGTACATATGTATTTTTTAATCAACTTGCCAAAAAAGGGGAGATTGTCAATTCGTCGGAATCTTTTTTACGCAGTGTGTTTATTAGCCGTTAAAGAGAGAACAAAACCGTAATGGCGGGAAGCACTTTAAACTTTCAAACAATCAGATTATCAGCTTACAGTCTGGTCGCTAATGATTGGGTCCTATTCGACGGTAAAAGGCTAAACGGTGTCCGCACTGATTTTGTTTACAAAGCTAAATGGGTCCCCTAAAATCTAGAAAACTCCGCACGTAATTAAACATTAGTGTTATTAGTACGTTAATTGCGTTGATATTTGACCGTGGGTTAAAATAAATAGAGAGAGGTCGTTTTAATTTTGGAATTACATAATATAATAATTGATAGTAATGAGAGAGAATGGTAAAGGTCAATGAGTACGATTTGTGTTTGCATTTTGTGGGTTAATTTAATTGGAAATACTTATACTTCATGCAAATTAGTTTTAACCAAATATTACATTACATTAAATTGTGTGTACGGCTTCCCACCCAAGTCAGACTTTTAATAGGACAGATAATCGGGTTGAGTTCTTGTAGGATGTTTCGACTAGGACATTCTTATCGATCTATTCTTTTTTATGACGTGTGCATTGCACTATTGCTATCATTGTGTTCTTATTTTGCACTACTTACAACAAATCGGTCACCGATTATATGCAGGACGTGGGCGGTCAATCTAAATTGTGGTTCTCAGTTGTCGTTTGCACATCTTTGGCAGTCTAAGAAAGTTGACTTGGTTGAGGTCAGGTAAGTAGACCATTACTTGTTAAAACACTGCTTCTTATCTGCATACGATTATACTGGAAGCTGATGAAGCATGTGGACTGTTAGTTATGTGAAAAACTTAACTAGCTAAGTACTGGTTTAGTTATAGCGAAATCATAGCGCAAAATCATACTTCCGATCGTCCCCTCTTCGTCCTTTCTTAGACAACTGTTAGACAGATAATCTGACATCAGTTCCGTTCGTGATCTTGGATCGAGATTTATCCAAATATCGGACGATCAAATTGATAGATGTCAGTCTCTCCAGAAATCAGTGTCAGAAACTCGTATTCCAAACCAATGGACAAGAAAAAAGGTTGTGATGCGATAATAATAGCTCCGTCAAGTAAATAAAAGAGTTAAAGAAAAATGGTCCGAGGAAAACTTAAGAGAGTCCAGTATGCCTGTTTACTTGTTGTATAAAATGTTAATGCTTAGAATATTTTTGAAATTGCACCTTAATATTACCATCCCACATTGTTTAAACATAAGTTGAGAGTCGTTCTTTTTTTAAAAAGAATTGTTATGTAATTATATCCAACATATAAAAATTATATTGACAAAATAAAAATATGATACGATACGATAGGCTTACGGAAGAATCCAGATGTTTTTTTTAAGCGGTTGTCAAGTGGTATCGCATGACTGACAGATAGCAATTGCACGGTGCAATCTGCTGTCAATATGATCGGAGTTGACATCGCAGATCAAAATATGTGGATATTTCATGCATCAATTCATTCACACATGCTCTTTCAATGGAGCATAGATCGTATCAAGGCCGGGGATCAGAAACAGGGTTGATTAGCTACTGACCATTAAATTGTGCATCCAAATAAACTTTCATTGAACAACTTATGCTTACACACCTACGTCACAATTATGCCGTCTTAAAAAGCTTAGATAAGAATCCCAAAAAAAACGACCTATTGATAGGATTATATCCATGATTTCATCTTGTAAACCATAATGAGAAATAGTTTTCAACGGCTACGTGGTTCGTATTAAGGTGCAAGTTATACATAAGTACCAACCACATACTCTACCACGAACAATAAGAAGATTAAAGGCTCAGAATGCTCTGAAACTCTGAATGAATAATTTTATTCAGAAATTATTATTTTATTATAATCACGGTGGACAAGATGAAGATAAATGAGAGGCGGCTGATTGCGACCAGCGACCAAACGGTTTAGATACAAAAGCCTTTTTAAATCCCTTTAGTGCCGCCCTCCTAATCCTCCCGCTGAAGGATTCTGTAGATTGGACGCATAACTTTTTCAAAACAAATTTACATATTTTCCGGGACGCTGTGATTGATCGTGTATACGTACTTGTAAGGTTTGCTGTCTCCGGGTTTAATAATGTAGGGTATGTGTACTGAATTGCTTGGATACCGCGTTACATTATGCGAAATGGCTATTAGAAGCGCTTTTTTGGGCGTCTGTTTTTATCGTTATTTTTTTAGGATTTTGTTTGTATGCCAGGTACCATTTTATATCTATCATCTGAATACCCCTTCAAAGCTATATAATATTCCGTTTTTTGATAGATTCAATCCATATCGTTCCTCACAATTTATTGATTAACTTATTTCAAGAAAAGATTAAAGTGTACACCGAATACATATAATAGGCAAGTACCAAGTATATAATATCATTATGAATTACAAAACAAAAGACATATCAAAGACGTCACGCACGAAATGACAGAGAAAGATGAATAAAAGAAAGAGATAAAATATATCTCAAAGTATTCGAATGTTTGAAATAATCCTAAAAACAAATGACATGCCAGTGACGTCATGCACGAAATGAAAGAGAAAGACGTATGAAAAGAAAAAGATAAAATATTGCTTTAGGAATTCGAATGTTTGAAATTGTCCAAAACAAATGACATGCCAGTGACGTCATGCACGAAATGAAAGAGACAGATGACTGAAAAGAAAGAGACACAATGTTGCTGTAAGAATTCGAACGTTTGAAATTGTTCAAAACAAATGACATGCCAGTGACGTCACGCACGAAATGAAAGAGATAGACGAGTAAAAAGAAAGAGAAAGATTTGTTTCAAAGTATTCGAATGGTTGAGAAAAGAAAAAAGCTTATGTACGTACTATCAAGCGACTAGTGAGTAGTTTGAAGTTTTATTTCAGTACCATTTTTCTCTCGTTAGTTAATATAAGCGATTTTAGTTTTGTGAATCCGATCTTAATAATGCTGTTGAATTATCTATCTTCGTCTACTTTAGCAACTCTGTCAATTAGCCGGAGAATTTTTCAAGAGTTTGAATTAATGAATATTAGTCCCTTAACACGAAACTTGCATTAGACCTTCAGAATTATAAAGTACTTTAGCCCCTAACTGCGGGTTTTCTTAGTTTCAAGTTTAGAAAGAAGTATAGTCACGTATAGTTGGTAATTATACTAAGCTGGGCCTTAGTCCATATTTTACGCACAACGAATATAAACTGAAGTAGGTAGTATAAAAATATAAAAATTTTAAGTGTTAAACCTATCATAGACGTTGTTATGTTTATTTAGACATGATTAAAAATGGCTAGAAAAAACCTAACAGCCAATAGTGCTCGAGCTTTCCCAGCACGTTTCCCAAAATTGGAGTTCAGGAGCTTTCCAGAAAATATTAAATAGTTAATTCAATAACAACGCAATTAAGTAAACACAAACTGCGGAATATAGACAAGTATTTAGCACACATAATTCTGCTGTCTAATAACATAACGAGCTAACATTGTTTGTGCTGTGAGTTCACGCAGTTTCCTATATGCTAATATTTCTTAAACCTTAGAACATTTTCACACTAGTGAATTTGTTCGCGCGTATCCACTCGGGTTGTCAACACACGACGCATTCTACGCAAAAAATCTCTCTCGCGATTCGAGGCTGTCATCGTTCGAGCCAGTAGTTTGTCAATTGTTTTCTGTCACGCGGAAAATCGGCTTGTGTGAAAGCGCTGTTAGTTTCACCCGGTATCCTAAAGTAGAATTTGCATATTCCCACGATGTGTTTACACTTATAATAAGATTTTATAATTGTTTTTGTTTGCAGGTTTACGGGATTTCGTGTACGGTATGTGATTTCAGTTTAAACCAAATATGATCTGAAGACGATGTTACTCGATTAAATATACAAATAAATAGGAAAACCTATGAAATATTTTTAATTAGGTATATCATTTTAAGAACTTACCTTTTTAACTTTTAAGTACGTAAAAAAATATTATTGATTGACAATCTCAAGTTTTTATTATTTAACACAAGTATCAGAAAGAACCACTGAGAATACTAACTCCGGTATCATATTTATTTATGCAATTTTATTTGCTTTGGCAGCTTATATAATATTCAGGCAGTGGTATACATTTGTATTATAATAAAGGTCCCCGTCTGTCTCACAGACGACGCTGTCTCGTCTCGTCACGTACTAGTTCGTCAGGTGTTCTAAACATTTTATATTATTATGGCTACAAGTTTTGCCAGCCGGTTCACTTGTTTTAAAATATATTTTAAAATATTTTTTTGAATTTTTTACCCTTGTCTAAGCAGAGATGTGGTGGCTTGTGAATTGTAGGTCCACGATACATTCCCTCAGCACGATGTTAGTGGCAACTGATCGAACGGACGTTTGAAATATGTATTGTAAATTCCGCATAATTTTAAATGCTAATTACCTTATTAAGAAAAGTATACTTGCCTTTTAATGATAACGTGATGATCCTTTTCGTAATTAACTCCATTTTATCCAGTTGACTTCCAAAAACGTATAATCTGTTAACAAATACCCGAGATTTCCTGTAATTTACACATTAAAACAAATGGGAAAAACTCGGCCTATAAATCTCTTGGAGGGTTACGAGCTTTTCCTTAGGATGTCGATTTATCAACTAAGAATAGGAACAAGGGGTTAACGAGCCTTAACATACAAAAATTGAGATTAACGCTCTTGCGAGCGAGTAAGTCGACGTACTTACTTCTTAATTGGAATAAAGATATACCATTTTTACGTGCTATTTGTATTTATTTTATTCACATACAAAGTTAAAATTCTACCAACATGAATTCAAAATTAGAGCATTATTTAGAAATGCTTTTTCTTAAGTAAAATGCAAAATAATAAAATCACGACTTGAAGCTATTTTCGTAACTAATCCTCTGGCAAATTAGCCACGTATTTTTCAGAATTATTTGAGACAAACACGACCGCGATCTCGTAATTGGAGTTTCAAAACGTATTTCCACAAAGATTTCGTGTTTCGGCACGTCCTTGTTTGGGGGAATGTACAGAAAGCCCCAGAATATGAGGTAACTGAGAAAAATTAAATTAGCCGAGACGAGAGGGCCCCGTATCACTATGTTCACAATAGGGGAATATTCGCCATTTTTCTTTTAGTTACACATTCGTTTACTTGGGGTGAAAAACTTTTCGGTTCAAATAGCCAATTTTCGTTTATCAAGGGGACGGTAATTCTGGGAATCTGTAAGAATGGGAGCTAATCTTCTAATGAAAGATAAATCTTCGACTATTTACTTTTGTAGATTTTCGGGGAACGAAAAATCTGTTGTTCAGTCTTATCTTTACAATATGAACACAATTCAACCTAATATATAGCTGGTAGCTTATACATTCTCAATTTGAAATTGTGTACGCAAAATATTTAAAGCCTAGGTATTCGATATTCATGTAACGTAAATCTTTTGGTTCAACACGGCGAGCCGGTAGCGTAAGCAAAGCATGTAATATGCCTACGTTAAACACAGCTCAGTGTTTCAGCGTATAGTACGCCGTACCGCAAACTTTCATGTTTAATACCGCACTAAGTATGAAGAGTTTTGTAGCGGAAGATTACGGCCGAGTTGCTCTTCATCCACGCCCCAGATACCTAATACCTATTGATTTATTTTTAGTTTAATGTTGTTCGGTAAAGGAAAACTTTGAATGAAAATCTAGAGTTTATAGTCTGGAAAGTAAGCAAGGTTTCTGAGATAATTATTATCAACATTTTATAAATTACTTGGAACTTTGCCCGATTGTTAGAAATTAGAAAATGCTTTATATGTACTTAGTTAAGAATGTGTTTTAAATTAAGTTGTATGTTTTTCAAGAATATAATAATATAGTTATAACTTATATCTATACTTAATAGCCCTTTAGGCTTCAGTTTTTGCCTCAAAATATTTTAATCGTTGAATACATACAGAACAAAAACACCATCTTCAATAAATTGTCTCACTCACTTAATACTACCACAGTAGAACTATTTTCAAACTGTACTGGCAACATTTATGCAATGCACAAGCAAAAAAAAAAACAAAACACAAGCGGCAGGCGTATTCTATATTCAAGTTAGGGCGCGAAAGAAGTCGGAAGGCGACGTCATCAGATCATATCGCACATCCGAAGACCCGACTGATTTATGTGGTTCCTAATGATCACTCCCTGAGAATTGATGAGCAATTGTGCTGCGAAGAAACGCCGAGTGATTTCAGAATAGCAACGTCATCACTAACTGTTGGGGAAGAAAATTGGTGTTATTATGGTAAAAGTTTTATGGATCCGTGCAGTTTGTTTATTTGATGATGTGTTTATAATTTATGCATATGAAAATATATGATGGAGTTTAATCGAAAATGGCAAGCTTAGGTTAGATATTAAGTGACTTTAACTATTTATATATTCTATGTACAATATTTGTCTCTATCTATCATTTATTTCATTCTTGCTCTAAGAAATGAAACACTAATATTATAGAAATAGACTTTAATTTAATCCACAAGAATAATCACCAATTAGAAAATAATTTATATAAAAATAATTGACTACTGACACTGATACAAATTTTCTCAATATACAGTCAAAAGTTAATTCAGCTACATCGGTTAAGTAACCGCAGGGTATTAAGGCTATAAATCACGGGCCGAAGCAAATTGTTATCGAATGAGACAGGCCAGCCGGCTCAGCACTGGGGGCCACTGACAGGCCCTGCGTTACTCTGAAGACTAAGAGAACAAGATTTAGAAGGTCCACTTTGTGTAGATTAAGAATGGTTCTGGCTTGGCAGAGTATATACCTACAGGTAGAGAGTGATATCATTAAGATGTTAGAAGTTTATATCTTATATGGATTTGACATAAACAGGGTTGATGATGAAATAGGGTTACCAGAACTTGTGTTATATACTTATCTGTTTAGGAATTCTTCATGGCTAAATTTTTTGTCATAATTTGCATTTTTTTATAAATTGTCAATACGCACGTGTTTGTCCATTACCAAACCTGATGGTAAGCGACGATCTGGTCGAAGATGGAAGAATGACTTGAAAACAGAGAGTTGGGTAGGTACTAATTTGGGGAACAATACACGGTCTTTCACTTGATTCCACTATAAAGTTGAGAACCGCTTATATTGATTCACAATCATGGCTAGTAAACCTTTTGACGATTTTATTTTGTCCTGTTCCATGTTTGCACCAAAGTGTTTTAAACATGAACTCCGATTTCTGACTTTATTCCTATGATGGTAATCGTAGACGTAACAAAAGTAAATAAATGGATACTTCCTTAAGGAAATATGGCAAGAGTTATTAAATGAATTTATTTCATATTAGGTAGTGGATTGATGTTACCACTGCCAAAGATTTTCTCGAGTGAAATTAAAGCGAATGTTGTTGAAGCACCTAATAGTTCACATTAAAGAACATGGTAGATTTTTTGGATATTAATTAGTTCAGTTCACGCAAATAGCGTTTGTATTTCTAAAGTACCTACCTCATATTTAACACTTTATGTATGTGCAATAGTGTTTTGTAATATTTTTTTTAATAGCTAAAATTGGACAGGCAAATTTTCTCGACAAGTTCTGTAAGAACCAACGCGCAACGAGTCGAATGGCTAACTTCAGAAATGACAATTTAATTGGCGCGAACTGTACCTACCTTTACTTGTTTACATATTTGATAGTGGTATCTACAGCCTAGTGGTTGTTTAAATAACTTATTGCCGTAAACAAAACATAAAAAAAATAATGTTAAAAGAAGAAGAAGAAAGATAAACAAAGTGATTTAAATGAGCTCGCGTACACAAAGCAAAGCTGAGCCGAAAAATAAACGAATCATATTTTGAGGGAGTACTCTTACTTGTTGTATTAAGTTGTGGCTTAGACAAGCAAAGTAAATATTCTTAGTACAAAAAGATAAATCTAATATTCTTTGAAGTTCTTTTAGTTTATAACCTTTATTTATTTATTGGTCTTCATCGCATAATAGAAATGTTTACACTAATATTTTTGATATACTTCGAATAGATTGTGTTTGTTGAGATACTTACCGAATCTCTTTGTATATCATACAAGAAGGTTTATTTTAAATAAAAAAGGTTCTTAAAATAGACAAAAAGGCAGGTGAAAAGTATACCAGTGAGTTATAAAAAAAACTGCTTAGATATTATATAGCATCAAAGTTGTATTTTTACGACAAATAATTTCCGCAGCCTCATCGTAAAAGTCTCGGTATTTTTTCATATTTTTTTCATTTATGTTCTGTGAAAATATCATCTACTTTTAATATATATTTTGCGCAAAAATGTTTCTGAATGCAGGTATTTATTTTATGATGACAAAGTTTGTCGCTATGTTTAAAAAGAAACATAATTTTACCCCGTGGGTATTTTCAATTTTTACTTTTTAATGAAGCATGACAAAAACATGTCCATAGTAATTTCGTATCTTCTTTTTTATTTAGGAAACTGAAGTAACCAATCATAGAGGATGACTTGGAGTTGAGATATTTATTATAGAACCAATGTATTGGTTCTTGAAAATCTAGAGCTTTGTAGCCTTTGACGACGTACATTTAGCTATCAGGCTGAATTTCCGTAGGCCAGGAGAGTTTAGTTGATTAAATACAGATACACATGAATTTCACATAATGTGACTTACCTAAGTTTCTTAATATCTGTATATGTAATATCAGTTCATTGGTCGCACCATGGTAAAACTCCCAAAAACTTAAATCAGAATAATATAAATAAATACAAGAAAATTAAACAAATATTTACTTATAAACCCCATTTTTTGGTCGGCGTTTCATAATGGAGTTACTTAGGATAAGAAAACGATGTAAACTCAGCTTGTAAAAAACCTTTGAGTCTATAATATTTAACCGGGAAATGAGGAAAAATCCGGGCTTTTCTTCATAAAGGTCAAGGAATAAGTTGAGATCGTTAGCTTATGACCTTGTTTGATGTTTAATTGAGCGTGGAAGCTATTAATTTTCAGTCGGGTATATTTTTGGTCCATTTGGGCACAACAACGGCATTCCGATGTGTCAGTGGGTAATTTGCGAGGCCGTTCGGAGGTCGCCGATAAATCTTCATTATGCCGTCGCGGATAGCCGTCATGTTCGTGCGTCGACGAGATTTCCGAACGAAACGTCACGTGTAGCGTTTGTGATTGATTTTTTGAAATCGTTTTTTGTTTTGTGTCTTTCTATGTATGTTCTGCTCTGCATGTTACTTCATTCAAAAAATTGAGACAAAATAAATGAAAGGAAGTAAAAAGAAAAACGAAAAATGATGATGAAAGAATCCAGGCGTATTTGCAATTTCACGCCATGACAGCCAAATACGACAACCCAATAAAACAAAATCAAAGCAACACAGGTAGCAACTTCCTAACTTATCCAATTAAGTGTGACTGACGCCCAGTCACCCGCACATAATAGTATAAGTACATTACCCTGCAAATACCTCAAGGTTTGCCAGCGTGAAATGGAGCGTAGTTCTCAGGTGTTCAATTAACGGATACAGTTGGCAACACCGCACTGCACTCCACAATAGGAATCGGTGACCTAGCACGTGTAGGTCAACACCGGGTCGACGACATTCCGAAGAAGACGTGCATTTTAATTACTGGGTGCACTAAATACGAAATAAATGTGTAAACGCGACCTAGAAACGCTATTTGTCATAAAATTGTGGAAGGATTTAGGTTCTCCTAATTTATATGGGTCAGGTTCTTACTTTTGCTCTATTGCCGTATCATGGATTAAAGATTAAGTGACTTTTACGAAAGAATGATAAAAATAAATAAAATAAAATAATGTTTATTGACAAAAAGTATCCTTACATAGCTTACATTGTCGTTGAGCCACAAACTAAGCTCTATTACGTTCCAAATCTTGACTTGAACTTCTAGGCTTCTTAAAAACTTGATAATGTATGCAAACAAGAACACAGAATATTCCATAATACCTGACCTGGATACTCGGCACATTTGTTAATCTACGATCATAAATAAACTCGAGTATCTGATGTTCCGTAATAAACGTCCATATTTGAGGGATTCCCTTCTGACATGCGATCCTTGAAAACACTGAAACATATTTCAACGTTTCGTGTAAGAAAATGTAAACTAAATAAATTAGTTTTGTCGTCAACAAATGTGAGTTGAAAGCGTAAGAGTACACGCATACAGCAAAATTTTAATCGGCCGATAGTTGGTTGAGCTCATATATCATTATGAAGGTGAATGGAAGTATACATGCAACAACTATCAGGTGTTTGTCAGGTACTAGACCGATTGAAAAGTTTGATTGAATTCACGATTTTCAAAAAAATAAATAACAAAAACCAGGCCAACAGTTGGCCGATTGCTTAGTGCTAGGTTAAACAATTGAATTAAAACATCTATCTTATAATCCAGCTGTGTTCTACACAGCCAATTGAAATAAACTCTTTTGCAAAAAAAGCGGGCACCTATGCGAAATCTTAGTTTTAAGGACTTTACGTGTATTTCAAAGGGTTTTAATGGTTGTAGTATGTTTCTAGCGTCAAAAGGGTTAGCCAAGCATGCGTGAGAGTGTATTCTAAATTTGAATTTTGTACAATTGCTAAGAAATTGGTTAAACCTTGTTTTGGACTAATTGCTGGCAGAAAGTTCGTCGGTGTTTTGAAAAAGTTTTTGAAGTGATTTTCAGAAAAATTATAATGCAGTTTTAATTAATGATTAATGTACCTTTTTGTTACATCAAAACATTTTTTAAAAACTATGCGTATTTGATAAAATTTTCACCTGATCTAAATGGGCTATACTAATGATTGATGGCAATGTTAAGAGGTTCGGAATTTTAGTATAAAGCGTGCTATTGTTTAGATATTGTACCTACGTGTTTTAAAATATCGCTTTTTCATGAATAAACACTATTTAGAGGAGTATGTTTTACCTTGGGCTGCGACAAAACCAATTTAAAGTAAGCAGTGCCGATCACAACTCGTCTCCTATCAGACTTTGACATTTTTAAAAGTCTTGAAATTCTACAAAATACAGAAAATAGTTCATAGACTATGAGCACGAGATCTTAAGGTCTCGTAATTACTGATTTTTAAACAACCTCGTCTCTTGGGAAACTCCGTAGACCTCTGAAGATCTAAGAGTCTGAGCGTTCAAATGGCGTGTTTTCATCCCACGGACATTTTATTAAATAAACTTGCCTGCACCGAGATTTTCTGGCATCTACAGCACTATCCTGCTTAAATCATAACAATAAGTGGCTATCTGCTAATTTCTTAAGAAACATACGGTTGGCCAATAAGTTTGAATTCTTGACTCCCTTTCAGCTAAATCATTGTTTAGTAACCCGATACCTATGGAGTTATCGAGAGCTTCAACGCGGCAATAATTTGACTTTTTAGATAGCTTTAAACCTCCTCATCATTTCTCATGTGGTTAATTTTAACATTTATCACAAAATTTGGTTGTTTTTAAATGTCAAAGTCCGATAAGAGACGAGTTGTGATCGGCACTTCTTACTTTAAATTGGTTTTGTCGCAGCCCAAAGTACTGATACTCCTCTAAATAGTGTTTATTTATAAAAAGCGATATTTTAAAACACGTAGGTACAATATTTAAACAGTAGAACGCTTTACAATAAAATTCCGCACCTCTTAACATTGCCATCAATCATCAGTATAGCCCATTTAGATCAGGTGAAAATTTTATCAAATACGCATAGTTTTTCAAAAATGTTTTGATGTAACAAAAAGGTACATTAATCATGAATTAAAACTGCATTATAATTTTTCTGAAAATCACTTCAAAAACTTTTCAAAACACCGACGAACTTTCTACCAGTAATTAGTCCAAAACAAGGTGTAACCAATTTCTTAGCAATTGTACAAAATTCAAATTTAGAATACACTCTCACGCATGCTTTGCTAACCCTTTTGATGCTAAAAACATACTACAACCATTAAAACCCTTTGAAACACACGTAAAGTCCTTAAAACTAAGATTTCGCATAGGTGCCCGCTTTTTTTGCAAAAGAGTGTATTAAAGCTTGTTCACACAATACCAATCAGTTATTTTTACTGTGCCATAAATGTCAGAGTCTTTGGCGCGGGTATTTGTATGAGCCAGTTAACACGAGTCGGAGTCCAATAATGTTATTTTATCGGATCCGATATCATCGACTCGGGTGAACATATCATGCGAATAAAAATCGCCCATTGAAATTGATCATCAAAATCACGGAGAGATCGCGTGAAGAGGAAGTTGTGGATGCAATTTTTTTTATTGAAAAACTGTTTTTTTGATGTCCTACTGATTGTATTTAGAGCAATCTCCTAATTGGAATCTTATTTCAATTTAGAAGTTAAAGTTAAGGTACCTACTATGTTTTAAACAAATTTTCACATAGTAGCTACTGAAACCCCACAAAATAGCTAACCTCCATACATACATCTTGCTAAATAAGCTAAAACGTGTGGACCAATAAAAATAATATAACCATTGTCTATAACTGTAATGGAGCCGAAAACAAAAGAATGCCGATTAAGCATTCATTCGACATCAAAACATTTATTTGTTTCTGATAAAATAACGTTTGAACGATAAACTAAAAACGTTTTATAGCTAACTACTAACCTTATTACATTCATTAAAAATCAAAGGCGAAATTAAAAAGCAGAAACTAGTTCAGCTCGTCTACGGAACGTGTATCAAGAAATTCAAGACAGTCTAATCGTGTCGGGAACTCATTAAAAACTGTCAGTTGGCTGACGTCACAAAGACGTGCGCTACTCACGGCTTTACAGACACACAAACATAAAAGATATTTGAATTAGAATTTTCTTCTAGTTCATACTTGTAGAGGGAATTTGTTTTTTGGAGCAAAAAGCGGTTGTAATTACTTAAGAGACGTGTTAGGGAAGATGAGTTAGATTTTATCGAAATTACAGTTGGTTACGTCGTCTTCGATTCTTATATTAATTTGCATGGTTTACTCCATATTACCTAATCAATCAATTAATATGTCACTTTTTGTAAATATTTTAAATTTATAGCTTGCCTGTAATTTCTGGAGGAATCAACAGTTTTGGTATACAGATAGGAAAGGCCGAAACATTTCATTGATTTAACCCAGTTACTCTCCTACAGAGTACCAGGGCTGCATATATTCAAGAGCGCACCTTGTGCATAGCCGAAATTAATGGCTTCTATTGGCTATGTGCAAAGCGAGTAGCGGCGGATAATAACGACCGCAGCGCACAACACGGCAGAAATTGGAAACAAATGCGGATGTTTCAAACCCGGTTTTTATCATTATATTCATTTTACAGTAAAACTATTGAATAAATTGCACTTAAATAATGTCAACAACACTATTTTAATCTTTGGTTTTATTTATATTCGCAAAGAAAATTATAATGTTTACGTGGTTATTATTTGACAGCTTCCGCAAATGTTGTAAACGCTACGCGTCGCCACCGTCGCGCACATAGCCAATACCCATACGCTTCACTTTGACACACCTATCACTACGTTTGTATACAAGATTACCATTCATTATTTAGTAATCCATCAATGATATAATAGATGTTCGTGTCTGTAGAAGCCATTAGGATTAGCACTATGCATAGGTCTGTGTGTTGATAGTAGTTACATAGTCAGCATTTGGGGTACCTAATAGGCGCTTCACGTGTTAAGACATGCTAATATAGGCAGCTCGATATACGTAATCGGTGTGGCCTAGTTTAATTCTTTAAATATTTATAATGTATAAAACAATTTAAAAAGAATGACAAGAAATGATATCCATTAAAACAAATACTATAATTGTTCCGTTTTACCAAATATCATTCAACAATTTACCGAACATATAAAACCGATCGTCAATCCAGCTATTATCAGTTTAATTCTAACACGCATTAACAAAACAAATGAATCTCCATAAAGGCTAAATATGACGCTTTATATTGTAATCTACGTGAAATCAGTTTCATTGTGACGAGACTTAGGCATTAATGAGGGCCGTGACAACAGTTGATACAATGTGTCGGTGACGAGGCGAGTTGGGGGACCCTATCACGCGATCACTTGCGTATTTCTGTTAATAGTCCCCAATCTTAGTGCGGGGTACGTGACGCGAGAGTCAGCGGATTGGGGACCGTGATTAATGAATTTTGGGTTGTATTTCAAATAGTTGTTATTGATTGTCGTTTGGGTAAGTGTGTTTGAACATTGGGTAGGCTAAATATATGTTAGTTAATGAGTTCGTTGGTAAATAAGACATAATTATTTGAAGTATCCTGAGATTTTTTTTGGATACTTCAAACGACTAATGTTGCTCTATTTGATCAACATGTTCACATTTTCTTTCAATTATATGTATTTAATTGACACACTTGTTAACTAAAATAAATGTTTATAAAGGCAAACTTAATAAATTACATATTTCTAATGATATGTCAATCTCAAATAGAGATCCTAAAAGACCAAAAGAATAAAAATAACATCAAAAACCAAAACCTTTATTTGGTATCTCGAAGCGGTATTAAAATATTCTGTCCCAACATTCTACACAGGCAATAAAAAGAGAACACCCACGCCTAGTAGCAAAATAAAAGAACAAAAAAAAAATCAAAATCATTTTATGACGTAAGTAGTTCACTTGCACCGCCCTCCCCCTCGTAGGGTCAGTGTAACAGCGGGGGCCGGCGACAACCCCAAATAGAAAGGGCTCTCAGAAAACTTGGGTCCCTTCCTTTTATATGACCATCATAGAATTCCGCTCAGATGCGTCTCGACACCATACATTGCTTCACTCACACTCGCCTCTAGAATTTTGCTCGAGTTATTTTATTTTCTCTTGTTTCTGAAACAGGCCATTACACGGATGAAAGATCTTATTGAAGTTGTATGAGGTTTGTAAAAGCAAGATTTGTGTGTCCACTGAGATGTTATGCTTTTATTTTGTACTTAGCTGTATTACTAAGATTCGCTTTTGTGCCGCTCCATATTTACTGCGTCGAGCTCTGAAGCTCTTTTATAATGTGTCACACAATGATGGGTCATTTGATGATTTTTGACGTCGGAAAAAAAATGTAGTGATGTATTATATAGCTTCGTTCACAATGATAGTAAATAAAGAAAGTTCACTTCCCCGACTCGAATAAACTATTTATTAAACATGCAATATTTGGCAAAAACTTTGAAGGATGTTAGTACGAGTGTTTATCAGGATTTATAAGATAGACGGTTGCTTATAAAAGTCCTGACAGTTTCTGTGTTTAAAAACAATCAGTCTAGAAATGGTATTGTACATTGTAAAACAATAGCAGTCTGTCATGTAGACATCACGGTTATCCTTTACGATCGTGCGACCACAACGGCTGTTACTGCATGACAGGATAAATGCAATTACTCCTTAACACCTGTACACACGTATAAGACATATGTAGACAGGTAAGAATAATACACCTGACTAAGGAGAACTAGGAAGATAGAATAAGTAGGAGAAAATTATCAATTTTAAAGAAACTGTCTGTTTTTCCATAAGACAGCTGCCTGCTGTCATCATAAAAGTAAACCTCAGTGGAGGTGTCTATACCATAGGGTTTTACGCTGATAAGCAAAATTCTTGCAGAATGTTTCAAACCGCAGGACATAGGTTTCTATTTATAGTGTAAAATATTATAACTATTATATTAGTAGTAGTATGAATATTTAAGTATTTAAAATGGTCTTACCTATCAAAACACGAGCCAGTTTATTTTTTTAACGTTATATTATGTACAGGGTACACGGATTTCCTCGTTTCAGATTGCTTTTACAACTTTTTATATGAAATTCCTATGAAGTTTTACGGATTACGCGAGATGGTGATATTAAAGGACCCGTTTTAAGGCCTTATAAGTTTTTAATGAGTTTGTGTACGAGTTAGGAAGTTCGTTGACGAGTTATGAAATACCTCTAAGTTCATATTGTGTAAGTAAATTGTCAATGATATTATATGTCAATACCTCATTTACAATTTTCCATAAAATATCAAAAATATAAATCTGTTTTCTGCGTCTCTGTATATCGGTCTACGTGTATGCTCAATCTGTAAATGTTGAGCATTTTTCCTTTGACATTGTCCCACGATGCTTGTACATTCGGGAGTCCTCGGAGCTAGCGGTCCCCGCCGCGGTCCGACTCCATGTGGGCGGCGCAAGGCGCGCGGCATTGAGGGGACGCGCTGACGTCACGCGCGCCTGCGCACCGCGCGACTCCTGTCTGCACAGAGTACTCCACGAATACAGAGACTGCAAGAAATATTAAATAATTCGCCGTTTTGAGACTGCGAAATATTTGATGGCGTTCTTGGTAACGATTATGGACTAAAATAAAATAGTGTTCTGGAAGTGTTTTTTGGTTTATATTCTTCTCTATTTGCTGTTCTTATTTTCGAGCTAGACGCCGTAGGGAGCCGTATCTATCACTAAAATTGATTTTACAGATTTATTAACTTGTTAAAAAGAGGATATTATGAAGTTTAACCGAGTAAACCTAAAATAAGAATATTGAGACCAATAACATAATTACAAAATAATATTAAAATTCGAATTTAATTCAACATTGCAAAACCAAAATGTAAAACAAATGTAATTAAATTACACGAAACGAATTAACAAAATAATATTTAGGGTAAAATGTTAAACTATCAAACTAACCTACCATACTGCCGTACGGCAAAGGAAAATTCATCTCTAGCCCGTAAGTACCCTGTGTACGGCAATCCGTGTCCGCGATAGCCGCCGGGCGCCAGTCGACTCGCTCCCGTGCGCTGCTACGTATGTACGCTACGCGCCGCTACGACGCGTAGCCAGTCAACTACGCCGCTACGGCAGCCCGAAAATTATTTGGCAGTGAGTGCGCGAGGATATTGAATTAAACGGAATAATTTAGTGCAACCCAGTGCTGTGGTACCTCTGTTACTGAAATAGCAGTGCTGAATAATTCCGCGACTCGACTACAAGGTGGGTGAATATTCAATAACGAGATATGAATACGTATTGCGATCTCGGATGCGAGTGGTTTGTTCTAATGTCAAGGACACCGATATTGATCATGTACCAGATGCTAAGACCACTTTGTTTACTTTCTGTGTTTGTCTTACAGGCGTATTTACCAGCCGGCACATTCATCGCGCATTTATCTTTATAAGCGTTTATTTATTCTGTTCTCCAATAGTATTTATGTCGAGACGTGTTTGTACTGGGGATGTACAAAAGAGTATGTATATCAAACATGAAATAGTCTTTGAAAAGGCCGTTAAAAGTAATACGCAACAAAGGGATGGATCCGGAGTGGGGTCGAGAATAATTTATAAGGATAGGTGCCACCTTGCGTTACAAGTTTCATGAATTAGAAATGTTGAGAATGCTTATAAAAATGTTCCAAGTTTTTATTTCTTTTGTGTAGAAGTAGAATGTAGCTGAATAAAAGATTTGTGGTCAACACAGCATTATTCAGGGGCGATTGATTAGAAAGGCTCATTGGCCGTTTTCATGGACACGCAGCTATATTTAGTTATTCAAACAGGTAATTGAACTTTCAACCTTGTATATAGTACCTAAGTTTCAATAACCTTTCACTACAGTTTAGTTTAAATTCTTGGTTTTAGAGACCAAACAAAGTTTAAGAGGCCATGTATGAAGACATGTTTTATTTAAAATAAGTTGGTATTTCCTTTGTTACGCGTCGTTGATGTGAACTGCTATTTATGAACGTTGCATCAAATTGAGCGTCCTTTATCGTAAACGAGAGCACAAAGAGGGTCCAAAATTTAAATAAATTACGATACAATGAGGCCTCTTTTGCCTATAAAAAGATTTGCCTTATATTCATAATACGAACTTCTAAAAATATTGAGAATATTATTAAAATAACTTAACTTTTTTAGAACAAATTATGTTCTGCAGGAGAATTTTCTATAATTTACTGAATTTCCATTTAATATTTAGCTCAAATCATTCATTAATTATCGAGGTGAAAACACTTAATTTTATCAGTAAACATCAGGTCCTAAAAAGTCTTCTGAATAAATCGCAATGAAAATAGTCATTTGAATATATTAATTTCCAAAATATATTAAGTGTAGATTAGTATATTATTTAATTAAAACAATGTTAAGGCTGTCATTCCGAGGCTATCAATCAACGACTAATCGGACGCGTCTCGTCGTTAATTACATAATATTGGTATGTACTATTAAATTATAATTAAGTACATGCTTGTACTTGAACTATTACTATTATGTAATAATCTGATCATCTATCTTTACTAGTATTATAAATGGGAAAGTAACTCTGTCTGTTTGTCTATCCTGATTTAACGCTACATATTTAACACATATTTAACCGATTTAATTGATATTTACTACACAGATTTAATTGATATTTACTACACAGATAGGCTATACCCTACTTTTTATCCCGATGCGGGATGTAATTTCATTGAAACGTGAGCGGAACCGATGGGAACAGCCATACTAGTTATTTATAAATGATGTTAAAGATATTCTTGATTAATATGTATTCACAAAGAATGAGTAAGCTTTACATTTCTTTGTCTTTAATTATATCTCGTACAACAACATAGTCTACAAAAAGGAACAAAATTGAACAAAGACTTTCAATTTAGATTGACCTTTGTATGTTATTTGTCATAAACAGAATAATCATCATTTTAGTAGCCTAGCCTATCTCTTGCAAAACAATAATCTCACTCCTACTGCAATACATCTATCTACCTCATGTTATCTGTTATATAAAGGTACAACTCCAACTACATTGAATAGCACCTTTATACATTAGTAAACTGGACACTGGTATATACCAAAGTACAGTATACGTGTTAGTATATACCAATGTACGGTATACTACAGTAGGTATATAGGTACGGTAGAGGAAACGTTAGCGGCGCGGCGGCCCGGCCATACATCAGCGGTCGATCTGCCTCGCGTCACATTTGCATACCGCTTCAAGACACCTTTATATAGTCCTCTCTATTCGGTGGAACCTATTTTCTAGTGGAGGAAAATTCTATCTGTATTGTGGTAGATTGTTTTATCTTGTAGGTTTCGCGAATACAGTTCAATAAGCTGTAGTGAATTAAACTAAAAATGAAGTTTTCTTCTGGATATTGTAACCGTTATGTAGCAGGAGGTGAAATAAAAAAAACTGGGGACTATTTCGCCATCACGAATTATTTATACAAAGGTTGTAAAAATATCATACAAAACCCAACGAAACTATGGAAAGGAACATTAAAATTTTCTCAGCAGCCCATAAATTACCGGACACGTACATTAAGCATATTCGGAATTCTGATGGCAACGACGGAATGTGGCGCCCGTGGGTGCTAACCAATATTTCATTCAGTGAATTATTGTTACGACCACACACCGCCTTCGCCTTACACCGGAATTTTCTTACGATACGAAAGCCAAGAAAAATTGTGGGTATCAATTTTTGAATTGAGCTACGTTTAACAAAGATTTTTCCGTACAAAGTGAATGCGTAAACCTTTGAGACGTTGCTTTTCTTACGTGGATTTACGGAGATAAATAATAACATGCTTTGTTCTCTTTGTTTATTCAAAGGTTAGTTTATTTATTCGGTGCTGATGTAAATAGGTTAATATTTCAATAGATAAAGGTTCTACAAATTCTTTCGTTGAAAACGGACTTAACTGAAATTCTGAGAGACAAGATAAATTCCATGTATTCGTTGAAAGTACTGCCACTCTTAGCTAGCCTTAAACCTTTTCTAGGAATCTCTAAGTAAATCTAGTTTAATACTGAATTAACCCACACAAACATTACAGCTGAATTGAAAGTAGGCCATATTTAATTTGAAGAAAAATATACGTTCATAAATTACAATTTTGCAAAATACCTACATGGCACAAAAACTCCGCTATAAAACCTCTTTATTAGAAGCACGTACGTACATTAACGGTATTTAATCATTTTCTTTTTATTCCCTACGAACCTGAACTTGCCTACCAAAGGCTGTGAGAGCCCGAGGTAAAACGATAAAAACACAGCTTTTCCATTGAGGGAAGATGGAAGCATTTTATGTTCACCTTTTTCTTACAATGACTATTGCATATGTGTATGTCTTCATTTGGAGGTGTTTTTATGATGGTTCTGTAGGGATAATGTGTACTCGTTAAGTATAACAACGACATGGGCGTTGTTGCATGTATGTGTGTGGTTTTTCACGGTTACAACAGCGTATTTTGAATATCCTACTCTTAATTTGTGTATAGTATTGCATAAGTCTTTTTAGTAAGCCAGTACCTAAGTTTGTTACTTCCATAAATAAAAACTAACTTATTCTGTACTGTTTTTATCGAATCAGCTACGCCATCTTTTCTCCGCGCTCCGTGGCTACAACATACAAATTGAATGACATTCACAAAACGCAACTTATTTCATACATTATGTACCATTTTTGTCCAAGATTACCGCTTAATTATGCCGTCATACGTCTCAACTATGCAGTAGGTGTCGTTCGCACACAGACGTCGGGGCATGAATGCGAGTCGTTAGGCTGAGTGCACATTACGGCCTGCCCTAGTGCAGCACGCCCTAGTGGCCCCTAGAGTCAGCTTCATTGTCTATGGAAGAGCAACAGGCTTGCAGTTTCTTTAACGATTATGTAATTTTTAGGTAGTTAGTTTCGTTTTTCATTTTTTTGGGAATTACTGTAGTCAGTAATGTTTTAAGCGGTTGAAGGATAATTAAATATTTAGTGCATTAATACAAAGCAAGCTGACGATGACGCACAGAAAACTTTCTGTGGATCCTTTTAGTCTGTAAATGCACAAAAAAAGCTCGCTGTTATGCAAAACGACGAACGGTTTTTCTACAATAACTCTCTTATAAATATTATTATATGTATAAATGTACTGATAGGGTATCAAATGACAATACATGGATTGATTTTCTAACAGATATGTTTACCCGTCTGTGTCATATTACACGAGTTAAAGTTCTCACAGCATTAACTTAATATAAAAACAAAAGCAGTACCATTTGTTTTAATATTCAACTTTAACATTTGGAAAGTAAGCACTAGACTGTAATATGCTTCTAAAATAGTCTAAAGTACATTTGAGAGAACAAGTCGTTAGGCGGAGTGCACATTATAGCGTCGCTTGAATGTATCCGCCGCACTAGCCCCAAGAGTCGCTTACATTGTTTGTTACTCGTATAGGCTTCAATGTATTTTTTAGGTCATGATTTCGTAAGTAATTAAATAGTATTTAGACTGTAAAACCTGTGTTGAGGAGAACAATGGATATGGGTCGAAAAGTTCTGTTCATAAAAGTTATTTTAATTTATTAGGTCTTTTGTGTGGTATAAAGCTTTTAATATTAGTTTTATTGGGTGTCGGTCAGTAATATAAAGAAAATATATATGCTGTGTCTACGTTCTGTCTATGTACTGTCTACTCAACAGCTCTACGCTTGAGTTGCGAGAAATAATTTACTTGGGATGCTAGTGAAGCCGCGGCGATCAACTAATTTATAATATTACTAAGTATAAAGATTATCGTGTAAATCATAAGTGAGTAGATAAAAGTTCCGTCGGTAACAATTTGTGTCTAATTGCCTTCCTGACCTTTTTCACGTACAATAGATGGACTAATAAGAAATATTGGCGGTACTCGATGTACCCTTGTCGAAGTATTACGAGCTATGGGCGGGTTATGATGACCGATGGCTTCTTAATGTTATCCCTAGAGGTTTTACACATATAAATAACTTTTTTTCTGGCTCGTAAGTTGAGAAGTGGCTTAGAAAACCTTACCCGCTTGGAAAACGTGTATTTTGAATGAATTTTGACTCGCAATTGGCTTTGGCTAATATCGACGAGAAGTATAAAGTATCATACTTAGTTATGAATATAATTAATTGTTAGCTAGAATTGAAATGAATACAAAAACATAAATATGGAACTAATAAATGAGCGCACCAAACTAAATTACTTTTATAGTATTTTCAATGACCGGCAAAGCAAAGACATTTTCTACGAACTATTGAACATTTATTTGAATTAATTTAATGCCACACAGTCTCATACTTCTTCCGAGAACTCTGTAATTCTAAAAGGCAGAGCTTTTATATTATCTTCGACGGCATATTTTTCCTACATAATTCTTAGATATAATCAACGTTATTCTGTTGTTATTGTGTATATGTTATGGACCAAGTGATAAATTGGGCAGTATACATAATGCCCGGTCATTATGAAAAATGCCCAATATGAGAGTGCAATTTGATAATAATTATTCGAATAATCAAATTGACCGGGCACTATACATATTGCCCGTGACCTTTTGGGCAAAGTAATACAAACATATTTAATTTCACTTTTTTAACATAACACATCCCATATTAATTGACCCAGCATGGAAGTAAGCATGCAACATGCAGCAAGCATCGCTTCTGTCACGGCTCCGGCGCTGCGGGGCTCCGGCGGTCCCATGCGAGCTTATCGTCGCAGATGGTTTTCACGCTCACCACGCGGCGAGCGTTTCAACTACCTGCGCCTCACCTCGCAGGCCGCCTGGCCCCTCCGCGCCTACGCGGTTTTGAATTGCACTCTAGGGGTAGGGCAGACAAGACTACGTGGAGTCGGTTTTGCAGCCATTCGTTTTCGTCACAAAGTTCAATTTTTAATACAATGTTTTGAATCCAAATTAAATTCGACCATAAAAAAAACGAGCCAAGAAAAATGAGATAAAAAAAAACGAGGCCGAGTAAGTAAATCAGATGACAATTGCCCAATTAATAATTTTGTGGCTAGACTTGTAATTTTCCATTAAAATAGAACATATAATTTAAATCAATAATCATAAAATATGTAGCAAGTAACAGGATTTATTTATTAGAACAACTGCCACCCTCGCACCGCATAAAATATAGCTTTATTATCAAATTGCCCAACTATCATGTAGCAATATAATAATGCCCGTACAATGTGATAAATAATGAAGTTAAGATAGTTATTAATCACTTGGCCCAATAAAGCTAGACATTATGCATAATGCTCGGGCATTATAAATAATGCCCGAATTAATCACATGGTCCATAACATATACAAAATATAATAAGAGGAAGAATCCATTAGCGACAGAATGGGGTCGGCCGTAAAAATGTTGATAACGGTAGTAAATCCTGTGATTGGTGCTCTTTCAATATACGCTTGACGGTAATGGCTCATTTACACCAGCTTGGCACTCTGACTTTGCCTGCATGTGGAAACTGTCCGGTGACTTTCTATTGTTTCAAAGTCGAAGCGCCTTTGGCAAGGTGAAACTTCTCAAGCAAGTGGGACTAGCTACTTAAATTATTTTACTTAGAGCAATTTGAACATGTTGTGTTAGCCATGGATTAAAAATTGAGTAAATATTGTTAAAAAATATCAAAGAAAGGACCATAGTAAATAAGAACATAGTATTTTTTTTAATTGGCATAATTAAATAGTTACTTTAATTGAATAAATCTATTTTTATCTCGAGTATTTTAAAGTTCACTAGTATATAGGTAACACAAGCAAACACTAGCTTCCATCCAGATAATTGGAAAAAGCACTGTTTTTTCCAGCGAATATTTATTATGCAATGGTTTTCCCAATATTCGGAGCAAATATTTGAACAGAACAAATTAAAAATGTTTTCATTTTGTAATTAAAACGTTTTGCGTTTGTTTTCAATTGTGTTTCGATAAACAAGTGAACACGGTTTGTCAAAGTTTTGGTAAATGTACCTACATGGGTCGGAGTTTGCTCTGCGAGGAGTGTGTCTTAATTTTTAACAGTTAAATACCCCTTATACCATCAAAAAACTTGGTAGGCCATAGATATAGTTATTTTTATGCCTTGATTAACGGTAGGGATACCTATTCAGTTTAAGACATTTTATTAGTTCTGTTGTTTCATGAATTGATTGCCTATTATGACAAAAGCAACTTAATGTAAAGTACCTATCTATTGTATGAGGCTTATATAAGCTTGTTGTCTCCAACCCTAATATATTTATGGCATTTATTCCATGGTAGTTTTATGGGGAATAAGTAGCAAAGTTGCAGATTTATCACCAAGACCAGCATTTAATAACAATATCTTATTAAGAAATATTGTCTTTCCATAAAAGTTTTTCATAGTTTAATGTGTGTTATTGTGCGCGTAAAAATTATGATTTTTGTTGATGCTCCCTGATTTTATTATATTTATGATGGCGTTGTTGGAGTCGCGCCTGCATAACTAGATTGTTTTTTTTTTGTACGGAATGAGTATTTTGACGAAAAATCGTTTATTGGACGATAATCTTAGCATAATTTGAATTACTGACATTTCAAATTGATTGAATTCAAGCGTTTGATTTAACAAACTCTTTAATCAAATAAAGCCTTAAAATAACTTTACCGAAAATATAATAAATCAATACCTCCACCATCTGCTTTACCTAAAGTCACCGATATAAACCTTCATCATCTACAAGAAACATCTCAATATAGACCGACCTTATTAACCTAGACGCGACCTCTAACCCGAAGTCTCAGTTTCAACCAAATTACAACACCGATATTATTACTGAGACCTTATATTTCCCTATTAAACTTGCTCACTGAATTTAAAACTTTAGGAGTGAGTAGTAAGGTTCGATTTTGAATGTGATGCATATGCAATAAGTTGGAGTAAAAAGCCGTAATGCATTACCATAGCCGATGGGTTGAAAGTAAGGCGGTGTGCAGATAGGGTGCGTTGTGACGGGGTGACACGCTCGGCAAATAGGGGGTTGTTCCGCTAGTGGTATTAGCCTTTGTGCACATGGCAGGCGCGTCACAAGATAAAATTTAGGAACATTTCGTAGCCCACATCGGTTTTGGTTATAGAATCAATGAATCACATCAAATGAATCTATTTTGCACGGGTACCCAGTACGGGAGGGTATTTTTGCATGGATTTTTATTGGTACCTATCTATTTGCGGTATTTTGTTGTTTTTTTTTGGGACGTGGAAAGGTTTTTGAATTTTATAAATTGGCTGGATGATGGATAGAGTTTTGTTGAATTGGTTGGATTTCTTTTAGAGAGAGAATAACGATGTGAATATTAAAGACGTAAATATAGATTAATGTAACATGGCGTAGCTATCATAAAAATGCTAAAAGTACAAACATACTTAACAGTCAGTCAATAAAAGTGAGTATTCCCATCCACCTAGGTAGTTTTATATTTTCTTAGGTATTCTAGAGCTGAGCAGAGTTTTACGAGTGGAGGAGGTTCGAATCAAGAGACACTTTACTGCTCAGGGCACTCTAGAGAGAGGTCTTAGAGTACCGCCGGGTGGAGTAGAACATTCGCGATTTAGGGCATTAAGATATTGCCAATGTTTTCTGAAAACCTATTTGATTTCGTCTTGTCAATGAGTTATCTGGTTTTGTGAGTAGGCAAGTTTTTATTTTCTCTAAGAGTGGTATTGGACAGATATTGTCATCAGTTAGAGACGATCAAAACTGGGTCTCATGTTAAAATACAAATAGACACTAAGCCATGTATACTTACTTTTTACCAAAACTGATGTCTATTCGCTCTAAATTTTTTTACGAACATAGTTTTTATTATGTAAGTACTTAAAAGTTGTTCATCTTGTCGAAAAAATTAAAGCTTGTAAGAACAAGCACTCGACGTAACTTGTAGACATTAAACAGAAATTTTCTGAACAATATTTTGGTGAATAAGAGTTGTCAAGTTGGGATTTGAATGGAAATTGAAAAACTTTTATCCCTTAGCGGGCATTACAAGCGTTTTAAACAGATTCCAAGATTTATCTGTTCCGGAGTATGCATTCGTTTATTTGATAAGAATAAGTGAGAAGGAAGGGGACAGACTGTTGAGTATTGTGCTTCTTAAAAGTATTGTTCATACGGGAATATAAAGTGGCATGATAGTGAAAAAAATAAGCAATACAACGAACATTTTGAATAAGTTCATACCGTGAACATATGTAAGTAAGAGATCTTCTGCAGCTTTATGCGGCCACATATTTTATTTTGTCGAATATTAAATATATGAACCCATAAAGCATCCATTACATAAAATTTATTTACACAGTATTCCCATTATATAATTTTATTTCGCCCGTATTTATAAATAATTCTTTGTTGAACAGGATAAGGAAACCCGTGCTATCAAAGCAATAACATGTACAAAAGGAATTATTACTTTCATCCTTTTTGACATCGACGAATTTGAAAAAGGCACAAAGCTCGTTCTTTCCCAATTAAATAATAATTTCCATTATTTGGACACAGACGCGGCGGTGGGGTGCACCTCAGTCGGAGAGCACAACAGGTACCTACAATCAATATTTCCGGGCGCCCGAGGGGAGGCCTAGCAAACAGACGGACGAATGCTTAGAAGCGACACTCTGCCTTTTCAATTATGCGCCCCTGGAATTTACCCAAACGCGAATGCTAAAACAAGTCTATTCAAATCTGATGTACTGCGAGTTCTTTGATTATGTATATACTAGCCAGCAACGCAAAAGTATTAATGTTTTGTTTTGGTAGGATAAAATCGGCAGCGGGTAAAGTGCTAGGTTAACAGCTCCAATTGTCCCAAATAGACCAGCGCGGCACGCCCAATATCGGCAAGCAATTACTTCGGCGACGACAACTTGCTGCTACCTGTTGATAGTTTCGTGGGAAGCCCCAATCAGAAAGAGAGATAATCCGGCGATGATACAATGTGATTCAATCGTATTATCATAATAGCCTCTTTAAGTTGCTAGCTCTGTCATTCGAGCGTCCGCTGTAATCCGTCTGGAGAAGAGTTGGAATTGAAGAGCCTCAGGAAAAATACGCTTATGTACCCTTCTGTGGAGGGTTCATAACTCGTTGGGACAAGGGTAACGTTTACTTATCGACGTGGAAAAGGTTCCATAATACATTTCGTCGCGTTCCGCGTTTCGTTGGAAGGGCGAACTTTTTATTTGTTCCGCAGACGTGCCGCGGCAAGCGGTGCACCCGCCATTGTAAATTTTGTGGAAACAGTTTTTTCGGTTGGAATTTCGTAATTGGTTTATTGAGCGGGTTTATGGCGAATATGTCTTCTGAGTATGTACGTCATGCATGCGCTTATATAAATTACGTTGGTCCATTTCAACGCTGGAAGACACACAGAATTCTCAATGTTTTTAAATTCTAGAGTGCTCTTATTTACATAAGTTATTCTGTAGTAACTTAAAATAAGAACTCACTTGACATCTGTAGCGCAGGTCTCTGAACTGAGCTTAGACATCTAATCTGTTGTTTAAATAAACAAAAGATTTTAGCACCGAGATTCATGAATACAGAATAAATTCAATTAGATAGGTACTCCATTACCATATTACTTTACTTGACGCGGAGACCGTTTGAGGGCATTTAAATTGTAAACAATATACATTTTGCGGTGAAGTACTAGCACTCAATAACAATATTGGCAATTATATCACATCCAAGTGACTGATCGCAGGCAATTTACATAGAAGCTCGCAAATTGGTTTCGTATTTCTCTACTAAATTAGAGAAACCGCTTGCTTGTGTTTAACAAATAATTATAAGGGAATCTCGGAATATCTTTGCATAGGATATTTACATAAGCGTTTTGAATCTATTTCTGTAACGAAAATCCTTTATATCCCTTAGTTATAAATGCAAGGAAAACCTTATCATGTTGTGCTACTTACCAGAAGCATTTATTAGATATATTACTCAGTGACTGGTTTTAACTCTTAAACGAGGACTACCAAAAAAAGATTTTCTTAGTTTTGGCTGTCTGTTTGCTGGATGTAATTTTTGGGATAAGCCAGTTTAAATGCGCTGAAAGTTTAGGAGCACGGGCAATGCTACTGGGAATAGCTAGTTTTACGTAAATATCTTTAATTGACCCATTTCCATTGCTCCCTAGTGAGCTCGATAACATGAAATTCCGACGGTTAATTAGTCCTCTAATTTGTTCGGGATCTTTCGGAATGTTATCTTTTACATAAATAAGGGAAATCGAAACGGTAGGTGCTTAGAATTTGGGGTATCTTTTGATTAATGGCCCACAAAATTGGGAGATTTATTGTTTTAACATTTAAAACTGGTGTAAAATGTTGCTTTAGATAGAGGGGGCGGGAGAGTGGAAAAGAAAGCAAATAGAGAAATAAAAGAATCTTGTTATCGTGCCTTTGTATTTTTGTGATGTGGAGCTTAGTAGCTGTTGTAATGGAGGTCTATTTGTTATGGAAAAGAAAAACGCATAAAGAATATTAGGTAGTTAATCTCAATTAAACTTAGAATCCAAAGGCTGCTGTAATAAATATTTTTATAATACGTCTTTAAAACTGCTATATCCTTGTAAACTCTAACTACCTACAATGATGATCATATGGCTCCACAATTGCACTCCACTTAAATAATAAACCATAAGCGACGATTTCCCAGTAATGTCATACATTGTTCATTCACAATACACCGTGAATGAAGCGCACGTATAAACGCAGAGGTGGATGGCATATTTTGCATCACAACCGCAACGAAGTAGAGCTTCGGTCTAGGGTTTCATTTGAATGAGATTGAGTGATACAATTGTATGAATACCTAAGGGTTACCTTTAGTATTCTATATGCATGACTTAGTTACATATTAAGATCGATAGATAAGTGAGGAAAGTAAGACGATAACTTTGTAGAATTAATTGATCTCGTACCGTGCACTGTCGTTCACTGTCATGTCTCGATTCGACTTTTTTGTATGATAAGCTTGAAACTTTGACATAAAAAATGTGGTAAATAAGTGCCAGGAAAAAGGGACGAAGATAATAGAAAGAAAAATATTCCGTAATGTAGATAATCATGTTACAAATCCGATCTGTCCAGTGAACATACCCGCAGCAAGATCTGAAACCGCAGCCACAATCATGACGTCATCAAATAGGATTGCCACAATCAACAATAATGTTTAATACGATGCACTGAGGCTAGGATGTCTGTGATTATAGTCAAAGCAATCACGTTTATATATAGGTAATACTGAAGATATAGGATATGGCTACGCGTGGTTTGAGGTTGGAGGTCAAGCCGAACCTTCTTAGTGGTTTACTGGTGATAATTGTCAGGTTACGGCCCATTAATCTACCATAGACTACATACAGATGTACAGCTTGTGTGAAGCAAATACACTAAGATTAGTGATGAATTTGCATCAACAAATGAACAAGCATGTTTCGAAGTTGGAATCATGGTGGTCAAAAAATACGTATTTGTTTGCACATTTAGGCCTAAGTTCATTTACAACATATGCGTCCGTTTTTTTAAGAACACAGTTGACTTTGAGAACTTACGTAAAATTCATAATGATTGCAGGACCCTATGTTTACGAGTACGTCAAGTCTAAATCGCTTTGCGAACTTACAGCCATTTCACAAAGCAGCCAAAATTCAGATTGCCGGCGTGGTTAATCCCCAGTTCACATAATTTTATCATAGGGCAACACAGACCGACGCACGGGCACAGACGGAGTGCTACGCAAATCCTGAGTGATGTTGAACGCGTCGCTTGCGGGTTAGACCACATTTTACTCTGACCGCAAACAGTCACATCATGTTTGTGACAGAATACAGCTACGAACTATTTGTTTATATATGGAGGATTTCTATAACCAATCCATCGTAAGTTTGCTTACTAGAGATTGAATTTTGATACTATAAATTGTGGCCAAGCTCTAATCGTAAAACAACGGACATATTCTTTATAGAAATCCGTAAATAGAGGTCCTGTTTTGGGGCTTTATGTTGACGCTGAGTCATGAGCATCATTAGCAGTGTTGCCAAAACTGTTTTTTCGAACATCAGGATGTATAAATGAATTTAGGTCATCCGCACTTCTTAGATAGCTATCTCATATTTAATGCATAGAATTTCAGTGTCTTTCTCTCAGAATGAGGGCACTTATAAGTATCTATAAATGGTGCACTTATTTTCAGCAAAGTTGATCTGAACCAATCTTCTTGTAAAGTGCCTGACCGTTTTGTAATACCTTAGTTGTTGTCTACGTGCAAAAAACCTGACACCTGCACTTACCACAAAACACTTAGTTTCGCTGCCCAAACTCGCGAGTAACACTATCCTCAGAGCGGCAATTTAAACTCAACTATAGATTGAAAGATTGCTAGGAAGTAGGAAATATCGACAGGTAGCTGATTCATCGCTTACAAGCACTATTAAAAGTTCACTGTTTCCGTAAAGTTTTCAAACTTAGCCGGCGTTGTATTATGAACACACTGTTACAATATAATAGAGATAGGAAAATAGTTTCGCTTCATACTTTCCCATTAGGTGTTAAAAGACTCAAAAACTATTTACGTAAAAGAAGCCGTTCTTTAAGCGTCAAAAGTTGGGATGCTTGTGGTTTAAGCAGTCTTGAAAAGTGGTTATGTCTTACTCATTTATTGGTCCAGTTTTTGGTGTGATCTTAGGGCTACCATTCTACGCTTACCATATTAAACTGACACGCGTTTTAATTGACTCAAACATAATTGGCAAACATTTCCATTTATCCAAGGTGTATCTGTCTATCTGTCTTATTTGATTTAGAACCGAATAAAATAAATCTTTCCTTTCTAAATTCGTGCCCGTTACTTCAATATTATAGCCGTTTGATTCATTAGAAGTTGGTCGGTGTCAGTTGACGAAATTGTACGTCAACTGGACCGACGCGCCCGACAATCACGCCGGTTTAGCGTCGCTGTGGTACTCGCTTTGATTGAGGGCCCCACGCTTAGTTTCAATGTTTATTTATAAACACGAACTATACCTAAATAAAGCTGTGTTTTTACATTAATACATTATAATAGTCGAGTAAATAACTGCAGAAATATCTTTGTTCGAAGTGACAATGTAACGCCAGTTTAATTTGAAAAAGATAAAAATAAAAGATTGTTACATAAATCCACGCATAAATCAAACTACTTTTCGATGCATAATGCAATCTGTCAACATGTCATTCTATCTAAACATGGACAAATGAAGATTGTCACTCCCCTATTTTACAGCAGTGACAAATGCACCAACAAAAAAAACCTCATTTGAATTTGTTCCGTATACCAGAAGCTGGCACAAAAAAAAATTGTGTTCGAAACTGGCTGTCGTTTCTTAATTATTATTGTAGAAATAAAAAAAAATACCATAAAATAAAACTTTTGTGCGTATTCGGTAATTTCGAATTTCGAATAAAGAATTTTCCAATAATGTCAAAAATGGAATTCGAGAACTTTTTAAAAATCATTTTAAGTATTTATTAACTGCGTAGTTTTGTTAGGTCAACCTCGTAAGGTTTGATAAGAATTATATAAAAAAATATTTCTAAAATCTGAAAAGGAAGAGAATAATAAAGAACCAGTGTTCAGTTTCTATAGTTATCCACGTAGAAAACACAGCTTTTGTAATACGAAATACAACGATTTTAACTGTTGGATATCAAAGTGCACTCGATGCCCCTACATGCAATCATTGCGATTGTTGCCACCGTCGCGTGCGCCTGACAGGAAAGTCTTTTGTGTGCTTCGATAAATTTGGGGTAAAATCATGGGAGAAAGCATTTTTTTTGTCATCAATTACGCTATTATTGACTGACTTTTGTCACTGTAAAAATCGCTTTTACCGCCGTTCTATACATACCTATATATACCTCTATAACGGCTTTAATAAAAATCTCTTGCGTCAAGTTTCATCAAAATAATTTTACACACTCTAATATTCCATTTCTAAAATAATGTAAACCGACCGGACCGTAGTAGGTAAATATAAATATTTGAATACAACACAAAGCAAACAGTAAATACAAACTATATTTGTAGTCAAATATTTTAAAACAATGATCTCGGCCGGCAAGTAAACGTTGCGAATGTAACGAAAGGGTGGGTTTCGGAGTGCACAGAGTAATATTGTGTAGTGTCGAGGGCGCCGGGTGGGGGTCGCCAATCGATACGCACCCCTATTCTGCCCGGCCTAATGCACCCCTAACACGACGGTACACAGATCGCAGCAACGCAACGGCATGGAAACCATACACTCTATGTGTTCCCAGCTTAAAACCGGGTCATTTGCATAGACAGCCCGCAGTCACTAGGCTACTTTGTTTAAAAACACACGCAGAGAAACAGTCTGTGTGGTAAAAAAATGTTAAATATTAACTAACCTCTTAAAAGCGCTTCCCAAGGCTTTGAATGTAAAATAAGCCACTATTGCATTGGAGACGTCCCCGCGGTGCGAGCGCTCAGCTCGCCTACTCTGCCTTCAAAATGATTTATATTTTATAAAACGGTTGTATAAAATATCTACCTGATATGCCAGCTTTGCCCAGATAAAATGTATTCCAATTTTGTCCGGTTAGAAAATTGCATACATATTTTTTTACAGCCAGCTTTCAGGATTCATTTTGACCTATTGGCTATAAAAGCCTATGAAAATATTTTTAGGTTTATACAATTTTGAAATATGCGTTGTTATATTTTATGAGTTGTTAGCAAACTTTGAAATGAAATACTTTTTTACTGTAGTTTTTCCTGGCTGTGTTATAATAAAGCAGACGGGCGTAGTGTTTGTGCTTGTACTATCAGTACATCATTATCGTACACAAAGAACCGCGCTCGGCACAAATGGACTCAATTGAAATTCTCTTCAAAGACTTCGGTTGCCTCTGACCTAAAAACAAATTCCGGATTGTTAAGATTTTTTCTTAGAAAATACAAAGGGGTATCGGAAAAGTTCCCATGCATATTATAAAATGAATGTTATGACACCAAGCAGTTATTAAAACATAATTCATTTTTCTTTCATTACACCCTTTTTGAAGAGTTTTCAACGCTGCGCCAAAATTGAGTTTTCAAATAAAAAGCGATGAAACGGTGGCCTTACATTAGTGTTTCAAACGCGTTTGTCTTGCGTTGAAACGTTTTATGATGCCCCTTTTTTCGTTCTGTGTGGAAAGTTTTATTATTTTCCTTTGATATGATCCTGGGAGACGATTGCCCGCTCAAAGGCATTGTGTTCCATTGAGGGTGATAGTGATCGCGCTCCCTACAATAAACGTGGCAGAGCGCCCGCCCCGTTATAATCTATTAAAGTCTTGCCCACGATATGTTCTACCTCACTAATGTGATTTTTAAACTATATTCTAGCTTGTAACTGTTGCGTGTGTGTTCCTAACAAACAATTACTATGTGTAAGG
Organism: Helicoverpa zea x Helicoverpa armigera; assembly: GCA_033682625.1. NCBI lineage: Eukaryota > Metazoa > Arthropoda > Insecta > Lepidoptera > Noctuidae > Helicoverpa > Helicoverpa zea x Helicoverpa armigera. The sequence continues at coordinate 2,629,958 of JAWIIS010000029.1, forward strand.
CTCGGTTGTACACGACGCATGAGTAATTAAAACGTACAATGCAGTAACTTGTTAAGAATTACAGAAATAATAAGCTGTAATTGCAGTTATTAATTCGCTGTATATGTTCAGAGTTAATAAAAGAGAACTGTTATTTCTACTGCAGTCATTGTTTAGTCTATTTCAAGTTTGCTTAGACATTATGAGAAAATGAAAATTTTATATGAAAATGTTGTAAATGGCTGCAAACTCAACTAGAATAGTTAGTATTCTGAATTAAATGAAAGTGTTTGAAAGTTTTCAGGCTTCTTAGGTCGTAACTGCTAACACAAACTCGCCTGCTTAAGGGATATTAGTTTAAATATCTATACTAAACAAAGCATTGTAAACGAGTCTTATTCTTAAAACTATAGTTACCTACGTAAACAAAATGTAAGTAAATTACATGAAAAACAAAAGACGATAAATTGGAATAGAAAAGCAGCTTATTTCAAAAGTAGAATAAAATTGCAATAACAACGACAACGCCCTCTACATTATAAGAGGAGAACTATAGCTAAGCACCGGCACTTATTGCGTTAGGAGTATTTCTCGTTGACTGCCTCGATAACAGGCTCTGATTCCATTTGTTATGATACCCCGACTATTGGATATTACATCGGTATATGTACTGCGAAGATTCTTTGTTTTATTCATATGAAAACATGTAGCTTGTTAAAATTATACTTGAAATGAAAACTGGTAAGTTTTCCTCTACAATTTGTTTGTTACGGAAGAAGACGTTGTGATCTTAAAGTAATATAATATTTATGTAACTTATTTCATAGTCAAAGTAACCTGTAAAATTTCAGTGTTGCCAATAAAAATAAAATGAAAAAAGTAAGTCAATTGAAGCGGGCGACCGGCGTCACCGTCGATTTCTACGGAAAACTGATTTCCTGCACGTCTAGACACGTTTCCCCCATGCTAAATTATGTTGCAGGATGGCAACCATATTGTTTTTTGAACATAATATTTAATTAACTGGGCCTTTAATATATTTTTTTTACATATTTTCAAAAAAGTAAAAACTAAATTGCGTAAAATTCGTGTCAAAATCATAAAAACTTTATTTCAATAGTTCCAAAAGATTAAATTACATTGCATCAGGATATTTTGCAGATTGAGATATTTATTCAGTTATCTAAAATGGCATACATAAAGCATGTTTATGGTACATTACACAGATAATAATCCAAATTAAACGGTGAATGGAAACAGTTTTCAATTTGATAGCAACATTAATTACAGTTCGGCATCAAACAGAATTGTTAGTGCCGACCAAATGTAGTTATTAGTTCGACTTTATCATTAAACAATTGAAAATGGCTCTAGGCATTCGAAAATTTACCAAATAAACAATACAGGTATACAGGTAAAAGGCTTGGGACGTAAGGGACGAAGTTGGGCATTAACTCAAATGTCTAGTCTAAGTAAAGGTAGATGCCAGGTATATAGTACACACTTTTAGACTTTTAGAACAAAGGGTAGACTACTTTATTGCTGTTTTATCTCAAAGGTGAAAAACTGTAGAGCTCGTCTGTGTAATTTATTGCTTTTTGGAGTGTAAAATGAGTAGGGTGGTTGAATTTCAAGTTTAATATCATTTTCAGAACGTTCCAGTGGCAGGTGTATAAATTGTTTATTTCATTTTGAGAATAGTAGTGTTCCAACGTTAATAAATTACGATTTTGTATAATTATTTGGTTCGTTAAAAGTTTGTCTATGTATCGTAGTTTTTTTTTTTAAGTAGGTAATCGCCATAGATGTGGTAATCGCATTGATAATAACCACGTTTCTCTTTAATGATTGATCTCTGAACTTCTTTTATGGTGGTCCTAGTACTGCAGTAATGAAGGAACTATGCGTATCTCCACATCCTGAAACCAACACACAACCGATCGGTGCGGAAAAACGAATTGAATACGACGAAGCACGTACTATTTTCGCAAGGCGGATAGAATGGCGGACGGTCCATTTCATGCACATTTCACTGTGCGTATTCCAAGACCCAGTGGTCAGGAGGACGACAATAGCGGACAATGCGACATTGAATGCATAAAACCAGTTGTATGACGCACACACACATCGACGGTGCTGCAGGACGCGCATTGAGTGACATTACAAAAGGTATTGTATGCGCCCGGACTAGTTTATCTCGCGGCCATTCGTTGAGACTGTTCCGCACTGATAACGCTCAAAACGTCTGTCATTTGTACTCGCATCACAGCACTGATAATACCGTGGTAAACACCAAATATTCTGCATAGAGAACACAGCTAAAGCCATGCGTATAAGTACTATTTATTGACTTAGGTACATATTATACCGGTTTTGTGGCGCTGATAAGATCTTATCAAAGTTATGCCATTCAGATTGTGTTTTCCAATCGATCCAATCGCAGATATTGTAAAGTATCTACGTACGAGCGTGTATTTTATCAGTTTCAGAGCAACAATATGTTGACTCCTCATTTATTTTGTTCCTCTAATTTATCTTAGAGATATAAAAAATTGACAGTTCCGTTATTGATTCTGTAGGTTCAAGATAACTTGTGATGTTAGTCGTCAACTCACCGTGATATATAATACAGAATAGTTGAATAAATAAATTCAAAAAACGTTAAATAAATCGCATAACTAAAATAAGTAACTAAAGAAAACCGGTGAATAATGCCTTTACGAAAAGTTTCAAGTTGTAAAAAAGATTTCATAGACTTGCTACATCGAATGGCCGAGATAATTAATATGCAGTTAGTTGATTATGTGGTGGAGTTCGGAATTGAAGAGGTTGATATTTATTGTGCTGGGACTTACAAAGTGCAGTTAAAAGGAATCGCTGGTGGTCAGAAGATCAGGAAAAACGTGGTGGTGAAGTGGCATCAAGAGTCGAGGTTACGTGCATGCTTCAGAGAATCTTACAGACGCGAGTACATTTTCTACAAACGTGTGGTGCCCAAGCTGCTCGATGTTCAAAACCTTATAAAAAACGAAGGTATAAAAATGAAATTCCCTAACTGCATTTTGGCTAGTGACGAATATAATAAAGAGGTGATCGCCGTAATGGGTTTGAAAGAAGATGGATACGAACTTCGTGACCGACTTTGTAGATCGGATATGAGTTATGTTACTCTTGTGATTAAGAATATGGCTAAGATGCATGCGCTGTCGTTTATTTTGGAAAGAACGAATCCTGCTGCGTTTGAGGAGATAGCTCGACTGTGCAACGAAGACGTACAGTACAGAGAGGCCGGACCTCCACCGAAGTGTATGAAGTCGTATTACGAAGCGTCCGTAAAGGCGGTGCTTGATGAAAACGCGAGGCATAAGCTGCAGCAGCTTACTCCAGACATACGGACGATTCTATACAAATGCACTCTGCCAGATAAGTACAGCACTATATGCCACGGTGACTGTTGGAACAACAACATTATGTACAAACATAAGGTAAGAAAATGCAATCTTTGTTAAAACTCCACTTTAAGATTTTTAACTTAAACTGCTATTGTCCCTGAAGAAAATATATTTATTAAATTAAAACCACGGGTAAAAATAATGACACAATCAAAACGCTATAAAAATATATAGTGTGTGATTTATGATACACGTTAATTGTTTACAGGGCCGCAAGCCCGTGGAAGTGATATTCGTGGACTACCAACTGATGCGGCTCGCTTCACCAGTCACTGACATTTCCTACTTCTTATACATGTCCACCGACGGACCCTTCCTCAACAAACACTACGATCAAGTCATCAACATATACTACGGCACATTGACAGCGGTCCTACGACATTGCAATTTAGACGTAGAAGATGTCTACCCATGGAGCATTTTCCAGAAACATCTAAAGGAGTATTCGGTCCTCGGGTTAATAGAGGCTCTAGTCTCAATGATGATAATAACAGCGCCGTACGACGACGCCCTCAAAATGACTGAAATGAAATATGAACAACATGATGAAGAGGTTTGTGAGGACGAGTGCCGGCACAGCTCATTGTTTGTAGAACGAGTAAACGGAATTGTGGACGACTTCTTTGAAAGACAATATTCTTTAGATGCCATATTCAGAAAATAAAGATATTGCTTCCTAGTTTAGTTTTGAGAAAATTACTTCTTTCTACCCAAGTGATTTTATTCCGCAAAGCGAGAATTCAATACGACATAACAAATGTTGCATATTTTCATATCGATGCGTTTATTTTACAGTGCAAAATGCGTGACTCGCGAAGCGAATTAAACCAATATCAACCTTACCTTGTCCTTGCTACAGAGTTTAAGTATTATATTTTTATGCACAAAGGAAATATTAAGAATCCTCGGTCGTTCCGGGCCCTGGGAAGAAATTAATTCCTCGTCGCTGCAGCTAATTGTCTGTTACAAAGGTTTTTTCTTTGAATCTCGGTCGGGACGAAGGAGAATCTTTGTCGGAATGAAAATAATGGCTCCTAGAACAGATGGCCATATTTAAAAGTCCATGCTGTGATGGCATTTTAAGCATTTTTAGGGTTCCGTAGCCAAAATGGCAAAAACGGAACCCTTATAGTTTCGTCATGTCCGTCTGTCCGTCTGTCCGTCTGTCACAGCCGATTTACTCGGAAACTATAAGTACTACAGTGATGAAATTTGATGGGAATATGTGTTGTATGAACCGCTACAAAAATATGACACTAAATAGTAAAAAAAAGAATTGGGGGTGGGGCCCCCCATACATGTAACTGAGGGATGAAATTTTTTTTTTCGATGTACATACCCGTGTGGGGTATCAATGGAAAGGTCTTTTAAAATGATATAAAGTTTTCTAAAAAACATTTTTCTTAAAGTGAACGGTTTTTGAGATATCAGCTCTCAAAGTCGTAAAAAGTATGTCCCCCCCCCTCTATTTTTATAACTACGGGGTATAAAATTCTAAAAAAAATAGAGGTGATGCATGCTAATTAACTCTTTCAACGATTTTTGGTTTGATCAAAGTATCTCTTATAGTTTTTGAGATAGGTTGATTTAACTGTAATTTACGGAACCCTTCGTGCACGAGTCCGACTCGCACTTGGCCGGTTTTTAAGATAAGTAAATTGCTGACTTTAATGGATTTATTTTTACATAGCTTACAATGGCAGTTTGCTTTTAAACAATGGCATGGAATTTCCTACAACATTGATGATAATAATATGCAATGTATTCCATTCATATCGTTTGGAAAACAGTAGACTAGAATAAATCCGACATTATCAATAATTAACATATATACAACAATAGTTTGATCACGATGTTTTGTTCAACGTTTAGATATTATTAACCGCATTTAACTATTCAATGGTTAGTCCAAATATTAGGCACAGGTAATTCAACAAAACTTAGTGGATGACATTTCAAACTAATTAAACATTAAATTAAATTTAATTTATGAATAGGTGGCCGTTACAGCGACTGCTATCGCTAACATTAATTACCGGTTACTAAATGAAGTACTTTCTACGTTTATTTTCATAACAATGTATCTACTTTTTCAGATCTGACCATTTTTTATGCTATCGTATTTTGTGTTCAATTTCATATCTATAATTATTTTTCCTGCAATATGGTGCGAATAGAGCTGATCACATATTTTGTCGTTTTGTATACCTACTAGGTATTGAAATGAGAAAAATCATCATGATAAATCATCTCCAAAGCTCATGACAATTTCACAATAATTTCTCATTCTGATTTCACAACAATTTCCCAGTTCCAGATTTTCCAAAGCCGACGTCACAAACTTATCTAAACATTGCGTCATTTTCAATATTCAGAAAACAATTTTCGTGTCGAACTAAGTGGAATTGTTTACTCAGTTCCTCGGGCGGTATTAAATCTTACTACGCGGTCGCATAAGTAAGGGAACTTCATTTTAGTAGGTATGTATATGAAAACTAACTTTCAACGCAAACACCATACTTTAGAGTTATGGGTGTTGTAATGAGAATATTTCTTGGTGTTATCGACATGAATGGGTATGTGTTAAAGCCCTAGCCTTGTGGTTCTTTTGTCGATTTCTTTGTTTATGATTCTTTGTACACACACGTTATACTTAGAAACACGATAAGAAAGAAAGAATTTACAAAGGTAATGCTTATTTCTAAAGAAATCTCTTCCAGCATATCTACGAAAGGAAAGTAGGAATAAAAATATGTATAGGTACAGTGTGTAAATAAAGGAAAGAAAGGTAATCGAAAGAAAATAACTGTATATCATACGTACATAAACATACATACATAACTTTATGGTTTTTGGTCGTAAAATTCTACATTCTTATAAGGTACTACATTTATTTTTATAATATAACAGGATAGATATAATAGGAAGATGGTGAAAATTAAAGCGAGAAGTCCATTAACCTATTAATTAAATTAAGCGTTACATAAGTAAATTGAGTACTAAACTTGAAAATAATTTTCGTATATTCCTACGTTAGACTCGTCACGTCTTCCACACAATTTCAACTCGATTATCGCTGTATTGTGTTCGATATTAATTACATTGCTATTAGAATGGCTGTTTGTGCTACTAAGGTAATTGAATGAATTCGATTAAGATATAATAATTACGGGTTTATTGATTTTTAGAAAGCAATTTAATGTTTCTGTTAGGTGAATGTCTATGTAACAAAGGATATCAGTTCTGTAGATGTACAGATAAAATAATACTTTTTCATACATTATTTTATAAATATATAGACAAATGTGTATCCTTGTGTATCAGAAAATGTAGGAAAAAGCTTTTGTTTACGTGCTTGTACATCATATTTCTGAGGCAGATAAAAAAATAACTATCCAAGATTTCACTACCGCTCACCTATTTTATCATCACCAACAGATTCAATAAACAACTCTATCGAAACTGCTTTACGATGTCTTCGCGTCATTGCGTGCAAAATATTATCCTAAACAAATGTACTGTGACGTCACAAACCACGTTTCGCATAATATATCGCGGTTAGAATAGTTCGTGTAGGGGGAGCCACGTGAGATAGCGCGTCAGTACATGCTGCACAAACAAAACCCGGTACAAATTGAAATTGGGGGCATTTTTATTGTTTCCACAAATGTATAGAGCGCCCCCAGCGATAAGAAAATATTTTTACGAATATTTGAGTTGTGGGGAGCGTGTGGGTGGTGTTTTGAGTGGTTTGAATTCTAGTCTTCGATTTTGAGCTATGTCTTTATAAACCTTCTTCTTTCAATCTCTAAAAAGTTATTAAGTAACAGCGACGGAATTAAGGCATCATAATTATTATTAGACTTTAAGTAAGTGAATGTTATTTTAGGATTGATACAAAACCGTGACATTAAATTCTGTCTAATTTCAATCTATTCCGTTCATAAACTTGAAAGCTCAAATGGAGCTCCGTTTAATTATAATGAAAACAATAGTGAAATTCATGAAGCTTTTAACGTTAATTGATTGACACGAGCGTTGTCACATACGTGAGAGAATGACTGAATTATTGATTTCTGGCTTAAAATGGCCCGACATTATCGGAAACTATATGTAAGTAGGCACTCTGACATTTGCATACAATATCAGAGGGAACGCACATTATATACGATCCTGTTTTAATTAAACACTTACTACCTGCTGTAGGTACGTGATAAATTGATTTATTATAAAACATTTTTAATATGATGTAATTAAAACTATACAATGTTCATCGAATTAATCAAGATATATTCGTCATCATCATCATCGTCATCATATCAGCCAATGGCCGTCCACTGCTGAACGTAGGTCCTCAAAGAACGCCAACCATCCCGGTCATGGGCAGCTCGTATCCATACACTGCCCGATATATTCAACCGAATCATGTTAATATTCGTCACCATATTTCAAGGGAAGGTGTTATAAAATAAAACCGTTTAAATACCCACAAAGCGGGAAAGAGTAATTTGATCCATGATTCATATGACATAGTATGTAGTATATAATACCTATGGTTCTGTGTATTTTTTTAATAACGTGAAGAGCAGGATTTATTACCTCTTCGATTTTTGTAATTGGTTTTTAGTATTTATCCTTGTATTGCAATATATTTCAATATTAATTGAAATGTATCGGGCAAAGAAAAATTCTGCAGAGTAGTTTTTATACGCAGCGTATATAACTTAAATAAGGCAATAGCTTTTTACGTAAGCGATGCTTTCATCTGAATTATATATTATACGAGTATTTATCGATGTTCGCCATTACTTTTTCCAATAAATATTTATTTATTATCCAGGCGGAAAACGCAGAGAAAACTATCCGATATTCCATTCAGAGATGATTTTTAAAACACTTTTCTATTTTCAATACACATAGAAATTGAATTCCGAATACTTATACGAAGTATTCGGAATTCAATTTCTATGTGTTTTTATTAATGTAACAGAACTTTTAATAAAAACTCGAGGCAAGAAAGCACGTTTCGCCAAAATCAGAAACGTCATGAGCATTTTTATCAGTTTGTATGTTTGTTCATAAACACACAGGTCAAAACAATTGAAGACACGTAACATGGACCAGCACGTGCGGAGTCTCTAATTTCAGTGAAAGCCCTGTATCCCAACACACGTTTTTCCTCAAACCAGGAAAACATTTATTCGAGGAAACACATATGGACTTACTTTCTACTTATTTAGTTACCACTACTGGTTTCAGCAACATGCAAGGTAAAATGGATATAAGAAACTAAAGCTTAACAATATTTAAGCCGTTGTAACATTCGCCTTCCATAAAGGAAATGGAGAAAAGCCAATTCACCGGCCACTATTAACTACATAAAAGTGTTCATAAAACGTTATGTATTGTTCCGTTATTTTTTCCATCAAGTCCGGCGTCCGTGTTATAAATAGTCGGTTCCCGGCGCACCCACGTCAATATCGACATGTAGACGCTGCCTTAGAGACGGCCGCATCGGTCAGGTCAACATGAATCGACCAGCTAGGTAAATGGAACTATATTATCCCTCAGAGGGTTCCGATAATTGAAATCTGCCCGCTAAGACTATAGCCAGCCGTCATGTTAGGGTTAATATTTGAGGTCCATGGAATAGCGAGCAGTTTTTATGAAGGCGTCAACTCTCAAGGGTATACTGAACCCGCTCTAGCGTTTGATTAGGATCTTCGTACGCTATACTTTTAGCCAGAGCATGCAACTACTTTAATAAAAGGGCGAGATAAGTTTGTTCGTGGTAGAGTATAATATATATATCTACCTATACAGTATGCACCAATTCTGCGAATGTGAGTCAAGATATTCTTTAAAACGTTACACATAAGTACTCTGTGTAATGTTTTAAAAGAATATCCTGTTCCATATGAACATATCTCTCAACTTAGTAGAAAACATGCCGCCTTTAGGGATAGTTAGGTGTATGCCTGTTTTCTTTGCGTCAACAAGGTAAACTTATGAAAAACTGAGATACAATTACCTGCCCTTTTCAAAATGCGTACTAGACTAAACCTTTTGACTGACCAAATCATTTTGATTGGACGCGTCTGCCTCAGTCGCCTGCATTTGTAATTTGGCGACACCATTGCTGCTTTTAAACCTGTCAACCTCTCAGCTTCAAACTGTTTCAGGTTTGTCACGCATGGCACTTCCACACACAAGTTACTACTTTTTTCGATGTTTGGTATATAAGTCGCGTATTCAAAATCCCAAAACAATGTCTTACGAATGTAATTGAACCCTTACCGTGCTACCGTCTTGTCTGTAGTGCGTTGACCCGTAAAATGAAGCGAGCGACTAATCCCTGCCTTAGCCGAGCGAGGCGATAGGCTGTTTAATACTAAACAATGAAGTTCACGCCTACTACGCGATATTCGTTAAGGATAAACGGCTTAGAATTGTCCGTGTTTTGGCTTATAGAATTATTTTGGTAAATTGTGTAAATCATATAAAACCTTCATGTCATCCTGGGTGCTGGAATTGGTAAGTTCAGAATAGAAACGACCGATTTAGTACATACGAGTAAAAAGGTGTCGAACTTACATCTTAAAATAAATAAAACCAATAAATTTTCTTTTCTGTTTCCGTGCAAAAGAAAAATTAAGAAAACCAATATTGTTGTACGTCAGTATAATCTTTGAATGGCGATCTCAGCCTGTTGAGTATAAAAGCTATTACACTTCAATAGGAAAGTCACCCAGACTGATATTTACAATGGGCGAACTTTACAGCCAGCCCGATATCGCTCGTTCTGTTGTGTCTAGACTCAGCTTAACTTTTACTACCCATTACTCGCCTTAATAGAAAATATTGCGTAAGCGAGGTAGCACGTTTCATATAATTAAATACTACGAATAGGATGTTTGGAGTTGCCAAACATTTACTAAATTTCCTTTTTGTCTATATATTTTCCTGAAACTAAAACACACAAATTCCCAATTTGTCACGTCATGTAGGCGAAATACGTAAAACGATTTACCCAATACAAATAACAATTTCAGAACAAAAGAGACGGTAAACAAAGACATAGGTAGGGCCTTGTTTATATCTTAATCCAAACACCCATCCCCAGCCTACATACAATTCTGAACATACAGCTGTTAATCCACAAACACGCAGGATACAATTACCGACATTTCCATAGAAAAACATTGCATTCATACAAAAATAGTCGCACACAATTTCCACGCGTTAATGCTCAAAAGGAAAAAAAAAACACGATCGCTTTTATAAAACACCGTGTCGCAGCGAGCTCGGGGAAAATATTGTTCAACATATGTTCACACGTACCAGGCAGGGTTAAGAGCTGCGATGTTTAAACTTAACCCTTTTAGTTGGAGAACAAAGGGTGGGTCGTAAACACCCCGCTTCACCCACCCGTCAACCTATTATTGCGTAAATGTTAATTTGCCACCAAAATTGTTTTCTTTGCACCTACAAATTCAATTATGCAGCCCGGCTAGGAGTTTAAGTAAAATAAATTGCACTGAATGGACGCAGACTCATGTAATTTGGGATTTTTAGGTGGACGCTTCTCTCGAAACTTTTTTAATTATGTTTTTAAATAACACACGATGTGAGTACCGTGCATTCGTTTAGTAAAACAATACGCAATATTGTTTATCCAAACAATTCAGCATAAATAGCTATTCAATGTGGGTATAACTTTTTCATGCACGTGACTAAATAGAAAATCCACTGCCGACGTCAAAATCAATATCAAGCATTACAATGTAACAAGCCTAAATTACCCAGAAAGCTATTTGCATCGCATACCGGGAGCTACTACGAACAAAAGACTAATAAAATGAAAAACAAGCAAACTTATCACAGCCCGCTTCCCCTGTCTCAAATTAAGAAATATCTTCATTCTTCGCGGCCGAGAGAAAATATAAAATGGATAAACTGTTGGGGAGGAGTGGGTACTAGCTAAGGGGACATAGATGTAGGTAAGCCCTCTCCGGCGACGTCGGTGCACGGTGTCGGGGTTAAATCTAATTTTTCCCCCGCTAATGCCGCCTGCCCCGCCTCACTCAAGGTTGAGTGAGCGCGAAAATTGTAACTTCGCCGCTCACAGGAATCCGGGGCACTCGCGTCTCCACGCGTACACATGAACTCAATGGATAAACTTTCGCAATTTGTTATCAATTATTTAAGTATTTGTATCAGCCTTTTTGAATGCTATATTGCAAATTATAGCGTTTTCATGAGCGAAGTTGAAACGAGTTTCATGTTCTATGTAACAATGTTTCGTGCTGTAAAACTTCGTATGAAGTCATTTGAGTTTTATTTTCTATTAAATCCTCGAATTGCGATTATCTAAAACCTCGGCAGTATTTCGAATGTGGTCGTAAAACTCGATTCACATAGAATGCACCATTACTCGATGGTATGTGAGTTTCCAACAACACAACAAAGGCCGTAAGATATTATGAGGATATAAAGTAAAACCTCTTTGATAACAATTTCATTTTCATCTGAAAGAACGAAATCCCGACGTGTTTCATTCGGCTGGCTGATAAAATATGTATGTTTAAAGCCTTGGCCTTGAATCTTTGAGTCTTCAAATAACTCGTTCTCTACTAAAAGCTTGCAAATGTCTGAACATTTGTTTTTAGAAATGTTTTGTTTTGTTGAAACATGTTTTTTAAGAGAAAGTAGTGTTTCTTTGATCTAGGACGTATGGGTACCTTACTGCTTAATCGAAAAAGTCTTTGGAAGGTCTGGCTCTTTTCATATAATGCATACATAGAATAAATAGATTTCATAAGTAGGTATACATTCTGTATAGTTGTTATTCTTTGACTTTTGCTTTTCTCAACTTACACAAAGTGTTCAAACCAATTTTCTTTTACCTAGTCTCTGAAATCTAGCCTTGCTAAGTGCTACTCGTTTAAATGAATTTGTAATCAAAGAACATCAAAGACTTTGCAGAAAGCTTTCCACAGAATCATTAACTAAATTATTAAACACTCAGATAAATTGAATATTTAGAGTACCCGCACACTATAGACTATATATATAGAAACAGTCGCCCGTTTTTTTAAAGAAATCTTAATTTCAATCAAAGTTTTCAATATATTATAGATATAGAATAGTGCATAATTATAAGTAGATATTAGCCAAATATTTTGTACACCAATTCAGTAGTGTGTGAGATTCTATTTAACATAAATAACCTATATTTGTACTACATTCTGACAAATATTTTTTTTCTTTCTTGAATCGGTCTGATAACTTCAAAATACCTGATCTTTGTAATGTGCGAACTACCATTCACATTTATACTGATTGATGAGCCCAAAGAAACTATCGGCCGACAACAGTTGCAGTGTAGGTACTTTTAGTCTATTGCCTGTTATTTTTATATAGTCCTGAAGTTCTTTTATTCCTCAAATAATTTAACGTGTAACATTATGTTATAAACTTGTACGGCTTGGCAATAGTCAGGTTTAGTGTTAGCAACTAAAAAGCTTTAGGGCAGTTCGAAGTTGTTCATTGTTATACTTAAGCCGATTAGCCCTGGTGTTGACTTTAAGCGGATCACATTTAAAACATAGCATTTAACTCTGAATTACGTCATTCTTATTTCACAGTTCGGTTTTGTGGTTTGAAGGTTCATGAGTGAGGATTAGCTAGTGATAATTCTCGTTTAGGTTTAAAACCAAATGAAATTATTAATTTGTCGATTGTGGATTGTACAGAAATATACAAAATGATTATTCTGCGCTTATATGAACTATACAAGTTTTCTGATAAGATAGTAATACCTACTGTTCTAGCACAGTCATAGCTTTCCTAAATTGCACGCCATCAAAGAAAAGAGCACCGATAACGTTTCTATAGATTGTACTAAAGTCAGCATCGATGTAATTTCGGTCAGACCCCGTGTCAAATATTTTACGTGATTATATGGGGGCCCAATTTGGAAATAATGAGGAAAAAACCATGATATACCTAAATGTATATCCGTAACGTATTTACTGGTATCGCTTTTGCACTGTTGTTGTTTTTTATTGACACTAAGTACATGCAAAAAGCTTTTCCATTTATACAAGTGTTATTATACATTTGTACAATATTCAGAACTGCGTATTTAAAATAGTACATAAAAATAAAAACCAAGCGATTAACTTATTTTTAAAAAACTGAGCACAAAAGCACTGTATGTAATTCCATAAATTCATTTATTTATTTCCCTCGGAAAATAAAGGCTGGCTTAACCGGATTAATTATGTCAGAACATAATCTGTATGTTTTATAGCGACATATTATTATGTAGGCGGCTGGTTATTAACTATTGACGCTTTTATTTTTTATATTCCCAGTTCATGTTCGAGCACCGGCGAGCACCACAGCCATATAATTTACAAAGCGATCAATGTGCAATTAGTGCGTTGTGTAGACAAGGGCGATGTTCGAACCCCGCGTATGTGACCACAGCCTAATAGTTAGGTACCAGTAGCAGTGTATTGAATGCGATCATTATTTCGTATCACGTTCACAGAGTCACGGGCAGTTCATATTGATTTTGGGCAACTGGTCAATTAGATGCCTTTGTCTCGTGCGTTTGTAGTATTTGCGGGATTTCGAATAATTATGTTAACGGACCAGCGGTATTATTGCCTCGTATAATAAATATTGTGTGCGTTTTAAAGCAGCCATTACTCTGCTGTACAATTGCGAACGTAGCGTTTGCTTTCTTTGCTTCGGAAAACGAATTCGGTCTACGTGTCGGGTCAGACATTTATATGGATTACAAATGTTAGTTTTAAACCGTGTGGTGATTTGTGCTAGCAGAGTTAGCACCTCATAAATTGAATTCCAGTTGCTGGCGCTTTTATGTAGGTTTCGGTAATAATATTAAAGATTATCGTCGTACTACATGACGTGAAAGTTTATAAGGTACTTTATATCAAATTTTTAGGGTGGCAAGTAATATGTTTGACTAGATTAGATAGTAATGTAAGTAGAAAACAGCAACAACAAGGAGTAGGTATATTTTGGTACAATTTTGGTGTTCCAAAATCTTCATTTCTAAGTGTGTATAACGTCGTAATATATCGCTTAGATATTTTTGTCGCAAATATTTTCAAAAAAGCACTATGAGAGAGAGAGTAGCCATCCATTTCTCTTATCACAAAACGATATTCATTTAGGCAGCCTATCGATCTTGTAGGCTCACTCAATCGGCTCGCAAGTCACATAGACTTTCCTCAATAAACTATGCTTGGGTGGAGTGAAGTCGGTCATATGGGCCATCGATCACGCACTCATAACATGGCGAGCCGTCAGTTTCTCAATATTACCAATATATCGAAAGGACGCTTAAGATATCGGCCTATATTGACACATTGTGCTGTAAAGTATCACTTTGTTTTTTTTTTTCGGAAAAATGTATGAAAAGTTTTGGGATACTTACCTACTTCTTTTATACTAAATAGCCCAGGGGATGCCTGCTTTCTATCCTTATTATAGTTTCACAAATAAAGTAGCCTTCACTGAATAATTAAAAGTTGGAGCTATTTAGATCCTCCTACAATAATCATAAAATTTCCTTCTACAAATCAACAAACACACACACTGCATAGCGAAATACTTTTTTTCTTTTATAATGAACTCGTCGGTTCATAAAGTTTGAGAAGTTAATTGCTTTAACCTAGTTGGAGGCACATCTAGTTACCGACCTATAATCGATTTTACAGCCATCTTTCCGCGTGAGCATTTTCCGAAGCATAATTTTTACAGACAGTCACTGTCAGCGTTAAAAGTTAGTTAATATTGTAACTTTACCTTATAACTTCATTCTTCAGTATTAAGGTTTAACTTACATATACTGTTTAAAAAAGTTTGTAGGTATTTCATATTTTGTATTTAATAATTATTCCGTTTCTGCGGTAGGTAATTCTATTGTTCCACAGAATACGTAATAGTATCAAAATGAAAGCACATACACAAAGCTACATTAATCATTTTAATTTTGCTGCGTCATAATTACCAACTGTACCCACTACTCAACTACAGAAGAACGTACTAGCTAAAATTTCACTGTGTCTCTATTTAAATGGGCACTCGACTCGTGCATGAAATAATGATGAGCTATTGAAGTACCTTCGTCTCTTCAAACGAGAAGCAATTAACGATATGATTAGGTACCTTGCAACCCTTGTGTGTACAGAAATTGTATAATGATGAAACATGGGGTGAAACGTCGCAGAGATTGAAGACACTTTGAGCTTACTGAACTGTCTGATGATAGTTGGCCTGATGTTGGCCAACATTTTATTTTGAAGGTAATAGAGAATTCAATCAAACTTTTTAGTTGATCTGATACTGGCCGGACGATGTAAGTACTACCATTCATCTCCTTACTAATTTATCAAACTATCGGCTGACTAAAAGTTTGCAGTGTGTGGGGGCTCTTACTGCTGAAAATAACACCGTTTTGTGTCAAGTTGAATGTCTTTCCTTTTGTTACTATCACATTACCTTCCACATAGGATTACACGTGTATCCTTCACAGAAAAGCCCAAACATTTAATTGAATTTGACAAGGCCACCGTTATCACAGTGACAAATCAAGCTTTCAACATGTACAACATCATTAACCTTGGCCAATGATATGGGAAGGTTAAAAGCCGAATAAATTATTAATTTATTACAATACCACCAGGCTTTTAACTCACCCTGTATCAACCCTTGTACAACTCACCGTGGATAAGAATGACCATGCATTGTACGGGTAATTTTTAACAAAAAGATTGAGCAGATTAAGGTAGTTTCAGCAAAACTGTAGTTACCAGCAATCCTACTTCCTACTTATATTATAAATCTGAAAGTTTGTGAGAATGTATGGATGTATGTTTGTTATTCAATCAAGCAAAAATAGCTGGACCGATTTGATTGTAATTTGGTATGCAGATAGGTGATACCCTGGATTAACACATAGGCTACTTATTATCAACACACCACGCGGGCGAAACCGCTGGCTGAAGCTAGTAACAATATATTCTTATCGTGATCAAATATATTCAGAGTTTCTAAAGTTTGCATTTTTAACGCAATACATAACATTAACTATTATGTGATGATAAGATGGAAACTACGATATTGTGCTTGGAATAAATCCCGCTTATTCTAAAGCTACCATACGTAGTCTTAATATTTATACGAAAACTAGCAAAAGTGTTGGCGACTTAGCTACCTAAGTCATGCCATGGCATTCGGAAATATTTAGGTTAATTACTTTCTCGATGACTTGTAAAACTCATCGTTTCTAATTGTTCCCCGGAATAACTTTTTCCTTAAATGCGCTGTTGACCTCGTTTAAAAGCGCAAGAAAAAATAATGGCCGGCGTGATAGGGTTGTACAAATAATATTTGTACTCACTTTTATGGTCGAAGCTGGCTGAGCGCTTTCCAGCTGAAAGTAGGAATTATTTTTATATTAAATCTTAAGACACGGAACCTAGATTCGTTCAGATTCGATCCCATTATTTATGCTTGAACTACTATCTCGGTAAAAGATGATTTCTCGGCAATTTATATTGGGGATGATTTAAACTCCAGGCCGGTGAGATAAATGACGACTAGGCGAAGTGCATCGTGCGGCAATTGCAAGAAACTGCAACTTCTCCGTGGCTATAAATCGTGTCGAGCTATTTCCTATTGATTTTATTTAATTTCCGTATGTGACACATGGATATAGTAGTTTATGTTTACATGGAAATTCGTATATATAGCTAAATAATTTATATAACAGTACGATACTGTTCGTTCAGCAATGTGATACAACCGACATTATCATAATAGCCTTATTCAAATTTTTGTTTTTTTTTTTTTTTATTGAACATGCTCAAAATGCAAGATACTCTTTGTAAAGATTTAACTGTGTTAAAGCTTCAGGATTTTAGTTATTACTTACCTCAAACCCCAAGCCTGAATCAAAAGCGGTCCCCTTTCTACCTTCCATCACAACAAGCCACAGTGGTCTTACGGAGACCCATGGGATTCCACCAACCAATATTAACAAAGGGACAAAGCCCTGACCGTCTCTGGGGCATTAAACTACCTACAGTCGGCAAACCGAATAGACCCTCACTACACTTCTGCAAAATTCAAACTAAAATGGAATAAGAATGCAATTCTTCTTAAAGAATTACATCAGTAAAGGGACTGACGGTTCCCTAATGCTCCAACTTAAATACATTACCGTTCTACTCACCCAACGATCCAATTTAAATAAAGTTAACCCCATTATGCCGTAATAGTTCAACGTAACTTATTTTACTATTCTATTGTACTTTCGGAGCTGAGCATTTTGTTTATGTTAAAACAAAAAACGCTCGGAAATTAATGAAAAGGGAAATATGCGAGAAAACATCAACGAAATGCGTGGAATCATGCCAGGGGCACCTCTAGAGGGCAACTCTAATTAAATTTCAGTAAATACAGCTGCATGGAAAATTTTCATTTACTTTTGGAATTTGTTTGTCGACTGCATTTTTGAGACGAGAAAAAGTGGTCGTTTTCAGAAGTCGCACCCTCCCCTAAGTTAGACATCCCTACTACCCCGAGCCAAGATTGCTGGGATTTATTTTCATTATTATTTGGTAAAAGTACAGCCAGTAGCCCAAAAAGCCTGATTTTTTTTAATTTCAAATACATCCTGCGATACAAGGCTTTATTACAGCCCCTTTAAACATTGTCCTAAAACGTTCTCACTCTCTAACACTAACCTTATAAAAGAAGGACACTTTAAAATCCTTCGTTAACTTAAAAGACTTTCAGTAACGTTGTTATAATCCCTTCTAAAGAGATGCAACCATCAGGTCTCATTTAGAAGTCCCGTGTCCGCAGTGCTTCGCGCCGCGTCATTGCTCGTTACCCGAGCTGACCTTGTACCGCCTCATAACATAATTACCGCTGAGTGCTTCCTTAAATAAATAAAGTCTTTTGTTTCTCCAAATACTCAAAGGTTCGCGTGACCGAGATTTGTTTATGCTGCGTATTGTTTGCCTCTGCTCACAATGTTTCCATTATCTCTTAATGGATTTTGGCGTGTTTTAGGTTTAGTTCATTTTCATTCAATTCAGGTAAACAGAAATCAGTGCCCATTACAACACCGAATTTCATTTCGCTGTGAGTTATGTTTTTCTGTGGACTGGCGAAATTAAATTTCAATCCCTAGTACAGTTTACCCTCTGGTTATAATTTAATGTGCGGACAAGAGAGAAATCCATAAAATCTAATGGGAAATTCCACGACGCGATGAGGCTTTTAAGATTTATATTACAGCATCTCGACCGAGTGCGGTACTAGCTGTTTAAGCATTATTACATTTGGCGCTGTTTGGCGATATTGAATGTTATGAAATCTTAACATGCATAACATTTATTTAAGCGTCACATGTAAAGGGGAGGTTTTATTGAGGAATTCTATTAAAAGGGAATCAAATAAGGAACACTTATGCGTAAAAGGGGAAAATTTGTATTTACACACTTAGGTACCTGCCTAAACATCTTTAGAAATCGTGCCAAGGTAAAATGTTTAATATGTTTCATTTGAGAGTACTTATGTATGTTGATTTTTATATGATTTAAGGAAACATAATATAGGTACAGCAAAGGCAATAAAGAACAGTATTGAGAAATACGTTATTCAAAAAGGGATACGACGACGTAGAACCTATTTGGAGAAATAAAAGTGCAATAAATATATTCAGCCAGACAATTTTTAATTAAAAATTCATGCAGTAAGGCATTGCATAATATTTCCTACAAATTCCAGTTGACTGCACGTTGGCGTTTGATGGACACATAAAGTGTAACGAGGAATGCCGCTCCCCAAGTCTGCAATGTATCGAACTAGACACGCCTTTTTAGGGTGCGCTGAAAATTTCAACGTTTGAAATTGTCTTAGAAATAATTTGGTATCTGTTTAACGATTAATATTCATTTTTAACCACTTTACTGTCCACGAAGCAGACACAATAATTAAACAATAGGTGAGTACCACATATGACTCATAAGACAGGGAAGTTATTAAGAACATTGTTGATACATAAAGAGTTAGTTTGCAATACTGCATGAATACATATATTTTCGTTAACATTATTTTCAGCAGTAGCGGCAATGATTTTTTATAGTATAGATTTGTTACAAGCGCGCGCGTTGTGAAGACTCAAATACCACCCAATTAGGACGTTTAGTAGTTAGTAATGAACTAGTAAACATTTGAAGCGCAATGACTAAAACAATAACTATCTCTTTCATTTGCGTGCTTTTACGCATCTTTTGTTTTACTCATCAGTAAAAGTTGTCAATGTGTGCAATTTTCGATTGCGCGGAACAGATTGAAAACTGCAATTACATGAAGGTAACATATCTGTTCTATAAAAAATCATTGGGTAGCGGTGTCTGAACATGATTTATTCTTAAAAACATTGAACTTTTATTTATCTACTAATAGATAAGCTATCCGTGAAGGTGTTAAGAAACCGTGCAGTACATACATAATATGTTAACCGAAATCATACTCTAAAATTAGCGCATATTAAATTATAGAGGGTAGATAAATCTAGCAAAACTTTCAAGCTGTTGCAGTAAATCTCTTTAGATATGCAAACTTCCAGCTAATTAATGTTAGAATTCAAATTGCGTTAATTTATCTTCCTCATTGTTTTAGAGTTCTGTTGGCCTAGTTTAATAACATTCTGCCTAGACTTTATTATCTTAGTTGCAGTTTGTTTCAAGTCAGCGGGGTTTTAAATAATTGGGTAAAGTTAGAGTAGAGTTTTGCACATTTTGCTTATGCTTTATGTGCATGAATGTTTTTTGGAACAAGGTCTAGAGCCTTGTACAGAGACATGCTAATTTTGTCCGGGAACGGAAAGCACTTCCTTTGCTACGTGGTAGGATCCGAGGGTTACAACTAGTATAGGTATGAAATAAAAATAACTTGGTCGTCTAATCATGCAAAGGCATTTTAAATTCATGGAATATTCTGCTCAAGATAACAAAGAAAGTGTGGTCTTCAGACTTGAATGGGAGTCAGTCTTCGAAGTCACAGGTATAAAATTGAGCTGGCTACGTGACCATCCGTGCAAGATATTTGAAGGCAAGGCACGATTTCTATCGCGTACGACATTTTGCATTTTCACATTTCCAATTATCTAGTACTTGACATTTTTCCTTCTGCACTCACTTAAACGTAGCTATGATAAAATTAGCTTTTTCGATTTACGATAATTTCATTTTTCACCGTGAATTAACCTTATTCTTCTGTTGAAACCAACTTACGTCGTCGGCAGATTAACTAGGTGCTTTCGAACTATTTTCTTGAATCAAAAAGTGTATATGTAGGTCCTTATTGTAAACTGGGAGTAAGGACGTTCATTTGTTTCGATATACTTAGTCAAGTTTACAAACTGACTACGGTAAGAATGACAGCTCCTAAAATAAAAGATTATAAAAAGAAAACTTACTACGCAACAGCGATTCGAATCGTCCATCAAAATCCAAACTAATCCAAACTAATATTATAAATGCGAAAGTAACTCTGTCTGTCTGTCTGTCTGTCTGTCTGTCTGTCTGTCTGTCTGTCTGTCTTTCTGTCTGTCTGTCTGTCTTTTCTTCACGCCTAAACTACTGAACCGATTTGTGTGAAATTTGGTACAGACATAGTTTGAAACTTGAGAAAGGACATAGGATAGTTTTTATTACAAAAAAAAAATAAAAATAAAATTATTCCGGACATATAGCGCCATCTATTGGTCAAATCAAAAATCTGCTGGTAGTCACTATTCCACGCGAACGAAGTTGCGGGCAAAAGCTATTACTTGATAAATTACGAAATTTTCTCATAAATATTTTTGATGAAGATTCGATACTTCTTCAACGTCGTTCGTTTCGTTCAAAAGTACTTTAGACATTAAGGAGTTTCTTTCGAAACAATTAACTAAGTAGGTTAAAAGGATTCTTAATTGAAAATTTTGTATTAATCTAATTTGTGCTAGAGTTCTTTATGATGAAGTATTTTCGTACTTACAAGTTTGTACCGTTTTGCCTCTGGAGTCATACAATGGATTTTGACGACCAGCTACAACGAATCAGGAAACATATACTTTTGCTTAGGTTTCTTGAAATTGTTAGGCAAATGATGATATCAAAGAGATGTCTCGTGCTGGTAACACACGATGTTTAATTTACATGATTACAGCCCAAAGCATTCTGCCATAATATACTTTGGTAATAATAACTAGTAATATGAGTTATAAAATTAAATTGAATTTAACAAATGCATATAATATGCAATTTTCAGAATAAAATTCCTCAACGTCCACTGAACTATAAATAATTGCATTAAATAATTTTAATGTATTCTCCGTAAGCGAACTGATTATTAATATGTAAAATGTATATCAAAATGTATTGTTTATTTAGGGCTAATAATTAATTACTGCATGGTAACACGACGTCGGGTCTAAACAAACAAATATTTATAGTATAGCCTGAAATGACTGGTTTGCGTGTAGGTGAACTGTCGTATAAGCTACCGAGACATTATAGACTCCTTTGGCGATTCTGACAAGACTATGAATATGCTGGTTCCTTTTTTAAATGTGATTTTCCCTGAAGTAGAACACTACCCTGAAACAGTAGGTAAACCGTTTTTAATATAATGTTCGTTAATACAAGAACTATTTTTAGGGAGAAAAGCACAATAAATAATTATGTTTTTAAGTGATTCTAATTTTTTATCAACTTGTAGTCTTGTATGTACATGTTTCAATGTCTTTATTAAAAATTAAATTGGAGCATCCACAATATGTTCAATCATGAAATGCATTAATTAATCCCGTTAATTGAATCATCAAAATTATTGCTCCAGAATTTACTCGATATTAATTTGTATTTCTAGCTAATCATTAGTTTTAAATGAATATTATTTGTAACGTGAAGCCTAATACCTATGTTGTATTTAAATATTAACATGATGTGTAAATATTACGAAACAATATTGATCTTCCAACACTGAAATTTGTATTTTACACGTATGTAATGTAATTTACGCTTATATTACAAACATACCTCTAGTTTGTTTTCCTGCTTCACCTGCCTACATAGTTACTTACGCTAGATATATTCCGAGTGACAATGGTTAGCAAGTTCTACCGCTTGGCTGGGCCAACCAGCCAATAGATCTATCGTGTCACCTCTAGTAGAATATATACCTATGTCAACTATGTGTGTAGGCAAGTACCTGTCAGAGGGCAATGAACTTTAGTGTGTTTAGATCGATGTGTGAACTATTGAAGGCTATGTTTGGTTACAATGTTATTAAATGTTGTCGGTACAAACTTCGGAGATTTTGAATTAATGTAGTTATTGGTTTTGTTGGTTCAAATGCTTATTGAAACCACGCTCTGGGTAAAATAAGAAGGGATTATAAAAATGTAGAATTGGGTTACGGAATATTGTATGGGAGTAATCACCCTTCGCGATAAGATAATAAATCCTAATTTGTGATCGATTGTATTCCATCTTTCTTAGCTCTTTCTCTTTTCTTTATTCAGCGCACACGTACCTATAATTTATATTTTATTTGTTATTCTTTTAGAGATAAAATCATTGTGATTTAAATCTATTGAAATTCATGAGTGTTTTCTGCTTTTTTCAGGTCAGTATCTAAGTGGGACTAGAAAAGCTGTTTACGTAAGTAAATAACGAACTATTTCATACATATTTATTCGTAAATTCAGTAGTGACTAAACTAGTAACCTTCTGTTCAAAGCTATCGGTAACCGTTATCTCCTACATATTAACATACAAGCTTATCGTGACGTGACCAAAATAAAAATCCTTCACGGCATTTTAAAATTTCGCAACAAAATTCAAAACTCCTATACATGACAAGGGTTGCCACAGTACTCGTTAAACACAGGGTATAATGTATTAAGCATATTTCTTATTTTTCGCCGACTCGTTAAAATACGTAACCCTTAAAATTATGGTCTATAAAACCCTCATCAAATGCATGGGAAAAAGTTTCGTTTACACTCCTTTGCTGGTATTTTCAAGCAAATTTTTCACGGGTTTTAAGAGCATTAAATTAATTATATGGGATGCGTCGCATTCTTTTGTTTCGAAGTTCGTCTTTTAATGAGAATCATTGTTGTGGTTGATTAGTTAACATTAAACCACTCTTGTAAGGACCATGCAATCAAGTAAAGGGTATTTTACCCCGTAAATTTTACCCGTATCCACATTTACCTGAAAGAAAAAAACTTCTAAGCTTATCAGTAACGTATATATCCTTTAGATACTGGATCAGACAACCCTATCCCTTTCCTGGTACGATATTCGAACGACTCACTAAACTGTTCACAGAAATATTATGTCTATAGTACAGCCGAGCCGTTCACTGAGCGATGAGATTTTGTAGTTTGTGTGACTACCTGTACCTGGCCCGCACTCGCGCATAAATTCCATGCAAACATGTACGTCTGTGTCGAGTCTGTGTACACTCGCGAACAAACTGCATTAGAGACTGCAGCAACATTAGTTTTATACTCTTGATAAATAAACATGTTGAAACATGCGGGAATGTAAAATTTAACTTCATATTCATATTTTCTTCATTTAATACTGCTTAGAGTTCATGTTAATGGCCGTATGCTTAGCTGTTTATTTCACGTTACATTAATTAAAATATAATTAATAGGAGGGTGAAATGAGCAGTAGTTTATTGTTATGGCTGACTTTTGAAGCATTTCGTCGCCCACAACAAATAAAGGAGTGCCACTAAGTAATCAATATTGATTAATGGAAACTGTACATCTAATTTATAAAGGTCTGATTTTGTTCCGAACAATAGAGCGAAGTCGAAGAATTTTGAATAGCTCGTATTGTTCGGTTTCTTAGAAAGCGCTTCTGGCAAATCTTTTATTGTTCTCTTTAAATATTAGTTCTATCTGAAAATGCTGTCCAATGAATACTAAGTATTTTCTTCAGAACATAGACTGAATTATTGTATTCTTATAAAAATTGCTTTATATATATTTGTTCCATTTTCAAATCAGCGTAAAAATGCTTTTGCATCCAAACGTTCGCGACTAATGGTCAGCAAATGGTCCTATTTCAAGGCATTCCACTAAAACTTTGATAAGCAAGTCGTATGTAAACAAGGCATAGAAATACACAGGCCCGTAGTTTGCCCCCCGGCTGCGCGTGTGGCTGGCACGTACACGCCCACATATGAACCGAGCCTCATTGAATATTTTCACCAAACTTTTAAAGTGCTTGTTGAATACTGAAAAGGGTGAGTTCGCCTATTTGGGAGTACCGTTTTTTGTTTCTCTCTTGTTCTGAAATGGGTTGCTCCTTGCCCCCAGATAAAAACATTCGGTGTAAACGGTCGAGCCAGTGATTTGTTTTAGATACTTGATAGCTGTTCGTGCTGGGAATTGTGGAGGCTGTCTGATTTCTAAATTAAAATGGCGTGTGACTAAAACTGATTTTGGGTTAGTCGAAAAATACTTGTTTTTATCCTGGCTTTTTACAAAAACTAGAAAAATGATACGTTTGCAATACATATGCGATTTTTTAATAGGCGAACCTGATATATTATCAAAAGAAAAAGTATGAGTATAGCACATAGTTTATCTAAAAGGACGGGGTGCCCTTCAGCCTCACGGTTCAGGTACCCTATCGATCCTTCGCAACGAACAAACAGAGAGTGGTATCAATTAAAAACTTTTCTATTAACGTAAAACAAACAAGAAAACAAAACACAAGTTCGAAGGTCTTTGATTAAAAACGACATCGCAAGAGCTAAGCAAACTTGTACCTTAAGTTGTACGACATAAGAGTCAACACTGAGATTCTTTTGTCATAGATTTTTGAATTAAATCTGTTGTGAAGAAGAGGTAGGTTTCTGTAGAAACTTGAGTTCACAAAACATCCCCTTTAACATAATGACATGGATAAATTGTGAATATTTTTTACTCCATTTAATTTGTTATTTATTACTTGAAAGTGAGAGGATTATAAGTGACTGGGACAAATTTTGAATTTGTTTATTAAAGCTTTTGATAAAGTAGCTTTAATGACTCGTTGGTTTTTGATGGATGACTAATATGTTTTCTTATTTTGGCAAAGGCACGCAGTATAAATTACTGTAGATATATGATATTATCTGCAGACATGTGTTAATTTACTAAGGGTGGGTTGAACCACGTATCCGTAAAGTAACCAAACCATAACAAGCCGTCAAGTTGGAGTTTATTTGGTGCAATCTACTCTTATTGTTTTAAATTCTATTTGAGTATATGATAAAGTAAGATTTATGAACTTGCCTTTGTAATTGTTTTGAACTCATAAAACATATCGCTTTCATTTAAAATTAAACATGCCGTGTAACTTTCATTTAATTTTCTCACAATCTGAATTTGTAAGAGACAAGCTACCGTAGAACGAGTTCAGAGTTTCAAATAAAGTATTGTGAGAGTAAAATTTCAGGCCTAATTGAACTGTTTTTAAATATTCAAGGAGAGAAAAGTACCTATTTCTTTTTTTTTTTTCAAAAAATAATGTTAATATGACTTTGCAACAACCTTTTGACAACGTTGTCTCAGAGTTTTGATATTAACAATGTCTTCAGAAAATCACAATACAAAGTCCTGTGTGTCTATAGGTATATCTATGTCTTATGGGATTGAAAGCTTACAGCTTCTGAAATCTCATTTAGCCACGAGACGAGAAGAGCCATCTTACAGTGTCGCCGGATTATTGATGTCGTGAAGCCATATCCACTCCAGTTTGCCGCGAGAGGGCGCTCGCTCGATTTAATTCCACTTTAATTATTAAGAGAATGTCTGCTATTATTTAGGCACTTCTAGCAGCCGTGCTCCGCGCTAACAGATCGGTATTGGTTTATTACTGAACGCAGACAGCCAATATTGAACGCAGATTAAACAGTGTTACGTCTCGTAACTCTAGCTTATTAGTTCTCATTTGTTTTGCTAAACTTACATTTGATTGCTTTAAGATTAATTTCTGCTTGTGATTCAAGTTACGCTAGACTGGAATATAAAAATGCGTACAATATTACGCAGACTCTCAATTTCGGACCACTTAAGGTAAGCTACTTATGTTTGCCAACAAAATTGTGTTCTTAATCAAGGGATTTCTGACCGAGGGAGCGTTAATTCACTGGGTAATGGCTTTTTCACCAATGCCAAGGTAATAAGTGCAGATTGAAATCGTTTGTTGCGGAGGCAATCAAATCTTAAATTGAATTGCTAAATTATGCTTTTGTCCTCAAGTACCGCCTACACTATGTACGCAGATGTCATCGACTTGAATCAAGGAACAACTTAGATTGAATTAATTTACGTGGGAGGTGAATGTTAAGTTAGGTTGGTACACTTCCCCAATTTAAGTTCGTTTATTTCTTGAATCAAAAATTTGTTCCCCACGCACCTAATTCGCTGGCATTATTATAACTCCAGAGACCATTTTTCCTCATTTTCGTAGAGAATTCTCGTAATTTTGAATGGTTTTTTCATGTTATTAGGAAGCTTAGTCCGTAATCATTACTTGTCTTGCGCAAGAGGATCAAAATTGCATTTATTAATAACGGGGCTTCATAAAAAAAGCAGTCTAAGCGAGAAAGTAAACGGACTTTTTAACAATGTTTTTCCTCGGAAGGTTCTCTTTGTTAGTCTTTTATATTCTTACAAATACTTATTATGAATGTGAAAGTAGCTCGTCTATCGGTTGCTCTTTCAAGCCAACATTACTGAACCGATTTTAATGAAATTTGGTACACAGCCTACAGCCTGAAAAAGTACATAGGTTTCTTTTTATCTGGTAGCGGGAAGTAGGGTAATTCCCTCGGGATGCGAGTGTAACTGCGGGGAATAGCTAGTTTTTCATGAAGACAAATTATGCACTATTAATTTATGAAGTATGCTATATATCAAGATAGAGCATGAAGAGCTAATATGCCGAGATGAGAGAACTTACAATGTAGGTCAATACTCGCGTCGAGAGGTCACGTTGACATGCCTCTTAATGCTTCGAACACACTTGTAAACAAGCCCAAATTTACAGGGATTACTACTAAGCGTGGAGCATCCTTCTTCGCGACAATAGTTCCTAGTGTTTCTATTTTAGTTCAGAATCTTCGTAACAAAACTACAACGAGAAGTTGTAAATGTACCTATATGTATGTACAATTGGTAGTATGTCAATACAGTAGTCTGATACGCTATTTCAACGAACGCTTACTCTATACTAATGTAGGCGCACGAAAAAGGCTCTCTTGATTGACACAAGTTCCAAAAAGCTTTATTGTTCTTTGAAACTTGATATAGGTGTAATATAACTTTTGGGTCGCAGTCTTTCGCCGTTGATTTCTGCCAAAAGTTGTATCGTCGTCGTACTAAACTACGACCAATTCAAATTTGTATTGACATGTAGAAAGGGGAAAAGTTGAATGTAGGCTTTACAAGTTGGAAAAATACGAGCACGTACCTTCATCTGAGTTTTTATTTGATAAAGGTTATACGTGCCTTCTGAAAATAGAACTTTGTTTGAAGTTAGATGGGACCGGCTTAGTATGTTAAGCTTAAAAACGAAACGGTTTATTGTTTTGATATTTTTCATGCTGCGTTACGTAAGTTTACATGTTGCGTTACGTAAGTTTACATGTTGCGTTACGTAGCTATATTCTTTTTAATATTTATGAAATTTTCACAGAGTTCTCTCAATCTAAAAGAATAACTCAAAACCATCTAATAGCAAGTCAGCGGATGTTATACTTAGATTGTTGGTATTATTTTATCTTACTAAAGCAGGCACGTTACCTCTGTATGACTTAGATACTCGACCACTAGTGAGCGGTCCCGAGCTCACACATGCAAAGATAATATGTATGACATTTAAATACACAAGTACCTACGACTCACCTGCTTTCATGAGATAAACCATCAACTTATAGCAATACGATTCATAATATAAGTCCGCTGTCGAACCTTATCCATTTGTTTTTCTCTTTGCTCGATCCTCTCTGAAGTGTTTTATAGAGAGCGAATACAAAAACTTGGTTCTTGTTGGTTTGACAAGCGCTTTATAGATTACAGTTTTCTTTGTTATCAAAGCGTCGGAAATACGTTTCCGTACTGTTCAGTTGCTGACAACTGCCAATATTACTTCTTCAATTTATTTTGTTATGAGTTTACCTTTAAAATAGATCTAGACATTTCAGGAGAAAATAAGCTTATAAATGCTTTTTAAAAAGAGGGAGCACTTAGTTTCATATTATTTATGCTTTAAATATAAATCTATTCAGTTATAATCGTAGAATCATTTTATAGGTTCATATTTTCTAAGCAATAACCAATGTGGCCTAATATAACTTTACTATGGCATAAGGTCCGGTAGTTTCTTTCCGTTCAGGATACAATCGTCATAAATGTAATAGCATTTATAAGGCTGGCTACGTTTAAGTACGTTTCTAAACTTAGTATCCGATTTCCTCGCGAGTTAACTGGTAGTTTTGGCAGTTCTCCCAATTCGCACCAGATGGCGTTGGAACTCGTACGAAACTTTTCTTAAGTATCTACTTTTTTCGTGTTGGAATTACATCAGACGCGTTAAGAAGTACGAGGTGCCAATTTGTTAGAGTTACGTACTTGTTTCAAGGTAGTGGCTTTAGAGTCGAATGGATCCTCGAGATAAAATCTAAACAGACTTTTTTTGCTCTTTAGATCCACAGGCAGTTTGGTTTTGTACATTTTGTCACATTGTTAAGGGCAAATCAAAGGGTTATAGTTGTACATATAAACATACGACCTTCTATATTTTTCTTAAAAAAACACAAGTTTTAGAGACGTTTCAATATTATTCGCAGTGGGTTTCTACTGCTATTTACCTACTCTTTTAAACTTTAACTTTCGCGAGAAACATTTACTCCTTTTGAACACGTTGCGATGTCGTGAGTCGAACTGTTAAGACTGGCGTCAGACTTACTGGCTTCTGACTACCCGTAACGACTGCCAAGGATGTTCAATGACAGCCGGGACCTACTGTTTAACGTGCCATCCGAAACACAGTCAATGGTGTCTAGTGTATACTTAGAAAGTACATACAAACTTAGAAAAGTTGCATTGGTACTTGCCTGACCTATCGAACCCGCGCCCTCATACTTGAGAGGTTGGTCCTTTACCCACTAGGCCACCACTATTTACGCTTATCAATAGAGTGGAAAATCGCGCTCATTTAAATATTACGATTGATTTATACAGGTGCTTTAACTGTCGGACGCGCACACTGATGTTGCAATTATTGCACAGTAAATATTGGTAATGTTAATTACTGCCACAGCAAATAATGAGCGCCTCACAAGCTTCATTGTTCACGTTTCATTGAAACATTTTGCTATTTCAATATTAAATTAATGTAACGTGATTTGTGAACAATAGGCAGTTCAAAATGTAAATAAATTATGCTTTAATATTATTTGTTTTGGTTAATGTTATGATTGTAAAATAGCCATGAAATAGCTTTGTGAATAAATAAATACGTGAACACGGGAATCGTGAAACAGTTTGTATCAAATCTAAACTTCAACAAGCTATTTAATTTTGGACGAAAAAGGTACCTATAAAAAGGTCGTTTAAGAGAAGAGTCTTGACCTTGCTTGACAAAGACTGTAAAAGTCTTCGGAATTTAATTTCACAGCATTACCTGTAGCACCTATAGACAATGACTAATTTATTTATAATGTGCTTATTTTGACCTCGCTCGTAAAAAAAGCCAAATTGACCTTTCATATTTTATTATTTTTCCACTCATTTATTACAATTCATGATCAAAGGTGTTCATATGAACAATAAAGTTTTCATGTGCTTCTTATTTATATTTCACTCACCATTAACAATAATTGAAAGTGTTCTTCAAGAAAAAGGGACCTAATTTAAAATGAAGTCCTATTCGAGTCACAAAATGTTATTTTTACATCATTGAATGCAGACTACAAGTAAATAAAGATACAAGATATTTATCTTTACAGCGCCATTTCAAACAAGCAACCTGTAGAAAATCTTATTTAAAACAATGAGACTCGCGTACCTTTTTCTTGAGAAAATCTAAGAAAAACAATTCCACAATAGTGTAGCCAATAAAACGCAGTTAATCCAATTTCTAGAAAAGTCCTTTTGAAAGCCAGTGGAGTGGGAGGTTCGGTTCGATACCGAGCCATTGTCTTACCGGTGAACAGGTTTATAGTACACGGATTATAGTAGGTACCTAATGAATCTGTGGTATAACGGAATCTTCACGTTGTACCTACCTTCTTGCTGATATTTCACGGCAATTACGCTCTGTTGCTTGTAGAATTTTGTGTTCGCAAAACTTGGTGGGACGTTATTTGTGAGGTGAATCGCGTGGGTATTACTAACGGCGGTCCACAGTAATGCCTTAGTTATACTTAGGTAGGTAAATAAATTAAAAGTTATCATATTTCCAAATAAACGTACATATTTCGTGATCAGTAAACTTTTTATAGCGTAAGGTTCTCTCGTGTATGCATTGGAAATATTACCAAAACTGTGCAAAAACCTCTAGATATGAATATATTTTATCAAACAAAACGTATGCAAAAAAATAAAAGTTCTCTGTGAACACAAACATGCATATTTCATTATTTACAGCAAAGGTTTTTGTGGAACAACTTTCTCAGCGCGTGAGTACACTAATGGGCTGAAAGTTTGAAACAAATGAATATTCTAGTGGCTTCAACAAGCTTGATACCGAAATGTATGTAATACGAAATTATTTTCTGCTTGTTTTAAATAGAACCAATCTTAATAATTTTCAAAGAATACCAGTTTTAAATAAAGCCATATTGGTAAGAATATCGTTCACAACATTCATTTTTATGATCATGCCTGCATTGAATACGTTGCGCAAGTTACCTCCATCCTCATACTATAATCTGACTACTTTATTACCTCAGCCAAAACTGCTGCAGGATAAAATTCTAAAGAACTTGCTTGTCCACTAACCTGCATTTTGTCTGCATAGTAGACTAGGATTATTATGTTTCCTAACTGGAGAAATGAAGGTACATTTTTCTTTTCTAAGAAGAATATCTGTTACACATTGTATGTACTTAGTACTAATGGAGATATTTCGGATAGTGGTTGGAACAGAAAACATCTGTTTCTACCGTAAGTGTAATGTTGCTTCTTTTAGTGCGGTACTTTTTTGGTAATTAGAAAATATTTTTCTACTTTCTTTAACTAACGAACACTAAGTATCTAGACGGCCAGATTATTCTATAAAAATAATTAGGTATGTAGTAGGTAAGTACCTAAGTATTAACGACAATGTACCTGTGACGGTTGCTAACTCAATTCTTTTTTAACATTTAACTATTGTGGATATTGCGTTTCATTTATTTCGTTTTTAGACATATGTACATCAAGATATTATTCAATCATTTCATGTCGTACAATGCTGGCTATCCGCCAAAACATGCAACAACAAACATAGCCATAGTGATACGCGTAAAACCATAACAACAGATATTTTCCACGAAAATGCTCTTATGCTACCGAAAACTGTACTGAAAAGTACAAAGTTTACGATGTGGTGCAAAATACTTAAGTAAAATGAAAGGTCCCGGAGCTTTTCTTTTGTACTTTACAAAAATAAAAGGTGTAAAGAGACGGCTAGACATTTTGTCTGCCCATTTTTTATGTTACAGTTGTTTTGGAGACGCGCATCAATCATTCTGGAGCTTAAAAACGACAACAAACAATTTATATTGTGTAATAGCATTAGCAAAATGGTATGCTACTCCGATTAATATAGATTTACAATACAAAGCAACATCAGCTAAATTATCGACATAAAAAAGGTGCGTATCGCACATTTTCCCCTTAGGTACTCTTAAAGCACCCCTCTAAATGTTATTGCAATATAAATATAATTTGTCCGACGGATCCGCTCGGTTCGTTTTGAAGTTAATCGAAAAACGTTAATCTTATGAAATTTTCGATGGGCTCTGTAATCCTGAGGACTTTATTAAATTAAATCGTTTAAAGCGTCAAGTATTTATGTATAACCTTCATTATGTAATTAGTCACAGTTTATTAAATTTTAGGATCTGTAAACGTGAAGATGATTTTGTTAATTACCTGAATTATTGATTTATGACAAAAGTGAGTGAACTTTGACATGTGGCTGTGAATACTTAACATATATTAAGTTGTTAGATGTACTGTTATGTTATACCTAACGCGTAAGAAACACAGCCATCTTCGACATTTCTATTGAGTACTTAGCAGCCACCGCCTTACTTTTATTTAACTTCCTTAAATATTGTGTTAATTTATCGAAATATAACCTCTGATCATTCACGTAAAACTATTAACTTAAAATAAAAGAGTTATTGCCCATTGTGTTTACACGATACCATGTATTTTTCCCAACTTAAGCCAACATGCATGTAACGTCGGATTACAAAGCCATTAGCTGCTCATTAAACTAATCCTTGACGGCGGTGAGCAAAGCTTACGGAAAATGTTTTCACTGTTATGTTAACAAGAAAAGGTATTTTTTAATAGAAGTGCTAGACTTACATAATTCAGGTCTCCTTTCAGTAAAAAAAATACTACAACATACTTAACGGCAATTTTCAGACTCATAATCTGCAAGCTTTTCTTATCAAAAACACTTCAAAAAAAAAAAAAAAATTTCTATACAACACGACGAATAGTCTCTTTCAATCCAATTGAGTCTCTGGTCACATGACGTCAAAATCTACTATTATCAAAATGACATAAATCTACCTCAAGTATTCATGAAAACAAGCTACTACTATACAAACAGACTGTGAGACCAATAAATATTTCGCCTACATCATCATAAAACAAAGACTGTCCTTATTCCAAAGGTCAGGAGGCGAAGTGATAAATCCGGCAGACGACGGCTGCACCCCCGAGCCGCTTCCATCTTAATTTATCTCCAGGAAGCCTCGCTTTGAATAGCTCGAGTGTTTGTGCACACACGGGTTAACCGGGGCTAACCGTTTAATGTCCTGCTTAAAACTGACCGGTTTTTCTAGGACTTTTTTATAGTGTGGGCGTTGACATTCTTAGTTTGAAATTTTGACATCTGTCAAATGTGTAAAGAGATTTGTGCAGTAGATGGGAGTTGATATGTGAAAATCAATGTGCAAATGTAGATTTAATTTCTAGAATTATCTGTTCATTAGCAAGTCTCTTTGACTTTAAAAAATCGAGTCACGAACATTACTTTTTAATTCTATTCTATCTACTTACATTGGAAATCGACAAATGGATTTGTGAATAATCTGCGAGTGCAAATAAGTGCTAGTAGTACTAGAGAGAGCAGAATGATAATAATTAATCTGTCTAATTCTTGCAGTAACAAAGCTTAAGCGGGTTGAAACGAACTTATCGCAGCTGAAACAATTGAATTAAGGGTGCATACCTACGCTTTCAGATAAATTGTAGCTCCTATACTTAATGGCTTAGGGTGTTTTCAAACAGAAAGCTAATAAAGTTCTTAATTAGTTTCTTATTCATTTACGAACAGCGAAATTACAAAAAATACTTTCCACCAGCCGATTTGTCTGCTCGTTTGTTTCACATAAGAATACACGCAGAACACGTAGTTTTTCATATATCATGGTATTACAATTTTAATAATTAAAGCAAACTTTTAATTAAAATTAGTTATAATCCAAATACTGCTCAAATCAAATAATTGCGCAGGCAGATGAGTACAAAATGTTGTTCTCTAATATGTTCGCATCCCTGAATAAATATCTCGAGTATTCACTGGTAACAATTTGTAACTCTCAATGTCTTACAGTTCACTTGTTCTGTAATCCCCCTCGGCTTCGCATTTATTACCTAGCTGTCATTAAAACTTTGACAGAACCTTGTCAAATACGCGCCTGCGCGTACGTGCCTCTTAATAGCATTTTGTTTTATTTATATTCCACTCCCACTACCGGCCACTTTGCGGTTTTAGTGCTCGTACAGCTCTTTTTATGAATAGGTATAATTTTCTTTTAACGAAATATAAAGCATCCCCAGAGTAATTGTGGCTTGTGTATTCGACCTTTTTTGATCTCATTAATTCCGCGAATGTCTCTTGTTTGTGCAAACATTCTGTTGATTTGTTTAATTAAAATGGTTTTAATGGAAAATATTAATATTCAGTACTTTTGCCCATAAATATTTATTAATAGAACGAAACAATATTAGTACTTCTCATATTTGGTTGCACAAATTGCACAAATTAAACTCGTACCAAACATAATATAGATAGCACGAGAATTTCATAAATTGCAAACACAATAATATTATGCAGCATAATTTTGGAACATGTTATTGTTATGCATTTTCATTTGCTTCATGAAATGGTATAATTTTGTAAAGGAAAATATTTTCAGAGTGTACATCGTTAAAATGAAAATAAGTTAAAACAAAATCTGTGAATACTGAATGTGAACGTCGCCAGATGCTTATAACAAGTAAGCACTTCGTGTTAATTGATACAAACAGATTTGTAATTTCCTCGGGCACAATTATTACCAATGTAAAATGTTTAGGAGCGTTAATTAAATCCTGCGCAGCGGACGACCCACTGATTAAAAAGGAAATGTTCGCGTTGCTTTTGCGAGGTATTAAAGAAATTACGTCACGCCTCTGTTTTTGTGACCAATTAACGTCGGGCTAATTAAAGTATAGCTTACATTTTTATTCTCCTTCCTTTAAAAGGAACTGAACATTAAAAATTCAATTTGTCACTTTGTCGTTCCGTCGGGGTTACATTACTTTCACTTAACTTCAAGACGAAGTAGGTCAAAGGATAGTATAGTTATGTTTTCATACTCCACATAACTGAAGTAATCCATTTAACAGGATTCCTGTAACATAATTTTACACATCTCATGAAAATTTCTAATTTGGGAAGAAGCCTCCGCATTCCGAGGTGCGATTACATAAATTCCGGAGCAAATAATTTTACTTGAACATAACTTCCGCGATATTAGAGGTATTCACACGTTGCGCATTTCTCCTTTTATGGTCACAAAGAATGTTCGAACTGAGTTTTACTGTGGCGCGGAGCCGGTGCTAAAAGCGTTTTTGTGTGGAAGCCTCGCATCACTGTGCCTCTATTCAATCGGGAAATAAATTGAATTTACGATCCGTTATTCTGAAACATTAAAGAGTTTTGTTTGATTTTTATTTTCGAGAAATTCGAACCAATTTTCACGATGATATTTTCAGCTTGTAGTCTGCCTAAAAATAAAGTTTCTTGTTTAATAAATACAATTCCTTTATTCAGTTTTATAACATTTTACGTAAAGGTCAAGGTTTTAATTCAGTGCTTAGCTTCGTAGATACAAAGTTCATGCTTCTAAATTGAGAACGGCTGTAATTTCAGTACTTTCTTAAAAATATAAATATTTGTGTCATCTCGTTTGTCGTTTATTACACAGTCATGATCCTTACAATTTATTATATTCTAGTTTCCTTTTAGTCTGGTTGCAAGTCATGCATCGTATACAGATTACTCCCCTTAACATAACAGTACGTAGGCAAGTAAGCGAGTATTCGAGTCGAGTACTAGCTTGCTCGTGGGGAGCGGTGTTGTGATGCCCTATTACCGGCCACTTGAACGCTGAGCTTTTTAATTAAACTCTATGGTTAACGCAGGGAACGCGATTGTTTGTGCGGTGTGCAATTATTTCTTATCTTCTGATGTGTGCTTCAATTAGGGATTTAGTACTTACAAAGTTTGTTACACAGGCTTTTCATAAATCATAAGCAGACTGGCAAACAAGCAGTTTGAAGGTAATGAGATTTTTCAGAGTACAGTTCGTTGAATTTTCGTGTACCTCTTTTCTAGAAAAATTGTGTATATATTTTACTGAAAACATTGCACGGATTTAAATATGAATTACTAAATAAACGTATAGTTTCACCAGTCTAACAAAAAACTTTCTAGCAAATTCTAATTTCAACAAAATATTTATACTGGCAATATTTTAAGACATTATTATGTAGTCTCTCAAAATTAGGTTATTCATAGGCAAAGCAATATAGTCCAATAACTATGCTAAACGCTGTCGGTCTAAGCCTGACTATCACACATGTGGATACAACAGCGGGGCATCGATATCGAGTTGGCATTATTAATATCTGTGCCTTCTCAAAACAATATTAGATACCTAATAATAATAGTTTGTACATATGTGTACTGAATTTAAGATCGAAATACTAACTTATGAGATGCTTGCTTGATTATAAGCAGAACAGACAGATAAAGATTTATGTATGTAGATCTTTAAATTTTGATTACATAAAGCTCAATTATATAACGGTTGAGAACCTGAATATCTTTAGGCATCTTTGTAATCGGGTTTACATTGAAGCTATGTTAAATTGTGTGTAAAAAACTTCTAAAATTATTAATTATGTTTATGTTATAACGCAACGCAATGCTACACAAGTTCTTCGAAGCGAGTGAACATAATGAGCTATTCAGAAAATACAAGCTCACGTATTCACCTGATTTGACTTAATGATGCGTACTGATATAAAGTTAATATTATAGCTATTTAAACCTTCATATAACTTTGAATATAAAATAAAAAACCTTTTTTTCCGCATACAAACATAATAGTGTTTGATAAAAACGACGCAGTTCGATCAGGAGCATTCTTCACGCTCCCACTGAAGTTCACGTAAAATGTTTTATCTTTATTCCATTCCTGTGACATGTAGGTCAAAGAGAACCTTTTCAGAAAACATTCTTACGCATAATCTTCGGATGAACTAAAGCGTATCTCACACTTGACCGACTTCTCTTTCATGTTGAACGATTCTCCTCAACTTTTCCATATAGGTACCTACAATACGAGTATCTTTACGACTGACCCACGCTAGACATATTGGGTAACATTTACCTTTACCCTGCACCGTTTATATACAACCTGATATTTTGGTGTAATCCCATCATTCATGTATAATAGTTATGCCTTTTTGATGGTCGATAACATTTGCGTACCTTTTAGTTACGGTCAATGTCAGGATAAATTTTTGTGAAAAGAGGGAATTTTCAACTCCTTTAGTTGAAAATTCCTGTAATTTTCAAATTGACTTTCAAAAGACATTTCTACACATAATACTACACCGTTTTCTTATGTAATATGTCACTGAAAGACTGGGATTCCTACCTATATTTTGCTGTAAAAGCCTTCATTGCCATTCCAATGATTTAAATTCTTCACACCTAAGCAACTCCTATAAAAAATAAACTATCACAGATACAATTAAGGCACATCGTAGGAAGTGGCATTCTATATCATCGTGGGAGTACCACATTATAGCAAATATCGTTCTAATATTGTAATATTATATGGCCAGTGTAGGTGAAAGCGTGGGAGGTTCGTGACTCTTCAAGGATCCTGCTTTAATGTTCAGTTTTCTGAAGGATCCTAAAAATAGAATGTAAATGACTTATAATCTGAAACAGTACCTTAATGCCGATACTGATTTCATAATCTAAATAATGAAATATTTTAGCGATAACTCTCAATATTTCTCTTCATTTGGTGTGTAATATTAAATTCTGATTGCCATGTTTTCAAGATAATTCACATAATGATTGCCGAATATCTATTTCTGACATTGTGATTGCTCGAGTTATAAATAAAATGTAACATAAAAATCATAAGTTTATTATATCATTTCTGTATGTTATTTGATAACTGAATAAGAATGAATGTAATTGGTAAATTCTTGGGAATTTCGAAGTAAAGGTATGTAAATAATGATTCACGCTATATTACACTGTCAACGAAGTTGAAAACTCTTTTCTTGATGAGTGTTTTTATGAGAGCAGTAAACCCTTTTTTTTTGGATCTTATAATATCTGAGTAGGTGTTTTCCTTTGAACAATTAAGTTAAACCCTTACCTCCTAGCTCTATAAAAAAAACTAAATTTATCTAGTATCATTTCATACGTAACATATCAAATCGTAAATCAACATTTTACCTTCGCAAAAAAACAACAATGTCCCCCGATTGTTTTCCGATGGCGCTTGTTAGAGAGATGATTTTCCCCCATTTACCCCCTCCCCGTGGGTTCACTATCACAAGGAGTGTGTTTATTCCGGCTCCCTACTCTTTAACGAGCTTCTATCACGATACGAAGATACCCTAGTCGCTATACGGGTGATATTCGGTGTTTATCGCCACTTTTGTTAAGTTTATTTCTTGTGAGGAAATTGTATTGATGGTTGTTTCTTTTTTTTAGTGTTTTATGTGTTTAAATACGGGAGACATTTGAGAAAAAAATTGTTATCACATTATTGGATTGGGGACTTTAATTCATTCTGCAAGTCAAAGTACATACGGCTGATGACACTAAGGACTTCAGGGACAGTGAAGGTTCAACAATTTCCCTTATTTACCCTTTAAATCACTCTGTACAGTGATAGTGATAGTTTATATTTCTGAATGGAACCCTAAAAGCCAGTGTCAGTAACAGCCACATAAGGACTGACGATAGGTAACATACACTTTATTCAATATTGACGTGGGTTTGAGGTAGACTCTGTATGTAAATTACAGCCCACTGGGTGTTGTCCCTGAGGAAATTAACGCTTTGTATCGCAATAAAACTTTATTGTGAATGCGACATTGTATTAAAAAAATATTTAACAAACCTTTTTGTGTTGGCAGCTTCAGTGCTCGTTTGTGATTTGTTGTTTTGTTTTAGATTGGATTCTAATTTTGATTTTGTTACCACTCAACTGTTTATTCGTTTGTTCTTCATCTGTTTCTAAGAATAAAGTAAAAATAAGGATGAAGAGCTGAAGTTAGAAATTTAAAATGTCTGCCCGATCATTTTTGAAATGTAAACGCTTATAAATAAAGACAAATACAACAAATATTTGACCAATCCCTTTATAAACGGTATTGTATATTTACATACACATATACCGTTACCAACGTGCCGATGAAATCAACCTATTTTCAATGTGAGGAAAATCTTGTTCTCAATTTTAAAACTACAAACATCACAGCTATGCATTTAGATACGCTAAAGCCGTTAATGAGCTCAAGGACTGTTTAACATCACCCGCCTCGGGAATTGAATCCGGCACTTATCGTTTGGCAGCCGCGTGTGTCCCGCTAGACCGCCAAGATGGCCAGTAAACGTTAACCGTCCAAGTAATAATCCAAACTTTAAACTATTACCGTTCAAATATCACTGCGGATATGCTAGTACCTAATTAAAGTTTTGAGATACAGGTATTTACCCTTACAATAACAGGAACAAAGGACGAATCTTCTAATGAAATCAAAAGCTAACGCAACTTTAATTTTCATGATGAAAGTCTGTAAATAATAAATATACTCACACACAACAAATTAATCTGCTAAAAATTAATAGACATTCGTAGCAATTGTAGCCACTGACGCGTAGTAAAGCTTCTAAAAGCTTCGCACAGTAGTGGCGACACATGGATTTTTTAAAGTTGTCGATACCAATCTTCTAATTAAAGTAAAAGCTAAAGGCGATCCTCATGTTTACTATGAAAGTCTGTAAATAATAAAATAATACATACAATGAATTCATCTGCATTTGCTAACTGCAGTGTCTAAAAATTAATAGACTTTTGTAGCAATTGTAGCCACTAACGCGTAGTAAGGCGTAGCCTCACCAAGCTTTACGTAGTAATGGCGACTTATAGGTACGGATTTTCCAACGCTGTATTTTCCTTTACTATACAATAAACTTAAGTAAGCATGTTTTAATTACTAAATCTATGATTAATTTATTCGACCTTCAAATAGCCTTCAAAGTAAGTTAATGAATACTAAGGTGTAATTTTAATGTCTAAATAAGAACACCGAAACCTACCTCGTATTTTCATGACATTTCATAAAACATTTACTTGTGAATAATTTAGTAGTGTCGCCTATTTGTACAAGTTTAAATTATCCTTCAATTTAATCTTTAATTTTTATGAGTAGGTCTAGAAAGGTCAATAGATTCATTAATTTCGGTACCTAAATTACTCGATGTCATGAAAGATACAATTGTGTTTTCTCTTCCCTATCGCATCTCTCTATCGCTCTAAGGTTTGCTGTTAGAGAACCCAGTTCTGGGTTAAGCTCGCCTTTGTACATGTCTTCTCTGTGTTGTGTGTATTTTTATATGTTTTTGTGTACAATAAAGAATAAGATGTCGTTTCGAATATGTGCATAAATAGTAGTTTTCCCCGCAATTCCACCTGCTTCCTGAAGGAACTACTTCGCTCATCTGGATAAAAAGTAGACTATGGTCTTACTCAGATAATGTAGAGCACATTATCTGGATATCAGATGTCATTTAAATGGGTTCAGTAGTTTTAACGTAAAAGTGAGACATACAGATGTATAAATATGTTATTTTTTGAACAAGAAATGTATCTATAAGTCGTTTAATACTGAGCAGCAGAATTTAGGATGTAACTGCCGACAAAGCCGCACTAACAAGAGTAACAAGAGTAACTACTAAGAAGGTAACAACTCCATTACAGGGAGATTATTTACTTACTTTGTGGAATCACAACAGTGTTTATTTCCACTGTTTATTCTCGGAAGCTGTTCGACAATCTACCTCTGAAGTGTCTGTGGTATCCATTAGTGGGTTTAAACTTAATTGTAAGAAACATGGCGAGTAACAGAATATATATACACTCTTTCAGTTTACCTGGCATTCGCCATATACTCCATTTTGACTAATAAATATTCCTTAGATGAAAATAAACATCGAAATGTATGCAGCATTACATGAGTATGTACATTTTTTTTCATAACTTTGTCAGAGTAGTGTTACCTTGAGAAAACCTTGTTCGATGAAATCGCCAATCCGCCTTGAGCAAGCGTGGTGATTAACCCGTATCTCGTACGCGATCTCCATGTAAAAACAGGCATGAGCCCTGCAGAAGGACAGAGGGAATGAAAGAAAATTCCTAATTTTGGGTATCTTTCAAATACTACACATACCGATGTATGCATATAATTTATGACATGAGATCAACACACATTTGATGACTACAGCTATATTCAACGTTAAAACCTAATTTATGAACGATTACGTGAAATGGCACCTGCATACATTGTGGTACATTAAAGTGTTAGTAACATCGGCGTGAAGGGTGTTGCGCTCGTTAAAATAAACTTTATAGCCTGACCTTACTGTAACATTGTCATTTACCTGTTGTGTTTTATTGTAAACTTCCTTTTGTTATGTTAATTTGTATAAATTATATCATTTTGTTTATAAGCTTTTTGTGTTCTGAATTTGAGCTGGTCAGATGGAGTCATTTATTGGGCTTCTTATTTTAAAGTAAAATCTAGCGTGATAAAGACCTTTCCTAACATGTGTTTCTATTAACACACAGGGTTTTCATACACGAACCTTTTTCTCAGAATTATCTAATTTGAAACTTCACATGAAATGTGCGATATAAACATCAATTTAACTAACAGATGTAGTCAGAATTCCTAAACTAGGTACACATAAAACACAAACAATTAAGTTAGACTACCCCTGGCGCCAATTGCACTTTATATAGTTACCCTACCAAGGTACTCTCAACTCATTATATTGTTACATCTTATCTGTGCAACATCTCTCAATATTGTACCGTAGGTTGCCCACCTCGGGTCGTGAACCCAGCGCAACGGGACCGCTTTACATATGCAATTAACATTTTGACATCATCATTCTAGGGTTATCGCCCCGCTAAGCATACGCTCAGGATTTCTTTAAATTTTAACACACCCCGTCTTACCTGACGGCGGACTAAGTTTCGTATAATTTTCCCAGTTTTGAAGGGTTATATTTTATGCTCCAGAATGTTCTTTGTGTAACCTCTAAAGTTGGGAAAGTTGTAGACACTGATTAATAAGTTGCCAGGCTAACTAAAGTAAAAAAATAAGAATAACGTAGGTATCAAATTATTACACTTCCAAATTCCGAAAAACATTAACATCATTTATAACCGAATCGAAAGAAATATTATTAGAAATTCGAATTAACCATATTGAAAAAAAAAGTCCTAATTTGAACCTCGCATGAAACAAACAATCATAGCTATTTCAACACGATAATTAAAAACAGTGGCGTTAAAGTACCCATATCTAACAAGCGTAATTATACACAAGTCATATCAATTTATTTTTAAAAGCTGCCCACTATAAAACAATTTCCCATTTAAATTCCAGATTACCAAACGGCATGCAACATTTTAATTACGTGGCCACTCTACGTGTTAGTAGGTATTCGTTAATCTGTGACCAACCTAATACTTCGTATGTTGAGATGTCTGCATTCAGTCACTCAAAAAAGGTTCCAGGATTGTATTGAACCTTCATGATAATGTTAAATGTTATAAGTACACTGTATTTTTCAGGTGAACGTCAATTTTGTTAAGGATTAACAATTTCGGCGAACGTAATTTATTTTATCAGCTCTGTTATTATGGAGGCCTTTGTTCAATTGAATGAATTAAATATTTAACGTTTGGTATTACATTGTAGGAATATTGATATTCAAGCAGAGTTGTAAGCCCAGTTGCTCAAAAAAGACATAGCCAATAATTTAATAAACTAAGACATTTTTCATTAAGTTATTTCACAAAATTAATATGCTTAAAATACAGCATTGACATCATAAACTGAAACACCTTTTATACTAGTATTCTTGTATTTTCCAGTTCATTAGTCGAAGCTGATACTAAAAGGTATTTTCATTGTTATTATTAAAACAAGAATCGTTTACATTAATTGTTATAATAGCTCTAACTAACAATATCACTGGAATACCAATATTCCAAGCTTGTTTGTGTTTTTATCTTTATTACAAATGGGGTTTTCTTCATAAATTCATAAATCAGTCGCAAAGTAATTAAAGAGTGTTTTGTTAAGGCTCTCTTTTGGATGTTTACTGAGCGCGAGTGGCAATAACAACATGAATAATAATTTGTCTCGTAACATTTTCGTAAAACATTTTTGACTAAAGTTACGTAACGTATCTTTCATCATGTTATAAAATATGAACGTCGTTTTATAACGTTAGTATTTTATATTAACTAGAAAAGGTTGTCTATGTCCATATGATTGAAAACGGGTGCAAATGGTAACATAACAAGATTGAAAACGTTACTCCTCTGTAATGAAAAGCAACATTGTTTTGATTGTCTATACGTCGGTATACTGGTACAGTCACGGCGGCCAGCGCAATATCTGTGCTGAGCACCTGAGCTCAAAGCGCTTTCATCGAGGTTTGCATAGGAAATTAACATCTTCATCTACTCCAGTACCCTTGCTTTATTCAGCGTAACTAAGCACAGTTTAATATTAACTGGTATTACGTCACCAGACTATGGCGTATTTCATATTATTTAAGCCAATGCTAAAACTTAAGAGGACGAATTGGAATTTTTGGCGCCAAGGATGTCAATTTTTCTCAGTAAATACAAAACGGATCAAAATACAACTTGGTTACCTGAAAGTTCATGATATAAACCTTATTTTGTTAGTTGTAGAAACATGATTAGGTAACTTTTATAACAGAGAAAAATATATCAAACATACCTCTTTTTAAAAAGAGATTCACATATTATGGGCAAACGGGACCGATTAAAGCCTCTTAACTTTTTTAGTAGTTGAGTATATACATACTCTTTAAAATTGTAGAAGGATTTTTTATCAAATTATCATTTCTAAATAATAAAATTACAAAACCATTTTGTCGCTTACGACTTTTAGTTATAAGCTAGCGCGCGTATTGTTATCCTCGCCCCGCTCAGACGCTCCGACCCCTTTTGGCGCCTTAGATGCGCGTGCCGGTTATGGAATTATTGTTGACCAATTCCTCGCCTTAAGTGGATTAATATATCAAAGGTGGTCCCCGTCGCGAGTTAGTGACTCGCGGATATTTAT
The DNA here is from genome assembly GCA_033682625.1 of Helicoverpa zea x Helicoverpa armigera. NCBI lineage: Eukaryota > Metazoa > Arthropoda > Insecta > Lepidoptera > Noctuidae > Helicoverpa > Helicoverpa zea x Helicoverpa armigera. Next base: position 2,674,499 of record JAWIIS010000029.1, read on the forward strand.
TTCAATCTGTTCTATGTGGTTGCTACAAAGTATGTGAGTTTAAGAGATATAGCTACTTCAAGTTGACGTTGTGATTAAGTAAAACTAATGGATTAACTTGAAAGTTGTAAACGTAGTTACAGGAAATTGAACTCTTTATCAAATGTGATGTCAAAACCTCTTTTGCTTAGATAACCATTTATGAGCGGCAAAAAATACGGCACAAAATTGTCCTACATTTTACGCAAACGGTTTAAATAAACCGAATTAAATACCAACACTCGGGGATTTAGTAAAAATCCAGGGCTAAATAAAAATACGTTCGAATACTACGGATGACATAATCACGCTCGCGACTATATTGGATTACCGCGAGATCCACCTGACATTTCAATTATACACACACACGAGCAGTGGGATATGTAGAAACGATTATAATACATTTATGCGCTCCTGAGAGAGCTCATTTACATATTAGTGTGTGGCACGCCTTATTAGGGTGCCTTAAATAATGATGGCCGCTTATTTGGGCGGAAAAAGGTTTTTGTTGTGTTTATTGCAGGATTTTAGATGTTTCCTGAAGCAGTAAGTTGTATGTAATGTAAAATTAGGCTATTCGTAGATGTTCACTTCTTATCTTTGAGAGTACAATTTGTTTGCCTTCATCAATCGTGAGCAGCTGGGTAATACAGGACAATAAAGTTAATTTTGAGGTAAAAAGCAAGTAATTCGCTGTAAGAAATAATGTAAGTAGGCACTGTAATTTCGTGTTATGAAGAAAGGTTTGTTAATTTATTTACACGTATACATAGACCTCTGTTTATTCATAAAATAATGTTATACATAGGTAGGTACAATATTATTGTGATCGCGACAACCGGCATGAAATGTCAGTATCGTATGAAATACTGCCTTGTTTTACGAAGTTGTCTGATGTTTTTGTCCCATGGAATTATTGCAAGCTGTTACTTTTTGTTTATGATTTGAAATATCGGCAGTGGGCAGCATGTTTTTACTGTAGTTGACAAAGGAGAGGAAAGGTTATATTTTTCTGTGTCAGTTTGAAGTGCGTTGGAGGCATTGTTACAAAAAATTACTTGTTATTTATTAGGTATATTTATAATCATCCTACGTACTGAGTCCTAAGTAGGCGACTCCCACTCGCAATTGGCTATTTATAAAATTTTTGAAAGTGCTTTCAAACTCTCAAGTTCCATGATAACCCACATTGATTTACTAATGACCGGTTACTAAACGCATACGTATCAAGTCCAATAAGATCGTATTATGTTTCCTCAACCCGGCTCCAATTACGATAGTTGACATTGACGATTCGTTGAACAAATGAAGCGGGCCCCAAATTCGTGATATTTATTTATAATTAAGTCTGAAGGACGTCGGGACGAGCTCCTATCTAGTTAGCGAGTTTGGACTCCTAACTTGGAGGTACGTCGACGTCGGCTCCTAAGGGAACTTGTACCAACTTTTCCCGCTGACGCGCCTGAAACCCGCATTATTACAAGCACAGCCACGCTAGAACACTTTATAAATTCTTACGTCAAACTGTCGTGGAAGTTATTCTTAATATTACCTGCGAATATTTATAATTCGGGCTTCAAGTGTGTTTATGTATACAGTAAAGTTTCAGCGGCAGGGATTGTACATTTACCTTACTATTTAGAACTGACATTTGACAAATTTGGCATTACAGTCGTGTAGTTATGGTGTCATTAAACGTATAAAGTAGAATTTATAATAAATAAGAAGAAAACAACATTTTGTTCGTCCAACCGTCGATTAAAACGGAAACATTCTACCTAGGCTTGTACAAACCGCACAACTCGAACATTCAGCGATGAAGTTCCACTATTCAAATGGAATATTCGTTGCCACGGTAACTTTTCTCTTTTTTCATGTTACCAACATTTTATATTGATATCCTCGGAGTGTTTCATGAAAAATGAAACCAGTGAAGTTTTTTATGAGCAAAAACTGCTCGGATTTTGTAAAAAATATTGCAACGAAGTTTACACATGAAACAACAGAAACTAGTTAGCAGATTATTCTTAAGCCAAGGAATCATGATCAACGCAAATCTTATATTTCATACTAGCATCAAGTATTAATTTTGCAACAATGTCTAATGAAAATGTGATCGCTTCTCTGTTATTTCAGGCAAGCAAGTAGATTTATATAAATAACCAACTGGTGGGTCTTAGTACACATCCTAGAATCGTAGTTTATAATGCATTGGGGACTCACGTCCTCTTTAGCGCATCTTACGACTCTGGAGGGAAGTTTTAGGTTGTGTAAATGTTGATATTTTATGTAGAACTTAGATCATTTAATATTTTTTTTACGCTTTTCAAGTTTTACGAAGGTTGGAAACGACCTATAAAATCTATGAAGTAGCTGTCGGCGAACATGAGGCAGTTTTTGTAAATCCTCTATTTTCGGGTTGTTTAATTATGCAGTCTAAAAAAAAACAAGAATAAGTATATAAGTAATTGCGAAAGTTCTCTGTCATACTTACTTGTCTAATTCTTCATGTATCTAACTATTTTACCTCGTTCTCGCCAAAGTTAAAACTATGCCAAAAACTCAATATTCGTATACTTCAGATTCATTAAACTAAAACTGAAATTACTCCACCTTATCACAAACTACACCGCATTCTACCATGAATCAACCATAAATTAAGTGAAACGGCAGCAAATGTACCAGGCATTCAGAAGATGCAGGAGGTATGGGTAAATGTATTCGTTGGACACGTCTCTCGCGGTCAGGGGAGCACACAGCCAGTCTTACCCGTCAGGCCATGCGCCCGAGATACGCCTGGTTAGCAACCGCCAAACGGATTAACCCGGCGACTTTGGCTTTCCCTGGCTTTGCACTGCATACTCGTCTCGAATGTCTCGAGTAAAGTTTAAAGTGATTAGCTAGTTCAAAGTGATGTGTGTGACTACATTTGTGGATTAGAATACGTTTTAAATGATGAATATCGGCACTTTATGCATCATTTATGGCAAATGGATAACATTTTCAAAAAAAAGGTTCATTATCGCTTTATTTTCTAGTTTTTTTACCTAGTTTATTATCTACAATGTAAACTGCTTTTATATGGATACAGAAGTTTTAGAAATTAATGTCGAGTGTCAAAAGAAGAAAAGTGTAAATAAATACATTCGCTGCTTCATTTGCGTCGACCTCGGCACCGCATACAAGGACGCGCATACCGCAGCGAAAATTATAATTATTTTCTTTTATTGTTTATGCGACCAGCTTGTCTCTGGTACTTATTTACTAACATATTAGTATTCCGACGTCGCACGCAATACGCACACATATCTTCATTATAGAAACAATAGAGCTTGGTTCATGCCGCGGCATTTACTTATAGCACCCTATATTCGCTATTCTCACTAAAGAGTTTATTTAACACATAACTAGATTGTATTATTAATGACCTGCTTAATGCTGTTCGCTTTGTCGGACGAGGCCTCAGGGTGTTTTGCGCGTAATTTAGCGAGGCCTTCAAAGCTTTATGCGGCTTCCAAAATTTTGAATTGAATGGCCTCTCTGTACGTAATGTACCTCTATTCTTGTTAAGCACCTGTAGATGTGCCGGCTATATTTCATTCTGGTGACTGCATTAGGTAAATAAACGTATTATTTATCTGCTTCTTAAACATTTCATCATTAATATATAGAGTACGTTTACAGTGTAATTACGTATTTAACTTCATAGGAAAGCACGCGAAAGGTTTATGTAGGAACAATATTAAGTTTTAAAATAATTTCAGTAACTCATTCTTAATATTAACGGACAAAAGAGGAATGAAAAAAAGGCAAAACATGAATCATGAATTAAAAATAATCTCATTCGATTAACATTTTCGAACTGGCCGTTTAATACCTAGATGCACATTAAAAAAGTCAAGCCATAGTCAACCTCTTCTATTTTTAAAACACAGACGTTAATGGTTAACTAAACCAAAAAGAAAATGAGTATTATAATGTACTAGGTTAGTGCTGAGACTTAAACTTTGGCTATTTATGGCTCTATTATATTGGAACAGTTGGAAGCACGTCGTGTAAGTTTCGCCGTAAATACAGTCTCAGTGCGACCCCCGCCATTTTGGATGATTCCCGTCACCTGCGCCGTCTGCTTTAAAAAAGTAATATTCATAATTTCATTACACAAAACAGAATAATAAAAATAAATTTCTTAAAAATATGTTTCATTTTTTGTAACAAGAGATGTTGAAGAAAGAATATTTAATTTTAAGAATTTATTTTAAAAAATATTCTAGGATAAAATGCTACTACAAATTATTTTGGTGGCTGTATAGAAGTTACCCTTGCCTATAATTATTTTCAAATTATTTTTATTCTGTTGTGCGTGGGAAAACAATCGTGCAATCAATCCAACTATGTAATGTAATTTTTTTATCAAAATTAATAATGAATCGAACATGTACCTAAAGTTAAACATAGAAACATAAAGAAGAAATACGTAACAAAGTGAATAAAATACAAGAAGTAAGTACTTAAACGTACGGTAGACCGCACATCAGTGGTAACTGTCATGCACCTTAACTCAATAGTAATAAGTACTATTTTCCTATAAAACTGTTACCACTGACCTGACGTTGACTGTACACGTAATCACATATAAGTACCTAATATAAAATGATTGTTTGCTCACGTGTCTAGAAACAAAATCCCTCTGACTACGTTTTAATTAAAATATGAAGTATTCAAAGGCTGTAATAACGTGGCTCAGAGCTCCACTCTCTTGAATTATAGCGGGGTTGGAGTTTACCCCGAATAACGTTTCGGCTCAATGTGGGCTGAGTCCTGAACTTCAACCTTCAAGTATCAGTTTGAATGTTTTATAACCTAACCACAATAATGTTTTCGATTAGAAGAAATATTTACTTCTTCAAAAAATTTGCCGTTATTTTAATTTAAATTTTACCCCAACTGACGTAAGTATTTACGTGCGCAGATATCCTAATTCCAACCTAATCAAAGGGTTGTGGAGTTACTTTAAACAAAATACATTCCCGCTTCCAAGAATCTTGTGGAAATAAATATTTGAGTAGAACCTACAACAAGTAATAAACGAAGCTCAATTTCAGAATAATTTTAATTAACATTCGTAAAACATTACAAACGAAAAACGCACCGCAAAACAAAGTTTGAAATACAGGATTACGTGTTTTCGCCGCGCCACGTACAAGTTTGCTCGAGTTCTTTGTACCCGCGCCCGCATCCTCTCACAGATTGTTTCGACGAGTGCCTTGTTTATCAAATTAAACATAACATTGTTAGAACAACATAGCCATTTATTTAGACCTTTTATATAAGTAATTTCGGTTGCTTTTTAGAATTTTTATTTCGTTGTAATTGAATAAACGTAATATATTTTTTATTGAACGAATTATTTTGATCGTGTTCAGCAATAAAAAGGGTTTATTGAAACCTCATCAAATGGAACGAATGGGATTGAAAATACCATTTTATTTATTTATTGAGATCAGAGTGTTTAAAATATTGAAATGAACAATCACAATAATTCATTTGGGCCAAAAGGCCCATAGGTTTTGTTTTATTTTAGAGGGTCAATACGAATTCTGTGAGCCACTTACCGTTTACGGAGACCGCTCTTCAAACGTGACGTTTTTTAGAAGTGACATTTAAAAATTGGTTTAATGTTAAGTCGAGGGAAGGAGAAGTTTTCAGAGAGGCCTGGAGACCTTTTTATGCAAATCTTGAAGGATGTGCCGAGACTTTTAATGAAACAGCGCAATTACTTTGATAAATACTGCACTCGTGACGTGACGACCCTTGTGAGAATAGGGGAATGCTAAATCCAAATTAAATGTCAGGTATCTATATTGATTTAAATTAGAGAAACATAGAATCGTTTAGATGACAGTGTGAGTCGAATTAATTAGGTTGTCCAGTATCAAGATAGCTGGACCCATGCCTATGAGGTTTCTTCCTTACCACTAACATACGACTGCTTTCTCCTTATTTACAATAAACTACACTTACTTAAACACTAGGCTACTAAATACGTTATGGCAGCTTCAGAACGGCAGTAAAGTATATGCTCACAGCCCACAGTAAATCTGAAATGTTCATTAAAGAAGCACTCAGGTGCGCTGTTATTCGTACTAAATTAAAACATAAAAAAATACAGCGGCGGGTGGTTTTTACGATATTTATTTCCATCACAGGGATCTTGGGTTCGCTATTTACGCGGCACGATGTGGTTACTCGGCAGAATCAAATGGTCAAACATGACTAGAAACTTACTGAAACAGTCTTCAGTGGACGCAATCTAATAAAAAAGTAGATGAGACTCCCTTACGCAGCTGGAATTTTAATCAATTTTGCGGCCAATAACTGGAGCGGGCGGGCTCAACGAGCCGCACTTCGCAAATTACCGCCTTAAAGCGTTTGCATAGACTATATTCATCAGTCCAAAGCTCTTAAATTAAAAAAAAAGCTGAGTTAGTTCCTCGAATTTGCATAACAGGCTCGATTACATAAAAAAATACGTTTCACGAATGCAATAGCGTTTCACGTTTGTGTAATTGCGTCAGTTGGCAGTAACAGCGAGAGCAGCTGTTCCGGTGTTCAGTAAACAACAGCTTTTTATTGTGACATCGACGGTTTTCTCGCTCCTGGCTGTATTTCAGTGAGCAGAAACCCTTTCCGTTTAGCGTCAGCGCCGCAGCGGCCTGAGGAGGCATTGACAAAAAGAATCAGATGTTGACGTCAAAGACGAGAGGTAGCTACGCAGGAGATGCCGGCGTCGACCTGAATAATGAGTTTCACAAGTATTTTGACGGAACGTTATTACGGTTCGTACTTAGCAGGCAATTAAGAGCCCTTTAGTATTTTTTTCTCGGTGGACGCTGTAATTAGTTCGCACGATGATTCAAAAGGCTTCTGTAGCAGAAAAATGTTTTTCATTTTATACTAACTTTAACTCAGTCTTTCTATAAACTCGCTAATAGAAAAACCGAGAATTACTGAAATGAGAAAAATTAAATTGAATACTGCTGTACCGCTATTACTGAAAATATTGACATTCCCATTAACCAAATGAAAATACGTTGGCTTCATACAAGTTCGATACAATTATGAACACGGTAGTTAATTCAAACTGGAACAAGTGTGTCTGCTCCGTCATGAAGTTAACAATGAAATATGTTTGTTTCAGATAATACCGGGAGGCGACGTCCTCATTCCCGACTGTCATCGGAGTGCTGAGACAAAGGGTGGCGCTCGGCAAAGTGGAATAGTTTCAATTTGTATTGAAAGTTTAGTGGTGAATAGGAAGTGTAACGAGCGTGTGGCAGGTGTCACGCGGGAGACAATGAGGCGGCGGGGCGGGGGAGGGTAGCATGCCAGCGCCTGCCACGGCGGCCTGATGGCGCTAGTGCGCCGCATACTAGGCGACGCCCAGGTGAGCACCGCATGCACGATTAGCGCACGCCACACTTCGACAACCCATTGTCGGACCGTTTAACGGGGAAACTCTTGACAACATCCTGCTACACAACATGCGGGTAGCGTGCACACTACCAACCACATACACGCGAACTGCTTTTTGTATCGTTAATTGAATGGAACTAATTAGATAACCAATCTACCTACAGTATAAAGTATATAGTTTCCCAAGAAAAGGTTTTAGTTAAAAATATTTAAAATTTTTGTGTTTATTTAAAAGAGTTTATTTTTTAAGAATTTTAATGGTTGAATTTCATAGAACGTGACTATTCGCATTAAACGTCTTTGGGGGTATCATTAAAACGAAAGTATTATCAGTAATGGCGACGTGGTATGATTCGTCGCCACCCCGCGCCGCACGGTACGGCGAGCAGACTTAAACGACTATTACATCAAACGGTAGCAGGTGAATTAACTACGCAAGAGGGGTCTGCTCAGATTAATAGCTACAGATATGGCGTCGTCGGATGCCCAAAATATATTGCTGTTGTTCTCAAACTGTGTTGATAAATATACTGGATTACCACGGCTTTATAACATATTCATTATGGAAGCTGAAAGCCAATATATAATGGCATGGCTACTCAAACAGTGTGTGGTGAGAATTTAAATGCTAAACGATTGAAGCACGCCTCAATTAATTAATTTGCCAATTGGTCAAATGATTGATAGGCTTGAATTATTATGTGGGTAATGAAACCAGACCATCCGTAAAACTTTGCATAGGCAGTGTAATATCGGTAGATTCTAGCGAGCAAGCGAAAAGTTTATATCTTCATCCTTATGTGCAAATTTTGTTTATTGTTGACGTAGAAAAGCTTATGTAAGAATCCACTCAAAATCCCCTTTCAAAAGATTACAACAATATTGCACACAAAAGAACGCGGAAGCAAAAAAGTGTTTGTTTAGACAGGAAAACTTGATTTTCTTATGATCTCCACGATCGCTTTTTAAGCATGAAACATTTCGTGACTGCAATGTTTAGAGTTAAAATTATGTACTTGGTTTACAATCAATTTATTTCTTTATCATCTAGAAACATCCACAATATATTTACCTAGTTAAGTTAAGAGTTTAAACATTGCAAAAATTGAGAACAATCGGATTTCAGCCCAAATTTTCAATGAAGCATCTTTAGAGGTAGAATGATTACTTGCAGTCGTCATTATGTCGAACCTATATTTTTCTGTGTTTTGGAAAAAAACCCTCTTCAAATGTATACAGGCGAAACTCCGCAAGATGGTCGACGAGCAAGTATCGGTGGGTGCTCGGGTTGACGCGGATGCGGAGCCCGAGCCGGCCGACCCTCTGATCACGCCGGCCAGCTCGGCGCTCGAGCGGCCCGAACTCGACCGGCCGATCCCGCCCGAGCGGCGCCTCCTCATCGGAACATTGGACAAACGCAATGGAGGACTCAGCGTCGATAAGGAGGGCACGCTCAATAGGACCACGCGACTGTCTATACGAAATGGGAAGGACAATCCTTTTATAGGTCAGTATACAGTTTTGACATTCGCCACTTACACCTAACGATTGGCAAAGTAGGGAACGAAAGACCAGAAAACTAAATATTGAAAATCTTTAATTTAAATCCTTCCTTTAATCAGCGGTAAAGACAAGTCCATCCACAATTTATATGGATTTTGACAAGTAGAACTTTTGTAACTAAATCGAACCCCTAAAGTATTCATAGCCGCTGTTTCACAGACAATTTATTATCATCAGGTAGTCAACCCAACTGGACAATCCGTATTTTATCGTTGTGAATTTCGCGGCCGTGACCTCCTTATCGTTTACCTTTTGGTTAAAGCGCTCTTGGATGTACTCGTCGGCTCTTTATAACGATAAGAAACCATCTTTTCGCACCCTTAGAATGAAAGTGACCGAATCCAAAAAATGCAATTTGTGGGAAATGAGCAAAATCTTTATCAAAAAATTATATTACTGAATACATCTTAATATATCTCTTGCGTTTTTAATGGCTTACTATTGATTTTTACCAGATTTGTGGATTAGCCTTTTGAGATCACAATGACAATGCAAATTTATGTTTATAGTATTTTTATATATATATTTTAACATAAAATATAAAGTAGTTTCAAATTAAGTCACTTTATTTCAAAATTATGTTTGCCATTCTATGTTTTTTTAAGAATTAAGTCTGTTTATGACACATATTGGAAATAATTCCGTAGACACAATAAATAATAAGACACTGTCATACTGAAAGTTATTTGGACATAGGGTACTAATTTAAAATGCAATGTTATAAAAATCTGAATGTATTTATTTATTTCAGTCTTCATAACATTTATTCAAGTAACTGATTCGTTATCAGTAATTGAGAAAACAAAATCTACGGGACCTTTGCTTGTGTTTGTGAATAAAATAACAGAATGTATCCAAATGAGCAGGCAATGTCTATTAACCTCCTGCTTCTATTGTGGAGCCTTAATGTGGCTATAAGTAGAACAGAGGATCAAATTCCTATTTAAGTCTGCACAAAAGAACAAAATAATCACTTCTGCAATGAAACCTTTCAAATCAAAATCAAAAGTCATTTATTCAAAGTAGGCTGAAAATCAGCACTTTTCGAACGTCAATACAAAAGACAGCCCCCAAAACGCCCGCCCTTCACCACTTCCTATGTGTTTTTGCTGGGAAGAAACAGGCTTTAGTGGCAGAAAAGTGATAAATATATCTTTTAAACAGTTCCGTTAAAAAGTCTACAATTAGGTAGACTCTTTATGCAGTTCTAACGCGTACATCAGCGGCAATATAAACTTTTTAGCAGCTTTAACCTTTAACATAATTGTTTGAACTCTCTTTTAAACATGTAGCCTGCAAATGGGTTGTAGAATGATCTCTTGTAAAACCCAGAGTGACATTTGGTTCAGTTTCTGCTGCCTTCAGTGATATTAACAGCTATGAGCAGCTACGGAAGCAATAGTAGAACTTAAAGATACTTTCGGAACCCCTAAAGCACTACTGTATAGCTAACAGTTGCCAAATAGGCTGCTATTTCCAGTAGTGTGCTAGTTGGGATGGTCTACTAGTTGGTTAGACCACTGCGTAGTGACAGACGCGGCGTGGAACACTGTTAGAGACGCTAGTGTGCTCTATGACGTGTCTTGGTCGGACCATTTACCTCTAATTATAAAGTGTGATCTTAAGTTATTAAGGCCAAAAGTTGCACCTGCACTTCCTAAATGTAACAAAGTAACATGGGTTGACAGAGCTTTGCAGCAGACTGAGTTATATAGCAATTATTGTAATGATCTCTTGAAAAATGTAGACTTTCCCTTAGAATTTACTGAATGTGCAGGTAAACATGAAACTATTTTAGACAATATTTATGCGGAAATTGTGCGTATACTCTGTGAAGGTGCAATCGCAAGTAACTGTAAGAACGGATTACAGCGCAAAAAGAGTTACATAACGGGCTGGAATAAGCATGTGAAGGACGCACACAGACAGGCTCCGATTTTCAAACCTGGACGTTGTTTAGTAGACCGAAAAATGGTGATTTATATGAAAAAATGGTGGAAAGTAGAAAGGTTTTTAAAAGTGAATTGAAATGGTGCCAAAATAATAAGGACTAAATAAAAATGGACATCATTGCAAGTCATCATGACGCATAGAATTTTGTTAGTTTTTGGAAATTTTTTTTGATTGGAAAGCCACGAACAGGTTGAATCCCAGGTCGGGTCCGCCTGTGAGTATTGATGGCCTTAGTGATCCTGGTGATATCGCCAACCTATTTAGTTAGAACCTTTAGGGTTGGGTCTCCCCTGGGTACGTCGTCTGGTGGGCCGGAGGTGGTGGGGGGTCTGAAGACATGCCTATTAGGTTTACGGCCAGGGAGGTAGCTACTGGCATACGCAACTTAAAGAGAGGCAAGTCGCCGGGTCATGACAGCCTAAGTATAGAGCATTTGCTGCATGCTGGTAAGCACTTACCGCGAGTGCTAGCAATGTTTTTTAGCTTGTGCCTGAGTCACTCGTATCTTCCAGCGGATTTACTTAAAACTATTGTTGTGCCTATTGTTAAGAATAAAACTAGAGATGCGAGTGAAAAGAGCAACTACAGGCCTATATGCCTGGCTACCATCATTGCAAAGGTGTTGGACAGTCTGATTGACCAGCAGCTGGATAAGTACTTAATACTTAACGATGCCCAGTTTGGTTTTAAGCCAATCTTATCCACGGAAACAGCTATACTATGCCTCAAGCAGACTGATCAATACTATACAAGTAGGAAAACACATGTATATGCATGCTTTTTGGAACTCTCCAAGGCTTTCGACCTCGTATCTTACGACTGCCTATGGAGAAAATTGACAAATATTAAGAACTTCCCAAGCGATATCATTAGGATGCTAAAGTATTGGTATAAAAATTAAATTATAAATTTAAAAAAACCCCCGACCCAAAAAAAGTATGCAATAATTATGACAAAAGGTTAAAAACGCTAAACCCTATAAAAAGCAAAAAATAACTTTTAACACTACGTAAACTAAATTTTGTCGTGTCGGGGGACCGCTCTACTTCATTACTTTAGATACGTGTTTTTTTTTAAACGAATGTTTTAATTAGGTAGGTATCATTTTATTTATGTAAGTATTTATGAAGGTAAAAAGCGGTCCCCCGACACGTCAAAATTTAGTTTACGTAGTGTTAAAAGTTATTTTTTGCTTTTTATAGGGTTTAGCGTTTTTAACCTTTTGTCATAATTATTGCATACTTTTTTTGGGTCGGGGGTTTTTTTAAATTTATAATTTAATTTTATTTCATGCTTTTTAAAGGAGCTCCTTAATTTTTCCTTCTTTTATTTAATTTATTTTATCTTAAGATGGGGTCGCTATATGCGATCTCGGCCAAAGGAAGCTGTTTAACAATCCTCATGACAAACTGGCTCTGGGAGAATTGCACAGACTGAGAAACAATAAAGATTAACCTTTGGACATTCTAGATTTTCAGCAAAAATATAAATCGGTTTATCCGTTTCATTCCGGCATTTCAGGGTTTCATCAGCCACATCCCATTTCCAGCATCAGGTTCTCGTCAATCAGAAACATGAAGAGAACTCGTCAAGACAAATTCAACGAGCCCAAACTCGATGGGTTTACTAAAAGGCAGTTCAGGGTTACGTCTCCTACCTTCGTGCCCTAACAGCAGACCAGCTCAGTGGTTCCAAAAGACATTAGTGTTTCAAATTTCAGATCCCACATATACTTGCAAGTAAACAGAGCGTGTAACATTCCTATCACATCTAGCAAACGAGCTGATGACCTTGAAGACCTGAACCGATTTCCACCAAACATAGCTAAGAACACTCCCGACTGGCATACCTTTTAAACAAAAAAAACCGCATTACAATCGGATCATCCGTTTGGGAGCTACGATGCCACATACACACACACACACACACATACACACACACACACACAGACACGTCAAACTTATAACACCCCGTCGTTTTTGCGTCGGGGGTTAAAAAACCAATACAATTATGTTAAGTGGGCGGGTGTCCTGTCGGATGCATACGGGTTGGAGTGCGGTAAAACGGTGTAGGTAAAACAGCCACATCAGGTTAATAAAATCTTATCAAAACGTGTTGGAAATTAAGGTGAGAATCGATCAATAAATTGTAGAAATTCACAGATCTGAATACACTGATGTGTGGCTCTGTGTACGTAAATATCTTAACATACCACACAACTTTAATATTATAGGGGCATATTCCAAAAAAGTTACAACTTAAACTTTTTAATTTTAGTAATAAACAGGTTCAATATCAAGAATAACAAAAATAATGAATATGCCTTTAGTCATAGACAGACCTATTATTATAAGTGTCGTTTGTCTTTTATAATTATTTTTTACTAAATAGACCTAATCCTTAAAAGGTCACTGAAAACTTAAAACATATTTTGTTCTATAAAGACGTATTAAGCAAAATGTCATTTTATGATAAAAAATATTGTGTAATTTACCGTGGCAGTATTCGCAATAAACAGACACTTTTTGAGATTCGCCGATGTTTTACATGTTCACTCGCAAGCGCATCTGACGTAATACTAGTTCTGGCTCTTTCACACAATATGCGTAAACGAATAGCGGAACGAGTTAAAGAGACCGAAATAAGCGTAGTCTCTGTTATAGTTAGAAATAGGTCTCTTTTTATTTACAGGGTTATAGATTATGCTTTTTAAGGTCAGTTTATTGTAAAAACGAGTATTACAGGAATTTTGAATTAAGTCACTTTCATTCTAAGGGTGCGTTTTGCAAATTCCAGTAAAATATCTACTCTTAAGAACTCATTGTACTTATCAGTGTTTTTACTCTCTTCCTAGACGATGACAATAAAGAAAACCAAGCGAATGGAAAGCTCGAGTCCCCAGTCAAATGGTCAACACAAAATGGCAGCGACAGTGGAACTTACGCTGAAATAGGCAACGGCGGCAACAGTCATACCAGTGAAAGGAACATTTTAGATCCTGCGGACAGTTCCGAAGAAGAAGTACCACTACCTGATGCTACTTCACCAGGACGGAGTAGTGACGGACCTGAACCAAGAGCTGATATCACTGCTACTCTAGAAGGAGGTAATAAATACATTACGTAATGTGCGATTTTTATTTTACAACATTTCCGCAGTAATTTTTGTCATATTGTCACTCAATGTCCAAACATTGTGAGCCCGGCTGGCGTGGTACGCCAAAGTTCAAATAAAAATAAAAGCTGCTCAAAATACTGCGTTTATCCAAATTATTTATGAAATAAAACAAAGCGGGGCTGTGGAAAAGGTAAACTTGGCAGCTAGAGTTTGTCTTAAGAGTCTGTAATCCAAGAGATAATAGTTCGTAACTAGTCGAGACGGCATGTTTGTTTTGTTGATGAAGTAAGTTAGAGTTAGTTTGAAATTCTTCATAGGTGCTGCTACAAGCTGAGAATGTTATGAGCGTCGTTCACTCTGTCTTAGACTACACACACTGAATACAATTAGGCTCCTCTTACTTTATAATAGAAGACACCACATATATGTTCGACGTACACGTCAACGTTCCGAATATATTGTGCGTACTATATCGTTGCAGGGTTAAATTTAATTATTGGTACTTACAAAAGTTATAGTTCCCAACTGCATTTGGAGTTGGTTGGTGAAACTCCTTTAAAAATGAATTTACAAACAAAATTTATTGGACGCAGCGCTCCTAGCTTTAATAAAGAGAAAACAACAACTGTGTACGTTCTCTTTGTACTGAAGTTAAAAGCTTTTCCATGAATTTTCGTTTGGAGTCAATTTATTAAAAGCTAGTAAGCACAAGTGCAACTAAATTAATATTTTCCTCGTCGCAAGTGAGGAGGTGACACGAACTATGTGTTGGTAAAACATCCATATATTGTGCGGGCCGCTCTCTGCAGAATATCCTCGCTGCTAATGAGCGCGCAGCCTTGGGGAATAAGCTCATTTGCCGACTAACTGCACACTGCACAGCCAGCCAACTCCGCTAGAAAGAAACTTTCCGCCTGATGTTGCAATTTGTCATTTAATTCCTTTCTCAGTGCTTTAATTAGTAAGCAGTTATTTAAGTTGCTATTTGAGTCTTTTTATTTTACATAGCTGTAATAACACTGGCTGAGTTATGACAGCTACTTGGTCCATAACTTAATGTATTATACGGTCGGTTATCCAGGGTTGTGCATTCAGCCGTAACAATTGGTCTCGGAGACAATTGTGCAATGCCTCACCGTATTGACTTATCAGAGTAAGCTGGATAATAGGATCACTGGGACAATATGCGCCCGAGCATAATTTATCTGCAATCTGTCTTTATTTGTGCACGATAGAGCCGGCGCTCGGCGACCAATTTGCCACTGCTCCATTTGTTACTAATCCTTCAGCTTATTATTTCTTTTTCCTCGCATCCGAGTGCGGGGCTCGTACGTTTATTAATGTGAGGCAGTAGATTCTGAGAGTTTTCTCACTCTATTTGTTCCGTGGCATTAGTGGTTGTCTGAAGGAGAATAATGACATGGTGTCGGAGAGGCGTTATTTCTACGAAGTCAATATGTCTGTTTGGGAGCGATGGTACAATAAAGCAGGCGTCGCGCACACCTGCCGTCGTGCCGTGACGCGTGTAACATGCGAGCAATCGATTTGTCTGGACCGGCCAGAGCCGCGGCTTTCGTGACTCGGGAAACTTTCGCGTTATAACAACGTTTACGTCGCCATAACCAATTCCATTTATATGACTGCGGCGGCACCGTACTTTACAAAACTTTTCATATTATTGTACGACAGCTAATAATGAGGGTAACTACGTGAGCCCTTGAACGCTAAACAAGGATTCAACTTTGTGGAAGTACAGCTATAAACATGGCAATGATACCGAGTAAATGAGACCCAAATTAGAAAGCGGTGTTGTCAACAGAAAATGATAAGTAACCTTTATTTCGGAATACGTAGGTGGCTCAGTTGAATTCACTTGATCCTTAAGTACATACGCGTGCAAGCAATAAAAAAGTTTCGCCGTAAATTAATAAGTCAGGGTACAAACAATCGGGCGTTAATTAACTGACTTCCGGCAGTAAGTCCGCGTAAAGCCATTTATTTCACATAAAAGGCACGAAATCATTTTAAATAGAGATGTCATTTTGGTAATTACTTTTGACGTTCTGTTGTGAAAACATCTATTGTTGAACTAAAGAAATAAACAAACGTTGAATTTCTACATAGGTATATAGTAAAGAGGACACATAGATTTCAAACACGAAGCTTTTTTGCGAAAAGTTAGTCGGAATAGTTGAATAGATGGATTGAGTTGTAAGAGGTAGCAAAAACGTAAACAAGCTAAGACAGGGTAGAATTGATCTGAAAAGAGTAAATACCTTAGGTTATTGGGGCAGTGCTTGCAAAAGAATAAGCTACGAAGATACTAAAATACATATTTATTTTAATAATATACATAAATGTGTACATATTTTGACATTTACAATACATCCTAAATAATCCTCTCTCCTACAGATCTACTTATTTAAATGAAATAGTTCGTACAGATGCCGCTTCCCCGGGCGGTCGTTCGGATCGGTCGCGTCAGGAAGAGGTCCCGGCGTCCCCTGGGATGCTCACCGCGGCCCAAGTCGCAAGGCGACTGCGAATGGAAAATGAAAGATTACAGGTATTAACTTATATACCTACAATTGGTATTAGCAATGAGGTTGTTCTACTAATTCAGTTTTTAGATGATAAGCTTGGTTTTATATTTCTCCAGTAGCGGAACATGTATTTTGAGGACCGTTAAAGTCCTAAAATTGCCTTCCATTTTTTGTGGTTCAACATGGCAGCATTCTCCTTTATCTCATAGCCTTCTACGGAGTTTCCACATAATGTTTCCATAACCCCAAATAACACCATTGGTGGATAGAGTAGCCCATTCCAAAAAGGTAGGTATATTTCTCCAATAAACTGTCATTAGTGATTCTCGCAGCGTTCAAGGATCAATTTTTTACTTAACCTTTTTCCACTCGGCCGGAGTTACGCTGATGTTAAATAAGATATCGTGAGATTACTCTTTCGATGGACCTTTGGGAAGTCATTCTCGTTAATACGTAACTATTGTATGCTATTAGATTGTCTACATTAGATATATGAAAAAGGAATGTTCCTTTATTTGTTATCTACTATGAGAAGGAAGCTATCTGAGTTTTAGCCTGATTGAAATGTCTAAGTTTTCTTAGGCTCTGTTTTTGTCTTCGCTGATTTTAGTTAAATTATATACCTACTGGAAAACACTTCAACTACTAAATCTTCACACAAATAAAATCATCTATCTTCAACTGTCAAGAGAAAATAGCACCCCCCTTTACGCCTTATATTAATGACTTCTACCTAAGCTGCTTCAACTAACACCTGAGAAAATAGACGACCTTCTTATAATCTTAGGATCTTCTAATCTTCTCTACTAATGATAAAAATCTTGTCCAGGCCGAGTTAACTAGAGTACGTCGCCTATTAGTAGCGGCGGCAGAAAGAGGTGAGGCGGGCAGCACGTTACTTGAACGAGCCAAGTCTGATACACAAGATGGACCTCAATTGGACCCACAGCAACTGGAGAAGGAATTGTTGCTCGCTAGAGAAGCTGTTAACTGTAAGTACAATACTTAAACAAATTATAAAGAACAGATTTTGACTAAGGGTAGCTAAATGTTGTTGAAGAAAAGAATGATGGTGTACCATGGGAAACTTAACAGTCATGGGTGTTTGTTGACTGTTAGTTCATTATTTGTCTGTATCAAAACAACCAGATACTTTTCATATTATCCACGAAATATAATATTGCAATACCTAAAAAGCGCACTAGTGATTTCAAATGACGTTTTTTGCCTTATTATTGATCGCAACAATAGGTTTGATTCCGACTCCTCTCTCAGTTCGTATATTTTGTTTTGTTATTTTCCCATTATACCAGTTAGCAAATAAGCCATTATCATTATACAGTGACCAGCTTCATTCGCCCATTATCCCCAAAAAACATTTTCTAAACATATATATCAAAATAGATCTTGCCCAAAAACATAATGGTCGGCTTTATGTCGGTATTACTTCGCCAAAGAAATTGATGACCACATTACACTAGCCCATTATATTTTTATAGCATTAGTTTTGGTAAAGGCATTAATATCAGTATTAAACTTAGCTATTACTGTAAAACTTTGGTTCGATTTTATAGACTTGTTATTAACAATATTACAGAATCATTAAGAATATTGAAATTGCAAAGTTATACGTAACAGAGATAAATATGTTCAGTTTTACGAAGAATTTAAATCTATTCGTAGAAAATGTTGAGTCATGTAAGCTTATAGACGTTCATGTTAAAAGGGATAAACCTGCATATCGAAAAATGTTTGCAAACGTTTACTAGCTTTATAAGCAAAAATTATATGAGTATCCTGAGTTTCCTAGCAATATTTTCACGCTGCAGGTATATAACTGCTCGTGTTTAACTATTAGGAAGTCGTCTATAAATATAATTATATCTACAACAGAGAAAATATTTATTTTCTGGAAGTTTTCTACCCTACCTTAGTACATAGCATTTTAATAAATAGAGAAGCTACACCTACAGTGGCTTTATCTCAATAATCCGATTCGATCCCACAAAAGTGGGCAATTTGTTGAGTGCCGCCCGATACCGGGGAAGCGTGAGTAAGCCGACATTTTGATAAACTATGCTCATAATATTTCGCAAGGTACACTGCCTCACAGACCCAAATCAGTAAGCGGGTCACGTCCTTCCAAGGGTGTACTCTTATAACGTAGACTGACATTTTCACTAATGTCATTATGCTGACGAGTGACGAAACTTGTCAGAAACGGGTGCTTTTGGGAACTGGTACCATGTGTTTGGTGCCGGTTTCAATATGCTTAATGTTATCTGTAACCAGAAATACTGTTCATCGAGCAATATATTGAATCACTTTTGCATCATTAGCTCAAATGCCTGCCAAGAAACACTGGTAAATGAGATAGATTAAATTTATTCCCAGATATCATATGTCCGAAACTCGACATCAGTCAAATTTTTAAGAATATTTTGAACATAAAACTCACTAAAATAGCTTTGAATAAGCCATTTTCAAAGTTTTTAACAAGCTAGACAGCAACTTACCCCATATATTTAAGTTAGACCATAGTTTTAAACCTTTTTCGTTTTATTTCGTACGCCATATTGAATTTACATTGGCCTCATTTTACGTACGCCATAATCAGATAAGTAGGTCACTGTACAATCATTTTAAGTTCATGTGGAAGGCTTACAATATTTGCAAATCGTTAAAATAAAAGTAAATTCGGTTTTTGGTAGTCAAAGCGTGATTATCTACTATATTATCGAATTATAGGTGTAGCAATTTGGCTCGTAATTACTTTGCCAGATTTAAGTTAGTTGAGCTAGATAAAATTATAAATGATTCAATCATAATTCGTTATGTCATGCTAAGTTAGACAGCATCGTTTACCTAAATTATAGTTAGGCGTGGTTCGAGTCGATTCGTTGCCTATGAGGCAAAGGCAGGCAAAATAATGAAGTCACGTTCTGCGGTTGTGTCAAGTAAATAAGCAGAATACTTTGGTAGATGTGGATCTTGTTGCAAAGTTGTTTCATTATCTATCTAGCTATCGGTACCTACTAGAGTTTAATATTACTTCATCAATTTACTGATTAATCTTTGCTAACAGTAATTTTGAAATGTTTGAAATAACATTCAGCCTTTTGTGAAAATACTCACTACCTTTTGTGAGTTACACAAGAACAAACCTGAACATAACAGGCACAAACAACCGCATATTTGAGTTGCTTGTAGATACAAAGGTAGACCTAATATGTTGACCTTACGTAGCCGTTCCACGTGATCGATGAAACCGCAATCAAAGGGTTGTTGCCTTCCTACGCAGAAACCGCACTAATCTATAAACCCAGTTAGGTAACATACCTCTGAACTTGTCGATACAGAATTCTCCGAAGTGAGACATCTCAAAAATTCACGAAGTTTATAGCAGAGAATAAAATCTAAGCTCGGAAACGAAAACCAATTTCCAAACTTCCAAAGTGATGGCAATCGTCAAAACATTCGACAAGTCTCTTGAATCGTTCGCAGAAACGGAAAATTGTAGATCAATCTTGTATGAGTTTTATTTTCCTATCAAACGTTGGAAGCGTACAAATGTCCGAGTTGAGGGGATCTGCATAGCGAGCGAGCGGAGCGACAAAGGACACATGCCCAAAGCGAGCATCGTGCTCAAAGAGGAGCCGGAATCACACGGGATTGAGGCATGGTTCACGACTCTGTATCTATTACACATACAAACTCGCTCACTAGAACATGCGATTCATACCGTGTATTTCACAATATCTTTCCTCTCAAACCAATCATTCTTCACTGCATTTTTTTACCGGATAAGTCCAACTTAACGATATTGAATTTTCATAAAGTTTATGAAATTTGTTGCAGCTTTGAAAGCAGACAAAAAGAGGTTGAAAGCGGAGAAATTTGATTTACTAAACCAAATGAAACAACTCTACGCCACGCTCGAAGACAAAGAGAAAGAGCTCCGAGACTTCATAAGAAACTATGAACAGGTTAAATTTAATAATTTTGTATTACGAAAGCGAATATTAGCATAGCCGGTAATCCAATAATGTTGTTAGATGGTGCGAGGGAAATGCGCTGTCACGTAAAAGGGTTTGTTACCTCTGGAGCAAGGTTGCCAAATTAAAATATAGATGGGTTCCCATCCCAAATATTGCAGTATCATTAACAGAGTCATTACTTGTGAAGCCAACAGTGTGGTCACTCAATTTATTATGCCATATCTTTTGATCTTGCAACGTTAGCAAGGCTCATTATGCTGGGATGGGATCTAGGTCACAGAGAACTTGCTCAGTTGTTTCCCCGTTTATAGAATTTTACACATACAGAAACTTCTCGGCAAATGCTCTTATATCATAAGTTATTCTGACATTGTTCCCGCTACCGAGCTTCTGGTAGTCTTTTTCTCCTTATTACGTTCTAACTTTTAATAATTATTCATGAAGTCTTGACTTTAATAAAGTCTTCAGAAACGCATCAAGTCTGTCTAACTTCTTTACTTTACTTTATTTCCTAACATTTCTTCTTGAGTAATTTGCTCTCACGTTTAGGTAATATGATTTGTAACTCACCGGGAAAACTAAGATGGAATGGTTTTTGGAACACAAAGTTTTTATCCAGATGCGTTCTCGAGGCGGTGCGTCTTCAGCACTCGGTGCAGAGCGAGCGGAGCGGGAGCGAGAGCGAGCGGCGTTGTTACGTCACGCTCGTGACGAAGCGGAGCGATCGCTACAACTGGCCGCCGCGCTTAGTGCCAGGGACACGCAGCTCAGACACGCCAGGGAACAACTGTTTGAGGTAGGTTGGGGTAAACCACATATGTTATGTATATATTTTCATGAACAAAATATAGGTATAACTGTGGGTAAAAACTCTTCAAGAAATAGCTGTAAAGGGTGGGTGTGTGTTTCACAGTGTTAAAAATAGTGAGTAACTTATTGAGGTTCACAGGTAGCTGAAGCATTGTGTTTTGCGGTGAAAATACATAAGTTCGTGGTACTTTACCAAATCATTACCGGTACATTGAGTATTAATTGCATAGTTAAATTATGAACCGAATAATTGAAATGAAACATATTCATTACATTAATTACAATAAAATTCGATTATGAGTCGCGGTAATCAACATGATGGTCAAATCCAATTACATTCTCCTTTAAACAAAATTTCCGATACAATTCACGAGATAATTCATTGAAAACCTGTCGGTCCTCGGGTATTACATGGAAATTATTCGAAATTGTTTTTGATGAACAACTTCAGTGATGAAGTGGCTTCACAAATAATAAATAAACTTTTATCGACAGCTCAGTACTATGATGAATAGGTGGCGTGATGTGCGCTCGAAGCGGACCATCCATCACTCGCTCGTGTTAATTACCATTTCAAATTGCTACCTTAGATCTAAATTGTGGGGAAAATTAAACGCAACTGTTTCCTCGACTTAGTACTATAAGTCGTTTGTTATTACGCAATTTTCCGTTACGCATAATCCGGATATTAACCTGCGACCGCGGAACATTCGATACCATTACGTTGATGCGGGCTCGCACGGATGTCCCATTCGAGCGGACAAATCCTGTCCAAATTAAAGCCCCAATCGAAATTAATTGAAGCATTAAAAGGGTGTTACGATGTACGTATTACTATAATCGTGTTTTGGATGTTTGGTTTCGTAGGTAGTTACTTACATTAGGTGTTAGCATTTTCTCACTTCATGTAAGTAAATGCTTTACGTACGTAACTTCATTATCGACGTCGGCAAATAATTTTGAGATGTCATTTCTAGAATGTGGAGCGCTAAATAACTTCGCAGTAATAAAATTATGATGTTCATAACTTGAGCTGCTAAGTTCATAAAAGACGCGTTTATTGCTTTTCCCTTTAGCGTAATCTTGCATCATCCTCATTTATATTACAGCTCATATTAAACCGCATTTATCTAGTAATTTAAATTAATAAATGTACAAGGAACGATTCTTTATTGCAGTGGCTCGAACAAAGAATAATATAGCCACAATTTTTATTAATATTAATCATAGTAATTGTGATGTAAAATAAATGGTTTTCTTTCTTCTTTCTGATGTTGTTTTTTATCAAAGGTGGTTTAATTAAGATATATTTGTGTCCAAATTAGGCTCGGAGACAGCTTCAAGCAGCAGGATGTCTGTCAGAGGGCGAGAGCGTGGCGTCGCTCGGCATGGGCCCGCCGATGATGCTGGGAGGCCCCTCCGGCTTGATCGGCGATAGAGGCAGCTGCAGCGCCGACTCCGGTGTTAGAGGTCATTATATCTTCATACATTATACACTAGGAAACAGCTACAAGCAGCAGGATGTCTGTCAGAGGGCGAGAGCGTGGCGTCGCTCGGCATGGGCCCGCCGATGATGCTGGGAGGCCCCTCCGGCTTGATCGGCGATAGAGGCAGCTGCAGCGCCGACTCCGGTGTTAGAGGTCATTATATCTTCATACATTATACACTAGGAGATAGGTACAGGCAGCAGGGTGTCTGTCAGAGGGCGAGAGCGTGGCGTCGCTCGGCATGGGCCCGCCGATGATGCTGGGAGGCCGACATTACAGGTACATTACAGACTAGGAGACATCTTGGGTGCTTTAGGCTGAGGAGAGTTTAATCCTCATTTATAATGTAAAGAGACAAAACGGCTTTAGGGGTTTTAGATGCTGCGAAGACAATTTTTAGCAAGAATTTGATAAATATTGTGACACTTATTGTCAGACCTATTTTTACCGGGCTGTACTTAAGTTATGTTTTTGAAGTATATCCAAGTGCATTTATTTCTTCCTACGATCTTACATCCTAAGTGATGAATTTCAAAATAAACTCTTATGTCTTGTAACATCAGGTAGCAGCGACGGTGGCGCCACGTCGGTGTGTGGCGGCAACTTGTCGGACTCGACGGCGGAGGGCGCGCCGCCCACGCTCGACGCGTATGACACGGACGCCGCTTCACTCGTGTCCTCTGCTCATCATATCTATCAACGTGAGTGATATATGACTGCCTAAATAGTAAATAATACCTATGAAAAAACATGTGTCTTTTTTAAGCGATTCAAAAGACCCGATGAAGTCACGGATCAAGACTTCATTGAATCGAGCACAGTCGTCGACAGAATGTGTCCTATGCTCACGATGAGAACTACATACTTACCTAATCGGCAAAGGATCATTTTAGTCATAACCAAGTAGGTAGCCATAGCCAAGTAAAAAACCATATTATACAAGCAAAGAATGATAAATATCATACGATTTTTCTGATTATTGCTTCGCCGAATCATTCCGTACCCAAGAGACATACGTAAACACGTTTTTTAATCTCATTTCTTACTCCGCCGCAATATATAATTTTGCCTTTTGTTCTGCGGCTTTTCGGGCAAAAAATCAACATTTTAACTTCATTTTGTGTGTACAATTAATCTGAATGTCGAATTTTCTTTAATTCTTGACGAATTTAAGTTAAACGAATCCCTTTTAACGTCGTTACATCCGCGGCATTGTTGTTATGAAGTGAAATATGATTTCCATGATTCAGCCGGAAAATAAAGCGGATTGCAACTCGCTCATGTTGAAAACAAGTATAATGATATCTGTCGCCGCGCTCGAAACATTCAACTTTTACATTATGAATATTATATACTGTGAAATGACTCATTTAGACAGAGTTCTCTGGCCGTGGACATTAAAAAATCTCATCTATTTAAACATTACGAAGTTTCCCATCTTTCTTATCAAAGGCCATTTTAGCGGGAAAAATTGAAACAGTAAAAATTTTCTCTGTAGAAACGAGTTTTTTATTAGAGAATAAACTTTGTTAATGACAGGATGAAATTGTTTCGCACAGTTGTGAGACAACAAGCTCTGATAAATTGGCAGCCGAGAACATATTCTCGGAATTGTCTGTGTAGCGAATCATAGAGGAATTATGAGCAAGTAAACTATCTACTTTTGATACTCGTACGAAACTTTCGTGTGTGGTCAAATCGTAAATTATTTATCTATTCATTTTGTTTCTCTTTGAACAAACATTTAGTTCTGAGAAAAGATCTGACGAGTCTTTCATGATTGCGCTTGGATTTATTTCTTGATTAATATACCTACTTATAGCTGGTCGAATGTTTAAGTAATAATAGTATCATTTGATTCCTGTAATTTTTAACCAATATTGAATTTTAATTTCTCAATTTTACTACAGTTTTCTACTGTTTTTGCTGAATAAAATACCGTCAGTTCAACAAAAACTGGTAGGGAATTGAAAGGCTGTTAAATGCAAATTATGGAACTCCACAATATGCTAAATAACAATTTGCAACGCATTCTGCATTCTAAAATGTGTACAGTTTAACAACTAAAATTGCTGGAGGCAGCAGTCAATATTATACTGTTTTACGAAACATGCTTCGTACATCAAACAATAAAACTCCTGACAACCACGTTACTATTGCAAAACGACTGTTCGGAAATTCAGAACTTCATTCCATCAGAATGAAGTGTTTTTGTTTACACCATAACTGGAACAAATTCATTGAGTTTTTATTTCGCAAATATCGGACTTCGATTGTATTCGATATGCTTTTGTAATAACTAAAGTAATTTTCTTTTGTATATTTGGAAAATGGAAAAGCAACTGGCAACGTTATCAACTGTCTCAGTGGGTGGCGCTTTTTGTACGTTTGGTTAGGAAATGGATTAAAAACTTTTTTTTTTTCATGCTTTGGTGCTGAAATAAAAGTATTGTTATAAAGAAATTTTGTAAATGCAATAAATCGCAGCATTGTAAAACGATACTTTTTTGTTGCACGATGAGAGTAATCTATAAAATACTAACAAACTACGTAATCCCTGAGTGCTGTTAGCTCTGTTGTATGTGCGTAAAACACAACGAGCGAAAAGTATTTGATATTTCAACATAAAATACTGTCATCCGATATCACAAATAAGGTCCATTGGCTTTGTGTAAGCCATCACAAACCAACTGTCGGAAATAGATATTGCTCGTAAAACATGTCCGAGTTTCAAGCTTGTTATTTTACAATCTGGAAGCAAGTCATCTATATTATACAGCCATTTCATGGCTTCTAACGTTTCCATTGTATAATTTCGAAATACTCTAAAGCTTTGTTTTAAAGGAAATAATAAAATAACGTGCATATTTTCCTTGTCGCTTCGAATAAACGGGCGGATGTTGAGTTTTCATTCAAACGCCTCCAAATTACAGAACTGCGAGAATGGAATTCGGAAAAAGAGATACAAATATTGGTTCACGCCTTAGTACTTTGCGCTGAACCCGTTTTTCTTAGACGAGCCTCCGATAGGATGCATCAGGACATTTTATTCCGAGGAGGATAAAAGCTTGAGTAATATAAAGTAGTTTGTAAGCCTCGCCTATTCTACATACACCTACCCGCCATTAGAGCTAAGTACTTTACGGCGACGATATACTGCTCGGTTCAGTGTGAGGAGACACCCACATTTTCAATTCCTTTTTCTCGAACACAATGAATATATGAGCATTATTGAAATTATGCTGTGTAAGTTTCATGTTTTGTGAGTCTGATGCTTTGAGAAGGTTCATTGTTGGAAAGTGTTATCATCCACCACACAGTAAAATGTTAGGCTGCGTTGTAATCTATATTGAAACGTTAGGAATAATAAATAGATTTCAAAATTCTTAGACTTTTTTCTTCAAAAGGTAATTAATATACCTCATTGTGTTTGTTTGTCATAGTAAGCACACCCCGTGACTGCAGTCCAACACTGTCGCCACACAACAGTGCGTCGCCCTTCACACGCTCCATTGACGCCGGATCCCTTTCAAGGTTAGTTATTCCTGTTCATTAATTATATCTATAAACCTTTAAACTTTACATTTACATTTGTGTGTAATTTCAGTTGTAGAATATTTACCTCCTAACGAACATGAACGAACTATAATGAGAGTAAAAAAACATACTTTGATATTCGGCACATTACTGGCAAAATATTGGTATTTCTTTCTGTTCTTAAAAAGTGTAAAAAATTCAGCTTTCGAGTTGAGTTAATAAATGCGGCGACTACTAGAAACGTTCTCAATATTTATTCAGAACGCCTGTAAAAGTTATCTCGGTGCAAATGAAGTCCTATCTTTATTTGCCGACATTAGCACAATTTTGCGAATAGCTGCGGTGGTTTATTAGAGTTCGTAAAAACCTGAAAATAAACTGGGTGAAAATGGTTTATTCTATTACTTTTACTGGCTAATTTATTTCTGGAGGTGAAATTATCATATTTTTATCTTGAAGGTGTCTTGAAAAACAAGAAGTATGTTTTTTTCGATCCGCAATGAATATATGAAGATAGACAATATTTTCACGAATATAATTATTATTTTGAATCTTCAAAATCAATAGAAATAGGACGATAACAAATCTGATGTTAAGCTATTTGATTACTACGATGCTTATATTGAGTTTTGACCGCAAAATTTATCGCGTATACTCCGATTCGGTACGCAATTCAGCAATACTAACTTGAAATTACAATTTCTTCCTTCTTAATTCTTTTTCATTTTCCACAAACGTTCGCAGGCTGCCTTCTGTATCTTTCATCTTGCAATATTTTAAGATTTCCAAGGAGGCTACGTGAAAGGGCGTCGTGGGTACCGATTGGGTGTCAAATATAAATTGCGCATTTGAATGATTGAAAGAGGTGTACACCTGATGCATGTTAATCACAGTCTTTGTAGACTTTTCAGAAATACTTGGTAGTATAACTACTAAATATTTATGAGGAATGAATTCGAGATAGGCGCTAACTTTAATTTCTATGTAACTAGGTACTTTTAATGTTTAATAATCTTAGCCCCGCAAAAATACCAGATTTAGATTTAAAGCTACTTGGATTGTCAGAAGTAAATTATGAAGTACATAGAAATGCAAAGACAACTGAAGGACATAAAATTACCTCCTATCAGGTCAGTGGAACAGCTATCGAGCCCAGGTGAATGCGAGGCCGCGTTACTGGGCGGCGTGCGAGGCCGGTCGGGCGCGGGCAGCAAGGGCTCGCGAGGCCGCGGCTCCGCGTGGGGCTCCATATCGCGCGTCTTCGCACGTTCTAGGCACCGCACCAAGTCCGGGAGCGCGGCTATAAGCGGTCATGAGAGTGGTGAGTTTAGAAATAAGAGTACCTATCAGATTGCTGTGACGTATTGAGTGAAAAGAACTAAAAATACTTTTCCTTGAAAAAAAATCTTTTGATATAAAAATAAACTGCTTCCTTATAAACTGATAATTACTTGGATCTTCTTTAATTATACTTTAAAAAAAAATATAACACGCATTTTTTCAGTGCTAATTAACACCCACGCTAGTCACAAGACCAAAATAACTTCTTAACACTGTTTCTAACCCATTTATCCTTAGCAACCAGAACTGGGAACCTTCGGGCGACCTGATCAGGTCACAAACCAATACGTTGAATGTGTTCAATCTAGCTTGTTGTTCAGAGCCGATCTACTCGGGTACTGGTAGCACTCGCGCGTGGTCGCCTCTGGGAAGCGAGGCCGCGTTGAGAGAAGCCGCGTCACTGCCGCTCTCAAGATGGCGGGCCCCCGCCATTATTGCGTGGTTGGAGCTGGCATTAGGCATGCCCCAGTATGCTGCTGCTGTTGCTGATAATGTCAAGAGTGGCAAGGTTTGTTCATCATATACTAGTACATCTATTCTCATGTATTAGGTATACCTTCACGCCATAAGTTCGAGATCTTTGCATGGCTAAGAGCACATCTGTAATTAGCACGTATGCTTTAAATTCGCACCAGGAATTATAGTATCTCGCAATAATTTCTACGGAGCACTTAATAGCTTCCAAAGTTTAAAAAATATGTATGATAACAATTCCAATAAACTTAGATTGTAAAGTTCGCCCTCACCGTCACTTGCTATAAAACCTTTATAGTCAGCACAATTGAAAAAATTGAAAAATGTACGTACTGCCTTACTACCTCGTAAAGGTGTCTAAAGGTGTCAGTAAAACGAGGTCACTAATGCTCTGTTACATTTAACTGCGTGAGGCTTCAAGTATTAGCACAAATCGTATTAAGCACTTAGTACTCCATTTGTTAACATGCTTCAAAACTTGAATGGTTATTAGTCGGTTATTTTCAGCTTGACTTACGTGATACTTAAATCAATACCTATTTAATTTTGGCTGGTCATAATTCTCGATGAAAACGACGCGGATTATATTTTCATATGTAACGAATGGAATAAAAAAACCGTTTTCATTACCCACAAATCCATTCATTATTCGAAATGCGCTCATTTTATTACATTTGTATGGAAATCGGGTACCGATACACCCCCGGGTACATTGACTGCGGAATTTGCTTATTTATATGTTGATATCAAACTTTTGAGTAGGCAGTCTTGACATGAAAGGGAAATCACGAACATCAAAAGTTATTCACGTCGTGGTGGAGTTATAACATGTAGGGATGTGTTTAGTAGAGCGAGAGACGCGCATTAAGCGTCAAATATTGTGTTCTGGTTGGTTCTAGATCCGTGCTTTGAATGGGCAGGTTCTGCTCGAGCTGTCTGACGCGGACCTGGAGGTGGGGCTGGGCATCTCGCAGCCGATGCACCGCAAGAAGCTGCGCCTCGCCATCGAGGAGCGGAGGCGGCCCGACCTCGTCAGGAACCCCAGTATAGGACAGCTCACCCACGCTTGGGTTGCTGCTGAGTGGCTGCCGGATTTGGGCTTGTCACAGGTACGTTAATATGGAAAAAGAAACGTAGTGACGAAACTAGAACAATACTTAAAATATATCTACCCCTAATAATAGCATGTTCAGCAAAAATAACATTTCTTCCAACAGTACGCGGAGTCGTTCCTGGCGAACCTGGTGGACGCTCGCATGTTGGACACCATCAGCAAGAAGGAGCTAGAGAAGTACCTGGGAGTGACGAGGAAGTTCCACCAGGCCTCCATCGTGCACGGCATACATCTGCTTAGAATAATGAAGTACGACCGACAGGTCAGTGAGCTATAAACGACGATCCGATTTATATCTAAAATAAGACACTACGCAGAGACTAGGTACTTAATAACTTTTGAAAACAAAAGTAATTCACCAAAGACTAAATAAATAAAGGAAAGAAAATAGATTAAAGATGACAATGACATAAATTACACTCTTCATCTCATTTACAAATTGCGTGGCTCGAAATGAGAAACCTTTCCACGTCCCTCCCGATAAGTGGGGTGAGATAACGAAAAGCAAATGAGCGATTATCCAATGAGCTGGAACAAAATGTTCCGTCTCGCATTGCCGTGCCCCCGTAATGTACACCCATTAATCATCGTGCACTCCGCTCTTGCCTGGTCGACAGTTAGCTAAAAACCTGTTACATCACGTTTATTATTTCCCTTCTTATTTTCAACGTTATAAATTACCCGAGCCGATCAATCATCGTTAAGTTTTTGCAACATCTTTGTTTGTTGTAGGCGCTCGCTGTCAGACGGCACCAATGCGAGAACGTCGACGCCGATCCCTTAGTTTGGACCAATCAGAGGTTTATGCGATGGGCTCATAATATTGATTTAGGTGAATTTGCGGAAAATCTGAAAGGTACGTTTTTCCTTCAAGTTTAAATTGTCTTTGGTAAGGCTAGAACAGACGGTCACGTAGTTGATAATGTTATTACGACAGATAGTGGAGTGCACGGCGGGCTCGTGGTCCTAGAACCGTCATTCACCGGTGAGACAATGGCGACCGCGCTCGGCATTCCTCCATCCAAGAGCATTATCAGAAGACACTTGGTAGCAGAATTCGATGCTCTCGTCATCCCAGCGAGGTAAGTAACCAACACAGTCATTTATATTCTAATCCAGGAAAATATAATATTTGCTTCAGACACCAATTTAATAAGTATGTATATGAATTCCACCAATCAATTTGCCAGTCAATATTATCCACACCAATTCAATATGTATCTATGTAAATGTTATATTTTCTTAATATATTACATGACATGAATGAATTATGTACTTACAATATATACCTGAATATGTTTAGCAGTTTGTTTGGTGACAATGAGCACAGTACCTATATTATTATACATACATATATCATAACGAAGTTCTTAGATTGTTTGTCCCATATATGCATTATAAAGTGATGGAAGTATGTCGGCGAGTGGCGTGTGATGCCGCAGTGCATGGCCGGCTGTATGAGTAGTCCTCTCCCGTACGTGAGCATCTGTAGTTGATTATAATGTGAGGTGCAATCCTGCAGGTATACGATATTTTGCCAGGTGGAAGAACTGCAAGTGGAGGCTGCCCGAGCATCCATGTTGTCCACAAAACAAAGATAAACCAACGAAAATCAAAAAACTCTCGTTTAAAAAATAAATAATCGCTTCGGTGCCCAAATCTGTATCTATGTAAAATTTCCTGTATCAAATGTTTGTAAATTCGCTATTTTTACACAAAATATTTTCTTTGCGAAAGAAAATTTTGTATCTACCTACCGTCAAAACTTGCTCGTTTTTTGAAACTTTTTTGATGGAAAACTTTACGAGCGGTGAAGACTGATAAGTTATCGTAGGGATCGTGGTTTGTAAGTAAAGGATATCAAAAAGTTGGAGCGATCGGACACATTCACAGTAATTTTGTTTTGTTCCTTCGCCTTCGTCAGTGTTAGATTCAATGTTGGACATTGTGACCCCCTAGAGTCCCGATCTTGCCGTAGATTAGATTCGTCACGTTAATGTTAATTCGAGATTGATCAATTTGGTAAACTAGTAAATGTATACAACTTAGTTGATATTATAAAGATATAAGCATGAAATGCTTCGTATTATTCATAGGGGGTAACTCATATCCCATTACCTGCATTCACTAAACTTAATAAAGAGGTTTCATTTCAATTTTATGACGATTTTGGAATAATTGTAATAATCGAAGATTTTAAAATCTCTACAATTGAATATTCATAGGTGTAAAGACAGAACCATCACCATAGCTTTAGGATTATAACAATAATAGCGTTTACTAATACTGTAAGATAACTATGTTTTTGACTTGTATACATTCATACTGTAAAGTTGACAACATTGTATATTAGGTTCACCTGTAACGATATCAATTGAACTATAAATGTGAATAAATCCTGATGAAAAAGATAAACCTAAGGGACATCGAGTCAGTTTCTTTTTATTATCCATCACCCTAAACTTGGCGATCCTTGCATCGAGACAGAACGGTAACGATCATTTTATCGATACATCATGAATGCCTCTCTGTCATCATCATTAGTCCGCACTACATAATAATCAGACTCTGTCCACATTTTCTCCTTCCATGTAACGTTCCATTTTGTTTTATAATAATAATTTCCAACACGTTGACATGCGCGCTTGATGGATTTAGTTATGACATTTTACTTGTATTGTTGTTGTTTTTACTTCAAGTGCACAAGGAACAGTACTGTCTGATGCTCCAGTATTTATCTCTAAATATTTGCTTCCAATATCAAAATTGGATTCAGTACTTTTCATTGTCATACAATCCATTATTATATTTACTCGTGTTATTTATTTTTATTTATATCCATATTCGTACACAATCAGCATGATTCGTATCATTTCCAGCAAAGTGCATCATGCTTTTGATGTCTATGCAAAATATTATTGAATTACAATTCACTTTTTATTAACTGTCTCTCGTAGCTTCCAATGAACATAAATCTGTGAATATGAAAATGTTTGCGTTATTTTTTCTGCTAGGAACAAAAAATAATATGCAGTACTGAGGTCCAACATTGCGACTGTAAAATATAATTAAAACAGAATTTGCATGTGAGCTTTTTGTGTTAGCAGATATTAAACACAAATAAGTGCAAATTTGAGAGATTAAAGCGAACATAACTTACGCAAACTACGCTCTGCCTGGCTTTTATGTGGTCTCAAATTTGTACTGCTTCTGTTGTGTAGTGAAATCACATTGTAATTGGTTTTCAGAAACTTGTTCGGTCACCAAATCAGGATGTTGGGTAGACCGTTCTCAAGGTCTGTTGCGACTGGATTACCCGGCATCGATCTTAGTGGAGACTCTAGGAGGCATAGTTTGAGGGTAAGATCAACATTCCTTAAATTTTGACCCAAGAAAAGACAAGTAAAGTTTTAAATTCACAACTAAGATTTCTTTACAGGGTTCAATAACTCGGGCTCTAGGAGTGTTAAAACCAAAACACGAGAGGACATCACCTTCCAGTTCAAGCGAGAGTTCCAGCGTGTTGAGTCTGACTCAGCCTTACCAGCTGTCATATTCACCGCCGATCGCTGTCCGCACGCTCTCCCAACTGAGTATGACGTACGCGCCGCCGCCGACACTGCAGGAATACGAGCCTATATACACGCCGCTCAGCTTGTACTCCCAGTCCAGTGTGTCGACGAGAGACAGCCTTACTAGGCTCAACGATATCAAGGAGAACTCTAGTATTACTCATAGGTAAGTGAACTATATAGTTGGTTTCCGAATGACTAGATAGAGCCGAAAGACCAAAACATCTCTGTACTTATACTCCTGTAATTATTCCTTTTTGTTGAAGTTATATAGGTCAAAATAAATGGAGCCGTTCGTTTTAAGAGTATATTTAACAAAAATAACATAAAAACTAAATCCACATTTCTATAGACACTTGCATAAAACTCCATGCGAACGAAATCGCGGAAATTCAATAGAGCTCTCTCTTTTATTTCTTTGGATGCAGCGCGGTTTAAAGCCAACAGAATTGGATGACCTAATTACGTTTACAAGAGTAGAAGACAAAGGTTTGCTGTTTCCCGACGTAATCTAACTTCAAATGTGGCACACTATGCCCGCGTAGGTGTTTGACTACCCGCCTACTTGAATTTGTGGGGATAACCTTGTTAGGCTCGAAATTTGCATTTAGGGTGATGTCTGATAAAATTGGTTGTGGCTATTTTGTTTTATGTCTTTTAGATTTTATGAGGTAAATATTTGAAACTCCAAAAGATCCCTTTGTATATTGAAAATATATAGACACTCGTAACTTAATTTTCAACTTGACAGATCAAATTCAGAAACTTTATCTTTAGTTTTGTTCTCCATTTCATCGCAACTTATTCTTACATTTCCCTCTAGGTACGGACACAAAGCGGACCATGCTCACCGAGTGAGCTCGCCTCTGCCAGCCAAGTCGGCTGACGACGCAGTTCTGAAGCAGAAGCGACACCGCCGCGTCAAGAGCATCGGTGACATCAACGCCTGCACTAAGGCACCAGTGTAAACCCAACTTTACGTCAATTGTGTTACAAGCTTTAACATTCAAGGGGTGTTTGGTGAGACTGGTGACCTAGGATATAGAAAACATTTGCTTCTAGTCGAAATATTCCTAAAAATATTGCAATTTTATCCAAAATATTCTAGAAAGATCGTATCAGAAACAGTAGGGTTCCCAACATATCATTCCAAGCAAATGTTGTCATCAGCTGATCTCGAACATCGCTTGTATGACAAGGCTCTGTATGACCTTTACCCTAAATATTACTTTGCTACATGTTCGTTCCTTTTACGCGAATCTCATTGTCCTCTTCTTTGTAAACCCAATTGTATTTCAGCCTATTTGGCTACAAAAATTGTTGACATTTCCTTTTGAGAGGATACCTAAGAAAAAATGGAGCATCATGTATATTTAGGTCCAATATAGGAACTATTTTATTGACTTTATAAAAACCAGTCTAGTCGTTAAAATCCTCATCGTGTATAGAAATATTTAAAACTATGTGTGTAGAAATAATTTGAAAGAACCCAAAATCATTCGATTTGATGAAACATAGATAACTTAGAATAGTAAAGATCCATTCAAATGAACATACAATTTACTATTATAGTGGTAAGAGTAAATAAAATTCCGAACGTAGCAAAATTTTGCCGCTGGCGTGCAGTCGGAATGCAAGAGAACTTTTTGAAAACCACACATTGAACGGTGATGTGAAAAGATGCCCACAATATCAGGAAACGTGCGAATCTGAATGGATCCTTAAAATAATATAGCTAAGGTTCGAAATAAAGTGTAAACTTACGATCATTACAAAGCGAGGACCAAACCGATAACCGATTTTAATTAGGTCAATCAATCATTGGAATTCGCGATAGAGAGCCGTGTTTTGATAGCTATAACCACAATAATGGTTGCGTTTATGAAGGCAGCCTATATCAACATTGAAACTAAAGTTTGTGCGGACGCAAATATCATTTTGTACAAAGTCGCATATCAACTTTCAAATGAATTTGTCAAAGCAAATAGACTGAGTTTAAATAATAATAATAGTTACATTTGACTGTCTTATGATATTCAGTATTACAATGTACGGGATAGTAATAATTTAATATGTGTAACTTTTAAATGTTTTCGAATAAGTTTTCACAATAATCATTTTACTTATAAAAGTGTAAGTAGTGAAACTAGTCAATACGTACGCAATGCTGTAAGAGATACCAAATGTTAGGTAGTACAAAATACTTTTATAAGTAAAACGTAATATGTTCACTAACCACGCTGTATTTACTTGCCGAACACTGTGATAACGCAAAACTCTCACGCATTACAAAAATAAACCCAGAGCTTTTAACTCCAGTATTTTATAACAAAAGTACATATTAGACGATTTATACAAGTACATACATAAATACATAGGAATTACATAAACATTCCCATCGAGCTTGAATCCTATACTTTTGATATTGATGTGTATTCAATTTTGTTATTATTTTTATTGTTTTTGAAATATTTTATTTATTAATGTTATTTTCATTTTGTGATATTTGAGTTACCAATTAGTTAGAATTCGTAAAAACTTAAAAAATAAAGAATATGTGAAATTAAAGAGCGTTTCATTTACACCTGACGTTGGGTCGAGGGATGGGATAATGAATATATTTATAGCATACAAAGGTAGTGATGAGGGTCTCAGTCAAAATATCTGAACAAATATATTCTAAGGGAAGCCGATTTATTTTTCAATTGCGTATATTGTTGGCGATAGAAGGAAGGTCGTGTTCTTTTATTCGGTGTGGTGAGGGCCACTAGCTATTTATTTAATAGCTCATTCCAAAGGATCTACAAAAGAGGCTGATAAAAGAAACTTGCTCGAGTTATCGAGAATACCAATGGCGGAAACACGCGGCCAAGCCTTTTGATGCTTTTGAACTGAATATTTTAGTTACGCGGAACTTTCGCGGAACAAATATTTATAATATCTTTGTAGCATAACGTCCACAAAGAGTATAGAAACGATTGTTTTATTTCTATTTAACTGAACTAATTATTCTGGATACTGTTTCGAGGTCTGGTCGCATGGGAATACGCAGATAAGAACCTACACCCACATGGGAATTTGGTGAGTTACTCAAAAATGGGTCCTAGGCCACAAGAAAAATATGATCTAAGTTGTTATCATAAAATTTAAACTAAATAGCTGGTCTGCTCTAGCTAGTCTAGTCACAAACACAGTTTTGACTTTCATAGTAAAAACATAAGCATAACTTTATACCATAGAAGTCATAAGAAGCTACACTACCACAAAACGCCTACGTGTGCACTCGCATAATTTATCACTCATAAAATATAGAAATGTAAATTACAGTAGAAACTTCTGGAACGCCGGCAAATATTCAGGAACACTTAAACGATTCCTCTTTTCGATAATATAGTGGCGGGGCTATCATCTGAAGTCGCCAGTGGAGTTGGCTGTTCAATTATTTATAGGAGACGTCGGCTTTCGGACGGGGAAAGTTCGTTATGGCGTCGCCTCTGACGTGTGCCAAGTGTTTCACTTACGATGTTTATAAATCTATGAGTGTACCTCCTTTTAAGCTGTCTGGCTGAGACAGTTTATGCGTATTTTAGCGAAGATGTTTTTTTTTAAGTTTTTATCTATGTAGTTTATGGAACTGCTATTCATT
Source organism: Helicoverpa zea x Helicoverpa armigera (assembly GCA_033682625.1). NCBI lineage: Eukaryota > Metazoa > Arthropoda > Insecta > Lepidoptera > Noctuidae > Helicoverpa > Helicoverpa zea x Helicoverpa armigera. The sequence goes on from JAWIIS010000029.1 coordinate 2,711,148, forward strand.
AACAGCTTGAATACCGCTAATTAGAGAACAAGAGAAAATCAATTGTGCACATAAGAAGTTAATGACATTATGATACAAAAAATGAATTTGATAAAAATAATAAGGCGGCTGCTTATAAGATATTAAATTGGTAATACCTACGTACTCATAGCCAGAAACATAGGATTCCTTACATAAGCAGAATGGTTCTCCTTACCTTTCTACTTATCCTGTTTTTTACACTACATAAGAACTTAAAAAAATCATATCTTCTTCTATCTAGATACTGGGCTCCTATAGCATTTATATAACAGTAGCTATCAATATCTTTGGCATTACAGAGAGGTGGTATAAAACAGTCGATGGTGATGTTACCAGGGCTGCACTCGGCAGTCGCCTCACGTGCGGCGCCCGGGGACATTCTATCATTACGCGCGGTATTGCGGTGTTGTGCCGCAATATATGCCACTAGCCCTGATACAGTACTGCTGATATTTGACTTGTGGAGGTCAGTAGTTGTAATGAAATATATTAGACTGGTATTGTGTTGGATAAACACAGTAGGATACGTCATCTAAGAGGATGAGAAGTAAGTATGTAGGTACTGGATTTTGTGACAACTGACGTCACAGTTTTTAATCACTTTCTTTGCATACGTAACTCAATTATTTTTTGATCGTATAGATGACTGGATAGATTTTTATATCTTCCTTTATAATTTAAAACATATCTCCTACTCCTGTGACAAGTTCTACAAGCTATTTTCCTAAATAGGTAACACGGTACGTGATAATCTTTTAGGTAGTTATCTCAAGAGCTTAGGTACTAGATATAAAAACTTGACTTTTAATCATCTCTGCACAACAGCTTCTTTACCGATTGGTAAGAACTTTTCGTTTATAAACTCAGGAAACTTGTGCAGTGTTCCTGAATGAGGTTCTGAGCAACAAGGTGTCATTAACAGCAGCGCAGGCGCTGCTAGGCAGGCGGTCGCTCCCTCGCTTGCTAAACTCCGGCCAACTCGCAAACTTTACTTAACAAACACTACTTTTCTTTTCAATTTCACAAAACGACCGCACGAACTGCGAACATTTACTAGATCCTAATTAAATTGAGATAACATTTGGTACTTACCGTATTTCGCTTCGTTTGTACAATTCTCTATAAAATATCAGTCCTTCATAAAAACTGTGGCGAAAATGGCGAAAAAAGCAAAACTTCATAAACAGACAAGCAACGACAATACAATAAAATTTTGTTGAACCGGCTCCAAAATCTAACTGTGTACTTAATGATAAAAACCTACTTTCGAAGCTATAACGACCCAATAATGACAACCTTTCTCCATCATAAGCCGAATAAAGTCGAAATAATATTTTCTTCAGTCACGTAAGTATTGCGGAACGCATCATTAAGTTTCAATATCGCTGAGAAAGCTCGCTTGCCGCACTCCAGTGGGCGAGACATGGAATCCACGCATTTTATACTGTCAGCGAAAATTCAATCTAGAAACTGAAGTAAATCGACGCTTCGTGATACCAGAAAATATGCAAAAATATTCCTATGAGCTCGGAAATAAACTTGGGAGCTATTCACGCATCAAAAAAAGTCGATTTGTCCAATTTGCAATGAAAATTGTACGCACTATGTTTGTAACTAACTCGTATACGCATTACCTAGTGTTTGCAGACACGCTGGCGTTGGTTTGTCAAAATAGAGACTCGTTTGCTGCGTGGAATAAAACAAATGCATGAGATTTTATCTATCATTTTAAAAACAGTTGACTGGTGCGGCTGCAATAAAATAAAAAGCTTTTGCAGGCAATTATTCTAAAAAGGATGTTGCAACATGCTGGTTTGAAAATTGAGCAAAACAAATATTTTTACAAAAATGGTGATCAATAGTCAGCATATAAATAAAACTTACATAAAGATACTTCACGTTAACGACCCTCACACGTGTCTTTCTAACATATCAATCATCATAACCAGACACGATATTTACCTACACGGCTCTCGGCTAAGTAATACAATCAATTTGATATCGCAATCTATCATTTACTAGCAATATACTCCCGGTAGTAAATCAATTTTTTCCTAGCCCAATTTTTCCCGATATTCGATTACGGTGGACAGCGAACGGTAGCGGTGTAAACTAGCAATCACGTCAAAATTGAATAAAACTGACACTTGGATATTTTTATGTCATCCTTAGTTATATTGGTCAAAATGCTCAGAAGAAAATCTAACAAACATTAATTGGCTATGTGAAATCGCCCGCATTAAAATAAAACACTACGTAAAATTGTGAAATTTAGCGACTTTCTGGATGAACTACACAAAATTATTACGAGTTACATCTCAGTCTTGTGGTCAGTCGAAACGTGGTGCAAAGGCTTAATATTCGAAACATGTAGTTTCACTCCATCTAGCATATCTGGACAGGTACGTTTCCAGTAGCTCGGAGTCAGTTATAAAATTACAAATACAGAATAACAATAAAATAAGTAGATGTGCTGTGCAATTAAATAACATGTACTTAGTCTAATAAACCATTTTAAATTCCTTTAATCACATACAGGAGCCTACGAATGCGTGTAATGTTCATAGACTATTATATTATGAGATGGGAGGATACTTCTCGCCGTGTATCCGGCACCGCGCCTCGCGTACATCCGCGGAAGAACACAACTTTACTACAGCCTGAGTATCCGACATCTCAATATAATATTAATTTTGTACTAATATTAATTAATCCTTTGCAACTTTGCAATAGCTTGACGTTGTTGTTCACAAGGACAATGTGCTGTGTTCTAAAAAATAGGATAGGTTATTTAAACTATTACATAAACGAAGTGGTATTTCGAGACAGTCTGAGCTTCGTAAAAAACATGAATAAATAATATCAAGTAAAGAAGCACTTTAAAAGTAAGTACAAACGCCAAATACTAATAGGAAAAATACGCGAAGAAAGATAGAAAATTCCATTTAAGTGCTATATTTACTAGAAAGCTCACAGAGACAGCTTATTATTTGTGTACAAGCAGTTGTGACAAGTCCGGCGTCGCTACACAAGTTGAGTTTTGCCGCTTTTAACCTAACTTTGTTAAACGCACGGAATAGTTTATTTGTTGAAATCCCTTTTGTTTGTCGAAGCGTCGGTTTGTTCATAGTTATCACAAACAATACGCGCTATTTACATAGTTCAGTCATTATGTGAGCCGAGTTCGAACGCCGCAGTTTTACAAAAGTCCCCATGATTGGATCATTGTGCTGGTTTGGCGTATTAGAATAATTGGATAGCCGGGAATGCTGCTGAAATCGGTTTTATTTGCCAAAATTAGTAGAAAATGTTTGCATTCATTGGCGGCCAAAGTCAATAAATGGATTTTGATATTTACGTCGATAATAATTACATGAATTACATTAAAATAATTCTAAAAGTACTACATTAACGCGTCTTATAAATAACAAACATTCATTACATAAAGCGCGGTTGTGTTCGGTTAAAACAACATCCAGTATACTGCAACAATAATTATCCCGAGCATAACTAGGCTCTAGGCGGTAACTGCATTAATTTATTATACGGCCAGCATCTCGCATGTAACATAGTTGCGCTCCTCGGGGCTAAACTAGTACTAGATTGCATTCCCCGCTCGCTCGGTGACAACTGAAAGAACCATTTCGAGCGTGATCACCTCTTTGAGAGGATTCGACTTCCTTGCACAGCTATAAACATATCAGTAGGTACGGCTTCCAACATTTGCATGGCAATTAGAAGTGGAGCGGAGCCACATTACCATTTCAATTGTGGAGAATGAACGAACGCTGCATTCAAGTAACACCTCCGAGTGAATGGAGTCGGTTGGTTGATTTTTAAGCTTTCCGTGCCACTCGGGGCTCAAAGAGCTGGTTTGTAAGCCGACGCGAATTAGCTCCTTCACTCGCTTCTTTGTTTGTTCTTATTGTGAGCGAACAATGAACATTATCCTGTCCGGAACTTTGTTAGCAGCACCTGTGCATCACGAAACGATGGATTATCATAATTTTGCTTCCAAATTTAACTTTTACTCGAGTTTTGTGAGACAAATTTACTCTGAAAACTTTTGGGGTCAGTAGTTTTCAAATTAATTACAAGTGAAATGATTTAGATAAATGGATTATACGAAAACCGTTCCTATTTGTTTTGTCTATTAATAATTTTAACTTTCAAAGCAGCGACCGGTAAATACATTTCAAATATAGAACTGGTACAATTCCGTTACCAAATTTTTGCCTTCATATTTAGGAGCACAACAATTGCTAAATTACGAACAAATTAATCGATTACTCAGCTCGGTGAAAGTGTGTCAAACTTAGTTACCTCAGTAGGTAGGGAATTTGGCAGTGCCTAAAGGTTCGCGGAACACGACCACCCATCGATTCCCTGGGGCGTCGTAAGAGATTATACCAGGGTATGGACAGGATCCACCTGTGAGCTAATAATAACCTACCGCGATTGGGCTTCCCCTGCCGCGCAAGCTCATTACTCGAATATCCCTCATTTAGGGGAATAGCCGCGGCCAGATGAGAGATAGCTGACAACATAACGATGTGATTACTAAGCCAGCTGCCTACATTTGCTAATGGATTTTGGGAGAATCGTTTGTACGCAAACGGTCAGATTCTTTAACTTCCACGAGGATTGCGCCTAATTCACGCCTTTGTTCAAAAACAGATGAATCGATTTCTATTCAGCAACCTTCTTTGTTCGCCACCGTGACCTAAATTAAGTTTTTTATGGAAAAACTGTTTTTATCCTATCAAAGTTCTCGATAATTTTTGCAACTTTTTATAAACTCGAAAAATTTGGCTGCGCAGTTATTAGTGGCTGAAAGGTTTCTATTATGGGTAGTAAGGTAGGAAAGTATAATTGCCCGCACAAAAATGGACGAACATGAAACCCAGTTACCGCAGAATATGCACAAATGTTTGTCGATGGAGGATTCAGTCCGAATCGAAACGTAACGATTTTACGTGCCCCACCGATGTGCCCGCTGAGATCTGCAAACATCGGACGTGGTATTACCGGATTATCTACCTGTTTCACATATCTACCACACTTTGTTCTATACGAAATTGCATTTGCACTTACTACAAAGTTTTGTGTTTTGATTTGAATAATGTAAAACAAATACTGAATGTATCTACTAGCTTCATTTCTGTTTTGTCGTTTTTTAGCTTTCTCCAATTAGGCTTCTTTTAAGACTTTTTATTTATAAAGTTATTTGCCTATTTTGTAATAATTTAAATTATTGGAAATGAGATACTTTTTATTTATACGTTCAAAGATCTTCAAAGCGTAACATGAAAGTAAAAGGGGCTAACAAGAACAAAGGGATGGATCAAATTGCGACCGCTCACGTAAATTTATCATTTTAATATCAACCCTATCTATATGTAAAACACACGTGGTCACATAATTCAGGTCGGGCCATATTTTAAATAATATATTCATAAGATTCTGGTAAAGCACAGTTTCCTAGCGGTCATCGTGACGAACAAACATCCCTTGTGGAATCTTTCATTACAATATTCATGATTTATGAAAAAACATGGAAATTATTTTGGGATGAAATCAGCTGATCGATTAACATATCGATAGGAACAATTGAACAATTACAATAGGGTGTATTCTAGTAGGTGCTCGTAAACAGAAATCGGAACAAATGACGTTCAGAATTCAGGGCTATTGTTAAGGCTAAGCATGCAATATGGCGACCACGAGTCCTACGATCGACGGCCGATAGGTTAAATTGTCTAGGATAATTACGGCCCGAAATTGTGGCTTATATTGTTTCCCATATGAATGGCCATGGAACATAATGGCTAACAACAGTTTACTATAATACACAATACTGTATTGAGCTTTATGGTTGTATGTACACGGGAAACCAAACATTTTCGGTAAATTTCCCATTATAGCTAGAAGGTACATCTAACAAATTTATTAGTTAGTGCATTTATACAAGTACCTACTCTGATAAATACTGAACGTATAAAGAAACCTAATAAAAAACTCTTATTTTCTCTGAGCTTAGTTAACAAAAGGTTGTTAAAATATGCGTACTTAAACTAGATTAACTGAAGCTTCAAACTACCCCAGGAAAATGTCTCTGTCGTAAAGAAGTGCAACTTGGCTCTCTCTTCAAATAGGTCCCAAAAGTATTTTATTCCTTAGGAGGTACATAAGGATCTAAGTATACAAAGGTTAGTAGGAACACGGATCTTCGCTTCGCTACACACTTTCAGTGAAAAAACTTAAAAGCCTCCACCTTTAGTAACTTAACTCTTTAAAGATTTTCCAAAGGTTCCGATAAATAAATCTTCAAAGTAGAGGAAATTTTTATAAAGCGTAAGGAATAAAAAAATATTTATGACAACATACACAATAAATGTTAAGTCGAAAACCTTTGAAGTTCATTCAAAGGCTTTTGCGTTATTTTTCATCTTGTATTACATCATCCCTGAATGGTTACACTGAGGGGAAACTACACATCAGTAAAACGAAATTTTTCCAGTTATGTTTAAGTATAGAACTGAATGGTGATATGAAGTATTATTACCAGACTACAGATGATGCCATCAATTAACACACAACACAACATAATTTAATCTGTGAATATAGTTCAATCTCATTCTCAACGAAACAATTTTTAAGCTTACTATACCCACTTAATATGGCAGAATTCCCGGATGTATACCGAAATCACAGTGCCATATGCCAACCCATATTCACAGTAACATAGCACGCCCCATTGAAATGATCAGTTGGGCTATTCTAAGTTGACGTGTCAAAAGTCGGGAGCGCCCAGCCGGCCCGCTGTCATAGCTCGGATTAATGCCACGCAATCAGCTTAAATGTACCGTGCTCAGATTTACCTATATCTCGACATGTATGAAGGTCATTTCCAAATGAGTTTTTACGACGGCGTCAAGCCTGATCGTGAAATGCATGGGTAATAATTGGACTGATTTAATTGATATGGACCTTTTGCCATATCATAATCGACTGAGTGAACAAATTCTGACTGTTACGGCACACCACGGCACATAACATAAAGTCATGTTTTTCAAAACGGAAATTTTGGCTACTGAATTATTCCTAATACATAAATAAACCAATAGATTCAGATTCTAGGCCACAAGCTTAGAAGGTCCATTTGTGAGCACTAGATCAAGATAGCAGCCAGAAAGTGACAAAAAACTTTACATAAATTGCCTCTTTCTTTGAAAACCATATTATGCAGGAGGGATTTTCAAGTATAAAAAACTATTTCACTTGAAAATCCGTCAGATAGGTAGTGCAAATCGCGTGCCTATGGCATATTCAAATCATACGGTATAAAACCTCTAATATCGTATTATTAACCCTATGGTTTATACTGGCAGTTAAATAAATATAATACTAGGTTTCCTGTTTACCAACTGGCGCTTATTTTCGTGGAACTTTTTGGCTCACTGATATTTTTTGTATTCAATTTTAGAATTCAGAACGAACGTTTGAATTTTCAGAAGCATAGATTACCAACCTACACAGCAACCTCATTTCCCAGATGTGTAAGTCCCATCTAATGCGGGGTGAGATTAATCAATAGACTAAACACAAATCCTGGCTGTATGTCTATAGGTAACCCAATTATTTTGCCAATAATGGGTGTGAACAATGCTCAATAACTTTTCTTGAGACGAACGGTCCGTTCACACTAGAGGATATGCCGCTCGGTAAAACGGCTGAACCCATTGGAATGAAATGTGGCATGAGAACACACCTAACTGAGCTAAGACATTGTTATTTCTAGCTCTTTCTCGTAGTAAAAACAAGGACGAATTAGTAAGTGAAAACCTTAGAATTTGACAATTAATTCGCAGTTCTGATAATTTGGTGTAGTGCTAGTGTTTGGGTTATTCACCTTATTTTGAAAATCATCCCGCTCCGTGAAACGGCAGAACCCATTAAATTAAAACGCGTACTTAACGTAGGTGTTATTCAGGAGACAAATATGTCTAGGTCTTTATAAGTTTTTATAAAAATTTGGAGTAATTCCCACAGGATGCAGGGGATACCGCGGGACTCAGCAAGTCAATAAAAAAGAAGTCTTCATCCCAACGTACGTAGAGGATAAATTAACAAGTATTATGTACACACAAATCTACAGTAAATAAAACCAAAGTCACCGCAATAAATTGAAAATTGTATTCTGCGCCAGCACTATCAACATAAAATATTCTAGAAAGATCACTATGTAATAAAGCCGCATTGGCTTTGCGGCTTGGGTAAATGTGTGCACCCTATCTTTTCCTATGGACACCATGGTTAATTAACTCCACATAGAATGGCGCCAGGAATAACTGTCAAACACACATTGCACTCCAATTAAAACCTTTGTAGATCTGATTGTAAGTCAGGCTTTTATTAATGAGTTTGTAACTATCCTTGTTTATGAATGTAAATTAGTTTTTAAACATGTCAATATAGAAGAAGAGACAATGACTTCTAGCTCAGTTTTAAAACATTTTTCTTCCATCTATAAAATAGCTATTCAATACAAGAACAAAACCGAAACGCATCGTTAGTTTCAGAAACACCTTTCTATTTCCAGAGCAACATTTTCTCTGAAATCCAACGCTCTCAATTAACCAAAAGCGTCTAGCTTCGTAATAGGCTAACTACATAAGTAGTACTATACGCAGCTGCAGTGAGCAATCTTGTAACTATTACGCTTTTTTATTCCCCAAGCTTGAAACTAATCTCCTGTTTAATAGCCCGTGAAGCCAACGGCTTGTTTAAGGGGCGTTTAAGCAACTTCGGTGGCGGCAACCTGACGAACAACCCATAAAACTTCCGAAGAATTACCGTCTCCACTTCAATTCAAAACGAATTTTAAGTTCGAGAACTGTCTAAGGTGTAATTATGGAGTTAACAGTGCGTCTTTGAAGAAACCAGGAAGTTTTGCAAAGCTTCATCCGGAGCACAATTTAGATGTTCAGTATGTTCGCTCTTGTTTCTACTTCTGTGGCAGTAATATAATGACTTGACTTAGGTTGTTCAGTCTAGAAATGTATAACGCTTGAGTAGACGATCTTGTTGAATAATTAAATCAATAAGTCATATGCTTAGCTGAGTTTGCTTGTGTTTTTTTTTCTTTGTTCATATCAAAGAACTTTAAGACCAGGAACAATTCAAACTTTCCCAAGTTATTTCAACAAAGGAACCAAAATCATAGTTCTAAACTACATCAAACAGTTAATGACGCAAATACCGTGAACACACACGTATAGAACGTTCGAATTACAAAATTCCATCATGGCGCCACGCGGGAGTTGCGGTTCGAGTACGATAAGCTTCAAAATCAATTTCGGCGTGTTTACAGAGGAGGCGGCCGTCAAATAGACCGGTTAGGTATTTGCGGAGCACACCAGATACGCTCCGTACCCGAATATTTAGTGCGAGGCTTTGATTGGTGAACTGATCACTTGGAAATTGTACATGACCTAGTATGTAGTGATTAAATCCATTGATTACCTACTGGAGATTAATACTAGATATTGGTGTAGGTTAATAACCCAAATCCAAATACAGGTGGTATTTGGATATCGTTAGCCACACATGTTGAGGTAGCAACTGTCAACAAAAAATAGACCTCTAATCCCTAACAAAGAGATCGATCTTTGACCAATCCCATCCATCTACGGACGGCCTTAAAGATCGTATCACAATACTTACATTCTTTTTCCTCTCTTTTTTCGCGAAACCAGATCACTTAACACATAATACACAAATGTTTTCCAGGAAGAGAGAGTCGCAAAGGGGAGTACATAAAGAGATGTAATAGGACCCTACCACACTAAAGGCATACATGCAATAAACTCGAGCAGTTTTCCTGCGGCATCAAGTACTCGAGTCTCTCGGGACGGTCTCATTCTAGGAGAAATACGTACCTATAAGCTCGGAGGACACTTACACCTCTTATTGGATATTTATTTAAGTGGAAAGATATGTTTAACTCCTTGATAAAGCATGTAGATTGAAGTTAGAATATGTATATATGTATGTATATATATCAACGACTTCTAAGATTTGGACACGAGTATGTACATACATACAACGGTGTTCAGTCGATCAGCGACACCCTTTGTCATTTCTAGTTATTCAGAATCTAGGCAATGTTTTTGCTGCAGGTAAATAAAAGTTCAGCTTTTGCTGTAACATAAGTTTTATCAGAGTTCAGATTACTGTTAATTTACATGAGGGATCTTGATGAACTATATTCCAAATCATGTATTGAACCCTGACCTCTCTTATAGTAGATATAATTTGAATATAGAAATACTATATTAATCATACTATTTAATGAATACAGATCAATGAAATCGAAACTTTTTCCCTTCACCATTATCTTTTACACTTACAAAAACCAAATTAACCGTTTACCTACACCTTCATTATTTTAATGTGTGTTTAAATCTTTCTGAAACGCAATCGAAGCGTAAAAGCCTGCGAGCTGAACTCGCTCTCGTTGTAAATGAATCAGCTGCCTGTTTATTTATTTCAATATCCGGAACCTCGGCCAACCGAAACGGATTGCAGGCTCTCCAGATTCCGGTAGACTGCCCGTTGCTTCGTTGTCGACTGAAAATTCTTTAAACCGCAGAACGTTTCGAACAATAGTTAAATCAATACTAAAAATTCCCCTCAACATTCAACCAAAAAACTTTACGAACGGCACAAGTTTTTGAACGTGGCAAAAGTTTAGTCATTAACAGTCTTCATTCGACAGGTAACCGTTTAGACAGACCCATTGATCAGGGTATCCAATGAGAAGGGACGACGTGGATCGTGCTTACATTCTACGAATCTATTTCTAGTTTCAAACCTTATTTCGCGAGACTCATTACGTCATAAGATTGAATCCATAATTGCAATTCCTAGCTACAGAACTCGAGTAACTAACGCAAAGTTTCAAATTAGCTTCCTATTACAGCCAGAACATCGTTAAATATTCATAAGCTCTTACAGCAATGATAGGAAAAGTTGTTGGGTGTTATAAACATTGATTAAGTATGAACAGCGGGTAACTGAGTGTGTGGTGACCACAGGACTTGTGGACTACGATATTAGACTTCGTGTTACTACTGCGAGAGTTCAGTGCACGAATACTTGGTGTATTTGAAGCAATATTGTTTAACAAGTAAATATGTCAGCTATGTTGCGAGTGAAATACTTACTGGGTACATATGTATATGTTCAACATTATTGCTTAAGCTTTGGTAAAAGAAATGTAAAAGTCTACAAGTTATAGCAATTTAAATCTAACCGACAAATAGCAGTTCGTCTGGGGCATACCTTGCCGTCAAATTGTTACAAGATTCATGAAATGCGTTCGCGGAAAGTTGTTATTCTGTAAACGTGCCAACGTAAGTATGCTTTTATTTTAGTAACGGCGGGGGAACTACTTTCTTAGAAAATTAATGACAGATTTACGTTGAGCTAAGCCTCTCGTCTATTATGTATCTAATCAAATTCAGAACAATAAATACCCAAAAACTTATTTTGATTAAAATAAAAGTTCAAAATTCGTTACATCGGATTGTATAATAACTTGAAAACCAACAAACCTCCACTCAAAAATATATTTTCCAGTCTTAATCCGTCGCGGTTCTGGCCTCAATCAAAGTATTGATGAGATGATCCGCCCACGGGCTCTCCAATAAGATTCCAATCATACTTAAGTGCTCAAGGCTTTGCAGAATCATTTGACAAATTACTAAATAACTGAGCCGATGTTTTCGTACTATCTAGTACCTACTTTAGGTGCAGAAGCGTCATGATTGTATATAAGTATACCTCTTGATTTATAAACAACTACACTTCTATATTTTTTGTGCCTCAAAAAGAAATTATAGTGTCGTAAATGTACTTAAAGTTCCAAGAGAAAAAGAAGTTAATCTCCCTAAAAAAAACTTTCCCTAATTTCGTAAGCAAAACTGTGAACTAAACAAAAATAAGGGCAGAACTTTAGCGAAAAGAAAAGCTAATTACATAACAAGAGGGAAATATTATCAGCATTTCTATGAAACACCTACTTTGTCGTTGTCATCGCCTTTGATTGGATCTGTGGTGATTTGTTTGTCGTAATAGAATTCATGTTGGCACGGAAAAAAATCTCCGACGTGACTGACATGAAAATCCAATGGTGGAAATTTTGTTTTCTTTGTGTAAGCCGCGGCTGAAAGGGCGCCTCTCACTTTGACGGTCCCTTTCAATGCTGAATGCTGTGATGTCTTTGTTCGATCTTACTTGAATCACCAATGATATTATTAGGTGTGTTTTAATTTTGTGGAGTGTATGTTTTTTGTTAGAATGAGGAAAACCTTTGTTGTAACAATTTGATTAATATCGCACTTGCCATCGTCACATTTTACATTAAAATGCACTTAAAACCATTTTTAAGAGTTTCCAGAGTGCAAACACCAGAAAATTTATTTTACACCTTCACGAAAAGTTCCGTACCACCATTTACAAGGTAACAGGCACGCATTACTAACACGTTGCTACAGCAACTTGTTGCCAAATGCAACGTTCTTACGCAGTAAAGACGTCTGGCGATATCAAACGTAATAAATGTCGTACTTTACGACTGCTCCCAGGAACGCGTCATTTCGAGGGAAAAATATTTTACGCGTCCCCCGTAACGCCCAGACGTTCCCGTAATAAAGTTAGCTCAAAACCAGGTGTTAGACGTTTCATTTAGCCTGCCGGTACGTCGGTGTGTAATTCTATTTCCTCGTAGTCTTGTTATTGTTTGTTTATTTACTAGGGAAGGGAATTGAATTAAGTTGTACCTGTAGAATTAATGACTAACGTATACCAGATTTTCCGATTGTTCATAATAGATGTTTTCCAAAATGTTATGTTTATTTCTCGATGTTGAGTTTCATAATGTTTTAGTCGTATAAGATGTGATTACTCGTGCGTTACATATTCTTGTAAATACAAACACACTTCGTCAAGCAGTCGCTATTTACTTTGTTAAGGGATATCTAAATTAATGTACTCGACTTCTTTGAAGCGATACCTTTATAAAAACAAACATGTTTCCTTTTTAAACTGAATCTCAGGTTAACTACTTAAGTTAAATCCAACAGAGTTCATAAAAATAAAACGCAAACGGTGAACGTTATGTACCTGTGTGAGATGTGTATGTGGCCATTACAATTTGTGCTCAAATGGTAGAAGAGTTTATATTATGTCTGTCTAAGGATAAAGTATCTTATGTTTATTCTACTTAACGTTGACTAAATATTATTGTGTCAATTCAAAAGTACTGACTTAATTTTTTCAGTTGCTTTTCAATTGTCGCGTCGCGTTGAAACTAGATAATATTAAAACGCACGTGAGTTTCCTTGCCTTCCTAATGCTACAGGATATAATTAATTCTAGTGTACATGCCTTGGGCTATTTATGTATATACAGAGCTGCTTGACCACAGGACATACCAACAATATCCACCCATGAGTGTGAGTAAATATACCATTAAAATACAGTGTTTCGTAAATGGGAAATACCTACTATAAAACAGATTATAGTACATTTGTTCCATTTTCCACGAAAAGCTAATCTCCCATAACATATTAATACAAAATCAGTACATACCCATTTTCATTTACCCGGCAATATTTTTCTCTCTTCCCGGAAACAATCTGAGACGAGCAGTAGGCAACATTCGGTCGGCCTCATTAAGTTTAACTATTCGCTAAGGGTGAACCAGCTTTCTCAGAACAATTCCTCCGAACTCGACGGACGTGAACGAATATAATTTTGCTAGATGAAATTAGGTAAAGGACGAAAATAATTGAAATACTTTTTTTTAGATTTGTAGACCTCCTGATACTGCTGGTCCTGTTATCTATATATAAACAACAAAAAGTTATTATAGGTACGTGACCAACGTAATAAAATTAAAACAAGTAACGAACTTGTCATGTAGGTCAAATTCACACTTTTGATTAAATATAACATTTGAAACAATAGTTAAAAGTGAGTTTGCGGTTGAAACTCACGGCACATATTAATGAAAACTTCATTTGAATATAATTTATAGGGAAAGTTATATGCTTTTACCTAATGGTGAACTTCTTTTTTGTGACATTTATGAATTATTACAGAAATAAGGCGAAAATAAAAACAAATTAATCACTGTACACGTCGAGCGAGCTCCAGGCCCTTCCAGGTGAACGTATCCGTGTCACCTCGAGTTTACGGTCAATTAAACGAAAGAACTTATCCCCAACTTTGATGTACCGCCGACCTGGAACTAATTAGAATTGGGCGAGAACGGCCCTACCACCACAGCTCACTCCAGCCGACCACTTATTGAGAAACTTATGCTCCAACAAGCTGAGAAAATTTTAAGGAAATTCGGACCAAAGAGGATTCTGAAAAAAAGTTTAATTAATCATTGGCAAAGTTCGTGAGCTTCGTTTATGCATTGCTGGCGAGTACAATGACTTTGATATATGGACGACTTTGGAGCACTTGATTAAAAGTCTGCTGCCTTGAATAATATGCTTTTGCCTACTGTAATTAATATTCATAAAACCTTAAAATTAGGCTTGGAAATCGGCCTGATACTGTCAGCATTCGTCTGGGCACATAGGTACATATAGCTAACAATCATTCGACAGAAAGGCTTAGCATTGGTATGTTTTCCTTTCAATCGCAAGAAATGAAATTTCATCGAAGTCTACGTTTCATAAGATGACTTCGGGAATCCGTCACCGATGATTACTTTCAACCATGTAACCACTATTTATGTTTTTTTTTAACCTACCTATATAGGGTTGCCTTATATAGGTATTCAATGCAATTTTAAAAACAATCAAATCCAGTCTCAACCTTGTAAGAAAACATCGAAATATTTCCAGTCCAGGAGCGTAGACAATGACGGCAGATGCCTTGCAATCTAGAGCATCGAACGTGCGGGACAGACCCGACCTCGATTCACCCGCAACATGCTTGTCATCCATGACATTGTGTTCCACTCCATCTTCGTGTACTCTCTAAACATTCCTAGGAGTGTTCAAATTAATCACTGCGTCATATAATATGCAAGTGAAATGCTATTGCGTTATAATTATAATTATCTATAATGTAGGATACGTAATTGGAATGTGTTTAATCGGTTTTCAGTAATGCGTAGGTGTAGGTACAAATATGTATAAAGGTATGATAGGTTTTGTGAGTATTAAGTTATTGAGGAAAACTTTGAAAGGTTCCGGGGTAAATAATGTTTGGGTAAAGCGTAGGTGTAGCAATTTCAAAATGTTGGCGCTTATAATGAGCTTTTAGGAAGCCAAGTATATATACGATGAAAGAAAGCAATTCGAAAAACAATGGCTAAAATTAACTAAATTGGTCAAAATAGGAACACAAAAGTTCATGCTTTTTGTACGGCTTTTGGAACAAAAAAAATTTTGACTGCGTGAAACAAGAGTTATCATGGTCCAAAGATCTCGATATTTTTTACTGGATTACCATGACAGTAATATTTAACCGGTTAAAATGCAACAAGCTTTGACTTCCATTAACAAAAGACCACTCTTTAACCCTAAGTTATCCAATTTCACTGCTCTCGTTTACCGGCGGCTACTGAAGTAGGAACGTGCTGTATATACGTCACAGGGAGAAATTCTGCATAGTTTGATTTAATGGACGTCTGCTTCGGAAAAATGGTTCGAAAAATTGGGACGCAATTTGGTGTAGGAACCTACCTCTCCATACAGCACACTTGGCTGTAATATCACAGTATTTTGATTTTCTAATTTAATTTGCTCAGGTTTATTGAAACCGTGTATTTTAGTATCTTACAGGCCCAAGCCAAAGTGATTAATTTATTGACGTGATAATTTGGGAAGCAGAATTTGGTACTGCACTGAAATTATTCTCTAGGTCTAGCTGTAGTAATTTTCTTACTATACGACATGTATTTAATGTAGCTTCTTTTTGTAATGTGAGTTAAGATGGTCACCAAAGGGTGAACCAAACTATTCGAATGACGGAAATGGAATGGAATCGTGCAGAGGTTTCAAGCTAGAGTTTTATAGATCTGTAAAAAATACATGATCTGTAAGATCTGTCTGACATAGTTTTTTTTGTTGTGCTATTTCAAGGCGCATGCGTCTTCTCATAAGAGAGCACATACAACTAAGAGAAGTCACACTGGTATTTGCACGACCTGGAATCAAACCCGCACACTCGCATTTGAGAAGCCATTGCCTTAACCACTAGGCCATCACATCTTCTAAAAAAATACCTTCCACGGTCACAATTTAAAAATTCCAACCCCGTAGCCACAACAAAAAGTTTCGAAGAAAAAACAAGAGCTCGTCAAGTTAAATGAACTTTCTTTAATCACGGTATTGTAGTGTTCTCCTTACTTTCAATTTTTATTTGAGTTCAGTTTCAGTTCACGTTTTGCTTTGTGTATTTCTTTTGCACCTGCCTATTTTATTTAATGATTTTATTTTAAAGATTTTGTCAAGGTAACGCAACGATAGTCACTTGTATATTAAATCCCGGGCATTATTTTTCTTCAAGTCGTAGCCCATGCTTTATTTACAGACATTATTTTCTATACTATCTGTGTTACAACGCTGAGCCAGTTTCGCCCGTAGTTCTTTTTCTAAAGAAACGAGACTTAACGAGAGATTGCTAGAATTTAACCAATTTGATACCTTCGCCCGCTCAGTCATTCACCTCGCAATTCCAAAAACAAATTCCCTGTATCGTAAATCGCGTTATGGCTGTCTACCAGCAAATTGCTATGTCGCAGGCTCGCTGGCCAACCCCTGACATTCAATAGCCGACAAACGCACAATCAAGCGGTGGACATGGCCCGGATTCGGGATTCCAATCTCGACGTTGAATAGCATTATAGCGATGTAACTGGACGTGGATTGTGACGTCATCAGTATTATTGTTGTATATGATCATGGTTATTTTGTTATCATCAGTTCAGGGAGCTTGGTTGGCAAATGTGTGCTTCACTCGCGTTGTAAGCTGTTTCTGTTAATCAATTTTAACCAACTTCGTTGCTTATGAAAATCTCTAGGAAATCTCTAGATCTCTCTAACTTCAATAAAACAGCTTTTCCTTGTAATTTTGTAATCCAAACTACCTTTGGCGAAACCATGTTTAATGCAAATAGAGAAAAGCTTCTGTGAAAATTTAGATTAAGATTTATAATTTAAATAAGTATTATCAATTGATACATATTGATGACTAGCTTCTGCCCGCGACTTCGTACGCGGATCCTGTCCCTTATGCCAGCGACTACGGGGTCAGCAAAATCAAAGATCTTAATCGTCTGATATTGAATTTTAAGAGCCCGTTGACTTGAAAACAACGGAATACGCATTAGAAACGTTCCATATATTTAATTTTTGTACTTCAATGGCAAAAGCACAGCAGACTAAACAAAACGCTGAGAACTGAACCGCAATAGACGCGACCATAGGGATAAAAGTAGTGATTCTAATTAGTCCGCATTTAAGTTGTGTGTGGCAAAAATATTACACGTATTTTTACGTAAAAAACATTTAATAGATGACAAAGTCGTGGTGACTTAGTGGAAGTCGTGGTGATTTAGTGGGTAGAGAACCAATCTCTCAAGTATGAGCGTGCGTCTTTGATTCCAGGTCTGGCAAGTACCTGCCAATGCAACTTTTCTAAGTTCGTATGTAGGTACTTTCTACGTATATTTTGGATACCAATGACCGTTGTTTGGAAGGCATGTTAAACTGTAGGTTCCGGCTGTCATTGAACATTCTTGGCAGTCGTTATGGGTAGTCAGACCAGTAAGTCTGACCAGTTTTACCAAGGGGTGTTGGGTTGAGCGGGTAACCGGGTTGTGGAGGTCAGATAGGCAGTCGCTCCTTGTAAAACACTGGTACTCAGTTGCATCGTGACTGGAAGTCGACTCTAACATAATTGGGACAAAGGCTCTTGAGATAATAACGACAATAATAATGAGATATAAGCACCGCAGGACATCTGAGGCTGATGACGGGGAGTAGCTACCCCGCGGGGCTATATATACTGAGTTCTCCAGGGAGAGTATACTGCCCCCATCTCCGGCCGGTCGGAGTGAACCATGACGGGGGTAGGTCTCAAGCCTCTGGCTTGGCTTGGCCGTCCAGAGTGGAGTCGCTAGAGCAGGGTTAGTAGCCCTGCTCGGAGGATGCCTCGTGGTAAGTGACCCACAGGGAGCGCGTAATCTGCGTTTAAAATCCGCCGAGGTATTCTCACACTTCAGCCGCTCATGTCCCTGTTGCCCTCTTGTTGCTATTCAGTGACTGATTCCCGGGGGCCCAGTAAGTGAGCTGGCGAAGTCTCCACCTGCAATTTTTACATGTATCTAACACATTGTCATCGGCAGGTGCCATAGTTCCCGTAGTATCCCCATTCCTAGTCAATTAGCATCCCACCACAATAGCCCAAGTAGTTTTCATCCACAGTTAGCAATGGTATAGCACAGAACCGGGGATTGTCTTTTTTTTAACGACGTCCACCGGGGATTGTCCTTGAGTTCATATTTCTACAGTGTATAAAGGGATAATCGTCGGTTTTGTGTCACCATACCTATTTCATAACATTCGTTTCTATACATTCCAAGTGTAGTATTGCTCTTGAAGTTCCACATCAGGTGTTCCAGATCTTCGATGTATATATGTTATGGACCATGTGATTAATTCGGGCATTATTTATAATGCCCGAGCATTATGAATAATGTCTAGCTTTATCGGGCCAAGTGATTAATAACTATCTTAACTTCATTATTTATCACATTGCACGGGCATTATTATATTGCTACATGATAGTTGGGCAATTTGATAATAAAGCTATATTTTATGCGGTGCGAGGGTGGCAGTTGTTGTAATAAATAAATCCTGTTATTTGCTACATATTTTATGATTATTGTTTTAAATTATATGTTCTATTTTAATGGTAAATTATAAGTCTAGCCACAAAATTATTAATTGGACAATTGTCATCTAATTTACTAACTCGGCCTCGTTTTTCTTGATCTCACTTTTCTTGGCTCGTTTTTTTTTATGGTAGAATTTAATTTGGATTCAAAACATTGTATTAAAAACTGAACTTAGTGACGAAAACGAATCGCTGCAAAACCGACTCCACGTAGTCTTGTCTGCCCTACCCCTAGAGTGCAATTCAAAACCGCGTAGGCACGAAGGGGCGAGGCGACCTGCGAGCTGAGGCGCAGGTAGTTGAAGCGCTCGCCGCCGCGGCTGAGGCTGGCCGGCTGAGCCGGCCAGCAAGCCGAAGCTGCGGTGGTGAGCGTGAAAACCATCTGCGACGATAAGCTCGCATGGGACCGCCGGAGCCCTGCAGCGCCGGAGCCGTGACAGAAGCCATGCTTGCAGCATGTTGTATGCTTACTTCTATGCTCTGTCAATTGATATGGGATGTGTTATATTTAGTTTACTTTAAGTTAAATGTCAATAACAATAAAAAAAATGAAATTAAATATGTTTGTATTACTTTGCCCAAAAGGTCACGGGCAATATGTATAGTGCCCGGTCAATTTGATTGTTTGAATAATTATTATCAAATTGCACTCTCATATTGGGCATTATTCATAATGACCGGGCATTATGTATACTGCCCAATTTATCACTTGGTCCATAACATATACGTCAAAAGAGAGTGCTTATTAGATTGAACCACTTTTGCAAAAACGTCATATCTTTATATGCTATAGTCTAGCTGGGCTCCTGGGGTTCCACATCAGGTGTTTTACATCTTCAATTTTTATAAGTCAACAGAGAGTGCTTATCAGATTGAACAACTTTTGCTAAAACGTCACACCTCTATATGCTATAGTCTAGCTGGGCCCCTGGAGTTCCACATCAGGTGTTTTAGATCTTCAATTTATATAAGTCAATAGAAAGTGCTTATCAAGTTGAACAACTTTTGCTAAAACGTCATACCTGAATATGGTACAGAGAAGCTGGGCTCTTGGGGTTCCACATCAGGTGTTCCAGATCTTAAAATTTATTATCTCAGCTGAAAATGCTCATCACATGAAACAATTTTTGCTATGCCACCATTTTGGTATCTCTTATAGTTTTGTTGGTCTGTTGGTGTTCTGCATCAGGTCTTCAAGTTTCGAAGATAAATTATAGCCTATATGTTGACCAGGCTTAACACTGATACAACAAAGAAAAAATCATTAAAATCCGTCCAGTAGTTCCGAAGATTAGCGTGTACAAACAAACAGACATACAGACATACAGACATACAGACATACAGACATACAGACATACAGACAAACAGACAGAATTTTTTTTTTGGATTTGTGCTCCATTACTGTTTCTAAACCCCACCCAATTATTATTTTTTTAATATATTCAATGTACAGACACAGTTTTTTTACAGATTTATTATATGTATAGATAATATTTATTTATGCCTAACCTTATGAAAGTGATGATGAATAGGCTAGGCGACGTAAATGCGTATCCCACCCAAAACAATAATGTGAAAGACTGCCAAGTTCGATAATATGGGAATGTTTCGCCCATAAAAGAAGTGAGATCTGAATAAGTACCAAGTTCCATAGTTACATATACCTCAGTTCAAAATAGTTACTTTTGAATGATGCTACTTGGCAAGTTTTCACACACCTTGTTATAAACCTACTAAACGCAATGAATCAAGTATTTAATTTTCTATTAAAACTTGCCAAGTAACATCATTCAAAAGTAACTATTTTGAACTGAGGTATATGTAACTATGGAACTTGGTACTTATTCAGATCTCACTTCTTTTATGGGCGAAACATTCCCATATTATCGAACTTGGCAGTCTTTCACATTATTGTTTTGGGTGGGATTTCATTTATTTTTGTAAGGTTGATTATTTTATTTTTTTCTTATGATTAAGTTAGTTAAGGAAATGTCTCATTTATACTATCTTTCAGATTTATGCTTCTGACAAAGAAATGAACTAGATTAACTAAATGGACTAGATTTACCAACTGACTGACATGACATGTTATCATATATTATGTTCGTGGATCAAAGTTACACATTCGTTATTTTCGAAACTGACGCACACTTGGTCGTTTTCAGATCAGATTTTTATTTTACTTTGACTTAATACAAACCTTTGTAACGAATTTCAGTTCGGTACGACCATTCGAAGATATATTATATAAATATAGATAAATTTATTTCGTTTTAGTTCCTTAGGGGTATAAATTTACACCGGGTATAAAACACCTTCATTATTTTGAAACCGACTCACACTTGGCCATTTTCAGATTTTTCCCTTTGCCTTGACATAAAGACCTACCTCCATGCCAAATTTCAAGTCAATACGACCATTGGAAGTGGTCTAGGTTTTTGATGAGTGAGTCAGTCAGTCAGTCAGTCAGTCAGTCAGTGAGTGTATAGTAAAAATAGCGATTTTCTGACGTCAATATCTCAAGACCTACAATAGGTATATTAATGAAATTTTGTATTTTAGATAAATGAGGGGGTCTCAACAGATACTAGAAATTTGGTATGCGTAAATAAAATAGATTTTGAGTTATAGGGGGGTCGAATTTGGCCCGAAATGGTTCGTGTAATATAACCCACGGCCGGTGTGTCGCTTTTTTTGCTCGAACTTGGCGGACACACTGCCGTGTGTCTAGATTAGCATAACTAGGAGGCATTACTTCCACACGCGTTACCTATATGTAACTGTAGGCACCGCGCGGGAGCGTGGGAGCGACACAATTTATGCTGATTTTATCACCCGCCCATGTGCGAATGTAGTCCCAAGGAGGATATATCTACGCACTCGTCGACTCGTAAAACGTCTACCTCACTTTTACCTATCTTAATCTTTGTAACAGCTACTCACGTAAACTTCCCCCGTTCCCAAAACTTCACCTAATACACTTTCCATTTATTCAGTCCCTGGATTTTTACTACGAAATTCTGTTGCTCAACTAGAAATTTTAGTTAAAGCTAAGAAGGTGATTCGCAGCATTTTATGAGTTTTCTAACATACGCGCTACATAGAAGCAAACTACCGACAGTATACAGTTTATGTTCGCAGTAATAGCTCCACTACTTAAACTTAATTAAGGTTCGCAGCGAACAAACGAAATCTTTGTGGCGTTTAACACAGCGGTATTTTACTTTATTTCAAGCTCATGTTCGGAACGAGGTATATTTGGAGTGGCCTTTAAAGAAACTCTTTGATGCGACAAATCCTTTGATATAAATTATGAGATAGAGGGTCATGTCCGGCGGAGCGAACTAAATGAAATCAAAGACTATCTCCGTTTCTTCCACTTAAAGTTTCTATCAGAAGGTTGTAGTGGCAGCTGTGACATAACCCAAAGCTTTATGAATTATTTAAAGGGAATCGTCCTCGGGCAGCCATTTGAATTATTTTGAAGGCCTGGCTTGTGCATAATGAATTGTCGAGAATGTTCCCGAAACTCTTTCACACGCGGCCCGCGGTAGTAATTGGGTGTTTGCTAATTTATTTGTGAACTTGTTCGTAGGCCTCGTTCAAGCTCGTTACGTTGTGTGAATTTGTAACATATGCTGACCTAAATATGATGGTAATAAACATATACATGAGCAGCGTAGGAGATTGTTGTTATGAAGTTGCTCTTCAAATACGCGTGCTTGTTACAGAAAATGATTCAAGTTGGGAATTTGTTGGACAAACTCGGCTCTTTCTCTAATCATAATTTATACTTTTAGTGTAGCTCTCTAGCTCTCATATAAGAACATAACGCCAAAGTTATATTATCACGCTAATGTACTGTGCATAAAAAGTTGAATAGATGAAACGGCAATGCAATATTAAAAAGACAGCAGCTTTGACGACATCGACGTTATACTGGATTGATTTTCACATACATTTACATGATAAAGGCCTATTATGTAAGACCAGTCAATGCACAAGTTTACCATTTATAAAGCAAAACCAGGCATATAGTAGTATAGAAATTTACAGTTGCAGAGAGACATTAGTAGTACATTGAGAGTGAAATACTTCCTCTATACCAATCTCCTACAAAATCTTAAGCGGTCACTTACACCTGGTGGAAACTTCCAGAACTTTGAACTAAAAATATACTTTAAAACCTGTTCTAAAGTTATATTTCTTTATTTCAAACCACTGCGACATGTGACCGACTTAAAATGTACTATGCGTATTATATTCCTGCCTTCGAGAAGGAAGAGATGATCCCGTCTGATTCCTTTGTCTCAATCAAGCTACCTCGCTGGGGAAATTAAGCTCACCATAATTGTACCTACTCTGTTTTATCATAATTTATTTCCGAGTAGTATAAGGATGTACGATATGAACATAAGACGATTATGGACTATTATCCGGGTATCTGGATAGTGGGTAAAGCCGAGTAGGAAGTATTCAATTTCATATTACAGAAGATTTGAGGAAGTATAAAATTGCTTATGGATTATTATGAGTTTATTCCGAATAGTAAATTAGAGAATAGGCCTAGAAGAAGGAGTCTTAGAATTTCCATATATCACACTCTGCAATCACTATAACAGAACAAAATGCAGCCTGTGACATTCTAGGTACCTACCTTATATTTTACCTTATTTGAAACACATAAATTCACTGTCATATAACAATTGAATGTCATGTAATGTTGATACATTTCCAATAACATTGTTTTCAATTAAACTAACAACTGTTTGCCAGAACTGCTATAAATAACTTGGATAATTTTTTGCACATCCAAAAGAGCTGACCAGTGTCCATATCTGTAAATACATATACAAGCCAAAATCAAACACGCCACTAAAATATTCATTGCATTTCAAAAAAAGAAGCTTCTGTTTTTTTTTAAATGATGCCAATAAAATTTGTGATAACCTCCCACGCAGCCACATGAAAATATTGTAACCTTTATTTTTTACACGTTGTGTTTTTACTGTACGTTGTCATACGTGACAGGATAATAAAGTTAAACCAACGGAGAATTCGCCGTAAGGATTAACAAGGAGATACTATTTTTGTATATCGCCAAGAGCTGGCTGTATACTGTATAGTCCAAGATAATAAATAAACAAATATAGAGTTATGAAACATTCAATTCAATAAATGAACGGACAAATAAAAAAATACATTTAAATCCGCTTGCAAATAGTTTCCAATATACTGCGATGGGCTTTCAAAAAGTGCGTTCGCTTAAAAAAAAAGTTTTAAAACTAAACGACTATAGATAAGGCTGGCTAGTAAAAAACCATGTAGGTGAGGTGTATTTGTAAAAAAAAAATCGAATCTATCGTTTGTAGAGCGCCGAATCGGTCCGTGGGACATGACGAACGACGAAATTAAAAACGAACGCTGGAAACGATGCATATCGATTTGTTTTCCCCATTCAGACGGCCACAAGCGGCAGCGGGGACGGGCGCGGGAGCGTTTGCAGTCCGCGTCTAAACACCGCGCGGTTCCTGCCGCCGGCTATTTCAACAAAATTCAGGAACCCCAACATACTACCGCGTTATTTAATTGAAATGAATTTCGTCGCGGAATATTCCTAACCGGTTTTTTAAAACTTCAGCGAGTTTTCAGGTGCTGTTGGTAACTTATTAAGGCCAGTTTGAGTTGGGTATTCTTGCTGACTATTGTTACATCATATTTCTATATATGATTTTGTAGTTGTTTTTACTTAAAATATTGTCAAATCCTCGACAAAAAATTCCTTAAGAAATATTTCCTGTATATGTTTTAATGAATAAGTTACCATCAAATAATTTTTCAAACAACCTCGTTATCCAGAAATGATCACAAATTTTCAAAGAACGCAATAATTAATTTGGGGAATTTTCACACCAATACGAAGACATCCCAAATATTTGGGGAAAATGTTAAAATAAATTGTGAAACATTTTTCTAGGAAAAGCCAATAAAGTTGGTAGATAGGAGATCTAGTAGGTGGGTATCGTTCAGGCTATTTTTCTTGCGGAGCAATAGCTCGTTTTAGTCAATACGAATATCTGCAGCGTGCGTCAGAGTTCCACGAAGGGGGGAAAAGTCTAGAAGTTCGGATTTTTAAGAATTTTGCTATGAAATCCCGAGCTTTTTCCTAAAACCTTCTCATATGTTGATTTTTATGAGGAGTGTTCTCAACAGAACTATTATTTTAAGACAGTTAACAATGTCTCTATAACGCTATATCCAGGTAGTGTCAACTTTTTCTGTTCAAATACATCACTGTTGCAACCACGGGGTTGAATTTATGTGTTTAACCAATGTAAATTGTAGTACCCTGTAATATCACAATACTAGCAACAGATTAACACATATGAAAGCCTACATCTGATGTAAATGCTAATATCCTCAATCAATGCCCGAGGCAACACTATAATGGACTGCACCAAATCGAATTCTAAAATGCTTCACCACATGCAAATACATTTGGTCAATACCTAGAAACAAAACACGCCTGCAAAATTCAAATTCAGTGTTGCTGTTCAGCTCAAAGTGTATATTTGACCAGGGGCCCGATTCTCCTAATTTTACCTAAGCGACATACGATTCACATTCGACTGAGATCCAATCCCGACTCAATTACGATTGAAGCGTATGTGGCATTCCGCTATTTTTTCTCTGAAATAAACGTTTTTATACTTTTCTGTCATTAAATAATAAAACATTTTGTCTGCAAATGATTTACGATTGTATTTAGATTGTAGAGTAAACTACCGTATAGACCAAAATCACTAAAATGGCAGACCAATCGCAAACCAATCGAATGTCGTTAGAATACGCTTGGTCTTATATTAGTAGCAGAATGCCCAATATGGTTAAAACTGCTATTGCGATCATATTGCGATTCAATTTCTATTCGATTTTGACATTATTAACTTAGGAGAATCGGGCTGCAGAATCACAGCAGTTTCTATCTATCGAGGAATGGTGTATGCACGGTGACCCATTTATCGAGTTAGGCAAGCAAGCAATGAGCTTGGAAGACGATTCTAATACGTCTTGTGTCAGGACGACTGCTGCGATTGATTTGCAGTGTTAGCGTTCACGAATAAATAGAACAAACGTAAAATATTCAGTTGCTGTTTTGGTTGTGAGGGTATTGGAATAGCTTATGTCTGGGCAGCTATTGCTGTTGAGAAATATGCTCACTTATGCCGATTTTGGCGATTAAAGACATATAAAAAATAATATTATACTGCATTTTATCCTAATACATAAATGATTATTTACAGTACTAGGTATTACACTTTTATTTCATTTATACATCTAATCCCAAAATACAGTACTTCATGCTCTTCATACCAAAGCATCTTGAAACGATTTCACGAAAGCAATAAGTCAAAGTAAACTTAGCATACAAGTCACATAACCATTACCCCATAACGGATACCCACCATAAAACCATCATATCACCTTAATATTAAAGTAAAAACCCCATATAAACGTGCTCCTTCGTCATGTTACGTTCTTAAGCAAGAGCTTTTAAATTCTACCTTTACTTACACAGGTTCTTTGTGATGGTTATGAATAAATAAAGCAGGGAATTCTTGCGAGAAACGCTTGGGGGATGCAAGGGTAGTTATTTCATTTTAAATAGATCACGGCAGCGGTGCGGTGAACAAGCCACGCCGCTGTTTTAATTAAGGCTTATTATGAATTGCATATAGGTATGAGAACTTCTGTTTTGTAGAACTGTTTACTGTGTTTTTATTTTTGTTTTGTTACTTTGTTGTTTATCGTTTGATGAAAATTAAGTGAACCGTGAACAGTATTTGTTATCGCTGCTATCTTTTTCAAGTAGGATTTTCATAATACTATTTAGGTTTGCAACTGTAAGCAGAAACTTTTCTACTAAACTAAATCATGAACTAACTTCTAGAGTGGGACCAACTATCTTGGGAATAACCCGTGAACACGCAATTCTGTCACACAAACTGTCCCCCCGTCCCGTATAGCTGCAGAGAAACAATGCAACGCGCTATCTATACTAATATTATAAAGAGGTATTTGTAAGTTTGTATGTAGGGGGTAATCTTTGGAACCGCTAGTCGGATTTTCAAAATTCTTTCACTGATAGATAGCTACATGTTCCTGAATGCCATAGGCTATATTTTATCCCGGTATGTACAGTCAACTTCAGGTCAGTGGTAACAGTTTTATAGGAAAATCGTACTTATTACTATCGAGTTAAGGTGCATGACAGTTACCACTGATGTGCGGTCTACCGTACGAGCAGTAGTTCCCACGGAACGCGGGTGAAACCTCGGGAAAACGGCTAATCTTTACATAAAACCATCATATACAAGATTTGAAGTCGATTTATCTTCAGTATTAAATCTTCCTCTAGGTCCTATTTTTGACGAGAAAATTTCAAAGCCAAAAATACGTACAAAAATAAGATTAAAACCAACGGGCCACAATAGGTACGTGGTTCGGGAAAATAAATTAAAAACTACGGTAACGGCTACTTGTCTATCACGGGTAAAACCTATAAAAGAAAGGGTAAAAAACCGCAATGGACGGCTCTGCTGAGAGTAAAAGCGAATCCTATTGAATAATTTTTCAACGACGCTACTCGGGTTTAGTAAAAATTCAAACCTG
Organism: Helicoverpa zea x Helicoverpa armigera; assembly: GCA_033682625.1. Lineage (NCBI taxonomy): Eukaryota > Metazoa > Arthropoda > Insecta > Lepidoptera > Noctuidae > Helicoverpa > Helicoverpa zea x Helicoverpa armigera. The sequence continues at coordinate 2,738,832 of JAWIIS010000029.1, forward strand.
AATTTTTGAGGGTTTAATGGAATATTTTTTTTGGTATTTTTTAAATTCGGAACTTTATGTTCATCCTTAAATTGGACAGCTATTTTAGTCATCACTACCGTGTATAGCCTATTAATTTGAAATGTATGGTGTATGGCATTTTACAACAACAGTTTCTGAATACATATTTCCCTACAAATATCTAACCATTGTGTGCGCGATTAACGCCCTCTACAAAACTTCTGTAGAAGCTTTGCGCAGGAAAAGGCACGCAAGCAGAGACCGTGATACGCAGAAAGGCGAAAAAGGGATGGGATAGATTTAGTTCTGTACACTTACGGAAGATGTCGCTTTTGTTGGATACTTGTTAATTTGTAGTATGGATTTCCTAAGATTTAATAAACTAGTGAGTGAGGTCATGTAGGTACTAAAAGTGGTATGATTCGTATTTCTAATATAGGCTTAAACCTCATAAAACAATTAGGTAGATGGAACAATTGCTATGATTAATTAGTGGCATAATATGGGTGCCATAGTAAAATTGATATTTATAAGTACATGATAATTATACATGTACGATATGCAACCTATGCATTAATTAATATATTCCTAGTTTTAATGATCCATAATACGACCTACCTATGTATGTCGTAAAATAAAATGCAAAATAAAGTTGTAATGACTTAAGCTATTATAAGAAAACTTGTATAATAGAAAATATCAAATAGGTAGGTATTTTTTATATATATTCTTTCTTAGCTTTTCTTTTTCTCGTGTTTCATACGTTTATAAATAAATAAATAAAAGTTTGCCTTACTTATCATTGGAAATGATACGCCTACATGTATATACATAAATGAACCTGTATTACTGCATATCACAGGTGCGACACGGGGCAATTTCATTATAATTACGCAATTGTTAGAGTAATATGCATGAGAGTACCTGATTGCGTATTGTTCAAGAGTATTCAGTACCTATTCACCTATTTAATCCCCGTGGTACCTAGTACCTGTTAGCATTAAGTGAGACTCAGGAAATAAATAATTCACAGAGACCATAATCATTTTGAAAAAAATCTGTTGTCATCTTGTATACTATTGTGTAATCGAAATAATGGTATCTAATGTAGGAATATATCTCTTTAATCCCGGGCCACAACAAAACAACTCATATATCTGAACAAAGCAATTCATAACATTTAATCAAAAAAATAAAAAACCGAACGCATTCAAATGAACCCATCTCCAGCTAGTTAAACATAAAAATAACAATAAAACTAAAGCTTACAAAGAAATGCAATTACAAACACAATATAAGGACAAAATGGCCGCCTCACGTTTATGATAAGCTTGTGACGTTCTGACGTAAAGAAGACAGGGTTAAAATTATTGTAATGCGATCTGTAATGCACAAATCAACGTGGGTGCCGTATGAGGCTCGGTCCGAAGGTAATTGAGCTGTCAGGTGGAATTAATGCTATTGCTTGGTAGACTGAATGTGCGGACGATAACCATGTCTCGCGCGTCAGAAATTCGCGCCTGCCGAGCCTTGCTCTTGTTATGCGCGCGAAAGTTCGCGCCTACGCAGATGCTCTTTTGTTTTAGTTTCATGTTAGATGTGAAGATGTGAGAGACAGTTAAAAACTTTGAATAGGTTGATTTGGAAAATTGTAGCAACGTTTATTTTAATTTTGCTGATGACCGATAGAACTATTACATAATTATATAACCCTCCCTGATATCAGTTTTGTCTTTAGTAAAATATATTTAATCAAAATTAAGGATTCTTGTCATTCATTTGTCATACTGAAATGGTTATTATAATCCCACAGCTATTAATAAATCTGATTATAAATTACACATATTCCGTACGCTTATTAACAGTCGCTTAGGCACTTAATTACTGCAATACGTAACAGGTGGCTTTAGGTAAACTTATCATTAATTTGCTCGCTAATGAACAGCCTCAAGGGATCGGTTATTAAAACCGCCTATGACATTCGAAACATAATCACCATTAGTGCATCATATTTTTCTATTACTACTTTATAGCAAACAGTAGTTCACTACGTAGGTAAACATTTGAGCTTTAAGCTTTATAAGTAGGTATGTAGGACTCTAAATGCAGTGCTATAAAGATATTCTAGTACAGTCTTCCACTGACACTTACAAATAAATGAATAGCACAAAACATAATCTCCATAAATTCTAGAAGCTAGTGTTGTAGTTGAGCTCTCGACACTAGCGGTTACCAACCAAGATCGCATTTTTACTCTATCCCACATACGCTACTATTATTGTGCTATGAAAGTATAGCACTCAGTGTGCTCAATCTCGAAATCCTGACGACTATCAGTCACAGCAGATTACATCTAATAGGACAAGCGATGTATGGACCGCACAATCACAGGGCAGTTAGGCTAAGGAACGAATGGTACTTATGCCTGGCCAGACTCTAATGACTATCATTATGATGGCCGCGAATCTCCTTTGATATACATAATACTGTTATTATCCTGGGCACTGCAGTCCATTAGAACAATATTTCAATTTTTCATTTATTAGTGCATCAAATTATAGAAAATACCATGTGTTTGTGTGCGTTTTTGTGCAAATAATAAGCTGTGTTGTAATTCGCGTTCCTTAGATGCGAGAAATGGGCTCTGTTGAGAGCCACCAAACAATCGTTAATTTATAAAAAAAGAAACTTAATTTTGTAGGAAATTGGTAGATATTATTACTGTTACTGTTGTAGCAGAAAAAAATATAACAATGTATTGTCATTTGTTATTTGGAAATTTAAACAAAACAAAATTCACGACAAAGCGGGAATCCATCATGAGTTCCAGTTTTTTGAAAAACTATTTTTATTTATTTATTTATTTAACAATTTATGTACACACATACAGAATACAGAGAAGAAGAAAAATAGAAAAGATAGTACAAAGGCACAGCTTATTTCATTAGAAATCTCTTCCAGCTGGCCCGTTATGAGAGAGTTAGAATAGAAAGAGATGCAGATAGAGTGCGTAAAAAGAAAAGAAGCTAAACCTAACATAAAATAATTACTAACTTAACCTAAATATGTATATATAAAATATATATCAAAATATATATATATATATGTATAAAAATATATAAATACACTAAATACTATAAGCATCTATGATGACAAGGAAAGATAGTGTTCCTTCAACTTCCTTCAACTAAAATAAGCATTTTGTTTAAAACCCTTTGTAATTACTTTTTATTTTAATTGTAATATTCTTTTATGTTTATTCGACAAAAAAACATTTCCTAGGCGTAAACATTTAAAGCTATAGGAACCTTTCCTTACTTAAGATCTATCAAACCTCTGGAGTCAAAGGTATCGCTAGCAAGGCTGTTCAATAAATAACATAAGGAACGAAGGGACCCTTGCTTCTATTCCCAGTGTTCACTATCACGCTGACTCAGGGTACCAGCGACCCTAACGTAAATAATATAACAAGAGTACCGTCATGTCATCCTGGCCTATTTGTTAGAACGAATGCGATTGAACAGATTACTACTATTAGATTGAAGCGTGTTTTATTATTTATCTGTAATATCAATGATCGAATTCCACATTATATTAATTTAAAGACAATACTTCGATTAGTGCCTAACAAAGAATGAAAAACAAATCATAATTTGCTTCACTGAATAGTAAGAACATCGTATTAGGTAGCTATATTCCTTATAAAGAAAATCTCTATCGCTGTGACGTAAAATGAGATTAAAAAGGTATATAAACTCGAACAGTTTACCCATCTATTCTGTTGTCCACTATATCAATACTCAAAACATGCTAAAGCCTCGGAGCACAGTAGAATTAAAACAATAATTCTGATTCTTACTTCATTAATCATCTAAGTAGCGTGCAGGCAACGCCATAATAAACGGCTTGACTATCATATATCATGCTCAGCCTATAAATCTTATATATCCCCTCGGTTCATTGAGAACGAGTGCCGGATCCCAGAATGACAATAAGCAAGGTCCCTGATTTATTCCCCGTTCAGAAATCGAGATATTAAGTGTACAATGCAATGTTGCCTCTACATCAGGCCATGTCAGAATATATTTTATTATAGTCCAGTGTACTCATATTTCTTCTTCAAAGCGTTATGATATCGCACTTGACCTTTGCAGTTGATGTAAATCTTAAGTTAAGGTTCCATAAGCTTAATCCTACTGGGAACTTCGCTGTTCCTTTTTTCAGAAATATTCCAGCGAGAATATCAGATAAGTAGCCTTAGTTTATGGTGGTTATCGGAGATTTTCTGTGATTACAAAAGCAAAGGACGTTTTTACGATAGCCAGCGACATCTATTTTGCACTAACCTTGTGCCGTGTTGTACAATTTAGTATTGCTATTGTTGGAATAAAATGTACTTACTGTCTTTTGAATTCTTGCAAAATAAATATTGTGGGCTCTGTGTAAACAGAGGCTCTGTGTACATATTTACGAGAAATCGTTAAGATCCAAACAATTTAGTATTTTTACATCGTCTTATTTTAGATACGAACTCAAAAATCGTAAGTTATATAGTTACAGTTTGTAATTCATATATGGAAAACGAATAACAAAAGTTGAAAATTTTGATTAGCTTCATCAGTGTATCTACTTATTTTTTTAATCATAGGTAACATTAGTAAACCTGTTTCATAATGTTTACAGTCCATGTTCCCTCCATTTGTTACGAAGAAGTCACTTTAATATTTATTTAGCTCTATACTAAGCAGATCCTGGCATTTCTAACCAGCAAAGGAAGTCATCATAAAAACTTGTTCGCTCATTAATTAATTCTAAACTGGCAACATTAGTGTAACCAGTGTGCAATATGGCTTCTACAGGCGCCTACTATGATAATTACAAGATCGAAATAAAATAACTATGTCTATTGTTTGTGTTTTTGTAATAAATATACTTCACATATGCGTTCGAAGATTTCTAACAAGCTGAAAAACAAGTCCTCATTTACCTTACTAATCATAGCTGCATTTGTTTTTATTTATATTAGAAATAATGCAGTAGGTTCTCATACATACTCGTACACTTAGCAATGAGCCTACAAAAAAGGTTTTGCTAAATAAAAATGTAAAACAACTTATTAAATAACTATCTTTGTGCACGACCAGCCAGGTGGTACCAAAAAGAAACAAAAGCCAACCTCTTTGTGAAAAAATGTTTCCAGCAACTAATTGGTTTAGTGTGTTATAAGCAATCCGAGTTACGTGCGTGACACCAACGAAGCGCTACGGTGCGCAAAAACATCGCTCGTGAAAGCTGCTCCCGCGCCGCCACAATTACTGACAGGATCGCCTCCGTTTTTGTGGCCGCCGTAATATATAGGTCTTCGAAAACTGTACCACTGGGTCTTAAGAACCGAGAACCATCATTAGAATACCGTGGATAACCATTAGCTACATACTGTGGTCTAATTACAGTCACTCGTTATAGTTATTTCACGGCAAAATGCATCAAATTAACCCATTATTTCTCCCGCTTCGCACAGTACGGTCAACTTTTTTCTGTAAAAAAGTAATGTCCGTCTCACTTGTTCATTTTATCGTGAAACTAAACGGTTCATGTAAAAAAAGGTTTTTTAAAACATTATTTTTAATGAGAACAGATTCACACGTTGTTGTTAAGTGGATACGTAATCTCGAAACTGCTTAAAGTCGTTTAAGTGATTAAAAAATAAACGGGCGACACGTCCTACACATATTAAGCTGATGTTAGCTTTCAATAAAATGTAATCACCACTTGCTGATACAAAGTTATTTCAACGTTTTAATCTCAATTAAACGTATAGGGAATATGTTAAGGCCAATGGGAATTTTGTTCACTTAATTTCATAAATATCTAACATGATGATGCAGCTTAGAACTAGTCCGAGTCCCTGGCTATCTCTCGCACTAAATAAATAAACGTATCAAACCGAGCGGTGCGTTTTCCCAGTCATCATTCACTGCAGTGTACCTAGTCATTATCTGTAATAGAATTAATAGCATTTAAATGCCAGACTTACACCCCTTTATACCAGCATTAAACTTTCTTTTAAAAATAGGTGAATCTAATAAAAGAGTTTTAGATAGAAATTTCAGTCATTCACATGATCGCAGCTACTTTAATCAGATAGGTTCAATAAAAGTAATGGGGTTTCAGATGGTCCTTATACGGCTGCCACTTCAACAGAGAATGACCATACTATAAACAGTGCTTGTACACTGGCTGCCAATAAAAACGAAAATTAAGAATGTCAGATAACCAATACTTTATTGATGTTGTTGAAACAAAAGAACATGTTGGATTCTGTATTCAAAACATATTTGACTGTTTTGTAGTTTTTTTCTAAATCTTAGTTTAATTTAATTTTTCCCTAGACTTTGTGCACCCTTTTCATACTTGGTGATTTTTTTTCCTGAAACTTATAGATCATTTATTTGAACCGATAATTCTTACTACTCACCTTTTTAGTGCCGACGCGACGGCCATCCCTTGGCGCCTTCTGTATATTGACCCTTGCGAATCTGCCTGTCACACGAACACTGCAACAATACATAAGCTTTTCAAAAAGATCACTCAATCTAAATTTGATAACACCAGCACAAGTCATATACACACTACTCTCGTAATTAACCAACATTATCATCCACCATCTATTTCCCGCGGCTTCTAATCAGAATACAGGTTTTCTACCTACATACCGACACATGCATATGGCGGTTCATTAGCCACTCCATCCATATTTACATTTATCATGTCGTGTCAACAATGAGGATTTATGATGTGCAATTATTGCCGCAGCCCGGCAAAAACGAATGTGATTGACGGCGCCGATCAGAGCCGACTTCACCCGAGTACTCCCGACAGTGAAGAACCAACAGTGTTTAAGAAATCTGGTGTATTATTAATGTAGTGGCCGGGGACATAAGATATGTAAAGTTCCATTAACTTTATGCATAAAAGGAAATAATAACAGTTGGACAAAGGATGCGCCGATACCAGTTTTGTATTGAGGTTTGATATCTGAAGCAAATATTTGAGTCATATTATTGGACAAATAAATACATGCATAAGTACTCAGTTTAGTTAAAGATCCTTATATTAGACTACGACAGAACACGTTTGGCAAACACAGTTTACACATGGTAATTACTGTAATTTGTATCATTACAATATTGCAGTCCAAATTCTTTGGGATTGTGTTAAGTATATGGAAGGGAATCCTAAATTAAGGATACTCTATGACACTGTTCGAAAGTCCGTGATATCCCTACATATTATTCAGATACTCGTTTGTTAGATGTTTATGTAATCTTAGGTATATATGTACATAAATATACCACATCTCCTATTATATCGCTACAAATACACACAAAACTAGACTATAAACTAACGGACCGTTGTTCCTTAGAACAATAAAGCGACCTGGACCAGCCTGGGGTCAGCCGAGTACTTGTACAAGTGAAGCCTTATTTGCTTTCTATTCACTATCATTGTTCTCTAAATAATATTCACACAATGTGCGTCTCGGAACTGGTTAAAGTCACGTACCTCTGTTCCGTATCGTGGCGGGTTCAAAGATTACGACAATTCTAGATGCAGTAACAAAAGTGTATGTGGCCAGTTCTTAGTAGCTTTAATGGCAATTTCAGAGAAATAAGTTTCTATTTGACGTTTTGGATTGCAGTTTTTTGTTTTTGTAATGTGTGTGGCTCTGAGAACCTTGTATGTTTCAGGGAATCCTAAACCCTACAAAGACCAATATAGCTGGGTAATGTACGTAGTTACTTTAATTATGATTGGAGATTTCAAATCTTAATTACTTTAAATATATTACCTATTTACTTACGCTCCATTCTAAACTATAAATTCGTTATTTATTCTCGTTTGCAAAACAATAAAAATGTAGATAGGTATCTACCCTCAAAGCACTCGACAGCAACGATGCTTACACAAAGTCCACACAAAAGAAGCAAGGAAACAAAGAATACACAGTTAAGACCTATTGAGAGAACTAATTGCTCTGCTAACAACTGAAGTACTTACAATATTTACGCAGTACACAATCATACAGCCAGCAATCCTCTTTAAAACAAAAGAAAAACCGATTTTCTTTTTGCAAACATTTATGAATAAAAATCTTCACGAGTACAATTCATTGTCGTTTGACCAATCAAGACTACTTTTATTGAATTTAGGCATTCACCATTGACAGAAGAATAAACAAAAATAAAATTAACAAATTAAATAAAAGTCGCTTTGCGAAACCGCCTAGAGCGATCCAATCACGGACAATCAATAAATGATTATTTCGTGCATGTCCCAATAAAAACAAATGAGCGTGCGGTCCGCGGCAAACTCTGTGACTTTGTATCGATAAATTAAATTCTGCCCTTCAAGGATCAATCATGGTCCTGTGGTCCCGTGGTCGCCGCCGTCCTGGGTGGCACGCTAAATATTTATTCAGCCAGCGCCTCACAATGGCAACGTATTTCAATGACGGACGTCGGCGCAAACGCAGCCTCTAGCCTAAAGCACTGCGCACGCCCTCGCCTCCTCCTTACGAAAATATGGTAAATGTTCGCGTTGAAATATTTGTGTTTTTATTTCGTTCGGCTTTTCGCTTTTTGGTTTACTTTTGATTTATGTATCAATTTGTTGATAAACGCATTTTATATACCAGAAGCAAAATTCTTTGGGAAAAACGTTTTACCTTAGTACCTGTAAGTAACTATGGCTATACAATTCCCGTGGCTCCGAGTTAGCTCGTGAAACATTCGTTAGGATCTAATGTTGCAACAAATGTTTAGACGTCTAGTTAGTAGCTTTTATCTCTATTTCATGAATAATCCTTTAACGGAATAAAACGATATCATTTTTAATAGAAAACATAGTGGCTCGATACAGGGAATATTAATTATAGAATTTTACCTCCTGGACGGCCGATCCTCGCCTGCCAAGCTTTTTTCAATCTCTCCCAGGGTCGGCGTGACGACTGCATATTAATACAAGAAGTTACTAATAAACCCGATACATACAAAGAAAAAACTCCATATTTAGTCCCTATTCAAAAGCCGTAGTGGTCAATATCGCCTGCAAAGATGTCCAGCAAGAAAATGTGACTAGAAACCCGTTTAGGTATGTATTAGGACAAAAAGTTGATCGTTGTACAGCAAGTTACGCAAGACCGGGACTTGATAAAAAGTGGTCACCCTTTCAAGGGTTAGATGGTTCAATACTCGGTCTATAAAGCGGGAAGGTACATCGTGATGCAGCAGATGTTCTCTGAATAAACCCTTATCTGGAATCATAATTCTAAATTAATTCAGTGTACCGCGAATGCAAGGAAAGACTGACTCGCGTAAATAATGTGTCAAGAATCGTGGGAAATAGCACTATCGTATAGATGCTAAACACAAACCAGGCATAAATATAAATCGAAATCATTTAAGAACATATTACTTTTATCACATGGTAAATTGGCAGATGCCTTGAATTGTAATGGACATTTTAGAGGGTAATTTAAATCTGTCGATCTCAATATCGACATTCTTGTGAATTATTCATGATAATGGACGATCCGAAAGAGTTTAACATTATTAATGGTCTGTGCGATGAATTTATCTTACTTTTTATCAAGCTGTGTTAAGCGCTATCAAATCTCTTTACAAGATTTCGTGACCAATTAACGTTTAATTACTTGTAAGTTAAACAAATGTTAACACAAACCGATCTCAATAAAACAATCCAGCGAAGATATCTTTGCAAAAATAATTTATTCCGCTCCGCATGGCGATTGCTAGAATGGACACGTCTCCTAGTTTTTATGCCAATAGAAGGAATCGATGTCCCATAAACGGGTTCAATAAAGACAAAGTTAGGATCTGAACTTTAATTTCTTTTTCCCGGCCTTTTATATGCAAATCGGGAGCAATTTATCAGTGCGAGACATTTGAATAGGCGAGTCTCCATACCACTTGGTAAATAAATGGTAGCTGTCCTGACGTCGACGGTGCGCGTGCGCGACGATCACTCCAATTGATGCGCACTGATGCATGTGATTGTAAAGTGACAACATACACAAAAGATTTCCAAGCGGATTCCGATACGAATTGTCCTTATTATCATTCCCGTATAACCTTTTACTGTAAAACGTTGTCTCTGTCGCCCCGCGGCCCACTCTCATAACTTCGAATGAAAAACAAACAAAATCCGTAAGCCATGTGAGCCAGGGAGATAAGTCTAAAAAAAGACTGTACGGCACGTGCCGGTGGGCGACTTCCAACTTTCTATGCGAGACTGGTTTCACTCCCTAATGAGTTCTGAGGTTTATATTGAACAGTTGCGAATTCTACACACGAAAAAACTTTCGAGAACAGAGAGTTATCCTGCGTAATTAAACCATTTATCCAAAAAAACAAATCGTTCAAGCCAAATGAAGATTTATAAGACAACATTCACACCCACGTTTTACTTATCTTTTATCTCTTGTTAATTACTCGAATATATCACATATCATAGTAGCACTCACAAACAAAACTTTATGATGCGCAAACGCAAATTAAAATGGTAGAAGACAATGAATTTTATTAAACGTCGCTTTCATTTCGCCGCAAAAATATGGCCGATGAAAACAATTAAGATTTTAATACAGTGTAGCAGTCGGAGGCGAGGGCTCATGAATAGAATAAACTAAATAAGTAATTTCGATGTCAACTAAATCATTTATGGATGGTGGGTGCTCTCGGGTTTCGTTATTTATTGTAGCAGGGTTTGTGTGGCTCCGGCGGTAGGTGCGATAGGTCGTACGGCGCACCACCCGCGGACAATCACGACTCTTTCAATTTGCAATGTGATTTCACTTCGAGCACATTTTAAAAGCTATGAATGGACGACCGATGGTTGTGGTCACTTTATTTTACAATATTATTGCTGTTATGCGACATAAACACAATGTTGAGAAGACTTATGATGACCATAAGTGTATTTATAACTACTATGCCACGCATTATCACAAAAATCAATTTATCGCTTGTATCTGTACAACAGTGAAATGAAATTCATTGAAATACCCATAAAAACGATTCGTTTCAGTTTGTGTAGGTGAAACGAATAATATTGCAATGATGCAATTGTGTATTAGAACATACGAGTTTACGACTGAATACTAAGAAGCTCCTTTGACGGTCTTTTGTACAATAAAGTCATAATAAAATAGCGTTGGTTTTTTATCTGTTCATATACGTATTTTATATCAGCAAATACAAAGATAGAATGGGTACTTACTTTTATATTGCTTTTAAATTAAATTGCCAGAAGAATAACTTTGAATTGAAAACCTCACGTTTTACAGTAGGTTTATGAAACTGTTACCAGCAACCATGATGCAGTAAATATAATATTATTTTATTGTTTCCGAAGCACAAATAACGCAATAAACATAAAACAACCGAGAGTCACGTTCAATGCAATTGAATATCTATTAAATAAACGCACAAAAAGAATAAAGTTTGCCGCAAAATGCTACGTACTATAAAATATGGCTGCATTCACAAATATTTCAAATTACCCTAAGTACCGTAGCAATGAAAAATAAATGAGAAGCTTTTTAAAACATCTTTATTAAAGACAAGTGTTAGTTACTTTTCGATAAAAAAATTACTGCTAAAATTTAATAATGCAGAAAAAATTAAGCAAAATTAAAAATTTTGAAAAAACCCCCGACGGTAAAAATCTTATTGAAAAATAATAAAATAACTCAAAACCCCCGACTTAACCCAATTATATAGGAATATCCGTCTGGGGCTGCCATTAAACCAGCTAATGGATTTCTAGTGTCGTGAATACAATTGAAGAATTGTAGATGTTTAACGATGACATAAAATACACTCAATTATTACGTTGAAATTTCATATAGAAAAGGCAGCCCCCGACGAAACGCACATCTCTCACCCTAAACGCATATACCTGCTCCGTTCCGTCGTGGGTAAAAATGAAACTGATGTTTATTGTTTACTCATCAGTTCTGAAATAGGCTTCATCGAACAATCTTAAAAACTTTTAAAAAAGTTGGTCTCAGCAGTAAGCCTCAACATACGATTGCATTTAAAATCCGCACGTGGGCGATACAATGCCATCACAAAATGTCAAGAGATAAAGTAAAATTAAATCCGACACCGAAACTTGAAAATAAAATGTTTCGCTCCAAAATGAATGAAATATTACCTACAAGTTTGCAAAGTACCTCGATAGCCGCGTGGGAAGAGATACTTATCTTGATAATACTTGTACGTATAATTTACCCCTTTAAACATATGCACGAAAATGCAAAATGCATTTTATTCTGGGGCACTGATATACCGTGCTAAACTTTACTCATTTTACGATGATTTGCATGACACACCTGAACCATGAAAAATTTTGAATATTCATCTTAAAAAATTACATCCTGAGAATATAAAATGAGGGTCTCTACTAAAACACCCTTCATTCTATTATTTTTTATTTAAGTTCATTCGCCAATTATCAAATACTTCTTCATCTATCAAATCACCCTATTACCTACCACTGCTGATTTTTCCAATGAGTGCTAACCATCTTGGACTAGGGCCCTTACTTTCCGTCACATTCTTCAGACTATTAGAACGAAAATCTTAAGATACTAAGTACAACTGGAGCAATTAAAAATAAGTTTACAGACTTTTTGCGGTAATGCAGCTCATATTTATACCTCTACTATTTATTAAATTAGGTACAACTTTCGAAACTATCATAATGACTATCCCTAAATAAAGTTTACTTAATATGCTCTATAAAAGTTAATATGTACCTACCTTATATGTCTGATACGTAATTAAGTACCTACTCAAGCCACTACTTAACAAAGATGATATATTACAAAGTCCATCAGTAAGCATACAAAAATCATAGTCAGCACTAAAGCGGTGAATAAAAAACCGATTCAAATAAAAAATGATAATATCCTTAATCTAAAACCTCTCAAGTTATTACTGGGCAACGCAAATTGCGATCGCAAGCTCTGATTAGACCGGGTAATTTGTTTTGACATGTACTTAGTAAGCACGTTGGTACATGTATACCACTTATTAATATAAGTGTGAATAAGATATTGATTAAATTATGTTCACGATTGATGACTACTGCTTTATCCGTGTAACGAGCCCGCATCTACACTTAATAAGCAATAAGTTTCTGTCTTACCTGCTTAATTAAAAGAAATATTTGCATTACAAAATGAGTATAATATGTCTTTTGGACGTATTTCAAAACTCATCGCATAGCAGCTATGTTTTTTTTTAAGTTACACAGGTTATCAAATGCATCCCGTATTTGTAAGACTGGAAATCTATTAATACTGAAGTTATTTTTACCGGCTACTGAAGAAAAATCTCACTGGCTTGTGTATTTATGTTTTTCTTTTTCTTTACGTAACCTACAATACTGAACTGGTAGAAACAAATAAAGAATCTTTACACTTAAGTCGTCCTAGATTACTTCTAAATACCTAAATATACCCTAAGTAAGTATTAATATGTATAGCGAAAGTAATAACCAATTGGGTATGTAGGAACATCCATTACCATTTTAAACACCGCACCGTAAGCTGATTGAACGTACATACATCATATAGGCAAAACAGTAATCATTATTTGTAAGCTAAATTACAATAACAAAGGCAATTTCATCCTGAATGCTCCTAATAACAGAAACCTTATTTACAATTTCAAAATGATTTAGATCAACGAAGCCAATAGTCAATTACTGGCTAGCAAACCAATTTAGTAGTGGATCAATAACCTCGAAATTATTAACCAATGTGAATATTTTTTGTTTGGCAAGTAACACGTCATAGTCTGAGAACATCCATCAAGCAAGATCATATCTAATTATGTTAACGCATTTCAAATTACCTTTTGTTTTTGCTCGACATATTAAAGTGTCGTGAATCTGCGTAATGTTGGGGTATGAAATGTTGATTTTGTTAATACAGTTACGCCTTCCGATGTAAATAATTCCCTCATATATGTGGCTATACTAGCTATGTGCATGTGTGTGAGCCTGTCAAAATGAGATGTTTGACGCTTCAGGCATTTCCTTCGTGCATACACACAGACAACAGTCAGGGACTGAAAATAAAACCTCACATTCCCGCTGGCAAGCTCACTTTACAAAAAAACTGTTTTATAAATTATCAAGACGAAAGAACGGTCATAAAGCTACAAAAAATCGTGAAGAAAGTAATTTGATAGTGTTAAATAAATGAAGCAATAACAATAACAAACAGAAATGATGATAAATAGAGCCATCCAATCTCACATTGTTAACAAAACACCATAAAATTTGTACTTGGCACATGTAGAACAATTGTTTCTCTTTATACAGTTAAATGTTCACACGTTGTTTAGTAAAATGGCATACTGCGTGAAGCAGTAACTGTGCGAGTAACCCACAATATAACAATGGAGACAGTTATCGTCCCACGCATCTGTCCACACGCTCCTAATATTTACTTAAACTGTGCATTCTTTACTACATATATTACATGACTTCCTTGATCATACAGCTTTCATTATAGCTCATTTTCCAATGCATTTAAATCAAAACGTACCATTATTCCCTTTGTATCATTTACCGCCTTTTATACGCTATAAACATTCGTTAACTTCATACAATTGGGTCCACAAAAGTAATACAATCGCATATTTATCTTTATGGAGAAAAAAATGTCATTTGGGTGACCGCACAGACAAAATAACATATAAAGTAAGGTCTTTGTGGGTGTCATCGCGAGTAGGTACATGAAATGCAATGACCATTTTGTATATGCCATATATTTTTACTATTGTCCTTAAATTCAATGGAAAAGATAAAGAAATCTGGTACACATTTTCGTACAAGCAAAAGGCTTACTTATACTGACCGCATATATTTGTATTTTCATTAAAGTTTTCAGACATTTCAAAATTTCTATATTACGTTCCCCTCCTAAATTACCTATCAGGCGTAGTATTTCCTTTATATATTAAAAACAATTCAAAAACCTAAATGGAAAACACTAGATATAGATATACCCTGAAGTCTGCAAAAGGAAGAGAGAGCTCTGAAATGAAGTAAATAACAAGTTAAGTCCTTAGATGGTCGGAACATGGTCCTGCGCAAGTCGGGGACAGCCGAAACAAAAGCCTATAAGTAACGTCACAGTGCCGGGACCCGTCGCAAATTGGTTTATTGAGATTGCAACTGCGATGCGCGCAAAAAGGAACGTCCCGCTTTGAACCTCACCTTCCATCCTTTTTTCTACACCGAATTATATGTCCTGTAATCAAGTCGTAATCGTTAAATAGAAAAACGCTTCGGAAACATTCGTTCCGTGGGCATTTTTATGGGTAGCAAGTGCAACATAGTTCGAGAAAGCGCTTGTTTCTACGACCAATGTAAGCCAATCACTGTGATGAGCAAAAAGGTTCCCTTTGATGTTGATGTACGCCTAACAACTTAATAACAGTACAGATTTCTGATTCGTGTTTAATATTGAAGTAGTTTTTATAAAAATTGCGCGATCGTAGAAAGGGCAACATTGTGAATTTTGTAAAAAGTTTTCGAATTTAGAAAGCATACAAACAGTATAGAAATTATGGGGAGAACACGTAGGCTTCTTGATTTCGGGTTGTAAATAACAGTGCTATGTGGAGTATTGTTAAAAATGTTTCCAAGTGAATGTGCCTCTACATATCACCGTAACGACCACTCAATACCGCATTGTAGATTCAATTTATATTGACCACAGGGCATTTTCTCTCTTAACGCCGGTAACTCCGACATAATGTTGCCCTGGTCACTATTTACGAAGGTATTTATTTCTGAATTGCGTGCAAATAACTATGCTATGTTTTGGTCCCCTATGTTTTAACACAACTTTTTTTTTTGCAAAGTAAATTGAAAGTCGACACTCCTAGTAATGATTATGTTGGTAGCCAGTTTTTTTTCTGTCTAGACAAATTGTAAGGGTAATTAAAAAATAAGAAACAGGCTGTTAGCGTATTGCGTTGTCGTCTACTTATGAAATGTCATTGGAAAACTATTTTTTGCGACTACTACAAGTAGTGTGGGTGTAAACGTGTGAAACAACTATGTTAATAAGTGTACGTAAGTAACTGTCAAGAATGAACGATAAAATATCATGCTCAGTTATAAGCATTTTTAATGAAACCGCTATAAATAACTCCTGGTTATAATTAGAAAAATCACTTCTTTTTTATCCCATTCGATCTTTTAGTATCAGTCTAACCCATCGAACTTAGATATCAATTTGCACGTTCAGTGAAAAGAAAAATAACACTCAAATCATTAAAGCTCTTGTATGGTAAGAAATATTCTTCAATTGGATTATTAATATCCCATAAACAAATATCTTGCTATAGGTATCCATAAATTAATTTGAAAATCAAATACAGAAACAACTCTCAGCAGAAATACAGTAGCACCAAATTAACATAAACAGGAATATTAAACGTGCATAGACCCATAGATAATACACTATAGACCAGAGACATCGGGCTTTTTTTCTTCAGAAGCCATGTTAGGCAAATGTCATTAGTTATGCATGCACTATTGTAATCTAAAACACCGTATGTAATGTAGGAATTGTATAATTAAGTTGGTACTTAAGATCAAGCTAGTATTTTGAGTTATCTATATAAAGGTATAGTTGTGTTAAACATCGTTCAAAATATGCTTAGTTGATTTTTGAACACACACAAATATTTTTATGTTTGCCTACAAACTACAGAGAGTCCCTTAGGTATTCAAAAAGGTTTTATTTTCCCACCACCTTACTGCATTTCTATTTATTTCTACATAGTCGTATCCAAACTCTAAATCACGACACAATTTCCGGGGAAAATCTTACGCGTGGAAAATTGCAAGACCCGCAAAAATGTTTGCCAATTAAACACCATTCACACATCGTGGGAACCTAAACAAAACACTGTACAAAAATATTTATTTTTTATACATTTTCCGTGCTCAAAACGTCCAATTAAAGTGTCAGAATGATACGTGAACGCCTGGTGGCGGTCGCGCGGTGTTAGAACGTGACGCTCCCCACATTCCCACCACGCGCGAACAATTTGCAACACACGACGCCAATTAAATACATTTTTAACAATGAACCGAGCACCCACGACTCTGCACTACACCACCAATGCATCTATTGTATACCAGCCTTTAAATAAAACTTCGATCTAAAAGGAGCCCCTCGTAAAGCCCGCGATAGACAGGTAATGCTTAGAGAAACTTTGTACGAACGTTTTATTTTCTTGTTTTATATTTTATAGACTAGTTAACATCTAATCCACTTAATACGCCTTGGGAGAGCTTTAAATTTTCTTTATTTCTGGAGTTATCTTAAGTTGAGCCTACCATAGAATTAAATTACATATGTGATTTTATTTTATCTTTATCGTATCAGGCAACTGCACATTAGTTGAATATTATCTGAGTAATATTTTTTAGTCTAAACGAGTCTGGTGTTTTCAGCTAATTCGCAATAAAGTCTCATTTGCATAGCGTCATTCTCTTCAGTAACACATTCAAACAGAAAATAAACACGTCAACACAAGTTTAGTGCACAGTAAAATATTTAGCATATCGCGCCTCTCGGTTTCACACGTTGTGCTAAAGAGTGGAACACTAATGAGAAACTTTCATTATAAGTTGCATGTTAAAGTTCGAGAAGCATTTGCAAGTGAAATAAAAGTGGGAACACCAAGCTCGGCTGGTTATTGCCTCTCTAACGCCGATCCTGGGTTCAATAGACGGCGTCCGCACATGCGACTAACGAACGAGATGCGCGCGCGCCGATAAAGCCTGCATTTCAATAGCGCATGCGTTGTAGCTGCGACACTAGCACTCAGCATCGTGCGCGTGCTTCATATTTATTGCGATTGTGTAAGATATTGTGTTAGCAAAAAGTTTTGTCATAGAAATCATAATACGTCTTTTAGACTATAAATATAAATAAATAAAGCTTTATAAAATATACACTCTGAATGCCAAGGAGTTAAAAGCCAATAAGCTGCTCTCATATTACATTCGCGTCAAGTTCAACCGATGTCAAGATAAAGCATCAATCACTTTCCGAAGCTTGAGAAATGACTTTGTCTTTATAAAAAAAACAAAAGAGTAACCACATCAACGTGTTACCTTTATTTACCTTCATCCATCAGGCTACTTACTTTACTAATACACAATCATTTCTGAGAACCGATATTGTTATATTTTGCACTTGAATTGAAACCACAAAATGCAATATTAACTTTTTTTAGAAGTAAAGGGCTCTTGTTGTGGGAATATAAGTTGTTGTTAGCCATTGCACAGGAAATCGTTTTATGCTGCGCTTGATTACGCTCAAAGGGTTACAGAAATATCCTTTGATAGAACTTGGCATTATAAAATATCTTTGAAACTGTAATAAGCACTTTGCTTATGTAGTAATGAAAATGAAAACTACATATGAAATGCTGCATTCAAGTAAGAAAATAAAATTTTAATACTGTGTTGAATTTTAATTTGTGGAATTTCTGGTACTTTTCTTAAGACAAACTTCTGCACAGTGAGTACAGCCTGTATGTAGATGACTATAGTGCAGACTTCAAACATAGCCCCCAAACAACGGTTGAGAAAATTGCAATATGTAACAATGCCAGTCCACAGTAGCTCTAGAGAAGATTGGCACTCCACTTAGAGGTATATACTTATAAAACTGAAAAAGTTTATTTGTTCGAACGAGCAGATCTCAAGAAATCTTTTTGTGTTAGGAAACCTATTTACGAGACAAGCAATCTAATGATATCGACGAGAAAAGCTATAGTAGTAGCGTCTACGGGACCGTCATGTTATATCATATGCCTCAGACGTAGTGAGTGCCTATGGATACTGAAGCTACATTCACTCCTGCCCCCCTGTCCTATAATCACACGCTGCAATTAACATAAACAATTAAACAGAACAAGCATTGGTCTCTATTTATTCACATCGAGGACTTGTTTAATAGTTTTCTTTAACATCAAACGACATTAAATGATTTCATAATACTCGTTAATTACTGGTTTAGCGACGTTCCTCCGTAGAAACACGATCAGCAATTACAATGAGCCACAGAAGCCGTACCACTTGTCAAATTAATACTACAGATGTAATCAGAAGCTATTGAAAAAGCGTTTAAAACTTGATGTGTTTATTAAATTGTCGTAAGTTATTTACGACTTTTACGAGCGGCCCTACTCCCGTCTCGTGTAATTATTGAGGACATGCTTAATCTTTATTTAACTTATGTTTACTTTTATTCGAAGCTTTGAGCAAAAGGTAAACTTAGTGAAGTATCGTTTATTTTTGTTTATATTTTAACAAGCACTCTAATGATGCTTAATATTGGCCACGCTGTTATCTGGGAACTCATTAACTTCATATTAAATTAATAAAATATGGTACCTACATACGTGTTTAATTAAACCACTTCGTAATACTCATTGAATGTTATTCCTTCACTGAGGTGATATAAATAGAATAATACAGTAATATTTATTCAAGTACTGGATTCTATCAGTGGTAATATTTAAATGAATAAAGTTGAGTGAACTTGACGAGTGTGGCTGCGACACCCACGGTATCTGCAGTCCCACGGAGACATAAGTCAATCCATAATTACTGTGCCCGCCGTGTATAATCGATCTAAGGTAATTAAACAAATGGCTAGATGGAACGAGTCTTGTCCCTTGGGCTGCCATAAAACTTCTTGTTCCGCGTGAGATTGCAACAATCTCATCTTTTTATAGCGAAACTAGTCGCGTTTAGAAGTGCGTTCACGTTGCGTACTCGCAAAAGAAAAATCGCAAGTACAAACTGGTATAGGAAACTAGATTTCCACGTCTCGGCGTTTAGAACGATTAGCTGCAAGCGACGCATTGTTGATACGCTATCAGCTGATTGCGCGCAGTCCGCCATGGTAGCGCGAACAGAGCGCATGCGCGCGCGCGACCCCGCCAGCACCACGCGACGCCGCACGCGCACGTAAGCTTCCGACACTTCATGAATGAGACTATTTTATCAATTATCGTAATGGCATAATTAGTACGATGGTGAACGGGCGGAAGTTGCTGCGTGTTGTGAAGTATTTGGTGGCGGGAGTGACGGTGTCCTGCGTGAGCTGGCTGGCGTGTGTGAGCGAGTGGCACTCGGGGCTGCGCTGGTCCAGCGGTCGAGGGGAGCTGGCGCGGGCCATGTCCACCATGAGGACTATCGTGGCGTACTCGGAAGGCAAGCAGGCGGAGATGGACCGACCCACGCCGCTCACCTGTGACAGCCTGCCTGTATTCCCCAAACTATCACACATAGTTAGTTCCCTTTATTAGCCTAATAATAAGTATGACTTCGATTATTTAAAAGTAAATCTATGATTATTAAGATCTGAGCGCATATTAAATTATTTATTTACTGGCTATGCTAAGCTAAGCTTTCATGTTAAATAAAGATATTTCTCATATAAAACATTAAGCTCATAAAATTCAATATTATCAATAAAATTCTGGAAGCTCAAAAAAGGATAAAATAACTGAAGCGCTTACACAAATAAGAGATTATTTTATATATTTTATGAAGCTCACTCGGAGACTAACCTCATTTTAATGATGAATTTTACGATCGTAATTACTTGAAAAATGTTAAGTGATCTTTACTTTTTTTCTGTGTACCAATTTTAATATATAGCATCCGGTGACTACTTGTAATAAAGCTATTGCCAGTAATTAAGAAACATCAATATGATAAAATATCTTCAAATGAACATGACCAATATTATGGCTGTAGAAACTTTAAATCGGTAATACATCTATTTTTATTATTTCATTAAGAATACTCGCACTATGCAGACTAAACAGTCTATTCACAGTTGACCCGTTGGCATATTTTTTTTTTGTAAAGAATATCTTGATTTTCTGATACCGGCTAAATACTTGATCTGTATAAAGTGCGTACTACCATTCGTCAACATACTGATTTATGAATCTAAACAAACTATCGGCCGAAAAAAAGTTTGCGTAGTGCACTCTTAACCGAATGTTTTCTCATTGTATCTGAGGGCACGGCAGTGCCCTCGCCAATTACATTATTTCTAAAATAACCCCCTTACATAGGAAACCACAATCCGGTCGCGTTGAAATAGACCCATTGCGTCTAATTCAGAAAAATAATAGTCATCATATAAAATAACTGAAATATTCCGGTACCGTGAATTCCGAACGTGATTCAATTACAGAAAGCCGTTAAAGCTTAACTAAACGCCACATCACGACTCATATCGCGTATGCAAATAACGCAGACAATAATGGATGAGAAAACACATCTCCAAGAAAATACGATCTATTGTCACTTCTACTTTGTATTCAGCAGAACTTCCTGTTCCCGCCGCCTACTTCAGACACTATTTTTAGAATATACCGCAAACTGCAAAATATTTAATGAGCACTCCGATATCTTAATACCTTAAAAGCTATGAAACCTCAACTCAAAAGTAAACATTTTCTCGGCTAATAATGTAAATAAAATGTCGACGTAAGTAACGGGAAACTTTCGCAACGTCAATTTAAATGTCCAGTTAACAAACAAAGTGCTCATGTCCACAGTACTCACCCTTCTCATCCATTAACTGTAAAGCTTTTATATGAACACAGTAGAACAGAAGTGAAGGATACAAAAGGGCCCGCGTCCACCTACGGACAGATAGACATACGAACATATCGTATCTTATTTCTCACGTCATCTAAACAAAATGATTGCTATAAACAAATTGTCGACGATAAGAATCGAGTGGTATCGCACAAACGGAGATAGCCTCCGCGCAGCGCGGGCATGCGATGGTTTTATTTCAACTCGTTTTGTGTAGCGATAATCTATTCCGATGCTGGTCACGAATGGAAAATAAATCGAAATCAATATCCTCTACGGGCATTTCTAATAGTATGCCGCCAGTGGCACGCTGCTGCTCTATATACTATAGCGAGATATTATAAGCAGATCGCTTATAGATACCCCGTACCCGCGCATACTCGCATAGTTCCGATACGGTAACCAGGCATATTTGCATGCATAAATAGAAATAGATACGATTTCCGGTAAATTGGCCGAGGTCGGTAACTCTTCACTCGCCTTATAGGCAGGATCCCGGTCGTGTTCGTGCATGCATCATTTCAGACCGGAGAATATTTTACTATGTTTAAATCTGCATATTGAGAATATGGCATGACGGTTAAAATTACGAACGTGACCGTGAAAATCTTCAATCATGTACGTGGAAAGGATGTACGAATTATTTAACTAAATGCATTTTAAATAAGCAACGATATAAAATTTTTGTTTTGTAATAAACTGATCACCCTTCTATCAAGATTATTGATCTACAATTCTTGGTTATTGAACTACAAGTAAATCAGAAGAACCACTTTTAATGTAAATTTAAGAAACACTTATGAAGTACCATTCTATCTACCTAGGAACCTAGAGGTTCTCTCGTAAATCGCAGAATAACAGATTATTTTCTTCAGCCGGCCCAAGAAAACAGATTACGTATTTTGGATAAAAAACTGCTCGAAAATACATCTTAGCCAGGACTTAATTAATGTTTAAGTAATTCTCTTGGCGCTTTAGTTGCCAGCATTAACATCGGCCATTAATATACGCCGCAGGATCGAGAACCAAATGATCAGATTAATCTAATCTAGTGATAAGCCACGTTATTGCAATTATAAAACGTGTTTCATAATTAACCGAGGTGGTGTCATTTACTTTACCCGTATAAGTTGTAGAAGTTGTAGCCTCTCCATTACTGACAGATTCAAAAAAAAGTTCCGATTACAAGTTTAAACTTCGAAAGATAGGGACCTACAGTTTAAGTACATAGCCTTACAAAAAACGAGGTGTGCTTCATCTAACAGAAAATTGATAATATTTTGTGTAAACTATTCGGAAATCAAAAGAAGAAATGAGATGTGACATTCTCCCGATACGTCATAATAGGATGAATACACAAAATACGTTTGCTTCAAACTATTCGTGTTTTTTGGGACGTCCGATTCTTGAGAACGGTGTATTATTTCTGGAACGCGGGGAAAATAAAAAGGTAATGTAATTTTTTTTTAATAAAAAGGTATCGTATTAGGCCCGATTATTTAAAAATAGATTTCTGGGAAAACTAGGATTACACCAAATCTTCAAGATTTGTAATATGTCGAATGATAGAGTAGTCAATAATGCTAGCGAAGTTTTGATATGGGTCTATTCAGAAGACCTAAACCTTCCTCCACATGCTAAGTATTTTCTCGTAAGAATTCCCACAGTGATGGCGCCTTCTACAAGTTTCTTAAAAACAAAAAAAAACATCACACGACGTATAATCTCCCATAAACTAAGTCTAGCTAGACTGAACAGTTATGTCTGCATAATCTTTATAAGCTCTCAGACGATCACAAATATAGATTATATCACTATCTTCCTGAACATTTCTGTCACGTAAATATCTGTCTAGACAAATTTATATTAAAGACCTCAGAATAATTGGCTCACGATGTACGTAAAAACCGGCCAAGTGCGAGTCGGACTCGCACACGTAGGGTTCCGTACCATCCAAACTATTTGTGGATATCGAGCAAAATTGAGCAAAAAATCACGTTTTTTGTATGGGAGCTCCCCGAAATATTTATTTTATTCTAGTTTTCAGTATTTATTGTTAAAGCGGCAACAGAAATACATCATCTGTGAAAATTTCAACTCTCTAACTATCACGGTTCATGAGATACAGCCTGGTGACAGACGGACGAACGGACGGACGGACAGAGGAGCGAACACAATAGGGTCCCGTTTTACCCTTTGGGTACGGAACCTTAAAAAAGTACATGACATTCTAAAATATGAATTACACATCGCACCTCACTATTTGTTTCTCGTCACGTATGTTTATTGATTATTGTGTTGTTATGAGTGTGTGAAGATGTGTTGATAACATATTATTATGGTTATAAGTACAATAAAATCGTAGGCGCCTTCAGACGCGTTCGGTATTTAGTTGGCGTGAAATAACGCAATGTATTTCGCGTTGTGTTATTACATTTTAATTCCGTCATTATCTTTTTATGACTCTCTTTGTTTCTTATATCGTACAACATCGTAGATGCACCTAATTATGTAACTGCAAGACTGAAAGTGAATTAAGGCTTCTTACATTAATAATTGCGGTTCCGACTACGAAAGTTTTCATTTTTCCAGCGTCCTGTAAGATTTTGAATAGGTTACCTTGATAGATTCTTATTTTTTGGAAATCTCCTCCTGGATTGAATAGTGGGCACATTTCTTATATGCAACTCATACATAAACGGATATCCACGAGCCACATTATTACAAAGCCACCTTTTCAAACAGAACGTTGATGCGATCTATAGAATTATCTTCGAGGCCCAGTAGCGTGACGCTTGTATGTATAATTACGCAAATACCCTGCAATATGCAAACCTTTTGCTAATACAAAACGTAAATTCCCATTTCCTCTGTAACCTATGTATATTGCAAGTACCTACTTGTAATAACCATGAAATCATCCAGCCGGAACATTGCATTTAATTTCTGCAGTTTTTATGTGAGAAACTTCGTTTTCTTAATCTTCTAATTCTACTTTATTCTCCTTATTTGCATACGAATTCCATATAGCAAAAAAAAACACTTCAAAAATCCCATTCTCGATGTTAAATTGCTGAACCATGGAACTAAACCATACAATCTTGTGGTACGTGACAGGAAACCTTACATTCCTTTTTGTATCATGATTCAGAATACCGTTAGTGATCTCGCAAAGGAACTTTTTAATAACACTTTCTCTGCTAGTGGCAGTGTATTGACAGAGAAAAAACCGACCTATATTTGAATACCAATTTATTTCTTCAATAGTTCAGTGGAACAATCATAAAAGCTTCAAAGCAATACAACCATTTTAATTTATCTGTG
The DNA here is from genome assembly GCA_033682625.1 of Helicoverpa zea x Helicoverpa armigera. Classification (NCBI taxonomy): domain Eukaryota; kingdom Metazoa; phylum Arthropoda; class Insecta; order Lepidoptera; family Noctuidae; genus Helicoverpa; species Helicoverpa zea x Helicoverpa armigera. Next base: position 2,763,915 of record JAWIIS010000029.1, read on the forward strand.
AATGTAATTTTAAATCAAAAATATTTCTTATCTCTTGGCCAAGACAACTAATTGGAATCTCTTATGCATTTATCTGGCTAGTTTTACAATCTGTAGTTAACCGTTTACAAAGCTTTAGCATTAAGTCCACTGTTTTTTTCTGCAAAATCATTAAATCTTTTATAGTTCACCACGCGAGACTTAAATGGACATTTGAAATGACCATATAAAAATGTTTTTATGCCTTTGTTATTTTGCTTTAACTAGGTCCTTCCATGGACCTACACGGCGGATCGTTAGTGGAAATATACTAATATTTTTCTTTTTGAACGCTGAAAGCGCGAGAGAGTTCCAATCTGGTTGGCGTGTTGCATTCTCCTTATAAATCAGTAAGGGGCAGTAAAACTACGCGTCGGCCGTGGGACGGCTAGCTTAGACTTATGCAAATTAAACCGACTGATACCCTGCATCGAATTGAAGCGAACCTTAAATCAGCTTTATGGCTTATTATAATTTAGCGCTTACTTCTTCGCCATGCTTTATTAGCTATAGACGTAACCGACTGAGGAGTATTTATGCACAATTGTGCCTGTTCGGCGATGAACGTGTCTAGGAATAGTTTGGTCGCGTTTAGTGACGCTCTGATGATTGATAATCCTTTCGCTCATTGAAGTTTACCTCACACCTAGACGGTTATTTTTGTCATAATTTTTTACGACTTCCCGGTCTAAATTCTAATTTCATGCAAGGCAATTATCTGTACATTTCATATGCAGTTAATGCAGTTATTGGCCTGTGTAAGTTATCGCGGGACCGACAGCTGGTGATCTCGAACTAAAGAACCGCGAACTTTATTGCAATGGCCGTGTAATTGCCAATAATCGCGTCTGTCAGTTTTCGACAAACATCTATCTCAGAGACGGTGAGACAGCGTTTAATGATACAACAAATCAAATATCAGTGTTTTGTTTTATGTTCTCAAATCAATCGGACATAGCAGGTTATGTCTAAACCCGTACTTAATTCATTTATTCTTTTTGAAATGCTTTTCTCTTTATTTCTTTAATTGTTCATTGGAAAGAATCGAATCTGGGAAGATTCGATTCTTTGCTTGAAATACCTACTTGCTTAAAACAGCGTTATAAAATTGAGAAAACTTTTCTAATATTAATTGAACTTATTATTATTGCGTAAAATTGCAAAATGCAGAAGTAAAACTTGCTGCATTCACGTATAATTAGATCATAAATAAATAACGAGTGCGTTATTCTATAATCACGGGCTTTCAAAATAATCAGGAAACCGATCGCTTAGTGGGTAATAAAAATATTCTATTTATAACTCTTCTGTTAGAACATGCAATAGAAAACATTACACTGATCTTATGTACAATTTTAATTGATTAAAATACGGGCATTAATATTTATTGTGATAATTCTATAGAGCTTCAATGTTGAGAAATCTGGATCTATTAAATTTTATGTGTCCGTTTCAATCGGCTTTATAAAATAAATTGTTGTGAACACACGCGCCTGCGCACACGATTTTATAGTCTTGTTCACACCGACTACGTTTACAATGCACTAATAATAGTTTTGTGGGATCCAATTCAATATAAAAAGGTACCTAGCTCTTTGCAATGATTTTGAAATGAGCTCTGTACTTTTAGCTGTAAACAAAACTATAAAATAAATATCGTAGGTATATTATTATATTATGTACCGAGTTATTTACAATCGGATATACTTACTTCAAGTAAACTGTTACATTTACAGGTGAGACCATGGACTATTTGTATAGTAATCAGGAATGTATTTGTATCACGATATTCGACTATCATCGAATAAAAATACAGAGTTCCATCCTGCTTTCTCAAAACTGAACGATATACCTACCTACTTATGTGTTTATATTTCGAACGATAGAGTCAAACCCACAGCAATGCAATAATCTTCATTCCTTATCTATGGTCAAAGCAATCTTCTTTCTTATTTATGGTCAAACTGTATCCTTATCTATATTATGGGATATAGCTGATTAGGAATTCAGTCAAGCTTTCCATAAACATAGTGTGCTCATGTAACTTAATTAAGGTCAATTACTTAGCGGTGTTCGTCAATTTCCTGTCAATATTCATTAAACGCGAATCAGTGTATCTACTTAATTTTATTATATTTGTTATCAGTTTATGACTAAAGAGCAGTCTTGTAGATAATTTAAATTGATTATTAAAACGCATATTTACTTATAAGTTTTTAAGACACACGGTAAACCAACAGTTTCTAAGACAAATAAATAATAACACTCATACTAAAATTACAAATCACCGTCATCCGTTGAAACTAATTGCTAACAAGTCTACAGTAAGCTGCAAAACAATTATCCCTTGCATTTGAGTAAAACACTAATTTTCTCCTGTCTTCACCTTAACGCAAACTCGCATTACACTGCGTAGCTTAGAACCAAAGTCTTTGTATATAAAAATGCAGCGGACCGGACGATCCAAAGACTTTGTAAGCCACAGGGTCCTAACAAACTAATTACGATTAGCAACGCTGCCTCGAAGTACACCGTGGAAAATCCATAATACCCGGTAACTTACTACTAATAAGACACTTTGATCGACAGTATCGAATTCTACTAATTACCTAATTTAGGTCATGGATTGAGACTTCGTAGGAAGGTACGTAACTTAATAATGTAGTGCACAAAAAAAATAATTGGATAAAAGTTCTTAGTAGTTAGAGTATCGACAGGGTTAATTGTATTTACGGTATTTAATTAATTAATTATTATATCGATCTTAGTAGATAAGTAGTTTCCATCCGTACCTACTGGTAATTAAGTTTTATTAATTATTAATTTAATAATTACTGAGAGACTTTTTGTATAAGATGAAAAGCAAGCCTTATTAAAATTTCTCTTGTAGATAATATTAAATAGGTAAATTATAAACTATTTATTTCTGAAAGAGCTTATGAATTATGTCCGGTCATTACCCGAGTTCTCCTTTAACGGTACCTAGATGTACCAATTAATAATTACATACAAGCAAACTAGGTTATGAGGAAGTCATGAAATGCTTTGTTCCTTCACCTATGTCCACACTACCTTACAGACCAATGAACTGTATATAGGACAAACGTGTACGGTCCTATTTGTACATATGGAAGTAATAAATCATGTGCGCGTGAGTCGCGACTGGGTCACAATGTCACATATTCGAATGCTTAATTTGTTATTGACGCATCGACTCATGAGTATATTTACAGGCACATGAATGCAATATATACCAATATTAATGCAAGTCTAATTTTGGGTGCTTTTTATTTTAAAAAAAACGTCTTACCTGAATATGTAGATCCTATTCTCGTACACGATACAAAAAGAAGAATCTGCCCAGCCTTATTCATATTTTACACTCTCACATTAGTAAATTTAAAAATCAGTTGATTTCTGACACTTCGCGAATATTAGACATTTAATAAAAATAAACTACTTTTACGGATTTTATCGCGATTACATTAATATTATTTAATCCCGACGTTTCGGATCATTTACAGCATCCATGGTCACGGGCAGACTAAGGTGTTGGTCGTCTTGATATTTTAGTTACAAAGAGCTACCCTACATTTTGTTGATTATTGACAATCCGATTCACGCAGAATGAGCTCACTGTATCCTTAGGTCTAGCAATTTTCGGCTTGGATTTGGATTTTATAGTTTCTACGATGGGGTCTCGCAGGTGGTACGCCATCCATCGACTCCAGCCACCTTCTCGAAAAGTCGTAAATTAAATAATCCATCTAATATTATAAATCTGAAACTTTATGAGCATGTATGGATGTATATTTGTTATTCTTTCACGCAAAAACGCTTGAACCGATTTGGTTGAGGTATGTAGATATCTACCTGGTGATACCTAGTATTAAAACAAAGGCTACTTTTTATAAAAACAACACGCGGGCGAAGCCACGCCCGGAAGCTAGTAATATTAATATAACCGCGATAAAATCCGTAAAAGTAGTTTTATTAAAATTTTAAAATCGTTGAATATTTTCAGGACCGCAGCTGGCCTGGCGGAGGGCGTGCTGCGCAAGAGTGGCAACGCGTAGCCGGCACGCGCGTTTCACTATACGCAGCGTACTACGATGAACGGGCCGCGCAACGCTACGTCAGGATTCTCGCTACCTTCCACGGTACGCCAAAAATGCTTTTTTCTGTTAGTACTTAGGTAAAAACCTTAGCTCAGTAAATAGCATCAATTTTTCAGGGGGATTAAATAAGTATCTGCGAGTTTTCAATAGGTCCAAAGTCAAATCATTTATTTCATTTAGGCTTTCACAAGCACTTATGAACGTCAAAAAATATAAATAAAGTTGATTCTAGTTGCCCATTCAAAAGTAGCTTCCTATGGAGAAGAACGGGCAAGAAACTCCATGTCCATAGAATAAACAGGAAAAACGATGGAAAATCCATTAGTGTTTTCAAGCCTTGTTCATACAACCACAGATAACTTAATGTTACTATCAATAAGAAGCCACGGAACACTCAATGAGGTCGCCAGGCATGGACCTGCTATTAAAGTGAAGCCTGTGTTTGCTGAAATACCTGAATACAACATTTGAATGATAATTAAACGCACATAATGTTTCTAGAAAAGTAAACATAACCAAACTCATATGACATGCAACGCCATCTATCGATCGGTGATTAAAATCATAGATCATTTTTCCCGATAACAAGAACTTGCAATACTGCAACAATAAATACGTAAATAAAACCACCACCTTAACTTTATGTTTGAAGACAGGAATGTCATTAGTAAAATAAGCAAAGCAAGTCCTGTAGTTAAGCACTAACTCACCAAGTTACATAATAACCGCTACCCGGCACTTAAATAATAAGTAGCAAACTGCGAACATATTACGTGTATGGTCCATCTCATTTGTGATCATCTTCCTGCAACATTGTACGAACCCCGCAGCGAACATTAGCGCCTCTATATAATTGACAGCACATCACATGCAAAGGGTTAGTGACATTTAATTAAAACTTACGTTCGTTACATGAATTATTCAAGTTCTACCGCGTTGCCATTTTTACGCAATTAGCTTCTATACACTTATTACTGAAAACTGGTTTAGAACAACTTGCAATCAAGCTGCTTAGCAGTTTATGATATAAGATACGTTAACGTATGTAAATGAACTCAAAAGGTCCAGAAGACATCAAGTATTTTCTAACCATACTTGTTTAGTTTGAGATTTTCACTCAGATTTCGCATTCCTTCAAGTTTATAAGATGCAAGTACCTACTCTCCTCCCAGACGGGCGCATCAAGAACTTCTTGGTTTTCAAGTTTTAATTTTATACATAAACTTAATCAGCAATTAAGTTATATTTGTTTGTAGCGGATCGCACGCGCGTCGCCGCGAGCGCTCCCGTCCACCCGTCCTCCGGCCGGACTGCGCTTGCGCCTGTAATTATATTCTTCCTACTCGTACGGTCCTCCCTAACGATTCTCGACGATTATATAAATTTACCCTAAACACATATTGGAATATGCAAACAACTCTAGTTTCTTGGGAATCAATTTCAAAATAAAATTGACTGCATAAAATTTTATGACATAAATACACATGCGCGAATATATTGGACATTGCAAAATTTATTTGACCGGCCCTATAATTTCACACCTTGGGCGTTTATAGTTCTTATTATCTTTTTACAAGCATCGATCATTTTCTCAAAACTACGACGTGAAAACTTACAACATCTTACCACTCGAGATTAACGCAAATGTACAACTTAAAAAAGATTTTTGCTTCGTCCACTTTTGCTGAAAAAATAAATAAAAGCCAGGTAAACAAAATAATCTCGGTCAATAAAGACATCAGGGAAATCTCAAGTACTGATAAACCAACGCCATAATTACCGGAGTCTGTGATAGCCGATCGAGAGTCTTTATTTTCTCTGCATACAAAACAAAAAGGGGCTACGTTCGCAACTTAATCAAGGCAGAGATTTTTTCCTTTTAATATAATGTGTGCTACCAATAAGTCACGTAGGATGTCTCATTAAAATGGTGCAAGTATTAAGTACAGTTTGTAGTTGTATTTTTGTAACACATTAAAGGATTAAGAGTAACAAAAGCTGGGATGGAAAGTGCGCGGCCGGCGACAGTGCGCGAGAGCCGATAAGCTCACACTCATTTGTCACTGGAGGCGAGCGTACGCGTCGTGTAAATTCCTTCCCGGCCGAGATAAACCCACCCAACTCCTATGTTGTGGTGAGGAATGAGAGACGGATTAAACACTGGCCCTTCCCGCTGCCTTTCGCTTTTACGTTTTGTGTTTGGTTTGGAAAGATTGTTTGTCGATTTTATAGCTCCCTTTTGCGGTTGGAAATAAACGTGCCTGTTGAATTCAGGCTTTCCACTAACTTCTTATTTGTCTGTTGTATTTTGAAATTACTTACAGGTAACACTTAGCTTTTAGAAATTACTCTACTGTTCATATTTACGAGTAGAAAACGGTTTTCCGTGGCTTCTCTTATTTATGATTAGATGATGACTTTCAGGGATCTTGGGACGTGCTGATAATTAATTAATACTAAACTATCTAAATATATTTACCGATGATAAGGCAAGGCTTAACGACCATGCAGTCTAGTTATCTCAATCAAAATGATAGTATCAAGTTAATATACACAGAAGCATTAAAATGCATTTGAAATTGATGTTGTTATGTCATTTCACTACAATAATCACAACAAAACGAAATAAAATAAAACCTTAGTAGAACTGCATCACAGGAAAATAACAGTAAAAATGGATACACCACATAAAAACGTTACTACAAAAAGGGAATTGCTTTTCTCGCCGTATCCAGTAGGAAGGCGTTCCATCCTGATCAGGCAAGCCTGTAATTGAAGCACCGTTTTAATGACAGTTCCTCGCAAAGCACCGCAAGTGTACCCGAGGAAATCATTTCAACAAATTACTATTATATAAGTCCAAGTAATGGAGTTTCTCTATATATAAATTATGAGTGTCGGGAAGATGGTTGAAACGGTGCCGGCGAGCACTTTCCGTTCACTCACATCTCACTTAACTGTAGGAATCATTTTATTTTCTCATAATAATTATTATATTTATCTCCGCCTGCTCTATCCTGAGAATCAATTCGATACCGACGGGATGTTTGTTGGTATATTTATGTTTTATTAATATTTTATTGCTTTGACAGGTCGCAACTATTCAACTGAAGACACACTTTTCTGCCAGACGCGTTCACGAAACGGAAATTTAATAGAAGACACTGTCGAGGTTGTTGCAGCGAAGCCTTTGGAAATCTGGTGGCACAAATGGGACATAACATTGTCAGAAGTTGATACGCCATTACTACTGTCATGTCCTCTGACGGAACCACTTTATGGCCCCTCCGTTGTGTCAGTCGTAACTGAACCTTGCGATGACCCTACTAATGCCTTCGAATTGAACCCCACGGAAAAAAATAACAGAACAAGAATGTTCACCATTTGTGTCAAAGACTTGAACTTCAAAAAAGACATATCACAAAGCTTAGTTGAATGGATAGAAACCAATAAAATACTTGGTGTAGATTTGATAGATATTTATGTAGATGAAGTCGCAGAGAAGACAGAGAAAGTTCTGCTGCACTATCAAGATAAGGGTCTCGTTAGACTGTTCCATGTTCCTATTAAGCATAAGTCAGGAAGGTCTCTTTGGCAACGCAGGAGAGATCACATTTTAACTTATAATGATTGTTTATATAGAAATATTAAGGAATCTGAATATATAGTGCCACTTGACATAGATGAGATAATTTTGCCAAAAATTGCAGACACTTGGCCTGAGCTACTTAGCCGTCTAAATGGTTACGGTTGGAATTCATCAGGACGCTCCTCTATTATGATACAAAATGTATTTTTCTTTGACTTCATGCAAGACATTAGAAAATACAGCATGAACAGCAGAGGAGTAAAAAGCAAAATTTACATCAAAAGAGACGATGTTCGGATTACAAAACCTATTAATTTAGAAATAGATGAAATAGAATTAGTATTAGATTCAAATAATATAAGCAATGAAGTCATAGACGATAGTGAAGATGAAGTGCTATATAAAAAGTACAAATCTAGATGTGGCACTGAACTGCCTACGCCTAAACTAGCTGAACATATTGTGAGTTCGGCGATGATCAGTCCTTTAGGATTCTACAGCAAGAGTTGGATGTTGACTAAAAAGGTGTTAACGGCATTCAACCATTACCCTTTAAAAAGCCTCGGGGCGTCAGGGTCCGTTGGCTGGTCAGCGCCCTTTAAAGAAGTGCAGCTCAATCATTACAAGGTGAGAACTGAAATTATTGGTTAAGCTATCGCCTTTGTCTCAGTAATAATAATTTTCTATTGAAACCAACACTGAGTACAACACAGTTTTGAGTGTAGGTATGGTGTAATTTCAAAACGCATTTATCCTGCACTTGGAAAAGATCTAAAGTGCCATACAAATACGTGTAATTGCGGCATTACAATAGCCGGCTGCAACTTTGTACAACTTCACCAGTGAATTCCCGGATCGTGGCTAGTATAACTGTACTGGTAATACCGAGGGATATTTAGCTCACGTTTTCAAATATTTCTCTAATAAATAAGGGCATGTTGTGAGGTTATAATCACGTTTGCAGGAGTCGTGCAACACGACGGTGGTGGGCGAGTGTGCTCGGTACGGGCGGCGCGCGCGCATCGACCGCGCCGCGCTGCGCCTGCGACGCCGACTCACGCGCGCCCTCGCTGACGCCATCTGCACCGGAATAAATATTATCTGAGAATTGTCGTTTCATTTTTATGTTAAATCTTATAAGTTAGGGACCTAGGAGTTACCACCATTAGCTTTTTGCCACAAAACATAATTAACACTCCAAGTTGGCAGATAGCTTTTCTAGCATCTATTCACGATTCGAAAATGGATATAAAGCAATTGATTTCATAAGTTATAAACACATCCGAAGGTACCTAACTATAGCCAAAACTCCACTTTTTTCTTATATCCATATATAAACCTACATTTAAACAGATTATATTCTGAATTGTCCATTAATAAGCAAACATATAAAATCACTATACAATAACAAATAGTCCATAAAATTTATACAAGCACTAAGCTCCACACGATCAAATGCATGTATTATGCAAAACGCCGGAGATTTCAAGTATGGAAAGATAAAAGATAAAATATATAGAGCTTAGCCTACGCCTACAGCACGTGGTTCGCAATGTTTACAAAAAGTACTTCTTACATATTTATAAGGAGTGCTATGAAGGCATCCGTCAGATATGATGGAGGATTGATAGTGCGGAGGCACGGATTGGCCATAAACAGACTTGAAGGCTTTGATTTAGATCCTTGAATATAAAATTTAAATGTTCAGCGTACAGAAAACTTCATCTGTTCCCGACATCTCTTCGTGATCTGAAGCAGGTATAAGATTGAAGATTATTCTGTTATAAAATCGAGGGAGTTTCTTATAGTCATAACAAGAACTGGTCTATATTAACCCTAATACTTCCGATGGGTAGTAAATACTGCAGCTTATCAAGACCCTGACTTGTTTCCACTATGAGAACTTAAAGGAATATTTTCATGAAACAACAAACTTAATGGATGGATTATGGGGATCGCAATATGTAGTTATTAGCACACAATAAGGACCTGACTAGCAAGAATCTGTGCGCTTTTATTTACTCACTTTGAAATTGAAGGTGGTCTCATAATTTCTAGAAAGATTTATTTTTCTAAGAAGATTTTATTTGATAAAACATCAGTAAATTAAGGTTTCATAAAACACATAGTAAAATCTATCACATATTTTTTCTAATCGTTTCTGTCTGATGATTTGCAAATCTACAACTAAGTTAAAGTTAAATCACAATAATTTTGCGTAAATGATCGACCATATTGCGTAGCCGTGTTCAGTGGAGCAAAAAAATAACGTCCGAGTGTAGTCGTGTGTGACGAAATAAATCGGTAATGTGGTTATAATGGCGAGTCCTCACATACCGCATTATCTAGATGGTACGTGACGCTACAGTCTGTGACAAGACTAAACGGTAAATGCCCATACGTAAAGGACCGATTCTCTGAAGCATTTTCATGTAAATTGCTACCCAAGCCATCACGCATCACATCTTTATCAAAGTTCAGTAAAGCCTAAAAAATATATTTGCCAGATTGGAAATGTAAGATATTTCTCGTTCAGTACTATCTTCTTATTATTCAGTGCAAAATGCTGTTACGTGAACTTAGGTGGGTGTAAAGTATTAAGTCTTGAATTCAAGAGATAACAAAATATAACAAAAAGGATTTATCTAATCGTAAAACCACGCAGTTGTGGCGAACACCATATGTAGGCAAAGCCAGGCTTGCGTAATGCCCTCGTATCTGTCTCTAGGATTACAGTTTACGCACCTCGGCCGGCCGGAGCCCGCCGCCAAACAAATATCCTTACACGAGCAACAAGCTATTACCATGTTCACCTCCAGAATGTAAAATAACACTAAAAATCATGATAATCAACATAAAAACCATTTCAGTCGAAGTGCGATTTAAATGTCGCTAAAGCTGCAGGAATTTATTTCTCTTTAACGATCACTTGTCTTTATCTTCACATTTAGATATTAATTTATTTTATTGAATTAAGGCCTCAAAGTCAAAAGTATTTAGGGACATATTAACTTTTTATAAGGTGGTCCGATAAAAGAGGACAGACATTATGGAGCAGTTAAGAATTTTCTTAACATTATTACGATACACGAAGGTGCATAAATTGCGATCCCTTCGTACAAGTACCTACTAAAGAAACATCAGAATCACTAAGTACACATTATTCAGCTACTCAGTGATTCGTAACGACCGTTCATGCAACTGGATACGAAATACATTCAGGCAAAGGTCAGGAATAAACTCAACAGAACAATAAGATTAAGTGGCTGTCTATAGTATTTTAGCGAGTATAGCCGTCACCTCATCCCTCGTCTAGAGTTTCGAGCTGAACTGAACTGATTCATTTACAACGACAGATAACATCACCTAGTTTATTGGACATTGTGCGTACGTTCCGATGCACCGATAAGCTGATATCGTGTTCGCCACGGTAATCAATTACTACCGCCTACCTACGCGCTCCCATTCAATAGCGAAACGTTTTTATTGCCGCTCCCGATGCCGCAAAAATTAAATACTCGTTACTTTTCCAGATGCACGATAAAACTACGATTGAATTTAAAATATTATATTTAATTTACTTTGTTTGTTTAGGACTGAACTCTGAGTTGATTTATATCCTTGTAGTTGTATTGCAGAATTTAATTCGTCTCGATTCTTGTTGCGGTTTCAAGGTAGAAATAAGTGTACAAAAGTAAATAACAGATGGTGCGCTAGCTTAGGTGTCGTTCGCTTGGAAGTTATCAATCATGGGTGTACAACTGGTGTAATCAGCATCACAGCTATCATCAAACTCAACCCGAACCGCATTTATGGAATCGAAACGTGTTTTGTTCGACACCCGTCAATCATGCGACTCGAATGGTTGGTTAGACGGTGCGATCTTACATAAATTAGATGTCAGACATGAACGCGGTAGACTATCATTTCGAATTACGAAAATAGCATTCAAGTACCATATCTAAAGGGACGCATTCGTTAGACTATTCATTTTCTCTGTATCAAACAAGTTAATGATAAATAGGAATGCGAATCTGTCGATGGTCAAATACAGAAATAAATAAATGATAAGATCGATATGTGAAACAATACTAGCAATATATCGATAATGAAAGAGGCGGTAGTGATGTGCCTCATTGTCCAGCAGTCGATAGCATCAGTCCACTTACTGCATGCGATGAAAGATAGTGCGGTGTCAGTGGTGGCCATTACAATTACGATGCTTTTAGTGATGTCATTTCGGTGCATTAGCATGGGCCAAGCTTCTTGTGTGCCGCTGCATGCTCACTTAGGGTCAGTGGAATGGGTAGCAGTGATTCACTATAAAGCTACAGACACACGCTACAGTCACGTCATTAAGCGACATCACTGCGAATTCAATCGAATAGAAATAGGCGTTATTACGTACGCGAAAGAAGTACGAAAACAAGCTTTTCAATAAAACATTAAGGAGAAATTAATGTTGACCATCAAGATTTAAGACCTACTCAGCCTTATTTGACGACAACGAGCTATACATCGTCGTTCCTGATAGCAATTACATCCAGAATGGTATTAGAAAATTGATGGGCTTACCGTCTTGCATTATTAACAAGCTAATCATTTGTGAAGTTTCATCTGGCGGTCATTAAAATGGTCGGGAAACCCGTGGAGTTAGTACATTAATGGAGTGTCAGTCATCGTTGATGAATGCCTGGTAAGCCCTGTATTGATCGAGGTATGGCGAGATAGGTGGCCCTATCTATTTCCGAGCTGTTTTTGTGTTAGATTAATAGACTAAGCTACGATCGTAGATATTTTATAGAACTTGGCTGGTTGAAGCAACATTCTATAAAAAGATGTAATCAAGTTAAATTATATACTTACCTAGTTAAAAATGCTGTCGAAAATTTCGTAAAATCTGTTGTCAGTCTTATGGATTTTATTTCTGAAATCATTACTTAAAACCGACAGTGTTATCCATGTCATCATTTAATTTGTATGATCGAATAAAAATGCCTTCGTCACAAGTACTCCTTTACGGTACCTAAATGGGTACCTATATTCATGTGAAGGTACCACAAAAGCTGAGTAGAACCTATCATAAAATTCAATCAATGATTGATTTACGACGCAGACATGAGTCGCTTTCGCGCTGAATTCCAAATGTCTCCCGTTGCACTGCTAAATTATCTTCCTTGCATAAAATGACAGAAGACTATTTATTTATTTCGTAGGGAAATATTTTAAAAAGTAACCACACATGCTAATTTCTAACTTACTCTGTTGGAATAAAGTTCAATGTGGTGTATGATAGATTTCGCACATTACATCTTTTAAGTAGCAGAAGAGTAAATTATAAGTAAATGATATAGGGGACCCTGGTTGACTGGATGCAATCTCAGCTCTTACGAAGATTAAATTCATGATAAGAAGAATATTCCATATTGAGCTGAGAAGTGAAATCATTTTAGGAAGCTCGTTTATCAAGGACCTCGGAAAACTATTAGATAAGGTGAGTTGGCTATGAAATCGATATTATGTTAAGTATTTACAATACAATAAAATTTTGGATTTATTAACTAGATATACCTCAGAAAATTCTTATGTCAACAGCTATAAGTAGATTGGGTAATCATATTCCCTCAGCTAAGCGTGCAGATATTTTAAGTATTTTTATATCCCATACATGCGTCAATCTTCTCCGTTTTTCAGAAGTAGGTACTTAATGTGCAAATAAAATGTTAGCCCTGTCATTAAAGGCGATTTCGAAATACCTGCCTTTCGAGTTTTAATGGGAAAAGACACATTTATTTACATATTTCATATTTAATTTAAGTTCTGAACACGTCATGTAGTTAATTAAAGCAAAAACGCTAATGAGTGATGTGGCACGTCCCGACTCCCGCGCAGGCGACGACGCGACGTGCGCCCGCGCCGCACGCCGACCCGCCAATTGTCTCCTGCAGATATTACTCAGAAGTTCACCCTCACAGCTCCGTAATTCCACATAATAACATAATTACATTGTCGTCGGCAGTTCCTTGAAGCCTTCAACATTTAACAAGTTTTGTGTAAAATGCAAATTAAATTCGTCATAATTACCGAGGGCGCTTCAAAAACATGTTCAATGTGCACATTTTGTATTTTAACGCAATTTGCATACAAAATATACAATAGCAAAAATCCTCAACTGAAAGTATTAAATTCAACATTAGTAGGCAACGCACCTTAAAAACTGAATAAAAACGGCCCGACATCCTTACCTACAGAAGAACAGACATATCCAATTTGTCGTACTTAAAAGCTTGTAAAGCTTTTGAAAATGTCAGAAATAAAGGACACATCGTCTCATTAATAAATATGAAATGGCGTCGAGTTTTATTAGCCCTCGTATTTAAAGTCGACATTAAACTTGATTTTATTATAGAGAACAAGCGCCGTAAATGTCGTTGTTAGACAACGCCTTTAACTACGCGCCACAAAAAACCAGCCCAGTTCACAATAGTGCACTAACAATCACTGTAATGATGCACATGGAATGTGAGCACATAAGTGGCAGACACCCAACAGCCACTTACCTTTGCTCTAACATATTTAAATTACGAAACTGCAAGTTTACAGTACGACTTTAACCTATCGGTCACCATAAAAGAGGATAGTCCCTTTCACAAGTCCGAGAAAGCCATATAATTCAACAGGCACGTTTAAGAAAAGTTTACTCCTACTTGTTAACCAATTAACTCACGCATCTCAATAGTTAACTTTACACCTTTGTTTAAACTTACATAGAGTACCTACCTTAGTTTGCAAGCTTTGTAAATACATGGGTACTTCACTTAGTAGGTATACATGGTTAGTGGACATTTACAGCGACTGAATAAACACATCAAAGTTCCAATGACACGGCGCTAATGGTCAAGTCATGGTTGATTGCGTTCCACCGGCTAAGAATTGCGGCTGCCACTATTTACAGCGTCATCTTCGGACCTCCTGGTCAAAGTAAAAGGAAGAGTGTATTGCTCGCAGATAAATCGAGGAGTGAGTTCCTATTGCCAGAGGACTAATAAGAAAGTTTTTGATACAAAACTTAGTGAACTAACATTTCGAAACTTATTTGAATCGCATTTAATTTAAACTGTTTATTGAAATCCATTCAATACATTTTTCTTAGCAGTTACCTAACTTGTTACAACATTCAGATCAAACATTAATGAATATGATTTTGCGTTGCAGTTGCTGTCTATCCAGACTGGACCGGGTACATGCAGTCAATGCACTATTGAAATTTATCGTATCCTGCGAATCTACCGCCTCCGAGGCTAGGAAGGGTCGTCGACCTAGGAACGGCGTTAGGATACCTAGGTCGGTAGGTACAGTTTAGGTGCGCGGGCTGGATAGCACGACGAACCCGGATGCCGTGCATTTATTATACTAAAACATTTACTATTGAATGGGAAGAAGTCATAAACAAAGTCAAAGATCTAACAATACTCGTTATAATACTAACTAGACGTTTACTAACAACTTATTTGATGAAGAATTATGGTTATTGGTAACGTGCTTAGCTTGAGTGACAATATATTTTGTTCGACGGCGAAATGCATTCATTAGTGTTTAGAACACGTTTTGAGACGGACAGGTGAGTCACAGTTGTGCACCATACAATTGATTTCCTCTCAGCTGAACAACGGACAGTATGCGCGAAAATATACGATACACGTACAAATACACTCATTAGCAAGCGCACGACTAACCCATCCGAGTTTGTTTGAACTCGTTCCTCTTGCAATTTCTAGATTCACGAGAGGCGATAAACATCTAACCGTACCTAAGGTCTAAGGAAAAGAAACTTCATGATATATAATTCTCAGCTCACACGAGAAAGAAAAACTGCATCTTAAGCAGTTTTTGGGTCATACAACAACTCACGTTTTCGAAGTAATGTCGAAGAACACAAGCGTGAGGATTTTGGACATAAAACCAGTGGCTCTCTTAGCCAACCAACTCTCTGGATTATTCTACAACTCTCCTATTTCAGTTTGCAGAACGTCGAATTTTATGTTTGAAATTGAATTCGACAAATTGAAATTCTGTGCTATGTTAGTGACTGTTAAAGTAAGAAAATAATCGTAAAAGTCCTTCCTTGTGGCTTTACTTATGTATTTATCACTAAAATACAAATATGTGTTTTCTGGATGAAGTCATCTACATATCTCATTAAAACCATTGTTTGCGTCTATCTTCCTGCGGCCTTCCTGCATGGTCCAACGAACTATGCAATAGGATGTAAATTAAAGTTCCCTGAAAGTCAATATGCCATAACAATATATCACGGAGCATGGGGCATTAATGTAATGATGGTAATTCCGCGTTAGACCATAAAATGGCCAGCGACGTCCAAAGAAATTCAATGTAGCGATTTTTACAAACAAGGCGGTATACACGGCGCCGCTGTCGTTACAGTTCGTAAAGAAAATTATAGAAAAACAAAATTGTAGGAACAATGTCATTATTTACTTGTGTCACACACTGTTGTGTCGAATAAAATAAGTTAATAAATAGCTTCAAAGATTTGTTTAAGAACCACGCTACTACTTAGTTTTGAAGTAACTTTAGCCAAGAATTCGTCTATGGAATTTTCAAAGAAAAAATCTACATAATTTAGATAAACGATTGCGTGATGATAAACGTACCTACGTGTATATAGGTACTGGCTTACTATACCTGCATTCATGCATTACAAATGATATCTGTTTCTATAATAAAGCAATAAACGAACCCCACCGTTATGCATCAATGGTTGTGCAGAACATTTCCATAAACGCCACATTTAGGAACAAGCTCTCGTTTCACATAATAATGGGCTCCATTTGGCTCTCTCTTCATAATAACTGAAAATTGTTTTATTCTAGACATAACATTTGTAATAAAAGTACACGAGAAAGTTATGTTCCTCTTTTACATAATATTGCAAAGTAGCTCCGATATGACTCCAGTCTTAGACTTACCATAACAAGTCTTGCTAATGTATCATATTTATAGCCTTAAACGCTTGCAAAAGCTTTAAGCTTATGGAATACCTACCTAACTTTATAAAAAGCGTACCTAATATTGTGAATCTGAGGTTAAAAATAAACATGATGTCTGCTTGTTTTGCTACTGAGTAAGAAAAACATTAAGTAAAGGTCGTCGATAGAAACCGCCGCATTTAGGAGTACCTTCGCGCTTGCCTATATGATGCTCACGCATCTGAGTATTATAATGTTAAGTGTTAAGTGTTTGTATTAGAATTTTTCGTAACTAAATAATGATGACTAAGTATCTTTATTATTATTTCCAAATCCCAATCTGATCTGCAACTGATAGGTAACCCATCATAGTCAGATAAAGGTGGTTTCAAATAGGTTCCCCCAAGAAAAGAACCTTTGAAAACAAACCCATAAAACTAAAGTTGTAGTTACAAATTATCATTCTATCCCCACACATCAGTATGGTACGCAATATATTGTAAGAGTAAGGCACTACACTTACATAAATTCAGTTATATTTCGTGTTCTATGAGCGCTGCACAATGTAGCTGGCGAGCGCGTGGGCGGACCTCGCTAAGTGAAATAGGAGTTGACGCCTCGAACGTCTAGGCGTTAGTATTTTATTTCATTAGGTTTAAGTTTATGCATGTAACCTTCCTACATTTGTAAAGACTAGTACAGATGGACTGACAGATACTTTTTATGGTTTTAGCGTCTGAATTACTTGGTTTTTAACTTCGCGCGAAAATTGATGTGTGCGAATTTGCAGCCTAAAATTTGAACTTGTTATGATGGGGTTGTTTGGGAGTTAAGATAATGTCAGAGATGTAAAGAAAACAAGTAAGCTAAAAAGCCACTAGAGCTCCCATAATAGATAAGTAATGTTCAGAGATTTTTTGTATGTGAGTCATCATGGTTCCGGAATTTGTGAATAGGTAATTTTGATTGCATTAATAAACATTTTTCCTGACTATTAGTAGATACCATAGGAAGATGAACTTGCACGTGCTAATAGTTTCAATCTAATAGGTAAGTTCTGCGCCAGATCCTTCGCGACTAAAATCCAGTCCAGACCAGAAGATACAGTTACAATGGTTGTTTATGCTACCCACACCATGCATGTATTATATGTCCGGAAACGTTTAACTGTCTGTGCGGTGGTTAATTCTATCCTTCAGCCAGCGAAGTTAACTTGTATATAGCTAAACGCGTGACTTCTCGGTTTACGTAACCAATAACTACTTACTCACTGCTATCACCGGCCACGGCTCCTGAATACTAAGTTAGAACATTTTATATTCAATTTCGCTAGATATCAACACAGATTGTCTGTTGATCGATTAATTAAGATAAGCCTTGGCGCCCGACCTGTGAATGGATTACAACACTTCGTCTCAGGAATTTCTCTTGAATAAACAACTGACAATAAACAGTTTATTTTAAACTGGGAACGCATTAGCCTTTGAGAATAGTGTTGAATATTAATGATGATGGATAGAGACGAAGGGCAAAGAAAAGATGGATGAATTGTATTTACGACGATCAAAAAAACCTTACCTAGGTTTTTTGAACGATTACTGGCTGACAATATTACCAGCTTCTCGCTTATTACACTCTCAGAAAATTCACAGTTATGCAACAATATGTAATTTCTTGTGAAACAGTTAAAATTTTAAAACTGTCTAAACAAATGCCAAAAACATGAAACGTGCTTGTCAACGACATTACACTTATTTGCATTATGATCTACATTGACGATAACCCACCACGAGTCGAGAATTCCGTTACTAAATATATGGTGGCAAGAAGTTTATGGGGGTATACCTACCTACATTATAACGGGGTAGGTAATGACATAAATGTAGTTATACAGTACTGCTGTTCTATGCAGCAGGGATTATGCAAAGCACTGGAGGCTGTTACGAGAACGACAGCCGACCGCAAGGTCGCTCCCCGTTATCTAATGTTATAAACAGGCTGAGCTCGTTAGTATTTCTGATCTAATCTGCATCAATGACTTAGGTACGTATATTTATGGAAACTTTAATAAGAAATGAGAAAATTACATCCTGTATGTATATTTCAGTTTCTTGATGTTTCTAAAAAGGTATTTCTCACAGGAAGTCTTGAATATCTGATACCTAAGTATCTACAATTCAAATGCTGAATTTAATTTAACGCAAGATAATTGCACCTAGCAATACTTATATATTATAAGGGTAAAGCTGTATCCAGGGGCTTTACATATGCTCTGAGGAAAAAGGATCCGAATATAATCATGTGAAGTTAGATAAAACTCCAAGGATGGTCAGGAAGTTGAAGTCAAGCAGTTCCACCGAAGCGAAAACCACAGCGCCTACATGCATTTTGTGCGCCTACTGCAATATTAATGCGCACGATCAGTGTGCAACTGTTTATCAAACAAGATATTTCGCGTAGGTGCTTAACGATTGGATTTATCTTATCGTTCACGGGTCACAGGTTATTACTACCGGATGTATATAATTAGCCCATACCTAAACTGATAAGTGGTGCGTTTCATTGTCCCACTAAAATATAATATTAGCACAACACACGACTATATAAAACCACAGATTCGTAAAACGTACCCTTTGTATGATTATCTTTAGGATTACAAAACCATGCTCTTTACATTTAACTACAGGAACAAGACGTTTTTTAGTTATAGGAATATAAAATATATAAAACATTCTTTAAATATTAGTATTGAAATTTAATAGATATGCAAGAAGTGAACATTTATGGCGGCATATCATAGTATGGAAGGTATACTCCGTAACTTAATCCTAGGTAACTGTTCCCCAGTACTACATAATGAACGAATACCGCGGCTAGAGTATAGCACTTTTTTTCACTGCAAGGGACCTTGTGGTTAGGAACAGTTACAAAGTATCAGTCAAGAACGGCTCTACCGTTAGACATCCCACCCCACGGGTTTTTCTTTGTACTATCATTCGTCCTTACTAATAGATTTCCTTCATATAATGTAGATAGCGAATAGGAGTTATGCAATCGTTTAATATTGCCGTACAAGGAGATAGTCGTTATTTATCTTCAGTTAGAAGAACTTTGCAGTTTTGCGACAACTGCAGTTAGGTAGAACCTTAATTATTTATTGCCAACTTGTTAGTAAGAAATCCAGGCTCACAAAAAATTACGGGATTGTTGAAAAGTGTTAGCACGATTTTGATACACAAAGAGATCCAGAAGGAAAATTTAATATTATTAGAATTGCATGGTTGCACAGCAGAGAATCTAGTTTTATCAAATTCCGGTAGGTACCTATACCGGAAATAAGAAATAAGGAAGGTAAGGCACAACCGGACAAAACAAGGTCAGCAAAAATAGATATTACCTAACTCCAGACATGACAACTTTGAACTTACTGATAAATGTGTCTTGGACTAAGATATCGGTATTTTAATTTCCGGTTTAAATAATTATGCACTTAATTGCATTCAGGTGCAAAATTATTATAAAGATTTAAGAAATTCAAATACCAAATGATTGTGCAAAAATATCATGCTTGTAGTCCCAGCGATTTCAGCTAAGCATTGATTGATCAGTCAACAAGGAAGCTTCTTGTCTCATACTTTTCATTTTTCTTTAGTTTGGCAAATTAACAAGACAATAATGATTTTACAATAACAAGAACCAACATTATTTTATGCAACAGAAGTACGCGTGACAATGACCAGAATAGATTTTAAAAATAAAGCACGTCTGTCACTGGTCCATTTTCTTTAGTTAATTTTAGATCGTACCTGCATTTTTATTATTAGGTCAAAATGTAGGTACAGTGTCTATATAGCACATCTTAATTTTGAAACGAAGCGCAACGGTCCCATGGTGTAATGGTTAGCACTCTGGACTCTGAATCCAGCGATCCGAGTTCAAATCTCGGTGGGACCTGTATTTTTGACCAACATTGAGAGAAAGTCTTCACATATGAATGCTTTGGTTAGATGGCAGAGGTACACTGAAAAATATTTAAAAGCAATCAAAACAACGTTTCAACTACACAGTACTTTAGGGTAACCTACATCCTGTTTTTATTTCATGCTGCTTATCCCGCTAAGGATAAAAGAATTGCGAATTTGGTTTATTAAATTCGAGGTATGCGTTAGGGAAATGTTCGTTATCATTAAAAAATCTAAATAAGTAATATGCATTTCTACTGGAAACCTAATTAGATTATACAGGAACTTATTATTTAAGGAAATGAGATAAATTATTTCTTACTAACTTCATGAATTGGGCAAAATCAAGTTTCGTAAAACTTAGATACACATAGCAACTCCACGTTGCCTTGGTAATGACTAAACACAACAGTGACAGAGAAAAGCTTTTCAGATTGCACCTTTGTTTATAAACATCAAGTGAAACTATTATTTTAATAAAGGGATAACTAGTGTGATTGGTGCGATGCAGCCGAACAAACTCAAAATATTGATGATCGGACCTTCGGAGGTAATCAATTACTCAGTTTTGGCATAGCTTTAGGTATTCATACCAATCTGATATATCGATAAGCAGTTAATACCCTACTTAGTAAAATATAATCCTTAGATTATAACTAGGCATTGGGTATTGGTTACTAAGTATGTGGTGTTTGTCATTTCAGAGTGGCAAAACGAGTATAGCCAACTTCATATCAGATTCGATGAATGTCGAGGAAGTTGAGTCACCTCGACCCACTCAAGGTGTCAGAATAGTGGAATTTGAACTTCCTAATCTGAACATTAATGGAAAAACTATAAACATTGATATAGAACTATGGGACTGCAGCGGTGATCATAGGTGAGGTTGTCGAATAATTTTAATAATGTGCTATTGTAAAAGTTGTAAATCCAGTTAATGAGTAACCTCGACCAGTAGCTACAAAAAGCGCCATCCATCGAATGAAAGGTTCAACTTTTGTTCTTCGGATCAACAGGTTGATATTTATATAATTGATGAATTACGTTGATGCAATGTAGCTATAAGATGGCTGCTTCCACTACCTACCTCTAGTGTAGATACGGCCCCTAAGGGCAAGCAGATTATAAACTGACTACGTATTATGTATACCTACTTGCGTAACCATACTGTTTCAGGTTTGAATCATGCTGGCCAGCATTGAGGGTCGGCGTTCAGGGAGTGGTATTAGTATGTTCCCCCAACACTGCCCAAGCAGCAGCAAGAGAAATGGAACTTCTCTATAACTATTTCGTGTCACAGCCGAAATTGTCTGCAAAACAGTGCGTTTTATTCTACAACTGCACAGACGATCAAGAAGAAATGGATTCTCTAAGCCTTTGTAAGTTAGTATACCACCGGCATCGGCAATTAATTGGTTATTAATTTTATAACTTTTGTATGATTTTTTTACAGCTCCTACGTTTTCAAAGGTGTCTCAAGTTGCAATTAATTTAAAGACAGGTGGTAATCGTTTAAAAATAGACTTCGCCAGTTATATAACATCAGTTTTGCAATCAATCAATAAAGAGAACTCGTAACCTTATTATCTCCTCGGTGACTTTGATTTTTCTCCACACATACTTACGTAATCCCAACGCTCGCCGATGATATCATACTAGAATACATTAAATTCATTTCTCGCTGTTCATCTCTTCATTCTGGTTTATCTAAAAGGCATAAAAGTTGTAAACAACTGCATCACAGGATGTGTTTGTATTATTGCACATTGTTGTTTAATTTATCGTGTTATTAAAATTCATGTCATATGTTTGATGTTTTCTTATCTTCGTATTGCTGTAGAAAAGAGAATGTATTGCTAAATGGGGATATTTAAACTTGCGACGCTTCTCCATTCGCAGGCCTGTTACAGGTCTGTGAAACGCGTCTGTAAAACGCAAAGCGTGACGTTTGGGCCCACTTAATATAAGTGCAATTAACTCATATCATCTTACGTCAACAAAACGAAACACTGATTTTCAGGCTATTTGGGCTTTCAATAAGTGTTCCATTTGTACCAAGATATGGGTTAAATATGAAAATATTTAGATAGAATTATTGACTCTCAATATCAATCAAATAACAACAATGAATATAATTTTATAAATAAAAACATCGTATGAACATGAAATACTTACATATATA
The DNA here is from genome assembly GCA_033682625.1 of Helicoverpa zea x Helicoverpa armigera. Classification (NCBI taxonomy): domain Eukaryota; kingdom Metazoa; phylum Arthropoda; class Insecta; order Lepidoptera; family Noctuidae; genus Helicoverpa; species Helicoverpa zea x Helicoverpa armigera. Next base: position 2,786,774 of record JAWIIS010000029.1, read on the forward strand.
GAATGAAAATTCCCTGTCATCGCCTACATGACGTAAATGAAACATAATTGTATCTCAAGAACATAGCATCCTTCTGAGAAGAGCCAGTTGATGTTTATTTTATTATGTGAGCAAATGTATTTAGTATAAACAAATAAATAAAGTAAGTTTTGAAAGAAAAGGTGTGAAAATCAAGACATTTATAAAATATAAACGAATTTATTTTAATGATGAGTAGGCCCGTCTATGATTTTATTACAATATTTACCTACAGAAATAACATTTCAACAATCTAGAGGTAATATTCATATTGCTTTTTCACTATGACGGAGCATAGATATCTACCACCACACGTTGTTTTAATACAAAACTTACAGTTTGCGTTGATTGTTATTTTGAGGATCGAAACAATGCATTATTTTTAATGAAAGAAAAACATTTCACAAACCTCGACGCACGCACTCAGTCTTAAAACATTTGGCTCTTATAATGAGTAATTTTATTTTTAATGAACTTAATTCAGTACTCAAATAATTATTTTACATAGATAAATAACGATACTGAAATTGATCATTTAACTGCTAAATAAAAAATATTTACAATTAATGGGACCTTGTACATTATATTATACACGTTACCTATACCTACCTACACTATTAAAATACAGCGTACCTACTAAGTCTGTCATTAATAATATTATCACCTCGATCACATTTTGCTGCATGTGGAAGGAGTTATCTACGTTAATTAAAATAATTTATTACGTTAACACTATACTATTTGAAAAGCATTTAACATTTATACAAAACCTAATTTCTATCATTCTTCCAATTTCCACGATCATTAAAGTTTTTTCGATCCCTATGCCCTCTACCCGAACCTCCTCGATTCCACCGGTCGTTGCCGCGTCCTCGATGACCTCCTCGATTTGGAAACCTTGGGTAATTTTGGTCACCGTCCATAAAATTAAAATCATTGCCAGGTCCGGGACCATTATAAGGCATATTTCCAAAGTTGTTAGGTCCACCAAATTTATTATTAAAATTATGAGGAATATTTGGAGCTATTCCTAGAAGTCCAGGCGTCGGACCTCCCCGTGGATCAGGCATAGATTGATTAAATCCATGCATGTTACCTAAATTCATATTATTCATACCTGGCATACCCATTGGTGGAATATTCATCATGTTCATATTACCTCCGTCCATTGATCCCGGAGGTCCACCCATGTTGCTATTCATGCCAAATGGAGTTTGATTAAAATTAACTGGAGTTTTGAGTAAAGCTTCTTTGGGTTTTGGTAAATAGGAGTACTCACCATTTTCACCTAATGAAACACCCAAGTTTGTAAATATTTTACACAACACACTATTGCTTTGTATGGAAGCTAAATCGAATTTCTTTCCGGGAACCTTCTCCTGTTGATACTGTTTAATCATTTGTGTCACCGGTGCTAAATGTTGATTTACAAATATCTTTTGTGTTGAACTCATTTCTTTATACCAATTGGAATTTTGGAGTATAGTTTGTAAATCTAATGAACTAGATTTTTGATCTTGAGCAACAGCTTCCCCGGCATCCTTAGGTTTTCTTCGTGGGTCGACTCTAGGGCCCGTGGGAGTTGTTGCAGTTGAATTCTTGTTAGACTTTTCACTGTCGCTGTTGGACTCATCAACTGATAATCTAAAAACTTTCCTAAGTCGTGGATCTACTAATGCCTGTGACTTAGCCGTACTATTTCTAATATCGGTATAGTCTGGCCGTGGTATATCAATAAGCACTACTTTATAGGTCATAGGAGGATGGCTATTGATTGAGGCATTTATTTCCGAAGCTGGAGTGTAGTTCGGCAGAGGCTTAAAGGGCAAACCTAAACGAAAATCAATATCTCCACTAGTCTGACGCAAGTCAGTATCACCAAAAGCGGGAAGATTAAAATCAGACTGCCGCAAATCGACATCAGTCCTTCGCCGACCATCCGTCGGCTCACCATCAATACACTCATAAATTGAAACTCGTGGAGGCCTTTTAGTAGAAGACTTAATGGAATCACTTTGTTTTTCTGGAGAGCGTCTTGCTCGCGGATCTCTCGGTCTATTTTGTGGAGACGCTGCACCCTCAGAATTATTTTCAACTTTATTTTCTTGCAGATTATTTTTCATGGTATTTAACAATTTTGTGACCTCGTCGCTTATATCAATCTTTGAAAGATCTCCAAGCCTGCTTAATAAAGCAGAGGGTTCTATTACTTGTGGAGTTGACGATTGTGGAGAGGGAGACTTCTGCTGAGGTGATGAAGCAGGAGACTTTTTCTTCATTCCTTTTTCTTCATCACTTGAATACCATTTTTCATCTATCAATAAATTGTTATCCTCATCGTCAGTAGTTGATCGGCGGTGTCTCTTTTCAGGGTTTTTAAACAAAGGCTCTGGTTGTAGAAATCTAATATCTGTATCACATTCTTTCGTTACGTGGTTGTCTTCAATGGCAGTATGCATAACTCTAGGAGCGTCATCCGAAAAAGGAAGCACACGATGGTCTACGTCCTTTGATTCATTAGAAATAACAGGTTTATCCGTTTCATACGTCTCGTTAGAAATATCAATATTTTCTTTATCCTTCGACGCGAATTTAAGAGCATCTTTTGTATACTGGTCTATATCAATCATATCCTTACTCGTCTGTGAATCTTTTTGACTGGGTTTATTAGAGGCGGTTTCTTCAGATCCTGGAAGCATTGCAGATGGCTGGAATCGCATATCAATGTCTTTTCCTGGTAAATCTGTCGATATCGTTGCATTACTAGAAACAGGTACAGCTATAGGCGGCACTCTTAAATCTAAATCCTTACTACCAGCTGCTTGATTAATGAACTGTGGTGGATCATTGTTGGTATTAATTAATCCTAACTTTTGTATATTCATTGTGTTTAATTGAATTTCGGTTATTTGTTTTAACGATAACCCTATGCTATTCAACTGCAATACAGTAAGTTGGCCGAGCTGATCTAAATTATCAATACCCATTTTAGTTAGATCTGAAATTTGTCGAGGAGTTAAAACCCCAGTTAAATTCTTTATGCTAAGTACATTACTTGAGTTTGTGTTATTATTCGGCGATGAGTTGATGTTAAAGTTTTGATTATTAGATATATCATTTTGCCACCTCGATTGTCGTACTTTTGGTGATATTTTATTTTGTCTCTCGTTCATATAATTTCCTTGATTCATCGACTCTGGAGTATTTTGAGGATTTGGTATATTTAACTCAAATAATGATGGAATGTTTTTTTCATTACCTTCCGAAGATTCGTTATATTGTTGGATTAATTTTGCTTGAGTCGTTTGTAACATTTTTAACGCTCCTTCTCTGTTAAGCCGTGGGAAATCACCTAAAATTTCTTTAGGAGCAGACTCTATGTGTTTTAAAAGAATATTTTTCAAACCATCACTTAAGGGTTTACCATGTGCGAATTTACATTCATCTTTATATATACACTGAAGCCCAGTATGATAATATTTACATGGAAAATCAGCATGCATGTACAAACATTTATCTCTTTTTGCACAACAATCCATTAAATAAAACTTGCATAATTCCATTTTTCTTGGCGGTTGTGCATCATGTGAATAAATGCAGTCATCACCTTTATGGCATTTACCTTGCATGTAATATAAACAAACTCCGTCAGGGTCCTGCATTGGATGGTTGCCTCGTCTACGGTCATTTTTATTGTTTTTGTTACGTTCACGCTGTCTGTTGTGTCTCTGTTGCCTATGGTGCTGTTGCTGTCCCCTAGACTCCTGACTGCTGTCAGATGCATATGAATCTCTATCGTCATCAGCATAAACATCATCAGGCGACTGCCTGTGTACAGGAGACGCTCCTCTCACACACATCATTTCACTTTCATCCATTTCATCAGAATAATCTTGTTTTTTACGCTTTTTACTAGGACCATCTTTTATATCATGTTTCTTTCGTTTTTTATGTTTTCGGCGATCTTCTACATCATCGTCGTTATCATCAATGCCATCATTTTTGTTCATAGCTTTTCTGATGGCTTTTTCAATGTTGCCAGCAAAATCATCTTCTGTAGGACTAGAATATTTCCGATTCTTTTTACTTTTGTCCTTAAACTTTTGTTCTTTATTAGCTTTTGATTTCTTTTTCTTACCTGATTTTGAATAATAAAAATCTTGGGTTTCTGATTTTACCGTGGGCATTTTATCGTTGATAGTAGGTACTGTATCCATACCTTTCTCCTCCGCTGGAATTTCAGTTGCTTCTTCACCTTCACTCTCAATCTCCCCATCTTCCAAATCTTCCATTTCAGCATTAGGCTCAGCTTCCGTCATCTTGAAAGTGTCACTGGAATGAGACAAATGCACAATTAATTACGATTACTTCATTGCCTAATTTATAGACCATACTTAATTGAATTATCATTTATAGAGAGGCACTATCGTAATTTACTCATGTGTATGACAGCAAAATTATCAGCTTTGTATAATGGCATATTTATTTGTGTAAATCCTATGTACCAAGAAACTTTTAGAAAATCTATGCGATAATAATTTCCACTATTTGTTATTCAAATTTTCTTAATGCGATAAAGAAAAGACGATAAGTAATGAGTTATTTTCTATTATAGCTTCGTAGACAAAACGTTTGTGACCAATTTAAATCTGCTGCGTCAATAGATGGCGCTAGTTCAAATTGCTACCTCGATATTATGTAGGAAAAGTTTTGAAAGAATACTTTTGTACATACAAATTATGAAATACCTCTGCAACAATAGGAAGATACAAATAGTATGCCAAAAAAATATATATATGCAAGGATTATGTGCTGATTATGTCTGAAAATACATAAATAAGAAAATACTATTATGTACGAGTAGATAATTGAAATTATGAAGAGAGCAGGGACGAATGTTCACATTTTACCTATAATTGCTGCGTGGATCAAAACAAAACAGATAAGACTGGCTGTAGATGATAATTATGTAAATAATGTGACTACAATTTGAAAATATCTTGTTTTCTTAGATATTTCAAATGTTATTTATTAGGCAATGTAGGCAAGCACGTAGTTAAAATTTCGATATCATTCACGGCTTTGTAAAGTGATAAAAGTTACAAGCTATATTTTTATGTTTCGTGTTATCATAATGGTTCCGAGTAATATGACCAACAAACAAATCTCAATTCTCGATAAAATTAGGAGTCACGGTCAAATTCTACTTAGCTACGTTCCTGCCACATCAACTACGCAATAATCTTAACATGTTGGATGACAGCTTACTCACTTCTCCAACAAGTGAGAAAGGGACATCAACAATGTTACAAATACTAACAAGCGTCGATGAAACGGCAAACACGTCATGCAAGGAAAATCGACTGTCATACTCGCCATTTTTACTGTATAATGCACCCAAATTAAAGAGGAAGACGACCAAGGACCCGTTAGCAAGTTAGGGAATGAAACGTCACAGATCTATTTATAGCGAATTTAAATCAACCAAGGCTAAAAAACAAAAACAGATTACTAAATAAGAAATGGAATTCAAAAAATCTTACAAAAAATCACGACAATCACATTGCACTCTATATGCAAGACACGCCCTTGTGACTGCGCATGATAAATTAAGAAAAAAAATTGAGTAATTAGTTTGCTAGTTAATAAGTGTAATCGTCTATCTATAATCCACGAGAATAAATCTCGATTTTCTTTCAAATACTATACCTAATATTCGTCGGAACAATTATCATTGGGAATGTTTCTCCAGGAATCACAAAATTACTTAGGCGTTGCGCAGTTCGAAATTCAACATGTATGGCAGAAGTCAGTACAATAACTGTTCATAGCCACTACTTTCAAGAGTAATTTAGGTAGATACAGCCAAGCCAAGCAAGCAGTGGGTGGCCGTTCACATTTCACAATATCTAGCTGCGCGCTGCGCTCTCGCTACGATTTGAATGACGTCAGCCTTCTAGAACGGCAAGATATCTGTCCTTCCTTTCATCGAGGTCACGAGTCGTATAACGCTTACACACACTAACACAAAAATATCGTTGTGGTCGGGTCGATATCTACGTGTAAATATGGCGTGTTGTTAACCTACATACACTGAGTACCTAAACGGTCCTTTCAATTTAGCAGCATTATAATGTAAAATATGAACGTGAAAAGTAGAAATCATCAAATAAATATGGACGGTGCAAGAAATGATTAGAATAAGAATTTATGACGATACATTTTACATTACCGACACCAAACAGTAACCCCTCTTATAGGCATAGAAATATTATTTTACATAGGTACACAAATATTATAAATACATACAAAAAAGATAAGTAAAGAAATCATAATATCATGCACAAAATTAGAGTTGTTTCAAGAGTTAAATGAGACATACTCTAAATCTTAGTTCGATAATTTGTGTACGGCCATGGCTGCCAAGCACAAGACAGTTATCGCTTTGTTACGGCCGCCATTTTGGCTGGGTAGCAATATTATTAGATTGATCAATAACGAGTGATACGATTACCGATTTGCAAAATACTATGCATAATTCCTTTGAAACGCGCATTAAACAAAAATGTGTAACGTTGATGGATATTGCACGTGTATGGTATTTCCTTTAGCTGACCAAGCACTTTATGTAAAAGGGGACACGCATTCATAAAATGGCCTAACGAGTAAATATTAATAATTGTTACCAATCTTACATTAATGAACGAATCACTATAAGCGACTACTAAACGCCATAAAAAATGTAAATTTCTCGGTCATGTCCTGCATAAAGACGTAACAATTCGAGTACGCTAGATTGATATCGAACGACGACTGTAGCAGAACAATGCGGCAATCTAAAAATATTTAGTTATAAATTTTGACACGCTGGAAGTGGAAGCGCTAGTGCTGCGACACCATTACGCCCTCTGCAGTACTTACTTTCCAAAAATGTGTGTAGAGTTTCCGTTCAATAGTATCTACTTTAAAGTTTTTCTTTATTTAAAAACGATTTTTTCTGTGTTATTGTAAAAATAAAGGAATTTAGTCTTTTTTAAATTCCAAATAAGAGATTTTAGTACAATTAACTAATGTTAAAATAATTAACAAATAAAGAGTTTCTGCATTGATTGTGACTTAAATGTTGCAAATTTATAAAAAGGTAGAATATTGCTAATTTGTTGCCAGCTGAAAATAATATATAAACATTTACAAAAGTAGAATGACTAAAAGATTTTTTATATTTGAAAATCGAGGCTCTGCAATTAAATAACGATCTTAATAAGTCAAATAGTAATAAAGAAAATATCTTCATCGATATGTTTAAAAACATATTTTAGTGCATAGCGGTATTTCAAAACCGAATGTAAATGTCATCATGATCATCAAAATCGTAATGTCAGTGACATTATGTCACTTTATTATCAATTTTGTGATAAGTCAGCGTTTCGACGAAAATACAAATTTTTCTTGGGTTTACTTTTGCTTACTTTTATCGTAAATATTTATGGTATGATTTTAAAGAACAAAATGTAATTTGACGTTGTATGTGATCGTGTCTTGAATAATTTTTAATATATAACGTGATATTGTTAGTGCTCGTCAAGTTTACAACAATTTTATGATGTCTGAACCAAACAATCCATTTGCTGGGCTATTAGGGGCCTCTGAAGTATCGTCGACAATTGAATCCCCTCGTGTTGAGGACAATGCTGCCTTTCCAGCTGCCTCCAAAATACCGCCCGGCGCTGAAGAAATCGAAACAATAAATAACATTGTCGAAAACGTTTTCCACTTTACAATTAATCCCAAAGCCGCAGAATATCCAGGTGGAGAGAGGCAACTAGTCTTTTTAGAGGAACTAGCAGAAGCAACTAAACCACAAGTGTATTTAGATTTAGAAGCCTTAGAGCAGGCATTGTTTGAAAGGCTACTACTCACAGACGTTGAATCAAGTGTAATACCGAAAACAAGCAAAGTTTACCAAGAACATGTTATACAAAAGCAGATTTTTCCGTACTTGTTTAGCTCCATTCAGAATTTACAAAGTTACGAGCAAGTATCTTCCCCAGTTGTGAAGGCAGCTGTACAAAAGATGAAGGAGCTCATATTCAGAAATGCTGTGACCGCTCTTAAGCAGCCAGCATTATTTGAAGGGCAAGATTTTTCTATACAGCTTGTGGAACTTTTACAGCATGTTGACCCTCAATGTCACACATTTTTCTTAGACATTGTGAAAGCATTTATGTCCGATGGTAATAATCTTCATTCCTTTGTTTCTTCCCATACTTTAATTTATGGAACTTATTCATAATATTTTTTATAGGTGATCCGAATTCTCAAGAACAGTTGCGAGAAACAATGATACCTGTATTAAAAAGAATCCACATAGATGTAAACAAATCAAATCTTATTAATTTACCTATTTACGTACTGCCATCTATTCACCTATTTGCTGGTAAGTGACCTTGTCATTAACTTAAATATTCGTTAAATGACAATAACAGTACTACCTTTATTGTTTAAACAGATTTTCTATTTCTGATCTTCTATATTGCATCTTTTTCTTTCACAAATTTTGTTTTGCGAGGCATGGATATCAAAATTAAAACAATGTTTTCAATTAAATATCAGATATTAATTACCACTTTTACATTACAGCCAATCAATGGTTAGCCCCAGTTTTATTAGAAGCATGTGAACCCAAGAATGAGACCAATGGCAGATTCTACCAGGATTCTGTTATTGGTGCCCTACTGAGCCTCTCAGTTCTACCAAGAAATGCATCATTACCACACGATTTCTTTGACAATCCTATGGATCAGGTACAGTTTGCAAGTAACTTATTTGTCTTCAAAAAACATATTCTTTTTATAAGTAGATAATTTAATTACAAATTATTACGAGTGTGAAATAAATGTAATCCAATTAGCTTGGTTCTATGATTTTCTTTCAATAAGACTGTGGTGATCTTCATTATAATATGTGAATGTTATTTCAGGCAGCTACATCTATGATAGAGACATCCGTTTGGAATGCGTCTTCCCACCTAACAAATTATTTGCATAGAATATTCTTAACCATACTCAAAGGTGGCCCGCATTTGAGGAATAGGCTGCTATCTTGGATCGGAAAGTGTTTAAAATCAAATGTTGGTAGAGGAAAACTTTGGAATGTGCAGGTGATTATTTATTTCCTTTTAGCAAGTAAAGAGAGATGGCTTGCATTATGGACATTTGTTATATTTTATATTCCAATACTGTGTGGAGAAAATGATAACTGACAACAAATTTACTGCATCTGTCTTATTTTTGCATCTCATTTTCATGTTACTCCTTGTTTGTGTATATTATGTATGTATGATAATTAATTATTTTCCAAATGAGGCCGAAAATAAACAATTCTCCAGTTATCCCTCTCAATTCTTGGCATTATTCCAAAATCCTTATTCCTACATGACTTGCACTTGCACAAAATTCACTTAACAATGACTTTGTCAATTTCAGCATGGAGAAGTGAGTGCGGCAACTCTAAGTACAGTGTCCGATGGTTTCATGCTGAACTTAGGAGCTGTGCTGCTGCAGCTATGCCAACCTTTCTGTAACTCGGCTGATGATCCAAAGGCACTCAAAATTGACCCTACTTATGGTGCTGTATTGGTAAGATATCTATATAACTATCAGTTTCTTTACTATGTGAGGATAAGAAAAAACTTTTATGTTCCACTATTATTGGTATAGTAACTTTCCTTTTCAGGTGTTTTTCCTATATGAATTTGATTATGTCTTTCAAATTAAAGAAACATGAAACAACAGAATATAAATGAAACATGGAGCTCACCAATACTTTTTTATTTTTATATTGGTTAAAACCTATCTTCCAAATATTTGTCTTATCATTGCAGCCACAAGAATGCGTGGCCAAATCAGTGCATTTAGACTGCCTACACAGTGAGACTTGTTTACTGCCATCCAGAGTGACTGAGGATGATCAGCCTATCAAACGGCCAACGGCTGATACATACAACTTTGTCACTGAGTGCTTCTTCATGACTCAGAAGTGCATTGATTTGGGTAAGTATTGCTACTGAAAAAAATTAAAGTATACATATATGGAATAGCATGAATGTTGTTGGTATGTTTATAACTCTTTGACTCTAAAACTACAGCAGTTTACATATCAGAATTAGGGCTTTCAAATACCGGATTTTTTCAAGATCGGTATCAATACCGGTATTAGAAATTTCAATACCGTGATCACGTGATCACGGTATTGTCGGTCAAGCAAATATTGCAATACTCCAGATATTAAAAGTCGTCGCTCTTTTATGCGTCTTCGAAGTGCTTTTGCAAGATTTTGGCTTAAGTCATTAGCTTGACCATCTAACTTCGTCAACATACATTTTAGCGCAATATCCGCTTTTAGTAAATTGGCATCCCGTAACTTTGACTACAGAAAGGCTGTTGTAAATATTTTTTAATATTGTCACATCGAATTCGTTTAATTCGAAATCGGAATGTAATTTTAGATCCATTAAAACTTTTAAAGCACAATTCTTTAGTTTCAAAAAGCGTCCAATCATAGCCCCGACACTATGACTAAATGGTGCTCCGGTGCTCCAATACTCTTGACATTGGAAGAGCAATTGAGCTGAATCGGGGGTCAAAGGTATTCGTACAATCTCTTGGAAGAAGCCACTTGACGAAGCTGACCACAACAAGTGGAGAAGTCACTTCTTCGGTGCCGGCAGCGGCAGTCCTTTCGGAAGTGGAAAATTTCTATGGCCGGTTATACGCATCGCATGCATCTCGACCTGATCCCGGAAATGAGGATTCTAGAGCCAACATTAACACGCCATTTCACCGAAGACCTGCCAGGTCGCAGTTAGCAGTGGCGAAATCGAGATCGCTCTGAGACAGCTCAAATATGGAAAAGCCCCTGGCGAGGATGGCGTTACAACAGAGCTATTAAAAGCAGGAGGTAAGCCCGTACTGGGGGAGCTCCAGAAGCTTTTTAACGCCGTCCTGTTTGAAGGGAGAACTCCAGAGGTGTGGAATAGGATTGTCGTCCTGTTCTTCAAAAAGGGAGACAAAACCCTGCTGAAGAACTATCGACCCATTTTCCTCCTAAGCAACGTATATAAGCTGTTCTCAAGAGTGATCACGAACCGACTTACGCGAAGACTCGAAGAATTCCAATCACCGGAGCAGGCTGGGTTTCGGAACGGATACGGCACCATAGACCACATCCACACAGTGCGGCAGATTATAAAGAAGACCGAAGAGTATAATCAGCCCCTGTGTCTAGCATTTGTGGACTATGAGAAGGCCTTTGACTCGGTTGAAATCTGGTCTGTTCTGGAGTCCCTGCAGCGTTGTCAAGTAGATTGGCGATACTTCCTAGTGATGAGATGTCTCTTTACTACTGACTAACAAAACAATAACGTCGTTTGGGTCGCTCGACCGACTAAGAAGGTTGTTTAAGAAAGGTGCGGGCGGGTATGCTGGAGATAAAAGTTGGCGCTTAATACACAAGTGTGAAGTGTGAGAATAATATGACGAGTACATACATCTTACGAGTACGTAGTTATTTATCTTATTTAATACAACTTCCTGCTACTTATTACAACTTTGTAAATTGTGGTTTACAATACTTACAATTATAAAAAGATTGTAATACCGTAATCACGGTATTGGCTCGTCAATACCGGTATTGAAAAAAGACCGAAATATATCCGTGATCACGGTATTACGGGATCCCGTAATACCGGTATTGAAAGCCCTAATCAGAATAACGTATATGCTTCTTTAGGTCCAAGGGTCCTCAGAAAGGGTGTGAGACTGTGAGGTGGAGCTACGTAAAATTAATTTATTTTTACGTAGTATACCTAGTAGAGGAATACACTAACTATCTAGTCTAATAAAGTTATCTGTAAGTGTATTATGTGCATCGCTGTACTCAGTTACAAATTCTATCAATTACCCCCTGTAAGGTACATTTATGATTGTTGATTGTGACCTAACTTTTTACTGTGAGACTTTTATATTCGGCCTCTATTAAAGTCTAATGTTATTTGGCCACTCTAGGTGTTCGTGTATGTGCTGAGAAGCTCTGGCGATGTGGTCAAGAGCTAGGCCAGGCTCAACGCGCACTGGCAGACGTGGCGGCCGGAGCGCATCACCTCGTCGAGCCCATGAGGCAGAGGGCACATCATCTTATGTCCAAGTAATGTTTATTTTATTATCAGCTGTGTCACTTATTGAATACCTAAGGATGAGTGTGTTGTTGCCGTATTGTTCGAAAGAGTTAACATGGCCCTGGTACATGAAGGGCTCAGGAAAGAATATGGTAGGTTTTAGTCAGTAAGAGTCTGACACTTTCTCACGCTGCACCCACAGCGGAGTGGTCATCTTGTAACTATTGAAACTAAACAAATGTCATGTAGATACAATTTAGAGGACTTAGCAAATCATAAACCTAGAGCAAGGATATTATTTTCAATTAGATTAAGCCTATAGTGCAAAAAAATAAAAACAAAAGTGACACAGTTACATAAAATTATTACATAAGTAAATATCATTTTTTGTATACCTATATAAAATACCTCTTTCAACAGATTCGTAAGCCTCCGCTGCGCGTTACTCGAGAAGGAAATGCTGACGAACCTCAATCGTCTACAAGCGACGACTTGCACGTGGCTCGTGCAAGTGGCCGTGAGAGCAGACCCCGAGGCGCCGCAGTCCTGCTACGCGCCCATGAGCATGGTGCCCATACAGATGCCTGTTACTACACCACCGCCTGATACTTTGAGGTAAGTTACCGCGGTTATACAGCACGCCAAACTTTATGTCGTCACGGAACTTCGAGCGAGTTGTGGCGCACAAGCCATTTTTAGATATCAGACAACAAACGTTTTATAATCGAGTCCTTGTGATGTTACCTTCTTAAAAGAAGTGTACATGGAGTTTCTTGCCAGCCCTATTCCATGGGATCAACTTATTGGAACCTTGCAAGAAGAGTGACGTTTCATAAGATCCTGCAAAGGCGTATTTGAAATAAAAAATATTTGTCTATAATTATGAGAATGTATGGATAGAATTTGCGACCACGAAGGTTATATCCTATCTATAACTATGTTATAACTTATTACTTACTTTCACAGATGTGTCCCCGAGTTCGTGCTAGAAAACGTGGTGGTTCTGATAACGATGGCTCGGCGTACGTCGTCCGCCATCACGGAGGAGGCGGACGTGGCCAGCGTGCTGCGGCCCGCGCTCACGCTCGTGCTCACCTTCATGGGCGACTCCAGCCGCACTTACAACCCTCACCTCAGGTATGTAGACACAGCAGTAACACCAACAGAGCCGCCAGCACGGAGGAGGCGGACGTGGCCAGCGTGCTGCGGCCCGCGCTCACGCTCGTGCTCACCTTCATGGGCGACTCCAGCCGCACTTACAACCCTCACCTCAGGTATGTAGACACAGCAGTAACACCAACAGAGCCGCCAGCACGGAGGAGGCGGACGTGGCCAGCGTGCTGCGGCCCGCGCTCACGCTCGTGCTCACCTTCATGGGCGACTCCAGCCGCACTTACAACCCTCACCTCAGGTATGTAGACACAGCAGTAACACCAACAGAGCCGCCAGCACGGAGGAGGCGGACGTGGCCAGCGTGCTGCGGCCCGCGCTCACGCTCGTGCTCACCTTCATGGGCGACTCCAGCCGCACTTACAACCCTCACCTCAGGTATGTAGACACAGCAGTAACACCAACAGAGCCGCCAGCACGGAGGAGGCGGACGTGGCCAGCGTGCTGCGGCCCGCGCTCACGCTCGTGCTCACCTTCATGGGCGACTCCAGCCGCACTTACAACCCTCACCTCAGGTATGTAGACACAGCAGTAACACCAACAGAGCCGCCAGCACGGAGGAGGCGGACGTGGCCAGCGTGCTGCGGCCCGCGCTCACGCTCGTGCTCACCTTCATGGGCGACTCCAGCCGCACTTACAACCCTCACCTCAGGTATGTAGACACAGCAGTAACACCAACAGAGCCGCCAGCACGGAGGAGGCGGACGTGGCCAGCGTGCTGCGGCCCACCACATTACAAATACATTATAGTCTTAACCATATACAATAATGACAAGCACATAAAAGGACCACTTTCAAGTGTCGCTTATTCTCTTATAAGTATGGTGTCGTCGTACCCCAAGCCCTTGACCACTTATATGTGCCCGTGAACGTATTTAGTGGAAAGTGGGAATATCTACAGTAATATTATAAAGAGGAAAACTTTGTTTGTTTGTTTGGTTGTAATTAATAGGCTCAAAAACTACTGGGCCGTTTTTAAAAATTCTTTCACACCATTCGAAAGCTACATTATCCACGAGTAACATAGGCTACATTTTATCCCGGTACGGGCAGTAGTTCCCACGGGACGCGAGTGAAACCGCGGGAAAACGGCTAGTCGTAAAATAAAGTAAGACTGTCAAGAAATCAAATTTCCTGTCACGTCACTTAGAGAAGTATATACAGTGCTATAAGTCATTAATCTATTACCAAAATGTATTACAGAGCTCGACTAGCAGAATGTCTCGAAGCGATGTTACCGAATCACCCAGATGACCAGCAACCATTGAGCAGCTTAGCCTCCTTCTACAGAGAACAGTTGTTCAAGGAACATCCACATCGATTGCAGGTATAAACTTGTAAAATTAAAAACATTTTCATTCTTGAATTTATGATTGGTATAATAATAAAATAACTAAACTCAAATTTTTCGTTGATTGACTTGTTTAACTAGCTATGTAGATTGTATAACCTATATCTAACGGATTGTTTTCTTTGTAATTGCAATAGTCTTACACAAATAATTGTTAAAAAACGATTTCTGTATTTTTCTTCTTTTGTATAATAAAAAGGTTTAGGCCCAGTTTCACTGGTTACTGTAGTGTGTAGTAGTCAGTTAGTTATTTCAGAAATTATAAGCAGACTTTATATGTCAGATAAAACCTGATTATAATATCTGCCAGATATATTGGCCGAGACCTGTAAACCAATAGTTATAGTTTATATGTGAGATAATTTCCTAATAGGCTATCAGAGACTCAACCAGAAAGAGATACTGGTCATTAGTGTTGCAACCTCATTTTAATATTATTTTTATTTCTCCTTACAGCTAGTGCCCTGTCTACTAGACGTGTTCGTGGGCATAGAGATGACGGGTCAGAGCGTGCAGTTTGAACAGAAGTTCAACTACCGCCGCCCCATGTACCTCGTCATGGACTTCCTGTGGGCCATGGAGGAACATAGAGATGCATTTACGTTAGTATTTTTATATAACAGTGAAAACCAGTAAGTCTGACACCAGTCTTATCAAGGGGTATGGGGTTGCCCAGGTGGAAGCCGATCCCAACGTAGTTGGGAAAAGGCTGGGAAGGAAAATTTTTTTTTGTTATGCTCAAAATTTCTTTAACGAAGTGAACGTACAGCACCATCTTACTCATCTTCTTCTTGAGAAGTTATTTCATTTACACGTTACAGTTTTTACTTTAAAACGTTGATATATTGATTTTAGAGCACCTCTTGTCTGTATTTGGTATTGACTTGAAGACAATTTAACTCTTGAGTCTTATGTTGCTTTATTTACTGCCGCTGTAATTTATCCAATATATTATTAATCTTACACAAATAGAAGAAAAAGATCTAAATAAATCCTTCAATTTACAGGCGATTAGCGAAAGAGGCCGAAGCTAACATGGAGGCCGTACACCCACCGATATTCCTGAGATTTGTGAACCTTCTCATGAACGACGCCATCTTCTTACTCGACGAAGCGCTCGGCAATATGGCGCAGATACGTACCATGCAGACTGCGCAGTAAGTAGGCTTTATTGACTTATTTATACATATTTATTTAACTTGTATAGATATGGACTTTAATAAGTGAAGTACTGACTAGATTTGTAACATGTACCAAAATGGGATATTTTGGTTTTGACTGTAAATTCAGACTTTTCTGTGCTATTCCTTAAAGCGTTTTACTCAGCAAACCTACAATACACATTATAGGTATATGAGGTAAAAAGTGTTCTGAGAATAGTAAGACATTTAATGCCCTTTACTTCAGGCTGAAATGTGAATTAAAAATGCATCATTCTATCTTTATGTCCGACTTCCCATAAAGGAGGTTCTACGGTGTTATTGTACTATGTTTGTTAATTTTTTCACAAATAAATCAAGACTTCAACCAATAATTACAGAGAATCAGGCTCATGGGCCAACCTACCATCACAGGAGCGAGCTCAGAACCTATCCAATCTCTCCCACATCGGTATGTTGGCGCGGTTCGACAATATCTTGGGCCGTGACACCATCCGTACTCTCGTGCGCCTCACCGCGCATGCGCCGTACGTCTTCTGTCATCCTACGCTCGTGGAACGGATCGCGTCCATGCTCAACTACTTCTTACTGCATCTTGTTGGGCCTAATAAGAAGAATTTTAAGGTGAGCTGCAATGTTAAATATTGAATTTCTTACTCTTTATTCTTATGCTAAATCTTCTGCAATAAGAGCCAAGGTCACCGACATATTAAACGTCCGTCTTTCTGAAGATTTGCAGTAAACAGTTGTATTAAGAAAACGAACGTTTTTGTTGTTAGTGAATTTAGGCCTTTTGTTAGTCACATGCTTCAGATAGTTTTACTACATAACTATCTTCTATGCTGGAAAGCCTTCGTGGTAATAGGCTTTCGTTTTTGTCGTTCATGAAAATAATAATAAATTCAAATTCACCACGAAGAATTACTTAAAAACTAACAGTAGTTTTTCAAGTCACTATATCTTACATGCTTCACACCGTAAACAATCCAAACCATTAGCCTGACCTCCTTTCAGGTAAAAGACATGAAAGAGTACGAGTTCGAGCCAGCCAGTACCGTGCTGGACATCTGCCGTATGTACGTGGAACTGGGCAGCAACGAGCGCTTCTGTGCCGCCGTGTCAGATGACGGACGGTCGTATTCACCGCAACTGTTTACATTAGCTGAAGCTGTGTTGGGCAAGTATTTCTGGTTTTCTCAATGTGTTACAAGATAAAGTAACTTCATGAATGAGGTTACTCACTAGTCAAGCCATGATTTTTGGAAAGTCATGATCTGCCAATAGTGGACCAAGGTATTCTAGTAAACAGCCTGTCAAAACGTCGTTTAAAAAGTTACACGAAGAGTAGAAACCTCGCGTAGGTACATGATTTTCTTTTTAACTTTATTTGTATAATGACTAAGTCACAGAACTTAGCGATGATTTGTGTGAGTTTTCTCAGATCATACAAAAAATCTTAATCATTAATTATAAAACATTTTTATTCCTTCATCAGCTCGTATCGGAGGTGGAGCCCTCATAGGCTCGCTACGTGAAGTAGCCACATGCGTGGAAAGGTTTGCAGTACAGCGGCAACGAGACGAGGAGATACTCGCCAACGCGCCCGAGGAGTTCCTCGACCCCATCATGAGCACCCTCATGATGGACCCTGTTATACTGCCCAGTTCCCGCACCACGGTCGATAGAACCACCATTGCAAGGTACAGGATTAAATACAAAAAAGAAACTCCGAAAAAATCATCGTAAATAATCTTCGACGTAGGCCGTAATAATAATTAACCATTTTGAGCCAACTGTCAAGAAGGGTTGTGTGGTTTTGTGTTCTAAACTTTGTAAAAATGAATGATTTCACTATAACTAACTCATTCCACTGTTTCAGACATCTTCTGAGTGACCAATCAGATCCGTTCAACCGATCGCCGCTGTCTATGGACCAAGTGAAGTCCAACACCGAACTCAAAGAGAAAATCCTAGCATGGATTGCTCAACAGAAGCAGAATATTGCTCAAAACCCGACCAGTAACGAATAGAAGACAAATATAAATAGTTTTTTGTATATTTTACTAGAAAAGCTAGTATATTAATGTAGGTTATTTTAGTTAGAGAGTAGATTTCGTATTGAAGGCAATACTATACATTATATATAAGGGCCGTAGTTATAATTGGGATGTTTGTGTGGTTTCGTGTCAAGTGATAACAGTGTTTAATGTATTATAATTTCTTTAGTTGTGTTTCAATTCTTGTAAATTTTAGTTAGTCATCCAATTTTTGGCACATATCATTTACAGTTAATGTTCTGTATTGTTTAATAAGTACATATTCTATTATTTGTTTCAAGCGTTCAATTTGTTTATATGCTATTGTTATTGGAATGATGTCATTGGGTGCATTTTAATTTACTGGGTGGGTACAGATTTACAATTAAAGTTTGTACTTTACTTTTTATTGTGATAAATTACTATTTTCTGTCTATGATTTAGCATAATAAACTTATACTAGATATAATTAATATATTTCTTGAACTCCAAAGTTTTATTTCTTCTGTATCCAACCCTTGGTCTCGGAAATGCATGCTAAACATTTGCTAACCCCAATTACTATTTATTTATAAGTAATAAATGTTATGATATGGAATGAAATGTTCCACCTAATTTGTGGCTATAGATATGAAGCACCTATTGTGGTTTTAAATATAAAGTAGACAATATTGTGGGGTTAATAATTGCAATTAGATTAATCTTGAAGATTATGGGGGCCAACCCAAAGCTACTGAAGACTTGAAGAACCAGTACCACCACAAACGGTAGTGGGATTGTAAATCTATGACCACCATGTAGCATAGAGAACCTACATATATTTTTATCGCAGCCTTGATCAGGAATCTAAAATCTGTGGCTAGATAAAGGCTTTTGTCTCTTCAAGCGAGAGCAAGCCATGTTCATATGAGTCAAGGTAAACACAAAGCTTTGACTATGACAAGGCCTTGACCTTGACCTTGCCCCTCACTGTATTTATAATAACAGAGAAAAATATTGTTTACTATAAACAAATATGTAGTGGCAAAAAGAGTGTACCAAATTCATCATGTGGAATTAAAATGATTCTTAATTAGCAATAATATGTACAAGTAATATTGAATTTATTTCGTGTAACGGAGACGAGGCCACAACAATCTCCGACTCCGACACACACAAACCATAGACAAGTTAGTTGACATGGCGGAATAATCAGCTGTTAATTGCAATGCTTACGAATAAGTGGAATAATTCTCGTAGGTAATAATTAGTTTACTATTTGATCAAGTTTTATTTCATTCTAGTTCCCAACGATGCAACTTTTACGTATTATTGTTAGAGTAATTTAAAATTTATCGAAAGAAAAAAAGGAATGGCGCGATGTCCCTTGTCATCTGTCAGCTTCATTCATTCATCCATTGTGCAGAAAAAATGTGACTTGTTCGCTTTGTAATTTTGTTTTTATGTAATAAGTGCTAGTTGAATATTAGATCCACCCGTTATTAAATCCCATTACATTAACGAAAGTGTTGATTACCGTATTGCATAATTAGAACGATCGTAGTAACAACAGGGCCTGCTTTACAGTTCCCTAAGAATATTCCCTCTACAAAGAGCTTGGTGCGGCGTCGGCGAATGAAATTCTTAATTTTCTTGCGCAGTGATAGTTGAGTGTTTCGTTTGATGAAGAAATAAGGGTGTTTGTAAAGTAGTGCAGTGTGAAAGGAAGCAAGGATGTCGGGCCGGGTAAGGAAGCAGTCGGACTGTCCCGTGGGCAAGCAGGGCCCGATGCGGGCGACGCTGCCGGTGTCATCAGTCATGAAGGGCGGCGGGCTCAAGAAGAACGCCAGCAACAGCCCGACCTTGTCCCCCACTAATGCGTGGCGCCGGATATCACCAGATCACGCCCTTTCTGGCCAGCGAAGCCCTGGAGCTGTCAATTACAAAGGTAACAGCTTAAAACCAACATACAAGTAAATAATAATACATATTTAAATATACTATTATATAGAAAATAATTGGTGTAAAAGGTCAGTTATATCATAGTAGATCAACAATGTTAACATTACACATTACAACATTATGTTAAATTAATAATGTTAACATCTTTGGATGCTGATCCAAATTGTTAACATTATTAATTTAATGCTGATTTTGAAAATTAAACGTGAGCTACAGTGTTTATTTGATTTAGAAGCCTGTGGTAACAAATAATCTGTAACATATCACCAAAAAGGCTGATTACAAGTTATAAAAATTCATTCAAGGACCTTCTGATATGATCCTGTGGTAATAACTAAGTTTAGAAAAACATTACCATAAAGTATGAACATTCTTACTACTTAAAATAGATCTATCTGTTACTCCAATAAGGCCATTTCATAAGACATTGTTGTGTGACTTGTTCTTGATGCTAAGGTAAATTCCAATAAACAAAAGGATTTTTTGTCTGAACCTTTTAAATAAATGAGCAAAGTGTATTGTTAACACAAGTCTTCCAATGGTCATAGTGTCAAAAATGTACTATATTGTCATTTAAGTATGTTTGGAGCTAATAATAGACAAGTTTTAACAAATTGTATGCATTTTCTAGGCAAGGGTAGATTTGGTGCCAGTGTCATCAGGCGCACAGCCTCCCTTGACACTCTGTATCACAAAGGACAATGGTCCAGGGACTACTATCTTCACGCTGGCCAGTTGCAAGTTGACAAGTCCACACAAGTATGTATTCATTTTTATTTTCACACCAACAGCATTTCAAATGACAAAAATATAAAAAAGTAGGTATAATAAACGTCTTGTATGCTATGTAGTCAGAAGCCAGTAAGCCTGACACCAGTCTAACCAAGGGGTATTGGGTTGCCCGGGTAACTGGGTTGAGGAGGTCAAATAGGCAGTCGCTTCTTGTAAAGTCAGTGATACTCAGCTAAATCCGGTTAGACTGGAAGCCGACTTCAACATAGTTGGGAAAAGGCTCAGAGGATGAGGATGATTGTATGCTATGCCTATTATAGGTGTACACTTTGTATAAGTATGTTGCACTAATATTGTAAAAAGGGTTTTATCATTGTGGCACATGGATAATCTCTGAAATTAGTTCAACCAACAGTGTTCACAAAAGAAAACAATGTTTTGATAAGCAACTGTGTGGTTGATTTTTTATATTACTTACATAGCTTGGCACATCCATTACGGTAAATCAAATAGGTAATAATTTAAAAGGACACACCTTATCTTTATACTATTATAAATACTATTGATGTAGATTTTAAAATAAAAATTTTATGTGCCCAATTTAATCATGTCTGTTCTTAACAGACTGATGATGGAGGTGGAGCTTCAGGTCGTTCTTCACGGAGTTCAGAGGATGACAAGCTTGACCGCTTCCTGCGCAGTCGCCTGCAAAGACCGCACAAACCATCTGCATCTGGAGACTACTCAAGTCATTCTATGACTACTGCACTTTGTAAGTATTCATTTCATCATATATGGCTAATGGCTGACACTAGGCTGTGAATTGATATAATGTTGTCAACTGTCACCAAAGAAAAACATGTATTGGGACACCATAAATTTAAAAATCATCATATTTGTAACATACATTTTATGCAAATAAATTATTTCTATTTTTATGATACATGATAATTACATTGAAATAAATAAAGTAAGCTTTCAAAAATATTGATTGTCCTGGAGAGTTTATTTGGGTTTCATGCACTTATCTTAGGAACAACTAGTTTAGTTTGAGGAATGCTGCAGGCACCAGCATGGCACATCAGCAAAACAGTGGGGAAAGCTTTAACATAAACGTCATAGGACAAGTTTTAATATATTTTAATGTAGGGTCCCGTTTTGGAGGTGGCAGTGTCCCGTTGCGAGCGGCGAGGTCATCCGTGGAGGGTCTCAATCAGGAGATTGAAAGACTTGTGCTCTATCCAGCCAGTGGCACACAAACTCCACATCTAGACCGGTTAAGGGATAAAGTAAGTGTTTCTCATTCATTTTACTAGGTAAAGTTCAACAAGAATTATCACTCCTATAAATGTTGTTTAATTTAAATAAACATTAATATGTGTATCATATCACACAGGAGTTACTTGTCTTTTGACAAATAAATAGTAATTTGTTCAATTATAATATTGCAGGTAACACCAGAAGGCCACCGCGCGCCTCTCGCCGAGCTTCTCAGACGTTCAGTGAACACTCAGACACCACACGATCTGTGTCACACTGCTCATTCATCAGGTAACATCACTATACCATTTGTGAACATATTCATATGACACTAATAAATACGAAGTTGTAAGTGGATTAGTATTCACAATTATCTTAAAAACTTTCCAGTACAGCTATCTGATAACTTAATTCATAAGTGGGTATTTAATTTCAAGTACATCATAACAAAGAACTTTCTCAATTTATATCAAATATCTAAACAATGCATTGTGGGCATAGATCCACCGTCCCGGGGGTCTCTCTCCAGCGGTGGGTCCGCAGAGCTGTTGGCCGCAGGTCTATAACTAAAACTATAGCTTTTAGACAACCCCTCGCAATTAATAGTTGATATGCACAAAACATCAGAATGGTTACTAGTCCCCAAGCATGAGTTTTTATTATAATGTTCTTTGCTTATTCGCTTCTTTAGGTATAATTTCAGTTTTGTAGACATTACAATAGTAGTAGATAATACAACTGAAAGTAGATTTTTGGATTTGCTGTTCGAAAAGAGTTATTTTTTAATATTTCATAATTTTTGTGATTGTTGTTATTTTAAATATGTAATGTGTGGTATTTTCAGGTGGCAGTGTCTGCTCGTCTCCAGATCTTGACGGGTCTAAATTAGGCACGTCGCCGCAGATAAATCGCTTTTTGGCTCGTGAACCTCCCGATGGTTGTGAAAAGGTAATAAATTGCAGCTGTTTCATATGACTATTTTTTTGTAGTTCACCTAGTGTTCACCTTTGTGAAAACTCCGTAAAAATCTTTTTAATGAATTTTCAACAAAGAGTAAATAGATGATTTACTAAATATAAATTACATGTATGTTTCCTTAAAATTCAAGGTAAACCTGAAAGCGGGCGAAGGAGCACTCTCCGAATCAGTGTCTGTGATGAAGCCGACGATACCGGGCTTCACGCTGCGGCCATCGCTGGGATCAGCCTTCCAGCCGCTGCAGCCCGCGCCGCCGCCGTCCCCGCCCGCCTCCACCTCGCACTGACTCCCACCCCGACCTGACCACCCGGCGCCGACACCTCACGCGTGCCCATCTCTCGGACTAGAGGGCTCCTTATCCACTAAAATCGACATTTTATTAGTTCTACTGAACCCTCTTATTATACACGTCCTATGTTCACTGAAGTTGAAATTGAACAACTAATTTCAATTTCATGTCTTGACAAAGCTATTATTCTATGCGTACAAATAAATCACTTATGATTTCTGACTACTAGAAGTTGCAGAACAATTCTAGTGGTTAATTTGTACATAAACAATATAGCGTAGTTTCCCATAGTACTACTACTAAATGCAATAACTAATTTCTTTATTACTGAAAAACGTGTTAGTGGCATCCAAAGTTTTATCACCTATTCATAATACACGTCTTTAATTAATCTGTTGTGACAATAATAAACATTCTTTAAATTTATTGTGACGAAATTACGATGTCCTTTGATACACAAAGTATTGAATGTTTGTCAATTTCCATCAAATTTCGAGTGAGAGTAAGAAATAGGAATATCCCAGTACATTTGATCCGTTTTAGACTTGCAATATTAATTTGCACAAAATACTTTGACAAACTGAAAGCAACCAAAGCAATTTAATCGCAGCATTAGATTCACTAACGAAGCCAAACATATGGCAAAAAATATTTCATATTACATACGAGTACCTATATATTATGTGTTAGTTTGCCCTGATATTATTTTAATGAATACATTAGGTAATGAGGGAGCTATTTTTCTAAATTTTTTATTTAGGTATAGCACTCACTGCTCCAGCTTAATTTGTTTACATGACTGGATATATATTTGATCTCATTTTATGTATTATTTTAAAATTGTGTACATAACACATGTTGCTAACATAGAATGTAAAAGTGTTGTAGAATTAATTTTCAACATACATAAGTTTTTGTTAATTTTAATAATTGAAGAAGATATGTAAATTACTTCGGACCAAAATTCTGAAAGGGCCAGATTGTCTTATTTGTGGTTATGGATATATCGGTTGCTAGAACGATTTTCTAATGCAAAAGAGCTTTAACTTGTGGGATTTGATAAAGAAAATGTAAGTAAGGAAGAAAATAGACTGAATTTTTAAACTTTACTCATACTTTGATACAGGTAACTTGACATTATTCGTTATGTAGTGTAGAGTACTATAAAGTGCCTATTATGGACATGCTTCTTTGTTTACTCTTCAATTATGATTTTTGGAATTGGTAGTACATAATTATTTTGTTTCTGAAACCTTAACTTTGATATGTTTAGTCAGTATCTGTATCAGGTACATGAGGCGTTCGTTTATGTAATGTTCGTTTAGGGAAGTTTGGACCGCACTCGTTGGATTTCTCATTTTGGCCAAAATGCATTTTTATCATCGAGACTGATAATGTAGTATGTTGACAACTTACACATAAACATAGTTAGATCTGCTTTTGGACATACGCAATTATTTTTTAAAACCTTTTTTAAAATTCGACGGCAAATATATATTTTGGATGGCTCACCTTTGGGAATATATAGTATTTAAAATCTTATCATTGCTCAAACAAAATTTTTATTAAGAGCCGAACAGTTGCTGATGTAACTTAGTACCTATTGATTATATTGGTTATTCAATAAACAAATGTGATAATGTAAGAGAAACGGTCGAATGTGAATGTTGATCGTGGCTTGACGACTTTCGATACTGGTATGTACTAGTGCTTGTCCATGTGTTAACATGTTGCACCAGTATCCAAGTTGTGAAGAATTATCGAAGGTGCTGCATAGTGACTATAAGTGTGTACAGACTAACCGACTTGTGACAAAGGAGGCAGGGTGTTTGGGATGCGATTATATTGTGTAAGCGATCGCACTTGGCGGCAGAAATCATTTTCGAATTGACTGCGAATGTGACAAACGAAACCAGTATCTGACGCTATGAAGAAGAATGTTTTGGAAATGTACAAAAGTATTTTCATCATTCATTTCAACATTATATCTATATGTTGTAAAAATGCCACTACAGTCGTTAATGATTTGACAGTTTTGATAGTGATTAAATATATTGTGCAAAACATTACCATGGAAGAACCGAGCCAATATTTAAAATCCGGATTTCTGTGTAAAATGTTTCTGAAATAAGTGCAATATATAGCTGTAATTCGAATAAAATATACAAGCAAAGAATTTACGATGTAAATTTTGAGGGTGATATGTATATTTAATTTCTCGTAATTCTCTTCATGGATCCACATTTTCAGTTGCTTGATCATTGTTGTAAAAACACATTTTCTGTAAAGTAAGCTTTATGATTATGTTCGCATTGCTTCCTAACAGCTTCCATGTCGCTTCTAGACTCCCCACAGTTGGAATCCAAAACAATATTATGCTTTACTAATAATAGACTTATGTCACAGGTCCAGGTTGTAATTTAGGATTTATATAAGCCTCTCCCAATGTCGTTACCTAATTTAAGGTTTAGTAAGTTTTAGTAAAGGACCCGAAAAATTATTAGCTGTTAATAAATGTGTGCTATAAAATGGTCCCCTTACTGTTTAATTTAAAGTAACCACTGGGATGTGGACAGAGGTTCCTAAATAAAGATGTTTACATTGCCACCATTATTAATTAGACTGCTGGTACAAGCTCAGTATTCCGAAGAACATCTTTATTTATGGACTGAAATGTTTTTAAAGTACATAAAGATATTTTTATATGTTCAGGGTAGGAGAAGGGTGAGTTGTACCATAAAAGTAACTTGGCTAGGACCTTAGATTTGATAGTTCTTTTATAGATGGTTAATATTATTTTAAAGTTTGCTTGATAAGTTTGTAATTTTTATTAATACAATATTAGATTAAATACTAACATTTAAACTAAACCAAAAGTGCCCATTGAGATAAGTTTATAATTCAAGCAAGCCTTTTGTTCGGCATTTTGTTAAAAATAATGTTTAGGCAACAAAATTAGAAATTAAGAAAAATTATCGAAGGATTGTTGAGTTTTAAGTTATCTAAAATTGTTGAGGTTTATTGATATAAAAATTCCTTTAGTTTTTTTACAAATAATGTTCAACAAAGGGCTTGTTTAGTTAGAGGCATTAATTAACATCAATATTAATAGTATCTACTTTTAAGTAATAATAAGAATGGTTTTATTATAGTTTTGTTTCAGAGAAGAAATTCTAATTACTATTTTTGTTTCCAATATTTTATCACTTTTATCTGTTTTCACTGTAATGTATCTTGCTGTATTGCAGACATATCCAATATACAGACTGATTTAAAACTTCAGCCTTTTTATTATATTCCTTATTTATGGTAGTTTCCACCAGTAGTTTCACCTGTGTCCTTATCACGTTATTTTAACTAGGTTTGTACATGAAAAAGTAAAAATATATTCTCACTTTCACAATGTGATCAAATGAACTAACATTTTATCCCAATGTGATCAAATGAGCTAACATTTTATCACATTGTGAGTATATGAACAGTTCTATTGATGATCTAGAGATCCTTTGAGACAAGCAGAAAGCATGAAGAGTAGTATCTTTAGTAACAGCAACTAAAGTACAATAAAAGGATGAATAAGTGAATCTGGAAATGTATTAAAATTCAGTCTCCACACAATAAAAATTGATAAAGTTCATAATTAATAATAATATAATTCCACTAGTATTGTAAACTTCTCTTAGTTTGTATATCATCTAACAATATCCTTAGTTCTTCATCTTCAAATCTTCCTTCTAGTGATGGTATGAGTGCCTTGGCTTCTTCTGGTGTCTCCGGACAGAGGTTTGCTAAGCTTGCTACTTCAAATTTATGTAGCTTCTTGGATTGAAGGAGACTGGAAACAAAATGACAGCATTATTAATTAGTCTAAAAATATAATTTTTATAATTTATAAAGGTTATAATTTCGAATGTTTTCCTTTTGATTCCATATAAGGATCAGACTTAACAAAAAGCTAAATATCTTTAGATAAGAAAACCGGCCAAGTGCGAGTCGGACTCGAGCACGACGGGTTCCGTACCATTATGTATAAAACGGACAAAAAAATCACGTTTGTTGTTTGGGAGCCCCCAAAATATTTATTTTCAGTATTTGTTGTTATAGCAACAACAAAAATAAAATTTCAGCTCTCTGACTATCACGGTTCGTGAGATACAGCCTGGTGACACACGGACGGACGGAAGAGCGAAAACAATAGGGTCCCGCTTTACCCTTTGGGTAGGGAACCCTAAAAAACGATGCATTCATTTCATGTTGAATTTACTAATACAGAACGCTGATTATCCGAATTAATTGTGACCAGGGTCGATTTGGATAATTGAACATAGACTGGTTATAAAGAAGAATGAACTGTCACATGTGAAATAAATCTTCATAAAGTTAAACAAACACAGTTTTACAGTAAAGTTTTGCTGAAAATCTTGATCAATGTAAGTTGCAGACCCAGTCAGGCATTAACAAAAATACAAAGTATAAAAGTTCACAACAGTTCACACATAGGAGCATAGTAGCTCAGGACCGATTCTGATAATTGGGGTTTTGGTTAAGCAAGCTGATTTCAGATAATATCGGTGTTGTACTGTATTTTTTACTTTGCAAGCAGCTTTTATACTTACTTTCTAACTGCCGCTATAGTTTCTTTGTTTTTAAACTTTTTGAACATGTTGGTGTAAGTGAGCGTCTTCATGAAAACCTCTGAGAATTCTTGTTCCTCTTCAGCAGACTCATTCTGTGCTTTTCTATGTTCTAACAACATGTCAACTTCTGATATCAAGAGTGTTTCTGCATTCTCAAATTCTGAAATGAGAAAAAGATGAATTGAATAATTTTGATTCTTAACACTACCACTAAGCTGTTTCCATTTAGATTGGATGCTAATCATCCTCCGAGCTTTTTCCCAACTGTTGGGGTCAGCTTCCTTCTTGTTAGATTGGATGCTAAATCCATCCATATTTAGGAAAAGGTTAGGCAAATGATGATATGTTTCTATTAAATTTCATAATGTACTTCAACATTACAATTATAATACAATCAGGAAAACTACAAAGTAATACTGTGATTTGGCCCAGCCAACATGAAAAAGTAAATGTATTTTACCTTTTGGAAACAGTAGGTCTGCTGCATCTTCCTCCACAACGTCTTGCACAGGTCCAGCCATGATCAGTAGGAATGGGCACTTACACTATCTGAAAATGCATAGATTACCAATGAATAAGTTGTGGTTATCACACAGACCCCACGAAGATAGGATTTAGTAGAAAAGTTTCAGAAGTTAGCGTACTTTAGGGTTTTCTGTTATAACTAAATTAATATTTATATTTATGTAGTTATTGGCCCAGAAAGTACAGTTAACCTGCAGCCTATTTGTGGAAAATACTCAATGATAATTGAACTCACGGTATTGTCACTGTTATCCTATTTATTAGAATTTTGATAATGTTTTAGTTTACCAATCTAACACTCAAAAATAAGAATGAATCGAATTCCCAGCTATGCAATCAACGCAGATGCCGCGACGCGCTTAAAAACAATCTGATATTGACATTTGTTTGACAGAAAGTTATTTTCGTTTAGAAACAGAATATTAAAGTTGGTTTGTTCTTCAAAATCAGTTTTACCTCAAGGCTCAAAATTAGTTTTTATCCTATTGCGGGAAGTAGTCCTTTGAGACGCGAGTGTAACCGGTGGCGAAAACTAGTAGAAAATAAAAAATATTAACAATGTACTTTTAAGTTGCCACGAAAAAAACACTACATCAAGCAACAAGTGCTGGAGCTGTCAGCTAATATTGTTATTGTTATTTTTAGTTAGGTTATGTTTACGTTATAGAATTTGTATTTCTTTTTAATTAGGCTATTCATTTATATTTACTGCCAATATGTCGAAAACACCAACAAAAGTGGATTCAAGTTACAACTTCATACCAAGAGGTAAGACAACGAATGCCATAAACATTTATGTAGGATGCTTGTACATTTTAAGAGTATGGCATGTATTTTCCACATATTTCAGAAATAACAACGCCTAATAAAGACCAGCAAGGAGTTTCTAAGACTGTGTATTCCCATGTCTCAAAGCTGCATGGACTTCTTAATGACTGGGGTAAAATGCGAGACAAAGGTGTGAGGTTGTGCAGAGCCGTATCTGCCTTGAAGTTGCACGAGTGCGACGATGACTATTTTCCGAGCCAATTGAAGCCGTTGATGGACGGCCTACTGGATGCTTTGGACGGTTTGAAGACAATTGTTGACGGTGAGTACTCCTTTGTAATGAAGTTAATAATGTTACTATTTGTCTTATTTTTTTAAATTAAATAACTCTGTCTTTTACTCTCAGTTTTGACACAATACATACAAATATGTATAGGTACTTTTCCACTTTGTTTCTGTTTTATAGTGAAGCAACTCTATTATACATGTAATTGTTGCAGGTGTAAAGGTTTTGAATAACCAACTGCAGGCATTAGCCAAACTGCAACCTACTGATGAGCCGGTAATATCTACATGGTCTGTTAGTAAAATTTCACAAACAGTAACAAATATTTATACATCTCTAGAAAAGGAATACAGGCTTAAAAAGATTATTACAGGTAAATATGTGGTTGTTTATTTATGGTTAGGGTAGATTTATACTAGCGCAGAGTTGAAGCGCATCAAAGCGTCAAATTTTTTACAACTAAAGCTAAGCCGCACCAATTTGTGTTGTTCGCGCTCAGACTCTTCTTTCTCCGAATAATCTCCGAAGTAATGTGTGCGTTACGCTGTGGAGTTAAGGTTGAATTTGTTATGTTCAGTTTTGTATAGATGCTTCGATGCACTTTGACTCTGCTCTAGTATAAATCAACCCTTAGGTGGTTTTACTAAACTATTTGGTTCATCCACACTTGCATTCATAAATGGAGATGTGGGAGGTAAACCAACATTGTCCTGTGTAAATTGCCAACATGCCCTTTCCTTGGTGCATCCTCCGAAAAATGGACTAGGCTCTGGTGGCCAGTGGCCAATTGGTAGCAGTATAACCTCACAGCACCAGTGGGATATTAAATGCCTTCCTTGGAGAGAGGCAGCATCATCTCCAAAGGTAGAAAATATTCTACACTGCTCACTAACATGCAAGCTCAGTGCGGTGAGTATTGGCAAATCCCCCAGCTTGTCCAGCATAGTATTGGACATTTTTAGGCTGTGACAATAAACAAGTGCCACTTTTATTTCAAAGAGTCGTCTCCTAAACTAATAGATATATATCTAATAATTTTATTTACCAAAAATGTACAGAAAATCGCAAAAATAGATTTATAAATAAATAAAATAGATTTGAAAATATATTTATTTAACATTTTCTAAGAGAGAACCTGTCATATTTAACCTTAACAATAACACATGTGCGGTTAGTTAGGAAGACTTAATTGCTTAAGAAAGGCTTATCATTGCACACAAATCATAAATTCAATTGATGGAAGAATCTTAATATGACGTTAACGTTAAGTCTTATTATTTACTTCAATATGACGTCTATTTATCCATAATAAGATTTTATGATAATATAATATTATATGTATTTTGTTTTAGAAAACGTAGCACATAGCAGAGACGAGAATTTAATAGAGGTCTATATCAGTGCCTGGGAATTCGAAGCTTACTTCAATATTGAAGCTAATGCATATCTGTTTGCAGAAGTTGGTTTAGCTGCTGTTACATAAGTAAAATGTGAAAAAGATTATCTAATTGTTTTTATAAATAAAGTTTTGTTTTGTGTTATTCTGTCTTTTAAATTGTAACAAACATTTTGAAAAAAGATAATTAAAATTTAGATTGGTTCATTATTATATTAACTGTTTCACCTTTAAGAAACTAATTAAGTGGCTTAGGAATTAAGTAGTGCCACAGCAGATGACCTCGGCATTACCATGAATTTACATACGGCCATTTGTCTTGAGATGCGATAGGGCAATGAAACCAGTTGCCATGGCGACCGTCACCAAACAAACAATGTAGGTACTTACTGACCGTTAAAGACGTAGCTAATGATGCCCATTATTGTTTACATTTTTATGCCGTTTATAGTCGAGCATTATCATAATTATGTTAGCTACATAAGATATTAGCTACGAACCTATTGTGCGTGTGCTAACTGGCTCTCACCAAAAAATTTCTATATAAAATAATCCTATGTTCGTCTTTAAGATACATTAATACTTCTCCATACAAAAACGCACCTAAGAATACGTACATACAGCCCAATAAGTGAGCACTCGCGAGCACTCTATAGGCGCTAAATATTGTAACGTTTATACATATAACAGTCAATAGATAACAGTATAGTAACGTCAACAAAACTAGGTAGTACCAAAACTATATATTTTAATCTTTTTAAACATAAATTCCTGATTAAAATAATTATCAGTGGGTTTTGGCTTCGCAAATTGCTCGGATACGAATGTCGCCTGAAGTCTGAAACCTACCAAGTGTTACCCGCTCGGGATTAGCAGCCGAGTGTCCACAAACACCTCATTGTTTACAATTTTATGAAAGATAATCACTTACCTACCTATCCTACGTCGTTGGATTTCCATTCGTCTATGGCACTTACTGATTGTTTTAAAACGATATAAATAGATAGGTATGCCGCGGTAAATAACATGGGGACTATTTTCTTCAGTTTTATTTTCAGTCGTTTCTATATTAAAAAAGAGGGAGCGATCTACATACATATCATTAACAATGGTGATTGCGTCCGGTTTCTAATGTGAGTAAAAGCAGGTAAACAAGAATATCGCAAAGACGGATGTGCAGCAATAGCAATAAAAAATGTATGCCATCTTAAAATATGCACGTTATAACTCCACGCAACAACCTGTCAAGCTACATTGATGTGCATATTTATTATTATAACACCTATTTCGGTTTACGGCTAACAGATATAAATAGAACACGGAAGGAAGGGCCGGGGTTCATGTCCCTGCTTCTGACGAAAATTGACCCAAATTCGTGCAAGGCGTTGTCGGCTCCTGGCTGTCATTTCACGCTCAATTTACTTTCTGCTAAGCACATTTCCGAAACGATATATTCCAAATTTTCCAGTTATCTATTTGTGTTTATGAAAAATTACGTAGGTAAGTTGTTTATTTATTTTCAACGTCTGTGGTAAAGCTAGCACGCAATTTGACGTATTTGCAATGTGAGATAAAATCAACTTTGTTACAGCAACTACTTATTCTTTCTTATCAAGAAATAATCTCATATTTTTTAGTATCCAGACAAGAAGTGTCTACGTTTCTATTACGGAAACCCTCTCACACTTACAGAGGGAGTTCGGAATGCAAGTAAAATAAAAATCGACAGAAACAACATTGCAACATCTAATCTGAAAAAATGAAACCTATGAGTTATATATACCTACAGTATTTAAATCAAACAAAAAGTATAACATTTAAAAACTACAGCTCGCTAAGCCCCCTCGCCACACCTACCCTTCACCAATCAGGAAGAGGCGAGGGGTTTGTCTTTGGTAAAAGCCACAACAAACCTCTCAAACGAGCATGAATGGCAGTGCTACCGTGATGAACAAACTAGAATGTCTGCTAAACAACATCAGTAAACAATTGCGCAAGTTTAGTGTTCCTCAATATTTATTTTGTCGTTTTCGTAAAGTACGCAATGCAAGGTTATTCAGGTGAATTTGCTTCCCACTTATAAACTGTTGTGACATGAAATTTTCCGAGGCATTGTTTCATATTAAGATTAACGTAAATTATTAGATAAACCTTTGATAAAGGTGCACAAAATAGCCAAAAGTATGCTCTAGGAACTAATAACGAGAACGTAAGTAGTGTAGGTCTGTAAATCTAAAAGAAGATAGACTTTGGATTGATTGTAGAATCTAAGAGGGCCCTCTTCATTCTACTCTAGCTATAAGTTTTCTTAACTGAAAGCGGAAATCGAACAAGGTTACAAGGTAGGTAAGGCTTCCATACTTATCTGCGGGACATGTAGTTCAGATATTGCATGATAAGTGCCCAAAAAATGATTTAACACTCCGAACCGAACAATTTGTCTTTTTGCATTTTGAACACAGCAGCAATCGTTTCTAATAATTATAAAAGAAAGTGTAATTATGTGTAGACTTAGATCATACCAATGTTTTGGAAAAACAGGTAAACTTGCAACCTTGGGGGAGTCCTAAGATAATAAATATATTATACAAGCGTTGTAAATGTAACAGATACGCAGCAGCACTGTGGACATAAACCGCTTGATCAAGTAATGAGCTTAGAGAGTAAAAATTACATTGTTAACGTAACGAGAAGATACTGGATAAATACGAGAACATTAGCTGTCTGCCACTTATTACAGGGTTCAAAATAACTCCCTTCTAACATATCTAATGGTTTCAGGAAGACAAATAATTCAGCAGGTAAAAAGGCACACCTGGAGAGCATCTAGTACTATTTACAAAATAAAACCTTCACGAAAAAAAAAACATCAGCTTACCTATACAATGAAAAAGAAAATGTTTAGTTTATCAAACTCTTTATCAAAACGTGTTTCTAAAAAAATAATTGTAAATACTTAGCCTATTGTGTATAATTGAGCATTTTCCGCTTTTCTTCTCGCACTGATATCTCGGAGTAGCAGTGTTTGCATGCGCGGCTCGGCTGCGCGCGCGCAAGCCAGATAGCTTCATTGTTCCCTTGCTTATGTCAATAACTGACGACGGCGCAACAGACACGATGGAGTCGATTCATGCTGATATTTCCAACGGAGAGGAAAAGAAACCCTTCCTTGATGATTTTTTTTGGTTAAGTACATAGGTATGTTTAATGGCAGCACAATTTGGCATAGATAGGTAGGTACCCAATTAATTATTAATTAATTCGTGAACTACATACGATAAACTGGTTGCTGGATTAATTGTTTCTTTTTTAAGAATATTGAGGGTTCTTGATACTTTGCTTCATAATTAATATCTTAAATGGTTCTACACGGCGCGTGACAAATTACTTCAGTAATCGATATGAAAAATGTAAGATTTCGCTACTCCATTGTTCTCTGTGTTCGTTCTCTTAACTCAACCTATAATTTCGGTAAGCGCTCAGTTTACACCATTTGTAGAGCGGTGACGATACAAACTACATTCAGGCTTTCTTCTATTACGGAAGCGAATTAATCTATTATATCTATAGAGATGTAGCCCTTTTATCGTTTTCACCGACTCGCGCGGTAATCTATTTGCCTAGATTAATAATAATTATATAATCCTTTTTCAAGTTAGAAGCGTGTTTTAGTGTTGGTTGTTTTTAGATGTAAAAAATTCGTTTATTTTTGCACACTCTAAAATTTGCACAAATTCAGCATCGTAAGCTAATCCTCGACAATGGGTCACCTCTTAAGAAGTGCGTTCGTGCTCGGCGTTGGCGGGAAAGACGATGAAGGTAAGGAATTTTATTTTAAAGCTTGTTTTTTACATCGAAGGCTATAAATACTTGATTCCGTGTGTTACTGTGTTTGTAAGTAATTATCGTACTCGTGTCTGTGCGCTTATGTGACGTAGGTAAATGAGGTAAATCGATCGATTTGAACGGTGGAGACGAACGTATTACCTATAACTACTTTTATAATGGGTCCGGTCATTTAAAACCGTTTTGGTGGGGACATGGGGGTCACGAGTTCGATCCTCTTCGTATGCATAAATGAGAACCGGTTCTACCTAAACTATTAAATTCGACCATTATCAAAGTAGGTATGTAAGTATGTGCTCCTCATATTTTAATCCCCAATGCAAAAAGGGGGTGTTATAAGTTTAACCCCTCATGTGTGTCTATCTGTAGCACTGTAGCTCTTAAACAAAGAAGGTAACTTATTTGGATGTGTTTTTTTAGATGAAAGCTGGCGTTCCAGCATTGGTTCTTAGATATGTTTTATTACAATCAGCTCAGCCTTTTCAAAGTTATTATCTATTTCGTCAAGAGAGCGCCAACGATCACAAATATAGATTTGTCATGTTTGATTTTGTACCAACTAGCAATTTAAATATGTTGATTATTATTAAACACACATGACATGTGAATCCATAAAAACTATCCATATCATAAGTGCAGAAGTGCAATATGATATGATATCACATTGTAAGTGTTGTACAAAAACAGCACGGCTGCTTTTAGAAAGGTTTCAGCGACAGACTGTCTGTCCTGCTGTCACAGGTGCTCTCTCCGGAAATAGCATGTGCCGCTTCCTACTAAGTCACGTTACTCCAGCCTTCTAAAATAAGTCGCCGGATTCCTACGTGAAGTATTATTGATACTAAGATAATCTTCAAGCACTTGAAGCGAGTCGCGTTTCGCGGGATGGCAAATTTTCCCCCTTGCCATTTCCCGTCGGCAGTGTGTTATACTAGACGTGATTTCTATATAAATTGACATACTTGCATGCAATGTTAAAATCTGCCATCCCGTGTTAACGCGACGGTACGTAGAAGATAATCTTAAACTTTTTTAGGTTACCTTACCTACCGCTTAGCGTTAATTCCGAGAGACAATAAATCGAGGTTTGGATACAGGATGTGTAGGTACAAAACGGAATCTTTCCTAACCTTTTATACTTTTTAAAAGTTTTTAATATTATGAGAGTTTGCACAAGTATAGCATAAGTCGTGGCTTAATATAAGTTCCTATAGCTATTCCCCATAGTTAAAGCACAAATCTGTAGCTTAAAATGGCCTCCCGCTATGGCTTTCCTGCTTCGAAAGTGCTGTGGACCATAAGGGAATACAGCACTAAGCTGAAAGATGTCTATGATTTTGTACGTGAAACATCTTAGGATTTTCAACTGCGGGAGATGTCTGTTACCTCTCGAGTAAATTGTCAGAAGGAAAATTCCTTTCTTAACATATCCAATATCAGAAGGAAAATTCCTTTTATCTGCTGTTTTTCTCACTACTGTGTTATCGTTGTTATTACTGTACCTATCTGTATTGGGTACATTCGCTGCTTAATTTGTGCACAATAGTTTAAATAGTGCGTACGTTTGACTGGTAGGGAATGCCTTATGGCATTAAGTAGGTACGCCTATGTACCATGTTTTTTGTACATAAAGTACCTATAAATAAATAAATCAGTCCATGTTATATACTCAAGGAATTTTATATATTTATATACACAAGAACTTACATTTCTACGTTATTGTATAAGTATTGATATGCTTTAACTACCTCAGAATAGGTATACGGAAAATGCGTGCTCTGGTCAGTGCGTGATCACATTAACTTGGTCTTGCAGTAAAGTATCGTAAACGCCAATCTTGCGCCACTCGAGGTGAAGGTCGGACTTTAATGGCGGCTAATTTAGCACTTTCGTTTTCACGGCCGGTGACCGTTTATCTGATTGTCAATATAAGCCGGATTGTCTGCGCAAGTGACATGAACAACGTCTGCTTTTGTGATACAATGGAGAAAAGTATACAATTTTGGTTTTCAGTTTTTTTGCTACCGATTCTTACGGTGCTGGTGTGTAGAATATTGAGCATTTGTACCTACGTCAAAATTAACCTTATATAACCAGGAAAAAGAAAATATTTTTCCTATTGGTCGACTTCTAGTACTTCTTATAGGTATACAATTTATAGATACAATACAGTTGATAAGCACAGTTCACAATTAAACATTAGCTTTTAAATTGCCTTTTTTAGGGTTCCGTAGCCAAAATGGCAAAAACGGAACCCTTATAGTTTCGTCATGTCCGTCTGTCCGTCTGTCCGTCTGTCCGTCTGTCACAGCCGATTTACTCGGAAACTATAAGTACTACAGTGATGAAATTTGATGGGAATATGTGTTGTATGAACCGCTACAAAAATATGACACTAAATAGTAAAAAAAAGAATTGGGGGTGGGGCCCCCCATACATGTAACTGAGGGATGAAATTTTTTTTTTCGATGTACATACCCGTGTGGGGTATCAATGGAAAGGTCTTTTAAAATGATATAAAGTTTTCTAAAAAACATTTTTCTTAAAGTGAACGGTTTTTGAGATATCAGCTCTCAAAGTCGTAAAAAGTATGTCCCCCCCCCCTCTATTTTTATAACTACGGGGTATAAAATTCTAAAAAAAATAGAGGTGATGCATGCTAATTAACTCTTTCAACGATTTTTGGTTTGATCAAAGTATCTCTTATAGTTTTTGAGATAGGTTGATTTAACTGTAATTTACGGAACCCTTCGTGCACGAGTCCGACTCGCACTTGGCCGGTTTTTTTAAACAGTTTCAGTACCCGACAACTTCATAATTTTGTGTTGTGTGTCTAATAAACATATACTAGGATGTTGTCAACTACGAGTATCTTGATATGGAACACACATCTATTATTTGGTATGGTTAAATGATATGACTACACAGACAAAGTGGAAAACAAAAGAAAATCAGAATGTCAATATTATAAAGGTCACTGAACGGTGTTGCTTCAGCAACGATCAAATGTTGATTTTTCACCAGATTGTATGTACTTTAGGTGACAATCTTATTTTAACACAAGGAACATTCAGGGCAAATGAAGGTGTGATGTTAAGAATTTTAAAAGGTAAGTTTCATTAATATTAGATAATTAAAAGGTTGGCTTTCATTGCGATTCTAGTTATCCAATATCCACAAATGTTGAACACACGTTACCCCATAATAGGGCAAAAGTCATAATTATTCCCAAACGATGAAGGTCAAGGTAGAAGCTGTGGGTAACATGGTACCCAAAAAAAAAACACAAATAACTTTCCTACATAATTTTAATAATCAAGTACTTATAATCAATAGAAGTAGAATATTTTTTCCCCTTAATACTAATACAAAATTATATCGAACTGTAAATGGACCAATCTCACAAGATTGGATAAAAACCTTAACATGAATTTACCCAGCCATGCGTGACCAGTATGGTAATGTGGATTCGGCCTTACTTTTACGTACCTACATGTTTTTCCTTTATAAAATGTCGTAT
Organism: Helicoverpa zea x Helicoverpa armigera; assembly: GCA_033682625.1. Taxonomy (NCBI): domain Eukaryota; kingdom Metazoa; phylum Arthropoda; class Insecta; order Lepidoptera; family Noctuidae; genus Helicoverpa; species Helicoverpa zea x Helicoverpa armigera. The sequence continues at coordinate 2,824,862 of JAWIIS010000029.1, forward strand.
TAGTCTGTAATGAATATGTAGCACATAAATTTATTTTTTACGGTTACCTACCGCAATAGTGAAAATACTTTTCACAGAGAAATAGCATAGTGCTTGAAAATATGAGATCAAATTCAGTGGTAGATAACAAATTAAAACCTTACTAATGGAATGTGAACCTAAAACATGACTGTTTTTCACTACAAAGAATCGCTTCCCTATCTAATTTTCAAAAGATCAGGTATCTGAACTCGTGCAAAGATTTTCTTTAGGAGTTTCCTTAAGGCTTCGTTAGGTGGCGTTTTCCGCAATTTCCATAGCCTTTGCCTATGATGCCTTCTGATGTTACAATAACATGATTATAGTATCATCAAAAAAGTATTAATAACAGTAGGTAATTACGGTTTTAATTTGTATTCGTTATATAACATGATATTAAGTAGCTAATCATAATTAATATAACAAGTCGTACTTTAACGAAATTAAATCAAGTCACTAGAATTTTCGGAGCAATTAGGTACTGAGACATCAAAATCATATTTCACTTCAAAACAATTTGATGTTCCTAATTTTTATTTTTCTTTATTTGCCAAATTACATTTCGACTACTTAAATGTATGCATTGTAAAGCTATGTAATTGCAGAAGAAAGGATACCTGGCGGCACATCTATTTTCCAACCATTTTCCTCTTAACTATAGACCACTGATAACATATCTCCATATGTTTAATTTGTAACGAACATTATTGAATTAAGAATCAAATACTTATGTACCCAGATTCCGCTATATATTTGCTAAGTCTTAAACATATAAAGTGACGTAAAAAATAATTCCACTATGCTTTACATGCCCTGATAAAGTGCTAAATAAATATGTAATATAATTACAAGTCTTAGATTTAATGAGGTTGATGAAATCTAGTTTAGGTATGTAGGTGTCATATATTTTTATTACACATAAGTATATTATATGTATGTATGTACCATGTAGACAGAGCACACTGTCTCGTCAGTAGTCAGTCATCATATGATAAAGATTTATTGTTTTTAGGTTTTGGAAGAAACATGTTATTATCTCATTTGATTATGCACTATGGATAGTAGATAGATGGAGTATTTTTCTTTTAAACTGGTTCAGGATCTCTCTAGGTACTTTTAAAATATTTGCTTTCATATAATCTACGTCTTCAAATACGAACCTATTGGATGTTTGCCGTCGAAATTTATTTTTATTTGTTACTGCGCAAAATTGCGATCATCACAATAATATTTGCGATATTAATAAAGGCAAATCATAAACGATAGCATACTTCGCAGTTCTGAAAAAATTCGCACGCCTTACGGAACTCTATTCACACGTTACGTTCGTCACGAAGAGCAAATAAGGGTGTTTTCATTACAAATTAAGTGTTTGATTACAGCTAGTGCATACATTCTAAGAAACATCGGTAAACTAGCGTCATTTGATATTTGGTGTAAGTCTATCTAAGGATGAACTAAGTAGGTTTTATGACGTCTACGGCATAGAATCGAGGCTTGACTTGGCAGGACCACTGTCGTGTCTTACGATTACCTACCTACCTCGCGAAGGGGTAGTGGTAGTGACAGAATTTTAGCAATTGAAACCCATGTATATTTTATTGTCTTCCAGGATCGCGGACTAAAGTTAGCAAAGTAAAAAAATGGTAACATCACGATCGCATATTTGCATACACTGAGTATGCAAATAATGAAGATAAAACTTGACTTTTAATGAGTAAATGATGTCACCGTCTAAATAGTTAGCCAGATAATTCAACAAATTCAATTTCATTCTGTCTTCGTTCCTGAAATTATTGAAGTTTGTGAATTATATTTTCAGAGAATCTACCATTTCACACATTAAGTTATTACAAGAAACAGTTCTAATAAGATCAGAATTCTTTGATGCCTTCAGTTCAAACGAAACTGGATAAAATTCTGCCTCGAAGCAAAATTTGAAACAAAGCCTTTGTCGCAATCATGAATTCCGGTAAATACTGCTTATCAAAATGGAATTAGACACTTCACGTGTGTTGCGTTGTCCGCGAAAATTCGTCAGTTGTGCGAAACGGAACCGCAAGTCCGTCGCAAGTCCGTCGCGAGAGACTTAGAAGCACAAAGTTGCCTTATAATGGTTGATTTTGTTCGAGTAGTGTAGTCAAACACGCGCCGAACAAACGCTAGGCGGGTTGAAATATAACCGTGTGACAGTGCCGCGTCGACAAATACGAGTATTATGTACGGAGGTTATACGAATGTCATCGTGAGTACCGTTTTATGATGCTTCAAGTAATGCATGATAAGAACGCATGGATTGTCACTAATTTTTGTGGTTAGAAAGATCGTTTATTTCAAAAAAGCTTCGATAAATAAAATATTCTTTAACCTTATTTATAAAAAATATCTATTTTTTATAAGCCCCAAGGGCTTCGCGTCATACTTTTGTAGGTCGTACTTTTACCGTTTTTGTTTTTAGACTCTCACATAAATAACACTTCTAAGACATGACAATTATATTTCAGTAAACGCAACGTATTATAATTCACATTTTAAAAAATATGTGTGACAGTTTCATATCAAAGAATTCAAAGCCCATAGTAGGTAAACTATTTCGAGTTCATACTAAATTACTAACATTGCAACCATATCTACATAACTTTACCACTTTTACCAGCTAACTAATTATACAACTAGCACAAGGAACTTTAATTACAAAAAATGCATCTAAAACTAAATAAGTACATCGATAGCGGCCCCTATACTCGCGTCCATAGACAAGACCTCGAACGTTTTTAACGTTTGTCGTAAATTGTAACTCCATTACCTATTGAGGTTTCTGGGACCGGTCGCCCTTAGCCAAGAATATTTTACGTCAACCGAGTATAACCTTAAAGGTAGTTCAACTTTACTAAGTATGTGCGGGCTTATGAATTTATTAGTAAGCCTAGATAATATGTGGAACGATTTTTTATGTTAAGTAATTGGTTAATATTGAGGCCGAGTTATTGATGTACATAGGTATAAGGGAAGACTGGATCACAGATTAGTAACTAAGCAATTTCTTTGGCATTCAATCAGGCATAATCAATCAACATATTTCCATATAGATATATGATCGTTATGCTTAGTTAAAGACTAGGTCACATCAATTTTGGGTAGTCAGCAAGACGACGTAACCAACATTTTTGTGCAGATATGTTTCTCAATAATTTCCGCAAATATTTTTTGTGTGAATTGAATTTAAGAATTCTTAATACAAATCTAATTCACTTTAAGTATACTTAGGTAAATCATGATATGATTATTAAATAAAATGAACTCGGAAATAATAAAAGATAGGTACTGCATGCGTGGGAATTCAAACATCGCTTATTAAATATGTTATTAAATAGGTCTGCGTGTTTTAGACACCTGCAAGTATTTTTTATTAATAAACTATTTAATAGTCTGATGATATGTCCTTATTATATCTATCGTTTGCTTTCTTTTAATATTAATTCATTCATTTATTGAGTACCTACTATCATTGAGGAAAGAATTATTGCAAGTAAATAACTTCCTTAACTTACTGTAATAAATATTCAATAAAAATAATGCAATCACTAGCTAAGTTAACAGTTTTATATCATAAGGTACGTAATACAGGAATAATAATTACTTGGCGCCAATAAATTGCAGTCGATCTTTCGAGAATTAATCATAATATAGTGACGTATATAATAATTTATCATCTTGGAATTAATTGATAAAATGCAACCACAAAAAACGTCATACTAGTCGTAAAGATAAATCTAACTTAAATAGGTATAAACTACGTAGCTTTGTGTAACTTTAAACAATTGTACTTTATGTACTTAGAGACTGACAATAAATCAAGCAATCAAGACTGTAAACAGTTGTAAAACGGAATTTAGATAAAACTTTTACTATGCATATAATATTCATACAAAGGTATTTTATTCGTCATTATTTCCTTGTGGTTGAATGAACCGTCAATGAACATGAGAAGGTTGCTAAAGGTGATGGCCGACCATATCTGCAAGCATAAAAGTGGTTATTCTCATGTATTTTAAATAATAATGTCACATCAAATGATAATCATGATTCAAATGTTTAATAACTGTGTTCTATATTAGCCTTGTAACATCTGTTGTGAAAAAATGAAAATCTATTTAGAACCTTATCGGTTTGCAATACTCATGCTATTTACATAGAAATTAAGTAGAAAGTATTTACTTAACTAAATATTTAGTGTTATAAAAGAACACTTGACATGACAAACATTGAATAAAAGGATGACTGATAGCAACTGAATTCGTTTACGAGTTTTTTTTTTTGTAGCAAACTTTGCTTATGAAGGTAATCCAATGGTTAAATAATTAAAAATAATAGTTGTTCTAACAGTGCAATTGTGTGTTTCAATTTTAAATTGTGACATATAGGTACTTATACTGACGTATATTGTTCCTGAAACACAAAACTACGCCTACATTTGAGTTATTTCTGATCGTATATTGTTTTATTCGTTTTATTAGTACTTGTTACGTATAAAGTTGACACAAGACCGGTATTCTATATATGAACTGTCAAATTGACAGTGTCAATATTTCGTAGTTACATGTTTATATTATTAGCATGTAGCCGACAATAATAGCGATACGTCTAAAGAGCTAAGTGGCGTGTCCCGTCACAATTGCTCTACAAATACAAACGAAAAATATACAGACTTTTTGTAAACGGCAATCAATTTCAGAACGTACTTAATTCCGACGTTTGTTCCACTTTGTTTTCAGGACGAAAGGTTCTTGATCTTTTAATATTTTAGATGTACATAGCGATCTGTACAGTTCACCGAAATCAACTCAAGTTTGACAGACATTAAGGTCAGAAAATCATTCAGTCATATTTGAGCTTTCCAAATCACGTAAACATTGTTACTATGTTAACTTATGCAACCCTATAGCACTTAAAAATTAAATGTAACATATCTGTGGACTTATTTAAAATACATTTCATTTGAGCCATGACGTTTAATTCCCGTCTTTTTTGGTAAATGTCTTGAAGTGGCAACATCCAATCAAAGCTATGTATGTAACTCTAATCTGCACAAGTTGTACGGTAGGACTACACTACACTAACGATCGAATGAATAACCAGAGACATAAACATATCGAGTTGTTGAACTAAATATTACTTAATTATTACTTTTTAATAAGCCATGCATTTTAGGACAAAATCAAAATCTCATTAAGGCTTCCCTATCTGTTGAGGCATCTGACACAAATGGCTTCTCCTCTTCAAGTTGTACTGAATATGTCAATATGATAACTATCTCCTGAAAATATAATGTATTTGTATTCCTAATTTGATGACGTTTCAAGATGTCATACTTTACAGGTTTATTTGTGTTAATGTTACTACTGTTATCTATACCTAAAAAAGTAAAAAAAAAACATTTTTTAGAAAGCTACACTCTGCCCGAATAACATAGACTATATTCCATCCCATTGGTTTGTGCAGTAGTTCCCACGGGACGCGGGTGATAGAGCGAGAATACAGTATTTATTAAATCCAGTAATAATAGGGGTTAAAGTATGAAATTGCCGATTTGTACTGAAAACCTAAATTGTATTTTTTTTAAATTTTTAACAAACTTATTTAATCAAAATAGTTGCCATTATTATCTATACATTGCGGTCATCTAATAAGAAGGTCATTTATGCCTTTACGATAGAACTCTGAGGATCTAGACTGCACAAACAGTGTGAAAGAATTTTGTTCTGCCTCCTGGGAAGAAACTTCTTGTGACGTAGATAATTGTCCAAATCACAAAAAAAATGGTCGTCCGTTAGAGCAAGGTCTGGCGAATATGGAGGAAGACGAATAGTTTCCAACTGCAGTTCCTGAAGAGTTAAAACGGTTTATTTTGCTGTATGAGGCCTCGCGTTGTCATGGAGCAATAGCGGTGAAGGTCGATTCATGAGTCGTGGCTGTTTTACTGCTAATTTTTTCAACATTATTCGGTGTTCGGCTGGGTATCTGGGTAGTTTGACTAGGATCGGCGTTCACCGTCTCTCTTAATTTCTCGTTAATCACCTGTCAGGCGGTCTTTCTCATGGCTCGTTCTTCAAGTCGAAGTTTCCACCACGAAAGCGTTTAATCCAAAATCGCACGGCGCGTTCTTTAGCAGACACCTCTTCAAATGCAGCATTGATATTGCGGGCTGTTTCTGCCGTTCAATCCCGCGTCGGAACTCATATTCAAAAATTACTCAAATTTTCGCAGTATCCATCTTTCTTGTTTAAGTTGAATAACAAAAACAATTGAACATCGATAATCAAATGTTTCACATTTTTTAAAAGAAGAACATCACAGAAACCACGTGAAAAAAGTTCCATTCGAAAACCTCAAACCATGAAGACTCTATGGCAATTCAAAAACCTACTAGAATAAAACGGCAATTTCATACTTTAACCCCTAATATTAAATTCTGATTGCCATGTTTTCAAGATTATTCACGTAATGATTGCCGAATATCTATTTCTGACATTGTGATTGCTTGAGTTATAAATAAAATAGAATAAAACGGCAATTTCATACTTTAACCCCTAATATATTGTCACGTGAAGGGAGTTGGTATAAATTATCGAAGAACTGACCAATTTATACCAATTCCAACTGTAAGAGTAACCACAATTGAGTCTCGAGTCATGTGTCCATCACGGTACTTAAGCAGAACCGCATGATTTCAATATAATGCGTCAGTAATAGTACCTTTTATATAGTTTGATAATGTCCATAACGTGATAATGTATAGGTACTATAAATGTAAACAGACTTTTCAGTTATCAATTTTCATGAGGCTTGACCGATTTTCATATGACAATGAAGGCCGAACCACGCTAACAAAAGATAATAACTCACCCAATTAAAACTTGAACAATGTGACTGTGCCAGTCATTAATATTCAGATAGTACAATTAATAAATAATTTAATAAACGTTTCTTAGAATCCAATAAAAATGCAACAAATATTCGCGTTCAATAAAACATGCGACGATGGAGGCAATCTCGCATCTCCTTTCCTTGTATTTGAACAAGTGGCTGGTGGAGGTGTTTACCGCCGGTTGTTCACACGTTGAGAGTAAACACATAGACACCCTACGCTGAAGGTGAGAGCTGAGAACAACGGCGAGGCGGACGTTATCACGACGCGCGACAACGAGCGACTTTCCGTACTATTGTCAATAATAATGACCCTATGTGTTATTATTCAGCGTCAATCGTTTATCTCATTTGTGTCTGGTCGCCAAGACTTAATAACAAATCAGTATCGCATAAGCGTTTAAGGTGACGAGGTGTTTGTGTATGCCAGTGTCAGTGTAATTAAAATTCTGCAAAAGAAAGTTGTGATTACTTAGAACATAAGTGTTCAATATGGAGTTTCAATATTACGGGAATTTCGACCGTCCGCCGACGCGCAGGATTCTCGACCAGCCCTGGTGGGACGAGGAGGATACACTGTCTGACAGGCGAATTAACGGTAAGAGCTCCGCCGACTAACTGTTCTACTATCTTATACGTACAGAAACAGCTGCAATTTACGCCTCTTTACACTTGATTTAAATTAACACAACATAGTTCAGTAATTACAAAGTTAATCGTAGTTAAGACTGGTAAATGGAACGTGTTTTGTTTACTGCCCGTTATCTCACCAAAATTGGAGCACAATTAGGCTATATATCACACTATCGCACGAGAAAATAATCTTCGGGCATGTAAACACGAAACGATACACGTTGTAGTCTGTTGTGTTAATTTCATACGTTTGGTTATAGATGGCGCAAAAAGTATTACATTAGCGCGTAGGTATGCATATGTCTGTCTAGACGGCACAGGGAAGTGAGGGTCTATCGATTGGACGCCGGGATAATTTTAGAAAAGGTCCTGCTTGGGTGGTTTAGTTAAAGCCGTAGCCATGTGCACAATTATCCGTCTGCACTCCTGTTGGCAGCCTTAAATAAACGTCAGCTGTAGACGTCTTTATCCACGCCTAATTGATATTGGATACTATGACTTAATTACTCTGAGGTTTATTTGTATGCACAGCCGGAAAATTTTGTATTAGACTGCGTTCTGTATTGCGCATGAAGTTATTTTATAGGTACCTTGTGATGCACACCTCTGTTATCGAAGTAAACAAGATGTTATATAATTTTAATACCTAGACGGAAGCATCTAATCAAAAGATTAAGGGGTGAATGCTATCAGTGAGGGGGAAACACCAATCGGCAATTGGTTTTTACATCATGTGACGTCCCCGATGTTCTCTTAATAGTCATTTTCTTAATTTATAACCAATTCTGAAATGACTCAGATTTTTAACGAGGTAGAATAACTTTGAAAGACCTACACAACACGTTACACTGATGATACATAGATAATCATGTGTGTTTCTATCTCTTTCGTCATTAGCTACTTCAGAGTAGCATCAAGTTTGTCATTAGTTGTTCGTAAAGTCAGTTGGTGAAACGTCTCGGTAGGTATCTTTTCATTTCCGCGCCGCTATCAACAATTCCATCAGTTCGACATAAAAAAATCTCTTGGTTCGTCGATGTTATCTGTGAATGTTAACTTAGAAATATAATAAAGTGCTAAATTGGGTACTTGGTGGCTCCTAAATGGTACGTACTTAAAGATTGTATTGAAAATATAGGAGGAAGAAAATGATTTCATATCGCAGAAAAATAAATAAAAATAAAAACCTTGACTTAAGCGTTTTTCTTCAGGTTTTCATCTTATAAAATATATAAAGAAAATGCAGTAATTGAGTGAATTCTTTGAATGGGATGTGAATAAAACCCGTTGTTTTTCATAATGAAACGGTTTCCATAGAGTCATTTATCTTTTGTATTAAACAAACAATGACAATAGATAGATGCCCTGGCTTGTATCGCTATCACATGTTGATGTTTGATTATAACGTGACTTTTCTAACTCTATCCTGTGATTTTTATAAAAACAATTCCTCATTAACAAGCTCTTCGATCAATTAATATTTTCTTATGTATAGCTAAAGAAGTGAATCCTTCAGTACCCTCTGACAGTCGAGTAAAACCTATTGAGGTCAGTACGTTACCCCCGACGCTCGCAGGTTTAAGTGGCAAGGGTTGACTCCAATCAATCCTGTTCCGTAGCAACGACTTTCTTATTATCGCTAACTAACATTACTTTTATTTTTTCATACTTCACTGAACTGGCGAAAATGTATTTTTGTGCATACCTAAAAATCTTGTCACAAAATCAAAACCGTTACTCTGGGCTCGGAAAATCGGACATTTGTAAACATTTTGCTGAAATAGTACCGTCGAAGATTTTCCGGAATCACATAAAGTGGTAAGAACATTTTGTGTTATATTTCGAAGCCGGCGTATGATAAACACACGCACATATTATTATGCACTATGTAGTTTATTTGACTACCGCTCCTAGGAAGTGGCTAAAGAGGATATTAATAATATAATAGATTCTAAACTTTATGGGTGATAACTTCTTAGATTTTATTGTGCTTTTGTCCTTCGTGCATTCAGCAGTTAACAATATGATGTAATAGGAAAAGTCTTCATATTCTTCAGGCTTAATTGACCAATACTGTATTTCTGTCGCAGGTTTAATAACCTAAAAGGGCGGAGTTTTCTCAACCTTTATATTATGTGGAATTGATTTAATAAACAATACACAATATGGTTGATAATAACTTCAAACAAGACAATATATGCAGATACGATAACGCGATATGCACGTTAAAATGGCACAGCTGGAGCTTTTCGCACATTTAGAATTTATTATTCAAACGCTAGATTTTTACCCAATGATTTCCTTTAGGGCAAATTGGTATACTGAAGAACAAAGACTGGTATATTTTCTTTTGATTTCTACCGCAAACTGACACCGTGACAGGTCAATGATTTGGTTTTCAGAAAATTACCTTCAATGGACAATAATGGTCATAGAAACTACTTTAAACTAGCTGTAGACGATGGATATCAAAAGCAATTTGGAATATCGATCAAGTAGGAGTAGTTGGATTTCAATATAAGTTATTGTCAGTTGACAGTTCCCTAGCTGTGCGATTTAATTTATTCCTTTGTGGAGTGGCCGATGCGAGCCACGCCGGGTCAAGCAATATCCATCAGAGTAGCGCAGTCCTTTTTAATTGAAAAATGTCTGCTCAAACAATACGGATTGAATTTCAATCTCACCACCGCTGTACCGCCGGAGTTCATTTTCGTAAATAAAACGTATGAAAGGTGCCAGTTAATGTTTAGTTTTTAGAATTTAATGTTTTCTTATTTTAAACTGTGTTTGTTGCGAAACGTGGAGTAGAGTAGGTTAGTTACCGTTGGCTGTATTGCACTGTGAAAACTTTTTGTTAAAAGTGAACACTCTGTTACTTTGATAACTAGTCCTATACTTAAGATAGATCAACATATTTTTAGTAAATCTAGTAAAATAATAGTTAATTTTTGAATGAACTAACTGACAGATAAAGAACAGCCAAGAAATACAAAGTTATATCCTATTCATTTACCTTCAATGCTCATACACAGGGGTTATCGTAATTACATAATGTTAGCAGTGCATTTGACCAGTCATATCCGTATGTAAATTATATAGTATCGTTCAGTGGCGGCCCTAGGGGTGTGCGAACTGTGCCATCGCACAGGGCCTCGCGCTTAGGGGGGCCTCGCGCTACAACCCACACTAATACACTCTTTTGCAAAAAAAGCGGGCACCTATGCGAAATCTTAGTTTTAAGGACTTTACGTGTATTTCAAAGGATTTTTATGATTGTAGTATGTTTTTAGCATCAAAAGGGTAGGCCAAGCATGCGTGAGAGTGTATTCTAAATTTGAATTTTGTACAATTGGTAAGAAATTTGTTAAACCTTGTTTTGGACTAATTGCTGGCAGAAAGTTCGTCGGTGTTTTGAGAAGTTTTTGAAGTGATTTTCATAAAAATGATAGTGCAGTTTTAATTAATGATTAATGTACCTTTTTGTTAGATCAAAACATTTTTGAAAAACTGCGTATTTGATAAAATGTTCACCTGCGTTAAATGGGCTATACTGATGATTGATGGCAATGCTAAGAGTTTCGGAATTTTAGTGTAAAGCGTTCTATTGTTTAGATATTGTACCCACGTGTTTTAAAATATGGCTTTTTCATAAATAAACACTATTTAGAGGAGTATCAGTACTTTGGGCAGCGACAAAACGTTAAACGTCAAAGTCCGATAGGAGACGAGTTGTGATCGGCACTGCTTACTTTAAATTGGTTTTGTCGCTGCCCAAAGTACTGATACTCCTCTAAATAGTGTTTATTTATGAATAAACCATATTTTAAAACACGTGGGTACAATATCTAAACAATAGAACGCTTTACACTAAAATTCCGAAACTCTTAGCATTGCCATCAATCATCAGTATAGCCCATTTAACGCAGGTGAACATTTTATCAAATACGCATAGTTTTTCAAAAATGTTTTGATCTAACAAAAAGGTACATTAATCATTAATTAAAACTGCACTATCATTTTTATGAAAATCACTTCAAAAACTTCTCAAAACACCGACGACCTTTCTGCCAGCAATTAGTCCAAAACAAGGTTTAACCAATTTCTTTGCAATTGTACACAATTCAAATTTAGAATACACTCTCACGCATGCTCGGCTAACCCTATTGATGCTAGTAACATACTATAGTCATTAGAATCCTCTGAAATACACGTAAAGTCCTTAAAACTAAGATTTCGCTTAGGTGCCCGCTTTTTTTGCAAAAGAGTTTATAAAAAAATATATAATTAAAAAATATATACCTGTTCCAAGAAAAAAAAAGGAAAATTTTTTCTTTATTTATAATTCATTCTGCGTTTCACAACTGGCTCTCGATCCAGTCATAGATTCTTTTTATTTGTGCTTAATTCCGAGTTTAATTTGAGTGTCCTTACACAAACAATTTAAAAAAAATTGCGCTCGCTACGCTCGCGGCTGTTCACTTGACAGTACCTTTCCTTCTAACTTGATTAGAGTACTTTTATGTCCCAAAACTCAAAAATTTTCGCGCTCGCTTCGCTCGCGACTTCACCTTGCACTGTTGTTTATTATATAACTTTAGATGCTTTAGTGACCCAAAGCTCAAAAATTTTTGCGCTCGCTACGCTCGCGGGTGCTTTACTTCTTCTTTCATTTTTTTCATCCTTTTTTTTGCCGAACCTAGAAGGCAGCGCAGCTTTTAAGTCCTTTTATTAACAAGAAAATAACTCCTACTTTCCGTATGAACTTTCTTATTTACGACGTTCGAACTACTCAAGTCACAATCTTTCGGGGGCGCTTGGGTCATGATTGCACCCGGGCGCTGCATGAGCTAGAGACGGCCCTGAACCAGTTTTACGAAGAGCTGAATTTTATCTCGGTGCTGAAATATATATTAAAAAATAATTTAACTGAAAGTCCCACTTCCGAGATAGTCTTGAGAATTCGAATAATAATATCGAAAAGGCAGTTTTTCGAGGCTTAAAATTATTAAAACATGTTTAAGGAATTCGATGACACAAGATCGACTTTCAGCCCTTGCTATTCTTTCGATCGAAAATGACGTTGCTCATTCATTCGATTATTCTGTTTTAATTAAAGATTTTAGTCTTAAGAAAAGTCGCAAGCATCAGATCATTTTAATATTTGTTAATTTTGTGATTCTTTAAATATAAACTGTAGTAAAAATAAAATTTTATTAATTTGTTTAACTTGAGCATTTCTCCTCAAACATGACGTTTAGCTAAATCAAAACAACAGCTTACTCTCACAACACATACTTTGCACGTAGGACAAAGGGCCTCGCATAGACCTGCCGCACGTAGCCTCGCAATGGCTAGGGCCGCCGCTGGTATCGTTATAGAAGTAGGATCATTACTGTGACATCGACGTATCATGTTCAGTTATCTTAATGGCACTTGATTACGTTTTAATTTTTATTTCATTGCCTACAGAAATAACGATTAATCTATATAATTGTGTCTATTAGCTTGATACGATAGTAGGAATTAGGCTTCGCGCGCGCGAATGAATCTGTTACTGTTTTTATAGTTCTTTTTCATGATTGAATTCATTTTATATGTCTTACATTAATTGGGAATAGGAATCCTTATTTTATATGTCTTAATTTAATAGTCACACTGACTGTGGACATGAACATGAAGAAAATATTAGGGTTAACATTTTAGCAGCGTAACTTTAATTCTGTTTAAGATAGCAGTAGGCTAGGAGGTACAGCGATTACCAGACAGAATTCACTTCAATTAATAATCGCATTGTGTAGCACATCTTAACGTTGTTTTAATCAGTTTAGATATCAATTCTTGACCTAGTGAGTGCAAGCACTCAATGCCCTAGTATGATAAGTAACAGATATTTTTCTACATCACGAGATATAAAACAAAGTTCAAAGCTTTTAGTTCACAGTCTACTATCGAACAGATCCGATACTCCATGAGTTTATGAGTTCAAACTATCTATTTGGAGAGTGAGTCAAGGTTTCCGTTTGCAGTTGGCCAGTCCACCGCATCGGTAACGCGACTTCATAAATAAACAACATTCCCAGTTAGCTGGTATTTCGGCTGTTACTAAGAAACTACGCGAAAACACCATGTGGGGATAAGTAGGTACATCTTAAAAAAACTCCGTTGTTTTTTGCATTCTTATAATTTCTTTGAACTTCAATTAGTAAACAGTTATTTACGTCATACGGGAGCAGATATTTTAGTGTATCCTTTATTGTAATTTATAGAGTGGGAAGTGGTAATCCGGTGGGAAGGCCCAGATTTAAGACTCGTTATTGTGGGTTTGAGCTGAAGCAGACTGTAAATAGAATAGATAAAATTAGACTATGGACTTTTTAAAGCCAACTCACATAATACCAAAGTTTTTTCACCTTCATATAAGTAACTTTGAATGATTTGAAGACGTAGTTTCTTTATTAGAAAATTAAAAATTATATAATAAAAAAACAGGCATAATGAAAATTACCTATGTCCAATACATATTAGTCACCAAGTAACGCGTATTAGTTCCAACTCATTGCAAACTGAAGTTATGCATTGATGTTCTTTTCCTAATCAACGGTAGTTTACCGATAATAGCCTACGTCACATAAATCTATTGTACAATAGTATTATTACATCACAGTTTTAAGAGGGGATTGCCGTTTTTAAAAAATGATTTCTTACTGTTACAAGCATTACTTGGTTTACGTTTGTGTCCTTTCGACGTCTCATATCACACGACTGCTAGTTAAATCTACAAAATATTTAAAAAATGAACGTAAGTACTTTTAGAGCTGGCTAATTTATAAAAAAAATACATTATTTCATACTCACCATGTCATAATATCATTGACAGGTAACTGCATCTCATACACAAACATGACTTATTATTAATTACGATTGAATAGTACAAAACAAAAGGTAATCTTACGTAATGATGTCATTACATCTCAAGAGCATGCCCGTCTTACACGTTAGTCATTTCTAATTGTTATCATATAGGCACTCAAGAATAACGGTCATGTTATTCTTAACTCCTAGCTTTCATGTCAACCTGGTACTTGTGATCGAGATAATGGTGGGAATTGCTTTACAAATTGATAATAATGATAATTTATACAAATAGAAATGTTGTATAATAATGATCTTTAAATGGCGTGCGTGCAATGCGTGCACTGCGCGTGCGCTGCTGAAGTGAAACTGTATTACTTGAGATGACTTCAAAAGACTGTAAAACAATAATGAATTTGTCATTCATTCATCTAATATTACCTACACAATATCGCACGGGAAACCCAAGAATACTAGCCGATCCAGGATACCAAATCTTCTCTTATCACGTAAAAGTTTCCATGTCACTTTCACCATTTAATTTGATTTCTTGCATGCGATTCTTTCACGGTTTTCAATTGTATAGGGGTAAAGTGACAAATTCAAAGGTAAATGTAATCATGTAGTTAGCTTTTCCTTTCAATAAAAGGTACCGGTTTTTTATTTCTTAAAAAAAACATTGCACTATTACAAAAATACAGGCGTTGCATGGATTCATGACTAAATGGGTTATTAAAAGTATGAGATATTTTAGTAGTTGGCAGTTGTACTGCGTAGGCGACATTTTCGCGCAACGCTATTGTTTTAGTACGATCTTCGTACGTTAAATAATGGGTACTTTCAAATGTAATTAATTACCTCATTGATGAATTTGACGTTGTTAGAGGAAAAATCTGACGAAAACATGTCATAGTTTTGCTACATTTAGAAGGGGAGAAACCGCTAGCTTATTGATTTATACAAGGATGTATTGCATATGGAAAAATAAACGTCACTCTGAATCAGTCGAGAAACTGAATATTCATAGAACCACCAATCATTACCATTGTAGGAAAGTCCCGAATACCCACGTTATATTTAAACCTTTATCTAAACCTTTTTTTGTTTGATTGCTGTGTCGCAAAGCTCCAAAACTATTGAATCGATTCAAAAAATATATTTGTTTGTTGAAATGTTACACTATCCTCGGGCGACGTAGGCTATATCTTATCCGGTTACAGGGAGAAGTTCCCGCAGTTCAAAAAGCAAGAAAATCAAAGAGAATAAGCTCACATCAAATCGTAGAGTTCATCAAATATATTCGCACCTCAACGCTCCAGACAGTCAAGGACCTTTCCGAACGTGTTCTAAACGCTTCCCCTAAATACGAGTATATAAGATGGCCGCTTAGTAACCAATCATACTGGTAAAGGCCCATGAAGTCCTTGAAAAGTTACTTTTGATTCATTTGGACATAGATAGGGTTTCTCAATATTCAATAATTAGCTTCTATAAGCGGCTTTACCCGCTTTACTAAGGAAGTAAGTCCCGTAATAAAAAGTATCCTAATGTTATATTGCAAATATATAAGCTGAGTTTCGACAGTTTATTCTGTCGTTTTGTATGAAAAAAAGAATAAACATCCATACATAGAAACTTTCGCGTTTAAAATATCAGTAGAAAGCATAATTATAAATATATAAATTGTTTTAATATATTATTTTGCCTTGTTTCAGGTAAGTGATGAGAGTTGGCGCCGCAGGTCAAACAGTGAAGACAGTGTTCGCGGCGAATCTATGGCTACTACGCCTCAGTTCCATGTCTGCCAACTAGGTATGTACGAAGACATTATGAACTTTTCTGGGGTTGCCTCTATAAAATTAATAGGGTTAAAGATATGACAAAATTCACCATCATGGCACTGGTCTTTTCGCATATACAGAAGGAATCATATAGAAATTAATTACAATCCTTGCTCACGGCAGATTGGCCATTTCAGGCTTTAGTCCTGGTCTTCTCAACGGTGTAAAAAGCAGACAGAAAAAAAAAGATTAACGCATCTTTATGTTCACATCCGATATACGAGTAAGACAAGTAAAGCCCTGATATTCCTCGCCCAATGCCAGACGCGACGGTACAGCTTAACAATGTCACAGGTCTTACGCGACACGCTCTAATAACTTCACAAGTCTATGACACACTCTGACGTATTCAATCGTGAGAAACGTAACAAAACAAATATAAGTCGTGATTGTGAATTAATTAACTTCAAATGACGGGAAAATCGGAAATGTGTACAATGGAAAATTCACTTCAACTGTTATTGGAAATGTCTTACACGTCACGTCATAAAAATATTGATATAATTTTCACATTATATACAAACTTAAATAGATCGCAATAAGAATGATCCCAGAGGACAGCGATAAGGAGTTTTTTGATGCCATATTTTAATGATTATTTTTTATATTATTTATCAGTCTCTTTATTTTTCTTTCATTTTTCCTGAAGGAAAAGTTACAGTATTAATTAATAATTGCCTTGTCAATTAGCATCAAGGCGCTCAACACCTGATTGACCATTGAAGCATTCTTGCTATCGTGTTGTCACGCATGCCATTGATCTGGGTCGAACTTAAAGTTATCCTGTAGAACGGACTCCGTAATATTGTACTAAAGGTCAATAACATTGCCCTAATAAATATTTAAGCCAGCATTCAGCCTTGCATATTACTTTTCTGTGCCAATATTGGCTAGGCAACCCAATTAGTAGGCCATTATCAATGATGTCATTTTTTATAGGTACTTCTGTTTGAATTGTAATGTCTACCTTGTGTGTAACCGTACTGTTTATTTGGACAAATATAAGGAAGATCACCTACCTTAATGAGTTGAATTTTTTTCCTAATTTACAAGAATTTAAAAGCAAAAATCTTTGTCTGTATGTATATTTGCCACCTTCAAACCTGAAACATTTTCAAAAACAAAGATAAAAAATAAACGTTTCATCAAAGTCCTCATAAAATAAGTAAATAACGCGCTATTTATTTTCGTTGCAATAAAATGTGTATATCCTGTTTAAAATCATGGTATCATTGAAACTTTAAAAATATGTATATTTGTATATCTCGTATGAGTAAATTATAAAGGTAGCGACTGACTGCGGTATTTGATCAATGCGAATGATCTCAGCAACCAGTTGCTTACTTACACTACTACAAACAAATACCATTGGTACATTGTTCACGTGAAATATAGTAGGGTGTACGCGGTCCATTCAGTTGGTGTAGCGTAAATAGTAACTACTCGCAACTAACTTGTTGTGTAGGAAGAATTTCCCAAAAAAGCAGACAGTTTGAGCTCACAGCACACAGCGCTCACCATCGTTTTCTGTATTGACATGCTGAAAATTCTCTTGCAACCGACTCTCCGATCAAATATTCCCATGTGAGTCTCAACTGTTAGCATTTATCTCGATTTTTCGAACGTTCACAAACCGAAAAATACTGCCGAACGTTTCTCGAGCATACCTTGAAATATGCTCAGCATGTGTGGCTCGACAGTTGTAATCATGGAGAGGCTTTATACAAACAGCAGGAAGCGATATTGAGAGCTAACAGAACACCTACGCTACACAATCCCTTGCTTCCTCAATTTTTATGTCTTGTTTGATGGCTGATTTGGTGTTAAATATATTTCCCGGTCAATATTACAGATGAATACCTATGTCTATAATATATTTTTTACTAAATGGGTACCCAAATGAGTACCACTATTTTAAGGCAAAATTACTACGTCTATAAATTGCTAATTATAATTTCTACTTACCACACTATTAGTGCAAACCAAATGACCTAGAGAAACATATCAAGTGAACTCTTAAATAAATTTCAAGGCAGACATACTTCCCACAATTCTGATACTATAGCTTTATCTTCGGGGTTGTCTCGACTTTCTAGAGATATGCGAGTAAGTTCGAGTGTCGTACGTCGAGTAACATTGTAACATGCCGACAATGAACTTATATCGAGAGGTTATCGTGAGCACAGATCGAGGTGGTCGCTAAGCTCTTGAAATTTCTTCGTTACAATGACACATTTATCATTCATTTAATACGACAGGCTTATTAAGAACAAAGGTTTTATTTTACAGAAGTATTTTTGGGATGACATTGTACTTATTTATATGTATAAACTGTCCCTTAAATTACATATGAAATATAAGACCAATTTTTTTTTTCTCAAATCGGTCAGTAACTGACCTTGGCGAAACCAGCGATTACTTATATATTTTTTTATTTTTATTCACATAAATGTTTCCGCTAAAACAAACAAGCAGGATGGGAGGTACGTTACTCCTATTAAAGATGTGATTTTTTATAATTGTAACCGTCGGCCGTAAGTCGTAAACTAGTTTCATTCACGACACTCAACCGATATAGAATACGACTTACAAACTGGTCTGCGAACATTTAATATTGTACGAAGAAATACTACTAAGATTGTACAATACGAAGTGGATCAATCAATCAAGGAAAATGGCTTGTATTTATTTAGTTCACAATTATAAACCGTTTTTTCTAGAGCTTTTTAATAAAACTTAATAACTTTAACGACCGTGTAACTTTAGGCATATTGATACACCAAATATTACGTCTAAACTTGTTCTTGTAAAAGCCGGTTAAAAGTTTAGTGCAAAAAGTATATACAATTTTCCGCCTAACAACATTTTTTAAAGAACAACTTCCTCCTAGTTTGATCGGCGCTTTTCAGTGGAATGTCTAAACAAACATGAAAACTGTAGTTGTAAGGTTAAAGCTACAGCAAGCTCGTTCATTCATTAGCCATATGTTATAAACTTTGAGATGTAAATCAGTCCGTTATGAGGCGGTCGTTAAAACCGACGCGCGTCGTCATCATACAAACACTTCCCGATTTCTATAAGAGGTGGAATGGCCTTCAACGTCGATACAATACATGTACGCAAGCTTACTGCCTACGTTTTGCATATTCTATATCTCGATCGTATAGTTTAGAACGCACATAACACTTCAGAAATCATCATCAGCCTTTTTATAGTTACGCTGCTGGGCACAGGCCTCTTCTCACACAGAGAAGGATTGAGCGTTAATCACAAGGCTTGCTTAGTGCGGGTTCGTGATTTCAGGCTTTGTAGTCCAGGTTTCCTCAAGATGTTTTACTTTACCTTTATCAAGTTAAAGTTCACGTTTAACAAAGTATACAGAAACAAAGAAAAGTTACTTTCGTACTTGCCTGACCTGGAATCAAACCCACTCCGTACATGAGAGGTTTGTTCTCTACCCATTAGGCAACCACGATTTCATTAAATCATAGTAATTAAAGAAAATTCCCGTGTGGTTTGTGGCGCCATTAGACACCTACTTTATTTACTTTACCGTGTTTAGCGCTGATTAATGACTGTTTGGCACGATTTTTTTGTAGATTTTATTATTAATCATGCTAATTTTAACCCGTTGGGGCTGGAAGACATGATTTAATTTTTCAATCAGGTTGACAGGGCTCGTATCTTTTACCGATTTTGAACATTTTCAATTTTCCCAGTTTTCATTCGTTACTCGAAATAATTGATTTGAGATTTTTAATATTACTTAGGGGGTTGATGCAGCAGATTTTCTATAGTTAAACAAGTACTAACAAGTAGTTTTTTTATATATATAATGTAACTATTTTGTTCGTCGATGTTAAACCTGCGTCTGATTGGTCCGATAAAAAGTCTTTTGGTAAGAAACGTGCATCGCCTAAGTTAATTTAGAGAGAAATCGTTTAGCATAGCGAAGACTTAATACCTATGAAGCCGTGCAAATACCGACACGTGAATGACGTGAATCTATTACTTTTTCATAATCTTTACACGTCTACTGAAAGAGTTTTTTGAGGAAACACTTTTGTAATAAACTTGTAGAATTTTGTATGAAATTCGTTGCAAAATAACGACCAACATAACTATTATTTATTCACGTTTAACTTAACAGAATAAAACTATAATTAAAATATTTAAGAGCCAATTTTTAATCTCCAGATCACTTTTATCTGAAGAATGTCATGATATCATGTCTAGCCGCTATACAGATAGAAGTTAACTGATGATAGAGAAATTTGGCCATCCAACGAGGTAATACTGCCAGCCTCTTGGGTACGCTAACAGTAGACAGCGATATAGTGTTTTTTTTTTGTTTTACTAGAACAGTTTTTTATTTGTATTGTAAATATGTTTTAATTTTAATTGTAAAAGTGATTAAACCTTAAGTTATCGATCCAAAAAATAAAATACATTTAATATCATAGAGAAATCTTAAATACATGAGGATAGGCAGATTGTTGTTATTAGTGTAGTTGTATTATAATTAACTCCTTGTAACATGATATTTGAGTAAGGTTGTTAGTCAGACGGTAGAATACGCTTGACGATTATCGAGGTTAATGATTAGTTATATTATAGCCCAGAATGTGATTATAACTTGAACTTTTATTAATTATATAAGAAGCTTACAAATCCAAAAGTATAGAAAAATTCAATAATCTATTTTATTTGGACTTTAATCTTTCGACCATTTACTATTATGTCTTTGTCTATTAATTTTATGTGTAACATGAAATAAGGAAGTATTTTATTTAGGTTGTACGACAGGCTATTAAAAAGCAATTTAATTTAACTTCCGTGTTTTTTTCTGCTTTATAAAACTAGCTGTGATGATATTTATCAATAGTTGCGCTATGAATTAACCCAGAATGTTCATGAAATCATCTCAAATTATTCTTGCATACAGAAATTCAGCAAAATGCAGTTTTAACCAGATTTCTTAACATAGTACACGTGTCTCAATTAGCTAGTCCTCGTGCATTAAAACACCTCATGGGTGACGTACGCTGACCTTACCGTATTTTTAGATTATTGCCCAAGCAACCATACATTTTGTTTAGCTAAAATGTTAATAATTGGGAATTGAGCGGTCTGTAAAAGTAATGTAATTTGTTAATATCTAAATGAGATAAATAATAACAAATGGTTCATACTTACATTAGGATACACGGCTACTACTTGAGCTCCAAAACTACAAGAACACTACGCGGTTCCTACGCACTACGGTCAACGTAGCGACTACGCAGCACCTACGCTGTGTAGCAGTGTAGCCTACGGGTACGCGACTACGCGTAGTCAGATCGCGTAGTACGAATTTACTACGCGTAGTCAACTACGTCGTAGACTACTGCGTGTTAGCGATCGATTGACACAATAATGAGCATTATACGAAGCCTGGTTTCTAAAGGATTAGGGATCGTAGTTGCCTTTGAATACTGTTTACACTTCATTAGACTTATATAAGTTCATTAGTTAAGATACCACTTGAAATTAGCCTCATAAAGGAAGTAGATACATGAAGGTTTCAAACCTCATTTGTGGGCGATCATGTAGTAAGTGGGCTTTTATCTATACTAATATTATAAAGAGGAAAACTTTGTTTGTTTGTTTGTATTGTGCAACTAGCCGTTTCCCGCAGTTTCACTCGCGTCCCGTGGGAGCTACTGCCCACACTGGGATAAAATATAGCCTATGTTACTTGCAGATAATATAGCTTTCTAATGATGAAAGAATATTTAAAATCGGTCAAGTAGTTTTTGAGTTTATCCATTGCAACCAAATACGTAGCTTTAGAGGTAAAAATCATGCAAGTAAAGCTGAAAACTGTTCCTAGTAAATTTTTATTCAAGAAAGAACACGTGTAACTCAGACACAAACTTACAATGGAGTCTTGTTTTATATAAGTATAGAAATAGTTTAAAAACAAAATCCTAATAAATCACGCGGATAAATTCTAACGGAGAGTGGCATTCGTATTTTTAGACTATTCGTTCTAAATTATGCCAAAGTTAGTTACGTCTTTTCAAGTTACTTGAACAAGTGTTGGTTATAGAAATGGCCTAAAGTCTAGTCAATAAAACTAAATCTATATTAATAATTAACTCAAATGAAGATTATATTACAAATATATTTTAGATACACGAAAGTTTTTTGAAAGACAATAGCCCGGACGTTGTGCATTTTTTACGGAATTAAACGGTGCCATGCGCAGGAGTTCGCCATCGGATATAGACCACGACCAAAAACTGGTTCAGACCGCATTAGTGCCGGATCCGAGCCGGAGATCCGTGAGCTAAGTGTATCTAAGGAAAACTTAGACTTAAACTTGTCTGAAATAACACTTCTGTATGTGTATGACACTGTAATATTTATTTTTCATTTTATGTCAATGTAGTATGTACCAGTGTCTACTCGAAATTTGCATACCGATTGAGCGGTGAGATATGCATGTACGTTATGTAATTTACCAAAACACCTGTACCTAATACCGTGTCTCTGCAAATAAAGATTCTTATTCTTATTCTTATAGAAACTCCGGGCCTTGGGCATTGTGTATCTATACTAATATTATAAAGAGGAAAACTTTGTTTGTTTGTAATGAATAGGCTCAAAAACTACTGGACCGTTTTTAAAAATTCTTTCACCATTCGAAAGCTACATTATCCACGAGTAACATAGGCTATATTTTATCCCGGTACGGGCAGTAGTTACCACGGGATGCAGGTAAAACCGCGGGAAAACAGCTACTCTACAATAATTTGAAAACCTCCATTTTGAGCAGTCGGCTAATAATACATAGATTTTTTGTTTTCTATTGTCTCCCAATAATTCATAAAAAAATTCGAATGCTTACCCATAGTAACAATTATCAAAAGTATACTTCGCTATTGTAAATATTATGCACAAACTACGTATTTCGTTTATCCTCATATTTTGAACGTCATGAGCGTTGATAAGAACTTATTAAATTAAATATTGGAGGTAAGTGTGTGAAGAATGTGTAAATAAAAGACCTTAATATACCGGCACTGTATTAGGCATTGCGCTCACGCTTCCGGACTCACGTACCGGCTCAACATTCGTAGAGCGTTGAACTCTTTTGTACCACAATATTCGGACAATATAGTATTGTCTTGTTATACTATTATTATTACTACTTATTTATTTGATTACGATATCTACAAATCTTAAGTAAATCTCGCTAAAAATATTCTGTGTCAAGTCTTGACTTCTCATGATAACGAAACTGCGGTACTTACAGCGTGGATGAACCGATAAAGAAATAATTTGTACTACAAATTAGTAAGTACGAGCGCGGATATCACTTATGTAAACTTATCAGCGGCACGTTCTGTTCCGCGTTTTTCATCACCTCTGATTTGGGAGCGAATTCCGTCAATCAGCGGCAATAATCACGTCGTCGGTCGCGAAATCTGTGCATTTCCTCGGTTTGATTATATGTGCGTGTGTCGGCGAGTGCGGCTGCGGCCGGCGGCAGTCGCACGAGGGCGTCCGCTCGGGTCGCACGTCTGTCCCGCGCTCCGCCAGCGATGCCGAATGCCGCGGCCCCGAGCACGCGCGCTCGCTCTCTACGCTCCAACGGTACAAGCGCGCATCTAACCCGCTAGCTGACATGTTTACGCCGCCACTGTTTACTATAATATGAATAAAGTTTTTCTCAGCTGTCGACATTAACGCGATCGAGTGAATGCGCACCGGCTGAAGGATTGCGAAACTGTACAAGTGAAGTTTAAAAATACATTGGCACTAGTGCGAAGTGACGTACATCGAGATGTGTGCGTGCAGCAAGTTTTGCGACTTCTGGAAGAACTCATGCGGAGCAGGTGAGATCCTCGGCCACTTTCTAATGCCTGCCGATCGTGTACACGCGCCCTATTCCTTTCTAAACCGACGGGCCGTTAGCAAAAACTTTACTAAACTTGTTTGAAAATATAAAGTGAAATCGTCTCCACAAACGATCAGATACCGCCGTTATTTCACAAAGAGTCGCTCTGAATGATTGAATCTCGAAGATTGTTTGAATTAAGAGTCGCGTCAACGTCCTTAGTATATCAGAAACTAATTGGGTCCGTGCTCATACATAAATTGACTTTATTAGCCATGATCGAGGCAAGATTGGCTTAAGGAAACAACAGCGCTTGAATTATAATATGCTAATTATGCAGCTGATGAAGGAAATAATTAGCAGCCTACATAGCTACACCTTTGTGGCTGTGTAGATATACTCTTAGCAAACTATCCGTTGTTTACTTGTGTACCCGCATATGTACGGCTAGTCGCAAGCGCAGACTAATCGACGGAACATGAAATTACTACAATTTATGATTAATTTGCATGTAAAACATTTCCAATTCGAATGTTATCGAAAAATGTAAACAAACGGAGCTGCCAAGGTAATAAGCGATGAGGGCATCAGTAGACTGCGTCTAACTAAACAATAACAAAGACGAACTGTTTGTGAATAATCATTGTGATCGTCTCTTGTTTGACGATTTGAATGACATTTACACTTTTAAGTATAACCTTTTAATTGTTCTGAACAGTTTCCCAAAAGTAAAACTTCTGTTCCTTAGGAAAAACCGGGATAGAAAAACAAATGAAAACTACTTGTATCCTAACATTTGCAATAGCTACATCTACTCCCTCGCATACGGTTGGCGCGCTTTTAATCTTACACATGTAGACATAAACTCAAGCTATTCGATAGAAAGATAACAACACACCCCTTTTAATGTCAAATCGTGAACCAACAGCTACATTCGCATGCATTTCACAACACGAACTAGGTACAGTCACGATCAATTACTATCACAATTATTATAATACGAGTACATACGTCCGGGTCTGTCTGACTTCGGAAGGATTTGTGTAAGTGAATGTACTCTCAAGGTTGATGACGTCACGTAAATCTGGCTCTGGTTAAGTTTGACGTAGCAACTGGTGCTTAGAACTGGTTTACGAGAGGTTTTCCATCAGACCTTATCCGATGCATCACGTTACACCTTGACACTCTTGACGGTAATCCAATATGAATGCAATATTCTATTTCCCACATTGACAGTTGTTTCGCAAACGAACAATAAGGTTGTAAGGCATTGAGATCTGTTATTACTATGAGATGATTATTTTTTAAGTCGGTTAAAATTGCTCCAATTTTGGATGTTAGTTTACCTTGTGTGATTTACCTCTATGTAATAAAATAAACTATGTACATATTTAGGAATGCAATCTACAAGTTGTTAAATTCGCCTTTCTCCTACAACTTGCAACTTTGTTTGCCGTTAGCAACGAGACTTGCGTTTTGCGAACATCACTTCAAACTTCACGAGTGAATTTGTGGAGATTTATGAAATTAACAATTTAAAAACCGTACTATGAGTTACTTACAGTTACAGAGTTATAGTATGAGTTTACTATCGAAATACCTATGTACCAACATTTTAAAGAGATTGTCGTTGAAATTTAACCATTCATTCCTCAAGCTTTATCTTAACTAGGATTACTAGAGCCTTAATTATAGCCAGTTAAATCCTACAGCATTCTAACACAAATTAACATTAACGCAAAACACCAAAACTGTAAACCCACATTTCTAATTTATTCAAGACGTTGTACGCGTGGGAATCATTAACGTCCAAGTCGTAGGGGGAGCTAAAATTGGATCGGTATTCAATAAAATCTACCAATTGTAATTTCCTAACTAGTGTCAAACCATTTACGTGTAATGATGTTGGGGTCCCAGTTGCCATAGAAATAGGTATATGTTAATTTTATTTGTTTCATGTCGCGATAGTAAGGTCAAAATGGTTTTAACGGTCCGATGTAGACTAGATTTGGCCGCGGTTTCGCTTGGCCGGCCAACGGAAACGAGAGCGTTTGGCTGTCACGGTTAAGGAATGATGCATGGCCTTATAAAAGATTTTTTGTATTATTTTGTGATTTAGTTAAACTACTCTATACTGCAGACTTAACAGTCGGTCGACAGATCCGATCGTAGCCAAAATTTTTGTAGAAAATTTTGTAAGCAGTCAAAGTTATCAGTCGGTCTGACATCGGATAAATACCTGATCGTTGTTATGTGCTTACCTACTAATATTCATCTTCATATTGATTTCTGAGTCGGAACAAACTATCGGCCGACTAAAAGTTTGAAGTGTGTGGGTACGGTAAACCTTTACATTATTTTATTTCGAATAAACCAAGGTTGTCATTGAGAAATAATCCCTTGGCTAATGTAATATGTGGTTACCATTGAGTAGCCCTAAAAATAGAAAAGTGAACATAATGTACGTTCTTATTAAGGCTAATAGAAAATAATGAAAGCGACACACTATATAGCCGGGACTTCCACATTTCCTGGGAACAGCACAGATATAAGATTGCTTCTGAATTTACAAGAAACGCTATGCACATTGTATACATTTAACGGTTCTGCGTTAAAATGTCAAATACCAAAGGATGGCATTAGTACGGAATTTTGTAAACGCCATTAATTCTCAATACGGAAACCGTTAGTAAAAAAAATAATATGAGATGGTTTACTGATTAACATAATTATAATTATTAATATCGACGTAAAACCGTACTTTATACACAAAACATGTTAGCTGATTTACCGCAGTATAGAAACTCGCATGCTACTAACCCATTTAGTTATAACGGTCCAAGATATAATAAGAACACCGTTGACCTTCAAAATATAACATTGCAGTGGCGGTCAGTTCTCATAAACTCGATATTTTTTGAAAACAATAGCTTTATTTTATCTTTGTTTTAATTAATTGTTAGTTATAATACAAATAAATGTATCTTTACCATCTCGGCCTTCATAAAGCATCTAGTCCAAATACGTATTCTTAGAATTATCTACTCAATTAAGGCAGACGTAAAGCTTTTCCTAGAAAATTATATTTCAAGGGAAAACTTATATATTTCACAAAATATCAATTTTATCGCCCAGAATATCATTCAAAAAGGTTTTATACAGTCTGCCATCGCACACAAAAATGTAAATATACAAAAAAATAAACAAAGGATGACGAACATCAATTAGTTTATTGGCAAACAACGGTTCGTTAATCAGTGACCTGCAAACACTATAAAATTCGCTGACAATTACAAGCCGAGTGACGCTCAGACCTCGTCCTTGTTTGTAGTTGCCAACTTGTACCGATATAGGGGAACACTAACATATATTATTCTTTAAGAAAATTACAAGTTTTTTCAAGCATTTTTATGTGATAAGCCA
The DNA here is from genome assembly GCA_033682625.1 of Helicoverpa zea x Helicoverpa armigera. NCBI lineage: Eukaryota > Metazoa > Arthropoda > Insecta > Lepidoptera > Noctuidae > Helicoverpa > Helicoverpa zea x Helicoverpa armigera. Next base: position 2,852,441 of record JAWIIS010000029.1, read on the forward strand.
AGATGTTTTAATATTAAATTCTATGCATATCGGTGTAAATCGAAGTTAGTCACAACTCTTGACTTTTATCACACCCTTGATCCGTCTGTTCACGGTTAAGTTTATTTGATTATTCATCTCGGTTTGTTCAATATTTTCTTATACTCGTACACAAGGGAATTTCACTTAGTTTACGTACAGTTTCTCACATTTAACCCTCGCTGATAATGTGAAAGAATTTACGGCCGGCATTGTCACTCCTTGACATTGACTGAGATAGACGCATTTGTACTGATATGGACTACATGACAGATTACTAATGACTTTATTAGTTTTATCATTTAATAATTCTGTAATCGTACATTTTTATTGTTTTTATAATTCTTTGTTTTTTCTCACATTTGACCAATTGAATTAAAAATCGTTAATTTTTGTATTTATGAAGAAACAAATTGAATAGAAAGAGCTAATTTCCAAAGATTTTCTTGAGCTCACTTTAGCCAATTTTCCACCACCAATCCAGCCTTTCAAATTATGTCTTTATATAACTTCAGTACTGTTGATGATGTGTTAATGTGGCACAATTTATCAACTGTTGGTTGTGGGCAGACTTTTCCCTGTCAGAAAGTGGGTCGTTGACGTAACTTTGAGCAATTATTTCCCGAAGCTAATCTCCATGTAGAAGGAGCTTTGTTTATTATTGTTTGTGGTAACATTTGAACTGGGTTTGGTAGTGTGTGCACTAGTACAATGCCAGCGAGACGTGAACAGAATCAATTAACGTCGCGACATTCTCATAAGATTATTCTATGAGATTTTAAAACAATGTCTTTTCGTACAATTTATTATTCTAAAAAATATATTTTATTCTAGTTTTATATCTTAGCATGACATTAATGCTACTTAACAATAAAGTGATTATATGAATATTTTTTATGATTTTTACATAAAACACATCCTCTTCTCTTTGTGTAGCAAAGAATTATTTTAATTTTGTCCATTATCGCTACTTTATTGATATTTATGAATATTTAATTGCCTTATATTGAAATTTTACTCTAAAATAAAACAAACCGGTTGGACATGTTGACATCGCATATCACCGACATTATAAAGATACATAATAAGTACCTGTTCTTGTATTAAATGTCGATAGTGAAGTACCAGCTAATAGCATGTTTATAATGTCATATCGATAGAGTGCAGTAAAAAACTTACTAATATCGTCGATATATTGCTGTTTTGACAAAAAACAGAAGGTTATTGAAATCAACGAACATTCAAGGCGACGATAACCTACTAATCGTTAATTACTTCACAGCGACCTTTTTGTTTTTACCTGGCGGAATTAGTAGCGGAAAACTGTTTCGACAACAAGCCAAAGGTTCGAGTTCCCTTCGATTTCTCTTACTTTGATATCGTGCCAACATTTACAAATGTTTGGGACATTTTTCCACGTTTATAAACGCGTATCATCTGGGTAACAAACACCATTCATTTTAATTACATTTCTTAATATTTAAAACCCGTTAATACTGAAGAATAGTAGTCTACCTAGATCCCAGCACGTTTTTTTGCGAAACCGAAAATTCTACTTAGTTACAAAACCTGTCAAAATTCAAACGAAATATTCAGTTGGAAATCTACATACCTGCCACTGATAACATTCCTGTACAAAATTGTCGCAACTTGAAGGATTCCGCAAATGAAAATATTGCGCTAAACCTCGTGTGTTTGTATTGTGTCTTCATCAAAATCTGGTTGAGCAATCATATGTATACTGTGGCATAAAGTCTTCAACCAGTAAAAATATTTCAGCTTCTATTTTCTAGTCTATGATGACGAATCGGCATACCAAACCATTGTTCTTTTCAACTAGATTGTGTACCGTGGAAATCTTACGTGCAGCAAAATTGTTGTATAAATATTAATCCCATTGTTTTTCAACGTATTTTGCGCGTTACCTGTGCACAAATACGAGATAATTTGTAGTGTCGGCCATTCGTCATGTTGATCTCAATTGTTCTTCCATGACTCTGATAACAGAAGATAAAGTTGTTTATTGTTTGTTTGGGAATTTATATTAGTTTCACCAACTTTTGTTTTTATTACAATCCTCGTTTTATCGAGATGATTGTAATTTACTATTTGTTATTAGACTAAACTGAAAAAGTCGTAGGTAGATAAAATTAAATAAAAAATAATTGCAGACGTCTCACGTCTTGCATTAAAATAGATTTTTATCCATAGTTATTAAATTGTATGTTTATTATGCATACAATGTCATCGATGTAAAGTACCTATGTGTTTACTCAAACGTGGAAAAATAAATAATTTTATAACAATGTAGTAACTGCACTTGTATAAACAACTTCCAACACAAGGCTTAGTCAAGTACTAAAAATACTTATGAAATCCCATTTAAAGGACCTCTATTAGATAGAATAATTGCATATAAAACAGAGTGTTGACAAAATCCAAGGCTTCGATGCACTCAGTATGTACGTGGTGAACTGTGACTCGGCTAGTGTTTACTTATTGCATTACTTGACATTGAGGACCTTATCCGATAGACTTACCTATATACAGTACACGCATCGTACTTACGCATATAAGGATCCCTTACATATCACACAAAGTAGATTATTTTTTATAAACAAATGTACGCATGAGGAAATCGCTGTGTGATTTTTGAACTATGAGTTTGATGTTAATGATTGATACACCAGTCCCTTGAGAGCATGTGAATGTCGTGTCCACTGCCGTATTCTAAAGGGACTCAAGAGAGGAAAAAATAAACTATAAGAAAGGTTAACTATTGTTGTAATATTGTTCTGCCTTCACATTATAACTTTCCTATCTTCGCACATAGGTAAAGGTGCCAATCGCACATAAAAGGAAGCCCGTCTAATAAGATCCTGTAGGAATAATATCCGCGCCATGCAATATTCATTCCACTGCGGGCGAGAACAGCATTTTTTATGAAATTAAGTGTACTTAGCACACAATACTAAAGATAAAAAAACTCGTGACGGTGAGAAAAGCCGCAATTTCCTTAATTACTGTTGTAACCTGGATTAGAAAACCCCGTGCATTGTAAATGATAACTGATTCACAAATCCTCGGGTTTTTACTTCAATAGTTTTAGTATCTTAATTACTTTGTATCAGCATGATTTGTGTAATGTGGTTTGCGTCATTTATTGCAAATACAGCCTCATATTTTCATCATCTTTATAATAGATTGTAAAGATATGATGCATCTAAGATGATTCTAGATGCTTTATTGGCGCCACACCCTTCTTTCAAGACGTTATTCTAGGGTGAGCAATAATTAAATGTTGGGGTCTACAACCGGTCAAAGGACCTTCTTCAATACAAAGTAACGTAACCTTTCGTGTCTGCTAATAAATTAATTCTTTTACGAGAGCTGCGCTTCATCAGCGACCATTATATCGCTTTCAGCGCTTAAAACAATGTCGACATCGAAGTTATTATTTCTGATCAGGTGCAATCGGTTACACTCCATCGGTTCGTTCGAAATCGTCACCAAGACAGATTCATTCGCTACACTGAATGCTCGTGACTGCGCCTGCGCCGGCCAACCGTCTCAAACTTAGCTATGCGTTTTGAATACTTAGGGGCTACCTAAATCAGACGATTGCAAAAAAACACAACTATCATTCTATCTAGAACTTGTCAGACTGGTTCTAAAGTGACGTCAGAATCGAGACAATGTCTTTGCAATACAATTTAATGATTTTAAGGTGACCATAAAATGAGTGATGATCTATCCGACTCAGGAAGTGATTTTCAAGGTTTATGTCCATCTTTTAAATGCAGATCTTGATTGATGTATTTTATTGTCGCTTCATTATTTCATTCAATTTGTATGTACTTGTTACAAAATCTATTTAATTAAAGATTTATGCTAGAGGCTGTGTTACTTTTATAATTAATTGTTGTTGTTGCAAGCAGACAATTACGATTTGCATTTGCATAGTTGTTTTATAACAGAATCTGTAAACAGGAAAAAATATATATATAAGTGAACTATATACATATAGGTCCACTTAACGAGTATACTTAACGAGTCCACGTCGATACGAAATTACAGTTTTATCCTGGAAACAATGCTTAAAATATCCAAGAATTGAAATCTTTAACCATATTTGTAACTGAAATCGTTTCTAGCCCGAGATTCAAGACTACTACTGTGACTGATCTCTGACACTGATATTCATAGTTCAAATGAAGCAATGATCACTTGAATGGTTGATATTGATGATAAAATGATGTCTCATTCATTAGACAAAACAATACCTTGTTTGTAGGAGCGCACGGCTCGGAGAATGTCTGTAGCACTTCGGAACGATGCGTGTGATCATATTAAATGGAGCATTTTGATTGTTATATAACAATTTGATATATGTCAATGTCACGTGGCCCAAACGGCTAATTGAGCTCGGTACACGCGTCGTACTTGTGGGTACGTTTGGTGCAAACATTTTGTTGTTGCTAGTTAAGTACAATCACTACTCAGTACTCGAAAACTAACTTCAAAATTATTAAAACAACACCGCACGGGGATTTCCGCGTTGGCTCCAGGGTGCGATAAAAATTTTTGGTCCGTTCAAAGTATATTTACACGTTATTCCTATCATGTTAAAGTTGATTTTCTGGCGTCTTACTAAAATCCGCTCCGCTGCCGGACTATACAAAGCCTTATTCGTTCGAAAAAAATTTCTTAACGAAATGAATTTCATTCCAAAGACTATGTTTAGCCAACCTATAGAGGCGCTAAAGTTGGCCAATTTTGATGAGCTGTATGAAATCAAGTTTGTAAATGACACGACCGTGTGAAGGTGAGCGACGCACAGCGACGAGACTAGTTCCGCGACCCGACACAAAGAAACCATACAGGTTTCACTGTAAATAGGTGTAAATACTTGTTTTAAAAGTTGAAATTAGATATTTTAAGAGTAACATTAATAGATTATACAATGTATATCGAATATTAGCTTCCACCAGCGGTTTTGCCCGCGTCCCGTGGGAATAAATCCGCTCCATCCGGTGAAATGCAGCCTTTCGCATTCCTCGAAATGGGCTATCCGACACTGAATGATTTGTGCAAACAGTATTGTCGTTTCTGGGATTAGCACGTCCAACAAATGAACTTTTCAGCTTCATAGTTCATAGTATTGATAAATGTGACACAAAGAAAAAACTTTGAAAGTACAAAGCCAAAGCACTATACTTAGTCCATTCCTAGTCACCCGAATTTGAGGTTTACAGGCAGAAAGTTGACATGTCAACCTGGATAAAACATGAAACATAGGTATTTCGCCGAACACAGAATGACCACTTGTTTACTTAATTACATTACACAGAATTTTCCGTCATAATAAAATTCGTTAAATAAGGGTAAACGGACTCATAAATACCTATACACCGTCTTGTTATATGAGATTAAGATTTTCATGCGTTTATCCTATAATCAGCAGCTACGTTGCATCTGTCTGGCCTTTGACCTATTCTGCTTAACTGCAGTAAATTAGTTTAATAGACCGTCCCGTCTATCAACGACATCAAAAATAAAGTCAAGGAGAAGCACTTTCATTCATTTTAATTATAAGCTAGAACAATAGTTCCAATAATTTTCAGTTAATTTAACAAATTGGATAAATTAATCATTACTTCGATTGCTATTAGAAATAAATCGCAGTAAATTAATGCCTATTTAAAGGTAAATTGTAATTTTCTTCCAAGGTTTTAGATTGTTGGTAAATAAACAAAGGATAATAAATAAACGCGCGTAGGTACTTAAACTCTTGTGCTCCAAACCGAATAATGAAAGCGGTTATAATAGTAATTCTTCCAATTATTGAAGAAGTTACATATCTAAAGATATTTAAATTCGTTTAAATGTTATTTAAGCACATTCTAATTAAAAAAAAGTTTTTTTTTTACCTCAAGACTAAGGCTAAGTACAATACCTTTTAAAAAAAATTAAAAGTATAATTACTTATAATTAACGACTGTACTTATTTTGTACGTAATCTTCGAAGTACGTGAACTCTAAATAATTCAAACAATATATATGTAGGACGACAAGTCTCATTAGATACCGGTATCATTGGTGTTTTTTTTTTTCTATAAATTCCAACTGTTATTGAGTCCTTGAGTTATGTAAATGAAGAAATAAAATTACTAGCGAGAAATATTCTTGCTGAACATTTTACGAGATGAAAGCACTAAACTTACGTTATGGGTTAAATTACTGAACTTATTGAAATGGAATTCAGTATAAAAATATAAATATATTGATATCCAAACCTGATCATCATACTTTTAGTTAGATTATTGCAAAATAAAAATTGTATTTGTTACCATTACAGAGAGTTTAAAATAAGTCAGAAAATGGTTTATTACTTCTTTGGCTAGCAAAGCATGAAGAAATTGTGAATGAAAGTCAGATGTAAAGGCAAGGACGAGACATTTTAAATGTGATGTCATATCATACACGCAGTAAACTTCAATACCATGATGTAATGACGAAATCAATATTTATTTAACCTTTACGAATAACTCAGTTATTAATAGACATGTTCTTGTCAAAATCTAACAAATTGTTAATTTAATGTCGATGTATTACATCCGGGATGACACAGGTTTATTTTTGTGACGTTATTATTTATGCAGAATTACATTAGATAATCTAATTAATTTTAAGATCAAAAATGAAAGAATGGTGCACCAACCTGATAAAGTATAACTAAATATAGGTAACAGTACTTTAGGCATATAACATTCGTAATGAATATACATATTTCAAGCAATGTGACAAAGGAGAGCTAAGTAAAAAAGTTAAAATAAAATAAAACAATGATACTCTTATTTTAAAATTCTGTACTACAGTTTTACACCGTATTATATAGATAAAGTCATTTTATTCATCCTATTATAAGTTGTAGGTGTTGAATCTGCATAAACAACTTGAAATATAATATTAGCACGCATTAGCAAATATAATGCACTTAGGTGACAAGAGGTTACGTAACACAATACATAATCGAGTTATATCGATAACAGACTAGATAACTCGATGAATAAAGGGAAATAACCGGTTATAGAACGATAGGTATGCTAATTAAGAGAGTACCAAGAATACATTAGACGGTAGAGATTTATGCAGTATCTTCGAAGAATTGTGCTACCTTTTATCCTATCTATTAAAATCACAAAATAAAAAACAACAAAAAATATTGTTCAAATCGATTGGTAAATAACCTCCTCCTTTTTGGGAAATTAGTTAAAAGAACTCATAACAAACTTATTTACTTGACCCAGATTCATTACTTTGAGTTACAAACATTTAGGAAGCCATAAGTAACATACAGAGGCTCATTTCATGCTCAAGGAATTAAGCATTACACGGACTTAACAAAAATTACGACCACGAAACATAACACTGGGTATGGAAAACCATCAAAACTGTACTATTAAACATAGCCTTCGTAAAGAAAATTACCAAAAAGCACTTTTACTTAAATACAATTCCGAGAACTAAGCCTATTATTAAAGAAATGTTATATTTACGTGTGTATACAAATGTAGTCCTGGGTTACTTGTAGTAGAAACTTCGACTCGTGGTGATTAACGAGCTAGCCCGATCGATGCCTCCATTGTATCCCAACTCAAGACACGTCGTTTTAAACGTACGCAGCGTTTAACACTGATTACATACTTATTCTCATAAACTCTAACTAAAATTCATATTTAAATGACATATTAGAAGAGTTAAAAATATACCTAGTAATAATGTTCTCGTTATATCTTCATTAGTAAGAGCTAAATATATCTTTCACAAGGAACTGCTAATTATGTGTATGTTATTCGAGCTGTCTTATTTTCCTTTTGTTACCTCTGAAAAACTTTCCGTCAATATCGGTTTCGGTTAGTGACAAGATGTATGTCATGTAGGCAATTTTCTTAACAAATACAAATTCTTAAAGGGATAAGTATTCCATTCAGATAAATATGTAAATCAGATGTTATTCAAGAATAACCTACTCTATCAAATTATTCCGATACATTTTCGAACCTTTGACATGAAACATATAATTTCTTAACTTCGTTAATAAATACCACAGCATCGGAAAAACCTTTATTAGACTTTTTTCTACGCTGCCAGTATTCTCTTTACTCTATGCCCTGGAGAAAATGCGGATATTTTCTATTGAGCGAGGTAGTAGTTAGGTAATTAAAATCCATGAACTTGTTGACTTAAATGAATTAGTTTCACTTTCGCTATTTCTCTTTCTGATTGATTCGCAAATAACTTAATTTGTTGATTTGTTTTAGTGCGTTTGATTCGTTTTCTAAGCCAGTTCCATATTATGGCTACGATAGAAATATACTAGAAAGCATTAGTAAAACCCCTAAGTTTCATGGAAATCGATGGCTAATATTTAGCCCATTAAGGTTATTGTTTTCAGGTGATCCCCAATTACAGGTTAGTACCTGTAACTTATCTAGCAGTAACGTATCTTAGTAGTATAACTTATCTAGTTATAAGTTACAGAAATCCACCTATGGAACATTTGTTACAGCTATCCTAAAATCTTGTCAGGTACATATAGGCACTATGTGTTTTACTAGGTACCATTTTTTTGTGAGTAAGAAGTAGTTTACTGTCCACTGTATATTTACAGATTTGGGTTACCGCCTTCAGCCGTAAAACATAGGTTTACTTCGCTCGTTAAAATACGGATTATGTGATTCTAATGTAATGAGATTATTGAATTCTAAAATGTGTTACTATCGATAAAGCTCACAGTTAATTAACATGACATAATAATAAGTAACACTGGCAGGTTAATTAATGATTAGATTATGCAATAAATAAATAAATGATACACTGATATATTTAAACATTACGTTAGTAGCAAAGACAAACTGCGCCTTGGTGTGCAACCTAGTTTAATGTTTAGCATGAGATCCCGAATCCTTAAATTGGTATCCACACTTAACAATGTTTCCAACATAGTTGGGGAAAATGCTCGGAGGATAATGATGACTCGACAATGCCTTCTCTCGGAAAGTCTCAATAGCAGACTCCTAATTACTGTACTGCCCATCATACAAGGCAAGCATGTTATGTATAACATCGGAATCAATAGTAAATGTACCTACATAAGTTAATAATACACAATTATCAGCAGCAACACTCATGAAGCCATCGGACTTCACATTACGTGAGCATCCAAGCCTTCGTCGAAGCCGTGTTGTTATCCGAGAATTAAATAAAGCCGATTTAAACTGCTGATTTATCCGTCGCCGTAGACTCACACTTTCATACAGATTAGCTCATATTAGCCCTTCATATGTTGACTCGTGGAGTAGTTTTATAACGATAAACTCGTCATAGTAAACGATAGATAAATAATTGTTGTAGGTAAGTTATAACTCGCCTTAATTCGCTTTGTTCCTTATCAGTTGGTTCTCGCGTTTTCGTCTAAAGCAAGAGCTACTTACTTTTAATCCTTTACATTCGTAATCCTCGCAAATATTCATTAATTCAAAGAAAAACCATTTCGTTAACACAGCTATAAATAACTGTAAAATAAAAGCGTGAAAATTTATTTATACACATGTGGAATCTTCCGTTCTGAAAATAAGTGGCATTGTTCCCACGCAAAATGATTTATTTTACACATAAATAATGAACTGACCCTATGGGAGGTTTTAAAAACGTACGGTTCGCGTGACAGGGCCATCCCTCGTTAAAACATGATTATGCCATCAACCAGCTGATCGTACCCTTTTAGCGAAATGTCACTAATGTGACCACACAAACCATCATACTGACTTTACACGTATTGAGAAAATTGTCCATTACTATGGAACTACGGTTTAGAATTTACCCCGGGACGCGGGAGAAACCGCGAGAAACAGTCAGCATACTATACGTGGTCTATTCATGTGGCATGATCTAACTTAAAGTTTAATTACAAAAAAAAAAACTGCATACCCAAACTCAGTCCAAATAAACTGTGTATGTCTTTCATGCATCATGTATCGCAGCTTACAATTTTTGTAATGAACCAGTGAGACAGTTGACTGGTGGTAATGAATACATTTTATTAGCTGTCAAAACAAGATTCTTCCGTGACGACACTTCACTTCACAACTCAATTCATCAACTATTCAGGGAAAAAATGGTTTTAGGTCTTACAGGCCTAAAATTAAGCCTTTCTCAAATTTTTTTTGTACAAACCTTACTTTTTATACTACTTTTTTTACATATAAATATATTATATACTAACGTCTACATATATTATTAGTAACGTTTTCACAAAAACCGTATTAATGTTTAACGGACGTGCCAGTAAGTTTATGGTGTTTGCGTAGAGTTTATAAGCGCAATTCGGGTCGGCACGACCTGGCCCGTAACTGTCCGTATCGTGACACCGATGCAACATGGCTGCACAATCAGGCCTCATGCCTGTTTGACGGATTTACTCTCATCAGTTATGACTCGCCGTATTTAGAACAAATTAACGGGACACTGGTATTAATTGCAAGAAAGTTAGCTTGGTTTTAAAGGCTATATAAGTGATTATTTTGTATTTTTTGTTTGTACGTAATTTTTGTGTGTGGTGCTTGCGTTTGCACCAAAATGACCCAGGGCGAAGGCATTGTCAAACGAATTTAAATAACACATAAATTATTGTTTCTCAAAGTAAATACACAATGGAACACAAAGACACAGTAATTTAAGAAATATGACCTTAACTCGTTGGTGTATTCAGCCTTCAAACTCGTTGCGGTTTTTAAACGCCTAAATCTGATGTTTCCACACACTTCCTATTTTTGCATATTTTACGGAAAAATACTTTGGAAAGTTTTCCTCGCCTAGATTTCATTCGTTATGTGTTACGGTTAATAAACTTTGAAAGGAGGTGAACTTATTAAACTATTAAGAAGTTTTTACTTTAGCGATAGCAGGTTAAAGTATACAAGTTAATATGGGGATGTACAGAATAATTTGTGTAATACAATCAGGTTTGTTAATTTATTGAAGGATTTTCCTGAAAGCCTCAAGCAAATAATCTTACAGTAATTCAATTAATGTAATAAATAAAAGCTTGAAAGAAAGTACTGCTTAAAAATGATAATAAACGATTTAAGAAACTTTCAAATAATTTTCCACGAACCTTATACAATTATTTGGCTATAATTTGTAAGTTACCTCCAATCTAATGGTAACCTGATGCATATTTTACACATAAAAAGTTAGCGTGCTTATATTTTTATCATAAGTATATCGTACTACAGTCGCGTGTAACCTATCGCTGAAACAATATGTCCAATTATTTGTACTTACATACACCTATAGTATTGTTAATTACACTCAATTATTATGAAAAATAGTGTATATAATTTCTTGGGTTTAATGGAAAGAGTATAATAATGGTGTATTGGGTCAAAGCGACATCGAACGGTCCCCAAAGCATAAGTACTAGAGTTAATAGTGATGTAGCCTTTGGCTTCAAATGATCGATGGATTACTCCACTCTATGTCGTACATATTTAATGAGACTATCGATTGACCGGCCGCGCCGTCTCATTAAACCATTGACATATACACGTAGGAATTAATAAAATAATCTTTAATAACAGCCCGCGAATGAAGTTACGGTATATTTTCAGGTGGATAGCTCCATTAAGTCGTGAATAATTAATGAACTTTTCGAAATCTACTATGGTTGCATTACGGTTTATATATTCTTGTGTTGAGGGAATTATGGCTTGAACGTGAAAGTGGTCAGTTTTATCTTTTCTTAGGTAAAATTAAAAGATTTGTCATTGCCATAAACACGGGACTACAGAGTCCCGGTCTTTTGGAAGGCGAACGTGGGGCCAAAGCCAACACGCTGAACCGTTTTTAAGACAACTTTAATGATAATAATGGTGACACAATATTATTGTTCCTTTGTGAATGTCAATTGTGTGTAAGTTAGTTTTCCTCCATTTTCCATTATCCTCATGTGTCTCACTCTTTCATTGTTCTTTCATCGCCGCCTATCTCTCTAACATTTATCAGTGATGTAAGTATAATGACTGATGTACCGTACCTACTCCTACAAGATCTGATCTAAGAAGTCACTAATTCGTCGTCAAAAGCTGTTTGAACTAGACCAAACTGGAATCTATTTCTCTTCATATCGTTTAAACAAGGTCTTACCACACATTGTGTCTTCAATTCGTATTATATGTGGTGTTGAAAAAAGCGCCAATGAGAGCGAAATCTTGCTAACGGCGAGTTGACCTCGGTGAAGGTCAATGCTGCTAATTTAATAAGTGTTCGCTAGTTTAATGTGGCCATTCACACACTTTGAATATCTACAATTACAGAGGTTAGGCTTCATCTTTTTTGTAACCTCATTACGGTGTCCAAATTGTTTGTATTATGTGCTAATATAATACAGCGTAGGTGGTCAAAATTTGGGTCTGTTAGATTTTCTAAACACCTACATTCCATGTTAACTAGGTATATGTTCCTCCGTTTGTATAGTCATGCCATCAATACAATATAAGCAACAGTCATGCTTATTTCCCACAAAAATACTTCAGAAGTTTTTCTTACAATTACAACGTTTTTATGTTCTAAAGAACTGGGTCAGCGGAACAGGTTATAATCTAACAATGGATTGTATTCATTCACACGATTATTCGCAAAATGCACACCTGTGTCTAGTTTATAGACGTATTAGCATTAACACCAATCCGCAGTAAGTGATACTTGCTAAATTGCACTAAACTCAAAGTCGAACGCCAGGACGACGTGCAAATCAAAGTTTGGTTAGCATTGACTTTGACACAGACGCAGTCGCTAATTCGCGTAGGCCTTCAACCTCTCCATCTCATGTAAAAACACAGATAAACGTTATGAAACTATAATAGAATGACCCAAATGTCAACTGGTGTGTGTATCTGTATGAAGTCATTAACACCGCGCAGAAATAGCGTTGAGCCCGACTGATTTGTACCACGCCTCGCTCCGTAGGAGCATCAGCTGTAGTGTCCGAGTGACGCTGATGGCAACTAATTGCTTATAGCATATTATTAAACAATCTAAATATATTTCTATTGACGCTAATTGTGCAGACAGACATGACTGCATGATCAACAAAAGAATTAACCCACATTGTACCCACACTACACTGAAATGCGGAGTCACTTTCACATTTAAAAATATCTCTGTGTACTTCATTAATGGGTTGTTTACTTTTGGACGGTGTTTTTGATAATACATATTTCAATTTGCGATAATACGTTTTGTCCGTGGAAATGCGCTGTCGCAGTCAACGTCCAAGCCAATTATCACAAAGATTGCTTTACTTAAGGATACAAAAATAGAATTATGGAAAAATTTACGGTGAGTAACTTATTTTTGGAACCGAAATGGTATAAAAAGTATGCAAATAACGAAGTCTAATTTTATACATATCAATTTGATTAAAATATAAACCTTCTTTGTGGTGTTTAGCATGTGGATACCAGGCAAGATATATTTGGGAGTTCGAGAAATTAGCACATTCAGTTAAAAATACTTAGGTGCCTTTAAAATTGTCACGAGAAAATTCCATTATGAGTCAAAGTATAATTAAGTGATATAGCGATTAAGCGGATGTTAGCGACAAATATGTACAACCTGACTTACATTAGTGCTCCAGGTGACAAAACAACATGTTTTGACTTTCTGTTGTTCGTGATTCTGCTCTGTACCTATTTTAGTATGTAAATATTGATAAGTCATCTTACGAGATAAAAATTCCTTTGAATTTTTTTATTATAAGGAAAATAATAATGACGTTATCTTGGTCAGCTACACAAAATATTTTTAGCATTAATCCATGGATATCCTTAATATCCAAATATATCTCAGCTAAGAACACTAAGGATAATTGAATACGGTAAATCCACACAGCATGTATTATAGGAAGATTACACCATCTCTCTTCAAATGACGTCATATAGTCATATTCTTGGAAACTCTCGAAGAATTCGCTTGAATTTACTATAACAGTTATGAGGAAAACCATACTTAGTCGTAAATGGTCTACGAAGATCATATACGTATAATCGTTGATTATTATTTTATTTAATATCCAAGATCCATGCCTTCTGATCACGTACACACCGGAAAATTGCAAGACATTAATATAAGGTGCATAATAAAAAACATAATAAATAAGTCGTTAAAACCCGGAGGCAACAATTTGCGAAGGAAAATAACACAACATATGGACCTTTATTTTGTAATTACTTAACGATGTTTCAAGCTAATAAGATCGAAATATATGTAGGTTTAATTTATTAAACTAATCAAGCCCAATAGGTCCAGTCAAATTGATTACCAAAGTTAGGTGCAAACTCGAAACCTTTTCTTAGAATATTATGGCAGAATAGTGAGGGACTTCACACTTACAGTGTTCTTGCATAAATCATAAAATTACTACGTATTAAAGCATTAGGTACGGACGGCAATACGTGACCAAGTGCATGAAGACAAAGCCTGCTCAGAGAAAATTACAGCTAATCAGAATTCCTCTTAAATAGATACACAGATAATAATAGAGTTTATGTCATCTGTTATGTAAACAATATTTAATTAGTGAACTGGTTTTCATAATGTAAATAATTAGTCATGATGCGTCATGCGTAGGGATACCGCCCAGTTTGCCCCGAATTATTCTTAATTTTAAGATCGTCCAGGTGAGATTTCAAGACCTAATGACATAGATACACGCTACTTAACAACCATTCGGAAACAAAAAATAAAATTACTAGACAAAATAAGTAGGTAAGATTATTAAATAGCTGGAACTTGAACTAAATGTTGTCTTTACTGAAACGATACAAAAAATATTTTTTTTCCTGTCCAATACACATGAATAGGTATATCCTTTTCAAATAATCATAAATCATACGTAAAGGTCAGTTGACCTAAAAATGATAATCACACACACATAACAAGACAGGAGACTTCCAAAACGTAGTGACGTAACATTAGTGAAACTTTGGGGAGTTCTGTAGCTCCATGCGTCAGCTGCTACGTCACCGGCCGGCTGTCAGCTGGCGAGCCTCGCATGCCATACAAATGTGATGGGGGATCGCCACACGCCTCCATACGTACCTCGCCGCTCGTCACAACCGGTCGTCAATGTCTAGTGCTCCTTATCACAACAATTAACTGATAACCGACAATACACAAGTGTTCCCACGACGTGATACTCGATATTAATTCATTCTATATATTAGTAGAACAGTGAAATTGTCGCCTATTGTGCGTTTTAAGTGTATTTGTGACTGTGCGAATAAAGGATTAAAGATTGCTAACCGATCTTTTGTATCAACCTTCGGCAACTCTACAGGTACGGATGATTTAAATGATTGTTTTTATCGTTAATGCCTGAATTTAATTAAACCGTTCTCGGTCTTCATGTACTTAATAACTACAAATCTGCAGCTCTTCAAACATATTTTGAACGTATAATAACTGAGCTGATTTTCCTTTATTTATCTACCTACTCAATTAAATTAACATTTAAATAATACGTCTCGAATCTTCACCAAAATATTAGAAACGGGTTTTGTCAGACACACCGATACCGATGTAACTTACACACACATACTTATATGACACCAGTTTTTCCGAGTGGTCTGATCTATGTTCCCCGAATTAAAAAGTGAATCATAAGTCATACCTAACTGACTGGAGTAATGACAGACAGTTACTGTTGATAATGCCGTCTAGCTATTTGAATAACGGACTTTTGCGCACATTACCTGTTACGACAGACGTTTTACAAATTGTGCAATGACATTATAGCAATTTGACATGAGAGATTTGAAGCATTTTCTCTTTGATGATAATGAAATCATCTTTACAGGTTTTGAGTAGTATGTTTAAAGGTCGAAGGTGAAATGAGAAAACGAGAAACCATTAACTTTTGTGTGGTAATTTTTCGAATTTTCGAGTACACGGGAAAATCTTGCCGGCCGGCGTAATTTAGTCGAGACGCTTTCTATGTAACATTAACTTTCGCATGTCGTGACTGTAATTTGCTACTTGAACCAACTGAAACTACTCACCAAATGAGTAAGGTTTGAGTTGACCTTAGAAACTCGGATAAGAATACTTAAGTGTCAAACTATATGATTAACATCTACTCGACAAAATATTCTGTTTTTGACTTTGTCACACGATACCCTTATTGTTTCTGTCAATAAAAAAAACGTAAGGCTGTACGAAATTTCACACAGCATTTATGAAAACCTTCATAAATAAATATACGTAGCTAGTGCAAATTAATTTGAAACTTTGAATCCGTTATCAGTAACTGTGGACGTTTCATTCAACCGTCGCAAAAACCAAAGAAAATCACTGATTATACAATGCTTGCTTACGATTTACTGTTGCATGCTTATGTAATAAAACAAGCCTAATGTTGATTATACGTAGGTACATACATGTGCAACGATAATGCACAAAAGTTAGCCTATAATCATCATCAGCCTTTTTACTGTCCCACTGCAGGCCTCTTCTTGTATTGAGAAGGAACGAGCGTTAATCACCACACGCTTGCTCAGGATTGGCGATTTAAAAATTTTAAGTGCGAGTTTTCCCGAGTCAGTTCCCTCACTTCACTTCACTCAGCCTTTGGTGTTGAAGCCTACTTAGAAAGTACCTCTTATACTTAATATGCATACCCTTCATGTTATGTTTTATGTTACAATGTGAGGTATTTCTAGGAATGTAAATATAATATGTGCAACAATATAATATATACCTAATCTAATCATGCTTGAATTCCTCTAGCCTAGGATTTCCATAACTGAAAATAAGTGCTGCCTTAAGGAGACTTTTTATTTACCTCTATAATGACGCATTGTTAACTAACTAGGTACCTTTATAATAACAACATAACCCTACAAAATGAACCGATGACTAGGCTTGGGATTTTCTCAAAGGAAAACGTAATGAAAAACAACAAGCATTATACTTTTGGCGCGCATCCAAACATGCGTAATCTCGAAAGAGTTGGATTTTGTTCGTGGTATTTTATCAGTTCCATTAATTTATTTTGAAAATGCAGCTTCGATTATATTAATGTTTTAATGGATAACGAGTAGATAATGTCGACATGTGGTCGATGGAAAGTTCTCCTTGGAGCGTGGCCGGATATGTTGCGGGCGTGCGGTGCGCTTGCGCCTCGCGACTCGATGCTCCTAGTGCAATATACTTAACTACCAAATAACTATACTACTATACTTAGTTTCAAAATACGTGGTAATGACCGTCATATTCCGAACTTGTCTAAACATGTTCGTCAATCATCTGAACTAAATCAATCACAAATTCGGGTACCGGAACAGTTTCGGTATTCAGGCACCAAATCCATTTATTTTTTACTCACCCGCAAAGGCTGTGGCAACGTTACGCAATATTTATGAATCATTGGTACACTGATCTCTAAGTTAATAATATAATTCAGCTACCTATAGGATCGCTTAGTAATAAAAACAATGCAATGGTTAGGTAATGTAGGTTTATTATTGAGATTATACGTATTTTTTTAAATCAATTTTCCACTTTCCATGCGTTTTACTTTCACATACCTGAACTGTATTTCATACTTTTTATATGGTTTTAATGGAGGTAAAAAACTCTAGAACAGCAAAATTGTGAAGCCTTATTTAGGTAATGAGCTTCGAGTTCGTGTTTGTTGGTGAAATCAAAGTTAATTTTTCTCCACCGCTCTTTCCGTCAAGGTGACGTTGTTTACCTTCAATCTAAACGGATCAACAGCAAAAACTGCCACACAGCAGATTTAATCTATTTTTACAGCATCAGCTACTGAAAAGCAGCCATTTTTTACAATGATCGCTGTGATCAGTTTTTGTGGAGACGCCGAAATCATTAAACGAAATACTCTTAGAAGTTATAGTTTTCTTTCAAACATAATAGAGCAAAAAATATATTCAACTTTATGAAAAGAGTTCAGTTTCAAGGTTAAATACGAATTTGTTAGTTTATGCCGAACGATACAGGTACCGACATAAGAAAAAGTTACAGTTTCTACGAGTTTCTTGGCAATTCTATTAACCTAAATACGCGTTACTTTACGCACCTCTACAATATTTAACTTACTTTTAACTTTGTTGTGACGACATATCCTTAAAAGGAGGACATCATAATTCAAGTGAAAGTGGCAGACCCCATTTATGGGTCGCCGAGACGCGTGCAGAAGACTAAATCCATTATGCTTATGATGCCATTGATATTCTCAGCGGACACTGAAAGCGGAGTGCCCCTGGCCATTACAAGATAAATGGTCGCGTTACCGCGCTTGAGTGCAAAGTTTCCCGACTCCTTAGATCATCTACTAGGTAGTACGCCGCCAACGCAACGTAGAAAGTATCTCGCAACTCGCAACAAGTCCACATCTGGTTTTACAGAGTAAACTTGGCTTACAATGTAAACTTAGCGAATAGCCCATTGACTGGCTCTCGTCAAAATAATGTATTATTTAAGTACGTGTAAGAATGTTTACATATCATTCTGCGGTCGGAAGCACGTACTGTTTTGCGTCGGCGTTGAAATTATGCGCGTTAAAAAGCACAGCTGGGCGTGCAATGGCGACTTGGTGCATGCTGGTTTACGGTAACCCGTCAGAGCTGTGACCACGGCGAAGGTTAAGGCAACAGACCGCTTCCGGGTCGAAAGGTCAACGGCTCGGTGTACACCTTCAAGCAGTTCGAGAGGCTAAAACATGTTATATGCCAACGATTAATATTTTATACGTGTCAAGTATTAATGGGTAATTTCCGTGCCCTTCAGTATATAATAATCCTATAATAGTGATATGACTTGTAGCTTTAACTATATAATAACATCTAATTAATTAAAAATATAGCGATGTATAATTTACACTTTCGAAGCGTTTAGTGTCGTTTATCTATGGCAACGGTGCTTATTTTCGTCACCAAATTAGTCTCACTTTTTATGTAATTAGGTAGGTAGTATACTGTGTCGTGAAGGTCAAATAGGCAGTCGTTTCGTGTGAAACAAACGACCCTAATATCGTTGAGAAAAGCCTTGTTAGATAATTATATTAGAATTACAGATTATCAAGGAATTAACAAATAATATACAAGAAAAAACTTTAGTTTTTACCCGTCACAAAGAGTTTTACAATTAAGTTAAGAAGAGTGTAGTATTCGAAAGTTATTCATAGAGATTTTTATAATTCAGAATAGTCATAACTTTGCGACATCACTGCAAAAGTATAAGGTCAAGTTACCAGCTGAATAAATACTGACTTACAAAAGGTTTTCTAGAAAAACTTGTAATTTATCATCCTTTGTTATCGCGCAGTTGGTATGGTTACACCGAAGAATAGTGTTATTTATAGTAAAAGAATTGTAATTTACCGTTATCAGTTATCGAAGTAAAGATACACAATATCTTACAGGTATTATGTTGAAGAAAATACTAGAAATGTGAAGCAACTTCATTTTAAGTGCTATTAGCAAGCAATAAATCATTATAAATAGCTAAATTACTTTGATATTACATATAAGTGATAATAAGAACTGTAATCAGGAAATCTCTAGTTTGAGTGCAACTCATTTAAATAAGTACATAATAGGTACTCAATAAACAACATAACATGTTATTGTTTTCTCTTCTTCTAAGAAAACTTACTTCGAAAACTATACGCAAACGTAAAAAAAGTTCTACGTGGCAACACCTAACTACTAACATTTAAAATTACACTCAAAGAAAAAACGTATAATTAACTAGATAAGCATCAAAAGCTTTTACAATCGCAATAATAGAGTCACGGAGGATGCGTCGGCGCAGAGCACCGCTATAGTTTCACGGCGCATGCGCTGAGCCGCCGAACAATCCCTAGCGACCCCACATAAATTGCCCTACAGCCATTGTACAAAGCAAGATGGCGTAACCACAGTTTTAATATCATTTCCATGGAGAACAAAATGACTAGCGGAGTTAAGCGGAGGTGCCATATTGGAAAATTGCATAAGAAAGCAGCGCGCCAAAATGCGCCTGAGCAAGAGACGAGGAACGTTACTTTTTTCGCCCTTATACGCCTTCTTTGAACCCGTCCTTTTTGTAAAATACCTAAAATCATTGACAGACTAAAGTACCCTAACACTTCGTCAGTTAACTTGTAACTGATCGTTTTGGTCATGCCCATTTTACAAATTTGACTTAGAAGAAGACCTACCTGCATTAAGGCATCTCCGCTTATCTTTCCTTACTCCGTGATAACCTCTTTGTTGCTAAACCTGCAACGAAATACTTATGTGTGTGTTCTTTTGTTTCAGGTAAGATATGGCTAAACTGTGCAATCAAGTGAGGGGCGCTCGAGTTGGATTTGAAAGGTCTTGTGGTATCTCTGGTAGAATCTCGTTTATCTATGTTACGTTGATAGGTTGGTAGCCCGCAGCCCGCACTACTGTCGGATGTGGGGATCATTATATCAATTGAGTTATCTACAAAAAGCTCGAGTCTTATGGTTAACACTGCAACTTTAAGCACGCTGTTCGTATAACGAGTGGAATTTCATGTTCGAATTCAATATATGTAAACTAATATTTTAGGCATTAATATTATATTAAAACCACACATTAACATAATATCTCTTTTACAATGACGTTGTCGACCACATTTTGTTTTCAAAATCATCTCATCCTAATATAATATGCGTAGACAACACTGTATTTTGAACTAAACTGGTATTGGCATACCTTTTCATCGTAAATTGTCAGTTATTACACCTATTAATAATTTTGGACATTCTCAACCGGTATAATTAAGCCAAATCGCAGACAAGAATAACTTCCGCGTTTGTACCTACGTTGCTCTGACATTTGCGCACACGCAATCGTACGCAAGCGATCAGTTCCTTATCCAGCCGAGTTCCTCCCACGTGGGCTTTGTGTCGCAAGTTCGTAATGTAAAGCATAATAGTCTCCATCGATTCCCACGCTAATATGGAATACCCACGTTAAAATAAATACGACGAAGATTGACGAACATATGAATCGATTCTACCGTATCTGTTTTCGTAGAAAGGCTACGAAAAAAGATAAGCTGGCCCAATTTTCGTAGGGGCTGTCTGCTACGCCGTATTTCGTAGCCTCGTAGGCTCAAATAATAAATTGCAGTTCCGGGTAGTTACCCCGTGCGAAAAACAAATAATTTCATTATAATGATCTGAAATATGATTTATAACAATACCTACGCTTAGTACACAAAAACTTTCTAAAAAAATGACGGAAATTATAATTAATCGACTACATTAGCGGCTCTCGCATGAAAAATGACAGTGCCGCTTAACAATACAGATTTAGAAAGTAAGAAAGCTACAAATTGTTTTCTTACATGGTGAATAGAAAAGAAATAGGCTTGGTGCGTTTATGTCCATTATCTAACCCTGTCGTTTATAATATTTTACTTCCGTGAACTAACTCTAAAATCGTGGTAGAAGGCATTTTGTGAATGCGTTTTTGTACCTAACCATGACACGATGTTTTTGTATACCAGACAAAACAGAGGCCTGTCGTGTATTGGCCGCAACCCATACAAAACTTTAAATGTTAAGAGGTACTTCTAATCGCCACGGGGACGGTCATAGCCCCGGCTAGGGGAGGCCCCACATCGATACCGATTCTACTCGCAATAGAGCATGAATAAAAGGTTATCGATAACAAAACAATATAACGGTGTCAAGAGCCAAGCTTACATTATCTGTGCGCATCTCAATTTAGATATTGACAGGTACTGTCTACCAATAATGATGCTTCATTTGATAAATTAATTAGGTTTGTTATTGTTTTGAATATCGATTGGCGCTATTACTAAAATTAATCTGTCTATCTATTTAGCACAAAGAAACATGATTGGCGTCTGATAAAAGATATTATTAAACTTCGAGAGTGTCTAGATTTTTCGACATGATAAGGTACAAACAAAATGTTTTGATAATCTCTTCTTATCTAATTATCCTATTATGAAATGTTTACAACAATTACGGTAAGCAAAGGATTTAATTTACAATGCATTATGCCGCTTTACGATGTTGACTACATATTAATAAATGTTTATTATGAGTACATATTACTTATGTTGGTATGTAGGTATAGTTAAAGCTGTATCTTTTATTTTATTCATAACAAAGATGCGGTAAAAACATATTATGTAAGATAGCAGACTTACCTACCATTACGTAACATACAATATTGTGTTTACGTCAATTTGTATTTATTTATCATAATTTAAACAACAGACTGGAGAAGGACGTCTATTTTATTTGTTCTTAGTTTAGCTTGAAACACCTCGACAGTTTTTAAGGAAAATTGATATTCATAATCAGTATTTGTTTTTCTTTGTCCATTTAACAAATGTCAATACAATACGCACTTTAACATGACTCGTGTACCTAACGTAACCTATTCATTAAAGTTTGAAAAAGAAAAGGCCGAAATGCACAATGAAACAAAAGAAAGCCAAAACAAAACGAACAATTAGGTGAACTAACAACAACAGTTAGCTACTGTATTACTTACCCGTGTTTACTCATTACACGTAAGTACTCGTATTAACCAGTCATTGTATAGCGAGCCAGGTATAATGTCCTGTGGTTCGTATGACCGCGGCATACAATATACGTAATGAGTCGGTGACCACATGTCGCCGGATCGTCGGTAATGCGATATGCTGTGGCATCCCAGGGGTTGTGGAAACCTTGTCAACTAGCCATGGTTGAGTCGTGTACATAATGTATATAGGTAACCACTGCACTGCCTGTTGGATTCTCGTGCACAACCATACAATGTGTAGTTACAGATGTTACTTTAAATTAAAAATAGCCTCGTGCACTTTTTTGTGGTTCAGTGATCATTTAGTATTTTCTCATCGACGCTGAAAATATTTCTCATCTCAAAAGTCTGAGTTGTAGGCGACAGAAATACTACTTTACCGTTGTACGACAGACGTCTCAATAATAATACCAACGAACCTTAGTTCAGCGACTCCTGAACCGAGTTGTATGACCCATGTAAAAAACTCCTGATAAAAGATTTCAAATAAATATATTAGACAAAATATTGATAAAATTTTATATCCAATGTTATCATCGACAGATTTAGTATGTGCCCGCTATTTATACCGTTGATATGTCGAAATAATAAGAACGCCCCACAAATACCTTGGGTATTCAAAATAAATACGATAATATTTTCGCACACAATCAAGTTTATCTTGAAAATGATGAAAATACGCATTGGAATTGCCAATATTCTACAGTTTGGTACTATAATGTTTATCCAGACTAACTTTATTAGTTTTTACTGGGTTTTCCACTATGGTATCCTAAATAATATTGGAGAAAACAGGATGTATAACTGGGGCGCCGAGTATAGGTACATTTATTCTTTTGTTTTTCTTTAATTGCAGCGTGAAGGTTATCATAACAAATCGTATTTTCTTCAAGAATTGTTTTTGGGCGCGCATTCAAAAGTGTTGTAGATATATAACTAGTTTTCATAGCTGCTCTGTGTTTTAAAATAGTCCACTTTTTTCGTGTTGGTTCACTGAACTTTTCGGTCACTGCCGAACACCGACATGGTTTGCAGATAATTGTCACAACGCACTAAAAACGTGCTCTTATATTTTTTAATGATTGAGGTTCTTCTGATAGCCCAATGTCGTTAAGTAACCATAATCAATAAGACTGTTTTTATCTCGAAATTGGATTGAATGCCAGAATGTAAAAAAACTTGTTAAATGCAGTAAGATCTGCACAAGCAATCGTCATGAATGATGTAAAGTCTATGCAACAGTGAGGTTTCACAGACTCATGTTTGCGTATTTCCAGATCAATGTTACAATAATTACAACGATGTTTCTCATATCTTAATTTTGTCGAACATATTATGACGAGTTTTTTTATGTATGAATAATTTTGCATCTATAATTTTTCCCCGAACCTAAGTGCATGCGCACTTGTTAGGCGAACAGGAGGTAAAGCAAAATCGGATCCAGTTGTTTGTCTCGTGTTTAAATATAAAATGTCATTCCGCATATTAATTTATTTGAGTTTATATAGCCGGTCAACGGCGACGGCCATGCTGTTAATCGTCTGAAGGACGCACGTTTTAAGAATTCTAAATTTTAATCCGATAGGTAAAGAAACTTGATTGCGGACTCTGTAGAAACAAAAATAGCAAAACTCGTATCTGATGTTCTTGTATAAAACTACATTAACAGGTTTTAAAATGTAACTTTACATGTAAGCGAATACATTAATTACCTAAGAATTTGCAAATTATGAATTTGGAATAATTAGAATGGATGCATTTGGACCGACAGAATTCATATTTTTTAAAAATATGAATTCTGTCGGTCCAAATGCATTTTAACAAATTGTAAAAAATATTTTTTTACAATTTGTTAAAAAAAGAATACATAATAAATTATTGATCTGGATAATGCAGACGCTTTAAAATACTAAAATGAATGTCATCTAAATACAGATAAAGAATTTGCATAAATCATAGTATCGCTATTCCGAATGACTTTCTTCAAAGTCTGCCATATCTTGACCACGCGAGCTACATTCAACACGTCCAAACGCATGACGAAGCATTTTGCGAAGACTGATCGATAACTATTTGTATGTCATTCAGTGAGACAGTCGTGGGAATTAAAAAATCACAATCAGCGGGATAGCCTTACTTTGCATAATCAATAGATTGGTATGCTTATGTGCTTACCTTCTTGCTATTTTGAACCAGGTAGATTCATTTTGCAGACTTCTTTTCCTTAAATGAACTTGATTATTTCGAAATATTAAGCATGTCGCTAAGCTAGATCAATAAATAAAGTAGGTACCTACTTATACGATATCTACGGTAAATTTTATTATGAAACTTTTCTACAAATAGTCACATTTCAATAGACTGAGATAGATCGGGATTTCCCGAAGATAAAATCTTTACTATTTTTAAAATATTGTGAAATAATCGCGATCAAACCTTCGCTGCGTGTTAAGTCAGCAGTTATATGACATTGCGATTTTCTAAAACAAACATCAGTGCGAGGCCAAAATCAATGGATTACCGCGCCTTAGTTATTACGTAGGTACTGGGTAAAATCAATCGCTGCCTGTTAGAATATGTTGGTGGTTTGGCATGATGGTGAATTGACACCCAGAACACATGAAAAGAGCATTGCATATAGCATTGATATGCAAAAACTCGCATATAGTTAATTAGCTACCATTCAATGAAAAAACTTTGAGACCTTGCTAAAGCAACCGTATGAATACGTAAAATTAGACGCAACGTATATTATAATTTTTGCTACTATTTTTACCTTCAGCTAGTCTGACATTCAGCTCATGTTTTCAAGGGGCAAAAAACATGCTAGTGATAAGATAAATAAGAATTGACGATGATTTATGTTGCACCATGCAACGACCATCAGACAGAAATTTCACTCATGCGTTCCACGATAATATTGGAACTTTGTTTTGTTACGTTATCAGTAAAACAAATACATTAGATAACGACTGCAATAGAAATGCGGTGTAATCACAGTAATACAAAAAAAAACTAAAAAACAGCAATAGTAGGAATACTGTTATTCGGGTTTTGTGTAGGTTTAATCCATTTAAGGAATATTATCGCTTTAACGAAATCGACGTGGCCGCGGCGCCGAAGCCCTACTCCACGAGTGGGCGAAAAGACCGCTTACAAGTGTCACCCGGCTGCAGTGGCCTGATACCTTAAATCTAACATTCATTATCATAATCGGATACCTTTTCAGCAATGCGGTAACAGGGTTAGCCTCTCTATATCTCTGGTATTTTCAATAGCTTGTCGTTCAATGGTGTTGTTCGCGTGTTATGTCAGATGTCTGACTCTGATAAAAGGCTACATAGCCAAAATAATTCACTGTCAAGATGATGACCTACTATCGTCGCCGTGACAGTAACCGATAAGATATATACCTAATCCTTTGTTCTGGGAGATTTTTCTTCAGTAGTACGTGATTATCGAAATGTAGGTAGTGTGTGTACCAAAATTTTCATACCTGTTAGTAACAATAAAGTTCGTGAAAAGTCGTGGGCACATTAGTGCAAATCTGTAACATACAGGGCGGTTCATTGGTTCAGAAATACATAGATTATGATGGCTTTGACAACATTGTATCCGTTTAGCCCCTACATAGTGATAGAGGGAACCGCTGTTCGTAAGTAATACCTTTTTAACAAAGCTTCTTTTTAAATAGACCTGTTTACAGCTTTAACCATGTAATGATCAGTAAACATGACCACAAAAGTTTTAGAGGATGATCTAGTTTTTTTAACAAGAAGGGTTTAATTTTTACTGATTTGGAAAATTGATTCTATATATTTCTAGAAAGAGAGATGCTGAATTTTTTTTCATTTGACTAATATCTCAGGAGATTTTTATGCCAATTATTATCAACATACACCTATACTTTCGTCGTAGAAGACAACACAAAATAAATAATTTCAGTAAGCAAAATCTAAGTAAATAAAACCCGAATCAAAGAATTTCTTTTAGGTATTTCGTACACCGTGTTGCAATTCCAATGCACTTATTTTACGTATGATAATTAAAACTTATCACCCGCACGTTTCAAGACATGATCCAGTGAGTGCATTCAACCGTTTTTAACCGACCGTTACACCGTGTAAAAGTAAAATAAAATGTACGGCTTTGATAATGGCGAACGCAATAACACAAAGCAATCAGGCTTATCGTCTGCAGTTTGCACGACTGCAGTACACACTCGAATATAATCGCGCACACGATTAGTTCACCATAACTGATAATATTGCTACATAGTCCTGTTGACCATGTGTCTCAATTATTCCATCGCCTTAAGAGCTGGGAACCTGCTCCCTTTTTAGAAATCGGTTAAAAATTAAAATGCAGCAAGCACTTTCCTGTTGATCTTCTTTTGTCTCACAATGATTCTGAATTTGATTCCGGTTTGTTAACGTACATAAAGTTACATAAAGTTCTATAGTTGAATTAAACAATTAAATCTTGGCTTCTAAATAGATCTAAATCACGAACCATTCAGAGAGAAAGCAAGGTCTGTTTCTTTTTATTAGTCAGCAATTGGATACCGTAATTTCTCGAATTTGAATCATAAAATGTTATTCCTACTCAACTGGAATGTACCCATTGTCATTGTGTGCTTCATCTTTGTACAATAAGGAGCTCAATAACGAGCTATAAAGAATAATTTGTGTATGCATGTCCGCGTGTCATCTGTCTGATGGTACACGCAGGTCGGCTGGAGTCGCCGCGTGACCGCTCGGCGCCACTCTACCGCACGTCGCGAACTTGACCCACTTCTCCCGAGAGACCATTGTCTTCGCGCTAACCTCGATCATCGACGCTCAAGCACCTCGAAATTATCTCTCATAAAGTATTCCTCAACGCCACGCTCGGGGGAAAACAATCGTTTTCACGACCTTTTCCATGACCACGGCTCCACAACCCACATTTATTGAATAGAACCATCTTTCGTGTCATGTCATCTAATTGTGAACTTTCCCAACTTTCGTTTCGATCACCAGCTTGTGAATGAAGAATCCCGTTATTACTCCATGTCATTGTCCCAGTGAACTACATGCTTTATACTTTCCACGATTTGATGAGTAAACAGTTTCGTGCTTCCGGAACTGCCGACTTCCTGTAAACACCAGCATAATGTTGCTAAATGTAACAAAAGCGAAAGTTTTACAGTGGGTGTCTCAAAAGCCCGGTTCACACGCAAATGATTAAAGGTGTTGTTTGTTTTGTTGCAGGCATGTCCCTAGACGAAGGCAGACAGTCACAGAGGCCGTACAGGTACGGCATGGTGCTGCTGTGCGCCGGCGCGCTGATCAACTGGCTGGGGCTGGCGGAGGACTACGCGGAGCCCGTGCGCTACGTGGGCGTGGCCTGCATCGTGGCAGGAGCGCTGCTCATCTGCGCTGCCATGTGCTGCTGGCTGCAGTCGCCCGCGAGGCAGCCGCAGACTGACCGCGCGTCACCTGACACACATCAGGTAACTTTCAATTCCTCCTCTTTGTATTTTACATCTTACAAAAAAATTGTTTTCCGTCCCCTTGTGTTCCAACATGCCTTGTTGTCTTATAATTATCTATGTTATTAGACCAAAATTAAGATTAATTGGCTAAAATTGTTTTTGTTATATCTGTTCTGACGCAGTAATCAAGCCATGCCAAACTATAATAGAAATCATTACCTTGGTATATATTATACCTGCATATTATAAACCCATCATAATTAAGTAGTTTATTAGGAAAGACCCAAACAGTTCCTGGGTAGCACAATGAGATCTTATTCGCCTAACCTCTGTGATTATCATTTTCAGATTGACGACCCCATCCACGTAATATCGATGCCGGATGAGGAGACAATGCAGCAAAAGCCTCCAGACTACGACACGGTGGCGGGAGCCCCGCCGACGTACGACGACGCTATCAAGCTGAACCCCGCGCGGCTGCTGCCGGCCACCAGCAGCGGGCGCCACGAGCTGCCGACCGCGCCGCACCTCACGGACGTGGCCGTCATCCCCGGCCAGCCCGACGACTCCATGCCCACCAGCCCGCTGGCCGCCATCGCGCCCGTGCACCGCTCGCAGGTGCCCAAGACGCCGCCGCCGCCCTACAACCCCACGCACGCCATCAGATGAAAGCCCGGCTGGACAACTTTGTTACTTTAAATCGACTGCTGTTTCATGTGATGAGACTCGTATATAGAATAGTCCACATTGTTGAAATCGCAACAATGTCATGGTATTATATTTATATTGTACGTACTACATATCCTAACATGAAACTATTGTTTTAATTACTATAAGGTGGTCGAGTAAGAGCGTTGCGTACTTATGTGATAATAGGGAAGTTATTATTAGTTACTTATTTCCTGCTCTGTACATAATTATGAAATTTTTTGTAAAATAGTGTTTTGTTAAATATGTACCTATAGTTAGATAAGTGATAAACTCTTCCAATAATTATTTTATAAATTGTGTTCCAAACAGAGCACCTCTGTGGTTCCAAATAATTGTAAAGTAGGATAAGTCATCGGGCCGGCCGCCGCCGTGCGCCGGGTCGGTCGGGTGACAACACACACCCGTACATATCTGTTCATTATCAATTATAAGTATACAAGCAGTAGTAGTGTCCTACGTCACTGTGCCATTAACTCAAAGTCCTCTCAACGTTGTCACTGGTGTATGTGCACATCAGTGTTATCGAATACAGCTGTTTTCTTAGCGTAGTTTGCTCACGAACCTGTAGTTATAAGATACACTACGACCGATCACTGCTGCTATAACAAACAACCATTGTAAACAAATAGAAATCCGATTGATAGGTGAACAACATGTGACGAATTAGAATTGATCGTTGTCTGAACAATTTTGTTAAAATATTGAATTAGAAGTTTTGTATTGAAAATCATTGTTAGCTTGTCGTTGTGATAATGCCCGTTAGTATCATCATTTTAGTTGACTACCGCGTTAATATTCTTAGTGGAGGTATTATTAGTTTCCTGTTCCGATTTGTCTATTCTAGTCTTCAAATTAAAGCATATTTACTTAATGTTCTGTTAGATCATCCAGTCATGCATAATAATTTGTAATTTGTACATATTCTGATTGCACAACTTAAATATTTCGAACAAAGTGACGCTCATTATAAGTGCTTTTCAAAACGAAATAGGAACTAACATGAGTTGGGCATGTGCTAGTCAATATGTCCAATGAACAACTTCTCAAAATTGTACTGTATTAGATTGACGATTTGGGCATGTTTATTGCAGTTGATTTGAAGTTAATAATGCAGTCAAAGTACGAAACCGAACATAGTATTGTAATCGGATACTAACGAGTTGATAGTCTAGGGATAGATCTTAATACTCGAGAATCTTTTCACTATGGATCTCGTGGCCTAACAACTTTAGGAGTAGAATTAGGTACTGCCATTACCTAATAGTAAAATCATTAATTGACGTACATTAACAGCCGTGTGCTTTCGAGTGTTTAAAAATGGGACCAATACTGTTTTTTAAATAATACTTAAACCGTGTGCTTATTCTAATTGATTCAAATAGCGCGTGCCTGCAAGTCTTTATGAGGAATTTACAATGCTGAAGTTGTGCATTTATTATTTGTACATTGTACAAAGTTTTGAAGATAAGAGTGTATATAAAAACAAAAAATAAATGTTGTTGAGAGATATTCTGGTTTTATTTGTCCTGTTACAGCGCTCAAGGGTATGAGCAGACTCATGTGAACTCATACATATTTCCACTATTACCTGCAAGTAAAACTGGCAACTTTTTAACTTAATTTTTGTTTTTGTCTTATAGAAAGTGAATAAAGTTGTACATAAGGAACTACATAGGGGAGTTCATATAGTGTGCATAAGGAAAAACATAGGGGAGTTCATAGTGTACATAGGGGAGTTCATAGAGTGTACTTAAGAAAATACATAGCGGAGTTTATAGAGTGTACCTAAGGAAATACATATGGGAGTTCATACAGTGTACATAAGGAAATACAAAGGGGAGTTCATAGAATACATAGGGATATACATACGGGAGTACATAGAGTGTACATAAGGAAATACATAGGGGAGTTCATAGAGTGTAAATAAGGAAATACATAGGGGAGTTCATAGAGCATACATAAGAAAATACATACGGGAGTACATAGAGTGAACATTGGTAAGTTCATACAGTGTACATAGGGGAGTACATAGTATACATAGGGGAGTAGGTACATAGAGTGTAGTACTGTTTGGCAACCAAGTTCGAATAAAGGGTGGGTTTTGGGGGCCGTTTTTTTGTAAATTTCTGACTTTCGAAAACTGCTGTTTCTCAGCCAAGTTTGAATAAATGAATTTTGATTTGACAAAACCGTACCTACATTATATGTTATAAAAATTCCAATTTGCGTTGAGGACAAACGAACGTATAATGAATTTCAAATTTTAGTATATATAAAAATATCGACTGAACCTTGGTTGAAACTAAAATATACTTAGTCGGTTACACGCATGCAGCATAAGTCAGCGCTATAATTAATGTATAAATTGTGGAATCACACCTTAATACAGTGACAGTTCGACACAAGCCATGCTTACTTGACAGTTGACAGTGACCAGCAGTGACATTGACAGATTGACAAACCACAACATTGGTTGGATCCTGTTCCTCCACAAAGAAATTATTATTGAGATTTTGAGGATTAAATAGGGGGATCAATCAGACTATTCGACTGAAACACGTGCACAGTAATCTTTATCTATGAAAAACATGCCGGTAGAGCTGAATAGCTTGACAGAGGGATGGCTCGAGTTAGAAAGCGACCCAGGATTGTTTACCCTATTGTTAGAGGATTTCGGCGTAAAAGGGGTTCAGGTAGAAGAGATTTATGACTTACACAAACCCTTGGAAAGTCCGGTATATGGGTTTATCTTCTTATTCCGATGGATAGAAGAGCGCCGCTCCCGCAGGAAGTTCGTGGAACAGATTGAAAGTTTCGTACGCGATGAAGAGACTATAAACAATATATTCTTTGCTCAGCAAATGGTCCCGAACAGTTGCGCCACTCATGCCTTGCTGTCTATACTATTAAACTATCCTAATCTTCATTTAGGAGAAACACTAAGCAGATTAAAGGTAAATAACAAAACATAATACTAATTCTTTTGCTGTTCTTATTTTTTTTAAACAATATCTTATTGTTTCTTATTTACATTGTTTGCCATTCATCATACAGCACCATACTCTTGGAATGAACCCAGAGAACAAAGGCTGGGCCATTGGGAACACTCCAGAGTTGGCTTGTGCTCACAACTCTCATGCCATACCACAGGCTAGGAAGAAGACTGATAAAAATGCTGGTGTGTCCACTGGACGATTCACAGGTATAATTGGATATTCACTGTGTATTTCTTATAAGATAATACCATTCTTAATGTTACAAATATTTTTGATACCCTTTCACACATAAAAAAATTATAACTGTAAAAAATCCATTATTTTGAAGAAACTTGGCAGTATGTAACATAGCTTAAAATATCAGAATAACATGGGCTTTTTTATCCATTTGTTCAAAGTAGATCCCTCAGGATGCCGGTGGAAGGTAGTATTATAATAATGTTTTGGTATTTCTAGGTGAAGCATACCACTTTGTATGTTTTGTGCCAATCAATGGCCATTTGTTTGAGCTGGATGGCCTCAAACCATACCCTACAGATCATGGGCCATGGGCATCTGATGAGGACTGGACAGATAAGTTTAGGAGAGTCATGGCCGAGAGACTTGGTCGAGATGCTGGAGAACAAGTACATGATATAAGGTAGGGAGACTTGTTCAGAACTGTATGTTTTCTAAGATTGAAGTTATTTACCCATGATTACAAACAACTTTCCCAAAGAAACTTTTATTTACTCTCATTAGTTTTATCATATATCATACGTTATAGCTGTTTCAAACTTTGAACTTTATGCTTGTTTGCAAGTATCAATCACTACTTACAAGTCACCCTGTATTGGCTTCATATTTCAGGTTTAACTTAATGGCAGTTGTACCTGATAGGCGGCTAGCACTAACACAGAAGCTAAACGCACTTGAGCTTAACCAGAAGAGGGTAAAGGAAGCAATCTCAAAAATAGGAAAGCATTTACGACATTTACTGTCCAAACGCAGGGAAGTTAATGGTAAGTGGTAATTACCAAAATGTTAAAGTCTGCAACATCATCTATTCTAGATTATATTTATTTGTAATAAACTTATTGCACCCACCAAAAACAATACATATGTCGATCATTTATGTATATGAACAGATTATAAGGGTAAATATGTATCAAGAAAAAAACTTATTCCTACATTTAATTGCAGAACAAGGTGAATTATTATCAGAAGGCAGCAATGAGAACTCTCTCAATGAAAATATAGTGCAGATCAGCGAGGAGACAATACTAACTGCTTTGGAGTCATCACAACTGCAGTTGTATGATGTGGACTATACAAGACCCATGACTATTGAGATTGGAGCTAATGATCGGCCACAGCAAGACAGCAGCATTATTTTAGGTAACTGTAAAGTCAAATAAGAGTTAGTCAGTTCTGCTCCTATCAAACAACTTTTGTATAAAATCATGTTTTTTTTTGTAGTGGATCCAGTAGAACAGGGTGCAGTTGTAAAGTTTGTAACAATCAACAGAGACAATCAAATAGTAGGAGATGTGAGTATACAGAGTTTAATTATATAGTATCCTTATTTAATTGATGCCACTGAATCTAGCGGTGAGCTATGCCTGCTCCATTCTATAGTTATTATTACATAATTTTCCTCTGTTTTGCTGTATTTAAAATTATTGTCCTTAATTTCAGCTTTACCCCACATCCATCACAGCTCTAGTGAAGAGCAATGATTCTCCTATATTAGTGTGTTGTGAGACAGAACCTGATCAACCAATCAAACTGAAGAAACTATTGCTAACACACTCGGAACTGAATGCTTTGATGAGCAGTATTGTTAATGAGGTTCAGCAATGTCAGCAGGCTCTGAATGATGAGAATGATAAAAGGGATATGTATAAGGTATGTCTTTGTAACTCGCATTTATCACCTATCATGAGGTTTTTCTTTTCCCTCATTTATGCTATACTATTATTTATTTATTTATTTATTTACTAGGAGAACTTATTTAGAAGGAGAATCAACAGCTGTAACAAAGGGATAACAATTCTATATGATATAGTAAGCCAATTCTCACGGGTAGAAACTGAAAAAGTAACAGACAACTTAGGATCACTAACAAGCACGGTAAAAAAATAATAATAATAAGATTATAACAAAATATCACTTGGCTTCACTCTTGAAAAAGTCCGCATTCAGCTGAGTGTATATGTGTATGTGTATATTAGTATTATTATAGGAAAGTCCCTCCACTCCCTGTATTGCTTATTCACCTAAAGTTTAGGTTAAAGAAGGTTTAGGTCCTAAACCTTCTCTTGAATTAAATCTTCGCTTAAAAACCGCATTAAAATCAATGTGAATAGGGCAAGGACTTTGTGTACTGTAGCACCAATGTTTTGTTGTATATCTAAATTCCGAATCCCAGTTCTATGCTCAATTAATAAATTATCTAATCCTTATTTATTGTTTTTTTCAGGTGGACGACTGCCGGCGCACACACAACTACGATGAGTTTATATGCACTTTCTTATCAATGCTGGCTGAACGCGGTGCGCTGGGGGAACTGGTTGCGGCACAGCTCGAACGCGGCCGGTCTTCGCGAGCTCGCAGGCGCAGGCCCCGCCCCCGCCCTCGAGCCAGGCCTAGGCCTAGGCCCCGCGCACGAAAATAACGCGCTTATAGAACATGCCTACGCCATAATGCATTAGTCAGTCTGTATTTGATCTGTGCAGCTTATATTAGTCTATTACACGCATAGTATATTCGTACCTAGTGCGTGTATAGTCGCGATTTCGAACCCGCCTAACTCCACTTCTAGTGTAAGCATATCTATATAATTTGAAAGTGTTAAGTAGCTTTAAATAAGTACTCATACAAGTACATTTATTTTTAAATGGTATCTTTTACAATTTACCATCTCGCATCATTTGCGTTTATTTATTCTTGTAAGAACATTTATGTAGCAGGACTACGTCAATGTTAATCTTACTTAATTCAGTTGATTTTTTGTGAACATGTTATTAGAAAAAAGGACTAAGGATAAGTAATAAACAGGATTTTTAAAAACGATTTTTTATTATCATACTACGAACAGCGCCGTATTTACATGGTCATCATATTGTTAAAGAAATGTAACAACAACGATTGATTATTGTTTGCTTAGGCACGTACTTCATCGAACAACATTCTTATATATTTAGCTAACGAGCACGGTACGATGTGCGTATCGATGACAATCTCCCGACGATAACTCTTTATCGTCAAGTATAGTCGTATTACCCCGTGGTAACCTTACCGCATTCTCCTTATAATGTATATTAGTGAAATACAACACATTGCATGCACAATATGCTCACACTGATATGAAACTGACGATGCATTGTCAGATTTCATCGATACGCAATGACGTGCAATCTATTACTATAAAAGTGAGTGGTAACAGTATACTTTCACATACACAAGTATGGCCTGAAATATTTAAAATACATATGTTAACTACATGAGAGAATTGACTCAAAGCACAATCTATGAAAACCCATAAGTTACACGATTAGATTATGTTATTACAACATGAAGAACATCTAAGAATAATCACGAAAACAGCATGGGTTATCGCCAACATTATTGACATCAGTTGTAATAACTGTCGTCAACAAATAAATATATTTTATCAAGATTGACACAAATAAAGGCAAAATGTTTCGATGCTTGAAGTGAAATGTGACGATTAACATACAACAAAGCTAATTCGGATATGTAGCGACACTGGACAACGATTAACGACATGACATAGAAACTGTTGATTTCGAAAGGCAAAGTACTCTTAAAATACATTTTTCCCAAAACACTCATTCATTAACATTTGTTCATTTGGCGTCACTGACAAGATATCAATACCATTATAAGAATAGTTGATTTATATCATAGAAGTATAACATGAATACACCGTAGCTACATGTTCTTTCACAAGGCTCGTTATATTATACATTATATCGACGATAAGTATATCATTATTCATTATATTATACTCACTAATTTATTATTTGTTGATTTAGTAGATCTTACTTTACATACCAAACAGATTGGAAGCCGAAACTGTATTGCCAGTTACAATGTCTTTATTGCATAAAAGGCAAGTCACTCGATGATAAACATGCTATATCACAGACTAACAAAAATATTACACAACTTACATGCACTACATTCATATGGCACTAACAACTAAATCTGAAACTAAAATGTAACATTAAAGGCAGTGTTTGTAAATCGAGCTAAACTCATTAAGTTGTTCTCTATATATAAACTATTTAGAATTTAGCATGCAGTTAATTCGTGGACATCTTAATGGCTCCAAGTCGCATATCCGAGCCATTCAAATCCTGTTACATTTCAATCACAATATAACTGAATTTCTACTGCTACAGGTGTTTCAACAATATACTCCCGTACTAGTTAAAAAAAAAATAATACTCGACAATAACAATTCATAAAACCATTATAATATATACGAAGGACAAATTGGCAGTAGCACCAGTTACCATAACATAGCGACGCACACGGTCTCAGGTTCACAACCAAAACTTATTGCTATTATCACTACTTGAAATTGCACTACTTTGGGTGTAGATAAAATTGTGAATTCCGAACGGAAGCGTAAAATTAAAACTAGATCTGCGTGATTTGAGCGAAATGTACGCACATGCTTACTTTTTGCAGTCCGCGTGAATTCATTTAAAATAACACTTAATTATTTGATCAAAATAATATCCTCAAAATTTTACTAACAAAAAAAGTCTACATCAAACCTTAGCACACTATTCACTACCGCATACATTCATAGATAAGGAACAATATCATCAATCAATAATTATATTAAAATAACAATGTATATAGTTAAATGTCCAATGGTCGTGGAACATGTGGCGCTTCAACTGTCGTCGTCGGCGGGCGCCTTGTCCAGCGAGCCCAGCACGCCGCCCAGCGGCAGCTCCTTCAGCTGCCGCTTCTCGATCTCCGCCTTGAACTGCTCGATGTCTTGCGGACTGACATACAACAAATACATTTTTTTTTTAATACTTGAAGTCAAATACATGTAATATATAAAGACAAATCATATTTCTTCACGTATCAAAAAAGTTCATACTAAAACACAACATTTTTTTTTTTTATCTAAACATATGTGCTAACATTATAATTGCTTGAACTAGGTTAAACCTGTGCTCTATAAAGTGTACAAATAAATATGCACTCTGATATATTTGTGTGAAAGTGCTTTCCTAACTAATACATATCATAAGAGACACACAAAAAAAGTTAAAGCAAAATACAAATGAAAAGTCACATATTTGTTTCGATACAAAAACGCTCAAAATATTTTAGAGAAGTATGCAGCTACTGTCAAAATTATATCTCTAGCAAGCAAATGAATAGATAGATAAGAATATTGAGAACGGCCGTTAGAATATTGAAGACGCAATTTATTTACCTGATCTGCACAAACAGAATGCCATTGATAAGGTTGAGCATATCGATGACGGACGCCATGCCGGGCGGCTGGATGTGCAGCGGCGGCGGCGCGGGCGCGGCGTGCGGGGACCGCGCGTACGCCTCCGCGAGCCGCTTCTGCAGCACCACGGCTTGCTGCGTCAAGTGGCGCAGGCATTCCGAGGACTCGCGGGTCTTCTCGTGTTTCTCGCCCAACTGGAAACGGAATATTTTAATTATAATGATTGGAGATGAGTGTTATATAAATAACTGTAGAAAAAAAATATTAATTGGGTTGTTTGATAAAACAGAATTAAGAAGTTTAATCCTTTTCTTTGTAATTTTTGCCAAATATATAACCGTCATTCAAAACTCAAAAAAATACATAAGCAAAATATGTTGCCATGACGAATGCAGTTAAGTAATAATGTATGTACAATTAATTTTGAAACTATCGAATGGGCATATTATTCCAAGATAACGTTTTTTGTTGACTAAATCCCATCCTTTCTTTTTTTAGATCTCTGCCCAATTCCGCGACAAGTTTAAAAAAATCCATAATTCAAACTAAAGGGTACTTTATTTTTACTTTTGCTATCAAAATATCCGTGACATGCTTACCAGCTGCTTATAGATAGAGTAAGTCTCCTTCTCATGCGTGAGCGCGGCGCGGAAGTCCCCGAGGCAGGAGAGCGTGCGCGCGAGCAGATGGCGCGCGACGGCCGCCTTCAGCGAGCGCGGCCCGTGCGCCGCCACCGTCACCGCCAGCGCGCGCTCCGCGAACCGCAGCGACAGCTCGTACTCGCCCACCGCGTGCAGGATCAGCGCGATGTTGCTCTGCGGATACACAATTATAGAATAAAATAAAAAAAAATACAAAAGAAATCTATTTGCATTCAGGTATACGTTTTGACAAATTAGTGCAGGAGAAAACCTTATACAGGCAAATTTTTGGACATCCTGTAGCCAGATACATTGATGAAAGAGCATGGACATGACAAGATCTGTGAAAAATGAAAATTTTGTAGCGTGCTTTGTGTCAGAGCCATGTTATACACGATCACAATGCGAGCTTAAATTAGTTCGAAGTATCAATGTGGCCCAATATTTCTCTTATATTTTTATATCTTCTTAAATCTTCTAAAACCGAAGCCATCATCAACATCTTGTACACACATTTGTTCAAGAAAAACAGAAAAGAAATAATAAACTTACATCAAGTAACGCCATCTCTGGATGATTCTCTCCGCACACGAGCAGTGCGAGGTAACGTGCGCGGTACAACAACTTCAGCGCCGTGCTCACTTGACCGTTGGCGAAGCAGTACAGCGCCAAATGGGACTGTGAAAGAAATAAATAGATATTATAATTGAAATTTGCTTTGGAACTCACCACTTCAATATGAAAATGGACAAAAACCTGTAAATAAAAAAAAACCAGTTGTGAGTGATGTGTAAAACGGCTGGACCAATTTTATCGGTACATACAAGTTCTGCCACATTTTATGCAGTTTCGTAAACTGCTTTTGTTCTAGTACAATAATCCACGTAAAAAAATATGAGATAAAAAATCTAAGACATTAATAATTAAAGAAAAATATTTGTAAACAAATAAAATACAAACTCACATATTCAGTAATCGTATACGGATGATCGATTCCGTTGACACGCTCGGACATCAGAACTGCCTTCTGTTGGTAAGCCATAGCATCTCTATGTTCTCCGGTCACGTAGCACAGTCGCGCCACCATGCGCAGACATTGGGCGATTTCTCCATGCATCGCCCCATAGACATTGTTCAACAAGTTCAGAGCTTCGGCGATTAATTCGTGGCCTTCGGAGACGGCGCCCGCTTGAATCTTGTTCTGACCGGTCGTGTAGAAGTTGTACGCGTCCGATGCCTGGAAATAGTACATTATGAAACATCATTTACATACATAATAATTTTTAGGTCAACCTTTTCAAATTCAAAATCTTTATTCAGACTAGGCTGCAAAACAGCATTTTTTTACATCAATATTTACAAAAAACGCCCACCCTTCACCACATCCCATGTGTTTTTGCTGGGAAGAAAAAGTGGCGCAACAAACTCCCCATCGACACTTTTCTATCCTTATATCAATAATGTTACCTAAAGTAAAACAGTGACAATAAGCCGCATTCTCTTCGCCTAGGGATACATAGGATGATGATATATTTTCGTCTGAGCAGAAGTTATGTCTACTTACTCGTGGATTGATATGTTTGACGACTGGGAAGATGTTCATGATGTCAGTGGCCGTGAACGGTGCCTTATTCTTGCTATCGAAGTCATATTCGCGCAACATCAACTGTAGGCCTACTTTGAGAGCAAAAGATCTGTAAATAAAAACAATGTGTTACACAATTTTCAAAATTAATGCTATGTTTTAGAAAAGACTATTTTAAAGAAATATACCTGAGCAGTGATATTTTCTGTAAACCATGTTTCTCTATGACAGAATCCATGCTGTCTGCGTTAAGTTCATAACCCCAGTATGCCTGCAAAAAGAAATATAAATAAACTATTTTTCATCAATTTCGAAAAGAATGAGATTCTCTATGTAGATCGTGTTTCAAATGAAAAATTACTTTTTACTGTTCTAATAAATACCTCATTAATCAACCAGAAACAGGTTTTAAACTTTAGCGTCCTGAATTTTCCTAAATAGACGAGAAATAAGTATCCAAAATTTTCCAGCATTTCAAAGAGACTTAGGTTGATACCTATCCGCCAAGCTCTTTCGCCTGATACGATTATCATATCAACAACTGCATACATCAACTTATACCAACCTTAAGTTCATGCTTGATGTGCGTAAAGAGCGACTTGGGCGTGAGGTTGTGCCAGTCGGGGTGCGGGTCGGGCGGCGGGGCCGCGTGCGCGTGGCGCCGGGCCCTTCGTCCTCGGCCCCCGCGGGCCCCACCTCGGGCCGCGCCGGGACCCTCAGCTGCACTCAGTGCTGGGTTGGGGCATGCTCCCACCAGGCAGTTCAGGAAGTGCGCTACTGCGGCACCGATGCACATGGCTTCGCAACCCTGTGTGGAAATAACAATGATTTGTAGCTGCATAAATGTCAAAGACAGTATACATAGTATTATTCATGTAGTATTCAGGTTATTAGACATACTTCTAACTTCGCATTAAACTGCTAGGAACTCTAAGGACCTTTACCATTCACTGATTTAACAATCGTTCCCAGTGTTCTTTATATCTGTTGTTTTGCTTACTAGAGATAGGATTTGTGTGCCCGGGTAGCGCACGTTGTATAGTGTATACAGGATAGTCGTCACAACTGACCTGCAGATAAGCCGTGTAGATATGCTTGGCGGCGCGCAGCAGCAGCTCCCCGACGGCGATGGCGTGCAGGTAGGCGAGGTGCGCGTGCGGCTTGAGCGCGGCGGCCACGCGGCCCAGGTAGCGCACGTTGATGCCGCGCGCGTGCAGCGCTTCAGTCAGCCCCGCGCCGTCCATCGGCGCGGACGTGTGCTCCAGGCACTCGCGGACCTGGCAGGACAAATCTTAATTTGAAAACGAAGACGATCGATGAAGGTTGACTTTCATTAGGACAGGCAAATTTGGAAATAATTTTCCGAATTATTTGTTTTTATTTCTTATTAGAAACATAAAACATCACAAAAGATCGAATGAAATAGTGATCAAATGGTGATCAATCCCAACCACTGAAGAACCAATTTGAATCAGTTGAGACTTGATGCATTTGGATCCACATCAAATCGCATTTAGTTTTGTTCTACTTTTTTCCAATAAGAATAAAGTAAAATTTAAGCTATCTTAAAACTTACAAAAGCCGGTATCTGCGTAGTAAGCAAGAAAGCCGCAGCTTCCTTCACGAGATGTCTCTGCTTAGCCAGCTGCTCAGGTTCGGCCGCGTGTTTGATACCCGCGGAGTACACATCGGGGTTGAACCGGACATCGAACTCCGACTCCTTCAGTGAGGCTACAGCCCGCGCCGCTGCAGCGACCACTGCGCGGGAACGTTCCCCTGCTGTTTACAGGAAGCGAGTTAGTATTGATAGGGAAAATAGATCCAATATTTTTTTAAGCTTTCGACTAATTAAATAATTATGCAAGTAAAAATATTTGCATGTCAAGTGAGGGAGAATATAGCTAGAACTTTTAACCACTGTAAAACCTGGTACCACCTATGTTCTATATGTAAGTAAATGTTTCTTTCTTCAAAACTAGCTCTGGAGAACCCAGTTAACATTGATAGGGGAAAGAGATCGATCAATTATCATCCTTGCTAATATTATACGTATGTGAGGTTGTCTGTTTGCTGCATTGAAAAGGCTAACTGACTGT
Organism: Helicoverpa zea x Helicoverpa armigera; assembly: GCA_033682625.1. NCBI lineage: Eukaryota > Metazoa > Arthropoda > Insecta > Lepidoptera > Noctuidae > Helicoverpa > Helicoverpa zea x Helicoverpa armigera. The sequence goes on from JAWIIS010000029.1 coordinate 2,894,119, forward strand.
GATGAAATTTGATTCAGATAGATATAGGTAGTTCAATATTGTTTGTAAGGAATTATATTTATTTTTATTGGGATGTTTATGCGACATTAAACACCATCGTAGGACCTATTCCGTAAAATACGCACTTTTTCTAATTTAACGTTTAAATATTCGCCTTACAGGTTGGTTAAGAAGGGAATAAGAGAGATAGCAGTCAACAAAAATGAACGGAAAAGTACTGAAAGATATTGATTTGGCCTCTGTTCATTGCTCTAGTTGCTGACGTGTTACGATTTACTATTTATAACTATTCAATATCTACCTATCGTCGATAAGAAACGGCACATAGAAACATGCGAATTAAATAACAAAGGACAATGGGCAAAAATATATGGGACCTGGTATACCCCACCAATAGGAATGTCATATATACCATTGGATAGGTCTTTTTATGTAGAACAATATTTACTATGACAGCTTTGTTGAAATGTTTGTCCGTTCTGAGATATAGATCAAAAACTGTGCAAAAGTTAGAACTAAAAAATCTATTGATAACTCAAGTTTTTAAAGGAAAATCTAAGTACTACCAAGTGTAAGTCTTGTAAGTGCTACCTGCTGTGCCCGTTAGGGTCCATAATTGTTACTATTAGGTATGTAGCATTTCAACCTTTTATAACGGACAAACAATAGAACAAAGCTGTCATAGTAAATATTGTTCCAATTAAAAAGACCTATCCAACGATATATATGACTTTGCTATTGGTGCGGTTTCTCATTACGCCCAAAATCCAGTTGATACAATAAAAGGTTGAAATGCTACATAATAGTAACAATTATGGACCCTAACGGGCACAGCAGGTAGCACTTACAAGACTTACACTTGGTAGTACTTAGATTTTCCTTTAAAAACTTGAGTTATCAATAGATTTTTTAGTTCTAACTTTTGCACAGTTTTTGATCTATATCTCAGAACGGACAAACATTTCAGCAAAGCTGTCATAGTAAATGTTGTTCTACATAAAAAGGCCTATCCAATGATATATATGACATTGCTATTGGTGGGGTATACCAATCTGCCCATTGTCCTTTAAGGTAGATAATACTATAAGTGAACATTCAATCAACAATACTTACAATCACTCTCTTGTTTGTCTGATCCACTGCAGATAGAATCAGTTATACTTTCAACAATCTTCTTAGCAACGTCGGTATCAATCTCAGAATAATTCTCATTGAGGAGTAACTCATCATCCTTCTTCTCACCCTTGGGTGCGGCCTTCTCATCAACGGGTTCTTTATCTTTAGTCTCCTTTTTGGCACTTTCCTTCTCTTTTTTATCTTCTTTTTCCTTCTTATCTTCTTTGTCCTTCTTCTGTTTCTTGTCTTTAACTTCTTTCTCCTGGCTCTTGGCGTCACGTTTGACTTCCTTAGTTTCAGTCTCATTGGCAGCCTCCTTGGTTTCGCTCTCCTTATTTTCTATGGATTTCTGTGCGGCATTGTCGCGTTGACGCTTCGCACTTAACTGTTGCAGATGGAAGGCGGCGTAGCGAATGAACATGAAATAACGTGCCCTGAAACGTAAAATATTTTTGTAGATATTTTCCAACAAGACATTTAGTAATTTAAAAGAATTGTAATGAACACTCACTCGACGAAACTGTCAACTAATTCCTGTCTGAGGCAACATAGTTTGTGCTTGTGAATAATGGGGAAACCCATTGACTTGATGTCCTCTCTCAGTTCATCGTCTTCCACTAAAATAAAACAATACATGTTATTTTAATATTCATAGGTACAATAAGTTGTTGCTGGGAAGTTTGTTCTTCACCACTTCTTCCCAGCCATAACACTAGGTAGTGGTGAAAGAGGGGCGTTTTGGGTCCTTTTGTAGATTTGACGTGAAAAAGTGCTAAAAACTAGCCTGGTTTCAATAAACGTTTTTGACTTTGACTTAAGTGCTCTTATTTAATTCTTATTTCAAGACTTCATGAAGATTTTTGAGGCTGTAGTGACCATTCAACTTACATTGCAAGAAGTTGACATCAGGCGGGAAAGTGCGCAGTAGATCCAGAATGTAGTGACGTCCATCATTGCCAATGATACCCTTACACTCGACGCTGGAGCACAGCTCGACAGTCTCACCGTTGGCGCTGATCACTGAGTGTGGCATTATCTTCAACTGCTGGCCTGCTTTGCTTAGCTAAACAAAATATTTTAACAATTAACAATATATTAATATAGTAAAGAATATAACAATGAAAACATGTTTCTGTTTGTCCATGAAGGCTCTGAAAATACTGAACCGATTTTACAGTTGAGAGTTGAGTCTGACTGTTGAAAAGATGTTATACAATGTAACACTTCTTTTACGGTTGCACAGTCAATGATCTATGACCGCTAGTCTTTCAAAAGAAGTAATGTCTTTTGTTACTTGAAAACATGGTGTTCTGAGAGTAACAATAAAATCCATAAATTCATATAAAAGCTTTGTTTCACTGTTTTATCCCTTCACTGATAATTTATATTGTCCGGGACTGTAGTTTCCTCGGACCGCGGGTGAAACCGCAGTAATTCATAAAATAAATATGTAATTAAAAACAAAATAAATTACTGAGTGCTTAAATATCCCTCTAAATTGCAACTGACAAATTACCACTTTAATAAAAATAATTTATTTAACACACATATCTACGTAGAAAACATGAGCTTCGCGTGTTTTCTAGCACGAACATGTTAATTAATAACTTATGAAGATAGCTGCTGTAGTGTGAGTTTGTTCAGCCGTGTAAGTGATGACCTATAAACCCACATTCATGGCACGCAACACTTCTATACCTGTCTGAGAGGTTTAGAAACTCGAAAATCGATATCTCTTTAGCTTCATATGGAGTTTCTTGCAATGCAGAAAGATGCACCCTTCAAAATAAATTATCGTAGAAGAACTTGGATTACATAAGGGCAATCACACATCAGACACTTAGTAAGACGTGTTCGTTGTACTATTACTATCAGTGTGTTGTAATTTTCTCCTATTTAAATCGGTTACCGATTCATCGGACCTAGGCTGGCAGCCTAATAAAGTCCTTCCTAACATTTCCCCTTATAAGGCTAGGTACTCACCAACTCCATATACTTCGGGTGCGACAACACAGTGGTACCAAAGTCGATACTGCCGTAAACCACGCTCTGTTCTTGTTCCTTCTCCAAAATGCCGGGGATGATAGACTGTGCCGTGACTCGGTAGCCGCGGTAATCTACAACTACGGTGCCTAGAGTGTGTAGACCGGCGGTGTCGACTGCGCTGTACACGCGAACTCCTTGGAGATCGTTGCGCTGCAGGGAAATTGGAATGTAAATTATTTTGTTAAGACACAATTTTGCATATCTATTGAACTCAAAATTGAAGTTGGAATTGAATGTAAAGTATTGTTATTGGAACTCAATTTTGTTTATCTACTGAACCCAAAATTGATTCTTAAATTTAACTTTATTACATTTTAAAAACCTGACTTCGCCGTTCAAATGTCACTGCTAAGAGCAAGGTCAACTTTAATGATGTTTTTGACTAGCCTACAGTCTAGCCAATCTGGCATTATGCATACCGCATACAAATGAACTTACCGGTGCAACAAATGCAGCGGCATCTCCGCCTAGGTCCTTGTAATGGTCGCGTACGTCGAAGCCGAGGGAGAAGAATATGTTGTTCCATATGAACATCTGCATCTTGGGCTCTTCGCCTGGGTTGATGGCCATCACGTTGCCGTCTACCACGGCCATCGCACCGCGAGTTGCTGCCGCTACGAAGTCGCTGTGGACCTGAGTTTTAGGAGAAAATTATTAAAACTGAAGTCTGATAACAGGATAAACATCTGTCGAATATATAATAATTATTATAAGTGAGGGTTATAAATGACTTTCTAACGTCTATGACTACTTTCTTGTTCAGTTTTTATATACATGTAACCTGTAAATAAATATTCGACGGATAGTTGAAGAAAAATATGCCCCAAACCATCAAGGTTGCTCTAATCATTTGGCATTCAATCGTGAAACAAACAGCACATCAGCATGTCTAACAACAATAATATCTGTTACAGCCGTCCGTCATTAATAATGAATCTGTCAATGAAAGTTACTTAACAAGTTGCGTGCATGCGTGTGTACTCGCGCGCTAGACTCGCGATCAGGGTTACCATCCGTTCTATATTTCAGTCAATATATTGTATAAAAAAATACATAGTACGAAAAATACTCAATTTTTGTCAACTGTCGCGCACGGATTAATCCAGAAGGGAACACTTTAGTGACAACAAGAAATATACATGGAGAAATAAATAATCCTTAAAAAATAATGTGTAGTTTTACCTCTTGATTTCCTCTTATGTACTCTATTAAATAAAAACTATATTTCTTCGAAAAAAGGTGGTAACTGTAGTACTAACCTTGAAGATAGCTCGCTCGCGCAGCAAGCGTTCGGGCAGCGTGGAGCGAGGCAGCTCGCGGGTCGTCTGAAGTTCCTCATTCCAATCGCGGGTTTGACCCGGGATGTGCTCTTCGTAACCCAGCTTTGAAGAGAACGCTGTGGAATTGATTTAATTAGTCATCAGATCTTAAGACTCGGAAGGATTAAGACTTTAGCCATTTTTTACCATAATAGCCGTTTCTTGCGGTTTCAGTCAACCTTTAGGGGACAAATGAATAACTTTATAATATTAGATTGGGTAAGGTTCTTTTATCTATCTTTAGTAGCAGACACATGTGGAAAGTATTTTACATGTCCGATTTACAGAGAAAACTATTCATTGAAATATTTAGATAGTCAAAAATATGTCCAGGAAATGCATATAAAAAATACTTGGCTACATAATTAAACAACAAAGAAGAAATATACAACAAAAGCACTTATTCTAATTCATGTTTTTGTTAATGGCACGTTGAATAGTTTAACGAGGTCCTAATTGGAGTACGCCTTTTGAAGGGGAGTTCATAACATGCAATTATATGCCGTGCATAGAAACTCGATGGAACAAAGTTCATGTAAATCTGTTGTCTGTTGCGCTATTCTATTCCCGTGCATTACAATGTCATTTTCATTACGGAAATTAGTTGCGTCCGTTTACGCACGACGGTTTATTTGGCTTTCAAATTTACGTTGCCACCATGGTGATTATGCAAAATTTTACGTCGCTGGGCAGCTTTGTAAGATTGTAAAAAACGAGTTATGTAATGGTGATTAATACTTCGATAAGTAATCACACTACGAAATCATTATCAGTGTAGTAGCTAGCTAATAAAAGTTTCAATTACTACAGCATTATCAAGGAGTGGAGTTCTGATAGATTGAATGGAAAATGACAATAAAAATTGCATGATATACATAAACTTTTTTTGTAACTTCGAGTAAACCTCTTCTATGTGCTTAAGGATAGGATAAACCCACCATACAATCCACTTAATAACCTCGTATGAAATTTTATTTGCCGGCTAATATTAATTATTTTACCACAGGGAATTCCTACAGGATAAAGATAAGCCATAAGTAAACTACTATACTTTTTGTTCATTGAATCAAATATGGGATGTTTAAGGAAAAATGGACTATCAAAACATGAGGTTTTCCTTATACAAAAATAGTAAAACTTAGATATTTGTGTAAAACTTACTGTCTTCGGCGCGAATAGCGTCCACGGTATGGTCGAGCATAGGGGAGGCCCATTGGTACACTTGGTACGGCGTAGCGACTCTTTCGAATGGATGCTTCTGCATACGTTTCTTCTGTACGAGGGCGAAGTTCCGCTTGAAGGAAGGCGAGACGATGCTCAACAACTCGATCAACGAGTGGCACAGCAACGACGGCGTGGCCGGACGCGGGTTGAACACTTCTTCGGTTGACCTGGTCAAAATTGCGCAATATAACTACCAATTTCAACATCGAAAAATGTCATAGTCCGGTCAACTAACAGCTTTTTATCAAGGGGTCATGGGAACTGTTATTTGGGAAATTACATTGTTCCAGTTGACAACTTAAAAAAAAAAATACGGAGACGTAATCATAATCTAATCAGATTTAATGGCGTACTCTACTCGTCGTATTATTCTTATCTAGATACAAGATATGAGAAATAGGTAACTGGAGTTTGAACCATCTAATCCCAATACAGATATTTTGCTTTGGACTTATGACTAAGCGTGGACTATGTCACTTGTGTTAATTAGCCATCAATTGAGTGTTCAAAGTCTATTCAAAGTCATCTCATAGGTAAAGACTGATGTAACTATTAACAATAGTAGACGCAACGTGTAGCCGGCACCGCGCGCTCATTATGCAGTAACCAAATAGAATATACATAAATGAATAATGAAGTCCATTCATTATACATTTTATCTTGTTCTTTGCTCGTGGCAAAGGTCGTAGTAAAGAGTATTGTGTTTATAATATTACTGGTTAAGGTAGAATCCTCGGGGACACGCCGTGATGTGGAAGTGGCGGTCTTCGAGAGTCACGACATGCAGGTAAAGTAGATCGCCGCACATCTTGCGCGGCCCAGGCGGCGGGTTCCAGCCCGACGTGGTTAGGACCTGATCGCAAATGTTATCAAGTCAATTGATTAATTTGTGCCGCAGTTTTGTCTGCCTTCTAATTATTAATAAGCATTAAATTACTCAATTATTTTCAGTTACAAAACTCTCAGTAACTGTGCTATAAAATTGTGTCAAACGAGTTGTTTCACAAGTTTACCTTCAAGCATTGTGGAGCCTTGTTCTCTTTGGTGAGTCCTGGATGCAGTGGCAGCAATGGTCGCTCGGTACTACCCGGCATTATGTAGTCAGGAGGTGTACAATCAACACTCTCTGGACGGGACTTTTTCTTTTCTATAACAATTTATTAATAACATTGAACCTAATATGATGTAATAATTTGCTAAATAACAATAGACAATGCATAATATTTTATATGCAAGGTTTGTTTGTTTGAACTGTCAATGTTGTACTAACAATATTAACTCATAGGTTCGTAAACGTCTCATTGTTACTAATGAATGAACATGCACCTATATGTAACAGGTAACGCCAAGCTGAAGGCATTGCTATACAAAATAGCAGTTTACCCAAAATTCTGGAACTTAATTGACAGACATGTAGAACGCTTCACTAGCCTGCATTTTAAATTATTACGAGAAACGTTAGGTTCATTCTGATTGGAACGTAAATCAATTTTAATATAATCGATACAAGGCCGGCTCTAAAGGAGAAACTGTTCGATCTGCTTCGAAAGTTCTAGTCAAAATGTTCTAATTTTTCAAACCTTCCTTTGCAAATCTTCTAGTTTTTTTAAACAACAGCGAGCTTGAAATTTGCGATTTACCTAAAATGTCTCCTTGTGTGATGACGTTGAGGAAGGCTAGGGAGCTGCACTCTTGTCCGGCGTAAGCGTCAGTGTAGTCAATGGACTTGAGGAGATCTCTAACGTGACGCACGTGGATGCGAGCCTCACGCATTGTGTAGGGCTCTTCTACAACCTACAAATAGGAAAACATACAAAATAAGAATTTGCATATACATATTGATAAGTTAAACAATAGTTTAAGGCCATTTATGTCATCAAATTTTAACGCGCTTATTATATTAAAGGTTGATTAGAATTCATATCGCGTTGAAAACATTAAATACATTTCTAAAGTAGAAATCATTGCGTTTTAGACTGCCATAATACTTATGTTAGTGTAGCGTAGAGGTTTTACTTACTTTAATAACAGATCCTTCTTTCAATCCTTCGATGTTCTTGAGCTCAGCGAAGTTGTCCAAAGTGACGCCATCTAATTGTAAGGAGAAGCAAGTCCTGTGGCACGAATCTTCGCGATCCATTAGCACTTGGTGGATTTCTTGCACGAGCTCCATACTTGAAACCTGTCAAAAACATAATTAGTGTCAAGAACGTATGGAAAACTTTCAAATAAGGAACGGTTAATTTTGCTTACGGATAGCAGTTTTTGTTCTAAAGTTTATTTAGGCTTAAGCATAACGAATCGTTCCTTCTTTACAGGAATTAGGCGTTCCTTATTATCACAAATTGAATATCCTCACCTGAATGTCTAACGGCTCAGCTCCAGGGCTCACAATCTTGACAGTAAAGCCCATGTCTTGAATGAACACAACTTCTGCATCTCTCTTCTTCTCATCGCCATCTTCGCTCGGAGAAGACTCTCTATCCCCATCTCCATTTAAAACTTTACTACTCTCCCCGTTTACTTTATCCGCACCATCAATTTTATGTACAGTACCATCATCTTTCTTATCTTTCTTGCCATCAGCGTTTTTGTCTTTTGCAGATTCCTTCTTCTTTTCCGAATCATTAGATTTATCGGCCATTTTTGTCTTTTTATCCTTCTTGCTTTCTGATACCTGTTTACCTTCCGGTTTATTGGGACAAACTAATTTTATTACTTCTGGTTTTTCTTCAGACTTGTTTGTTTTAGGGTCATCGGGTTCACTGTTAATTCCATTAGAAACTACTTTAGTATTATCACTACTGCTAATATCACAATCTAATTCTTTTTTTGGGTCACCATTAACAATGGTCTCTGTTTTGTCTGTGCCGTTTAATATTGGTTCTTTGGTACGTATTTTATCATCCTTACTATCATTATTGCTGGGTACAAGTCCCTCTCCGTTAACTTTCATTGTACAAACTCCGGATTTCGGATGTGACAACTTCTCACCATTTGCCTTTATCTTCTGTGTCTCTGTAAATGTTATACGATTAGTAGTGCTAAAACATATCAGGAAAAGACAGAATCATGCAATGCCCTCAGGTATTGAATGACACATCGAACGGGAATGAAATGGCAAGTGTAAATAGTAACCTGTACTAGGGGGGAAGGAGGCGGGTGTGTTGTTGATTTGTGGCGAAGGTGGTTTGCGCGCCGCAGCCGCATACGACACACGTGGTGCCGGCGCGCTGCCGCCATCGCCCTCGTCTTCCGCCCGCCCGTTGGGCGTACTCGTGTGCCCATTACTACAAACCACCGGCTTTACACATACTTCCTTCTTATCATTCTTCATTTTTGCCGATTGTTTATCTTGTTTTTCAGCTACAACAAGGAAATATTGTTACCTTGGTAATTGAATTTCAACAAGTCTAGCATTTCTATGGATAGTTTACGGTGCCAATATTGTAATTGAAGTTGTTTTTAAATACCTACTCGCCTATTCTATGGCATATCCGGCCTGACTTATAATAATACGTCTACGTAGGATCGAGAAGGAATCAGTACGTTCTTGTTATTTCTAAAACTGTAGCTGCCGTGGTTCATGCGTAAAAACAAGCATCGAAACAGGTTTTTAGGCTAACAGCGGTTGTAAGCGCACACGGTAGTGAGACGTGCGCGCAGGGGGCGCGTTGGTTGGACTCAAACGCGCATGTCTCGTCCCGTGACGGGCAAACACGTGGTCTGCGCTGGCGCACCGCCAACTATCTCCAGCGTCGAGTCAATAATAGATGGCAACGGGATGCCGCCAACAATAGACGCCATCGATGTTGTCCACACGCAACACTTACTTACGCGAAAACTTTCGTTGACGGCATACGTTTCAAGACAGATTTCCTATCGTCCGTCAATGTGAAATGTATGTACTTCTTCATTATAATTGAGGATTTAGTAAATACGTAAGTAACATGAAGTACTTGGAAACATGATTTATGGTAGATAAATTGTTGCTTTGCGAAGTGGAATTACGTTGAAGATTTATTTGCATATAAATACCATACTAACATCCTAATGCGTACCACTATTCTCACACAAACGCGTAACTGTGAAACTGACTTGACCTATATTACTATGTAATTTGACACGGTTATGCAAAATATGACAAAGATAACATCACCCAATTATTGTAATTATGCTGATAACAATGACAAAATTAAAAATATCACACAAATATAAAATTAATATTTTTTATGTCTTATTTAAAGCGAGACGTAGACACTTATCTGCACTAACTGCAGATATAGGTAATCACTTTAATCTGCATGAGACTTTAAACTCACAATATTGTAAAAGCAGCAAAATGTTATTCATAAGAGAACGGAAGATAAAGTTTATCATAAAAATGATGTTATCTTCCATACCTTTACCAAACAAGATAACTACATAGCGCCTGGGACTCAAGATAAGAATAAAATCAAAATTCTTGATAAACTGCCGTTGACACCATTTCTTTCGTTTGCTATCATTCAACCATATCTTTCAGTATACCCATGTCATGAGGTGATCAAGTGCCGAGGTAAATTTTACTAAACTTGAATTTACAACATTTTAGATCATGTTATGTCACCCAATGCATGCAGCTACACACACTTGCATGCGGTGGCATTATGATAAACGATGCACTTCATGTCGACAACTAGGTTTTACGTTAATACTTATTGATTTGAATGCATGTCATGTAGCACGGTCATATAAAATTCTGCTACAAATACAACTGATATTGATTTTACGACAAATCGAGGTAATGATGGGCATTATAGTGGATTTCCCTGCATAAATAATTCAGTTTAGCGGCGAGCAGTAGTACTGCTAGTGTAAAAGGTCACCAACCCTATTCAGTGACGAGACAAGCAGGGCATTTCCCTGTTTCTATTAGGAGATTGAAGACAGCAATAGCTAGACAACAAAAGTTCTAAAATAATTTACGGATGTCTTGCAGACATTGCATAGTTACTGAGCACTACGTTTTTCGGTTATCTAAATTCAACCTCCTAACTTAACCACCTGGTGTAAATATTTTAAGTAGTTTTATTATAATAGGAGTGTTTTATTTAAAGTTTGACGTCAAGGCGCATAGTCGGAAATGTTGATTTAAATTCAGATAAACATCGCGTTTGTTGCCCACGGTTCAAGCAGCAACTGAACTGAATCGATCAATGAATTATGCAAACAGAAACAAGCTCGTCAGCGCCGGCGACGGTCGCTGAATATTTAACCTTAGATCATCGATTATTTTGTGCTCTCATTCCTTGACCTTACCTTTGTATCCTTTAAGCTACTCGTTTATTATCAGACAATCTCCAACCATAAATGCACAACTACATAAACCGCCGCAGCAGGTATGAATTTTGCAAAATTTCTTCAATACTAAAAGTGAATATGTTTTTTCCAAACGAACTACTTTAAATAATTTTGACATATTTGTCTGTTATTATTACATGACATTTCAGCAGCTTTTAAATAACGTCCCAGTTAGTTTTTTTTCTACAAAGTAGGTATCATGTTATCTATACAAACGTTCGTAAAAGCACCCATTGGAAACTGAAAGGTGGTTGAACTTAGTTACCATGTGAATAAAAGTACAAATAGAAATATGTTTTCTATCTTGGTCAAGCAGGCAGCGTACAAAAATACATCGTATCCAATTTTGACCGAGCTCTATCTATTATTTTACAAAGTGCACATGGTAACGTGTTTGGAATGGAGAGATATGCAAGAGGTATAGTATATGGGTTTATACCAAAGGGACTTTTAGTAGATATCTATTGGGAGGAAGCGAAACGTAACTACGATTAATAAAACGAGCCCTATTTCGTGCTTCAGTGAAAGATCAATAAATGCGCAGGGTCTCGACTTGTGAGGGTGCACTCAACTATGAATATAAATGGCATATTTGTACTGTTCCTGACTTTTTGCCCGACAGGATGTTTCTAGAATAAATATTCTTTGCTTTTATGTGGACTTAATTTACCATGTTAAAGTTTAGGTTCTTCCGGACATTATTATTGAAATTGGGGCCATTAAATTAAGGAAAATTAATGTCAGAATGCAGTTTTTGGTACGCGCCTTTTATAATAAAAACATCCAGAGAATTTTAGAGAGCATTAATATGATCTAAGGCAGTCATGATTCCTGAATCGATTCGAGACAGGGACAGGGTGAGTATTCCCGGAAGGCCTTTACAAGACAGGAATAAATAAATTCCAGTCAACAATACTGTAAGAGATGGCTAAGCTATTATTGAGCAACGAGTTGCTTCTTCAAATTAGGAGCTCACGACATCGTTTACAACTTACGAATTCCGTAACCGGACACGAATTAACACTAAACTGCTCCCGCTGTAGTGTACCAGTGTTATTTGAAAATCAACCTCAGCGGCATAACACTATGGTTCACTATAAAATTATCGAAATGGTCCTATATGTACGTATGTTTATGATGTTTATTCGGTATATTATGTATGCAATTGTGTTCATTTTTCTCCCAAAGAAAGTCTAGCTGAAACCTTTCCGTCGATCTTGATTGCTCGTATCTTTTTTGCAGGGTTTTTTCCGGAATCATATAGCTAATTGATCAAAAATTGTCTACTTACTAATATTTTTGCCATTTTTAAAAATGTTGCAATTTTAGAATACTTTTTTCTCAACAAACGTATTTAATTTACCTTCTACTATTGATTGATTTTGAGTCTATTCAGGGAATTATAGATGAAGCCTTAAAATAATTACATTTAACATCTTACACCTACTATAAATGACTAAATAGTAAATTGCGTCAAAATACATTGCGTCATATAATTTGCTGTATCTCTGAACCGATACTCAAAATAACCATTCTTATCTTCAGAACAGAAAATCACATCACATAAAACGTTATCATGGACTGAGTTTATGTGCCCACAATGGATCAATCATAGAAAGACATGCCACACTATGTCACGATTGCTTGAAAAAATCAGTACAATATAAAGATAAAGTTACATTATGACATGATGCTTTTTTAACCTCTTAACCCTATAACGACTACGCAAGAGTAAGGAAATCGTGTCGGTCCGTTAGTCCGTGGCGAGCACGCTGTTCAAAAATTCTCTGATCGATAGAACTGTACGTATACGTCTTTGATCAAGTAGGCATATGCGTAGGTAACTATTATAAGCCTGAAGGGTGGAATGGTAATTACACACAGTAACCTGCTACTTTAATAGATAGGCCAGCACATGACGTGCACATGTTTCAATCTTTGGAACTAGTGCTTTTTTTGTCTCAATTTTCTTAGAAAAAAAATGACATGACTGACGGCCTTAGTGGAGGTCGATTAATATTCATCTTGCTGGAGCCCTTCGAAAAAAAAACAGTTTTTGTAAAGACTTCAATCAACAGAACTTTTTCCGACCGACACTGAAGCGCCGAAAGATGTCACCGAAGAATTTATGGCGTTAGTTAAGAATAAGAATGTAATTTACATATATCAATAGGCTGTATTCTAGAATACGTGTCAGGCACTCGGTCCATCAATCATCTGAATCAGTCCACCTCAGTCTCCAGACAGTCTTCAGGTCGCTAACAATCTACCTATCGCGGTCAGTGGGTTAAACGCTTCATTGAAGAATCTCCAATCTCTAAAATGTTCGTGTAGACTGTAGACCAACCAAATTATTGTGACGACTGATATCTACATAGCGTAAAGTACTCCTACCAACGATAGTATCTGCACCAGACTATATACTTCACATTGCCACAGGATCCACTCATTTGGACATTTTCTAGATCCTTACTTTATTTTTATCTTCGTGCCTGCTGCTTGGCAGACTTGGAGGTCAGCCAATCAAAATAACTATAAAAATCTTAGTTTTAAGACCAAAAATAAGAGAAAAAATAATTGAAATTGACAATGAAGTTAAGACATCCATAAAAATACTACCTGTTACATGGAAAAATAACCGTAAAAATACCATTTTTATTGTTTATGACTGATTGATAGTAAAAATAATATAAAGATTCGATCATTTAGGTACTTTATATTTAACCATAACGATTACGTAGGTACACATACGACATTGGAAGAGTTTTCAAAGAAAAACCATTTTTTTTACAATTACTCACAATTATTCAGTTTCCAAAACTTTATAATTGTTCCTTATGGAAACTAGGTTTCCAACAAAGAATAATAGTTCTTGTTTCCAACCCCGATTTTCCAAAAACCGAAGGGGGTACGGAAGAGGAAAATCAAACCTCAGTCTACGCAATCAATAGATACCTGTGGCAGTTTTTTTACTATTTCCTCTACAAAGGGAATCAACATTTATACCCTATAATACATGAAAACTCCAAAAAATATCTCATGGGTAAGTACTCAACAGCCGCACGCCGTGGATCGATCATAAGATCGATTTAAGCAAGAGTATCCCGGGTTGCCCGTGTGACTGGATTGAGAAGCTCAGATAGAAAGGTAGGTACTCCATGTAAAACAATGGTAAGTACATAGCTGCATTCGACTTCAATATAGTAAGGCAAAAGCTACTAACATGGGTGAAGACAGTGAAGACGAATTCTCTAATGGCAAAGTCGTCGTTGGAGGAATGTTCTTAGCAGTTTCTCTTAGAACGTTTTATCTTCACTTCAGGTGAGTGGCTTGTGTGCATTTACGGTCCCTCGTTATGCGAATTGACCTGCTTTTTTAGGCGATCCCACCGCCCACTACTCAGGTCGAACTAGATAATGGTTTAAAGTACCTAAAACAAGGTACCACCAGATATTTAAACACCTACGATAACGATAACAGAAACCGTTTGTGGCATGGCAATTGATGAGAAGGGATGAAAGAGATATAAGGAATGTATAAAGTATGAACGTATGAATGAGGACATGAATAAAATGGACCCCAAACCCCAAATGAATTGGGAACAGGGCAGGAAGAAGTAGCTACGATAACTTAGACTTTTGCGCCTTGATAGTTATAAAATGTTTTATAGAGAAAAAAGGTATACAGGGTCGAATTGAGAAAATCCTTCTATTTTGGAAGTCACATAAAAACACAATTGGTAAATGGGATTCTGTTCAAAAAAGAAAAAACGCCGAACATAATCTGTACAACTATTTTCACGTTGTACCATAGCTCCCCAATAATACTTCTAGTAAGGCATTTCTTATGAAGTAAGTTATATCTCACTTGCCTTGTGTGTCAACAGTGATGATAAAAACTTATCTACAATATTATACAGGATAGAAAAACAGGGCGATAGGTAAGTACATGCCTAAATTAACTTCCGTCATGATGATAATAATGTGTATCTCTTTATTTGTGTAGGTAAACCACACCCTAATAATACTCATGAGTAGGCATTATTCTTTCTACCAATTAGGAAATGAAAATCACTCTACAATATGGCTTCTCAAATTGAATATTGATTGATCTACCAGTCCATTGTTGTAAGAAGACATTAAACTGCAATAACCTCCTGCCTCTGTATTTAGATAAAAAACGTGTAATATGTGACTGGCTTATACCCTGTCTATTACAAGAACATCATGAAAGCACCATATGATTCCGAGGTGTGACATTTTAACATCAAGTAAGCAAATGATTGCAATTCAATTTACAGAATTGTAACAACAGGTATTAAATACATCAGTAGAATGGATCTACATAATAAAATTTTATGCGCCCACAGAACAATTAAAGTAAGATTACAAACAAGCACAGCTTTAAAAAATACATTAAAGAATATTTTCAATTCTCTAACGTTAATAATAAAAAAAAAAAACTAAAAATCTATGTATATTATAATATTCTAGCTTGAGCTAACTGCATCTTTGTGTTTACACTAAACAACATATTTGCACTCATCGAGAATCTAGGTCAATTTGGATGAAGATTAACATCAGAACTATAAATATTGCTACAAAACGATGTGATAAATAATTGCAAATTGCTATTCTATTCTGTGTTCTGTTTTTAATGCAAAAGATCTTGACACTATTGTCTATTTTAATGGAAGAATCCTGCAAATACAACAAGTCCAAATTATCTTGTTCAAAGATATTGCTAATGCTTTTGTAAACATTTTAATGAAACTTTTCTTTTAAAATAACTGTGGAATGACTTTAGAATGCAGTCGGCAGAATAAAATGGTTATATCAATGCAAATGTTTGTTTTGTTCTCAAAGCTTATGTTTGAGTTATAAACCACTGCACGATTGTATTACAAACTTGCCCTTATAGCAATGAACATAACACAGTATGATAACCCAGCGTCTTTAGACAACTAGGTGAGGTCAGTAACTGAAACTATATAAATAAATTATCTAGGTAGGTATGTAGTCATTAGAAAAATAAGTTTATCAGATAATACCTATATTACATTATACTTCCATTCACCACAAGTGGTCAGATAATAAGCCTATATCTAAAAAAATATCTACAACCTTGCATTTAGTAATTGAACATTTTTTATTGATCAATATAATGTTATACTTCTTATTTTGTGTTTAATGTATCATATTAATCATATTTGCAGCAGCAGCTTTGAAATCAATAGTAGAAAAAGCCTGATATTCAATAGGAATTACAATATGATACATATTAGAAAATATTTAGGACACAAACATATTTTGTTATAATAATGTAATTTAAAGTGGAGGTCATTATAGGTCACTGAGTTTTACTGGGAATAATATAATTTAAGCTTTAATAGACTCCTATAGGAAAAGCACAATCTTCTTATTACTTTCAATATTTCAGAAACATGAGTGTTTGCCTTTCCAGAATAATTAATAATTGATCACAAATCACCATTTTTATAATGACAATATTAAATAAGGCACCATAATGGACAACACAAACCTAAACACAGCAAGTTTGTAAGAGTATGTAACTAAATGAGAAGTTGTGTAATAATTTACATTTTAAATTATGTGCGCCAAGGTCTCGAGATTTTTAATCCCTTGGGCCAACACAAGATCTATACATTTATTTTAGAAATAATGCATATAAATATATGAAAATATAAGTAATAGTACGCATGTCATGAAAATGCATAACGTTTTCACAAAAATCAATGGATCACATGATTTATTCAATGAAGTCACATGACCAAAATGCACATAAAATATTAGGAGCATGCAATTATTTTAACATGGAAAACTGCTCCTAAAACCGTTCTCAATGTTACATAACTGAGGGCATGACCATTTAATACTTACTATTGTTACCATTGCCACTGTTGCTCTTGTCGTTCACAGTACTGTTTGCAGGACATTTTTTCACTTTTTGGGGAGCGTTTTTCGTGGAGTTATCATTCACTTCACTACCGAGAGCCATCACAACACGAGGAATCAATCCGGTTCAGATTGACCGCAACGAACACGGCTCCACTCAGCTGAAAGAACACATGCGGTAGACTTAAGGTTCAAATTGGACTAACAAGATTTGGAAATTCAGTATAACCCGTCAAAATTTAAAGCACACACTTTCTTATCAAATCTTCTGTTAACTTTGGGCCTACATAATGTTATAGGTTTTTATGTAGTAGTACCAAAGGGAAAACGTCATTTCCAACAAAAGGGAGATTGTCATATTGTATCTTTCATTGCCGATTACGTTGCGAAGTCTTTTGACATAATCAAGGCAACGCAGCAAGGTATTAGCAACTTACCGAAGCGTCCGTAGAACACCATCTACATTTTCATTGACGGAAGAGAGAGACATCTAGTGGAAAATTACAAATATTTTTTGGAATCGATGACATGAAAATGTCTATGATAATAGTGTTCAAAACTCAGAAAAAGATTACATACTCCGAGATTCAACAAAAAATTGGGCTTTTGTAATTTAATTTTCGTAACTTAGCAAAAGTACTACGTATTTTACCATTGTATTTTTTTGTGTTAGTTGTCAGATAAAGGAAAGAATCTAATTAATAAAAAAGCTAGGAGAGCAAATTTTCGATTTCACGACAAAACAACTGATTTTGACCTTCAAAGTGGATGTGGTAAATCTTTAAGAAAAATTGTATAAAAATGTGAAAATTATGGTAAAACTATTTATAACTGGCAATTAAAGTTCCGCCAAATTCAATTGTGTATGACATTATTTTGGCAGTGACAGTGTCAGTCAGACACCAGCGAGCCAAACAAACCAAAATATTTTCTCAAAAAATACCCCTTTTTGTAAGAAAAACCTATTTTTCCTTAGTGTTCACTACAGTTTTTATACTGGCGTCGGAAAATTATTCCAAGGTTGTATCACCAGACAGTTTTATTATGTCTCAAAATGTTTTGTGATATTTTTGTTTGTTTTCAATAAGCCTGAAATAAAAAACATCAATACAGTATATTTTCTGCTCTGAAATTGTAACAAAATAGTATAAAAGTCTTTATAATTCTATTAATTCCGTCTTAACGGTACTTTCGAGAGGTATGATTTGTTAAAACCTTTTTATTTTCATTGCAGAAAATGCTAGACGGGTGGTACTGCCGCTCTATAGCAAATATGCAGGCGAGCGAGGCGAGTGTGAGCAATAATGCACCTCCGGAACCTCCTCAGGCGCGTGATTCTCACAAAGAGTATTCTAGTGACAGCAGCAGTGACCCTGAACCGGAACCTAACTACAGGGCACAGTACATGGCTCTAAAAAAGAAACTCAAGTATCTTATTTATGTAAGCTTTTTCGTTTTACTTTCTTTGAATTGTACCATGTTAATGCACCCAGCTATAATGTACCTGTCTTTCTTATATGTATATCTGTTTTATTTGTGGTTGGATGGTGCACTAAAAAGTGGCAGCATGTAAATTAATAGTTAATTTAAGAGTTTCACTAAATAATAATTGTAATGTCCCTCAAAAACTACTTCCCATGCCTACATAAAAAGTAGCCTATATTTTATTCTCATATATAAGCTATATTACTACCAAGTTTCATCAAAATCCAACTAGTGGTGTTTACGTGCAAGAGTAACTGACAGACATTCCCACAAACTTTCACATTTATAATATTAGTTTGGATGAATTGATGTTGATCCACATAGAATGAAATAAACTATCTCTTGCCTTTTCAGGAGAATGAATGCTTTCAAGATGCACTAAGGTGTAGTCAAAAGAGGTTGCTGAAAGTGTCACGAGACCGCAGCTTCCTTTTAGACCGCCTGCTGCAGTATGAGAAACCAGAAAGTACAACTTCTGAAAGTGAGGACACAGAATCGTCTGATGATCCTGAATACTACCGCATGGATGTTAAAAGGTAAAATTGTGTCAACATTAATAGGAGTCTTGAAATAAGTACCTACACCAAAATAATTTCACTCAAGAAAAAAAGGAGTTGAAGAGCTTTCTTCAAACCCTGTGTCTCTAATGAGGAATACTCATGTCATCATCAACAGAATTGACATTGTTAATCATACAGCTTATGATGTTGTCTAATTTCAGAAAGAAAATGGAAACGAATGCTGCTGGCCAGAATATGTCAACAGGATCTTCAGTCAAGGGTGCAAATGCCATAAAGAGAAAAAGGGCTGCTGTTCCTAAGAAACCTCCTAATGCAAGCCATCTTGTAAGTATTGAACAGATATTCTACAGTACTACAAACCAAGTACAAACTACTACATTCTTTGGATTAGGGACTAGCTGGGGTTCAGATATGACAGAGTACCAAAATAGATATTTATGACTCTACTGTTCAATGAACTTGATTAGAAAATATCCACTGGTCTTGATATATATCTAAAATCCCACCTAATATAAAAAGCTACCAATCAAACCTACCTAAGCTACTTAGAACTTTCTAATCGAAAAAGCCCGAAAATACCCACCTGTCCAAGGGGCATGGAATCCAGAAGCTTGTAGGGACACAGACATCAGTCAATAGTTGCGCCAACTACTAAAGGACGAAACAGTCTTTTTTATTCCCATATAATAAACGAATAATATATTAATTGCAGCACCAATCAAGCGGCTCAATGCTGTCTAAAGTGTCACCGGCTTTGGGTTTTGGTTTGTCGGCTGGCGACGGCCACATGACGCCAGAGGAAGTAGAGCGACACTTGCAGTCGCGGCAGTCGTACATGGAGCTGCTGCCTGAACGCGCTCCGCCGACCGTGCCAACTGAAATGTTCAGCAACGATCCATCACTTGACAGGTATACAGCAAAGTAGTCCTTTTAAAAACTGTACTTGCGATATGAATTTATTAATAGGATAATGGAATGCGTGTATTTCAATGATGCGCTTAAACTAATCATGGACTATACAAAAAAAGTATTGCCTGCCTAAAAATCCCTTGTCGTGCCATCAATGGGCGCCAGGGCTTAGTGTATGTTGTACTTGTAGTGTCTCTTACATCCACTGTTAGCACAGTTATTGTAAATATAACAATGGGACATAAGAGCTTTGTAATCTTGGAATCTGCATATCCAATTGTGAGATTAAATTTATAATAATGGTTTAAATATATACTAGGCACTAACCTTTACTGTTTTATTGTTATAGTGAATCAAATGATGTCTTGGAGAACTCACCAAATGTGGAAGAATGGTTTGATTAGTAAAAAGTTAAAATATAATTTTAAGTGTATTCTTAGGATAATTTCATAGGAAAGTAAATAAATACTTATGTCTACATTGAACTGTTTGGATTTTTTAAATAAAAATGCACAAATACGTATTGGATAAATATTTTATTTAAGAGTTACAATAATGGGTTTCGAAGCGCAAGAACAAACATCTACATCTGTTATAGAATCACACCCACTTTGTGATATTTTACATTTGATAAACACACATATATACGAAGTGTACATGTATCAAAGAAGCATATACATTCTTTTAAATTTCATAATATACATACAATGTTATGGGTACCACATTCTTAACAAGATTAATAAAAACGTTTAATAATGATATATTAATTTATTATTAATGTTCTCTTAACAAATCTACCATGCAAAGAAAACTTAGCATGCTTGCTACTAATAAATTTATAACAACATTTTATGTCCATAATACTAAAGTCCCTATATTATCTCTATTTTGTGGTACATAATAATATGAAAATAAAATCTTCTAGGTTTGTGAGATTCCTACTACCGACTCAAACACGTATAGGTACTCAATACACACCAACACATTTAAATAATCTCTAACAAACAAGTACATATAAAATGTCATGAGTATGAAGCTGATATACTTTCAGTTTAAATCTGCAGCATTATTTATACTGGTACAGCTTTATAATCACTGGGATTCTATTTTAAAAATAAATTATAATGTAACATGAAGTCAGATAAAATGACTCATAAAAATACAATTTAAAAACAATATAAAATAGGCCTATTATTTATAGGAATGTTGGTGAAGTAGATACATTATAATATTTTTAAAACATCTGATATACACCAGTCATATGATAATGGTCATCACAGAGACTTGTGTTCTAGACAATGCACCTAAATATGAATTGAAAAAGTTTGTGATATCAGAAAAATAACTAATTTCTGTTATTTTTACGTATACTAGCAATATGGTATATAATGTTATTTTAATAACCAACTTCATAGAGAGTTAACATAAATTGATATTTGCAATAAAAATATATGGATTCAAAGATTTGATTACCAAAGTTAATACTGTATATCAGCTTTCATTTGGAGATATTAATTATTGCCATTTATATAATTTTATACTACAAGTTAACAGGAACATTATGTGAAAAAAGGGTACTATTACATATTTTAGTATAGCAATTAGCAATGTATGTGTTCCAATGATGCTTAGTACAAGCCTAACCGAAAAACGATAGGTATTATATTTCATTACACATGATATGAGTACATTAGATAATTTTACAGACAGAAATATTATACTCACCAGTTTTGGTCATTTAATAGTTTTTTTTGTTTTTATAATAACATAATATTTCTTTTTTATAAAATGAAACAAAGTTGCCAACCAACTGATGAGTAGAATACTAATAACCCAACCAAAATTTTGATAATGATGACATAACAGCCAAATATTTACTTTGGTATGAATAATAATTTTCTACATTATACCATAAATACATTTTAATATACCTAGAAATGCGCGACAACAGTATGATCTGTGATACTAAATAGCTACCTATTCATCGTCCAAACAAGACACCATCAACTATGAAGTAATGCATGAAAATTTCAATTATCCCCTATATATACAAATTAAGCAATAATCGTATTCGGTACTTTAGATATCATATATGAATCGTGTGAACATGTAAAAATTATAAAGCATTCTGCAATACTGCAGATCATGGTAAATGTTTATGGATGACAAAAGGCATAATATATAATTTATTATTGTTTTACTACTACTAATATCAAATTAGGTTTTATAAATGGAAGGTATTGATATACAAAACATGATGAATAAGGTAAATTCTTAGCATATAGCTTACTAAACTGAATAATATATTGTTATTTTAATACCATGAAAGAAACTAAATATATCTTGTCTTTTGAACATTTTATCAAATCTTATAAATCGCAGTTTAAACGTTAACTAAAATAAATCTCGGTTTACAAAACACCTAACTCTATATTAGCAATAAAATAAATCCAAAATTGTACACGAGAGATTTCATTTCATTCAAGTTCAGTGCAAAGTTCACAAGTGTTCTGCATAGTATATTTTCCAAATTGTACGCATTTATTTTTATCAACTCTACCAGTAAAGTGACTGTGAACTTCTAGGCGACTATAACACCAACTTCATTGTCTAACAATGTTGTTCATTTCTTGTTTTCTTTAACTAAACTTAAAATTGATCTGCTAACAGATTGCATATTTCATGTGAGACTGTTTCCTTGCTAGATCTTACAGTCAGTCTAAACATTTGAGCTTGTTTATTTGGTTCCAATCTCATTAGACATCCCACTTGCTGTACTCTGGTGTGGACGATACCAGCACACACAAAGTTATCAGGATTAGGGTCAATACCATCTAACAACTGCATACCAAATCCAGCCAATTTGGTTCTTGTAGCAGGTATGTCAATGGATCCTTGAGCTTTAAATATCTTTTGTGCTCGCTGTTGTTCTCCTCCTAGGTTTTTCCATCTGGCAAAGAATGACTCACCATTCATTTCAGTAGGTTCAAAGAATTTGTTCAGTGTGAGCGGAAGTTTCATAGTAATTTTCTGGGGCACATTATTGTACACAAATGAAACTGACATACTTGGAGCATCAACAAAATCTTCAATGCACTCAGCAGTAAGCATTTGTTGGATCTGAGCACCTGCTTCTAGTACTGGTTCCATAGGTTTCATCTGCACATTCAGTTTGTGCAAGTCTGTCCAGTGCAATTCAGGACGAACATTCTGAATAGGGAACTGAGTCTTATTGCCATAGAACAAACCAATCCTTCCCAAATTCTGTCTGTATTCACTTTTGACTCCAATCTGAATTAAATCATTTTCAAATAGCACTCCATTATTTTTGAATAAGAATTTCTTTATGTTGTTTTGCTGCACTGTGCTAGGACTGATTTTAGGGGCTGTGTACAGATCTCCAAGTACATCAAGCAATCCATTCCCAGTAGCTGGAGCTGTAGTGCCTGGGGGAGTGGAGAGTCCTAGCAAATCTGCACTTGAGCTGTTTGTGTTATTAGTAGAGTTAATCACAGCAGTAGGTGCTGCAGTTGGTTGTGGACTCTTTGATTCTCTTACATCATCTGGAATGCGCCCAGGTTTCTTTTTCTTCAAAACAGCAAGAATGGAAGATTCTCTTTCAGGGAAAGCAGGCATTTCTTCCAGCACTGTAGCTAAAACATCAGCACTGGCCACAATACTGAGCTGAAGATATTCAGATGCTCTTTGCTGTAATTCAACATCAGAGGAGCGCAAGTTGGAGTCAGCACGAAATACTTCTTGAACACGATTTTTGATTTCTGGGAAAAGGTTAACAAGTTTAATGTATGTAGATAATAGAAGTGCCCTCGTTGCAGCAGAACACAAATGGTACTTTGAATGCAGCAACTCAAATTGCACTTGAGGTGATGATCTTGTATCCCCAGCTATCAGATTACCAAACTCTCCAAGAATGTATCCACCCACTTTTACCATGTTCTCATGGCAAGTTGGTGCCTGTAGAGCTTCAAATACTGTTTTTGCAGCATAGCCCTGGACTTCTTCCCTGTTAATTACAATCTGTATAACTCGATACCAAACTTCTTCTGACACATAATCTCCAGCAATCCTTATAAGATTTAGTATCACATCAACATACCAAGTGAAATCTGTGGCATATTTCTCAGCCAAAATGGCTACTTTCAGAACCATTTCTTCTCTTATAGAATAGTCAGCAGTTTCTAAATAAGCTAACATCTCTTGGACAATTTCTTCAGCATTTGTTTTGTCGCACATGGCATATAGTAAATCGACAGCCTGCTGTCGGACAGATACATCTTTTTCCATTTTCATTGATAGAATGACAACTTCTTGATGCTTTTTGACAGCCTCATGAGAAAACTCAGATGTAGCAAGATGACACATAGATTCAAGAGCCAAATATCTCAAATTGGTCTCACGATTGCTAAGGAATTGGCCAAGCTGGTTACATGCCCGAACAAGCAAATTAGGTTCACTGTCATTGTGTATGATAAGACTTATTGCCTCAAACAACACAGCATTCTTGGCATTTGAATGCTGTACCTTCTTTGATTTAGGAGGTTCTTGAGCCTTATTAAAAATGGTTTCGAGACACTCAGATAGACGACCTCTGACACCAGGCTCTTCAGATGGAGGTGTGTAATTCTGCAGCAGACGTAGAAGTTTGACTGAAAGCCATGGTGCTGGTACAAAGTAATATGTATAGTCTTGAAGGTCAGTATAACTGGCAGTAACAATCCTACTCAGTCTAGCAACAGCTAGTGTTACGCAACCTTTATACTCTTCTGGATTCTTTTTCACTAGGGCATCAATAAGAGACGTAGCTGCTGTCACCACACCCATGTGTGGGTCATTCAGAAGGTGTATGATTCTGGAAGTCCACTCACCTCCAGGTATTATTTCAGGTGACTTCCTGAACAATCTTAGCAAACACAGAGCAGCAGATTGCTTAACCACATCCATAGTATCTCCTGAGACAAGAAGTTTAGGGATTTCTGTGCCAAATGCTTCTGCCATATCTTTGCTGCCAATGTTGGCAATGCATTGCAGAGCCAAGTTGACATGGATAGGATTACGTGACTGCAGGTCATTTTTAATGCTCTGGATAATAAGCTTAATTAGATCACTGTTGGTGTTAACCAGTACTGAGATGAACAAATAGCCAATCTGTTTTTCAGAATACTTGTTGGATGAAAGTAAGTTGACTGCTTCCATATGACCAAAGTCGATATCATGACCCAGCAAAAAGATAAATAAAAGTTTACATACATATTTCTTTTTTTGGTAGCCATCCAGAGTTTTGTCACCTTTGAACTTACTTCTTATATTGGCCAGTTCTTTATTGATCCTCTTAATTTCCGCTTCTTTGCTTTTACAATTTCTTATGTCTGATATGAAGACTGCGAGCCCTCGCATTCCATCACCCCTGACGGCAGGCATATTGCCAAGTGACTTATCGAACACCAGTTTTATGCCTTTTCTTTACACTTTCTACCGAAATACTGTCTCCAAAATACTATCACTAACGTATATGATGAACAATTGTAAATCGGCGTTGAATTACAAGTAATCAATTAGCGGCCGTCATTACAATTATTCGGAAAAGATGAGATTTCTTCTGCTGGTTCTACACTGTTCTACAACGCCTTCATTTTCCATAGATCGTTTGGAACGTCAGTCGTAGCTTATTGTTTATGGATCAATATTGTACACCAATCAAAATTATATCAGGTGAATTTCGCCTTTATATCAAAGACCTTAATGCTGACTTTGGTATATCAGTTTTTGACAGCTAAAATAAGGCCGATATTATATCGACTTTTTACTTGCAGCCACAAACAATACCTTATTTTTGTAATAATAAAAAAGTAGGATATCACAAGCTAACCCGGGGAAAAGAAAAAATACATTATTTTGAATAAGAGAGAAGAGAAAAAATACTAATTCTCGTTGTTGACAAGATTTTTAATGGGTAGCCCGCATCGCCATCTTGAACTACCGGTAAATTATTATACACAAGGGAATTCAGCTGAAAAGAGAATACCCTCGTCAATAATACAAAAAAAAACTACTTCTAAGGATTCACAATAACATTTTGCATTTTTTATGTAAAATCCTCAATAATAACTCTATTCGGTCGATCTTGTGTAATATAACGGCCTTTAATTTATTGTCTAGGAAGTATCTAACATTAATTGATGGGATTCGACTTTTGAGGAACAGGCAACACAGGTTACCGAACTTGTTGAGATTCGACTTTATCCAAATTCTGCCCCTGGAAGAATGGATAATTGATTTACCCACATTCTCATATTGCACATTGCATTATTATAAAAGCGTAGTATTATTATTTTTTTATTTCGAAAAATAATCCCTTTCACAATTACCATAGACAAGCCTTGGCCAGGTTCCATGTTTTTTCTTCTGTGTTCATCTAGCCTCTATGGCATTCTGTCCAATGTTCGTTCTATCCATCAGTCACGAGACAAATGTAATAAAAATTGAAAAATACGTCTCTAAAAAGACTACAAAACTTTAATTCATATTATAGTTGTAGCTAAAGATGGCCTACATGTGTTGTTTAAAAAAATGTTTTCATTAGTTTCATCTGGTCTCTTGTGAAAGGCTGGTGTCAAAGTACGCTTTAACTAATGAATGATGCAGTCTATTTTCTGGACAGGGAGACTGCTATCACGTGCTTTACGAAATGGACTTTCGAATTTCTCAAGTGCTACTGAATTGAACGTTTCGTCGACAAAGCACCCTTATTTAGTATCAGTGGTGTGTGGTTTTCCTAAAGACATTGCTAATGGAAGAACGCGCAAAGGACAGTTCGGTGACGACGCATGGTTCTCCACAAATTCCAGCAACGCGGATGTTATTGGTAAGATAAATATTTATTATTCTCTTAAACGTAGATAATGTACACGCTTAGGTTTATTTTTGTTTGTTTAAGTTTAATATAATTTAGAGTTTATAAAAAATAAGTAATTATTGTAAATAGACACTTGTTATTGTTGTAATGTGAATTTTATCTTCCATTTGATCAGTCATGCTGTCAGGTAATTATTTAATTATTAAAAATTAATTAATTAATGATTCATAACAACATTGTTAGTCTGCCTTTTGTGGTTAAACAAAGCAGTTAATAAATTAGCATAGCAATCCATCACAATAATATTGAACTTTTTTTTTCTATATTTATATCATAGAAAAGTGGTATATTCATAATTTCTTATTTAGATATAAGTAGTGTTGAAGTTATTTATTTACCATCTGGATACATATTTACTATATAATAGTTTTTGATAATATTTTAATGACATTACCTACTAAATTGAAGGAATCAAAACAAAAACCCGAGACAAAACACAGGTATCTAACTTGTTAACTTACAGCTTTCTTGTCTTTACTCAGCTATGTTATGACATTCTATGTTATAAAAAATAATCTATACTAATATTATAAAGCTGAAGAGTTTGTTTGTTTGTTACTTATTTACTTTTTATCTGGGTTCGTGCAGAGGTTTCCACGGGATGCGGGTGAAAGCGCTGGCAGAAGCTAGTATTAAAATAAAATCTATAGAAAATCAGTATTACAAGAATAGTTACATTTCAGGTGCCTATTTGATAGATGATTAGCGTATTGTTTAAAAGTTATCGATCATAATATATGTTTATGGTATACTATTAACAATGTTATGTGATACAAAACAATAATTGGTTAGTGTAAACTTTTTGGAACTACAGAAAATTAAAACGATTGTTATGATGAGATCAGCAGTCAAGATATTATGTCTTAGTACATTAAACATAAACCTTTTTGTTGAGCCTTCATGTTATTAACTTAAGATAGGAAAATAATATTATGTTTATTTCAATTTGTGTGGGAATTACATTGCTGTGGAGTTGTTCTGACACATTCTCCTAACAAAAACATAACTGATGACAGGTAGATGTTATGAGATGCTGTCTATTGTTTTGAAGTGTGAAAGACACAATTTATAAGCCTAATTTAAATAAATGAGTTGGTGCTTGGCTTACAATCGAAATAACAACCCAAAAATATTGTAAGAGATCATTCTTTCTTTCTTTAACTTCACACAGAGAAAAGTGTCAGCACAATTTCCTAAAATATACAGTTTTTACACATAAGACATGTAATGTAGACCATGTTTAATGTTTGAAGTGTTTTGTGACTAAACATATAATAACACAATCAGATTACAGTTTTCAATTAGACTTGGGGAAAAGTAATAACTGGAAGATAGTAGAATTCAATAAATTCTTATTGGTGGCCAGTATAACTGGTTGCACAGTCTTTAGAATGATTATAAGGAAAAATGTCTGAGGAAAAATTTTCCTTATAAAAGTTATTTGCATCCTAAAGTTTTTGTGTTATTGTGACTGCAGTACAAACAGACTTTGGGGAAAACTAATAAATATATAGGTGTGTTTTGAGGTAAATGAAATGTATTAGGTAAATAGTATGTGTTTACTTAATGTGCAACACAATTCTGACTAAGGTTTTGTGGAAAACAAGCATGATAGAATATTGCGGTAAAAAGTAATTTAATTACTAAATACATGTTTAGATTGATGGTAAACAATGATACAATCTGTCTTTTTATTTATAAACATTGAAGTTTGGATGAATGTTTGTACCTACTTCACACAGAGAATACTGAACGGATTTTGATGTAACACTATTGTAGGTATTATGTAACACTAGCTTCTGCTAGCGGTTTCACCCGCATCCCGTGGGAGCTACTTCCTGTACAGGGATAAAAAGTAGCCTATAGCCTTTCTCGATAAATGGGCTATCTAACACTGAAATAAATTTTCAAATCGGACCAGTAGTTCCTGAGATTAGCGCGTTCAAACAAACAAACAAACAAACTCTTCAGCTTTATAATATTAGTATAGATTAAATTAAAATAATAGAGGCTTCTTTTTATTGGGGTGCAGCAAGTAGGCAGCAGTGTACATCTTAGCACTCCTACTGAAATCTTTAGCATTATCTTAAACCTACCATAATAAGTAGGTAATATTTCTTTACGTAATGTTATTTTACTGTAATTTTGTATTGACACAGGTGTGGCAGACGGTGTAGGAGGATGGCGTGCTTACGGCATCGACCCTGGCGAGTTCTCCTCGTACCTCATGAGGACGTGCGAGAGGCTCGTCCAAATGGGACACTTCAAGATGTCAGAGCCAGGGGACCTGCTGGCGAAGTCCTATTACGAATTATTGGAACATAAAAAACCAATACTAGGTGAGTTATAAAGTTCCAATCCAGTATCATCCCTACTAATATTATAAATGCGAAAGTAACTCTGTCTGTCTGTCTCTCTGTCTGTTACGCTTTCACGTCGAAACCACTGAACGGATTTTAATAAAATTTGGTACAGAGATAGAGTTGACCTTGAGAAACAACATAGGATAGTTTTTATCACGGTCTTTTGAAGAATTCTCTTGGAAACGCGATATAACCGAACTCTACGCGGGCGAAGCCGCTGGCGGAAGCTAGTTTTAAATAGTTTATGCCAGATAATGTGTACCAACTACCTAATATAAAGATTAGTAGGGTTAGAAAGGTATGTCAATGAGATTGGATACCTATTTATATCTCTCTGAAAATATTCAAGATCTTATTATAGTATATTCAATATCTTAGGTTATTAAAACTTGTAGGAGTTGTTTCTTTTGCTGGGCATGCATAATATGAGTAACTATATATAACACTAGAAAAGTCCTTGACCAAGTTTGATATAGATAGCTTGAGTCTAATTTTATCACTCCTTTTTTAAGTATAATTTCAGGTTTTATTATTTTGATTGCAATTGAAAAGATCTGCATCTACCTATGCCTTTCAAAGGCGTAAGGTTAGCAACCTTCTGTTTCTTTTTTATTTTTTGCCAATAAATGTAAACCTGTAAGCAAAACAAATTAGTTCTTCAATAGAGAAACAAGTTCTTAATGATCTTAGTTATTTTTAATCTAGCATAAAATCTATAAGCGGATACACGTTCACACTAGCGGATTCTCTGCTCGGGTTTTCCGATATACGAGCGACAGCAAACAGTATTATCAACTACCTCTCGGTACCAAAGATGTCGCCTGAAACTGCGCGACAGATTTTACGAGCGAATTGACAAAAATCCGCTGGTGTGAAAGCGTTAGCGTTCCTAGTGAGTGAGGAAGATGTTTTTCAACGAGTAGGTATTACTTGTTATGTAATAAGAGATTTGATGAATTTTTGAACACTTCAGTTATGAAGAAATATACATAATGTGAACTGTACATTTCTCACGTTATTTGCAAAAGAAGACCCCTCTGGCTGACAGTGGAAGAATAAATAAACAGATAATGGTTATTTATTAGATACATACAAGTGTATCAATTGAATGATACAAAGTCCTCTTTTATTTCCCTTGAGTTGAATTGCAAACTCGATGTTTCATTGCAGTATAGTGCAAACCAATTACCGATAAATAGGCATGGTAGTTACATGATGATGATGATATTTATTTGTGCTACTGAGACTTCCCATTACATGTTTATCTACCATTTTTTTTTACTTAAACTCAAAAACTACTGGACTGATTTTAAAATCTCTCATCATTGTTTTATCACGATTCGGGCAGTATGTCCCACGGGACGCGGGTGAAACCGCGGGAACGGTCAGTGACTAATAACACAAGAAAATGTTACAGAGGTCCCATGTTACCTCTGTAACATTTTCCCTGAGAGTACTCCATTGTCTAATTTTTGTAATTACTATGTTTTGTTACAGGAAGCAGTACAGCATGCGTGATGATCCTAGACCGGTCAGAGAGCGTGATGCGCGCCGCCAACATCGGCGACAGCGGGTACATGGTAGTCCGAGGAGGCCGCATCGTCCACCGGTCGCACGAACAGCAGCACTACTTCAACACGCCTTACCAGCTCAGCTTGCCGCCGCCCGGACACGACCGGAATGTGCTAAGTGACAGGTACATACATACTAATATAAAAAATAGATTTTTTTTCTTGGTTTGTAGGTACCCCAAAGGCTCAAATATTACTTAACCGATTAGAAAAATTCTTTCTCTGTTGGGAAGCTAGACTGTCCCTGAATCACATAGGTTATATTATGTCCGGGTACGGGTAAAGTTTCCCTCGTAACTGCCAATGCATAAAAACATTT
The DNA here is from genome assembly GCA_033682625.1 of Helicoverpa zea x Helicoverpa armigera. Lineage (NCBI taxonomy): Eukaryota > Metazoa > Arthropoda > Insecta > Lepidoptera > Noctuidae > Helicoverpa > Helicoverpa zea x Helicoverpa armigera. The sequence continues at coordinate 2,925,184 of JAWIIS010000029.1, forward strand.
TTCTCCCACGGCCTTCACGTTTAGTCAGGAAGGAGAGGGCAAGCAAATGCGTGCTGTTTCCGTGTTCATAACATTGTCCATTCATTAGTTGTAAAACACGCTATTCCATCACGGCCTGGCTATATGAACCCTTTATTTTAATGTCGTAATATTTCCTTTAAATTCCTGTTCTCACACCGAATGTTGCTTAATGCTTCCCACGGTCTCGAGAGGTGTTATCATGAACGAAAGCAAACAATTTTACATTCGAATTTATAACTTTGCAGATGATTTACCAAATCATTGCCTTGGTTTTGTAGACGAGTTACAAAATCGTACTTTCTGAAATTACTGAAATCATAACCACGCTACCGAAAGGAATGTGTATGTTGATACCGTTCCGTCTATTGTCACTTGTGATAGATATCGCATTCATATCAACAACACACTTTTAGAACACTAATCGGGTTTTCAGTAGACCAATACGCATATCATTGTTTTAAAAATTGAAGACTTTAGAAACTCTCCATACTGAGTTTCTATAGAGAATTTCGCCTATAAAAAAGAGTACTACCGATTTCAAACATATTTGCTAAAATGACATTGTACTAACTGCCCTGGAATTGTTATTTATATGTGTTTATCTTGCGTCTACACTTATTTGATAAAAGAAGTATACTGCGTCATAATTTCTGCATGATAATATCTGATTTAGAGCGAAAGGTTACTTCAATAGAGATAATTTTGTAAATACTATTGAAGGTTTAATGTAGCTTACGGTTAGCTTGAAAGAGTTTCAAAATATATTTCTTCTGTATACTTATACTACGCAAGTAAGTAATCGTATTTTTACTGCAAGAATGTCTGACATTCTACGGTAGAACGAAAACTTGCTGCGTATTGTTGACAGTTTTATTTTGGTGTAGTGCCAAAGCTCCCCTTTTTAAATATGCTGTTATATTTAAAGAAAGCTGCAGTTTTTTTGTACCTCAAACTCAATCTGTTTGATTTTATGCTTTGACCTAGGACATAGTCTATTTGCATGACCGTTTCGGCGCTCGATTAGCTTACTGCTACAGAGCAGTTTTTACCGGAGAAGTGGCTATTAGCTGGCACCGAGCGGTTTATTCGTAGGCAATGAAGCTACATTGTGAGTTTCTGAGGTCATGCGTCTGAATCAGTTCTTAAACATTGAGACATTTTTGACACCATAAAACTGGCTTTACTGATAAGTTTGTTTTGATCTAATTCTGTAAATGTTTTGGCGGCTATTTCTATGATTCAATTTTTTTATATAATTAGTGAACCGCAAAGAATTCTCTCATTTCATTTAACGACACAAATGACGGACATAATAAAGGACACGTTTTATACTCTTAAAATACGCGTTAAAATTCTACGTATCTGCTGAAAGTATTACATTGTGTAAATGAATGTGGCAGGAAGCTATCCGATTACTGTTGTAAAAGTATTTTGCATTTGCATCAACGACAGCGTATCTTTGTTGGGCTTAACGATAAAGGGGCAATACCTAAATAGGTACCTAAGTACTTCAATGCTATAGATAAATGTAATACTAACCAATACCTACAAGTTTAACATAGGAAAACTAATTGAGCGCTAATACAAACTGTGAATTGAGTAAACTTACTTAACCAGGTTTATAAATCGTTCAACAATAATTATAAACAGTTTAAATTAATGCTACTATAAACGATCTTGCACATTTATGCACTTTTATGACCTTGTGCAATCACGTTTGCGGGTCGGTTTGAGATTAAATTGTCAAATGTGACAGCAATTAGATTCTTCTTAATTAGTTCAGAATGAGGTTTTCCTTATCACTGGTAGACTAGTAAGCAGGATGTGAAACATACGCTACAATAACATCTAATCTCATCCAGATTTGGTCGGCGCAGTCATAAGACTCATTCTGCTTCAACCACGAGACTAGTAGTCATGTGCTCAGTCTACATACAGCCGTCGTATTTCTGTATGCACTAATATTAGAATTTTTAGTTCATTGGATATTTGCCAGGCCTTTAAACTTGCGCGTTCTCTTAAAATTTATGGAATTGTGTTTATTTGTTTATTATTGGCAAGGTTTACGAAAGAATTTTATCAACTTCTTCAATCTTAATGTGTCACGTATTTTTAATGACGTCACAATGCGTAAGAATGAAATAGCTGAGAGGTTGTTGACACTAATTAATTTAATTACATCATTGACATCAAAACGATATGCTATTGTCACTATTGATATACTTACTTTATGCACCCGCTGTAGGTATATCACATTCATCCTAGAATTGTGTTGTTACGTCTTTGCGCCCTAATTACGTGTTACGTTATGTAGATAAGTGGACGAGAATAAAGTCCAATGTTTTTTTAACATCTCGTGGAGCGCTTTGTTGTTCTTCCTATTATTACCTACTTCGCTGCGTTATTATGAATGTATTCCCATCGTAGCATCAGTCTCCAAAAGTTGTATTTATTCTAGTTATTTTAATGTGCAATGTGCACACGTTATGTATTTTTTTTTTCGAAAAGGCTTTCTTTCTAAATTAGTCCATGATAATATTCAGATTTGACGCAAACAAATGCGTAGTATATAAACACAGATTTAACTTCTTTTTAATTCAAAAATAATGTCCTCAAGCTATTCGACTGTTTAAAGTTATTCTACGTAGGTATTCTAGACCTTATAGAATTCCAAGCTAAGCTGAAACAAATACCAAAAGGTAAAATCAGGAGGTGACGTCTACGCACATCCAGGTCATTCGTTTTGCATCATTATGAAAAAAAAGTCTTCTCTCTGCGACTTTGTAATGTTAACTTTACCATATGCATACCTTCAAGTGAATACCTATTAAAATATAAACGCAAGTTAATTAAATAAGAAACTTACTTTATCATTACATTAACATTACATTCATCACACAAGTGAGATGTTGTGTGTTTACAAAGTGATCATGACGAGATGTTTCCATATTTATGAATCGTACCACTTTTACTCTTATATGAAGGGGTTAAAAGATATCAGCTAATGGAGTCGGTCGTCTTTAAGTCACAGTCTTGACATGCAACACCACCATGAGAGAAGGAAATCAAAAAATCTGCGCATGAGTTCACTAATTTCGCACCATGATGGATCTCTGTTCACATTATTGAATGGACAAAGGGTTATATTAAATAGTTAAACAATTAAAAAACCCACAGCGTGAGCTGCCCGTCGTTAATCAACAATAGCGTAGCCTGCACTCTGATCGATCTTACTAATAGTGCAAGAATTTTTGGAAACAATCCAATAAATGCCAATTCATAATTATATTACTCGTTACGCAACTTTCCCTTTCGATACCTTTCATGTATAGTTTAAAGAACGCTATTTAGATATATTTTTTTTAATAAGTACCCTTTTGTTCTTCAGGCCAGAATCGGCGGAGACGTCAGAATTCGCAGTGGAGTGCGGTGACGTGATCCTAGTGGCGACTGACGGCGTGTTCGACAATGTGCCCGAGCCAGTCCTAGTGGCGGAAATGAGGCGCGCTCAGGGGCTCGCGGGCGAGACCAAGAGGCTGCAGGCCGTCGCCAACTCCATCGCGTGGATGGCGCGCAACCTCTCCTTCGACGGCTGCTACATGTCGCCCTTCGCCAAGAGCGCGCGACAGAATGGCATTGATGCCATTGGTGAGTCACACTCATGACAATGACAACACCTTCACTATTGCTTGTTTGCACATTACTTCAGAATACTCATGTAACTTGTGTTACTGCTCTTAACAATCACATTATTGATTGATTTCTTAATTATTACGCTAATGGAGCCCCCTTAACAATTGAATGATTTATACCATTAAGAATTTCGAATCCATTGTGAATCTCGCGTCATTACTAATTCGATATTTTGTTTACAGGGGGAAAACCGGACGACATAACGGTGCTACTTGCTATCGTAGCGCTATGAAAATGTCCTATGTGATTTATGTAGCTAGATTCTAGGTACATTTTTTGTTCAAGATTACTACAAAATTTAGTTAAATAATAGTGATAACAACGAAGCCAAAAATATGTTTGGACCCTTTTCTGTAATTGATCTGTAATTATTTTTGAATGTCTTTGGTTATAAGTGAAGGAGGTGCCCACATTTGATTCTTCGCGATTTATTATGAGACAGATGTGTTTCTGATTTCTGGAAATCTGTTTTATATGTATATTTGACATTTAATTGTTACTTGTGCATAGTAATGTGTAAATACTTTTTGTACTATATGACGTCAATTTTGTAATAATAGATATTTCTGTATGATCTCAAAAGTTGTTTGTATGTTTTATTACTGTACAGGGCCAGGCCACGGAGCCGTTCACTGGTCACCTCCTAAACTTGATTCTGTCTACTTATGTTAGTTGTGAAATAGAATTGTTTATTCAGAGATCACGCGATGTGACGCCATGATCTGAATGTTGTGCTTCTAAATTATTGTGATTTACATGAAGCTGCTGATGTTATAATGCTGGAAAGAAAGTGTACATTACTTGTTGAAAGATTTACGAGAATTTTGAGTGTAATTGGGTCAACGAAAGTTATCCGTGACCTACATTAGCAATCGTTGAAAAACAGACCTACTTCTACTATCTGTTATTTTATGATTGTACACAAACTCGCGAAAATGTCATATTATGTAACTGACTTAAATGGTGTACAAAAAATATATGGGTACACTAAGTTTGTATAACCGATATAATTGAGATCAATTAAAATTGTTAATGCGATCGAAAAATACTAATCGCGCAGAGATTTCCGAAATCGCAAAACTTAGTTTAACATTTTTGAATGTGGTCGTACAATCCGGTAACGCAGACAGTATACAGTAATAATATGTCGATTGTAAGCAATGTATAGTCAGTCTCAAAGGGTCAACGCATTGTGTACTAGATAACATCATCTTTTTTCTCTTTATATTAAAAGTACGTGAACAAAATATTTACCCTGAGAAAACAAAAACGATTTCTTATAGGTACCATTTTAACGATTTTAGCTTTGTTGGCCCAAATGTAAAAATAGTAGTAGTATAATAGTTTTATTATTGTGTGATTTCAAAGTGGACGAGTATGTCTTTCTGAAATATTTAATTTTACAATCAACTGTGTTTTTGTGGAATTGAGTGTGAGAGTTTGAATGAAGACTGAATACAACTAGATATACTGTTCTTGTTGTTACTAGTAGTTTTAATAATGTTACGAAACTATATTTGAAACGATCACAACTAACGGTTCTATATAAGACACTTTATGTTCTTTTTATAAATTTTTATGTAAATTATATGTGTATTGATTGTATGTTTCATTTTTTCTACAAGTAAATTAACCTTTGTTGCAGCTGCTATTACATTTTGGATACATTTTAGACTGCTAAAATTAGAAATCATTGTAATCATTCATTAGCTGCATTAATCCTTTTTTAAAGTGCATTTTACGATTATTTTTAATAATAGAATAAATTATGTGACGGATAAAACGTTACAAACATTCAATTGAATAGCTCAGTTGATATGTATAGCAAGCAGAACTTAAACTGGTAACCTATTGACTTGGGCGTTCTATTGTATTGTCATATTGTTGAGCCTTGAGTTTCGTTTTAACCGTGACATTAATCTTCAAGCAATTTCCGAGTTAACAACTACATATATACTTTATTATTCTTTCTAGATCCAAAATTGGTTGTTAGCCTTCGCTTAAAATGTTTGTATATAAATAAAAATCATTAGCGTAGCAAAGTTAAAAGATGACTCGTCTTTTAAATGTATGTCAAGGTACTGTAAGTAGTCACTGATCAAACGCTTATCGTCGTTACATTTCGACTCGGACTTATCAACTCTGTGTTATTTAAAATTCACCATGATATTGTGTGAAAATAGAATAAACAATTCTGATTATGATCACATCTTTGATTCATTTTCACCTGCTAAATAACCCAAAGGATAATGCAAAAAACAAAACACGGTTGGACTGTCTTTAGAATACAAAATCTTATTTTATTTATGGTGCTTTGTAATTATTCATCAACCAAGTTCGATGTTCTTATGTGAAAACAAGTGGTCATTTAACCTAAAAGTCCTACACAAGTCAGTACAAAGACCGCAAGACTTGGACAAAGTTACGTTTTAAATTCAACAAGGCTACAATGAAACAAAATAAATATTTATCAATAATTTGTATTCACAATTAACAGACCCTTATCGTAAACTTTTTACACAAAATAGATTATATTATTGATTCACTGCTAACGCCGAAATCGTTATCACGTCTGCATTTGTTTTGTACACATTCATACAATTCACACTGTATGAAAAATCCATTACCCATAAAAACACATTGCTTAGTGTTTTAGAACGAAACACTTATCTGAGAGAATAAACGAATATGGAATATTGAAATTGATTTTATAAGAAAAATAAGGTAATAACTTAGGAACCTCAAGTCTTCTATGCAAAGTTTTTGAAGTTAATGAAACATTAGAAACCAATGATAAAAAAATAGTACATCCTTAAATAAATATTTGGCAATAAATTGCATCATATTCACAATTACATGAGTGATTGGCTTATCTAGCGTCCTCATCTTCATTGTTACGGCGGCGCCAGTCATAGCCTCCTGGTCGTACGTGATCCAGTTCTGGAAGTGGATTATACTCAGGTTCTGGAGCCGGATCAAATAACTTTTTTCTGAAAAATCAATTTTCATGTTATAATAATAATTGATGCCAACAAATACATTGTGTTTAAAAAAGATGCCTGGGTTTCTTCTGGTTTAACTTACAGGAATTTAGGAGTCTTCAAGATTTTTTGACCCCCATTTTGTCTTGGTAGTACATCCTCCATAAAGAAATAGATATGACCAATAGCCATACCCACTAAATCTACTGATATTGCATTGCCAAGTAAGACGGAAAATCCAAGTAACACCCAAGGAAGGTATGGTGCCTGAAAAATAAATAAAATTTAAATTTCAGGGATATCTTAGTAGCTTCCAATAGGTATTCCAATGAATCTTTGATATTACAACAAATGTAAAGAATCTGTGTATATTATATTACCTGGAAGTTCATCAAACCAAAGAAGTTCATTCTCACAAAGACATTCCGCCGAGACCAAACATACACAATCATTATAGTAAATGCTTGTCCTAAAAATAATAAATTAACAAAGAAAGCACACAGCTGATAAACACTGTTAAGGAAATTTATAAATATTTTGGCAAACATACTGCTTTTATTTTCTTATTGGCAATGATGGTACAAATAAGTGCCAAATATTACATCACTGAAATTGAAACTGAATATTAAGCTTCATTGGAAGTCATTCACTTACTATGCAACTGAATTAACTGCTTATATGCCACTTATTATAGAACAATAGAAAATCAATTGTGTCTTGCACCATGTACAGTGGGTATACCTGCATACAGTGGGTTAAACCAGTGGTTGTTGCTCTTTTCTGCTCTAGTTCCAGGAGGAGTTAAAGAACAATGTGAGATATAACTGCACGCCACACTCTTGTGTTAAAGTTGACTGCCAATTTAAATGACATATCTTTTACAAGCTTTTGAATGTGGATTAACCTGCTTCCTTGGTAGACTACATGGTATTCTTATATATTATTAAGAGCTATATTACTGCCAAGTTTCATCAAAAGCCATTCAGGAGTTTTTGTGTAAAATGGAAACAAACATCAATACCGAAACATGTTACTTTCACATTTAAAATATTGGGTCTCATAAATATTATTTGACTGCAATTTGACTATCACTGGGTGAAACTGTCTTCTTGTGATGGCTTCACATCTATAGTGGGTAAAAAGCTTGAGATTGAAATTAAAAAGGATACAATCATCAGAACACCTCCAAACACAAACATGACAACAAAATCAGCAGTTCTTCCTCTGAATGAGCCTTCTTCAAGCATTCTACAATATCTGTATGTGAATATCATATTGAAGAAGAAGTTGAATCCTAAATTCCCGAAGAAAAGGAATGTGCTCACTAGTCTCCATAATTGGTATCTTCTTAGAATAAGGTTAGGGTTAAAATATAACTGAAATGGTGACACTAGGTCTAATTGCTGAAACAGAAAAATAGTTTATTGTATTGCAACATATTTCACAAACTATTAAAAAAAAGCAAATGACACGTATAATTGTGTAAACAAAAAAGATAACTTACAACAGCTAACGTAGTCACAACACAAGCTGTGGTATATGCTCTGGTTACTGGTGGTATGAGCATATATTCCTGAAGAAGGGTCTGATATGCCATTTTTTCAGTTTAATGTATTTTCTAGTTTCGATTATTTAACATTCAAGAGGAAACTAGCTAAGATAACGAAGTCACAATTCGACTCAACATGATTGGGCCACATCAGAATAAAATTGTTCACAAATGGAACATTCGACGCGATGATTACCGCAATTTAAACTGTTAGATATTTAATATTTACTCCTCAAATTGTTTTCATACTGCAAAGTAAACATCACCTAATATTTTACAGTCATTCAAACTTTAATCGAACGATAATTAATACATAAAAACTTGAATTAAAATTATCAAAATCTACAAACTCGCTGAGAAAATTGACTTGACAGACCACAGACGTAAATCTCGCTCAGTTGACATTGACGGATTCGGAACTTGACACTTTTTCATGGAAGCAGGCAATAGCGCGGACTGTTTTATTTTTGTCGAAAGTACATACAATGGGAGGTTTCCTTTTTGAGGAAAAATAAATTGTTCCCAAGAAATCAGTGTACCTACTACGTTACTGGGCTTTTGCTAAGAAGAAAAGGCAAAAAAAAAATATTTATAATCTGTGGCAAAAACCTCTCGTTACATTCGGATAATTTATGAATTTGACCCTTTGTTCTATTGTTGTTAAAAATTATGTTTCGTTATACCACCTCAAAATTACGAGACGTTGAAAAGACGCTCCGTTCTTCCTTGCAGACACCTCAAACGTACCAAGATCAGCGCCATCTAGGCATCAGCTAGGAAAATAATGAAAAAGTCCTACATATTTTTTCTGAAAACTGCGCTAAAATTGGCTATAAAATGAAGCAGCGGCAACTTTAATATTTGTTCAACTATCATTTTAATCATTGCGTAATATGCAATTATTTTATTGATCAAGCCAATAAAACTTTATTATAGCAAAAAAATTCAACCTTTTTTATATTTTTTCCACCTCAAGCTACAAAAACGTTATTAGACACAGCTCAAATAAAACAGGCTGAGGCTTTCCTCAATGCTACACGATGCCACAAATTGGGGCTTGCAAGCAAGCAAGATTTTAAACAAACATTTTCAAAACTGAATGAGTTGTTATTTAAAAACACTTGAATCAATTTTCATTAATTCATCAGGTACCTATCTTATTAGAAAAAAAGGTCCATGTAAAATAATAATAATATATTTTATTAATACAACTATTCTATAATTTCAATACACAAAAACAGATGCTAAATCATCATAATCATATGTTCTCTTTAAGAATAAATCCAACAAGGATACTCCAGAAATATTGCAAAGCCCAGTATTTATTGGCAGAGCTGTTAAGTTTATGAAGAGAGATTGTCCAGGTTCCAAAGGTCCCAACTTCCTGTTAGAAATACCACACCAGAGCAGACTAGAATCTTGAAGCGATCGTAATTTAAGAATTAAGTCTAAAGTTCTCTCACTAGCATTGACTATTTTGCATTGAAAATCAAAAGGCTCTTCCACAGATACTTTACTGGGTAATTTTTCAAATGTAAGCCTTATATCTCCATAGTCAGGGGTCATTCTCTGTAATTGACTAGTTTGTAACCGCCCCTTTTCTCCTAAGTTGGATCTCCATACTATGTCTAGTTTTCCAATATTTTTTGCAGCTGCCAATAGCTTTATCTCTTTAGTTATATTCTCCCGTGGGGTCAAACAATACAGATATTGACAGCTTTCTTGTGGTTGCAGCAAAGTGACATCTCCAAATACAGAAATGCCATCATCTACTTCATTTAAGGACTTCACATTGAACTGTTGAGAACTTTCTAATGAAACCTGTTCTAAGATTATTGGGCCAGATGTTATATTTTGCACTTGGGCTTCAAGGTAGACATCGTCAGACTCGGCATTGTAAAACTTTGTTTTCACATCTAATGGTTTCATCACTTCAAACTTGAAGAATTTTCGGAATGATGCAAGTGTGTTGTAGTTGGACATATATGTTACTTCACAGACAAGGATATGAGTGCCGAGATCCTTGACTTCATGGTGTATGACATCACTCAATGTTTCATCTACATCAAGCATTGTGGGAGACAGATTTTGTTGAGTTGTTAATAGTATTCTTTGTGAATTTGTCTGTAAGTCAGCTTTTATAGAAACACTTTGAACGGGATTGTTTGTTTCATTATGTACACAAACATAACAAGAAAAGGTTTCACCTAGATAAATATTGCCAAAACTCTGCGGAAGTAACAAGAACTGCCCTGCAGCCAGAGTTTCCATTTGGGTGACAGAAGTAGCATCGTCTTTAAGGTAATTGTTTAGGATATTACCGGGTAAATCTTTAGAATCGCAAGTAACGATTTTTGGACTTATTAGAGCAGGTTTGGTCAGCCGCATCACTTTCAGTGCAACTAAATGTTCTACCACTTCCTTTGGATCCATTTTATGTATTCGCTTAGTACGAAGCTCACACAACACTAGCTTATCAGTCCTACCTTGCTGGTAGGATAGTATCCTAATATTTTTAAGTTACAATAATTAATATCGATTTGCGAATTTGACTCCTTCCTATTGATATCTGCGTGTTGTCACTTGTCAGTTGTCACCGATGTCTTGTCAGTTGTCACATTTACAGTAAAAGACAATATTCTATCTAGACCGATTTTTTTTGTGGGGTTGGTTCCGTGGATTCCAAGGTCCAAACGAATAACAAAAGCGCAGTAATTTTTTGTTCTGCAAATAGGGCGTGTACCGGGGAGTGTTGTGATGTTCATTACAAAAATAAGACATATTTTTTATACTTAGGTACAACTTTTAAATAAAATCTGTGCTTGCAAAACTGACCCGCAGCTGACCCGTAGAAGACCTTCAAGACCTTGACTTGCTGGAACACTGAGACTGACAGCTGTCAACAAATTGTCAATAAATTATTCAATTGTCAACTACAGTGTCTTCGCTTTGTGTGTGTTATTCCGCCTGATTTGTGAAAATAATAAATTATAGATCGCAGGAAAAATTTAATTGGCTGTCGATTGATTGATTGACTAAACTAAAATAGTTTTGACTTATTATATCACATTAATATTGAAAATGGTTTTGACTAAGGAGTTCAGGATTTGTATGCCGATGACGGTGGAAGAGGTACGTTTTGCCAGGACCTTATTCGTTTCGTTTACAGAAATTATATTTAGTTTATAATTGTAAGCACATGTTAACCTGTACTGACGTCTATGGTTTGTTTCATTTACAAATGTAAATGAATGGGCTACCAAATAGGTTGTATTAACGACAATAGCGGCCTTGGCCAAGTTATAAGCTTTTGATTTATAGCTGGAGAACTATGGGGATAGCTTATATGGCTGCAGCAATATTTTACTTTCGCTGGTACAATTACCTGAGATTCACGAAGTCATAGGGCACAGTCAATTTTACATTTATCATTTTAATTGATCACATGTTATCGTGGAACTGGGGCTTAAGTTCATAGTTGCATAAACAGTCTATAAGCAAAAAGATAACAGTTTGCACGTGTGAATGATAATAATGCTTAATTCCAGTATCGGATTGGTCAGCTGTACATGATAGCTCGGCATAGCTTCGAGCAGTCCAGCAATGGAGAAGGAGTGGAGGTAGTGGCCAATGAGCAGGTCACTGATGAGGTCAATGGAGTTGGACAGTACACTGAGAAGAGAATCCATCTGTCTAGGTGTGTGTGCTCTTTGGTGACAATATGATAAATTGTATATAATAATATAGTGCCCAATTGGCCATGCTACACAGTGTCTCTGTACTAAAGAGTGGTACACTATGAATACTAGTCCATTTCTCTTGTTTCCTTTGTGTCACATTGTGTGCTAAATCTGTTTTTGTTTCCAAGAAATTGTATGCAAAACTTTAGCTTTGTTATAGGTCCCGAATTTTATGTCCCATTTTCAATCCAGTGTATTAGAATATACCTCCATTTATGTCTTAAATAATAACTTTACCAAAATTTCTTCTAAATCTTATGTAACAGCCATGGGACTGTTTCTGTTACATAAGGAAGTTATGGTAACAATAAAAATGTATGTAGGACATTATGTACCATTGTGTACAAGATTGTATCTACCTACAAACAGCCACGTGTATATTAACTTCCCTTTGTTTTCCTTGTATTACAGCCACTTACCTTATTGGGTCCAGTCTATGATACCAAAAATATTTTATGTCACTGAAAAAGCATGGAATTATTACCCTTACACTATTACAGGTAAATATGGTTTTATTTTTTTTATGGCGAGTTGTGGTTTCAAAGATGTATTTCTAAGAAACATAGTAATCTAAGATACTTCCTGGTTAGTAGTAAGTATAGTTCTAAGGCTAGATTAGAGCTTCATTTTTTAAAGTAGAACTGATGTAGGTTGGTTTCTTTAAATCATTAGCCTTTGTTTAGAAACAAAGGCTAAACAAAATAATTTAGAAATTATTTTAAAAATATGTTGATAAGAATAACATGTGTGATGTTATAATTTTATTAGGAACCATACATTTGAGTTTCAAATTAAAAATTATTTGATTAAGAGGCACATTCCTAAAATCTTTTCAAGTTTAATATAGTGTACTATCAAAAGCTATTAAACTTGTGTTTATTCTTATAATTTACAAATACTTCAACTGATTTATTTTTTCTTTTTCATGTTTCTGAATCTACATAGAGTATACAGTAAGTATTCTTTTTTTATTGCCTTCTTTGATGGAAACCATTCTTTTGATTAAGATTAACCATTCTTTATTGAAATAGTTTGTTTTTAACTAATTTTTATTTATTTTTTCAGTGCTCCTTCATTCCCAAATTTTCTATCTCTATTCAAACTAGATACGAAGATAACAATGGCACTACAGAAAATGTGAGTATCTGAACTGAAATGTAACCTTCTTTCCCTGTTTGACAAAGTCTATAAAATCATTCTGTTTATTTCATAGTGTTTGGGCATGACTCCAGAGGAATTAGAACAGCGAGAAGTAGATTTCCTAGACATTGCGTATGATGAGATCAAGCCACACCATTACAAGGAGGCTGAAGACCCTAAATTCTTCAAGTCACAGAAGACTGGCCGAGGTCCCCTCGTGGAAGGCTGGAGGGACTCCCATCAACCCATCATGTGCTGTTACAAGGCTGTCAGTGTCAAGTTTGAGGTTTGGGGCCTTCAGACAAGAGTGGAGGAGTATGTCCAAGGAGTAAGTTGACATCAGATGTTTGTAATCACAGCAGGTTAGCTGAATCCAGTCTGATGTAACATATCTATTTGTCATATCGATGATAGTGTCTATGACTCGTTTATGAATAGTCTGTGTTTGTATCAATACAATCAATTACTCATGCGCTTATATCCGCATGATTGTTATCTAAGTTTGGAGATTTCTGTTATCTTATATGTATATTGATACTGCTAAAAATCACGATAATTTTCAGGCGATTCGCGAAATTTTATTGCTTGGTCATCGGCAAGCGTTCGCGTGGATGGACGACTGGTTCAATATGACCATAGAGGATGTGAGGGAATATGAGCGCGAGATGCAAGCGAAAACCAATATCAAGGTACGTTATCTGGCGCAGTGTCCGATTACATGAATCGTACTAGCTGTAGTGATAGATAAGATAAACAGCAAATATTACAGCTAATATTTTATAACTCTGATAGTGATATTAAATTGGTAGTCTGCGGACTTCCTGACTGATTAATTGATTTTATTTTCAGTTGAAAATCAATACAGAGGCGGTTGAAGGTTCAGGCGAAGATAAGAACTCAGAGTCTTCTAAACCCCAAACTCCTAAGACTCCGAAATCACCAAAGAGTACGAGTAGCACTCCCACTGCTGAAGGTCGGTCGTGGTTCAACTGGTCTTAAGTTTACCAATAAGAAGGGCTTGAATATCGCTAAAGAGATAACACGTGTAGTCAAATGCTATCTCTTTTATGACTTGTTTAATTATCGACAGACAAGTGATTACAAGGCCATTACAGATTGGCTGCAGTCTGTGTCCATAAGGTCATGTTATGCACACTCCTAAGTTACGCGTGTTTGGAAGAATAGATTTGTTTGTACTATCCTTTTTTAGCTTGAAAATGATAATGATATTTATTGTACGTTGAGACGTTTTTCAAGCCCTTCGGAGAACCGTTGATTTTGATCTCATCTTGCTGTCACGACAAGGTTTGATTTTGTCGACTTGATGTGTTCACCTATTGCCTTCGAAGTTATATCTTCCATTACAGTCTTTATGATTTCCCAGTTAATACATATTAGAGAATTTTGTTCCTAGTTGTTTTACGTATTAAGTTATACTCATGTTCGAATGGTGTTAGTTAGACAATATTATTTAAAACTTAAGGGATACTTTATTCTATAAATTATAGTTGAAACCTGTTTAATAACAATTAGTAATGGCGAGTGCGAAATTTCCAATGACCAATCCTCAAAAATGAAGGTGTACAGGTGCCTTTGATTGACCTCGAGAGTTTTCCTAAAACAAATACCTATTGTAAATAATACAAATACCTATTGTAAGTATTCCATAGGTATATTATATCATTATAAATTTCCATGGACATGTTTTCATTTATTAAGGTGACTGTTTTACATAACTCTGATATTATTTTAAGCTCCTTTTGCTAAACTGACTTTATGGTATTAGAAATTAAAGGCACCTCTGACAAAACTGAAAAATAATGAATAACATAAACAAACTATTGATATACAGTCGTATTTTTGGATATTGACTTTGACATGGACAATCGTTTCCAAAATAACAATTTATTATAAGAATATCTATGTATGTAACTAATATTATTATTATTTTCTTCTATATTATAAACGACCTAAAAATAAGACTCAACTTCAGTAATAATAAGCGATTTTTTACTGTTTTACTGACGAAAATACTAACTTATCTGACTGCTGGAACCCCTTAGGGTAACTATATTCCTATAATACATTCTTAATATTAATTTTCCTATATATTATTATGTTTATATGTGTTTTAGATATCTTTATGTTAGATGTTGTAGTTGTTATTAGTATGTTGTCATAACTGTGTGTTAGTAACCTTTCAAAAGGCCTTTACTTAGAAAATGGTTGTATTTATAGTTATCGGCACGAATCTTGAGCGCTGACCTTCATCTGCGCAGAAGTGATTTATTAGCAAAGAACCAATCCCGAGTGACGGCTATGACGCGATACGGGCCAATCACCGCTTTAGCCAGCCCCCGCGCCTCACTTCATACCACAAAAGGGACCCAATAAATTACTTCTGCGCAGGTGAATGTCAGCGCTCAAGATTCGTGCCGATATTATTAAGTAATGTCGAATTATCTACAGAAGTGTAATATGTAAGAAACAAACGGGTATGTCGAGTAACATGGACAAATATCATAGTTACGTGTAAGGATATGATTTGATAATGTAAGCTGTAGTAATATGCGTGTTATGTGTGCAATATACCGTTAAATGTTTTATTGTTTTAGATATATACAAATTATTGATAAAAGGTTTCCTAACGTTACTGAGGAATCTACCAAATAGATGACTAATGGTAGATTTCTATAACCTATCCGGTACTTTGTGATTAGAGATTCAGATAAATATAAATTACCTATGACATACTACAATCTCTATTCGCAAAAAAGCGTAGAAATCCTCGGTATAATATAACTCGTAAAAATAAATATTTAAAAACAAGTCGAGCTTGAACCTTGAACAAATGTTTAAATATATAACTGCTTGATTGCCGAGAGAAATATATTTATACTCCTGAGATATTAAGTACAAAATAAGTGATCATTGTTACTAGCGGGCCAACACCATGCCATCGTGCCATATTGTTTATTTGGCATTGCTAATGTCGATGATTGATCTGTCTCATCTCGCGTCTATCGTACTTTCTAGAATACGTGAAGTCTAGGCGAATGGCAATTTGCTCGTTCAAGAGAATATGTCAGTACTTTGTGTTGGTGTTGGCTCGCCTATGTTTGTGTGCGGTTTGTTTGAAGTTTCCTCCATTAGCTCATAGTGTGCGCTTGTTAGCTCGGAATTAGAATTATTATTTTTACTGTGAATTCTTATGAACTTTGTTTAAGCTACAAAAATGTATTGAAATTATGGCGTCCGCAAAAAAACTATTGTAAAATGTTATCTTTTGTATTGTTGTACATATTGGGATTATTAGGTCACAACCAAACGGCTATAAATACTACTTACGTACATTTGCGAGTTATGTTCTAAATGTAACCTATCGCTTGATGTTTGATGTACGATAACTTATGTGTTGTCGGTGAAATATAATGATTGTTTATCATTACTATTGCTTTTATTTTATTTCCTATAGATTAGCCACTACGATCTTTATCAGCATAATTTAAATATTTAGGTACCTATTGTAGCGATAGTGATAATGCTCGAGTCCTGTTTAGCATATGTAGTGCTTATACGCTCTAAAAAAACCGAGTAATCAACTATAGTAAGTTCAACTCAGTCGTGCGCGCGGCCTTATGTGTGGGTAACCCTTGTACATATACAGTGACTTTGTGTGCGTGACAAGAGGTACAGTCGGGTACAATACAGTTATTTAGGGGTTATATGGGAGTGTGTGGTATTTAAAGAAAAACAGTTATTACGTAATTTAATGTTTATTTATTTATAATGATTATGAATCGCTACTTGAAAAATCAAAATGATGAATTTTCGGATTCGCTACTCTCCAAGATGAATTATAAATTCTGACTCCATGTCAAAATGTCTATAGTATTCTTCTTTTTTCTTTTGTACATGTCGACAAGTATTACCCCACATTCCTTCATCAATTTGACTTAAACGTTAATTTATGAGTTTCATTATTTCCGTCTTATTTTGGTCGACATTATGCGAAGCAATTTAATTTATTTTAATTCCCCACACATTTTGTTTACATAATTATACTAGATTATACCTCTTTTTACATTCTTAGTCCACACTTTTATTTATTGTCCGCGTACCCCCAGCCTGAAAATATGTAAGGAGTATTTAATTCATCTTAGATATTTCACCTTATTTATTTCTTAGATACTGTCTCAATTTGAAAAGACGTATGAGAAAATAATGAAAAACTATATTTAATAATAAAAAGCTTTGAGTCGTGAATAACTAGTATTTTCGTAAACGACTGTACCCATAACAAAAAGCGATAAGAACACGTCATGCTCGGACGACGTCACTGTCACACAAATGAAAGTAGTATATTTACAAGCCGACGCACACATAGGGCCGCGCGCAAATCTGAGTTGAACTATCTATAGTACATTCGACAGCTCTCTTTGGGTGCATCACATTGGCCAGATGTGGACGCACCCTACGTGTTTCTTGTTTTGAAACTGAAAATAGTAACATCAATATCTCTGTTTATCTGTCAGTTGCAGAAAGATCCATTTAAGCTTCTTTAAATGTATTGCTGACACTTTCTTTGTCAACAAAATAAAAAGTGTTAGCAAAAGATTTAAAGAAGCTTTAATTTGAATGGATATTTCCGCACGTACGGTACGTACGGTATGTCTACAATATTATGGAAATACGAGTATTAGATACCTCAATAAATTTTATTGTAAGGTGTAAAAGTTTATTCATTAATTTAGTATCACTTGACGTATCCACGGAAGGTGCGGTCCGATGCTGGTGTACACTCCTGGAAGGCCTGGCACTGCGCAGCTCATGCCGTAACTGCTTATGCCTTCGATAACTCCGGAACATATTAGCGGGCTGCCAGAATCACCCTGGAAAGAAAAATACAAACATTGGAATTGGAAACCTCCTTTTTGGGAAAGTCAGTTAAAATAACTCCTACTTTTATTATGCTATGAGAACATTTTTACGAAAGTGAGTAAGAACTTATCAAGGTAAAACTAACATTTAATTTCATAATGAATGTAAATATACATTCAGTTATATTTTACATAAATACATTTCAAGCCGCTTCAGCTTATGACTTGAGCGTCTACACTGGTTAATCCCATCATCGCGACTATTTACGCTGCACAGTTGGCAAATAAATACAAATAACAATTTATTACTTTCAGTCGCAAAGTTATAATGTTGCCAGAAGGAGCGGTTGGAACGATATCGTAGGTTTCTTACGAGCTTTTGATCGAATTATCAGCGCTAAGTAAATGTTATTTGACGGCAGGTCGCCACGATACTTTACGAGGCAAGGGCGTTCTGCATAGAGACAGTATAGTAGGCACTTAAAATATATTTACTACTGTAATCTTCAAAAATGTTAATGTACGATACGACCGTTTATATCTCTATTTGAAGGTTAATGACGTCCTTGCTACACACGCTCTGTCTACGTTCTTAATATACGTAGCGTGCGGATAAATCAACTGCAGAATATCGCTGCGTTTATTTTCTTAAAGTAATTAGATAATAAATAGGCGGTGCACTAATAGTAGCGTAATGATTATAAATTGAATGGATTTGTCTTTGTGACGTGACGGTACCTGGCAGGCGTCGACACGGTCGCCAAGCGCGCACAGCATGCCGCCGTCGTGGCGTGGCGCGACGCGCGGACCCAGAGCCGCCGCGCATCGGTCCAATGACACTATCCTCAGCGAACCCGCCAGCAGACGCTCAGAACTTACCTGCGTATCAACATCTGAGTACCCATACCCGTATATTGTACATTCACCTGTAATGCGGCCAAATAAACGACTTGAATAATATCTCAACTAGACGATCTAAATATTAATGTGACCTTATCCTAATCATTTGAAATAGTTTATATGTTTAGATAGAGTGTGAATTTATTCAAATATTTTAATTCATTAATATTTTCGTGCTGAAAGTCCTATTTTATTTATTAACCTTGAATTTAATCCAAAAACTTCGAAAGAAAAACACAGGGTTAAAGAATGCATAAATTATAAACTGCTGTAGCAATTTCACAAAGGATTTGTTGTTGTTATTCAAATGGGGTCGAACCTTCGAAGGTCGATCCCGTTTACTATCTAGGTTCTACTATATACTAGTACGAAAAGTTGATTTTAATGAAGTTCTAAGCTTCGGACTTGTCACCCAGTAATGATGAGACAATCACCTGATATCCCGAACGAGGATGTGGGCAACAGTGAGGAGTTAAGCCACGTGACGTCACACAGATGTAGGGCGATCCGCAGCAAAGCCACGTCATGCGCTCTCGTGATCCTGAAACCATACAACGTGACCAAACGTGTTGCTGTAACGCTCAAACGGATTTACTCAATCGTAATCCCCTCCCCTGTTTGTTACCCTTGCACTTTTATTGGACTTGTTTTATTCGTGTGTAAGGCGATTTAGATATGGCTTTGTTTTCCTCCTGTGCGGATAATAAGACGATTAAAGCTGTTGATGTTATAATTCATATGCAAACACTTTTATATGTTACGGTGCAACACAGCTTACGAACTCTGTACAATACAGGTAAGTAGTGTTTTTCCTTTGTAATGGTAAGAGGATACCTTTAAGAGTTTTAATGGTGACACGATACTGTTAATCCAATGATCCTTTTAATTATTTGGACTGTTTTAATTCAACTGCCGGTCGTATATGGTACCTATACCTACCTCGATCTGCCTGATTCACTGAAACTCTTTTGATAACACAAACAAACTATAGGTATTTACACTGTTGTTCAAGATCATCACTTACTATTGAAGAGCATGCTTACGGATCATATAGAGGGTTTGTGATAACTTCCAGTACTTCAGCTTTGGGGGGAACTTCGTTATCTTCGACGCAGTAGTTGTTCAGCTCTAGATACTGATCTTTATCTTTCTCCACGCAGTGGGCCGCTGTGATGGCGAAATGCGCAGTTAGAAGCGTAGCACCGCACGAGTGTCGTAGGCTTTTCAAACTTCGTAGGGATGCTACGCGGGGCTGTGTGCCTACGAAAAATTGATCAATTGAAGGTTTTAGCGTCAATTTAGGGAACTTAATACTTTTTCAAATTGGAGGGAAGGATCCTTTTAACGTATAGGTTAATAAAACTATAAAGTATATTCTTAAACAAAAGGATAAACGGTTTGGGTATATGATCATTAAGTTTTATTCCAAACATTAGACTCCAGGTAAAAATATAAACGTTTATGCAGGTGTGAAATGAACCCATTTAATATTATATGTCAGTGTCGAAATAACAAACACTTGCATGTGCGTTACAAGGAAAGGTCAATTTGAATAACTTAGAAGTATCTTCCCCAGCTACAGTCGGTCTGCGAGTCTAGAAAGCTAAAGGATTATCAGATGCTTAATCTCTCATACTGCGGGTTTTGTTATACCGAGTAGCGTCTGACCTCTGCAGTCTGTAGGGAAATCAGCTTGCCTCAAACAGTCTTATCATTGCAAGGAATATACAAAGTAGTGTGGGTAAATAAAACAAGGTAAATAAAGTAAGTTACACGTTGTGAAAATATAGATACCAGTAGACAAAAGTAAACTGACGAGAAAATAGTTTCTCAGTAGGATAATCGCGTAATAGCCTACGATATGACCGTTCACCTCGCTACAGTTAGAGAAAAGAGTTTAAGAACATGTAATCCTCATTCCTGGAGTCAACAGACGTTAGAAATAATATAGGTAGGTACATACTTATAGAGCGAAGTAGCTCCACTTACAATTGCAACACGAATTTCCTTATTTCCCAAGGACATGAGCCGATTTGTAGCTGGAACGTTTTCCACGAGGAAGATTTAACAACGACACTGCACAAGTGGCTTCTTTGCATGAGTAAACTGTTCATACAAATATATTACAGCTGACTCTTTACCGCATTTTGTCGTGTTGAGCCGGCAAGCTTGCAAGCAAGAGATGCTTTACTATTTTTAGCATATGGGTAGTATTTTTCTAAACGAAGAAGAATGATTCTTAGTCTATTCTCTAAAAATACGAAATATTATGAAAAATATGAATTACCATTTTGCTATCGAAAGTACAGCCTGAAAATGATGATAATTTAGGAGTTGTTCGTAGGGGAATTTGATATATTTGCACTATCTACATCTGAAGACGCCATTGTGAACTTGAAACATATAAAAATGTAAGCTACTGAAAAGAATACATCAAGTAGGTACCTACACCTTTAATAAATATCAGCTAGGTACATATGTGAGGCTTACATATTCCAACATACATATGTTAAAGTAGATTAATAAAATAGCTAGGCAACACTCTGCATATCTAAAACCACAAAACCAGCGGAGTTGTTTTAATCGACCAGGGAATTGAAGACCAGACCGCAAGGTTGCCTGTTACCAAGTCCGACTATAAGACTATAAAATCGTCGACTATAAACTCGGGTAGATAGCTCACTTAATTACCCTTAACTTAATTGAATAGTTTAAAAAAGACTTTACGGTTACCGAGATTTACGGTTTTTCGATGGTACTAGTTTCTATTAATTAAGGACTTAATTTACGGGACAATGTAATTTAACGATAGAAAGACATGACTGATTCGACGATACATTGATCTGACTGATGGTTGCGATCCCAAAAATTATTCAGCCAGCGAAAATTGTTTAGAAGATTAATTTTAACAAAATATGTATGTAAATTATATACATGACGTAATTGAATATGTCAGCCAACTCCACAGATTTAATAAGGCTCTTGATTAGTTTTTACACAATGTTATTATGTGTATTACCAAGTCATTGACATTGTTCGTCTGGGAGAAAATTAAAAAGTCATTACGCGGACAAAGAATAATGCAATATGTTTTTGTGTCTGCAACTCGTAGGCGGTAGCTGTGAAAAGAATGGTTTAAAAAACCGTGGTCAGCAGGGATCAAAGAAATACAACCTAATCAGATTGTTTGAGGAGAATGACCGATTAGATACTAGTTTATTAGTTTAGGGTAGGTCTATATTTGTTTTTTTTTTTATTATTAAAACAAGAATTTACTGAAGATAACAATCAAATAAAAATAATATACCACAGTCGACATCCATGGCTCCAACCACTCTCTTGACTCTCCCACATCTTGTCAAAGAACATAAATTTAAAACAATTGTAACTACTGTAATAAAAACTATCGTTTTCATATTAACACACATTCCACAAAATAATGTATTACGAACAGTTCCTTAGTATAATTAGACGTTTGAAGTTATGCACGTCCAATAAAAAGTACTTAACGCGTTTAAAATTCTTTAAACGAAATTAAAATATTTTTAAGTAATTATAACAATGTGCGATCGTTAAACTTGATAGTAAAATCTATTGTGAAAAGTCGTGACGACATATAAAATTACTGAAGTATGTAAACAGGTGTTAAAGCGAGCATTTACAGCAGTCGGCTTGCAAATAAAATATTTTTCAATGAAGTGTTTGTTTATCTTGAGAAGTATGATAAATCAAACGGACGGAATTACTGCGGTTACAAAGGCGTTAAATGCTTTTATGCTAATTCTATTTTCGGATAAATACACATGTAATGTGGGTATACGATGAAGGAAATGTTTAGGCGGAAAATCGTATCCGCAACAACTAAGATATGAATATGATATCTCAGGACTTCGACTATTTACCATACCACTACTTAAATACTCGTACAGTATATTTCGTCCTATCTAACAAACAATCAGTTTTAATTTAAAATCAAATTAATTCTTCAATCTAAACAAAAATGAGTCATAATTTTCAAATAAAATATAACGAAAGCAGTTTTCATTGTGTTCAAAGCCTGATTAAAATGAAGGGTAGCGGTCTGCGAAGGCCACCCTAATGTTATTGTTATGTTCGTTATCAGGGCTGCAGCTCGCTAGGGACTACACGATACCATTTTTTCGGTACCTTTTTGTATCGTTTTATTACCAAAACAAGCAGATTGCAAAGTTGCTTATTTAATGTTTTTCGATTGATTACTTCTAAATTTTTTTTAAACCTAAAAGGATTTTCCGAGGAAAGTTTATAATGAATGAATAGGCAGGTATCCAGTTATTAAAGCTAAAGTCGACCTTCAATGATAATGGAACGTGGCTTGCCAAGATTTTAACATAATATAATACTACCTTCTATAAAAGGCAATTACGATTTGGGCGTAAAAGAAGGCGGTTTCAGGCCAAAGTCAAATGTTCGGTCGAACACAGGTCACCCTTGACAAGTCATTACTCATTAGGAGCCCACGCGGGCTGTACCTACTCACATCACGGTACTGTAGTGCACAGCCTTGCTTCATTGTCTACGTAACGACCAAATGAATGGAAGTGGAAGTGAATCGGACTGTAAAACGGAATTCAAAGAATAATATCAGTAACGCCGTCAGTTCTCGTGTCTGCTTAAAATCATATGCTATGTTAAGATAAAGTGCTACAAATTAGTCTGAGTCGGCGTTGAGTGAGCTTAAAATAGTATTTCTATAATTATTTAGTGTTATTGTTGTGGTTTGCATGTAATGCCAAAACGTAGCGACAACAGACAGGTGGGAGCGGGCAGCGGGCAAGCCGCGCGGTTTATGTAACGCGAGGGCGCCAGTCGGCAGTGCTCCGCGCCGGGGCACAGCGCGCCATGGACCGGGCGAGCGGCGGCAGCCCGCCGCCCAGCCCGCCCGCGCAGACCGGCTTCAGCGCCTTCTGCAGCGCGCTCTCCGACACGCTCTCGGTACGTAGTCGCACACACCTACACACAACACACATTTATTCTTTATGACACCTCGCCACCGCCAAAACGTATTTTGGCGCCAATTCGTTTAATCCGTTCTCGATAAATTACGAGAATCGAAGATGAGTGTCCCGTTGCGCTCTATTTTGAGGCGCACGTGGTCCTCAGGGTCGACGAGCGAGGCCTTGGCGTCCGCCGCTGGACATCAGTGAGGAATCAGAATAAAAGTCATGGAGGGAATAAAAAATATAAACAAGTTTATTATTAGAGTGCTCGTTGAGGCCGGGTCGCACGGTCGCGATTTGTCCGATGGCTGTGATCTACAGAAATACCCGCGCATTAAACGGCCGCCTGGTGCGACGTACAAAGCCGCGCGACACCGCACTCTGCTCCTTCAGCAACCTTGCGGCCACCACCGGCACCACTTGTGCGCGCCCGCTGCTCGCGTCGCGCTTCGCTCCACTCGCCTCGCTCCAAGCCATAGGTACTCCACTAATCTATCGCACTGTTGCTACTCTAACCGATGGCACTTCCCTATTTACAACTAAACACCACAAATAACTAATGGATTTGTTGCTATTTGAAAGTGTTGGTGATTTTTTGGAAACCCTGTGTTGTGAATTGATACAGTGACCAAGCAGCATCGGACAATATGTCAGTTTTGACGAATAATTTGGAAGATAATATCGTGTTGAAATTGTTAGCCGGCTTTCTGCTCAGTGCGGTTTGTTTACGGATGCGGCGAGCCGGTGTCTGAGCCGGGTGACCGAAGCTATGTATTTCAAATAGTAGAGGTGTGCGATTTCTTATTTACTTATTTTGTAACTTTATTTATGGTTAACTTTAACTTTATTGCTTATTTAATTTATTTTTTTCTAACGTATTTTTTAAGATACATCTGATTTTATGAGTTTTTTATTCTCGAACATTAACTTTCTTACCGAGAAGAACATTCTGTAACAATACCCAATATTATTGGATAAGAGGCAGTAATTTTGGTGAAATAATCAGTGTATTCACGACGTGTATGAAAGAGGGCTTGATTATAATGAGCACGTGTAAGTATGTAAGACAATGTTCGCATGTGGTGTGGGTACACAGGTACACGGGTAGGTAGGTGTCGTGGTGCAAGGTTGGTCCACCGCGGCAACTGTTTGACCGCATCGATCGGTGACGTGCCACCCTGCCTTTACGCGCTTTCTTCAATCAACATAAAGAACTTCCGATAAAACATAAAACTTTGCCACTTTACACTCCTATATTCCCCTACACAGTTATGTAAATATGTTAATTTTATCGTGTGTATAATTATTACAACAGTTTGTATGCTAATAGCGCTTTTGCATTAAAATTCGTGCAGTCAGGCATTTAGAACTAAATTGAGTGTTTACAGAATGTTCAAGAAATCGATATTCGCGCGGTAAGTGTCAAACTATTTTCAATATAGTGGAAGGTTATGTGGGATTTAAGCAGTTACCGACAAATGATCGTTATTATTACGGTATTTTGTGAAGATGCATGTATAACGTTGCATTATGGAAAATAGAAATTGTGTAAAAATGTACCGAAAGTGTTCTTCGCGGTGACTACGAACATTACTTGCACTTGGTGCAGCTGCAGCCATTTGTCCCGGAGCAAACATCAATGCACTATTATATAAGCGTACTCTATACGTTCAGCAGACAAACGTTGTAGGAAAACATCGTGAACAAAACAAGTTACATATCGACCTCCTTGAAGCAAACGTGATCATCAATACTTTGGCTCATGCTTGGTCCTAGCCCCCTTCTTAGTATAAGAAGAGGATCTTTTTCATAACTAAATTAATTCTAATGATAATGCAGATAGTGCATCACTTATATCGCAAGTTGAAGACCAATCGTTGAATAAATTAGCTCTAAACAATACAATTACAACGACAAGCTATTATATCATTATGTCAGCCGCTTAATCTTTGTAATAGTCTTGCCAACCAGTCCAATTAGCATTGAACTAGCAATGCTATTTACTTATATGAGTATACATATTAGCTTGTCATTATATTACTTACTGTTTATTTAAGAGTCCTTTTCTAATGTATATTCAACATTTCTTGGACTCGATACCGCATTTTTGTAATCCATACATCTTTGCTATTCGATCGTTTGAAGAACTAAATATCAAATGATCATTTTCTGCCCGAACTGTCTAACGTATGTTTAAGTTTATACTTAAGCAAAGCTGTAGCCCGTAGCATGCGGCGTAGCATATCTCGTAGCAGTTATGGGGGACTATAAAATGGTCAGAAAACAGTTACTACGAAATCACTGATTATTTCCTGTCGGTAACAATGAAAGTTAAAATATTCCTCAGTATATGTCTTTCAGTTAGAATTATATCTTACATTATATTAAATAAAACACGTGTTTTACAAAGAAAGCACATTCTATGCACAATGTAACATCATATTTTTGTATGCAACCAGCTATAATGTTACGTATGAAAATTATAACGATAGCGATAAACTACGAGTACGTTGCCTCTTTCTCTTACAATATAAAAGCAGGAAATAATGTAGCCAACTAGTACTCTCAGCATCTGAAAGTGTAAATGATCACCCACATTCTTATTCGATGTCTCAAAGCATAAAAAAATTTTAAAATCAAAGTGATTTATGCTGCGGATTCCCGAACATTAGTTTTTAGGGTTTCGCATAAAAGAATTCATTAATTAAATCCTCGTGGTTTGAACAAAGTTTCGGCTGTCTGTTGTGAACTAAATAACACATTTCAGTATTTTTCACCGTGTATCACTGAAGCGTTTTGAACTCTTGATGTCAAAAAGTCAACACCAATTTTTTACATTAAATAATATCTCGAACGTAGAATTTTAATTCGTAGGCCTCTAGCTCGTAGGCCCTCTACGCCGTAGACCCCCGATACCGTAGTCCCACTACGACGTAGACGAGACTTCCGTAGTCTACGGAATCAAAACGAGTACCTATTCCATTCGCACTTGGCCGCTTTTTGTAGTAATACTCAAAAGTGTGTGGCATCTGTTTAGCATTTAAATTATGATTTCAGATAATGTGAAGATTTTTTCATTTGGCCTCACTTCATTCGTTGTGGATGAACCTTTTTAAAAATTGCGTAGGATTTGTTATGTTGAGCTGAATCCAAATTGGTCACAAGAGAAAGAAACACGCGTGTCTGTAAAACTGAAGATAAATAACTTGTATTAGTAAGTCGTTACCGGTTGTGCAGTGGGAATAGCAATTGGACAGTGTTTCGTATCAGCCGGTACACTTCGAACATTATAAATAGAAAATAGAGAACACAATCGGGGAAGTCGGCCACTGCTCCTGCTATTTCTGATCGGAACTTGTCCCGAAATCAAGAACACGGCCAGGTTAACGGCAACTAGTTGAGTATGAATGTGCGCTGTCATTGGGGTCACGTCATGTTCCGGAACATACGTGTCGGGTTACGGCGGTTCGCCAATTTCGTAAGTCCTTTCCTCTTACATTTTATTTTACAACAAAATTTCAACCTCTGCGGCTTATTTTTTGTGGCTTATTATGCATGAAAATTTGCTCTATTTCGTAAAAAATATAACAGTATTAAAGTACTTAAAATTCATGAGGTACCCTCTGTTATACGCGATAAGTAATCTCGGTGCGAGTAAAAGTTCAAAAACCTTTGGAATATCAATGGCGTTCATAAGTTCGATCAATTAGGAGACCGCCAGCTATCTGAATAACAATGATCAGCTCCTTGTGCGATAACCTTGACCTACATGTGTCGGAGGTCGTTGACATCTGGTTTAGCGAGAAATAACTATATCTTCTAATATTAGAACATATATATCGCAATATTAGTGATCAAAAATACGCTTGACGTGTTACGACATACAAGAATAAACTCACAACAATAAACATTTTGAGTAGAAAATGATGCAAGCTTACATAGCGATGTAACCAGAGTAAAAGCACATTACAAAAAATAATATAGAGTAGCATTTCATGATTTTGGTGCAATAAATCAGAAAATTCATAAACACCGAGCGGGAAGCGTTGCTATAGGTGCTACTAGCGTATTTTATATATAATCTCTTCGAAGTCTATTTTGGAAAAACGCCAATTTAAAAAGCAAGGTAATAGGTATATACCGAGAGTAGTGACACTGTAGAATATTATAGGCTCAGTAGCCATGACAATATTTTTGTTTACTTTAAATATTATCGGCAACTTTAAACTTTAGCGAATCTTCTACGTATTTTCATTTTATCAGTCTCAAAATTAACTAAAGAAAATAGACTTGTCATGTTGAAACCTAATTTCCGAATTCATCGACCTAGTTTAGTAAACGGACAATTATTTTAATTCAGCAGGTGCGTAAAGCAATTACGTCCTTTCGTCTTCTACTTTTTATATTTTTAAAGCTTTTCTATTATACTGTACCTAGACAGTACAATTGAACATTTAAGTATTTATTTAGAAGGTTCGCCAACAATTGTTTACATCTTTCGGTAAAAACACACGCTCAAGGCATATAAAGAACAGTGCAATTTTTGACGAATTAATCATTTTTGAGGAATTTTGAAATAGTCTGCTAATTAAAAAAAAATCAATTAAGCATTTAGATAAAGAGAATAGACCTCCCTAAGATCACATAATTCGATTAGTCGAATAATTTTGACGTGCAAGAATTTTATCCTAATTAAAGAAAACTCAGAAGGTTATTTTTATAGGACTTTAGTAGTTGTATGTATTGTTATGACAACTAGCGTGTTTTGAACTATTACAAAATAAGTATTTATTTTGTTTTTATTCTCTTCAAAAACCAGCGTTAGTCTTGACATTTGATCGTGATATAAAACGTTTTGCATTGGGTCGAAACACGCGAGTTAAATCCAACTATGATGAACTTTTAATGCTACAGAGGTTAAATACTAAGAAATATACTTTAATATATTTCTATGAAAATATAATCTATTCTAGGATATATTAATTCGGTCTGCTTGAAAATATGAGTGGGATTACGATCGAATAACAATCGAACGACGAAAACAATTGAGAAAGAAAAATATTATTTTCTTAAATAGGATTAGCCAATTACTAGAAACGCAGTGTTTACAAATAATTTCGAGAACAGCAGTCTCGTGATTCAACAACAATGTTTTTTTAAACATCACTAATCTCTCTTAATTTTTGTAAAAAACATGTTTTCTTGGATTTTCCGAGAATGCAGAGCTTTTGAGAACTATTAAACTTTTTAATTAGAAAACAACGAATATTGATAAACAATAAATCACTTCACAAATAATTAAAAGTAGTTCAAAAGCGTTAAATCAAGTCAGTATTTCTTAGAGTACGTGAGTAATTGAAAGCTCGTTAGGGAAGTTACTCACTGGCTCATTTTGTTTGATAAGGACACTTGTAATTATTTTAACCATTATAATAACTTGGTATGTGTCACTTTTGTGCAGTAATTATTTGTACATAGTAGGTAACATTCGGCTGACGTGTTAAGACGAAATATAGAGCTTTTAATATAGATATATTTTATTAATTAAATATTAG
Organism: Helicoverpa zea x Helicoverpa armigera; assembly: GCA_033682625.1. NCBI lineage: Eukaryota > Metazoa > Arthropoda > Insecta > Lepidoptera > Noctuidae > Helicoverpa > Helicoverpa zea x Helicoverpa armigera. The sequence goes on from JAWIIS010000029.1 coordinate 2,954,622, forward strand.
AAATTTATCAGTGTGAAAGGAAATATTTGTGAGAGCAGATTTGTTGTGATTGTAAATCTTGTAAGATTTGTAATGAATATATGAAGTTATATCAGTGTTTCTATCTTTACAGGGGATGGCGACTACGTCGAGAAGCAGGAGAAAAGTAAGTTTTTTTTTAAATAACTAATTTTATAAATAGTTTCACGCATATTTATCAATCTTATCACTCGAATTATGCTGTACTAGATAGGTTTTTTAAATTATTGAATTTAGGCTTTAGGGTCATGTGTACAATAAGTTAGGTAATGGCTGTTATTTTTCATTTCGACCACATACACACCATCGCCATAATTAGCAATGAGTCTCAATTATTATAGATTTTCCTACTGTTCAGTGCATCTATGATGCCTTATTCGTGTTGACTTGTTTACACATCGTTTTACTGAACTTCATCCCTGTTTATACCTACTAGTTACTCTGAGCTGAGTTTGTTTTGTAAAACTTTGCGAAGGTTGCTACGTAACGTAAATAAGAACAAATATACTTACTGGCAGCGTCAGAGTCGTATTTTAATGTTTAGTGCGGGTTCGCCAAGAATCCCTGGAGGACATACCTATGACATTTGTCTGTTTGCCTGAAATGTTGGGAATCTTTCAAAGCGTCGCTCACGCCGCGCCGCGCCATCGGGGGTCCCGAGTATGCCTCGTATGTTTGCGAACATTTCACAACTATGTCATTTGAAACATTCCGTACCGGCTTTGGTAATTTATTTGAAGCTTTTGAACCGCTCAGCTTGTGAACTGCTCAGCCTCGTTGTAACATGGGGTAACCGTGTGCTATTTAGCAATGAGTAACTGGCCGATGAACGTGGGCTTGATGACGATGACCTTTTACATTATCTTGTAATATTAGTGGCGGTCGCTGGCCGCAACACAATGAAGCTATTTAAAGGTCGCCAATGTTTATATAAATACGTTTGATCTATTAGCAGTAATTTATTTTTATTCAGAGCATCTGATAAACGATGTAGTCATGTATCTGTCAGGCAGTCGTTTAATTTAGCAAACGTATAATAGAGTGCCGCCCTACGCTGAATGCCAAATCAAATAAGAATTCTCATTATCAGAAAGCTCCAGCACTCAAGGCGCTTTGTCTATTTGTTGTGAAGTCCGCACAATTGGGTCAATGCGGCTCAATCACTTACGTTATAATTATTCATGAACAATTATTTTCGTGCGCATCATACCATCTGTGATGTATTGGGAAAACTGTTTTATTTTTAGGACGGCCTTGTTTAGATACAAGTGAAAACAATTAAACGAGTTGATTTAACGTGTTCTTTGAAGCGTGCTTTGATGCACGTCGGCTACTCATCTCAATGGGCGATACATCAGGCGCGGTTTATTTACCTACAGAAGTTGGGCATGTCACATTTTTTCACAAAGCGAGAGGTGTTTACCGGGCGCGTCGCGAGTTGATGCCGTGCCAAGCGCGACACGAGCTATTTCAATGCGAACTGCGCGCGGTCACACTCGCACTCCACTGCTTTATACTACTAATCTCTCTATCAATCGTTACGTATTTATTTTTATAAAGCAATATTACAAAAAATACAAATCTAAGGTAAAGATTGGGGTCAATGTTAGTGAGCTTTGGTTCTATTCATATCCGTTATTATGATTTATGATAAATATTATCAAGTCATAAAAATTTTACTGCCGCAATATTCAAATAAAAATATAATTTACTGAAGAGCGCAGTTTCCCAATCATGCTTAGGTTCTGTAGAAAGTGTGGTGCAGGAGTGCTTCGTATGTCTAATATTTTTAATTAGGTCGTCACAATTCACCTAGTGGGTACGATTTGGCATGGTTATCGGCCAATATGAACAAATTGGCATCAGCGCCGTGATCACGCGCAAGCTATGTCAAGGTTGCACGGAAAACCTAATTCTAATTTACTGTAAACAGTTCATTATTGTTAATATTGGCCCAAAAGCAGATTGAATGGAAATTACCACCAACCTTAGACATCAACTAATGGACGCTGAAAGCTGAAATTTATACGTGCTTGCGTTTTATATCTGAAATTGATGTTCATTCTTAATGGACAGACGCGCGTATCTTTTATTTTGTGCTATTATTTCTGCTTTCATTTTCTTCCCTTGTTGCATATCATAGTAGAGGTGTGCCATGTAAATCAACTAAATATTTTGATTTGTATAGACAGAGGATTACATTATCCTACAGATAAGTAGTAGATAAAGAGCGTTATATCAATAAATCCTGTATGTATCTCTACTGTGACAACATAATCGATCACAAACCGCTAGTTTAAATACTTATCTAACACATTATTGGCACCTGGATCCAGAAAGATTCATTGTTCAATATAAGTATAACGACCTTACTTAAAGTGAATCTTTGAAACTCTAGCAACAATAAAAACCTCCGACAATACATATAAAAGTTAAGTAGGTAATGTATCATATCTAGCAGCTACGTTCACTTCGAGGTCCCGGAAGCGCCCCGCTCTCGTCAGGGCTCCTGCACCACGTTATGTAAAACTCTCAGAAGGTTCCTCTCAACTTACGTAGTTACGCGCTTTATGTCGAGGTTAACCTGCATACTTCATGGATAGTTCCCGAACTGTGTACATACTTGGATGAAAAGCGTAACACTAACTTACAGAATCTATCTAAAACATGTGGGCACCTAATGTGCGGTTTTATATGCTAAAGTAGAAGTTTTAGGATATTTACGAAACAAAGAAAATGATCATATGATATTGCTGTGTATATTATATAGGCGTGTATACGTATCAGCGATAGCAAAAGTCTTTAAAGATGATTTAAATAGATGCAAATGATATTGTGTGTCATTTAATTGGCATGGCTCACCTGTGTACTTAGCAATCTCGAGGGACAACATCTGTATCAACAAAAACAAAGTTGTATTTAAATTATTGTTTTGGCAGATACCTGCTAATTCTATTACTCTTAGGAAATTTATAAGACTCGCTATGATCTTGATTTTAAACGTTTTCCCTCCTACTTACGTTACGTATCAATTAACATTGTATATAGGAAGTATATGCAGGTATGATGTTGTGGGCAGGTAGAAGCATCGTAGTGGCGAGCCAAACGCAGTAGTAATGTGTTACATTTAAAGATCACAATGGTAATGACATATTCCTATAAATAGTGCCCCGTCTGCCACCGCCAGAACAGTCCATTTCTCTACGTCGAGTACATCCAGAGCCAGCGTCAGCGACGTTACTATAAACACCATGGCCGACGTGACTCACGTAGGTCCCATCACCCCCATTTCATTTTTCACAAATTTTACGCCACGCTTAGATAAACTTATTATTATTTTCCCTAGATAAGCACGCTTTATTGATCAGACAATAGTCCGATAAAACGAATGACAAGATTGATAACGCCAACAAATTGATAAAAAAATCAGTATCAGTTAGCATTATTTTCTTACATTACTTGTTAATAAACACTGTGCGGTGACAGTGCAGACGGACTTTGCAGAAAATATATTGTGAAATATTGTGATAAGTCGTGTGTATGTCTGATAACAGTGCACTGTTTGATCCACAGACGGAGGATGAGAAAAAGAATAAGAAGAAACAGTCGCCCGTGGACGACCGGCCCGTAGTCCCGGCACCCAGTGAAGCTATGCTCAACAGTAAGTAGAATACCCATTTACATTTTAACCGGGTATCCTAAAACAGGCTTTTTAAACTCATGAATCGATTCCTAAATCGGGGAGCATCGTTCTAAAATAGGGATGTAGTGTTCCTAATTTATCATTCAAATGCTTTGTAGTTTTAGCTTCACTCGCAACACGGAAAAGACACTTTACAAATTGCCAGTTATCCTCAAACGTAAAACTCTGAGTAATTTTTCAGGCGGAATTATTTTATGTCAGTGGGACAGTATCTATCTGTTTTTTGTGTGATGCTTCTTGGACATGTTCATTTAACAAAATGTCGTAAAGTTTTTTGTGACATTATATATTTTGTAGATTTTATTAGAAGTCCGTCATATAACTTGATACTTTAATTGATGTTTACATTTTTTCGCTTCATGATTGTCATAAAAATGTGTGTTTGGGCTAATTGTATGATCGATTGATCCGCCCACACTCCTGGCTAGCTGGCTATATGTCTGCACATCACCGGTTCTGCCAGTGTGTGGCTCAGGGCATTGTTTACCTTTGTCTTGTTTGACATCAATCAGAACTATTGTCGTCATTTCCACGAATGTCCGTAACATTGCTTAGTTTTTGCAGGCTATTATTATTTCTTTGTTTACTTTTTCTTTTATTAGAACTTTTACAAAGACGCTTTTCTACTTTTTTTAACGAGGACAAAATATTTTCTTTAACTGAATCACCGAACAAAGGGTTTTTTTTTAACTTGTCCTTGGTCGATAAAAGTGATGACGACATGGCCGGAATCTTATCAGTTGCAACGCCAAGAGGAAGACTCACGTGTAATTTATTTCATTGTCACTGGCTATCTAGTGTTTGTTGATCATTCAATGACTTTAAAGGAGATCTCATAAACAATGCATAGATAAGCTAATCATGACAGTGTTTAATTGCTCAAATATTTGAACACGAACGGTAACGAAACACGGAGCTCACTGCAGACATTTTAACGATTAACTAATCTGATTAATAGATATTGAGTGGGTGGGCTGATTTAAATATAAACGATATTAATTTTGACAAGGATTGATTATATAAATTAAAACCCAGTGATGCGATTCATAATTCAAATAAAAACGCTGCGGTGAAATGAATTAATCTAGTCGGTACATTTTTGACATCGGTAATGCTATCTGATAATAATAGCCCTTGGCCGATGCATGCGTGTTGTGCACGTGGAGCCAACTACTACTACTGCTATTTAATTGCAATTTTGATGTATGTCACTCTAAATTTCAAGTATTATGCGTGATTTGCTTGAACGTACTTGAACACCCATTCTCCACTTAGAACTTAGTAGGTATTACGAGGAAAAATAAGAGGTTTTTCCAAGTCCTTGCGATAACTTTCTAGTGTCTGAGATTCTACGGGACGTTCTTTAAATATTCTTTTAACGCTTGATACCACGGACGCTGACACAAAGTAAGACTTTACAACTCACTTTGCCAGTGAGAAAGTTTCACAAAGATGAAACTTTCCAGTGGTAATCCCGTTGCCAATTACAGTATTTGTATGGTCTTGTTTCTGTCCTATACACTTATACTTACTAATAAAGCCGAAGGTTTCATGACATGAAGTTATTGATGAACATAAGAAAAAAAACTATGTATTGTTAGGAATCGTAATACTGAAGTACTTAAAATACTCTTGTATCAAATAATGAGTACCTGTCATTACAAGAAATCTTTGTACCAATGCTCCTAATAATCTTCAGTCCTGTATTTTTGGGTCGAGGCCTAATTCTAGTGAAAGAGCATGAATTAGGTTCGATGAAAACGTAATAGTATTTTTCCTACGGACGAATTGCAAATATTTGACTATAACGATAACCAAACCGTGGAGCATTGGTCAAATCGGCGATTTGACAACTGAAAATGGTTCGGTTAACGGTATAGGTGCAAATCACCATCCAGTTCGGATTTGGTTATATGACAGTTTTTCCTTGTATATGTGACAAAATAAGGGCGTGTTTTCTTTCTTGTAAATAGGTGTGACCAACGTATCTATGTACGAAACTTACGTTCCGTTCACCTTTAATTTATCAACAGCTTCGTTGAAATTGATGACGCATTGAGTAATTGGCTTTACAAAATCTTCGTCATCGCCTTTTGTAGTTTTACCTTCACGGAAAGTTTTATTCGAACATTGTTATTTTTTCAAACATTTGCAATCTTTTATGAAACACCCATTGAATTTTAAAGTAATATATTTTCTTCAAACAACAGGTTTTTTATTGAAAACTTTTATTAACCTTCATAGATAAGCTTATATGAAATTGTATAGCCTGAGTCTTTGGATCCCCAATATACTCGTTATTATAAGCCGTTGATCATTAGTTAGTTTTCATTTGACCATAACGCTATAATATTTATACAAAATAATAAACTCAGTAAGCGTTCAAGTTAGCCATAAAAAATACATGTTTAATAACATACCAAATCTTCTGGCATAAGAGCGTAATATCAATCAAAATGTTATCTGCAACTGCAAATATTTGTATGACACCATGTACGTAGAATTATAGTCTGTTCGCTTTATATAATATTCAAACATAAATATACAAAAACAAATGTAACTCAAGGATCTGAAAAGATAAAAATCTAAATAAAAATAGTTTAGAAAATTCTAATCTGAGGGCACGGCAGTGCCCCAGCCAAGACTCGAGCAAAGCGGGCACGGCCGTACCATCTTTTCTCGAAGCGTTTCGCGGCTATTTCAGCCCCCTGTATCTTCCATGTGAACAAAGCTAGGAGTTTAAGTTTTCGATGACCAAGAGTAAGTATTAGAACAAGCTCAGTCCCAAAATTACAAGAAATTTGAATAAATAGTTTACGAGTTATGAGCGATCAAAGTTACACCATTTTGTCACTGACTCACTCACTGACCGATCATCAAAAGTCTAAGGTACTTCTAGCAAACTTAGAACCTTCAAATTTGGCACCAAGATAGGTTATTGGCTACATATAAAGGGAAAATTATAAAAACCTTAAAACTTAATAAAAAAATAGGAAACAAATTTATATTTGCGGTTTTTCAAGAACATTGTGTATGAATTTTGACTGCATTGATAACATTGTTATTTATTTATGTACAAAATGTTACTATTTGTTTTATTGTTACGTAGTGTGGTATATTGTTATTATGTATTAAATATACATACATATGAATAAAAAAGCTAGGTTAAAATAAAATGAATAATGATAAAATCTTTCATATTAATGCAGTGCGATAAATACTGCATGCTCGCTCGATAGCTCGGTTTTTAGTTAAAAAAAAAAAACAAATAATTTCATGTGATAGCGCCATCTACCTCCGAAATAAATCTCTTTTATTCTAAAAGATATTCGATTAAAAAATTCGACAATTTCGAAATTGTTTAATTTATTAAAAAAAAAATGTTGTTTACGTGCTAGTTTAGGTCTACATATTTAGTTAGTTTAGTTAGTTGCATGTAAGTTAATTTAATTTGTTATATACTTAGAGAAGAAGGAGACCTACAAAAAATAAATTAGATCCCACCAAAAACATTAAATGTAAAAAAAGCCAATCCTCTACGCAATTCCTCCACCGTAAAAAGTTTTGAGATCGCATAGAAGCCAAGTCCTGTTCAACTTTATTTGTAACTAGCTTCTGCCCGCGACTTCGTACGCGGATCCTGTCCCTTATGCCAGCGACTACGGGGTCAGCAAAATCAAAGATCTGAATAGTCGCAATAGACGTGACCATAGGGATAAAAGTAGTGATTCTAATTAGTCCGCATTTAAGTTGTGTGTGGCAAAAATATTGCACGTATTATTACGTAAAAAAACATTAAATAGATGGACAAAGTCGTGGTGACTTAGTGAAATTCATGGTGGTTTAGTGGATAGAGAACCAATCTCTCAAGTATGAGCGTGCGTCTTTGATTCTAGGTCTGGCAAGTGCCTGCCAATGCAACTTTTCTAAGTTCGTATGTACTTTCTACGTATATTTTGGATACCAATGACCGTTATTTGGAGGGGATGTTAAACTGTAGGTTCCGACTGTCATTGAACATTCTTGGCAGTCATTATGGGTAGTCAGAAGCCAGTAAGTCTTACCAAGGGGTGTTTGGTTGAGTGGGTAGCCGGGTTGTGGAGGTCAGAGGCAGTCGCTCCTTGTAAAACATTGGTACTCAGTTGCATCGTGACTGGAAGTCGACCCTAACATAATTGGGACAAAGGCTCTTGAGATAATAACGACAATAATAATGAGATATAGGCACCGCAGGACATCTGAGGCTGATGACGGGGAGTAGCGACCCCGCGGGGCTATATATATTGAGTTCTCCAGGGAGAGTATACTGTCCCCCATCTCCGGCCGGTCGGAGTGAACCATGACGGGGGTAGGTCTCACGCCTCTGGCTTGGCTTGGCCGTCCAGAGTGGAGTCGCTAGAGCAGGATTAGTAGCCATGCTCGGAGGGTAGGTGCCTCATGGTAAGCACAGGGAGCGCGTAATCTGCGTTTAAAGTCGCAGTCTTCAGATGCTCATGTCCCTGTTGCCCTCTTGTTGCTATTCAGTGACTGGTTCCCGGGGGCCCAGTAAGTGAGGTGGCGAGTCTCCACCTGCCGTTTTTACATGTACCTAATACATTGTCATCCACTAACATCCCATCACAATAGTCCTCCATACTTAGCAATAGTTTAGCACAGAACCGGGGATTGTCTTTTTTTTAACGACGTCCACCGGGGATTGTCCTTGGGTTCATTTCTATAGTGTATAAAGGGATAATCGTCGGTTTTGTGTCACCATTTCATTAAAGTTGTCTCAAAAGGGCTTCAGCGTGTTGGCTTCGGCCCCACGTTTGCCTCCCAAAAATTCGGAACTCTGTAAAGACATACAAAATAATAATGAGATATAACGTAACAAAGTCGGAGAGTGGGGGCTCGTGACGCCACGTCTAGGTATGTAAAATTTGTACTAAGCAGTGACTTAACACGAAATTCAAGCGGTGTTGTATCTTCGTTATTATTTGGTTTGTGAGAGAGAGAAAAGAAAAATGCGTGTCCATTATTTTAGGGTTATCTAAAAGACGGACTAATTACTTTTTTTGATTCACCATACCTATTTCATAACATTCATTTCTATACATTTCAAGTAGTATTGCTCTTGAAGTTCCACATCAGGTGTTCTAGATCTTCGATGTTTATACGTCAATAGAGAGTGCTTATCAGATTGAACCACTTTTGCTAAAACGTCATATCTTCATATGCTTCATATAGTCTAACAGGGCTCCTGGAGTTCCACATCAGGTGTTCCAGATCTTCGATGTTTATACGTCAATAGAGAGTGCTTATCAGATTGAACAACTTTTGCTAAAACGTTATACCTCTATATGCTATAGTCTAGCTGGGCCCCTGGAGTTCCACATCAGGTGTTTTAGATCTTCAATTTGTATAAGTCAATAGAAAGTGCTTATCAAATTGAACAACTTTTGCTAACACGTCATACTTGTATATGGTACAGAGAAGCTGGGCTCTTGGGGTTCCACATCAGGTGTTCCAAATCTTAAAATTTATTATCTCAGCTGAAAATGCTCATCAAATGAAACAATTTTTGCCACGGCACCATATTTGTATCTCTTATAGTTTTATTGGTCTGTTGGAGTTCTGCATCAGGTCTTCAAGTTTCGAAGATAAATTATAGCCTATATGTTGACCAGGCTTAATACTGATACAACAAAGAAAAAATCATTGAAATCCGTTCAGTAGTTCGGAAGATTAGCGTGTACAAACAAACAGACATACAGACATACAGACATACAGACAAACAGACAGAATTTTTTTTTTGGATTTGTGCTCCGTTACTGTTTCTAAACCCCACCCAATTATTATTTTTTTAATATATTCAATGTACAGACACAGTTTTTTTACAGATTTATTATATGTATAGATAATAAATCAATATTTTGTGACTATATCAATAGTTTTGTTCACATTACAATAATATTGTCTTGGCCATGAGCACAAGTTAATAGTCGCTCCCTGAAATAATGTGTAAATACCATTGAATTGATACATTCTATATGGACATGATTTTACGATTGGACTGATTGGAATTTGAGATCACCATGGACCAAACATGCGCCATAGTAAATGTGCAGTTCATGATTCTGGATGATACTGACTGTCGGTCATTTAGTAACAATTGAAAAAACTAAAAGTATTTAATTCTGTGATATTAAACTTCATGATTGACTTTCACCTCTCCAAGATATGCTGTATTATATTTGTAGTTTATTGTGCTCATGGCCAAGTCAATATTATTGTAATGTGAACAAAACTATTGATATAGTCACAAAATATTGATTTATTATTACAAATAAAGTTGAACAGGACTTGGCTTCTATGCGATCTCAAAACTTTTTACGGTGGAGGAATTGCGTAGAGGATTGGCTTTTTTTACATTTAATGTTTTTGGTGGGATACAGATTTCGATACAGAACGTTCTATATACTGAACAAAGAAGAGCCACTTAAAATTACCGATATTGTTACCGCCACATGTATCTTCACTACAATACTAAGAACATTACAGCATCTGCAATACTAGGAACGTTTAAAATAATCAACTAAATCAAAGAAAATGAGGCGAGTCACGAAAAAATCTCGTTCGTAGAACGTTGAATAGGTGTGGGATATTTCTGTCGGTGTGGTGATGCGCCGGGAATAATACACTGTTTAGAGTTACACTGGTCATTATCACCGAACATTCCTTCATAATCTTTATTCTAATTGAACAGTCGCTAAGCTATTTGACTTTTACGATGTACTTCATTTTCACAATGTAATTTTGAGCGGCGTTTGCGTACGCGCGTACCGCAACCACACCGCGGCGATATTCAATATTCATTCATATAAATTATGCCGAAGAAACAGAAAATCTTTTATATTTTTAAACAGCTACATTCTACCGACATGATTTAAGTTATAAATGTGTGTAAAAATAGTATTCATGTACCTATCCAAGTAGATTTCTTCATTATCGCGTAGGTAAGGGTAAATAAATTAATCTCGTAGAAAACAAAATGCTGACGATTGTAGGAGAAAGCAAATGTTCGTGGTAATGGTACATTTTACGTAAAATTGTAAAAATTTTCAAGTGTACAAATGTAATAATTTTTAAAAGTTTGCGAAAACCAAACACAATTAAATGTTTTCGTAGTAAGCATCTTTTGTTAATTGTGAGTCGAGCAAAGTTTTAACAGTCTAATAATGAAACAAATGTTTTCTTTTAATGCGCATTAGTTTTTATTTTTAACTAATATATTTTTATACGTGGAATGCAAAGAGGATGTGATAATGATCATGAACAAATGACTCATAACATGCTACGAATAGCTACACGCTTTCTAACTCCAGTTTTTGAAAATTATCATCATTTATTCAATTTATTATTTACATAATATGTTTTTAAAACTTTTTCCAACAAATACACAGCAAATCCATTTAAAATTCGTTATTATTGTACCGGGTATTTTGGTGCAAAAACCGAATACAAGGCAGAGATAATTTATTAATGTCGAAAGTGGCTACAGGCCAAAGGACCTTGATCAATATCAATGTTCCTTGTTTGGTGGGATGCTCCTCCATTGTACATGTTTCAGGAACGCCATTTTGGGAAAAAAAAATTACAAAACCCCGACTTTACACATTTTTAGTTGCTTCCGTAAAAATAATAAGTAAGTAACTTTTGTATGTTGTAAGAAGTTTTGAGAATTTACGGTAAGAGACTTATGAATTTTTTTTTGTAAAATCATAAGTTATTTACGTAGGTAAGTAAGTTGCTTACAAGTGTAAAGGCGGACAAATGTTTACAAGAATTCTAAGTCGATTCTCTATGAGCCTGCCATATGATGTTTTCTTTTCTTAGCTGTTATCTAGATAGCGATGGCTCAAAATAATTTAGTGCTGAGATAAAACAGTACACGTAATATTGTTTAATCTTCAGTCAATATTGGCGGGTATGTATATGACGAGACGAGACGACAATTTTAGTAAAAACATGTCGTAGATAGTGGTAGTACACGTAGATAAAATTAGTGATAGCTGTAAGATGTGCTCGAAACACGTGTGACAAATTATAACGAACGAAAGAGTTTATTGTTAAGTTCAAAAGTAATTAAATTGTAATGGCTTTCAATAAGGGCAATGAATTCTGTGAGTATTTTATCCTACGAACATTACGAATTCAAGTTATGATGTTTGCTTATAAATCACTCTAAACAGCTGTTGCCTGAAAGTATATACCTACCTAGATATAGATAAACAGGATAATGTTTTTATCTGGATGTCTTAGCCCAACCCAGAAATTAGCTCAACTTCCGTACAGTAGCTATAGTCATTTTAGTAACATTTGCGGTGTAGTTTTTCTTCACGTTATTTACTTTTCCTTGTCGACATCAGACATATACCTACATTTGTGTTGTGTACACGAGTAATGGATTCAGGCAGGTACCTACATGCCCTTAACTTTTTATGTGCCATATTTTCTGCGAGTCAAAACGTAACGTTTTTATTTCCCTTACCTGAAATTTCTGAATTAATCTCAAGCATTGTCTGCGAGGAGACTCATAACTCTGACGAAATATAATTTCAGGTGCATGTTAAATAATGGTGGCTTTGCTCGCGATTTTCTCAGTTTCTTCGTTAAGAATGCTTGAGTATACAAGATTGTTTACGGTTCAATTAGGTCCAGAGACTTAATTGCTACTTGAAATCTTATACTAATAATTATAGCGGCTTTATGTAAGAATACGTAGCCGGCGCTGTTGCTACGCGTTTTGTTACTTGAAGCGAAAAGTGCTACGGCGTAGCATTGTTTTTCTAGCACAAGTTCTTAATTTGTTTACGTTTATTGCACGTTGTATTGAAAATGTGTACATACCAATCTATATGTTGGAAATGCTGTAATGTTTTCCATATACGTTTGTAGCGTTCAGTTCTGCCAATAAAATTCGACCCCACCCGGAAATGTCTGCAAAAAGGGGTTGTGTTGTAACTCAATGGCTTCCAGCTACAATATTTTAACATTGGTGTTCCATTTTTCTGAATGTATCACGGAACACTTACATCATAAGAGATGTTTTCCGTCCTACTTACTTGTTTGTGCTTTCGAACTATATTTTGAGAAGTTAAAAGTTATTAGTAAATTGGTTGTGCTTGTCAAGTGAGATTTAGTGTTAGTTGTTTCAACTCTGCGCAATCTCTTTTGGTAAACAACGTTTACGGCCAGGCTGTTTTTCGTCAATTACTCAATTTTGTTTTCATGCTCAAATTCAAGAATATATTTTTTATTCAAATGTTTTATAATGAGAAAGTGTGAATTATATGTCTACCTTTTGAAGGGCTTGCTTGCTTCTGAGTATAAAGCTCCAACTGACTTTTTAAATGCATTGTTTCAGATTTGCGCACTGCATTCGGCCTGCTGGACCGTGACAGTGACGGACACGTCACGCCAGCCGAGCTGCAGTTCATGCTGCGGAACCTCGGCATCACGGTCAGCGATGACCTCATTGGCGAGCTCATCAAAGACGCCAGTAAAACTGGTCAGTATCCTGTGACTTTAAACTACAGCATATTGGGCTTATATATAGTGTTTGTCACTAATATAACTAAGCAAAGGCTACATTATTGCATCACAGTTTTATGTAATGAGGAAAATTTCTCGTGTTGTCGATTAGAAAGAAGTTTGTATAACAACATAAAGCATGAAGTTCATCATTAGTTGCATATGTAGGTAGCAGGTGGGTTGTGATAATTATAATGAGCCATACTAAACTTAATCTAGCCTTAATCGCACCGCATTTGTTTTCTATTCGTACATGATTCCGTTGGCTAGCCAACGCAACCTGCGTCATGAAAATTACGTCCCACGCTCAGCTTGCATGCAAGAAGTCCATCAAACTTGGTAATGTAATGGCGCTGGGCGTAAATCGTTGCCGTTTGTTCGCGAATGACACGCCACGACCGCTACCTGTCGATCACAGCATTCATACCAGACAGGGCCGTGACTCTCTCTAATATCTACCTAAATGTGAAATAATAAATCACACGTGCTACCTGGCCGCTACTGTTTACGTATAAGGTGTGACACACTTGACTCTATCGGATAGATTTGCTGCAATGATTGGCCAATAAATTCATTAGTCATACTACTGCAATATAATCTAGACACTATTAAAAAGATACGCAAAGTAGATAATCTTGACATAACAACAACAATTGATAAGTGTATCAATGAACTTACTACTATTTAAATGTTCGAAGCTTTCTGAAATGAGGGATAAGTACGTTTCCAACAAGTTCATTTCTTTAACATGTTGATTCTACTTTATATGCTTAAATAAATATTTATGAGTGATCGTCGTATTTTATGACTCAATAACGTCTGGGAGGCACGCACCGCGTATGTTGTGGTTACGCCAGGCTTGAGGCTGACATACTTATCCAAATTCCAGACGATAATGTCATTTATCTAGGCGCAATTTCCTGCGCTCAAATAACCTTGTAACGAACTCGAGAAGAAGGTGAAATCACTAGTTACATAAGTCTGAATAGATTGCAAAGTCGTTTGTTCGTGCATTCGCTTTAAACTTTAAACTACTTTACGGATTTACGCCAGAATTTACGCGGATTCCGTCATAACTTGGGAAATATTTACATAGTTTGTTATGTTGGGCTCTTTAAGTAAATCGATACGTGTGAGTTTCCTAATAGTGCTAAATACATTGCACAATTTATCTAGCAAGTACCTACGTGGTTTCGATTTAAGTAGCTACTATTGAATGCACGTTTGTAAGTACTGATGACATCGATTTAATTTTATATCAAGTCATTAAGTGCCTGTACAAATGCATAAACATACCTGTGTGAAATATCTATACGAGTGTTTTGTTTGTACATTGAATAACTGCCAATATAACACGTGTTTTTGACATCAGTAAAGCTAAGATAGTGCACTGTTTGAAGCTAGCAAATGGTCTGTGATTGTAAATTGTTAGTATCCAAGCGTATCAAGAGCAGATAGCTGAAATTAAATTACATCATTTTACGTAGGCAGGTACAAACCTACCTACACAAGTCGCGTCATATCCGTTTCTGCTGAAAGAATGTTGTTATAAAAATATTCAGTGATTATCAAAGTTTCAACCACTGTTTGCCTCATTAGAATATAAATTTGCGTGAGCCAGTAAGTTTAACAGTGCGGCATGAATAAACAAAAACTGATTAAATCGATGAGGCAGTTAATGTACAGGGTTATTGTAAAATGGCGTGCTCGCGTAAGGCGGCGAGCTTCCGGAGCGCGACCCTCACCGCGGGGGAGGTTACTTACGTACCTGCGCTTTTACAAGACCTCGTGACGTAATTGATAAAGTTCCACTTGATCACTCACCACTGGAGTGCCTAATTGGCAATAACTTGCTTCATTACTTTGCGTGCCCTCAGATATACAGACTTAACTTTTAGTATAGCGTCGTAAGCTAAGTGATTGACGGCTTTATGGTGTCTAACAAAACTTGTAAATAAAGCTGGCCTTAGTTTTATTGCTAGTAAAGGATGCTATTTCGGTGTATATATTTATTCAAGTAGATTGGCCTGGCAGGATTAACATCAGGGAAACAATACAATGTTGCAATTGCACATCTTCAACGTATGTTTACTCGTTTCATTCGGCTTGTTTTGATTTTCGCGGAGTTGTCATTCAAAGTAAAGTTAAAAATGACAGTAAGTAGATGTACATACATCCCATTTCTAAAGCGAGACAGTTCAGGCCTTCAGGCTGCAATAGCGGAAGCGGGGGCCAGCGCCACGCCCGCTCTATCTACCATCACAGCCTGATAATCTCTTGATCCAATCACAATGTACCCGCAAGCCGAGGCGAGGTCAACATTCTGCACACGATACAAAAACCATTAATGCTGGGTGACACGTTCCTACGTAGTGATTTATAATATCACTCCAGTATTCAAGTATTACTACGATCAAATAAGCATTTTCTTTAAATAAGAAACATGTTACCTACTTTGAATAAAAAGGCTTCGCTGGCAGAAATTCTATACAATAAAGGTGCAGCGGACAGCCACAGGTGGTGCTAAATTCCCTCGTTGTCCTACGTAAGCCTTTACGTTTAAAAGTGCTTGCACATCTGGCACGCTTTGTATAAATTAGAATAAATTACCTACAGCAAATAGAAAATTTAAATGAGTGCTGAATTGAGCACGGGATAATTATTTTTGTTTATTAGCAGGAGTGAACAGTAATCTTAGTAAGCAACATAAAAATATATTACGAACGTAAGACTGGCTGCAATAATAAAATTTTATGAATGACGACGTCTGACTTTATGGCTAAACATTGATAATGACTGTTATAATTAACTGTTGGTAATGCTGTGAGCAGAGGGTGAACCGCTGACGTCACGACTTTAACGACTTTCCCTGCCACCGCGTTAATTAAGATTTAACGACTTAAAGCCCTTCTGTTAATTGTCACATTACATTTTGTTACATATTATTTGGGCACGATTTAATATTCACTATAACATTGCTGTGGTGTGGAAATGTCTCGTAAATCTTTATCTGTGACCCTAAAAAGGTTTTCATTTACAGGTAGCTAGGTAGTTATTTCGACTTTCAAAACATTATTATGGAAAAACATTAAACATGTAAATATGTTTGTAGCTTGAGCTTTACAATGGTAAAACACGCTTCTTCTAGCGCGGATTAAATCTTAATTATTATTTACGTTATATTTGATAAGATCGTTGATAACTCGTTACTTACTTTTTAAATTTTCTTTGAAATAATACTTTTCTTTTTTTGATTCCAGGTAACGGTCTAATAGATGAGAATGACTTCATGCAGTGGGTGACGAAGATACAGGCCTTACAAGGGCTGGATGTGACGACGAGCGGTGGGGACTCCGAGGAAGAGATCACTAGAGATCTACTCGCAGCATTTAAGTGAGTACCTTATTTACTTAAGTATGTAGTCTTTTTTCAACTCTACGCACATTTTTTGGGAATATCAGATCGTTAAGTGTCAGGGGAACATTGAATTTTCATCAAGTGAGCAAGCATAAAATACTTACTGAGCATCTATCACTACATCACTATTGACTGGATACTTGTAACCCTGTAAAATTCTGAAACTATGTACCCAAACCAAACCTGGTAGAGCATTGTAAACTAGAATACAAGTAGGCAATAATATCTTTATAATTGCAGGGTGTTCGACCGCGATGACAACGGGTACATAACGCGAGACGAGCTCCGGGCAGCGCTGGAGATGATCGGCGAGCCCGTCACCGACGCGCAGCTGAACCAAGTTCTAGCGCTCGGTGACATCGACCACGATGGCAGAATCGATTATGAAGGTACACGTCACGTCAACTTATAACTAATTACACTATTTAAAATAACGTTAGTGAGGACGGCCCAAAATTCAGCACTTAACTTTTTGGCATCAATTTAAAGGGCTTATGCCAAACAAGGGCTACCTAAATAGCGTTAGTAGGTAGTTTAAACTTTAATAGTAAAGGTTTATCATTTAATTTGCAGAGTTTGTGAAGATGCTGTTGTAACGTGTACCTCGCTGAACAAGACCTCACTAGATATAATGAGAGATGGTAGTGTTAAAAGACGTGCGGTCGGCGCAGATTGGTCCCTGCGTGATCATGTATGTGGATGTCGCTACGATACACGGGCGGTAGTGGGCAACTACTACCAACGACTGTTCATTGTATGCACGGCACCTATATGTTCGCAGATCAAAGTGGAAATACCCACGTAGCAGTCGACACCTGTTGAAATTGTTGTAAATAGAAGTAATTTTATAATTATTAAAAATAACAAATATCTATTGTAGCATGTAACTAATTTAGGATAGTCAAATTATATAATTAAACATTAATATCATTAAATGATTATATATTTTGCATACGTGATTTGTTTACCAAATAATAACTAATAATAAATGGCCTAAGTGGACTTGATCAGAAATTTTGTAATTTAAAGACATTTCAAAGTAGCAGTTGTGCTATATTACTTGTATTATATTGTAATTCAACTGTTTTAACGAAAAAAACTACATGTCAGTACAAAGATGCTAATAATTTATTTTGCGAAAATTAAATATTTTTAACAACATCTATTTATACATATGTTTAGATTAAGATCTTAGCGAATTAGCATATAAAGAACCTTCATAGATGCCCAGTTCTAGAACTTCATGAATGTTATTCTTATTATTTTTTAAAACAGATTCTATACTGCAAACGAAGTTGAAATATAAAGGACTTTTAAATGAGAATATGTAAGTTTTAATTGAAACACAAAATGTCTACAGTTGGTGTCGACTTGGCTGTGATTAAAAGCCACAATTCAGGAACGCAAAGGATTTCACTAGGTACCTACCTTGCCTAACTTTGTTTTTTTTTGTGGTATATTCTTTAAGCAACCTGAAGTGGAGAGTGCCAGTCGACATATACCTTTACAGTACTAATGAATAAATAATGTTGTAATTTTATGGTTGTGAATGATAAGTTACATCAGAATTGTTATACTTATGAATTAAAGTGGTATGAGTACGGACAACATATTTATTTTTTAAATATTGATCTTAATTATATGAAAAGTTTTAACTGAGTAACGTTATGTGACTAGATGCGTGGGTTGCCCGGGTAACTGGGTTGAGGATGTCAGATAGGCAATCGCTGTTTGTAAAACACTGGTACTCAGCTCAAACTGGAAGCCCACCCTCAAATAGTTGGGAAAAGGATAGGCAGATGATGATATGAAATAATGTCATCTGTAAGACATTTAAAAAGTTAAGTAGGAGGTATTAATTGCGTCAGATAGCGCATACCTTCTTAATTCTTTGTGCAAAATATACCTTATAATCAGCCACGAGTACCTACCTACCTTCCTAGATTTTACAGACCTTTCCGCTACTTGGTGTTAATACAATAACCCGAAACTAGTCTACGCAAGTGAAAGTGACAATTTAATTTTGAATTTCTTCTTTATTAATAATTATATAATACCAAACAACATATTATATTTTTATCTCGTATTCAGTCTATACCTGCGTAGAACTTCCCAAGAAAATCAGTTGGCTTGCGCTCAATGGTCGGGCTCCAGTGTCTCATCATGTGACCCTTCTGCTGCCATTGATTAGTTACTTCTTTGAGTTCGCAATAGCCCTGTAACAGGGGATTTAGTTTGCAGTGTTACCTACTTGTTAAAGTGAAGCACAAATATCTAACTAGCATTTTGTGCGATACAGATAGGAAGATACTTATTTGCCCAGCAGTTGCGCTTGACGCCACTACCCAATTAGGTAGGTACCTGTTAACTAAGTAACTACCCACTCTGATGCAGATTGAAATTAAAAGGAACTGTTATAGGTAGGTGTGCAGATCTGTGTGTGCAGCACTTACGGGTAGAGAGTATAGGTAAGGGACAACGGTAGAAGCAAGTAGGTACCTATTTTTTACTTACTAATTCCTAAATTACCTAACTAGGTTGATGTGCTTACTAATTTATTGATACCTAGGTAAGTTACCTTGATAACCAACAAATCTATGACTCGAACGTCAGTAATGCAGGCATTCTTGTAGAAATATTCTCTCAACTTCCAACGCATGTCTTCTTCATTTTTCGTGATATCGTAGAAAGTTACTAAAAGTTAAATGGTTTCGTTAATTAAATGTAATATAAACCTAGGAATACCTTATCACCTTGGCCTTATAGAATGGTTTTTTGTCCCTCAGGTCGGGTAGGTAATCACGGTCAGGGATTTTGTCAAAGCTGGCCCAAATCGTCCTCCGCTAGTTCTTTTTCATCTAGTGTGGAATTGAGGCAAGACCTATTTAATTAACAACTACCTACTTATGATTTAGGTACCTAGAGAGATAGAGCATACCCAGGTATAGGGCTGCCATCTCGAATTTCGCCAAACCCGGACAACCATTAAAGAAACCCGGACATTTGGCGTAAATCGCATTTTTCCTCCGAACGAGTACCTACGATTTTTTTTTAAACAAAATATACCTAATTTGTAATCCGTTTACTATTAACATATACTTAAATTCAATGAGGTGCTTCCCTACATGAAAAGTGTCCGGGCTTTCCCCGGACACTTCTTGAAACCCCGCCCGGACGGCCTCCAAACGAGGACAAATCCGGGGAAACCCGGACGGATGGCAGCCTTACCCAGGTAGGTATATTTAGCACTTACGAATGTAAGGAATGTATCTGTAAAAAGCCCTGTACAATCCGATTGCCCTTCTGCGTGCTTCACAGAATTCCTTGGACAACAAAGGCCTCACAGCCTTTGTTGCAGCTCGGCCAACAACCATTTCGTTATTTTAGTATTTATATGATTATGTATGATTTTTTTTATTCAGAGCTATACTTGATAAATTCGAGTGCCCGTAGAAAATGACACTTGACAGGGGAAAGGAGATCCATATAAAAAATAACGAATAAAATTCCTACTGCCTAGATAGATATATAAAACCTTTATGGTGTAATATTTTAAATAGTAGGTTGGGCTCAGCGTAATGCCCTGTGGCACTCTCAAGGTAATAAATAATCGCAACATTCGTAATAATTTATAAACAGGATTCAAGTATTTGATGAGATAGAGCAACATATTATAACAATTAGATTATTAAGGATATTCTCTGTGGTTGTTGCTGCAGGTTCCTAAATACATACCTACTTTGAAATATTATTATAAGAATGTGAATTGTTTGTTCCTCTGTCAAGCAAAAACTGGATAAGCTTTGATTAAACTTTTTGTCCATGTACGGGAAAGAGTTCCGGCGAAAGGTAGTATGTTTATAAATGTAAAAATCCAGCAGTGTATGATTACCTACATTAAATTAGTAAGTGTCCGTGTCCATTCGTACATATACCGATTATAGATTTAAGTTGGAAATAAAACAGAAATACAAGTAGACAATAACAAATATATGTATTAAAACTACAAAAATTATGATTTGAATTCTCTATTTTGTAACATGGTTTAAACTTAGATGGTAGAACTATTTACATTTGCTAGATTGTAACAGTTTATTCATTTCCATTGAAGAATTTAGAAAGGAAATCTTTTGGTTTAGGTTCCTCGGTTGGCTTGAAGTAAGCCATTACGTGACCCTTCTGTTTCCACATGTTTACGGTTTCCTTCAGTTCCATCTGGCCCTGGAAATTATATACCAAAGTGTTTAACCATTTTATTTTGTATTATCATATAAAAAACAATTTCGTATAAAGCATATTGTTCTTTAAGTGAGTTTTTGAAATTGAGCCAAAGAGAGATTATAAGTGAAAACAAAGAGTAGTTTTGTTATACGTAGGTATAGTCATAAAACATAAAACTATGTATATAGTGCACACAGTGACAAATTACTGGAATTACATTAAATACATAGGTTCATACAGGGTGACTTGTAATTCGACATACATGATACACAAAAAATGATCGAATGATGAAATGATGTTTTACTCAAAAAAAAAGTACATAGCATACATCATCATCAGCCTATCGCAGTCCACTGCTGGACATAAGCCTCTCCAAGTGCAGGCCACATAGCATACAAATAGTGAAAATCAGTATGATATTTTCTAAGATATCTAAAATGTACCTTTAAACTATGCAATCATTTATACAAGATGCAGACGAAAATGACCTGTTCATTTATTGTTAAGAATCAAAACCAAAAACAACTAAACTACAATATTTCAACATAGGAGGTTCTTACATGCAGAGCGGTGCTCAGGCTTGGGAAGTTCAGTTAATCACCAAACAACATCATGCAAGCTTGTACATTGTAAATTGCTTATACTGTTAGCATGATTAGCCAAAGTATCCTTCCAATAATCCATATATGCCATAAAGTAAAAAAAACATTGAGCAAGCATAGTGCTGTATAATAAGAGGATGGGATTTATTGAAGATATTCTAACGTGTTTAATGGGTAACTAAAATAAAGTCATACCTTTATGACAAGCAGGTCAATGACTCTGATGTCGGTTACATCTTTGTTTTTCATGAACATTTCCTTCAGCTTAGCGCGGCATTGTTCTTCACTCTTAGGCATATCATACTCCATAACTGTAATATTTAATTGAATACATGATAATTATGAAAGGGCAATCTGGTGAAAATAATTGTTTCAATCTGCAGATACACTCTATGTAATGTAATTGCAAAGGTTAGAACGCAATTGTCCTTATTAATTCTTCGGAACTTTATCTCAACATTATATCAATCGGTCGAACTATAAAAGGACAACCCATCAAAGCTCTGTACGGGAAAAAAATACTAGAATATTGGACATCCAGAAGTAAACAGTCCTAAGCAGCAATGATGACATAACAGGCTACTTACTAACGTACGGGATTTGGCGATACCAAGCCTTGTAGAGGTTCAGCACTCGCATTCTAGCCTCTCCATGATTTAAGGAGAGTACCGGCTTTACGATTTTAGTGCCTACTTTAATAGCTTGCCCTCCAGACATGTTTTATTAAATATTATATACTTGCGTTGTAACTTCGATCGAAAATGTTTTGATTATTTGACTTTGACATGACAGTTAAATGCCAATGACTTTTGACAGGGACATTGGTTAGTGATGTACCTTACTATTGCGTATTTTGTGTACCTTGCGTATTTTCACAACACGGTTACACTACTTGAAACTCAAGAACGGCTGAACCGAATAGGTGAGGTGGGTCACAAGCTTAGTATACAGAGGACAAAAGATAATTAGGATAATTAGGATTTTTATGTCCTTCCGTTTAAGTAGTGCCTTAAAGTAAGCGTCCAAAGGCACGCATCACAAGTATCGGACGCTTCGCAGGTAACGGATTTTACCTAGCATTGTACAAGAATTCATACAACGGCATCCACTGATCCGTATCGTATGGACGACTCAGATAAATAGCTATCATCATCATCATCATCATCATCATCATCATCTCAGCCATAGGACGTCCACTGCTGAACGTAGGCCTCCCCCTTTGATCTCCACAGATACCTGTTGGAAGCGACCAGCATCCAGCGTCTTCCGGCAACCTTTATAAGGTCGTCTGTCCACCTCGTACATAGCTATGCTATAATGCGATACGTCCGATACGTGCGATGCGGGCCTGTGGACGCTTACCTTTAGGAAGCGCGCAAAACCATCGAAAGAACACTTACATAAACACACAGGTACTTAAATAAAAAAATATAGTTCTCTTAAATCAATTTATTTCGTTCTTTATTGTTTTATTTTATGGACAATTGCAATAGTACCTAAATTCAAACAATTACAAAACATAACCGAGCAAAACTCTTCTAATTCACATTTTCGCCAAAAAAATCTAAATTTTCGGTAGTGTTAAATCTGAATAATAATCACTTGGTCTCATTTATTAGTTTCCCAAAGGACATGTTTTAGCTCCCCATTTCGGAGTAAGCTCTGCACTGTAGGGGTTAATCAGATGGGTGTCTTTCATTCTTCCGGGCATATAAGTAAAGAATATATCTCTGAAAAATGAGATTATCCATTATTTGTGAGCAATATTCCAAAACCACGAGAGGATTTATTAAGATTGATAGTCAGAATTCATAGAAACATCTAGCACGTTACGTTTTCGCATTAAAACTGCTGAACTAATTGAGATGAAATTTGGCGCAGGTACCTAAGTACTTTTGGGACTTTTCGTATTTTTAATCAGGTGTTAGAAGTATAGCTAACTCACAAGAATGGTTTGCCTGGATAATGATCATATTTCATTGTCGACCACCAAAGGCGCGTTTGTTCCACTTGTTTTATCCTGTTTCTCGTAATAAAGTCTTCTATCAAAACATCGAACTGTAGAAAAATCATAAATATATAATATATTTTACCGACTTAGGGAAAATCCTTTGTAAGGCTTTGATCCTTTGATTGTTAGGTACTCTTTCATGCAAAATTACTGAACAGTTGCTTTGCATGCATGTCGCACTTACATGCGTTTACTCATAGGTACTTAAAAAACCGGGTGGATAATTCGGTAAGTCGAATGAAACCACTCGTTTCATCATTATACTTAGTGTCACTTTTAAAATATAAATCCAGTAGAAATAAACTTTACCAGTTGCTGTATTAAGTGGCGATGTGACCAGTTCATATGCGCCAACTGCTTCAGAGAGAACGGTATCCTACATGCCCGGGCTCTGAAGTCCATGTGCTTCAAGTCAAGCCATCGCCGCTGTGACTGCAGTTGCAGACGTCCTAGAATCAGTGAAAAATTATGTACCTAACAAAGAAGTTTCGTCTTGGGTGAATCGCTTGGTTTTATATATTTTGATTTAAGCAAACAAACGTTATCTTATTATCTAGATTTTCTCATGCAAGGACATGAGAAAATACACACAGGACTTACTGTGTTTCTTCGGTGACATTTTGCCTTTTACTCTGCTTCTGGCCCACCCCTGAAGGTTGTTCAGTAGATTTGCTTCGGGTAAGTGAGGAATAAGAAGTGGTGAATCAGAAAGATCTGCTAAAAACGCCTGAAAAAATCGTGATAAAATTATAGTCAAGAATTTAAATGAAATATCTAGGTAACAGCAAAAACATAAATAAAAATCATACAGCGAGCAGCTCGCTTTCCTTCAATCCAAAGGCATTTAAACAAGGCTCTGATGGTTCAGGCTGTAAAATAAAATTCAATGTTAGGTCATAAAATAACAGGTCGTCAAAATATAACCACGCGATGAAGAAGGCGAATTCAATGAAAGGTGTATGTGTATGTATTGTTGAAAGATAACATTAATTAAATTATGCTTATCCAGGACGATTGGAGAACAGACTATGGAAGTAAAGTAGGTGAGTGGGAGAACACTAGCCCAGAATGGCCATTAAAACTGCCATGGTGATGCAAGTGCAAGGCAAGGCCAAAAGTCAAGATCTTACCGTAGTTTCATTGGATTTCATTGCCTCATTGAAAGTATCCCTGATGAAGTCTTCAATGGGATCTAGTTGATAAATTTTAGCTCTATCAAACCAAAAGGGCCCGTGTCGAGTGGGTGGATAGAAAAACTTTTCCTTATTTTTTGCACTGGCGTTGTAGAAATCATATAGATGGCCACATTTACACTTAGAATCCTTTAGATAGTCCATTACGGTTGGCTCCCTAAAAATTAAGGTTGGTAACATTATTTCTCCAGTGTTATCAGAGAGGTAGGTAAAGACGGATTTTAAATTAGATTACAAGTACCTATCTAAAGCTTCACATTCATCTGGCCTGAACCAGTCATTTTGACACCTACTTAGTATCTGGCTTGAAGACTAAACAATCATTTCGGTCCTACCTTCCCTAATATGTAAAGCTAATTTAAAAATTAGGTCAATGTTGAAAATTAGAAACATGGGATCACGTCTACTTTCTTTTACGAAAAAGGGTTTTTGGAAAGGAAGAAAAGACAGGTAACTTACCATTTAGTAATACAGTCACATGTGCTATCGCATTTTTCCTCATCTTCATTCGGGTATTTCCAATAGCCGTCTATGTGAGTAACGGCCTCGTTGTTGGATATAGTGATGCCTTCGTTAATAGCTACGTATCCCGTTGGCAGTAAGGAAACATCTAAAGGTAAAATTAAAAAGTATAATTATATATATTTCTCTGTCTCTTTCCTGCTATGTATCCCACATGGTGGTGGGGTTTTCGCAGCTTTCTTATTTTTTCTTCTCCACTTCGCCTATTTGTGAGATCGCTCTCGGACCCGAGGCAGTCCTTCATATCTTTCGCATAAATTATTAAGTAAATAGATAGGTATATAAAAAACAGTTCCATCATTTATTTTTTAAGTATATAAGGGTGCATCTTGAAGGCGAAGGTCATACTTACTAGCCAGTAAATAATGTGGTCTTCCACCAGTGAAAGCGACCCCTGTGATCAGGTACTGCACGTTTTTGTATGGACTCTCGAACCGAGCACGAGCTTTTTTCTTCAGCATGCGCAGTTTATTAACATACGCAACCATCTTAGGGTCATTGTTGCCTATAATAATTTAAATATTTAGCAAGTGTTCTGAAGATAAACTGTAGAAATGGAAAATATAATACTAACGCAAAGTACTGGGTGGCTCCCAGAATTTATAATTGGTGTTTCTCTCGGTTTGTTTTTCCTTCTTACTTCTCTCCATACGTTTCTCTAACTATTTATAAAATTAAA
Organism: Helicoverpa zea x Helicoverpa armigera; assembly: GCA_033682625.1. NCBI lineage: Eukaryota > Metazoa > Arthropoda > Insecta > Lepidoptera > Noctuidae > Helicoverpa > Helicoverpa zea x Helicoverpa armigera. The sequence continues at coordinate 2,980,561 of JAWIIS010000029.1, forward strand.
AACGTAATTAATTGAAATAAGTGCATTAGGGCGTTTTTAAAACTAATTATATAACTTCATTACTTACGAAGGTGGTGCTCTTACATAAATTTTCGTAACTCTGTAAATAAATAATTGTTACATTCGGTTACTTTACATTCTGGTACTGCTTCTACACGTTTGGATAGCCAACCAAGCTACTTTTCAACAGTTGGCTCTAAAAGGTCGCATAAATGTAAATAGGAATAGCTTTTTTTCCAAGATAAAACGGGACTCTTATTAAGATTTCACTGTCGATCTGTCCGTTTGTCACCACTTCACCAGCCTATGTATATTCTCATGAACTGTGATAGATTGGCAGATGTTGGCAGAGTATGGTTCTCAGGGATCAGGCCAAACAGACACCCATAGAAATATGGATGGTTTTTACCGTAAATTAAATACAACTACTTAGTAAATTACATATAATCATGAAGGAGGTAGAACTAGTAACTTACTTCTTCACTTCTTAGTTTGAATTTATAACCAAGGGGTTTAGGTTTCGTCTCCTTCTCCTTGGGCGACCGAGTAGCGAAAAATGGGACATGAAACTTTTGCAAGTATTCTCCATACTTGCCATCTGGTTGAGGGGGCTTTTTCTTTTCTGCAACAAAACATCGATCACGGTCAGGTCAGACAAGTACCAATGCAACTTTTCTAAGTTTGTAAGTAGGTACTTTCTAAGTATATCTTGGACACCAATGACTGTGTTTCGGACTCCGACTGTTGATTTGATTTTAACGTGCCCTCCGCATTTCGGAATCGGCACGTTAAAATCCTTGGCAGTCATTACGGGTACTTAGAAGCCAGTAAGTCTGACACCAGTTTTACTAAGGATACTGGTACTGAGTTCCAAAAAAGGTACTGGGTTTTCCGGTTAACTGGGTTGAGGAAGTCAGATAGGCAGTCGCTCCTTGTAAAATACTGGTACTTAGCTGCTTCCGCTGAGACTTGGGAAAAGGCTCGGGAGATCGTGGTTTGCATCAATTGTCTCATAATAAGGTATGTAATGTCGGGACACCTTTTCTCCCACGGTCGGTTAGGCCCATGCTAATTTATTAATAAACTTGCATTTTGGGTGCTAACCAACAAGCATGCTCATCACACAAATGTCGACCGAACCGGGAATTGAACCCGGGACCTCATGGTACGACCGTCCGGCATGGTAACCATTGCGCTATCGAAGTCGTCAAGATCGTAATCTGAACAATTTGAAAATATTCCGTTTCTCTAACTGAAAGCTTTTCGTCGTGCACTTACTTTTCTTAGGAGCCGGTGTCGCAGATTTTTCAGTTTGTGTGATTTCATTTAGTGTCTCAATGCATTCATTAATGTCAATGAAAACCAAGCAGGACATCATTATCATGGCGTCATTGTCGTATTCTGAAAATAAACATTTTAAGAGTTGAGTTTATGCCATAATTAAAAGGAAGGTAGGTAGGTGCTTACCAACGTGTAGTATATAGTAGGGTACCTATCTATCTACTGTAGGTACAGTTAATACCCTACTATATCTACAAAGCATAATTGTAGGTGTACATACTTTTTCTCAATTCAGTCGGAGATATTTTATAAATTGTTGTGTAGAGTTTCCAAAAGAAAAGACCAGGATCTTCAATGCATTCCACCATCGCATCCATTAAAACTTTCTTAGGGATTTTAAGCGATATTCCGAGATCTGACAGAGCTTTGCGCATGCGTCGAGGTACATCTTCTAATAAGTCTTGGTGTATATCTTCTTTCAAATGCGACAAAACCGTTTTCTGCTGACTAGAAAGTTCGACATACCATCTAGGGCCAGCCTCTCTTTTAAGTCGTTTTTCCTTCCTATTAGCTGAAAGATTAAGCAACTTGGTTGAAAACTCAACTTACCACTTACCAGGTGCGTACTTATAATGTAGGTAGGTACAGTAGGTACTAGCTGAACCCCGCGGAATCCCTCTCGTTCCGGGGGAACTTCTCTCTGTACTCGAATAAAATACGTACCTACAGACTTTCTTAGGCAGGTACTCGGGAATCCAAAGTCAAATGATTTATTTGCACATGCAGTTAAAGCACCGGCTTTAAACCAGGTTTGAAACATGAACTTTTAAAAAACCTACCGAGGTTTGAAACCTCATTTTATAATTTGGCGGAAAAAAAGAGTAGGATCAAGGTACATAAATAGAAAGGATAGGTAACCTACTATATTTTCATATCTACGCAATTTAGACCTCCAGGGTTAGATTTATTTTAGAACACTTTTTATGTGAAAATCAATAGGCACATGTCACCTTCGCAGAAATGATGATACTTCAGGTCCTTGAGAAATCTCAGCCATTTTCCAACTCTTTCATTGTAAGGTTTCTTGTTGATGTTTTCTAGCATTTCTTTTTCCAATGTTACCCATATTGGATCTTTTTTCGGTCCGTAGATTGTCTTGATGTAAAAAAAAAATATATAAATATTATCTTGTAGCTCATGATACCATTTTAGAACCCAAACTGTAGGTCCCGTCCCGGCTGGGTTGAGGAGGTCAGATAGGCAGTCGCTCCTTGTTAAACACTGGACCTCGGCTACAGCCGGTTAGATGGGAAAAAGGCTTTGGAGATGGATGAATGATGGGTCAGTGTGTGGTTTTCCGTTTTAGGATGCCATTGTAGAACCTGGGAAAGCCTAATCACTACCACTCTGATAATTGGATAGCCTAGCCCTGATTCTTTACCTTTTTCGTAAGAATTTCTTGAACTGGTGGCATTACAAATTTCCCCATCGTGAAAAACTAATAATTTACGATTGTAATCCAAAATATAGATAAATCAATTCATACTATAAAATTTTGATTACAATTTAATTATAACTTCAAAAATTTGGTACATTTTAAAATTTGGTAGCCATATTTAAAGTCAAATTTGAAGTTGTTCCTCCATAATGTAGAGCAGAGCTGTAGAGCAGTCTATGAGTCTGAGTCTAACATTACCTTCCTCCTTGATTACACGCCATCACACGTCAGAAATTCGCACGTTCTAAAAGGAGGAGTTTGTTGAGAAAGTAGTTATGTGTGTAGGCTAAGATTAATTAAGCATGGGGAGTACCTAATGACAGATACCTAAGTACCTAATGCATGGGGAGTCCGACCGTGCTCTAGCTGTGGCGGCATATTGGGTTGACAAACTGTAGTCTCACTGTAAGACTAGGGAAGAAGAATAGGGGAGTATAACTACGTATAAGAAGTATGCGATGTATAGGTATATAAGGTATATAGGTACCTACGATTGCCTCGTTGGTCTAGTGGTCGCAAACGCTGCTGCTATAACTGAGGTCTCGGGTTCGATTAAAGCAGAAATAAGTGTGACGTCATAAGTAATGTAGAGTTGTACAAAGTGCCCATAACGGCAGATCCGCTGCTGGAATAAAACAGTGTATTGTGTAAGCGAATCCACAAAAACGCGACCGACAGTCTCTGTCCTACGCGTGTGCGAATTGAATTTCGCAATCAAAGCACTGTCTGCCGTTCAGTCTTCAGTTTTATCTCATAACTAGCTTCTGTTAGCGGTTTTACTCGCGTTCTGTGGGAATCACTCCGTGTACCTGGACAAAAATATCCTATAGCTTTTCTCCATAAATGAGTTCTCTAATCAAAATAGTCAGTAGTAGTTCCTGTTTGTGTGTTCAAGCACAGACAAACTCAACAGCTTTGTAATATTAGTTTTCATTAAATTCTTGTCTATGTGTAGCTCCTGTAACTTAACTAGTACTATGAAGTAAAACATATTTATTAGTTACATAATATTTATTTAACTTAAAAATAATTATTACAAGTGGCATAATTATTATCACATTTAATGACAATTAAACAGACATTCTCTGATAAATTCTGAGTCCCAACATGTGCACCACATCATTATTTACCACCATTGGAAATGCAGGCAAAGCTTCATTCAATAAGCTATGTGTTTTTAATTTGCAAATTTTTAGTTTTTTCCAATACTTCTTTATAAGGAGGATTTATGGGACTTTGAACAGGTTCTTTGTATTCATATGATGTTTGGCCATCTAACAGCAATGGGTACGAGGTATCAGAATCATAGGCACTCAAATCACCACATGCATTGAATGGTACTATGACCCGGTTAGCGCCAGTGAACTGATTGAAATCACAATATTCATGATCCAACAGTGGATTCACCATGTTTGGTACATATCCTTCAGGTGGCTGGTAATTTTGGCACACAACAAAAGCTTCTATGCTGGAATTTCTTGAACTTTTTGGTTTGGAAACTGTTACATATTCAAAAAATTGCTTTAGTTGTGAATATAGAAGAGATACATCTTCACCCCTAAATATCTTAGCCACAAATACACCTCCAATTTTTAATACATGAGTAGTTATATTGAGTGCCGCTAATAACAGCTGTGACTGCACATATTCATCAATGTCATGCAGCCCAGTTACATCAGGAGCCCCATCACACACTACCAAGTCAGCTTTAAGACCTTCAAACTCCTGAATGATTGCGTTCGCAGTCGACAGCTTTGTAATATCGCCTTGTATTTGTATTACACCTGGTAAAGCTGCCATAGCTTGTAAATCTACTGCTACTATTTTAACGTCTTCTACGTTACTAGCATTTTGACGCAATTTTTTTGTCAGCACTTGACTCCAACTGCCAGGAGCTGCACAGAGGTCCACAGCACGTGTTACTCCTTTAAATATATTGTGTTCCTCGTTTATTTGTAATAGTTTAAAAGCACTTCGTGCTCGCCATCCCTCTTCTTTGGCTAACCTGTAATATATATCTCTTTTATCTTTAGAGGTTTTTCCCATTATTAAAAATTAAAAGGTTTGTTTCCTGCGTCCTGGAATAATTAGTTTAGTAAATAGAGTATATTTTCTGTGATCTTTAGGTTGAGGAACAGAGGAAAGCACGGAAAATAATAAATAACCTAGAACAAAAGTGAATGACAGTGACATAATAATTAATGTCATGTATGGAAGGTAGATGTAAGAAGTGTCTACTTGTTGGAGCCAAACAAAAATAAATCAAGAATTTCTGACAGTAAAGAGATAAGTTGAAGGGCCCGGGAACCTAAGATTAGACGGCTACAGCTAGACGTAGTAGTGTGTAAAGGCAGCTAAACTTAGTTGTGGATAAAATATTCAATTAAAAATCTGTTTTATGTGTAAATTTGTAAGAAGAAAGTTACCGTGCGCATAGGCGAAAAGAATATCTCGTGAATAATTTAATTTTGACCCCTAAAATGTCGACCTTACAAATAAATTATATCCACTTGCTATTGCCGCCGCGCCATATACAAAAATTCCCCTATCCTGTACGAGCTCTACCCTCCATGTTTAAACTCATGTTATGACCGCTGACACTGTCTGTCACCTCTGTCAGCTTGTCAGCTTCTGCGGCTGACTGTCATAAAAAAGCATCATCAGTCGGTTAACTAATTGTTATTTATTATCAGCACATGAACACGGTCGCTTTGTTTTTCCTGCCCCATTACCACTGTGCCGTTTAATCATATCCAAATAACATGCAAACGAAAGAACAGTGAGTGGCATTACTTTCCGTCAAATCGCCAGAAGTTGACTTATACAATCGGCAAGCACCAAGCACAAACATGGAATATTTCAGTGGTTCTAAGAAGTTACTGTTATTTATTCTCGAAGACTGGAAACTGCTCCTCTTCCTTACTATTTTATTTGGATTATATTTCTATTATACAAGTACGTTTGACTTCTTCGAGAAGAAAGGCATTCCATTTAAGAAACCAGTGATATTTTTGGGAAACTTGGGGCCTAGATTAAGGGGAACGCAGTCATTCCACGAATTTCAATTGGAAGCATATAAGAACTTCAAAGGAAATCGATATGGTGGTAAGTTTAATACAAATATTTTTTTAACCAAAATGTATTGCGAAAAAGTATTAGGCTACAGCTCTATTTATTTCCCCAAAAATATTAATTTATTCGAAGGACTATACACCTATATTTGATGTCAACATAATAACAAAAGTAGTCCTATTTATATTTGTACTTTACAAGCATTGTATCAATCAAAATTTATTATTCATAATTCCAATAATTTTGTAAAATGAGTGCTCAAAATGTAAATTTTTATGCAGGATTATTTGAAGGAAGAAGGCCCCTTCTAACAATTATGGATCCAGAACTCATAAAGGCGATAACAATTCGTGATTTTGATCACTTCACTGACCGCATCACACTGAATGCCAAAGAACCTAAGTTCTGGAGTCGTTCACTTCTTAACTTAAAGGTAGGTATTATTACATCCACAGTATGGAGTTTCTTGCCGGCTCTTCTCCATGAGACCAACTTTTTGGAACCGTGCAACTAATGTGACGTTTCATAGGTGCCTGCAAAGGCCTATGTGAAATAAAAAGATTTTGATTTTGATTTTGAATAAACAAGTCATCTACTACTGATTAAGGGTTCAGTGATATTTTCTTCATTACGTAGTAAAAAACAAAGATGCTTTCTCTGTCCCTAAACCCTGCGTATGCTTAAATTTTTAAAACTATGCAATGGATTTTGATGCGTTTTTTTAAAGCAAAAAATGATTGAAGAGTTAAGTTTATATTATGTATAATATAGTCGTGCAAAGCCAGGATGGGTAACTAGTTTGATACAAAAAGTTAAGTTTCACAGAGCATTTCAATCAACTAATAATCCAAATATTAATTTGAGCTTATCTTATGTATGTCTACATAGTGTTGACTACCAGTCAACTTTCCATAAACATGATAGATAAGGATTTACATAATTTGATTTCGTAAACTTAGTTGCTAAGAGTTGCTGCATCTGATAAATATTTTTTACTTATCTTGTATATGTTACGGGTAATGCTAGAAGGTGGAGTAAACCTAGGTTTACCCGGGTTAACTTAGTATTACCCAAGCTTTCTGGGTAAAGTACGAATAATAAGTAAAATAAATTTTAATTCGGGGTTTACCCATGCTCACCTAGGTCTACCCAACTCTGTCTGGGTAATGTTAAAATTAGTCTAATTAATTAGTGAAATGAATATGTGTGACTGTGACATTTAGAATTGCACAATTTTCCTGCAGCTTTTGCAAAAATCTTTTATAACCCTGGCGTCCTGAAAGTGACTGTTCATTTGCAAGCCCTCGTAAGCTTTTTTTTCTGGTGATATATTTTCAATAGCAATCAGTTTATCATGACACACAGAAAACTGATTCCTTGAGAACCTTTTCTCAATAGTACCACGTTCGTTTCCTAGCCTATACAAATCATCAGCTTTTTCTACAAATGCCGTAAATAAGCACATAGTTGGGGTTTCCTAAAATTACGCCACGGGTTCGAAAATTAAGCAACACCTAACATTACCCAGTCAGAGTTGGGTAGACCTAGGTGAGCATGGTTAAACCCCGAATTAAAATTTATTTTACTTATTATACGGACTTTACCCAAGAAGCTTGGGTAATACTAAGTCAACCCGGGTAAACCTAGGTTTACTCCACCTTCTAACATTACCCGTAACATATACATAAACAATTTAAAAAGTTGTTTAAACAAATGTTAAATTATTTAGCTGTATCAATAGATGGAGTTCAATATATTTTCCTCTAAATTATGAACAAAAACTTTGCAGTTTATAAGTTCTTTGTTTGTATCAGTGGTTCTATAACTGCAAAATTATTCTTGTGAGATAATTAATATCACATCTTGAATTATTTTTAGGGTGCTGAATGGAAAGGTGTTCGCAGTACGCTCACACCAGTGTTCAGTTCCTCACGTCTAAGAAATATGCTCCCACTCATTCAACTGTGCTCGACACAAATGGTGGAATTCTTAAAGCAATATGGTAAGTTTGGCACATGTATTAATTCTAGACACCACATTATAGATAGAACTATATTCTATGTATACTTTGGCTGCTAGAATTTAGAAATACATACAGTAATATCTCACTGACACAATTATACAATTTACTGTTATCATTAACTATCAAGCTGATATTATTTTGTAACATTTACTTAAACAATTTAGTGTTCTGATTATACATTATGAACTTTAAATATTTATGCACATAATCTTATATTTAGTTAGTGAAATCTTACCACACTATTTATTGTAAATTACATGTTTACAATTGCAGATAAGAAAGATGTTGAGATGAAGAAAACAATAGGGCACTTCACATTAGAAGTAATTGGGGCATGTGCGTTTGGGATCAAATGCGATGCTTTATCAGATGAGAATGCACACTTCTTTAATGTAAGTTTACATTGTAATTAAGCACTATCTTGTAGATAACATATGTATGCAACTGAGTTTCTGATTTGCAATTCATCATGCTCTCTATAATTTCAGGTAGCTGAAAAGTTTGACTACATGCCTTTACACAAAAGACTGATGCTATTCTTTATTTTAATATTTGTGCCACAGTTGATTAAGATTTTGAACTTTTCGTTTCTTAATTTGACGTCGGCAAAAGAGCTTGTTCGTATTCTGAAAGCAGCAAAAGCTGAGCGAAAGAAATCTGGTGTTAAGTTAGTACATTTATTTTAATTTATAAATTACTATAAATATGATAAAAACACTTTTTATAATAATCAATAATCATTAATTTTGTTTTGACAGGAAAAATGACTTTCTGCAAATTCTGATTGATTTTTCTGAAAAAGAAAGGTCTGAATCTGAAAAAAACAAGTCCGAAATTCGTAAGTATTAGATTTACTGTCCAAGAAACTAAATCATTGGCCAAATATAAAAAAAATTGTTCCATTAAAATTAACTATTTAAAATAACGTACACTATTCCATTTGTTCTACTAATTCGTGGTGTTATTTTTCAGATCTAGATGAAGACACAGTAGACGCACAGTTGCTTTTATTTCTAATCGCCGGCTATGAGACGTCAAGTACCCTGCTATCTTTTGCGGTACATGTTCTGGCTACCAAGCCCGAATTGCAGACAAAACTTAGAGCCCATGTGAAGGAAATGACTGAAGGAAAGGAGTTAGATTACGACTGCCTTGCTCAACTGCATTATTTGGAAGGATTTTTGCTTGGTAAATATAATAGTCTGACTTAATTGAAATTATTTTGCTTGTAAATATCCTGTTATATAGAGGTTTGTGTGCAATTTTATGCTCAAACTAAACATCCTTCAGCTTCATATAGGTAGAATGTTATACTCGTATAACATGCCAAGTAATTGAGATTGCGAAACGCGGTAGGTATTTTTTAAATGTATCTTCGTTATTTACGTAATCCAAAATTTTTGAAATTTACCGACAAGTAGAAGAAAAGTATAGTAAGTTCAACTCAGTCGTGCGCGCGGCCTTATGTGTGGGTAACCCTTGTACATATACAGTGACTTTGTGTGCGTGACAAGAGGTACAGTCGGGTACAATACAGTTATGTAGGGGTTGTATACGGGTGTTTAAAGAAAAACAGTTATTACGTAATTTAATGTTTATTTATTTATAATGATTATGAATCGCTATTTGAAAAATCAAATGATGAATTTTCGGATTCGCTACTCTCCAAGGTGAATTATAAATTCTGACTCCATGTCAAAATGTCTATAGTAATCTTCTTTTTTCTTTTATATATGTCGACAAGTATTACGCCACATCCCATCATCAATTTGACTTAAACGTTCATTTATGAGTTTCATTATTTTGTTATTTTGGTCGACATTATGCGAAGCAATATAATTTTTTAAAATTCCCTACATATTTTGTTTACATTATTATACTAGGTTATACCTCTTTTTACATTCTTAGTCCACACTTTTATTTATTGTCGGCGTACCCTGAGCTAGAAAATATGTAAGGAGTATTTAATTCTTAGATACTGTCAATGTCAATTTGAAAAGACTTATAAGAAAATAATGAAAAACTATATTTAATAATAAAAAGCTTTGAATGTTGTTTTTTTTTTTTTGAAACGCTTTATCTAACTCCTTAATAATTTCTCCGTGAATAACTAGTATTTTCGTAAACGACTGTACCCATAAGAAAAAGTGATAAGAACACGTCATGCTCGGACGACGTCACTGTCACACGAACGAAAGTTGTATATTTACAAGCTGACGCACACATAGGGCCGCGCGCAAATCTGAGTTGAACTATCTATATCTGTAAAGATAAAACGCATTGACCTTATAATTGAACTTGAATGTTGTCAAGGAGATATTTATAGTCTTTAACTTTTGAATAATTTTGTAATGTATTATTTGTTCTGTTTTTATCTTTCAGAAACTTTACGCATGTTCCCTCCTTTGGCGCGAGTTGACAGAGTGTGTACTAAACAATACACCATACCTGGAACATCTATACAGCTCAACCCTGGTAATGTGGTAGCCATACCTTTGTATGGTATTCACATGGACCCAGAATATTACCCAGACCCGCAAGAATTCAAGCCAGAGCGATTCATGAATGAAGACAAGAAGGACCGAGCCTCGCATTTGTATCTGGCTTTTGGTGCTGGCCCTAGAAATTGTATAGGTAAGCTAAATTACTTGATGAAGAGAACTCTTCATGTAAATATTGTAAGTATGTATATCAAAGTATAACAAAACTAATTAAAATGTATCTTCTTATCTGTGTTACAGGTCTGAGATTCGCCATGTTATCAGCAAAATTGGCCATGGTTGAACTTATTAAGAACTTTAAATTCTCGACATGTGAGAAGACGGTTGATCCCATTCAGTTCGATAAACGGTCGCTGTTGTTGAAGGCGCAGGGAGGCTTGTGGGTTCGCATTGAAAAACTCTAACGTAGACTACATTTAATAACTTTACCCCTCTGAAATCGGCTATCCGATGCTTCGTGTGTGCATCAGCTCAATAAGGCTAGTATAAAAGGGGTAAAGTTATCTGATGCGAGCTGTGTGCTACACCATTAGCAATTATTTATAAATCGAATATATATATTTTATATGTACAAATACTAATGTAATTTGAAACGTGCATATCTAGCTTTCTAAAATTTTATAAAGTACAAACGAAAATAGCAGTTCCTATAATCGGGTTTCTTAAGAGATTTCATAATAATTTAATCGACAATTTATAGGCTCGTAATCCGCGTATACACCATAATTTTGGTTGCGTGACGAGCTTCGATACATTTGCAAAAATGATTAGCTTATAAATACTCATTTAATATTTTAGAGCAAACTGAAGTAATAAAATGCACAGGTACGTGATACCATACTATGCAATGTACCTTATGGAAACAACAGTATTTTTAGATTTTATCGTTTTTGAAGCAAGATCACCCTTTACTACTCAGCAATTTAGTTAATGAATACTGTACCACTCCATATTATAAGCAAAATGTTTTAATGATAGTTTTTGTTGAGGAGATTAACCTACATAGCTAAAATAATCGAAACTGGATATTTAGTCAATTTATAAAACATCATGGATGTCTTTGGGTACACATAGTTGCGAACAAAACATGAATTACATAACATTACATAATAGAAATAAGTTTTGAATTAATTTCAATTAATTAGGGGGATTAAAATAGGTGATAGTAAAATATTATTTAGGGTTAAAGGTTTATTTAAAAAAAACGGTTGTCTGTAAATTCGGTTTACTGACGATAGTTGAACGTGACAACGTGAGACAAGATTGTACCTCTTTGTCACTCGTTGCGTGCTCTCGCTTGCACTTCAAGCCTTAAGCGGAACGCCTCAGAGCGAGGTAACGCCGCATGAGTCATGTTTTTTCGTGCGTGCAGCCGGCTCCATCGATTTATAAGACGTTGTCACGTCAATAACTTGCGTAAATAATATTAAGTTACATCCTCTATTTTTGTTGTCTAGTATCAGATGTTTATTGAACCTTCATAAATGCTGCTATAAAAAATCCTATTGTATCTCTGTAGATAGGCTCTACTGGTCTAAGATCTTGATGTTCTGGGCCAAACCTCTGTACCATCAATCTGAAATAATATATACAACTTAGAAGCTTAGACATTATGTGATAAAACAGTGCCAGGTGCATACTCAGTACAAAAAGGCATTCGTTTTGAATTGCACTTAAATTATTATTGTTGTTAATTTATTATAAAAGATATTTTACATAACAAAACGATTCTTGCCAACTCAAAGAATAATGTATTTTTAATAATTTATAATAAAACATTAGTACTGCACCTTTGTTCATCATTTAGACCTCTGTCAGGTAACCCCGGTCCACCTAGTATTGGTTCTGCAGGAATTAGTTTCAAACATGGGAACTTTTCAAGTGCCCATGCAACCATGCCTTCATTTTCATCAACTGTTATAGTACATGTACTGTATACTAATTTTCCACCCACTTTTAACACCTTGACAGCCTGAGAAAGAAAATATTTCATATACAGAATCACCACAAAGGAATAACCAAGCTAGTAATATTTATTATAATAACTTACTTCTGCTAACAATTTTCTTTGAACAAACTTATACGAACTTATCATTTTAGGTGTCATTTTATTCATTAATTGTGGTCTTTGACCCAATCCACTGCAAGGAGCGTCTAGAAGCACTTTATCAAAACTGTTTGGTGGAAAAGGAGGTCCACTGTTAATTCCTTTACTCTCTTCTGAACAACACTTGGTTGAGTCAAAAGCATATGCTGTAACACAAGTAACTCCTTGAATATCACAGTTTTCTCTGATTTTAGCTGCCTTCTGTGGTGTCTTATCTAATGCTATAATAAGGGCCTGAAAAAGTAACAATGTATATAGTTCAGTCTATGTTCATTGGAGGTCTTTATAAGGGCAAGAAAAATGCCAAAGCACCTAAATTTTTTTCTTACCTGATCATTAGACATTTCAGCTAAATGAGTTGTTTTATTGCCAGGAGCAGCACACATATCCAGAATATGTTCATTGGCCTTAGCATCCAAGACCCACCCACAAACAATAGAAGGCAGGTTTTGTAGAAGTACTTCTCCTTTTGAATAAATGGTTTCATTGACCACTGGCAACTTGGATGCTGGCAGAATAGTGTGTATGGCTATGCCACTGAAAGCATTCAGATGAATTATTACTATGTACTATGTTTCTTTATTAGTTAGTAATAATGTTTTGTTATCATGTGATTATCATTTTCCCTACCTTGGTTGAACTCCATTGTCAAATAAATCTGCACGTAACATTTTCAGATACCCTGTCCCCACATACAGCTTTTTGCCTTCATAGTTCACTTTCAAACCTCTTTTGCAATGGCCTTCTAAATCTCCATAAATATCTACTCTGTCTCCCAATTTTAAGTCTGAAAGTAATAGTATTTTGTAAATAATATATTTTTTAATACTAATGTTAGTTCTTTCATTTTTCGAATATGCTAAATTTGTCTTTTAGCGTAGTGAATATTTTTTCTTTGTTTGTTCTGTCCGTGGTCTCTACACTACTTACTTACAGGTAGGCCCATAACGCCAGGAGCAAATACATGGGCTCCCCTCAGCACTGCAGCAGCACACAGAGCATCAACAATTACTTCCTTCCCCGTCTTTTCTAAATTCACTTCCTCAGGCCACTGCCCAAGTATGAGGCAATCCGGTCTCAAGAAGTAATACTCTGGTATATTTGTAGTATGGAGCTCTTTTCCTTGCTGTAATATATTAAATATTTTCAATTGTCTGCATATAAAAATAGTATGAGCCTACCTACAGTTAACATGCCACACTGTAAAGGTATGTTGCGATGTATAGTGAGCAATGTCAATTTATAATAATATTGTTCTCTAAAGAATATTTCGTTGTTACCGTAGCAGTGAGGACTGTACCTACTAAATAGCTAGCTAAAAGCTTAGAACTATACAGTCATGGACACATAATTAAAGACACCCCCGACTCGAAGTGAAACAAATAGTATGGTACTGACATGCGCTTAAGCACGGTATAAACTGTAGTGTAATAATTATTAAAACAAACATTACATTGTGTTCTTTAAATTAAGGACAAAAAATATTTTCTTTCTTTAATACTTTAGATATAAAGCTCTATGGGAAATGAACACTAACTTTTGTAGCTGATACTTGGCTGGTCAGCTAATTAAAGACAGTTAAAGCCCAGTTAAGAAAAAAAAAACGAAAGATACAAATAGTTGCCATACTTTTGTTTTAAAAGTGATTAAAATACTTATGAAACTCGAATTAGGTAATAATTTAGGTTTATTTCATTAAAAAATTCCATTTTAGTCCTATCAATAAGACTAGAACAAAAATTCTGGTAAGTAAAATGTTTTAGGCTTTTTAATATTATATTTTGACATACGGATTTATTCATACCACTTGATCTATAGTAAGGACATGGTAATAAATTTATTATTAAAGATTTCTTATCAATGGCACTAAAAAAGGCATGGTTTGAGAACAACTCAAAACCGACCCCAAGGAAAACTTGTCCGCAAACAGACTTTAAGGCGGTGCTATAGGCAAATAGTGAACCATTTACATTATTCGGTACTGGTTTTTTTGGGAGTCATCTGATGCTAAAAGGACGACAATTGTGTCTGCAGAACTTTTAGACTACAACCGGGTCGGAAAAGCTGTAAGGCATGGGTATCGGAAGATGTTACTTTTGGAAAAGCACCGCGTGTCCATACTGTAGTTGGCTATTTCTATCAAATGTGAAAGGTGCAGTTTACAAGTGTTCAAAAATGTATTGTTTTTCTCATTAAACAAAGGGATATGAATAATTCTAAAATAATGTATCGAAATTAGTCGCCTCCAAAACATGAGATGGAACCAAAATACACTAAGAAAGTTCTCAAACATAGGAGGCGAAAAAGTAATAGTGTGGGGCTTCTCTCCACTACTTGGTGTGGTGATCTTTTAGAAAGATATTATTAAAAATAGGCGAATTCAAGTACTATAATATTTTAGAAATAGCATTTTGTTATATACTAAGCATAATTTACCGGTCCTTAGCGCTTTCCAAATTAGAAAAGTTCTGAAAAACACTGTAAGAGTAGTAAAAAGGACTCTTTGATCGAGCAACTTATGACGGTTTTGGTTTGGCCCATCGCAAATTTAATAGAAAAAAAAACTGGTGATCGGCCAGAAAACACAATGGCGATAAGTCATACATGAAACATTGATCAATTTTACACAGATTTTTATGAAGCATGGAAGAAAATTCCCGTAGCGACTTAAAACAAAACTGACCGCTTGCACGCTTAGGGATGTCGTGCTGTCATTGAGGTAAAAGGAAATAAACCAAATATTAGTACTCATTACTATGCTTAGTTACAGTGTAGGGAATGTTGTTATAACAACATTTATTAATCATTATTATTGATGGTACTTCTCTATAGAGAAGTATTAATAATAATAATAGAGAAGTATAAATAATATTAATAATTTGCATTTCTTCCCCTGAGCAAATGGAGTGTCTTTAATTATATGGCCAGGCCACGTTATGGTTCATACCGCTCGAGATTCGGATAAAGCGAAAAAAAAACTTGTCGCGAAGTATCACTGAAGATAGTCTTTAGTTTTAATATTTCACAATGCCCTCTTAAATATTTTGAAATAGAAAATAAAGTTCCAGTAGCAATCAGAAAAAAGAAATACAGATGAAATGCGGCAGCAATTTAAGATTCAAACAGTGTCTTTAATTATGTGTCCATGACTGTATATCTAGAAGAAACTGCTTACAGCAGATAAGTAATCTTGAAGAACACTTATACTGAACATCTTCAATTTATTTATCCGAAATGTGGTCCATCTCGGAGACTCCGCTAGCCAGGCTTTCATAGCACTACTGTTTTCTGTAGTTTCCATTGTCAATAGTTCAGTTCTGGGTATCTTTTGTTTACTTTTCAGGTGTAAGTAGCAAACCAGAACCACCACCGGCCTTCTTGATAATCGTAAGATGCCTATTTAGCCAAAAGTACACGTGGCTTAAAATTGTTGTTTCAACCGTTTTGGTTAACTCATCTTTATTCAAATACGTAATTAGCTAGCTGTTTATTATTGTTTTGGATTTCGTAATTTTATAGTTCACGAAAAGGGTTAACAAATCCCGCCCGGGCGTGAAGTTGACACTGACAACTCTACTCTATACAGATTAAAAAACACGTCACTGCAGATTACACAACAGATTATCGATTCGTGCCAATACCGTAAGGCCCAGCGTACACCGCTGGAAGCGCGTCGGAGCGCACTTGAACACAACAATTGAATACAAACCTTAACTAGGTACCTTGAAATACCGCCTACAAAACATGTGCGCGCATGCTCTGCGCACGCGCCCGAGCAGTTCATGCGAATTTATTCTTTTGTAGACCTATGGCAAGGTAGTTAAGGTTTATATTAAATTGTTGTCTTCCAATGCGCTCCGACGCGCTTGCAGCGGTGTGCGCTGGCCTTAACAGTGGCAGCATTATTCACAGATTAATTTACGTAGAAAGCTACTTATATTATTTATTAAGAAGAATTTTATGTTTGTTTGTAACCTCAGACCCTTAAGCCAGTGAACTAACATTAACTTTTATTTAAGTTGGGTAGCTCTACTATTTATCCGAGTACGGGAAGTACTTTCCACAGGACGTAGTTGAAACTACGAAATGTGTTAAATTTTTAGACTTCTTTTTATTATTTAAATTAGTGTAATCTAACACATAAACACAAACGACTTTGAAGTAAAACCGCAAAATGCTCAAAACACAATTATAAAAAGCTTATTCTTTTAAGCATTTAGTAGGTAATTTTAAATATTTGGAAGTTACATCATGAGGTTCTCAACAAAATAAAATAATGGAGATGGCGGCAGTCCGCAATTAAATTTCAAGCACAATAATTACCTACACGCCATGTAGCTCATATCTACCCCGTAAGCCCCGAATCTACAGTTACCGGCACGGATGTCGGGCTCTCGGCGGAGGAGTGGGGATCGCTTTGCGCACCCGTACGCATAAGGCAATAAGGCAGTAAATCGCTTGTGCGCAGGTGAAGGTCAGGGCTCGACATCCGTGCCGGTAACTGTACCTCGTGTAGTGACTGCTGATTGTTGCGAGCTCGCAAGGCGGCTCTCTTCGAAGGGCAGCTTTAGAGTATTCTCAGAGGTCCAAATAAATATTCTTATTACCTACCCCAGAGTAAAGGTAGCTCAAAACTTTTTATGCCACGTTGTACAAAAAGCGTGTTGAAGAAATGCGTCTTCCTTTGAAATGATGATGCAAGGATTCAAGGAATGGGGTTTCGGAGCCACGTCATAACTTATCCTTATTTTATGCAATATAAAGAGCGTATAAGAGAAAATCATTCTGTTTACCTTCTGGGTGCTCAAAAACAAACCGCGAAGCGTATCATTGTGACAATCTGCCGTGTTGATATAAGTGACCATACCTTTTGCGCACGAGCTTTTGTTGAAATAAAAATTGAAACAAACAGATTTTCGTTAATATTAAATTTATCAGTTTCAACATTTAAAGCAGTGGTAATTAATATTAGGTATTAACTTTTATTAGACAATTAATAATAGACGTTGAAAAAGAAAAGACGCCAAGTGATTACAATTTTGATTATTATTGTCACTGGCCACTTTTTTCCAATACGTGGCATAGGCACGAACAACTTCCACGTTCGCCGCCATTTTGACATCGAGCGAATTGTATAGAATCTACTGATTTAAAGCTTTTTTTCTTGATTGTGTTGAAATTGGCATCAGAAAATGTAAGTATTTCATCTATTTGTGCTTATGTAACTATCTAATAATACTATTATCCCAAATAAGTTGAAAATTACGTTTTGTATACTTTACAAACTGAGGGTGGTGACCGCAGCAGGGACCAACAGCGGTGTCGGTCAATCTTTGTTGTAATTCGCCACTGTTATACGTTGTAATTAAAGCCAGTGTGCATGAAAAAGTTGTAATTGTTTTGTTCTATGATAAACTACCTAAATTGTCGTCGTAAGTTACTACGATAGAAAACATTCTACGTCAAATTTCAGTAAGGACCTGCCATGTCATTATCATTGATTGAAATAACGTGCAGTCTTGACGGATGACTCAGTATGGTTAATATTCTGTATTTCTAAATATTTTCTATTATTTCAGACTAATCGCAAAGCTTCAAAATGGGGAATATGTTCGCGAATTTATTTAAAGGCCTATTTGGCAAAAAGGAAATGAGAATACTGATGGTTGGTTTGGATGCTGCTGGTAAAACCACAATCCTATACAAACTCAAATTAGGCGAAATTGTTACGACTATCCCCACGATTGGTAAGTTTGATTTTAATTTTCTGTATTATGTGATGTCCTTTGTAATTGAATTAAAGGTTTTATAATCTTTATAGATTATTTTTTATACAGTTTACATTTGCCATAGGTTTATTGTACCCATATGTTAAAGATTATGTGTAATGCTAATATGAAGTGCCAAATATCAATCACATAGCATTGGCACTACACTATGACTAATGGCATTTGTATTGATTTTTATCTTTTTTAATCAACAGTGACTATAGATAGCCATTAACTCAGTTTGTTGTAAATTTTTGCCTTATAATTTTTATTGTGAAATGTGAACAGAGTTTCTGCAAATGGTAACCCACCTGGGATAACTTATATTATTTTCTTAAAAAGTAATATGAATTTAAGTTCACCCTATCTGTGCAATGTATAACAGAAATAATTGTCAAATCTTCATTGTTAAGGTCTGTTTCAGTGATTTCTTGCTACAAAAATATATTTAGAGAACTGTTTTAAGGATTTGTTACACATATCATACATATGTATACATACATATGTGTACCTTGGTATTGCATAATTATGTACTACACATGCACTAGAATTTCAGAATATTTATTCATTTGATTCTAGGATTCAATGTGGAGACTGTAGAATACAAAAACATCAGTTTCACCGTGTGGGATGTCGGCGGTCAAGACAAAATTAGGCCACTGTGGAGGCATTACTTTCAGAACACACAGGTCAGTGTCATTTTAACTGTCTCTTACTTACATAATTATTATATTTTACTATGGAAAGGCTTCCATATTACAATGTTATAGATGACATAATTTAAATGGTGTTCCGTGCAAGTCCTCGGACAGTACACATTAACACAATGTTAAATAAAAAAATGCTAATGCTGATACTCCATCCCTGCCACTGATGGCAAATGATTCATTGAAAATGTAAAAATTTCTAAAAGTTTAATAAGGAAATGGATGATGAAACAATCATATGGTTAAACAACACAAAGTGAATCACCAAACATAAGTAATTCAAGTTTGAATTAATTTATAATTATTTAGATGAGGACAACTACAAGTTTACCTTTACAATAAACAATTACAATTTACTTGAATATTGCATTGCTCTTACATTTTTTGAACATCACATTTCATCGCACAACATAATGTAATTTTTACCCAACTTCTAAAAAGGGGTTATATCTGATTCAATTAAACACACAATATGCCATGAGAATATCTGTGGTTAAAATCACTTATTTGTGAAAGTAGGTCATTGTTTCTAGCTTTAAAACTTACAGATGATTTCACTTGCGTATTGTTCAAACCTATAGCTCTCTCTTATAATATTGTGCATATGTACTTATCATTATAATTAGTAAATAGGCTAATGGGTCAACTTTATTTAAATTAAATTATTTGATTCAGAATCCAGCTATAATTTGTAAATAAACCTCTTTTTCTTCCTGTTTAGTAAAAACATAATTTAGCATTTTCCTTATACAATTTATTAATTGCATGATTTTTTCTCTGATTAATGGATTGATTAATTGCTCCAATGCATGGTTATTATAATTAGATAGCCTAGACCTTTCTTGCCATCAATTGTTCTGACTCATGACTGCATGCATGCATTTACGGTATTTGCCTAAAAAAAATGTGTTCATTTAATAGGCTGTGTAATTAATTAATAGCAGACTTTTGTTATGAGGTTGTAAAAATACTCACTATGAAGATTATAGACAGATTTTTTCTAATCAATCACCAGACAAATTTGTTAGGTTGTCAAATAAAATCATCACTCTGTTGGTACTTTATCCCAATACTGTGATGGAAACTTTACTTATCGCACAATATTTTCATAGATAATATATGTGATTGCAAATACTATTTCATGCTGGTGAAGAAATGTTAGATTATTGTATTATCTACACTTTAGCTGACTCATTAGTTCATACAGATAATCCATGTGTATGTATGTCCTTTTGACATCAAAATGTGATTAATTGGTGATGATTTTGTTTGACAGTTGCAATGCTTATTTATTAAATTTATTATGTATTTAATTTTGCGCGTAGTTTAAATATTGTTGCGTATTTAATTAGCATACTAGAATCGATATGAGGAATATAAAGTTGCTTAGTATGTATGTTAGTTGAACATGTTAACCTTGGCGTTTATTGTTTTGATAATTATTCGCAGGATTATAATATGAAGGCGATATTAATGCGATAAGAAGTACATAAAATTTTCATGGGTTCATAATTAGGCATTTTGTTATACATTATGTTGAAGGTATTCAAATTAGGTATATAAAGGGTTGTTATGAGTGTCCAAGATATTGTAATAATAAATGAGACATGATAATATTTAGAATTATCTGATTGATTTCATTTTCTAAACTTGATTTAAGAATGAATGATTAAATATGCCAGAAATATACTTTTATCAGATAGTAAATATAAATTCTGCGATAATAGTGTTTTATAGCAGGTTTGTATCCAGTAGCTTTCTGTAGGTTAACACATATAAAGAAGTGTTATAGTATTATGGATTAGCGTGACTTATTTTGTCTGCTATCAATGCGACCTTAAAGTTTTAAGTGAATTCTTAGTCTTCTCTTTCACGCAACTGACGAACAAACGGGGCTTTAAAAGGTCACAATAAAAATGTAGTTAACTTGTAATGTATTTATTTCAGGGTCTCATCTTTGTAGTAGACAGTAATGATCGAGAGCGTATTGGTGAAGCGCGCGAAGAGCTCATGCGAATGTTAAGTGAAGACGAACTACGGGATGCTGTACTTTTGATTTTTGCAAACAAACAGGTAACATTCATTTCACATAGACATGTCTTATATAGGTTCGTAGAATCAACAGTTAATTTTCAGGGTTTAATTACTTAGCTGTGTTTGCTTACTTGAAATATTAAATCTTCAGGTTTATAATTGTAAAGGTTATGTAAACTAATACAAGTGTGTGTTGCTAGGATCTGCCAAACGCAATGAACGCAGCTGAGATAACAGACAAGCTGGGCCTGCACTCGTTGCGCAACCGCAACTGGTACATCCAGGCGACGTGCGCCACCTCCGGGGACGGGCTGTACGAGGGCCTGGACTGGCTCTCCAACCAACTTAAGAACGCCAACCGCTAACCGCATGTGCGCCACCAACTCACAGACAAATCTGATTACTGAAAGAGACTATGGTTTAAGATATGTTAACTTTATTTGCTATTGAATATTGAATACAATGTATTATGTGAGTTAACCTGCGAATGCATTACTGATATGCGTCACCCGGTGACCGATCGAGCATCGCATTCACTCCGAACCACTCGAGTTCATACAACATTTAAAAATAATTTTGGAATATGGTGGTAAGTGTACAAATAAACCATGCTACTTGTGGTATTAGGGTCCACGTAATTAGAATGCGCTGTTTGATCGATCCCTGTCGACGATGAACAAAAAAAAAATAGTGTGTAAAGACGATACAAAATTATTGCAGATTTGTTTTCAATATAAATATACGAAGGAGCAAAACGGTGGTACCTAGACTCGCTGAATGATCGTGCATTGTGATGTGGATAGGTTTGTAGCTGACTCGTGATAAAGTGAATCACATCATAACATGTTTTATATGTATACTATGTGGAATAAGTTGTCGCAATAAAGTATTTAAAGTTAATTCACAATTGATGACTTTAATTATTTAGTTTATGATACTAGTGACCTACACTTTACGTAACGTAGGTAGGTACAAGTAGCAAGCAGTATTCGGAAGCGTAGGGTCTATCGGTCACCGGGATGCGAGGCGCGGCCGTGCGTCCTACACACATCGCTTTGTGACTTGGGCTATTGATGTCCCAAGTCCTTTCTGTTCGATTGTCACCAGTTTTGTGCATTAATATCACCTGACCTATTATAACGATGGTAGTTTATTTTTATGGAAGTTATCTAGGTAGTTTAAGCTGTTATGTATTTTACATCCAAAACCATTTCGTACAATATTCTCGCTTATTCGAACGGCTCGTTGTGATTGACCTGCATTTACAGTCAACAGCTTCTCATGACGAACCGAGATTAATTTGTAATTTAGGTATAAATATGTATTAGATAAACGGTGTCATTTTGAGAAGTGTTTCCGCCTACAGGGAACAGTGCTCAGAAGTCTCAGTGGTACATGCTCTACACAATTAATTGTAACTTAGCATTTTTATAATAATTTAGAAAATGTTGAAACAGTAACTATGTGGCAAGTGTGATGGAAGGAGGTTCTTTTTTATTTTTATGAAAAACGAGAAATAATGAAAATGCGAATTGTGACATTCCGGTTTATCTTATGCTGTATTATGGAATAAAAATTATCCTCACGAATGTTTCATTATTTGATTTTCACAATCTGGTCTTTAACATGCGGTAAATAAAGCTTATAACACCACTTTAATTATTACAGTAGCTTTTAAATAACTAAAAAAACAATAGATATACAGATGAATTTAAATCTTTCATCGTCAAGAAGAAGCTACATCTCGATCAGCAGTCAGTTAGTTCTTATAAACTACATTAGTATACACACTAGTATGAATTTTAGGAGTGCATCTTGAAATGGGATTACTGGACTATTTGACTAGGAGACTACCTGGGGTGCCATGGACCTACTAGATAGATCTACAGCAAGAAAGAATCACTCTGTAGTGAAAGATTGTGGCCTTTGTTGCTTTCACCCTATGGCAGACAACAGGCTGAAACAACGAGATGTACCGATACACGACCAATAAAGAAGAAATCTATACAGTTACGAATAACTGCAATGATTTTTTGTCGCTTGTATGGTGCAGTTTCTACTAAGTCATCAAAATATTCAATGTGGTAGGTATTGATTTCAAATTACTATTGTAGATATGGGGCTTAGTTGAAGTTCTCCTAAATGGTTTCTGTGTAATGTTATAAACGTAACTGCTTATATGCCGCTGCTTATATTATTAAAACAAAAGAAAATCAATTGTCTCGCGTAGGTATATCCGCGTATACAACGGAGTAATGCGGCAGTGTCTACAACGTTGCGGAAAAGATATAAACAGGCGCTTCAATATTTATCTGACAGTCTTTCGGGTTCGATTCCCGGGTCTTAAAGACGCAATCGCTATGTGGGTTTTAAGACTCAAAACAGTCCCGGGTCTGGAAGTTGGTGATTGATACACCCTTGAATTGGAGAGCTCGTAAATGTTGGTCTTGCGTCTACTCTCTGTGGTCGTGTCGGATTGCCGTCCTTTAAAGCTATGAGGGAGAGGGCATACACCAAAATCAGTGCAAAAGGTTTTGCACTATTATGTACCTACTGCTCATCTAGTTGATCTCCACAGAGAGAACACATGCCGTGGCTGATAGTCGGTCTGGAAGCCATTTCTTTCTTGATTATTTCGTCACGTTTAGTTACAACTTTGTGTAAAATGAGATTACAGAAACATAGATAGGGTACCATAGCATCTAGGCGTCTAGCAGGTGCATATCTAATTCAACGGAAAATTTCCATTTACACGTCAGAAGTCGTAAACTATAGTATACTATATTACTTACATAGATATTGTTGTAGGAGAGCATTGTGTGGGTGTTTCTACTTATTAGTAAATTTTTGCCGTGTCGTAGCCACGTAGCGTAGCTCATACTTTGTTGTAGCGGAGCGTAGCATAGCGTAGCGTAACATACCATGCACGCTAGCTATGGACGGTGGATAATCCTAATTTAAGAAAATTATGAAAGTACACAAGTTCATTGTTAGATTTTATAGCATATCTAACTATAATTACATAAAATACGTCTATTAATACTAAATGAAATCATAAATATTTCTAAAATGATATTCTTCGATAGGTTGGTGGAAAATTGAAATATGACAAATTAAATGAAAAAATAGAAGTCCAGCCAGCATTTGTCAGTAGTATATAGGTAGAATACCTACCTGCATATGAATAAGGGGTATGCAAACATTACCTACAGATAGCGTTAGTGAATATAAGTTTGTATTGAATATAACATCGTTCCTAAATCCTTTCAGCTGGGTTACGATTGTGCAACAAGCATTCTTCCGCATTTACTAACTCAAGATCCTGGATAAAATAGCGTAAATAATCATATCTTATTAGGATTTACTTATATCCCAGTGTTTATGATGATGGAAATGATGCTGATCCATTATTTGGTCTATAAATACCAATAATAAGGCATTTGTAGTACATTGCTCCTAGTCACCTACCACATAATATCTTATGCCTATAACAATGTACATAGGTACGATATTAACAAAATTTCAGTTTGTTAATGAAATGGGCGAGAAAAGTATAACACATCCATCGGTAATAATTCAGGATGATTTTTAATTGATATGGAGTTTGGTTGAGATCCATCGTTTCCAATGGTGAAAAAATGGTACCTAAATGTTTCAATGGATAGAGAATTTGAAATGTTTTAACTTTTCTTATTTACCTACCACGGTTAACTTTAGTGATCGGTAGGATAACCATTAATTACCTGGAAGTAATTAAAGTTTATCTATGATATGCAAGTAGGTACCTGCTGATATAGCTCATTTAAAACTGCAAGCCTTACTATTGCTTGATAAAGTTCGATAAGTATCGCAGATATTAGCCGTACCGAGATCAGATTTTTATCACACGGATATAGGCTATATAGGTAACTACCTACCTACGATTTTCAAAACATAATAATGTATTGCTGTAGGTATGTATATCGAATATCTTGTAGAGTTATTCTACGCAGTCGTACGACCCAACCAACAATTTTGCCCTATAACCAAACCTTATATCTCAAAAAAGCTGGGTGAACGATGTATAAAGGATTCGGTGGTGACTGATTGTTGTATAAAAGCGTTTGACAACACATTTTGGCTTTATAAGTTTATACAGCAAAAACGACCAATTAAGAATTGATGTAAAGGTTTACTTCACAACATTATATAGCTGTTATAGTCAGGCGTTATAGCAACCTCCATTGTTACTAGTATACAACGATAGAACTTTATAACAGTGTTTACTGTCGCCCTAATGCGCCTGATTTACGCAATAAAGGTTCGAAACGAACTATGATGTGTCTTTCGTTGTAGTAGAGATGACAACTCAAGAATAGGACGATATTGTGATATTGAGACATTTTAGATCGTCGTTATAGTACATAGTACTATAGTGGGCACAAAAAGTCTACAACAGAGTGATTTGGTGATATAACTGAGTGTCAAATTTTATTTATGTAGCTTAATTGCCATATAAAAGGTTGTTAACGCTCGTTATAGTTGTAGTGATAAACTTATCACAAAGACACTTTTTTAGAAGAGTATTGTTTTTTTATAACTATTATAGTCCCTCTATTACACAATAGTAGTATAACGGAGCTCTTATCTCTTTTAAAACATTATTACTGTGTATAAAAGTAGGCTAGCAATGCTTTTAAATGCTAATTCAGTTTCGTAAAGGCACTTCTATCGCTCTTCTACAACAATATTGACGTTTTGATTCAGCGTAATTAATGCGACAACCAATATTTTTTGAAGACCCAATTATAGAAATGGTTCCGTACAAAATATAGTTCACGTCAATGAAGAAATGGAGAATTATTCAAATGGTTACAATGATTCTAGATGTGACAGTTTTTCAGGTCAGGCAAGTACCAATGCAACTTTTCTAAGTTTGTATGTACTTTCTAAGTATATCTTGGACACCAATGGCTGATAAAAAAGGTGAAGGAAAACATCTTGAGGAAACCTGGACTATAAAGTCTGAAATCACCAACCCGCATTGAGCAAGCGTGGTGATTAATGCTCAATCCTTCTCCGTGTGAGAGAAGGCCTGTGCCCAGCAGTGGGACAGTAGTGAATGAGGCGGCGCGAGGCGCAGTGTGGGAACCAAAATTAATCGGATGGAGACATGTAGGTACGTAGGTTTAATGCTTGCCTTGCTATGTAAACTTCAAAACAACGTAATTAATAAGAGATATTTTAATTTTTTTACAATAAATAAATAGTAAAATACCTAATGGATTTGTAGTACGAAAAGTTTTAAAATAATTAATCACAATAATAACATTCATCAGGGATGTAGTGGTCATAAATAGACATAATACCGCAGCCCCGACGACACCAGAAAAAAATGAAGCTTGGTAAAGATATCATATTTTTTTGCGCATGATGAAGTGCCTTGGTAAAGATGAATTGGTATGTAAACCACAGTTAACACAATTCTTATTTAACAGAAAATGTGTAATTTCCCACGGCCATTCCACTTCCGCAAGTAGCTTGAAGTCGTCACGAGTCGAAAACTTATCGATGTCTATAATGACTACCATTTTGCAGAACATTACACTGAAAAAGAAAAAAACAACACTATATTGACAAACTTTGGGGGAGGCCTTTGCCCAGCAGTGGGACAACACAAGCTAATTAAAAAAAAATATTGACAACCTCAGAGTATTAAATAATAACGAAAAAGTATAACTCTGACGTCGTAGTACCTGCAACTGTATAGTATAAACCCATGTTTTCTGACGTGGTATTTTTATAAGTTTAATAAAAAGTATTCATCACATTATGGAATAAGGACAAACAGCAAAACAAAGAAACAAGCTCAAAAGGAACCCTAATTTCATGTAATGGTGGTTGTAATATCTATGATAACGAGTACTATAATAGAGTTTAGGAAGCTGGAAGTATGTTTATGACTTAACATTCGTAATTGTTTTAGTTAAAGCTCATTACTTCGAAGGGGGCATTCAAATATTGTCGTAAACCCATATATAGTTTATCAGTAAAATTACAGGCGCACGTCATTTTCCCCGTAAGAGACGAATAACTCGATTACAAAATAATATCTAACTTACCACGGTCTCCTCGTCTCTTCTGATTTATCTTTTATTTCTCTTCTAAATAAAACACTGCAGCAGAGTGAACGAATGTAAAATGAATGAATGATGAATATTGTAATGGATTCATGAACTCTTCTACAGTTCTTAAAAAGTGTTTAGTAGTGTTGCTGTGGCTTGTATGTCACCACGAATAGAGATTGCGTTACTGTTACATCAACTGCAACGGGGCCAAATTGTCATGCCTGATATCGTTATAGTTGTACTTTAAGACTGAATGGAGATATAATTGCGCCACTTTCTTTGTAGGTGCACCTTCTTTGGCCTTTTATTTGACCATCGATTAGTTTTTACAAAACGTTCTATGGCCTTCTATACAACTAACTTTTGCTGGTTGGGGACATAGGTTCGCCTAGTTGTCGGTCAGCTCGAGGTCATAATACTCATAATAATTATTTATAAACTTTCACATCGGTCATGACGTTAACAGTTTTTACAGCGATACACTAGTATTGTACTATGCATTGATATTCCTGTTTATATTCACTAAAGATTTGAAATATTTATTATACGTCTAGTTGGGCCTGCTGCCAAATACAGTCTACACCAAATGTATGTGTGTACCTAAGTAATTCTGTAAATTCTTATGAATGTGTTCAGCATGTCTGAATTCGACGCACATAGCAGCGGCGCGACAAAGCAATAACAATTTGTGTTTTCCTTTTCTTTTTATGACAGGCGTATAATTCCGTGGACTCGTAAAATCGAGGATAACTCAATTCCACAGTAAATTCTAACAGAAACCAAAATATCTGTTGTAAGTCCTAAACCTTTCGATAAATCTTAGATTTTATGTTGTATTTTGGTCTACTATATTGTAGACGGCAGTAGTTAAGGCTATTAAACCTATTAATAAATGCTTCTTTTTGAAATAATGTCTGATATTTATCACAAAAAATACTTGGGCGATTAGCTTTTAATAATAATCATAAAAATCTCATAAAAACAATTAATAAACTTCCTTCGCGTAACTTCTAATATTTTTGGATCGCTTGATGTTTGTTTCAGTGCTTGATAATAAAAGATAACGAAGTGTAACAATCTCACTAAGATTTTTTCATTAATGTCTAAACGAATATCAACATCCCGGCAACACTCGAGAAACACATTGTTTTGGCTGTTACTCATTCTTCACCGTAGACACATTTTTCAGATGTTTTGAATGCACAGACACATTTTTAAGAAATTCAAATGTTCTTTTTGCACGTAGAAAGCAATAAATTCATTTTTTTTTCAGACTTCTAGCACTGCTATTATTACTGATTGTTGTGTAAAGAAACTAGTTTAGTAGGAATCTTGTATCTTTACCCAAGTACATTAAGAAACTACGAAGCTAGTATTTTTCTTTCTCATACAATCATCATTATTTAGTATTTGTCTTCAATAAAAAATAATCAGTAGTAGGCAGGGATTAAGTTGTCGTAATGCTCGGCACTTAATAATGGTGTGTGTTGTATGGCCGGGCGGCGCGACGGGCGGGGCGGGCGGATGACAGCGCTGCATTTTCCCCGCCCGCACCGCGCTATTGCCGCGTTTTCCACGAGGGGCGCGCCGGCCCCCTCGCCGCATCAGCCGGGAAATCGCGCGGCGCTCGTCTCAGTCCGGCTCAGCCGTCGCGCTACGACGACGCCTCCGAGTCGCGCGCTACGATCGCGAACCTGCGCTCGCTGCACCTACCGTACGAACCTGAGCGCGCGCCACCAAAATAGTGAGCTCGTGGCCGGGAGCGGTCCTTCCGCGGTGACATAGAGTGGTCGCAGCGCCATGCTGCGCGCGCTGCTGCTGCTGGCGCTGGTGGCGCCGGCCCCGGCGGCCGCGCGCCGCCACGCGCCCGACCTGCGCGAGGACGAGCCCGCGCGCCGCACCACCCGCCCCGCCGGTGAGTGCTCCGCCAACGATGCCGCCCGACGTAATTAAATGCACATCGATCTCTCTCATCTGCCCATCGTCAGCGAGCCGCCCCGCGCCCGCGCGGCTGCCCAACGCGCTCCAACTCGCGCATTACTGCCGTCTACGGCTCTAGGCACGTGTGTTTATGTAAATAATTACATTCCGAGGTTGTCCGCACCGGTCCTCTACTACTAGATCAATTAAAACGCACGTACACATAACTCCTAGAGAGGTGACTGTAGCGGAGCTACTTAGTGTTTTAAATTGTTTATCGATGCTCGTATCTTTATCAGTAGAGGCGATACCAACTTCGGCTCACAGGGATAATAAAAACAATACCACGTGAGACTTACTTTTGCCTCGACAATATCAACAAACCGAGAGAAATGTCGAGAGGTTTCTATTTTGAGACGATGATACAATAACTAATCTGTTATCGGGCAAATACTTGTCGAAGGCATGGTTAATCTCGTAAACATTTATTATTTTATCTCTATCTGACGGTTTTGAAGATTTCGATGGTCTGTGCATAACTTTACCTACATGAAACGCTAACCACAGGTACACAATCTAACATGATTTAAAGATAAAGGAATGTTAATTAAAATAAATTAAACCTCGATATGGCAAATTGTATAAGGTAATAGCCCACTTTGCTGCGAGATTTACCCAATTACGACTTCAGCTGATATTCGAATGAAGAATTTTGTTAACTATAATTACCATTCATCTACTAGCCTTTAACCAATGTATAAATAACTAAAGTATGTGTATGCTGCTTATAATATCCTTAAAATAAACTATGTGCTTTAAAGCCTGCACCGCAAGTAGATAAGAGTGCTACCTCTAAGTATTTGGCACACTGGAAAATGCTGCTGGCTAAGTACTCACTTTAACTGTACTAATGAGGTAATAAGTGATAAGTACAACTTGTTAAAACCAGAGACATTCATTTTAGACATACAGATTAGTACACACTTGAACACATCACTCTACCGCATTATGTGACCGGGATTTTGGTTATCCTTTCTAATGTAATTTTCAAACTGGTTAATTGTTAGTTAAACGTCCTTTTTATAAGCAGCTAACCCTCTGAATTCTAAATGCGAAAGAAACTCTGTTTGTGTGTCGCGCTTTCACGGTAAAACTACTAAACCGAAATTTGGTATAGAGGTAGCGTAGAGCCTGAGAAAGGGCATGTAGGTACTTTTTATTTGGTTTCGGGGAAATAGTTATCTCGGGATGTGGAAAAGCGGGAAAAGCTAGAACAATCACAAATGCTTGTCTTATAGGCCCCTATGGTTAGGTACATTATTAAAAAGAAGTAACCTATTTTATGAACATATGTACTTGGTGCCCCTTGGGAAGGACATGGTATACTTTTTATCAGGGTAAACATAATAATTAACTAAGGATTCTCGTGAAACAGGTATTAAAGCCGGTCGTTACTTAGTTTAGTTAGTCATACGTAAAGCGTGAGATTAAACTCAAATCTGATAAGGTTTCAGTAGCTACAAGAAATATCAAAATAATATCATTATCACAAGGTCGAAAGTGGAAAATAAAATCGTGTAACGTATGATTTCATTATGTTGTGTTGTCTTTCGATTGTTATATCATCATCAGACAAACCAAGCACATGCACGTGAATATCAATGTCGTATGATTTCGCAATCTTATCGCATTGTATTATGACGATTGCCTTAACCGCACCAAACGTTTTATGTATGTGATATTTTAGACCTTTCAGCTTATTTTTTCGTTAATAATCTCAACTTTCAGGCCATGTTTAACGTGCAATTATTAGGTACCACGTTATATTAATACCCAACTGAAGGATATTTTTCTATTTACATTTTGTTTATTGCTCTCTACATCACAGTAATTGATGTGAGATAAAATTATCACTTGCAATTAAGATTTACATGTTTAGCGTCTGTCGGCGAGTGATGTCATTACTTTTATCATTGGAATAGACAGCAAGGACTTTCTAAGTCCCGCTCGATGGCCGACGTGACTCACGGCCGACAGCTTTCATTCATTTTCCGGACGTGATAAAAGTTACAAATGTTTGCCAAGATTGTATTAACAGCTCTGCCAAAAATTGTTATTACCGAGAAGAGAAAAAAGTTGTGTTCGTCCTGTGTTGTCTAGACAGACGACCGAGACAAGCAGTGACGTGATGCGAAATTTTGAAACCATTGTGGACATTTTGACGAACCTTTTGGCTCGAATTGTATAATTTTGCCGGGTTCCGGGTAGACGGTGAAAAAAATTCTCTGAGAACTGTAATGCATTGATAAGTGCTCATAAGTACGTAGGTACAGACAGAGCGATATTCGTCGGCAACGCGTGACGTGCTCTAGCTGTGGGTGTCGGCTGAAAGGGCGTTGCTAAGTTCAGTTGGAGGCTTGCGTAACTGTAGTACAAACGAAAACAACGCGGAACGGCAGCAATGGCCGCTCGTCACCTGACAACTTCGAATGTCACATTTCTGATTGATTGTGACGCGGTTATCAATTCTAGTTTTATCGATCAGTAGACTTGAGTGCACTCTCAACTATTTCTGTTTTTGTAAATAAAGGCACACGAAGTTAAATAAAACGTCGTGTTTTAAAAAATAAAAGACTACCAATAATAAAATTGGCTTATATAACGATTGGTATGCTACCTACAGCCTCTCATGTTCTGAGAAGGGTCTTATGGACAATAGGTCCAATTTATGAGATAGATGGATATAATTTTCCTAATCATTATTTATGGTAGTCACGAAGTTGTTTGTTATAAAAACCTCGATTCTACTTAATGAAACGATTCAGAAATTGCATGTATTTGAATTTTTGCAAATCTGATTTCACAACTGCATGATTTTGTTAGTACAATTATTTTCGTTAGCCTTTGTAATAAAATCATTTCAAGAAGCAAGTCCAATCTTCTTGTAAAAAATCGATAGCAGAGTAAAGACAGAAAATTCTTGTTTATTAGTACACAATAAAACAAGAGCAACAGGAAATGTTGACCAAAACATTACAGATCGTTTATAAACATGCAAACAAAAGTACACTTCGCGCATTGTTATTTTTAACCCTATGATTGTACGTTATCGACGTGATCTTTTAACCCGAGAGCGGCGTGCCATCAAAAACACTTTTTATACTCCTGATAGCCGATAGGTATTCGAAATTTGTTGTAACTTTGACTTCAAGTCTGTGCCGATGATTACTTTGGGCTCTGATGTCATCGTTGTTATTTACACAAACGAGTCTAGCCAAACCTTTGAACTCTTTAACTCGGAATACATTCAACATTCGTTTTAAAAGTTGAAATACTAAAATCTGTCTACAATATATTTCGTTATTGTTATTATTTGTAATTCGGCTTGAAGGACTATTTTGATTTAAATGAAAATTTATGTGTATGAATTGTTAAAGTGCATTGATCATCTTAATATTTTCAATTGATTACATTATAGTAGTCTGTCTTATTTTTATAATTTAATAATGAAATGTACATCGATAATTAAGGTCTAATCTGAGATATGCGGAATAACAAATAGACAAGAATAAGTGATCTATCCGGTCTGTATCGAGTGCGTTTCGTGTATTACAATCAGGAATACATTAACCAAACCAAGGTCTAGTGCGTAGGTCAGTGCTTACTGGCTTTTATATTTTTTACTGTGCAGTTTTATTGACACTGTGGTTCATACAGCTCTTTGTTTAGTTTTGATGTCAATCATATTTTTTGTGCCGCCGCTAAAAATAATGTCCATAACATAAAGTCATACGACTCATATCGTAATTAAGATTAAAGTTATGTCTCTATTCAGTTGTACGTAACAAAATGTACCTAAACGATAAATCCTCGCAATTAAACTATACAACACAGATTCAAGTTTTGGAAGTTAGGCCATACGCAGAAGCATTGCGCTAGATAACAATCTCAGCTCTCAAACGCAGAATGTGAAGTTGTAAAGTATGCAAGTTATTAGCGGATACCCAACCCTTATTTGTGGAATGTTTTAAATGCGCATTTATACGCAAATATTATATAAGATTGTTTGCGTGCACGCAGTCGCATCGCGCGCGGAATGAAAATGTACTCGCGCTTGATTGCGCCTCATTGTAACACCGCCGCCGCGCCGCACTCGCCCCGCTCCGATATCGTTCACTAATTGTCGCTTTACCTACTCGTATTATTTTACAATCGCCTTCTCTTGTATCGAATTCTACCGGTAGGTCATTTGAATAAACTGTTTTATACCTACAATCCAAGTACTCTATCCGATCTGTTTAAAGCCGGTATAAAAAAGTGGCATACCAAACTAGTTAGTAAGTAGTTTGTGCCATTTTATACATTACTTAATGCGTCTTCCATATATCATTACCTAGTATAGAGCACATCAAACTCAACTGATAGATTTATAGACTATCATCACCATTAGGATTAGACGTGGCCCAACTTTATGAACGTTACCGACTTTGTGAACATTGATGAAGTAAAGTTAATTTTGCAAGTTACAATCATATTGCAGTGGCGTCACTCGTAATGTCGTAAATCGTGGTTGGGTTGCGTTATGTCGGTGGCGCGGGCGCAGCGTCGCAAGGACACTTATGTCCAATTCAGTCGCTGGTTCATTGCCCCGCAGCGAAGCTGGGCGTAACAAACGACACGCTGACTGACGTCACATCATTACCATTGCACTCAAATTGCATTACCCGCGGGCCACATGAGCGCGGGCGCATCATCGTACGAGCTCACATCATTCTACTACACACCTACAGTCAGTTTACTACGTGTTAACCAAAACCGGAATACGGTCATAAACTTACACCTGATAAAAGATATCAACGCGAAACTCATAGAAGATCAAACAACCGCGTGAGGGAACACAAAATTGAGTTCACAAAGAAATGTATTTATGTAATAAGAAATCTCTTCCAAATTGGGAAGTGGGCTATCCAATGTATAACATCATCTTGTGCTTGAAAAACCACTTCAGGCGCGTTCAGAAGGAGTGGTTAGATACCATCTACGATTACAATGAACATGGTGTTTGACCGCTAGCGTGTTCTCCGCACAAATATTAGCGCATTTAATTAACGCCCGACGAACTCACTTCCACGAAATTAATTGGGGTCAAAGAATTAGAGTGCATACATCTCAATTAAAGCCGACGCTACGCCAGGAGTCATCGCCACATCGAAACTCTAAATAATTGAATATATTTTAATCGCAACCGCAGACTTACTCATGTGTCCTCTGGAAATAAATAAATAACAGCGTGTCATTCGTAATCCCTGACGCCTCCTGCCAGCATCCGCAGACAATAGACATTAATTTTCAAAGGCGCGAGATAGGAATGTCGTCCGCGCAGGTAGAATTTTTGGCACCTTTATGATCAGATCCTGACGTGTCATAAGCCACCCACGGGCCCTCATTAAGCCGGTAGCCTACAAAGGCGGCGGGTCGACCATAATGCTGTCGGATTATACGGAGCGGGGCGACGGGCGGGTCGTCGGCCTGCCGTGCCCTCGCGTGCTACAATTGCACACAATATGCCCCCGCGCGACCCACCAAACCAAAAAGTTAGAAAAGTATCGCACGGTGGTGGGACGCGGCTGCGATACCATCTCGGCGCCACGCGGCCGCCGCGCCGCGCCGCCGCCTCATCGCCTCGCCGCTAATGCCGAGCGTGCCACCTACACCTTGTCTCGATCCTTAAATTCGATCATTTTGTAGCTGTCCGGGCCCCAAAGGAGCACGTCCGGTGTCGGAGATGCCACCGCCGGCATTTAATTAGAAGTTTACTCTTAAGAACCCGTGAAATATTGCGCACCTTGGAGAATTTAAGGCGTCCAAGATTTGAATACGGAGAAACGATAATGCAATTCGGAACTTTGAGCGATCCGATTTATTTTATGGACATTTTCGGGCGTGGAACGTTCGGATCCCGCAAACGACTCTGTTTATCTTTATCGATAATAAAAGTTTTGGATGAATGTGGTGTGTCGCCGAGAGCGGGGCGCGGGTGTGTCGGCCGACTTACGGAGCTCCTCCCACGTACGGGTCTCGTTATGAACTTGAATTAAATGAATGACGCAGTTGTATGAATGGGCGCGGGAATGAATGTGAGTCGGAAGTGCAAGCCGCGCTTCAGCACGCTAGCCCATTGCGGGCGCGCACGTGCATCCGCCGCGCCTCTAGCCACACACCACCACGCTCCTCTGTACATACAACGTCTTTGAGTTGCCATCATCGGCATCTTGTATGTAAGCACAACTAATAATATCAGTGGCTTTACGTCCCCGCGCTCGCGACAAGGGTATAAAATTTCATCAGCACGAAGATAAGCACAGTTGTAGTAATAATTAACATGATACAAATTACATATAACACTCGTGTACGAGTAAGTAATTTGCATGCGATTGTCTCGTAAACATCAGAGTTCACTGCGCAATATTTTAATTATTCATACTGGGGAATAAATAACGAGCCCCTTAGTGTTTGAGTTAATACTAACGTTCGACATAAAATGTGCGTCGTGGACTGCTAGTTAATTAGGACACTGTGTACTGTGCCTAGGTCATTTAGGACATTTCCTAGACTGGCTGGACAATAGCTGGAATGGAGTTAATTATTGAGCAATGGCGAGTTAATTGTGTGAGCACAGGTGTGACGAGCTTCGTCATTTGTTGACTACACATACGCGAATAAATTAGCAATTAATTATAATAATTGAAAAGTATTCTTATCACAGCGTTTATGAGTGTATAAATGTTTAGGTCCTAATTAAATGCAGAGCTACGGAATGCAGATAAATTACACGGCATTATTAAATCAATATAAGTTCGTTTTTTAATTTGATCCGCAAAGTTTTATTGCTGCTTATTGCCTGATGTTGTTCTATATTTGACGATAGTTACGAAAAGGGCACTGCATCAAGGCATTTTCATTATTATGATCTACAAGTCTAATCGAGATTCAAAAAAAAGTAATGGTGTTCCACACTAGCGGCCAAAGACCACGTCGTGGAATTCACGGAAATTTGTCAGAAAAAGCTCGTATAATAGCAATGATATCCAGGTGGTCCCTTAATGATTATTCTAAGTAAATCGATGTACAATTTGTTCTTCATTCTTAAAAGTACAATTTTCTTTTAAATTCTCAAAACCCATAAAAATAAACAAAAGATTAATAGTGACCTGAAGGCTTTCGCAATTCCATTTTCATTATAGAAAAAAATATTGCTTATTTAAAAAGCTATTATGTAAATTGATACGAAATTAAAAGTCTGCGAATATTTTTTGTATGCATCAATGCTATACTCGTTGCGTATCGCCTTGACAAATAAAAAGTACTGGAACCAGTCAAACGTGCCTATAATAAAGTTTCCTCGTTTCTTACACATTATACTCATATCACAGTGTGACTAACTGGTGGCAAACAAACAGATCGACAGACATTGCAAATAAACCCGACAGGATGCGGCCGATTCGAGTTGCGGTTTGTTTGTTCAAAGGTTAATTTTCTTTGGCACTACCAATTGGCATTAGAATCGTTTGGCATTGGCTTGAGAAAAGCTAAAGATGAGGCAGTTTATTATTTCTATAGGTCGGCTCGTATATACTTGAGTGACACATAACATGTTTGTTTTATTAGTTGTTCATAATGGCGCAGTGGCTACGTGCCGGTATGTCTCATGTTCGGATTCAGACAAAACAAATACATTATAGCTTAATCAACTACTATTATCCTTGATTGATATAATAATACGGGAAAACTGTAACGGTTGAGGTCGATACCTTTCTTATGTCGGGTTATTTTTTTAAACAATATGCCTTAATGAAACAGTATTGTTATCTGTATTGCATATATTTTCTTTGTCTCAAGAGCCGTTTTCTGTATATTTTTTTTGATTATCCAACGCAGTAAATTACCGTACATCAAAGTGAATTTTCTTCTCTCTCAATTCTTTTTGATAATTATACGTGGAGATATTTTATTATATACTGCATAAAAAGTATAAAGTTGGTGCTGATGTTTTCAAAATAAAAACTAACATGGTGCCATTTGCTGAATCCAGACTCGATAAATATTTAGCCGCGCTCAGTTCGCGCCAAATGGTGCACTCACAATCACTCACAGAGCTCCTTTCGGCGCCGAATGTCAATTTCCTAGAGATTGGCCATTGCCGGAGCCGTTTCGTAGACCGTCGACAACAAACACGACTGTATGAGCATGCACTCGCGATCTTCGTACCTATTTTCAACATGCACTAATGTCGATTATCGAGTGCCGACAGTTTGTTTATTTCACGCAGCACGTAATGGATCCGAGCACTCTTCTCAATCGGTCGCGAAACGTGTTTTGGATAAATGCTAGTGTGACTTTCATATCCAAGCTCTTGACGCAGAGCCTGTAAGTGCCTAATGTGTGTAAACTATGTCCTTATGCGTGAGTATTTTAAGTTATGTTGTCAAAACGACTTAGAGCTGGTTACACAAAGGTATGCAGTTACGTTATTATCTTCTTGACAGCAATCACGCTTGAGAGGTGTGTAGTTCACTTTAATACAAAGTTGAGTATTATCGAGCTTACGTTCTATGTAAAACAGCAGACAAATATTAGTAGATAGTAAAATCTCTGATGAAAATATCAGATATTTTCTGGAAAGCACACCAAGTTACATACACTTTACTGATTTCATACCTATGACATCTTGCTGTCACTTACAGTTCTGAAGTAAGTATTTGATGATAAGATAATCATTGCTCGATCTCTAAATAAATTGATGTACAACGTTATTGATAATAGTTCATGGTTTTATTTGTAGAAAATCTGTAACTCATTCAAAAAGAAAACCCCAGATTCCTGGGATTTCCTGAAAACGGGGAAAACCACTTATGCTTAAGACATGAATGTTTGAAACTGTTTCAGATTTCACTATTCTTTGAATGTGTTATATTTTGATTTACTTTTTCTCTCATACTGCATTCTTAAATATAATTATTATAAGTTTTGTTTTAAAGATTCTGAAATATCCGAGAAAGTTTAATCCACGTACTCATTTTCTTGATCAAACAAATAAGACTGAAAACCTGAAAATGTATCAAAAACATTCACCCTAAATCGGAAGGTAAGACAATTTCTAAAGTGTAAACCACTGCATTGATTGTAAAGTTACATGAATAATCAAATTGTTTAACTACTTCAAGGGCCATCCTGATGCAAGTATTTGATTTGAATAACTATGTACAATGAACCTGTCATTGTTTTGAAATATGCAAATGCGACGTTGTTAACGATCGGGATAGTGTTTAGTAAATTTGGACCGCAGCTAATGCAGTTGTCGCGAAGCTATTGTAAATACGATTGTCCGAGTACATAATAGTGTGGTGCACGTGTAGCAGTCAGAAACAGGAGCGATTGATTGCGTGTAGAGTATCACCGGCCGTCTCGCTGTCTGCGGGTTGCAGCTCGAGGGCATTCTTTACTAATCCTATATTGTGGAGATAATTGTGCGTCGCTCGCTCCCAGCCTCTTGGGCGAACAAACTGGAACATCTGCAGTGGTGCGTTTGGCGAATGCCACACGTACATATCGTGCATAACGCACGTAATGACAGAGCGACGACCTCGCGACAGGGGCGCATTAAGCACAGCCTCGCGCTTGATGAATGTTTTCCTGCTATAAACCATTGTTTTACAGTGTTCATGTTCGATGTTCCAGAAAGAATACAATGTTTGACATGTTTTATGGGTTACTGAAAACAAATCGTCAAGCGTGAAGTACTTGTGTACTATCGTGTTTCATGATAATATTGACTGTGGCTCCGTCTGTGCGATAAAAGTATACAGTTAAAATATAAAAAAGCTTTTTATGATAGAAATTCTAACGGAATTTAAACCCGCATTTGCCAGGAACGCAGTTTTCATGATTTCACTTGACACTTTACAAAGTTGTATTGTGTCGACCGTCTCCACCGGTTGCATGGCCTGTGTACTTCAAATGTCAGGCGCCGCCTTGCCAACGTACTTATTAGTTAATAAGTTGTAGTCAACAACATTGATATAGCCAATGTTTATGCTAATACGTAGTTAATTACATTAACACCTTACTTTATTGTGCACGTAAAATTGAAATTAGAGAAAACTAGTCTATTTGACATTAGTGATAGTGGCATCGCAGATGCAACATTTTGAAATAACTTTCTCATCTTATTTATTGATCATCTGCAACTAATAATGATTGCTAATTTTCGACTTAAGATGGTTAAGACGAGAGCCTGCGCTAAGATGTCAAGTCAAAATTACGGGCTGATCAGTGTAAATAGAGGGCAGTCGGTCCGGTTGTACAGTTGCGCTCCTTAGATGGGCACCGGCGGCGCCCGTTTCTCTCGGCGCGGCTGGCGCGGGCGCAGCGCTGCGCGGACACCACTCGCGAGCCACTGCGCGCGTATAAAGGGCACGCCTACTTTGACGACACACTAATGCAGCCGCCGCCGACACCATCGTGTGACGAAACACACAAAAACTTTCATCTCTATTCTAACCTACGCTCATTCTAGTAGGCCCGAAATAACAATACTCGGTCACATTAATAGCTGTATCAAAATAGATCCTTAAGCAGAAGCTTATGAATCACTATTACAAAACGCTAAGAAATAAAAATAATGATAAAACATCTCGCGGGTTGTCCGTAGCAGACGGCTCTATACTAAAGCTCCTATACCGCACACTGTCAAAATATTGTCAAAGTGAATTCCACGCGTCCAATATATTAGGTATAATGATTTTCCACTTGGCAATAATCCTAGCGATTTATTTCGATCTCCGTAGATATTAACCGCATACCGCATATATCTAGACGAGGCGTCATTCGTGTTCCCAGCTAGGTTGTTGAACCTCCTTTTATTAAGGCTGACAAAGGCGAGCGACTAGAGAAGTTTAGCACTTTCAGTTTTAGGCAATTATCGCGTGACGGGTGGCTGCGATGTGTCTCATTGTCACGCCGATATATTTAGTGGTGATGGCGCGTGACGCGACGCCGCGGATGCGTCTGTCGGCGCCGCCGGCTCGGCTGCAACCTGACCACCGCCTGCACTACTCATTTGGCAAGGTCCCGACACTTAATGAGTGCGAGACGCGTTTCCGCTGGACCTCGTAAACTTCTCTAATTATCTATTTCACGCGCTCCGCTCGCCTATTGACGTACGTCAAACATCTTCAACCAATCGGCAACTGTATCATATGCGTAAACAACTTCCCAATCATTTTAGGGAGTTTTACTGAGGTTCCATTCTTGCCGTTTTAATTTTCCAATTGCATAATATTTGAAGTTATGACTTTTCTAAGTTGTTATAGCTGATTCTCCTATCATCGAGAAAATTCTGCGAAAAACATTTTTAATATTCGAGCCCAGCGATGACGCCGACAATGTTATGAAGACGGACACCGTCTAGTACGAACTTGATGGTTTATTTTTGTGTAGAAATTTCTAAAGAATGATTCATGAAAAAACCTATTTTATACCACAAAATTTATGTATAACATAAAAGTGTTACGAAGATTTATATTTAGGTAATTTACTTTTTTTAAATAACTTTTTCTTCAGAACTATTAGTGTTTGAGATAAATCCCGTCGCGATAATGTTTCAAGTAAATAGATAAAACATTTTTACAGTTCCTCACCTGAATGTCACGGTTGCGTAATAATGATAAACGTCCCCAAGTCATTGACATCTAGTTACCGTGGCTGTAGGCCGCGCCGCCCTAGCAACTCCGCCCAATAAATGAACTGCAAAAGCTTTGCGACTGCTGAATAAACGTACCTACTCTGCTCTTCTACATTCAAAGCGGATTGGATACCTGCAAAATAAATAAAAAATGGGATAAATAGACAAAACTTGATCAGAGCTTTCTGCAGCCTAATTATTTTTCAGATAAAAAGGGATATTGATTTTGATAATTAATTTTGATGCTTCTGCCTTAATAAAGATTCATCCATAGTCAAGTTACTTCTGGGAGGCAGAGCTGGAAATACCTGAAGAGCTTAATCTTTTGCCAGATACTGTCACCTTATTCTACCTACACTGCTTCAGCCGAATTGAATGCTATCATCGTGCTGTCAAATTGATGTTTGTAAATGGTGATATTGATAAATGTGGATGTGTGATCCGTTACAATGATCGAGTCGTCAACATGTCGGCAGCAAGTGACAAGTAGTGTCGTGTGGTGTTCACGAGAGCGCGGCGTGTGGGAACGTGCGGCGCGGCGGTGGCGTGGCGCGGCGCGGCGGCGGTGGCCCAGCCATATTTTTATTTGTCGATATCTGTGATCGGCGCCTGCTCCATTAGTCATGTGACAGTATCGACACGAGATCGGCTCTCTCGACCCTCTTTAATTCCAGTCGACGGCCGCGAGACTGCACTCGTGGTCGTATGCAAATTTACACGTTTGCGGCCAGC
This sequence comes from Helicoverpa zea x Helicoverpa armigera, assembly GCA_033682625.1. NCBI lineage: Eukaryota > Metazoa > Arthropoda > Insecta > Lepidoptera > Noctuidae > Helicoverpa > Helicoverpa zea x Helicoverpa armigera. The sequence continues at coordinate 3,022,054 of JAWIIS010000029.1, forward strand.
TGATGAATGATGTACTGACACGATCCTGTCCGTCTGTAGCTGCGAGGCCTGCCGCATGATAAGCCTCAGATATTGAATCGTAGACAAACGTTTGGAAACTGTTAGATGACTCACTATACAACTTGTAGTCGACATAATAAATAGGCAAACATTTTTTTCGAAGGTCGTCTGAACTAATTTTGTTTGTTTGAGTACGTAGACCTTTGATGAGCTCATTTCATATATTGGGCATAAATAGTATAAATGCCTAGGTATAAACTGCTCACAACGGTGTGATGCGCAGTGCGCACCTCTCTTGTTGGCAGCCGGGTCAAAGGGCGGGGTGTTTGGATGATAGTAGTGATTGTGATTGTCACTAATTGTAATTTTTGAAAGTTAGCTAATGTTTCGAAATGAAGCAATGTAGTGCATGGCAGCACAGGAATAGTATGCGTCGGCGGGTGAGCGAGGGTCATTGCGCTCGCGCTGACTCACCGCATGCGACGTACGTAGTCTCTATCACATTAATACTTTCTTATAAGGTTGTCGCGTTTAAATAATGCATGTTATGCAACTGGTTGCAATTTGTGCTCTCTTGCGGCCGCGCTAAATTGTTCCACGGTCTCACGCCTCCCGCACATACGACTTACTAATAGATGTGTGCATTACGCACATATTAAACAGTTTTATTTGGGTCGTTAGCATTTTATGGTCGAGAATTGAACGATATTCCAAATCATGAGCTAAATGCACTTTTTTGCACATTTGTTTTCATATTTTCTTTTTTTGGGCATGGATTTGTATGACTTTTTTCATTCGTGATCGGTTGATACTATTTCTCTGTATGGTAAACCCAACACCTCCCACTTAGAAGAACGTATGGTTTAGTATTTTACTCACATGTGATTCTAACCGAATTCCATTCGCTTACTGTATTCTTTCCTAGAAGCTTTTGTGAACAGTTAGGTTTCTTGCATGGATTATTTGCTTCATGTTCTAACAGCCTCATTGATTTTCATTCTGAGAAAGAACAAAAGGTATTAACAGGTTGAAATTTTCTTGTATTTTGTAAGTAATACATATTAATGTTGATACTTCGGGGGTTATATACCCGCAAATACTTAGAAAAATCCATGTTTGAGGTTGCCGAAGCACGAAGGGCGTGAAGGCACGCGGTACCTTGCGCCTTACTCATATCAATTCCATCTTAAACGAGCTATGTCGCATACCAACCGGGGGATCTTAGGATTTATGTGCCGACACCGCCAACAAATCTAATGACCCGGCCGATGTATGACGGTATTTCGAGTAAATTCACGTTTATTGGGCCCCATACCGTTTCTTTTAAAGTTACGGCGCATGTGTGGAGCGATAATTATTTTAGTGAGTCGACAAGACAAAATGTAATGTTCAGAGCCGACACAAGACCGGCATTAAAGACATTATCGTGTTATCGATCAGCGTCCTTAAAGCGGTTTGCAATTAGTGTTACCTTAAGCGATTCAAGTGCGGACCTACCGCGCGCGGTGTGCGCCGGCGCCGCCTCCTTGTCTTTATGAAATTATCACTAAATTGAGAGATAAAACTCGCTCTTTCTGACGCGATAATAGTCGCTCCCGGCAGCTGCCTTTTCCTATTTACGTCTCGTTTAACGTGCGTTTTGATCCTTTTGATTGAATCGTTACATGAAGCCGGCAAGGTACTTGTTGCTGTTTATGTTCACTTCGGTCTACGTAGTTTTTATTCTTATTTAAGTGTTATCTATGACTGATCTGTACTGTTTATGTCTATATTTAATAAAAAAGTTTTATTTAACGTTTCAAAATATTTATATAAAGGTGTCTACCATATTGATCTTATAGGTCAGGTTGTATCAACAATAGATAGTTAGGAATCAAAATGAGATCACCCATAAATAAATAGATAGGCTATATACAATTTATAGAAATACAAGCATGTAAGTACAGTATGAATTCAACTATAGCCATATGCAAGGCAGTAAATTGAAAGCACCTAAACTTTCAACATTACTAAAGGCAATATGCTATGCAATACCCTGAAAAAAATTAGCTACATTATAAAGAACCGCCACACAGCATAAATGGTCGGTCGGTATCGAATAGGGCGTTGGGTTGCCTTAAAAGGCACTGTCACTTACAAGAGGCCTTTCATAACACTTAATAAGATGCAGTGCGAGTGTAAAATTTCGTGATGGATCCGTGAGAGCAGTCACGAGGCGGCCGGGGCCGTGGGACATGGCGACTTTGTTTTATTTTCATTGGCTTATGTAGTGCCGGCTGCTAATTACACGGCGGGTTGCTTTTTAACGAGCACTCATTCAGCTTAACGGCACGGGCACGCGCGCTCGCGTCGCCGCCCGCGCCGCCGCCGCCGCGGTTTCACGTCACGTTATAAATATGACCATGCTTTTTAATACCCACTTGCATTAGCGAAATTCGCTTTGCCAACCGCCGACCCAAACTACGTTTCGCATGAAATTGCGGACACGCCTGCGTTTAATTGCTGTGAATATCCCAACTGAGACCATTCATGTTTATTCGAGGAGGCGTTCCCTCCCCAGCGGCGATATAGCCACTTGTAGCCGACTCTAGTAAAATATACTCTGCCAATGTCAACGGAAACTAGATTGTAATTAACGATCATTAGTGGAATAGCACATCTCTAATACTGGATGACTGACTAGCTTTGGGTCTAAATATTTTAATTTTTAACTCAATTGGTGTGTGTTTGCATGTACACAATGGTTTTGACCAGACTACAGACGTTCAAGGTAGCTCGAAAACTACAAGTAAACAAGCGGAAAATTTGCTTGCTGTCTTTTATTTCAACACCAAATAAATTGTCTTGAAATTTGTGTGATTTTTAACGACTTAATGTATGTGGTCCATAAATTTATTAGCACATTTTACGTGAACGCTCAGACATTTTACGAGGTATTTGATAATAGAACAGAATGTGCTGAAAACTGTTGGGACAGTGTAATTCGGTCAAAACGAAATAGTGCTTCGCTGATATACAGGTATGAGCCCCTCATAAATTAACGTTACTCATACTAAACACACAGTTTAGTGTGTAGACAGACCCACTTGCAGACGCGCCGATGGGTGGCCCCACTATGTAGACACAGCGTTTCATACAGTTTGCACTCCGCCGGATTCAGGCCTTGTCATTTTACACGCAGATCTCATGATTCTTAAATAAACAATAAGCGACCTTGAAAATTTGCTCATTAACTGCTTGATTCATTAATTGTTTAATTCGATAACATTATCCTGATATCATTAAATACAGAACATAAATCTACGGACGTGATTACTTAGCTTGGGATAATAATTGTAAGATAATAAATCAATTAAAGAAATGATTAAGTATGACTTTTTAGTATTCGCACAGATAAAATATGACACAAGGTTTCCCTAGAAACAGGCATTTCATGAATACTAGAAGTGAGCAATGGTTTGTGTTATTTACTTATGATTCTATATCTACTATTATTTGAAGTGTTAAGTCGTGCTGCATTATGTTAACTCAGGTGCAAAAATAATATTCGTGATTGTATATTTACAACCTCCTGAGATCATCCGTTCTTGTATACAATGCTACTCTAAAATTACTAAGAACGTATTACGACTGTGCTTGTACTATTATTTATTTCTAAGTACGAAATATTCAAAACTTGATATTTGCTAAAGGTAATAGTGGTTAGGTAAATGGATTGAGCGCTCACTTCGAATTTAGGTTACGTTTATCGATTGTTTTAAGAGCACATAAATATTGTAAGTGGAATAGAAACCATTTCATATTATGTTTAGTTGAGGCATAATATACTATATACGTATGAGATGTAGTGGCTCAATGTAAAATAACGTTAAAGGAGGTTGCGCGAGAGTGACGGCTCGTTGACGGGTGGCGTCGCATCGCTGCGCCGGCCGCTCGATATCGATCTCGACTCGAAACGCAGCCTTCCAAATAGGGAGCCCTCTGCTCCCAAATAGGCACTGGTCGAGCCGACGCTGCTGCCGCCGCCGCAGCTATCGAGGACGCAACACCGGCCCCCTCGCCGCCTTTTATTGTCTACGAGTTTTTTACTCGCTTTATGACCAATATTGTCCCATAGTCGATGTCCACATAGAGCAATACTGAGTTCAGAAACACTAGACGTCGAGCGAGCCTTGCGTCATTGTAGATAATTGTTCAAGCTAAAGGTCGAGTGGTCATAAGTTCCTTTGTTATTTGACGTCTACAGTCGAAATAAACACTGAAGTTGGCTCGCTATGATGTCAGTTACATACGCGTGAGTTACGTTGTATTACGTTGTTGGACATAATTATGTCATGTAATATCAGGGTTCGGGTTGATCTGCCTCCAAGAGATGGAAGGTGCGTGAGCGCAGGGAGACGACTCGACTCGGCTGCTTGAGGGTAGTTGTCGTTGATAGTGACATACACAATCGTGGCTAGGTAATATTTCAAACTATTCATATCTACATTCCAAGCATGTTTATGCGGGCATTTTACTCATAAAGAGTAACTGTGGTTAACGATATGGCATTGGTATATACGGTTTTTTATCGCCAGTTGCTTTGGTGGTACACCAGCCTTGAATATAATCCTTAGAGTTCTGCAAAAATGCGTAGGGTGCCACAGCTTGGAGGCGCAGTCAACGTTCGACGCACAGCATTAATTGCAAATGGAGGTCAATTGATACAAAAAGCATTCGTGTGGGTGCATGTCGACGTATTGTTCACAGATTCGTAGATGTAGCCATCAGTCTTGCGGAGAATGTGGCAGATTTTAAATAAACTGCAAAGGATTATGCATGCGTGCACGCGGGCGGCCCTGAGGTATCGCGGCATTGTATTCAAATCCGGGCGCGTCACCAGAGCGCACGGGGCGATCGCGACGCAACACGCGCTGCGCCCGCGTCGCCCATTACTCAAACTCGCCGACACGCCCTTCGCCCTCCATTTGTTATCACCTTTTTATTTTATTTTCAATCCAACAACAAACTAATTATAGAAAGGATTGTTGTGGGTATCAGTTTTCCATTGGCAAGCGTAGGTGCTCGGAAAGGGAAACTGGTGTCGGCGGCTATTCTGACGTGAGCTGAAACGACTTTAGTGCTGTCAGTGTATTTTATAGTGTGGTTCATTGTTCATGCGAATGGACGGGGTCCCGCGCACTCTGCTGCACCTAACACCCGCTGACGTATCATTCACTGAGACATCTATTGAAACATGAGACCGACACGAGATACTCAACACAACACCATTCCTAGGGCTGCACACACAAGCGTCATAACTAAGTAGGTACATATTGCAAGTTGCGCATATCTTCCCAAATAATTACTCGGTGTGATTTCTGTTGTCTTCTGTAACTTCAAGTAAGCATGATTTACAAAAATAATAATATAGACGCAGTCATTTCAGTTACTCTATGAACCCTTTCTATTTCAATACGATTACATTTTCAGATTAGCGTTTACAAAAGGTAATAAGAACAACCATTTATTGCCATGTTCTCAAACTATTAAAACTCTTATTTTAATATACTTTTGAATGCTAATAATATTATAATTTTGTGTAAGATTTCTGTCAAATATTTTATCAAAATTGGATCTGTGCTGCTTCAGTGACAGTATTTATAGTCTGGAGGAAGGTAGGTACCTAAATTAATCCTAAAGTCGGTTTTAAATTTAAATTTTAATTAGGGCGGCCAGAGGCGCGGGCGCAGAGAGGCGCCTTGTCACCAAACACGTATAAATAACGCTTTTAGCTCCGTCCGACTGAGTCTTTCGCCACATTTCTCAAATAATAACTTTTCATAATTATCACGACACAGAAAACTCTCTAAAGAGACGCATTAATAAATATATATTAAAGCTATAATCTCTCTATTATTAGTAATCTTATAATTCAGTTGATATAATTTCCAATTTCTAGTGATTGCATTATTAGCCTTTCCTTCCTCATAATGACATAATCTATTAGAATAGTATAAAACTTACTTTATCTTGATACTACACTGATAACAGTTTCACTATAAGTGGAGAGCGTGATACCGGCTATGTTTTTCTAGATTATCTTTACTGATTAATGAGTTTGCCTAATTCTGACACCTGATATTCGCGAACTGATAACATTTCTAAGAAATGGAGGAGGTTAGCCGATGTTCATAAATTATATCAGTAAAATTGATTGATTTGCATTCAAGGTTACGATGTTTGGAGAAAAAGTATTTTTTCATAATAATAATTGAATGGTGTTTGTGTGAGATTTCAACAATAGATATAATCTACAACTACATTGTAGCGTGGCGCTACGCCTACGCTGCTACGAGTTTCGATTTGTAGCAAAATTTAACAAAACAAACAAATACACTTTTTATTTGCTCCTGATACTTAAACTTCGAATTTGTTTCTTAACAAGTGTTTATTAGAAAATAAATAGACGATGTAAAAATATTTTTTATAAACATATTACTTTGCATTTAGTAATATAATCGGGATAACCCAATGGATATACTTGTTAACACTTAGGATGCAGACGCAGTGCAAATAGATACAAGTTGCTGGTTCTCAGGGGAAAGTCAGTGCGCATAGCATTATCCAATTCAAATGTAAATACCAAATAAACTGTCGTTTCTATTCCTCTTCGCTTTGTCACTTTAAAAAACCTTTGCTGACTTGATATTTGAGTAGAAATATGAAAACAAAATAGATAAGATAATCGAATTGAAGCTTGTGTTGGTCGGCGACACGATTACTTGAGATGTAAATGACATGGTTTGCAACTATGCATCCGATATGTGCGCAAGCGGCCCACCCGCGTGGCTGCGTACACTCGACGCCATCATTATAAGACTGCCTGCTATCATTTAACCTTGTTTTTGACTTAATACTTTAATAAGACCTCATACCTATTTGCTTATTACTAAACATACTCCAAGTATCGATGATACTCCAATTTAAAATACATGATCGACAATAAATTAATGAGGATTAGACTTTGATTCGTTATCTCTGTCAGTAGTTTATCCGAATACGTTATATGCGATTTATATGACGTTTACGACGGCAAATTAAAGTCCAGTAACGCAGTCTAATATCAGCGTGTTTTCGTTGATGTGTTCTTAGAAGCGCACATTTCTGGGAGTAATAATATTCAATCAAATTGTTTATTAGCTTCGTAACAGAAAATGTCACTGGATTTAATAAATACTTGCGCTCTAAGTAGTTGTCTGACGTGACGGTCGCGTGGCGTGATGTTCGCGTGCCGTGATGGTAGACGCGCTTACTCCACAGTCCAAGTTACCCCATGTTACATTTTACTAACGTGAATGCTGGCGTCCCCACCAGCTCATTAATCTCCATATAATTAAATGATCAAGCAAAATTATATTTAGACCAGGAAATGGGGTCAAGCCCACGCCACGCGGCGCTCTGTCTCGCCTGTGGGACCGAACTGGAAACCTCGTGAAAGTTCAAAGATATGTTTCGTAATGCTGCTAACAGTACCTTATCTTATATCCAACTAGTTGACACGAGCTTTAAAGGAAAAGTGACACATGCAATCTGTAGCACTTTCAGTACACCCAAGAACACGCTCGCCGGTAGCTCAGTATCTCCGCTACACAACCTACGCGTTTAATTGAGTTTAATCTTGAATTTCAATTTAAATTACATCTAATAACATGTCAACAATTTATTAACAAGATTAAATTACCTACATTCAAATTATGAAATAATTAAAAAATATTCTCAAACTGCAGTATCTGTCAACCGATTTATATCAAATTATTGGATGTCTGCTTTGGGTTCCAAAGCACCGGAATTTGTGAGTTAGCCCCATATGTTATTATTATAAAGGGTCTTAATACGACCCTGAATTAATTTAAACATTAAATCATAACTTTGTGTTAACATTCCATGGATTCGTGTGCTTTACGAAACAAAGTTACAATTACTCGCAAGAGTGGAGATCTGCATAATCACTCAAAGATTATTATGAGGCTTTCTACTAGGTCTGATAACGGTGCCACAAAACCATTAATGAGTGTACTCGCCTGGTGAAATCGCCGAGGAAAAATCTCAAGTCTTATTAACATAGTAGTGGAGCTAGTTTATTCATAATTGGCGGTTGTGTCCCTCCCCAGCGCGGTGGCGGTGCGTGCGGGTCCGCCCCGCGCAGGCGCACAGCGATCGCGCAAATAAATTGCGATCATAATATCGCGCGACGCACACCCAGCCCCAGCACAATTAAAATTTGCATTCTTGCCGTCTGATTGATAACTCTGTTGAGTAAGTGAGGCGGTATTTGATTTGGGTAGGCGTAGCCGAAGGCATTCACAGGTATCGCTATTCAATGCGTTTTTTGTACATGCGCTTGCGCTTCTTTGTGATTCATGAGGTAACACTTCTCAGATTGTTTAAAAGGAACATCATGCCAATCAAAGACGGCTTCTATTAATTTAATTGTATGTTAAAAGTCGTTTTTTGTAACACACGGAATGTTCAATACCATTATTAGTAGGCTGCAGATCACACAAATTAAGACGGTTTGGTAGGAACATGTACATACAATAAAAATGTATCTCCATCCCAATGATGCTATTTTGATGTGTTTCATAATTTCGTTTAGTGACCTTAACACACAAAGGACGAGACGTTTTATTTCGACAGAAAGTAATGTTCCATCATTTGTTTTCTCCGTGTAAACTATTCCGAAATGACAGATAGATTATTTTCCGTGAGAAACATAATATGCATCGCCGGCCAAATCCGTGGTTCGATGGCGACACATGTTCGCAAAATATTTTTTAAGTTTGTTTTTATGAGGTGCAACTGTAAGAGACGCTCACTCCCCAAGCATCCGTAGAATGATACCCAATAAATTATATACGATATTTTTGTTTAGTAAGTTGGCTCACGTCCACTGCTCGCTCCTGGACATTTTGTTATCATATTCAATAATAAGCCATTAAGTACGCGAACGGTTTTACGAGCTACGCACAATTTGTACGTGCGGAGCTGAACACTGAAAGCCGAAGCCCGTCCCGATATGGTGTCCAGCATCGCATTAACTGCACCTTGTACTACTTAAACTGTCTACACCTCGTAAAACTGATGATATATAGTAGTGCTCCCAAATTATAAGAAAATAAAGATCACGCCGCCGGACGACGTAAGCCGTAAGCGCTCAATAAGGAAGGAGAATGATTTGTATGATTTTTATGGTTCCTACTAATTGGTTCGACAATGTAAACGGCCTTAACGCCGCCTTCTTGCATTTTAATCAGGATACACTGGAAATAAACATATATAAGTTGAATTATGGACATATAGAACGAGAAGAACCAGTCACAATTGCGACAAGCAGGCGCCAGGCCCAGTCAATGAAGTCTACAATAATAAATAAAAGTTGAGGGAAACGAGACTCTATTAATACACAGACAATTTATACTCCGAGATACCGACTGATGAACGTTACCACGGTCGTGTTTTGTTTTTAAATGAATTATAATGTTTTAAATATCTGTTTAATTAATAAGTTTGATCTAAATAATCTGTATCAAGCATATCAATTTATTTCACACATCACAACCAAAGAAAAATATTAAAGTTGTATTTTTATTTTTTGGTATTGGACGCGACCGAGCCGTCGAGAAATATGCGGTGCTATCAATAACTAGCGGGCTCGATATGAGAGGAGCATATTTATGTGCCCTTTAATTTAAATAGGATAAAGTCGGTTATGAATCGTTAAGGACCACCGGCGAGAAGTTAAGGAGGCCTGTCAGTAAAGGGAATGGATATGTCTGTAGGAGCAGGAAGGCGCGCCGGCGCCGATGTCGTCAACCTTGCAATGGATATTCCGTGTACATAATGTAAGCGAGGACGATAACACTCGACCACAACTATAAAACGGCCTATTGCCAGGATAACATCTCCCGCGGATTTCGCGAGACGGTGACGCCTCCGTGTCGCCGCATCGTCATACCGATCGCGATGCTGCACAAATTAACTTAAGTAAAACTGCCAATTAGTATCTTATTAATGAAATCGAGATACCTTCACAAACTGTTTATTCAATACTGAGTTCATCGATAAATCGGATCTGCTATGTAAATATTATTATGTTTCCAGCTCTAAGTCTTTTACTATTCTCTATCTCGTTACAGCAACTATTAATATCAAGTATTATGCATAGCCAGTTTGTTTTCTTGCACTGTGTTCAAATGTTTTTGTAAAAATAATTTATTGTTCGCCGGGAGCAACAGCGATGACACATGAAGAGCATATAACTATGAGAAATGTATGGCATTTTTTATTATTAAATTTATTAAACATTTATCATTTAGCACAGACAGTATTTGCATGCAGTAGATTCGAGAAAACATGTAAATATAGATGAAAAGTTTTTCTGTTGTTAACTGTAAGGTATGATGTTTTTGCTACCTACGTTATAAAATTAATATCAAAACAAATGTCTTTATTTTTTCGTGTTTGTTCCAAGCTAGTCTGAGAATAAAACAAAAGCATTAGTCAGTTGGTCTGAGCGCAAGTTATGACGATTTTATAAAGCTTTAATCGGGGCCAGGCGTCGCGTCGCGTCGGTTTGATGCTGTCTGAGTCGCGCCTCGTTAAATAAAGTGCATGTCATAATTTTATTAAACAAACAAACAGACTGATTGGGAGCCGCAGCTTCTCGAATCGATTTATGAAATAAAAATATGTAAAATCTTATACAAGACTTCAACTTATATTAGAATATCCAACTTTTACATTCTTTCGTTTATAAATTAGTTCTGCTAAAGAGTTTTTGTAGTTATTTTAACTATTAAGAAATAGCACATAACAACACATATTCGAGTAGACAAAAGCTCACCGACTGGCGTCCACATCTTCAGCAACTATGCAACAGTTGACATCAACAGTTTTTATTGCACCAATTATTTCAACTCGCTTTTAATCGACGCTAATTAATTCAGTTCACACGTTTAATAATCAAAAAACAACCATCTTGTTGGTTTATTTGCACAACAAGGTGAATTCATGAGTATGATAATTCTGCAGTTTTCCAAGAAATTCCCACTTGTTTCAAGACTTTGTGTAACGTACTGAAACAATGCCTTTGATTTCAAACAATTTTATCACAATCGGACTTCAGGGAAATGATGTAAAAGTAGTACAATATGATCATCTTTCTTTTGCAATAGTAACTATAATCAAAATTATGTAGTTAGTTAGTTACCTGCCTACAAACTGGCTTAGGTAGAAAAGGTATGTAGGTACATATGTATATGATAGCGAATGTCAGATTGAAACTATCAACTTAAATGTAGAAATATTAATTTGAATGAATATTAAAAAAATCTTTAACTTTATGATATAGATTATGCCAATTAATATTTATAAATTGATGTAACTTGAGAACTTTAGTGCAGGTGTTGGTGACACAGAACGCAGACTTTTTTTTAATTTAAAGTAAATTAACAATACCGATTTAAAATATAATTATTAATATGAGAAGATGACATCATTAGTGCGATAATTTTTCAATTTATTATAGTAGTTACGTACAGTTTTTTTTCATAACATTTTGTAGGTTTGGACGGTACCTTGTGCATTATTGGAGTGAGTTGAAAAAAAGTAAATGATGTAAGTGCGAGTCGGACTTACGCACGGATTCCAGTCTAATGAAATTCCATTTTCCCTTTAGGTAGGTACGGCACCCGAACTATAGTATTAAGTTGAGTAAGCACCCTTCAATAGTGTAAACTTGAGTAAGCACTCTACATTCAATTAGGTACTGAATAGTTTGCCGTTGGTTAATATAATTAGTTTTACAAGCTGCCGTCAAAAAACCGTGTACTTTTAACACTGGACGGATTTAGAGCTACTAAAGAACATACCGTACTTTATAGTTTTGTAAATAACGCGGTCCATTATAACACCATAAAGCTATTTGTTGCACCGGTAGGACGCGCTTCGTACCGCTGGGAATGCACGCGTGACCTACGTTGATTCATTCAGATTACTGATGTGTTTATTAAACGCGTAATAGCAGTGTTACAGTTGATTCATTGGAGCGGTTGATCAAATCAATGTGCTGTAATTCTTATTAGCGCGATAGACACCTGTCGGTGACACTCGATACTCCGCGCTTTACATAATACCCGCGCCTGGCCGCAGCCGCGCGCTGCCCGCGGCAACACCTGAGGACTCACCTACCGAATCATGCCGCACACTATTTTTACAGACCTGACTAGCGACTAGCGCTTCTAAGGGATTGTTAGGAGCTGAGACGATGTCAGCCAACTCACAAAAATAATAAGCAATGCCGACCTAAATTAGGACTGTCTATTTTTATACATTTCAATATAGACGTAAAATAAAACGTCTCATTGACGTCTGAAAAAGGAATACAAGTAATAATAGGCTATGAGGACTTTGCCCATGCTCTTTGACTAATACAGGCAAAACTGAAATGAAACGAGAAGTCGCTTAAGGTAACAAACAGTTTCACTTCATTGTTTGATACCAAATAAGATCGCGTCTCAGTTTGGCGCAAAATAAAGAACGTCAAGAAAACTATGGTGCTGTAGCATAACACGGCTATAGTTAGTAGTCGTGGGTTGGGTATGATAGCGTCACAGTTGATGTATACGTAATATTAAGTGAACGCCAAGGGGCGGCACAATGAGCAATCATTCAGCGTGTGGGTGTGTGCATCTAATGATACACTGATACAGTGATCAAAGCGAATTGACTGATCTGCGGCGAGTGGTCTACACAACGTGTACCGCACTCCTCTGTTGCTCCGATACAGACTGTGTTTTGAACAAAAACATTGTAAAAAGAAAGCCAATACTTGAACTCGTTAACCGATGCGGTGTACGGTGTTGAATGTGTTAGTGACGGATGATGAATGGTAATCTGTTCGGTGGTATCGTATCGTGAAACATTTCCACACTTGGAGTGCGAGTGTAAACTAGTCAGCGTGTCGGCAGAACGAATGTCAAAATATCCTGCTTAAGGCTAATTCAGAACGAACAATTTATGCGCTGCCCACGCGCGCTGAAATACGGCGCACGCCTCTTTCAACCCTTTTATGTAGAGGATTTATTGAAGCGACTTGCGCACACTTCAATGAGCCGACCATATACTTCTGGTTTGACATGCAGCTCATACTTATCGTGATCTATGCAACGCTATGACACAATGTAAGTAACCCTGAGGCCGGCCGAACATGCCACGCTCTGGAGATTACAAATTGAACCAAGACGGGATCTATATGTGGACTGATGCAGAGGACAACATTCATTTATGAAATATACTCTTTATATTTTAGTGCTGACTTTGTATACGTTAGTAAACATGAATAAATTATGTACAATATCCTTTTACTCTTATGTTTATTGAATTTGGGAGTAGCAGAATTAGTAGAGTTAAATAGGGCGTTCTAGGCTATACATAAAAGTATTTTTTTTTCAATATGCGGGCGATAAATTCAAAATAAACAGCGGGTCGTATCGAGTACATTCCATAAACAGATCGTGAAAGAAGTATAAGACGGGCGTCGCCAATACTTCATTTCCCTGGCAAAGCGTTTCTGGCTCATCGCCAACGTTTCCGAGAAAACGAAAGGAAGGTTACGCGATGTCTCGCCTCACTTTATATGCCTAAATCATGTCAGAGATAATATTTTTATATACACACATTGAAAAGTTCAGAAACACGAGCGGCTTATAAAATAGGTGGTGTGTGAGGCGCGACGTGTCGGCGAGCCTGCGCCCGCGCATCCCTCCGCGGTGTTAACGATCGAGTAGGTGTGACGGTAAATAATGCTTTTTTGGCACTCCACGCACATGAAAGGAAATAATAATAAACAAGTACTTTCTTCTTGAGCTGCATTCATAATTTTCAATTTTAATGAAATTGACGTGCGTACTTGTGCAAATTCTGTAATAAAGTACGGAGATAATGTGGGTAGTATCTCTTTGGTAACGCAATACGTATTGATCGTTGCATCCTGAATATGGGTCGCCGGCGCATCATCGGCGTCACCCTTCTTCCTCATTACGCGTGACGTCGTCTCACACTACGTGTTTGTATCGTCTACTTCCATTATAGTTATCTGTCGTCCACTTTAGCTGCTTGTTGTAACACACTTTATTTTTTTAAGAAAATCTGTCGCATGTCTCTTCTGTCAGAGCTTGAAACATTTAAAAGCTTTGTCTGACTTTAAATTTCCGTCTAGATTAACGGCAATGTAAGTAGTAAATGGGCATCAAGAGCAATATGTTCTCACGCAACATGTCTCATTCGTTATCAGTGCACTCCGGAGTGAGGTTAATTAAATAGTTACGAGAGGAAGATAACAGTGACGCCTATATATAGAGGCCGGCCACCTTATCGACCCGACGCATCTGATAGTGAATCTATCCGCGACACCTAATCGCTTGCTGTCCATTTGCTTGGGGCATGCATTACACAACTATTAATACCTATTAAGATTTTAGCAACTCCATTTAATTTCCCTAATCCAATGGCAAAATTTCATTACTGCATTGTAAATGCTAACAAAGGCAATGTTACATTTGAAATTGTGCTATGACTTCCCAAATATTTCTTAATGTCAATAACTAAAATCGTACAATACATTAGTATTGCAGAGTATATACCTATCGAAAGTGCACATATTGCACTAAGTGCAGAAGAAGTAGACATAATGACTCAAGAAGTTTAACAGATGCATGTTGCACATGTACATTTACTTACCAAAGAAATGGCAACTTTAACTCCTTAAGATTATGTTTTACAATAGTCTGTTTCAAGTTATGATCTAGTTTGTATACGTGGGTAATTGTTGCTGCAACTGACACAAAAAAGGCGGGGTTAGCGGGGGTGAAGAGAGACGGGGGAGGGACCATATCAGGCGTATGAACCAGCCAATTTAGGGACAATAACATTGTGCTGTTGCAATTTTCTCTTAATTATGTCTTATTTAAAATGACGACGTACTGGTCGAATAACAACAATTATTTCGCATACTGGATGAACACAAAACTGAGCGCAAGGAAGGAAATCGAGGGTCCCACTTTTTTTTTTAGCCTATATTGTCCCACTGCTGGGCAAAGGCCTCCCCATTTTCTCTCCTCACCTCTCGTCGGTCCCATCTTTAAAAATATAAAGTTGTTGCTTCTTTGAAGCATAGCAGACACAGCATCATTGTTTTGTAAGAATATCGACTATTGTAAGCCAGATCCAAAACATTCCTTGCAGATATACCTAGTATAAGAAGTGACATTTTACACGCACGCGTATAAACTTACTTACATTCATTTTACTACGATGCAACTTTTATTTTTAGATGTTCGCTCACGACTCACGAGTTCGGTATGTAAATGCAACTTGTTAACCTGTGCTTGCAGGCACCATAGCTGCTAACTTATAAATCAAATAATATAGAGTACTACATATAAATGTTTGTTAACCCTAAACTTATTAGCGCGCACATAAAAACTACCCAGTCCATTGTGTAATACCTTTTTGAATAAATAAAATAGTAATTTCCTTTATTCACCCCTTTCGAATGTCTACCTCCTTTGACTTTTTCTTTTGTAATTAAAAACACCCTGTATAAACACTATTCGCGGTTTCACCTCAACTACTTACCACACCCTGATAAAAAAAGGTAGTCAAATATTATGTATTAAGCTAGACTCCAGTGAAGTCGTGGTGGCCTAGTGGGCAAAGAACCAACCTCTCGAGTATGAGGGCGCGGGTTCGATCCCAGGTCAGGCAAGTACCAATGCAACTTTTCTAAGTTTGTATGTACTTTCTAAGTATATCTTAGACACCAATGACTGTGTTTCGGATGGCACGTTAAACTGTAGGTCCCGGTTGTCATTGAACATCCTTGGCAGTCGTTACGGGTAGTCAGAAGCCAGTAAGTCTGACACCAGTCTAACCAAGGGGTATCGGGTTGCCCGGGTAACTGGGTTGAGGAGGTCAGATAGGCAGTCGCTTCTTGTAAAGCACTGGTACTCAGCTGAATCCGGTTGGACTGGAAGCCGACCCCAACATAGTTTGGGAAAAAGGCTCGGAGGATGATGAAGCTAGACTCCAGTGCAGCAGTGATATAGGCAAGAACCTTTTCATAAAAATTCAGAAAATTTAGAAGTTTTCGCGGACACACAAGATATAATGAGATAATGTTTCAATTTTAATTAACTACATCATGATAATTCATGTAAAATGATAAGTCGACTTTTCTTCTCCGTAAACTGCAACTATTTTTGATTTGACAATAAAACTTACAACTGCTGCAAACCGTTATTTAAGATAAAGTGCCGCATTACTGCAGATGAATATTTGTTTAGAGTTTATATAAAGCAGTATAATCGTACTGTTTCAATGTTTACTCATGTTGTTTTCTTTACCGCAATCTCTAAAATCTATGCAATTTTATCTGGATGCTCTGTAAAGCTAAAAGAAGAAAACGGATTACAAAACATTTCAGCCAACGTTTAGACTTAAGAACTTAGAAATTGTTTATTTCTCAGTCAAAACTGCTTGTTCAAAAAAAAATGACGTCTGAAGATTCTATTTTCAACCGACTTCAAAAAAGGAGGAGGTTCTCAATTCGGCTGTATTTTTTTTTTTTTTTTTTTTTTTTATGTTTGTTACTCGATTTCTCAAAGACGCCTGGACCGATTTCAAAAATTCTTTTTTTATTTGAAAGGGTATGCTTGTCATTTGGTCCCATCGTCATCAGGTTAGGATCTGATGATGGAAACCCTGAGAAATCGAGGGCAACCTTCAAAAGTTGTAGGCATACTTAGGGTAAAAACTTGACATTCAGGTGCATGCCTGAAAGCACTATTCAACAGTGAAGGTTTGAAGCTGACCTGATGATGGAGACCAGAGAGGGTCGAGGGAACTCGACAACTGAATATGTAAACTACCTCGTGTTTGGGCTTATATTATTTGTATTGACGAGACCTTTGCAACAGTGCAGGTTTGGAGCTGACCTGATGATGGAGACCAGAGAAGGTCGAGGGAATGCGACAACTGAATATGTAAAATACCTCGTTTTTGGGCTTATATTCTTTGTATTGATGAGATCTTTCCACATATATGGATAGTGACAACTATTCGTATCACTGAAAAGTTGTAAATAAAAAACTTTTTTACAAAAAAATTAAACCGACTTCCAAAAACACTAAAAAGTAAAAAAAAAAACGAATTTTAGGTGCATCGGCCTAGAAGTCGGTGGCAAAATTAACTTAGTAACATCCATTAGACACCGACTTCTAGGCCGATGCACCTAAAATTCGTTTTTTTTTTTACTTTTTAGTGTTTTTGGAAGTCGGTTTAATTTTTTTGTAAAAAAGTTTTTTATCAAATGAGGCTGTTTTAAGGAATGCAATTTTCTATTTGCGCGGGAAAAGAGATCTATCGTAGTTTGAATTGCTGTAAATACTGAAAGTATTCTATTATTATCGATACAGTGTACTACAGTTATGTTGTATTTCGTGCAAATTAAAAAAAATATAGTAATATACTTCTCTTTGTTACAGAATGTTTGTTCGGCAAACAAGCAATGGAGCTCGGTTCCAAGTGGTTTGCGGACCTGGGCCCGCCCTTCGGCGTCATGTACTGCATCAAATGTGAGTGTGTTGCGGTACGTATTTTCAAACTATAGCAGCTACTAAATATTCGAATCTCAATAACAGTTATTTTATACTAGTGATTTTTCACAGGTGCAAAAGAAACGGCGTGTAGTGGCTAAGGTTCACTGTCGGAATATCAAGAACGAGTGTCCGGAACCGTCCTGTGATACTCCAGTTCTGCTTCCCGGCAGATGCTGTAAAACGTGCCCTGGAGATTTGAACTGTAAGTACAAATATTTTTCTTTGGCTAATGTACTTAAAATAAGTTTTTTTTCAAGGGGACTTTTCTTATTTGTGCAAGTAGTTCGCTGAATAGGAAAATGTGTTTCCTTTTACCAGCTTGCGTAATTGCGACATTTAATATTTGTATGAATGACGGCATTGGCCATGATTCGAATAAAAATAAACATTTCTTTGAATTCCCCACAAATTTTTCCTTGTCTATGAGGCATTGGTCATTAGGATGACACTGCTCATTTTCAATGGGACTCTTAATTCTCAGAGTTGAATTGTCAAATGGTTGTCATGGTGTCATGGTGATAATAGTCTTCCGAGTATTATTTTTAGGGTCAGAAAACGTCTGATCTGATTGTTGGAAATTATTTTATGTCCTTATTGGTTAGATGAAGGTTTCTAAGAGATATTTTAATCTGAAATGATATAATTTGGAAGTGAAACTCTTTAATAAATAAGAATGTTCACCCAGGAATATCTCTATTTACTTGTCGTCTTCAAAATTAAATATTTCCTGAACATTTTTGAGATTATATTCTTGCAACATAAATTCATGTAGGTGAAACATTTTGATGGTAGGTGATCTTTACTTGCATACAGATGAGGTGTCCTTAATGTTATTATGAGTTTTATCGATCGCATTGTAGCTGCCGTGAAAGAGCATCGTGATAGCAATAGTTTGCGGCTAATCTAGACGGTGCGGTGACTTGAACAATATTAATGACTCGGCCGCGACTGTTTAATTAGGCGGAATCGTCACGGGAGCGGGCGCACGTAGATACCAAACCTGATAATATTATCGTAAACATGATAATGAAATAAGAGATAAGTGAGGTGATCGCCTGACACCTCCGCTGTACCGACACAATGGTCGTGTGCTCACTGCGACCACTGACACGGCACGATTTGCATCTCCAAAGAACCGCACTTGAAAGGTTAAATACAATAAAGAATACGCTTCTCATTAGACACCGAATGACGTCACCACAGTGATTTGGACAATTTAATTTCTTTGTTAATGATGTCATTTTTTACAACCATGTTCGTTCATGGTAACACGCTGATGTCATACCTTATAGACTAGACATTTGATATCTTGAAGTTTAACAAACAGGAGCGGTCGTTTAATAGCTAACAAAGTCTTTAATTTCGTCTTAATGGACATGTTTAGATCGCTTTTTTTATCTAATACTGGGCTAAAATGATTTATAAATATTGTCATCTCGATTACATTGGAAACGTATACGAGCGGCAACAGGTTAGTGAGTCACGGGCCATCTGTCGCGAAAACTATCCACACATGTGGAAATCGACTGGACGACATAACTTTATGGACTTTTTGCAAGTGTAGTCTCTTTGATGGCCGCTATTAATATGCCATTTTGGTGTGACCTGCTTCGCGAGTGTAATACGACACTTCTACGGATTTAGTTAATAAACATACGTGTAAGAGTGAATTTATTATTTTTAACGATCACACATATTTTTTTGTTTAACTTAAAAACTTCTTAAGCTCATAGATTGTTAAAGGTAATTTATACTTAGCTAGTAACATTAAAAGTACATTATGTCGTTTAAGTCATTATCGTCTTTGTACTGTTCGCCCTTAACTCGGTGTACGGCCGGGTGTAATTCTTGATTGTCGCCGCTCATCATCCCATTAAGTACATTTTTTTAATGCAATCGGCAAATTTGCCGACTTTAAAAGGTAATTGCAGAAAATAAGAAAGTGTGCGTATGCGTAGTGACAGGAACTGGCGATGACAAATGACGGTGTAGCGGTGAGCGGCGGCTCCCACGAGCGGTCTCATCAATATACATTAGGTATAGCAGCTACACATGGACGCAGCACGCCATGCGCGCCCGACACAGTGCATCATCATCTACCAGTTGCTCGTCAATTCCTAATCAATTCAATAAAACATAAATAACCCTGTCAAATTATTGGCATGGCGTTATCTGGGATGGTCCGTAGCCAGTGGCGACAGGCAGTGATTTACGAGTGGAGCAGTGCGGAGGCTGCGTCGGCTGAGCCGCAGCGGCGACGTCGCCGACGCCGCGTCTGCCCGGCCGCGTCCACTCATTACGACTATATCGAGAGCATTACAATGGCATTACTCAGATGCACCGGGCGGTGGTGCAGAAATGGCACGCGCTGGTGCCCCCCTGCGCCCGCGCCGCTGCTGCAAATATAGCTGCTGCTGCTGGTTATTCCGGGCGCGGCCGTCGACCCGTCGCCGCGACGCCGTCTGCTCGCCTTTTTAGCGAACACAACTTACAACACACATTTTTTGCGAACAAATATCGTCGATGTCAACGTACGCGGTCTTTTACTATATTTACTAAGTCATATTCTGAGAAAAAAATGTGATATATTCGCTCCAATAAATGTCTCGCCAGTGTTTTCACTTTCATCGTTAAATAGGTTCCTCGTGGTCGAGATTCATTTAGCTTACAGCGTTATATGTAAACAAAAGTGGCTTTCCATTAGGAACTACAAATGTTATGAAGAATTGCCTTCTAGTTCCGATTGCACAACGTCTAGCGACTTCAGCTGCCTAATGCCTAGCAGAATGAATTAATTGTGATTCCGATATGGTTTATAAGCAGTTAAAGCTCGGTATGGCGGAACTGTAAGCCGGCCGTAAACTCTATCTGAGGCTCGTAACTATAAAACGCATCAAATCTGATTCACAGTTGCCTTTGTGAGAACTCCAGTTGGCTGTCTGCCGGCCGACTGCCGTAATAATATAGTTTATCGTGCTTTTAATAAATCCCCAGTACCATACGAAGACAGTAAAATGGATAATTTTTAATTGAATCCAAGCCAGGTGTTGCTGTAATAAACTAAATGAATTTCATGCCTTCAGAGAGGGAATCGTTTGCAATGTCAGTGAAGTGAGAGTTATTTCGAGCCAATATATGTTTCAAAGAAATTGTGTTGATTTATTTGTTTTCAGAATTGTATAACCACGATTTGACGGTGTCGTGTTGGCATTGAGAAGATAATTTTGTGTTGCTAACTACATGAACATATTTGCACACGAATAGCTTATTTACATCAGTTAATAATTGACTCATACCTCTGGAGTCAGAATCCGTTGATATTTTTCATGTAAGAATTGTATCTCTTGATGTCCTGTTTTAAAACCGTTTTCAATGTTCATATCATTTCAATTACACAACAGAAAATTAAATTAAATAAAAAATATAAAGTTCATGAATTAGTTCAAACTACATTTTTGATCTCGTTAGCGTTGTTAAGTTTCCGAAGAACAGTCAACAGAGCAGCAACAGGGAATGACAAGTGTGACGCATTGATGAAGCTTGCCTGACGTGTACTATGTAAATGACTAATGTTATGTAAGAAGAATGTATGTATGTAATTTATTAAATTAGCTACTGTTTCATAACAAATGTTAACTTTATCTTGTATAATTTTCGAGTCATGTAGGTAAATTGCTTCATATTAATTTGATATTGCAGTAAAACGATCTAATTAATCAGAGCAACATGCAAAAGGTTAAGTATGTCATTATCATAAATAATGTCGAGTCTATATTTATAAATTAAGAAAAAATCGGTATGAAAAGATAACCTTTGTATTGGAACAGAAAGCTTGGTGTGTGGAAGTGCATGCGTGTGCGCAGCGAGGGCGACGTGCTGCGTCAGTTGGTGTTCACGGTTCATCGGGCAGCTCGCCCCTCACCACTCGATCACGAGTGTATCTAATTCAGTGTACAGCAAGTGCCTCCGAGGAATTTGTTTTGTGCACGCCGATGCACGATGCCGAGCAAAATCGACGTTTTATTTTTGTGAAATCGGTGTCTCTCGCTGCAACACATTCCTCGGCGCATAATTTTGTTTGAACCTTTTTCGCCGTTTACTGCGCAAAACGCTTTGATGTGTCAAAGTGCTCTTTTTTATTAAGAGCGCCACTCGACTCACGAACGTCAAGAGCAGACGGCAGTGGACACGGATGATCGTTAATGCGAAATATCTGACTACCGCCACCGGAGCTCGACGAATATCATTACTTTCGTAGCCGAGCACACAACACACTGACGCTGTTATCTTAAATGCTCTGAATGGGGATGGTTGCTAGCCGCAAGCGCACCCGTTATTATTTTAATGTTGGCTAATGAGATAGTGTTAGGTGAATGCGGTTTGTGGGCAGGCTTATCATGAGTAATAGCGAGTGGTTAGTGGTGCGAACTGTGCGTGACTCGGCGTGCCCACCGACGAGCGCTCCGGCGCCAGACCCTTTCTGATTACCTTAAACATTAATCTTCTGATTAAACTGGGTCGCTTAGTTCTTTATAGCTTTGCGACAGTTGAATATCTAGATATTATCCTATCGAATTACAGGCCGCGCTCCTTCACCCGGTCCGTGCACAGCTACGTTGAATTTCTCTCACCGCTTTGGTAAAAGGATTGCTGAGGTCGGACTCGTAAAAACTGAAACACAAGTAGTTTCGGATATTTACTGACGTCATGATTTTCGTAATTTAGTACGTGTTTGTTGAAATAATGCGAAAACGTACTTGCGTAAATAGAGAACATACGCGATGTGCAAACAAGGCGGGCGGCGGCGGCGTCGCGACGCCCGGCGCCAGCGCAGGTCGGCGCCGCCGCGCGCCGCGAGGACACGCGATCTACGACGCGAATACTTATTTCATTACACTAATTACAATATTTTGAGTGGCCCCCAACCTCTGGCGACAAACATCATCTGTAATCTGATCACATACATGACGCGTACAGCTTGTGCCTCATGAAATATTTCCTCAAGCTTTGAACTGGTTTCAAGCGTTTGCAGACATTTTATTACTTCCGATTTTTTTTAGTTTACCTCGTCTCGTTTTAGTAAGTAGTGTTACATCGCCTCGTTTTGGATAAATCATTATAATTAGTTAAATTACAATTTGTTCAAATGGTGGGTAAGAAAGCTCACCTATAGCTAGATGTAGGACCGCCCCGTTGCACAAGTTGCACAAACAGACAACAGTGCGCACGCGTTCGTTCGTAAGTTATAGTTAATTGGCTGTTACAAGATAATTTTAGAACATTAATAATTTTGTCAAGACGCAACATTAGTGATGCGTCGTGATGTCAACGCGTACGATAAATCCTTTTATCTAATCATTATTGTTATTGTTATTACTAAGTAGATAGATACAATGGAAACAGTGACAGATAGTGGCGCCAGCAATATGCGGGTTAATGTGAGCACGACTCTTGATTTTATTTCGCACAATACGACACGAGTGCCACGCCACAAGCACACGCAGTAAATCAACTTGATAGAATATTAGAATTCCAAGCGCGCGGTGCCCGTCTTTTTTACACTAACTTACTGTCTTTGTGTTCGCCTGTTCAGCTGGCAGGTTTAAGTGTTTAATTTGTTCAAAACAAGCAGTCATTGTATTGAATAGCTACTATTAATCACTATAAGAATCATTTAAAGCTGAGTAATGGAGCTTGTTCGGGCAACGTATTTCAAATGTCTTTTAGTATTAATTTGTCAATTTGTTTTGGTTGTGGAGCAATCTTAGTCACAATTCTGTCGTTTGACTCATTTTAACAAATGCCAATAACGTTATTGATAACTCGGAATGTGTATCAATAACTAAGGTAGGTTATTGGAAATCAAACATAATATTTATATGTTTGTTCCGTTTTGCGGTAGTTTTTGTAATAAATCACATATAGGTAAACTATTGTATCGCTGATTGATTGTGTGTTACAAATATTTTGATTGATTAAATACGACCGTGTTTGTATATCGAAGACATTTCATTGACAAACTGCTTCCGTTTATAAGCAGATGGTCTAAGGTTAGAAAATTATATAGGTAACTGGTATTATATTGAAATCACTGTATCTGTATTACACTTATGTATAGGTACTTATCATAAGAGAGCAAGATACTTAGATACAGGTGTTATTAATACATAAAGATAAGAAAACAGACGTGCTCTATATTTTGTAATTAAATATATCCAGCCCGATGAATGAATGAGGTTAAGATATAACTCATTCTGCAAGAAGTACTTGGCCGTGATTTCATACTACATAGGTAATCACAATATTTCTTGGACAACTAAACTACATTTTTAAAAGTAAATTGAAAATTATGTGGTTATAATTGTAATTTTTGGGAAAAAGAAGCCTTTTTAAATAGGTATGTATTAGGGATTTAAACTTCGAGCCAAATATTTTTCGTGTAGGTAATAGGTATGCAAATTATAATAAAAATAAAAAAAGAACTAAATGATAAATTAAACGTGCGCCATAAAAACGGTCCGTTTCAAGTAATATTAATAATCTATTTTTAATTTTAATTCAATTCATATTATTTAAATTTATTCATTATTGACGTTGTATTTATACTGTTTTTGAGGTTTTGTCGCCATTCACTCATAGGCGGTGTCGTCGAACCAATATCGTTATCTTACCGTACTATATGTTTGTACGTTGTTGTACTAAGTCATACTAAAGGCCCTTTGTAATGACCTCTATGACGGCTTTGCTATAACACATATAAGTAAATATCAAGCGTTTGGAGAGAGTGCCAGTAAATAGATAATAAATGTTTCACAATCGTAGCTGGTGTACCTGGCCAGTGCTGTAGGTGCCCTTCCCACATAAATCGTACGCAAACATTGCCGCACTGGACAAATATATCAAGTGAATTTGTATGTTTAGGTCTTCTAAGTGTAGGTCATATACTGATGGAAGTACGCAATACTGAATAAGGATGACCACACACATCTCACAAGAAATTGGCGGTGCTTACTGGTACAGCACCATTACCGCTTCAGTTCTCTTCTGTTCCATTATTTCGCTGTCTATCTTCAAAACATAATTTTCCTCTGTTATCGCCAATGGTACTCTGCGGAACTCAAACAGAGAGTATTATTTCAAAAGCGTATTTCTGAGAATTGCCAATCATCGTCTGAATGGCACTTCAATTGAATATATTGGCTGATCATTGATTAGCCCACATACGAGCTCGATGCACTTCGGACTAACTTATGACTGATATTACGCGCCCACATCGCACTATGATCACGCCATTCAGATGTCTAATTTTATATAATGTGTAGTTCCATGGTGTTCTAAATAATGTATCATCGCCGTGAAATTGCTTAGCTTTTCTGTACATTTTATCGCTTTAAGTCGTGATTAGTTTATGAGCTAGGAGTGGAACACAGACTCGTAAGGCGTGTATTACGTGCGTAAAAGGTCACAACCGAGACGCGAAGGCTATTCGGAAAGTAGACTGGCGCCGCCAGTGGCCGCTCTAAGCAAATTCGGTAGATTGCACGTGCGCGTACCCGCGCTCCAAAAGGAAAGTACGAATTGGCAAGTTTCTTATTTTCACAATACCTCTATTATTGGTAAAGAATGACGTGGGCTGGAATTTAAGCTCGACTACTTCATTAGGATGCCGTGCTTAATGTACAGTTCCGTATCTTCTATTAATTTCACCAATGAGGATACATAATCACTGCTTCGGTTATTACGTCTGTTAGCTGAGCGTGTTACTTGAGAAATAAAACCCTCTGGCCAATTCAGCAGACTTCTTGAGCATATCGGTAGTTATATCGGAGTATGTCGGGGTATTCGGACGTGATTAAATTCCTTGGCTTTTTGAGCTAAGTAGTTAGTTTATACCTTTAATTTCGGTGTTATGGCGCTCTTAGTTTGATCTAAAGCAGTTCAAGCACCAAAGATCTAAAAGGCTTTCGTGGATGATACTTTTACGAAAATGAGCTCGTTCTGTAAGGTAAATCTACGGATTAGAAAAAGTTAGGACAACATATATATGTATTATGTAGGTACCTAATTCAAGTATATATATTCGACACGTAAATAGAGCTTAAGCTATATTTAAGTAATTACTTATCAATAAAGCCAGCAGTTAACATATTGATTCATGGATTTCGATTAAAATATTTAAAATTTCATAATCCACTTAATAATCGTTAAAAGGCAGTTAACTCGCTCGAATCAGAATTAATATTTTGAGTGGACACACTTACATACTATTAAAAGAAAAATAATGATTTTATGTTCGGTAAAGTTACGGCATAAAACAACTGAATGCTTGGTCATTACCCAAGGACGTGACACAATCGGGCGAACTCATAAACGGTCTAAACGTTAATACATGCAGTTTTATGGCGTGCGCGTGCGCGGCTTATGATGGAGGGTTTGGCGCCATTTCCATACCATTTCATTGTTCATAGAAATGTGGCGCCACGGCCGTGCGGTCACTCGTTCATATGTAATTTTATGATCCGTCGTTTGCGAGCGCTGTTCTCTCGCCATCTCAAACCCTCACTTGAATGTGAATAGACCGCGACATCCTCTAACTGTTCACAAATTTAAAATTTCACCAGCGTCTGTTTACGTGCTCCGAATTCTTCTCATGAATATTCTTAAATATGACAGGCTTTCGGCTGTTATTCTTTGTAGGAAGCGTATCGACAGAATCAATAAACATCTCATTACTCAATCGTATTTACGGTAAGTGCACCATCCGATCAGGAAGAACTGACTCATGAGCCATTTTTGAATGTGAATTAGGTCGCATCGAGATTTAAGTAGATGTGGTAACGGGCTTTTTAAATATTCCAGAGTGAATGTACTCAGCTACCTGTATTATAAACGCCTGGGAGCATTCATTTGCCGTGTCAAATTAAACTTGAAACATTAGATGTAAAGTAAGACAGAAGCGATGGCATGTATGTTTATTGAACTATGTTAGTGCGAAAGGCCGATGAGTGGAATTTATAAACATTTAAACATTGTGCCTTGAATACTACACGCGCCGGTCTATGGCGCGCCGGCGATGAGAGATTTATCCTTAAAACTTACCGACCGGTATCTCGAGCAACGATTGACTTGTACGTTCTGAGAATTGACGACTACACACTGTTACATCTTACATACAATGCTAATTTTGTTTTTTTAGAACAATGCTTCAATATGTGCCGACGCTACTAGATTTCATTATGTATGTTCAACAAAAAAAATCTCAGACGATCCTTGTGAACGTCTGTTATATCTGTTACAGTAACACATACATGCATATGGAGGTATATTTAATAGTAATATACGCCTTGACAGTGTTATTTAAATAAAAAGGATTAAACACAAGCGTGACTGCTAAGACTAACAAATAGGTCACAATGTCTCACCAGATTTATAGCTCCGACGGTGGGTTCTAGGCGGTCACACGATCAGATTTCAATAGATAACGACTATAATAGGATTACTATCTGACAGTAACTGTAACATAATATAAATTCACGACCGTAATCCGACCGGAGATGATCGATTTAATATCCTGGGGAACCCTAATAAGTTTTCATGAATAAAGTCACGCACTTTGGTAAGTAAAATATTGTAAGCGACAATTTATTTATACTCAAGCTATGTCGGCCACGACGCCTCTGAATTACTCTTTGAAACATTTCGAAGTAAATTGCATTAAGAAAACACGTGAATATTTCCTACTCTATTATAAGTTATCACATAACTCCGGGTTAATTTGTAGAGACTCAAAGAAGCCCTAAATAGTGGTTTCTAGTTAATTACAAGATAAATGGCAACTAGTTATTAATTTCAAAATCATAGCCAGATATTGGAATTCCTGATGCCGATATTTAGTCGCCACGGATGATAAGTATCTAGGTATTTAATTCCACGTTTAGAAGTGGCTTTTAGTAGCAATTTCGACGGCGTTTGGTATTAAGAACTGCAATGACGCTTAAATCGTGAACTATCTGACCAAAATATCAACTGGTCAGACGATAAGCATATTTCTTGCTACATATTTAGATAAACATTAAGCTCGCAGTCGCCTAGCGTCAATTGTCTCTGTGTTGCAACACTATTGCTACATTTAAGACGTTGCATAACGACTAAGCTGCAAGCAATTGACGGATCGTTGTCATAATAAACATCATAATCAGTATCGTAATTATGAACACAAGTTTAACAACGTATTTGTCTGTTCCCTTCACATTTAACCTGCCGATCAAATCAATAAACAGGCAAATATAATTGAAGCGATAAATTCATGTGAGTCGTTGTAATATCTAAGCTGGACAATTAATTTTCATGCTAATCAATTGATTCTTGCAATTACAGAGTTGACCTGTGGCCTGAGAAACTAATACAAGCGTCTTTTGAAATAGGTGCGTTCAACACGAAAAGACAATTTATCTATTCAACAACATTTATTAATAATCAATGAGATATTAAGAGGTCGTTCATACATTGTTAATCTTTTTGAAGGCTTAATTTTATCAACGATATTCGTGTTTTGATATACACATACTTGAAAAACCTACTGTGGTTGTGCAGAAAAAACGTATAATAATTTAATAGTTAGGTACTATTACGGTTAATGAGAAATATGTCTTCATAAATCGAGTCGGTAACACTTGAACTACACTAGTTATGATATAATCGTATCGTGTTTAAAGTGAGAATAGTATTCTACTACATATTTATTATGACTATTATCATTCTCGAGATCATGATCAATCGATTCTGACGTCACAGATTGAAATGTATTTAGGTTGCATGTAGGCATAAAAAGTTGGTCAAGTTCGTGTAGAATATACTCGTACGTTATGTAGGTACATAAACATGTTGTACATAGAAAAGTTATTGCAGTTTTTTGCACGTCATTCAATAATGTTTTTTTTATATGCTGTTGATCCCTTATCGTCATTCTAATAACTGATATTCTTTAATTTAAAACTGTTAATTATAACATCCGAATCAAGAAGAGTGCTGTAACTGGCATAATAATGATGACTGTGACTGTTATGTAATTAACATGCTGCGTGAGATAGTCAGCATATCCGTTAAGAAAAATTGTTGAAATCCTGGAAGAAAAAACTAGTTAGTTTTTCTAATCATAGGTAATTTGTATATTAGGTATTTAATTTCCTGCTTCCCCTGGCATATCGGTATATTAACCAAGGAAATTGCATACAAGATGTGTTGATGATGCATCAATTATAATTACCTCCTCTACTACATATCTAGCTTTCATATAGTTACACAGACTTAGATACTATTTATTTATGCCACAAAGCCAGTCTTCTTAACGTAAACAATGCCATATTAGGCAATACATACTGACAATACATAATGATCATTTCTCATCATTACCTAAGCGATGTGATGAGCAAGCAGCACTTAATAAATTATTGGCACATAAACTTTAAATAGTCATATAAAATTATTTACTACAGCAATAAAATACAGTAGTATTTTATAATGGCTGTCGGTAATTTATTCGATGTCACTTCTTAGGAGACAATATCTAGGAATGGTGATGAGGTTTAGAATGGAGGTCAGGGAGGTGGATGGGTTCGCGCCATGGCCGCCGAGGCGCCTGCAGGCCGGGGAGCGCCACTCGGCACAACGGATGCCATTCAGCAGCACCCACCCACTGGCTATTATTGTAATGTGTTCCGACTGCGATGTCAAGATCAAGGTCCTCTGAGAACTGAGATTGTTGTACCTTTCATTCCGATATTTGTTGGAATAGTAGGTATTTAGTTACAGACCCTTTTAAGCGCAGATTAGGGTGAGTTCGTAATTCTTCTTCGTCTGTCTGGCAAAGCCTATCTAAAGTATTGGTATTTTGTTTCTCTTTTGGAGAGTTTCATACATATTTTACAGGTTTTTTTAAAGGTTCTGGAGAAGGTGTGAATCCATAGGAATTGTCTTGAAAAGATGAGGGATATATGTTCCATGAAACGAAAATGAACATCCTTATAACTTCCTGTTTTTTGGCACACTGATACCTACTCATTGCGATAATAATTTATAATGTAGAGAAGCAACATGATGGTATGAAGGCTCCACATTGTTACAAACTGGTATCGGCACATTTATTTATAATTAGGTTCTGAATGAACAATACATCTGCAACGGACTCATCTCGACGAGCCATAACAAAGTCCATTGTGTTTGTTTTCCAATCATTGTTTTGTTGATATGACCCGGCGGTGTTTTTAATCTCGGCTGACCTTTGTCTATGTTCATGTCTCACATTTGCGTACCTACGCAATGATTCAGTGATTTATTAAATCACTGCTCCGCATGGGCGGTGCCAGGGTTACCAACGGCCAATCCTAACGAATTTATATGCCATATAGAGATCTTGAAAACGAAAACAAAAGCGCGTGGGCTTTTGGTTGTTGAAAACCAATTTTAAATTTCGAATTGATTACTGCACGATAATTGGGTATTTCCATTGATTGTTTAAACCGAAGTTCTTTAAAAGTCATATGCTGTTAAGAAACTTAAACAACAACATTCCCTACCTATTCAGAGAATCTCGACCTCTGTAAGGGAAACCCCTAGTACAGCAACAAGTACAGTAGTTACATTAATTAACTGTATGTGCTCATCAACAATGAAGCATGGAATATTTAGACTGTAAATCACGCCATTGATGCGTCTCGGCGAAGCTTGGGAGTGGGAAGGTCATGGTCAAATGACTAAGGAATATCCTTATTGGAAACGTTTTATTTTTACCCAACAATGCTTCGAGAAAAAGGTAGGCTTATAGTAGTTTCTTTGCAGTATGAGTAGGCGCATCGTTGTGATAAATGATGCGTCCAATGAATCGATTTAATTTGCCTTCTTTTACTCAGATATTTGAGTATAAAATAGTTAAGGATCTCATTTTATTAAACAGTTTAGTGATTGTTTCATCAATACATTATTCGGCTAGTTAAAGTAACTACTGGGTTATAAATAGCCTACTAAGTATGAAG